>CM046345.1:13546255-14976725 GCA_025403435.1 Artocarpus heterophyllus | reverse complement strand
CAATCGTTTCCGCATAAGTTTTCTCTACAATATCTTTTAATTTATAAATAGACGATTAAGTAACGGTAACCATAACGGCTTTTGAGGAATCATTTTATATCCCCAATGTAATTATTAACGTCAAAGTTATATTTGGCTCAAAAAGTTATAAATTACACATTTGGTGTGTTATTTCACTTTGTATTGCAATCCATCACATCACTTAAAATGTTATATTTATTTTATAGCATAATCAATAAGTTGTATAAGTTGTAAAAATAAATTTTAAATTTCAAACAATTTGAAAATGTTAATAGTGCAATAATTAAATGCAAGAGTCATATTATGAATCAATAAGTAATAAATGCTAAAGATTCACATATATTATACTTGGTACCCAATTTGTCATCAAATATAATATATGCTAACTTTTGCATAAAAAATGGTGGCATTGGAGAGTAATTCTTCTACTCATTTTTTATAAGAAATTAAAATAATGAGACTACTAGAAATTTAGAATTTATTTGTAACGTAATTTTTTAACGTAATTGTTTATTACTTATGCCCCCACTTGACCTCAGTCTCAGCCAGACCCCACCAAGTTCGGACTACTCTCAGTTGCAA
Source organism: Artocarpus heterophyllus (assembly GCA_025403435.1). Taxonomy (NCBI): domain Eukaryota; kingdom Viridiplantae; phylum Streptophyta; class Magnoliopsida; order Rosales; family Moraceae; genus Artocarpus; species Artocarpus heterophyllus. The sequence continues at coordinate 14,976,122 of CM046345.1, read as the reverse complement.
GCCTAGCCCTAACTCTAATACTAAGCCTTATCTTAACACCAATCATGGCCCTACTTGACATCAATCTTGGTCCTAATGTGACCCTGACCTTGATCCTAGTACAATCTCAACCCTTACCCTAGGATTGAGCCTAAACCTAACCAGATACCAATCCTTACCCTAGGCTGATTTGATCTCACCAAGTTTGGCCTACTCTCAACTGCAGGCCTAGCCTTAACTTTAACACCAAGTCTTATCCTAACACCAATCATGGCCCTACATTACAAGAAAAACTACATTTAACGACATATTATTTACAACATGTAATTTTTAAATGTCGTTGAAAATTACATACAACGGCATCTCAAACAAAGATGTTATTAATGACATTTGAAACAATAATTAATGACATCTATATAGATGCCATATTAAAGCTCTCCTTTTAACGATAATAGTTTAGTGTCGTTAAATTATTTTACAACAAGTAGGGGATGTCATCAAAGCCTTAGAGATTCTACGACATCCCTTTATAGGTAATATTGGTCAAGATGTCGTCTATAGGGGGTATCATAGAATCTCTAAGGCTTTGATGACATCTCTTATTTATCGTTAAATATTTTAACGACACTAAACTATTGTCGTTAAAAAGAGACCTTTAATACAACGTCTATATAGATGTTGTTAATTATTGTTTCAAATGTCATTAATGACATGTTTGTTGGAGATGTCGTTATATGTACTTTTCAACGATGTTCAAAAACTATTGTCGTAAATAATATGTCGTTAAATGTAGTTTTTCTTGTAGTGCTACTTGACATTAATCCGGGTCCTAGCATGATTCTAACCTCGATCCTGGCACATCCTCGACCCTTACCCTAGCATTGAGCCTAACACTAACCAGATACCAATCCTTACCCTGGGTTGAATTGATCTCACAAAGTTCAGCCTACTCACAATTGTAGGCCAAGCCCTAATTCCAACACTGGGCCTCATCCTATCACCAATCATGGCCCTACTTGACATCAATCTCAATCCTAGAATGACCCTAACCTCAATCCTAGCACAATCTTGACCCTTACCCTAGCATTGAGCCTAACCTTGACCAGATACCAATCCTTACCTTGGGCTGATTCGATCTTAAGCCTAGCTTTTACCCTAGCTTTGGCCTCACCTTTTCTTTGAACCAACCTCTAGTATTTGCTTGGCCCGACCTAACTCAATCTCAACTTAGCTTGACCCTACTTCGATCTAGAGAGATAAAAGAGTGAAGAAAAATATGAAAACAGAATATATATGTATATATACACACGATATAATACAATGCACTTCAAGTGTATTGTGTTAGATAAAATATCATGATTTATATTTGCATACTAATAATATTAACTTACACGATTCAATGTGATTATACCAAATATTATAGTAATATAAAATAAGACAACACAATTCTCTAATTCAGTCGAACAAATATCTATTAGAAATTTTTTATTTTAAGCTTAGAACAATAAAATTTTCTAATAATATGGTCTACCAAATATCCTTTAGAAGTTTCTTATTTTAAGTTGAGAACGGGGTCATTCTTGCAATTGAAAAGGATGAGATATTAAGAGGGTTTTCTTCATCTGGATTATACGATTTAGGTGCGTTAGTACCTGAGTACGTACAAGTAACATTCCAAGTCACTGCCAAAAGAGAAGCAGACGTTTGGGGGAAAAAATTTTAAAAAAAAAAAAGAAAAACATAAAAGTTTTTCAAGCATGTTTTAATCTGTAAATAATTGCTATTGCACATCAAGTTGTATTTTATAGTTGCTCAACCTCATGCCCATTTGATGAACACCAATCAAATAGTTACTAGGAATGTGATTAGTACTTATACTTTTTTGAAAATCATCAAGTTATTTCCCCCTGGAAAAAAAAAAAAAATCATGTTATTTTCTGATAACTACGTTTACTTTTGGAAAAAGATTGGTACTTACTCAAAGCTTGGGTAACTCTCTTCTTATCTGGAGTGAGAAATTTAGTGTGTGCTACAATCTTTGCTGGTGCACAAGTGTATCTAGAGCCTGGTGCTTCAAGAGTGAAGTTCTTCGGCAACTTGACAGTTTTGTTAGTTGTCCCTGCCGCACCCACACTGAGCTGGAACGAGCTCGCGGCATTGGCATTGAGGACTCCCCCTTTGCTGCAATTTGCAATCTGCTGGTTGTAAGGAGTTCCCGGCAACAAATCGACGACTGTCGGATGCTTCTGACAACAATGCGGAATGTTCCCTGCAAATTTCGAGCAATCGCCTTGCTCCGTCGTCTGGGCTCCCATTGTGCTCCAGATTACTTCCTTCTTCGCCCATGTCCACCCCAATTTCCAACCTGGAGCTTTGATTTGGCGATGTTGCTGGAAGTTATACATTGTAACAACAGCCTGCATATTGAAGCATATATCACATGCCCGATTGGTTGAGGTTTTGCTTTTACTTTTGTTTTAGTTAATAGAAGAAGACAAGAAAAACATGTGACTTTTAAATTCGTATTTGAAACTATATTTTTAGAAAAGAAAATTGTTTTCTAATTTTCTAATAAGCAATAAAAATATCAAGATAAAGTTTATAATGTCTCATGAAACCCTACTGTAAATTTCAAAATCTTATATGTAGGAGCTTTTTTGAAAAGTTATATTTTGTAGTTTTGATTAAAATGTTTCTAACAGATTATTTAAATATTTATAGAAGCTTTTTTTTAGACCTAAGAAGCGAAAATTAACTTCTTGAAAGCCATGCAAATAGCTTTATATCATTTCAAAAAATTCAAGGAAAAGGAAGATTTACCACCGGTGGTGGCATAGCAGCAAAGAGAGGACTTATTAGCGCTCTCGTTGCTATCACGAATCTCAATACAATGGGTTGGGTACATGACGATCCTTTTTTTTAGCAAAAAAGAAAGGGAAATATTTTTAAAAAGGGTTATTTATGTAAATGGCACTTGACGAATATACTTTGTGTCAAATTGACCCCCTGATTTTTACTTTTAGAGGTTATATTGCTTTGATATTTCAAAAATAGACTTGATAATATGTCAATTATGGATGAAAAATGCATATGACATGCACACGCATATAATAAAGAAGATATTTTTCTTAATATGAATAAAAAACCACATATTTTAGCATCTAATTTAGAATGTAAACTAATATCATTATTTTAACTAAAAGAAGCTCTAATTGTTGTAAAAATTAGTTACAAACAAAGGTTCAAATTATTTTTCATATTAAACTAAGAGAAAATTTTATCTCAAAAAAATAGGAGAAAAATACTTAAAATAAATTAAATAAAGAAACAAAATATCAATAATCATATAGAAGCTTGAAACCAAACCCTACACCCAATAGCTTTCTAACTTTTGGTCATGTGGAAAATGGGCAACAGAACTGGGAGTGGTGGGAATGACTAGTCTAGGTGTGAAGGGGATGAGCGTGTGGAGTGCAGTAAACAGCAGATTTGGGCGTGACTAATTGCGCATGGTGGACGAGTTGGGTGCAATGGGCGTGGATGCTACGAATGGTGATGTTGAGCGCAACTGCTTAGACGGGCTAGCCTTGTAGTGTCTAGAAAACCAAATAATTAATAAGTTAATTAATTAGATTTTTTTTCATAATTACGTCATTAAGTTTTTAAGAAAGTAAGAGTTTGGATACTATAAGTGCAAGTTCTGGTTAGATTCTAGGGAACGACAACCGTATGACAAGCTCAGCCACTCTATACATGTTGAGCTAGTTAATGAATAATTGCAAGCCTTTGGCTAGAAGACTTAACGGTGAAATGTGATAGTAGATAATAAAATGAACGATTATGAAAGAGTGTGACAGTTTAAAAAAATTGTTGATTTGAGACAAGTCAATACATCCTTAATGGTCCAAGCAGAATTTCAGTTTGATCATTAAGCACTTGGTCGGTTATATCTAAAAGAATTCAAGTATTTAAATCAAGGGTTTTCTTAAAAATCCAAACACTTATTATGTGTAAAGATTCAGGGAATTATAGTTTAAATTCCATGATTCTATAATTAGAGTAAATTCGGTAGCATATAATACTGCTAAGCCTTATGAGAAACTATTATAAGCTCGTTCAAGATCAGAAAAAATTCTATCTCAAAGTTAAGATGAAGGGAGTTTATTAGTGAAAAACCTAAAATTCAATAGATAAAAATTTCAAATATGGTATTGTATTAGTAGTGCATAGATAGACACTCTAATTCAACTAAACAAAATTAAGTAGCTCTCACTCAATATGTTGAGTTTCATATTAGTAAACATCAAGAAATTAAAGTTACAAGTACAATAAACTTAGATAGTCCTAGAGATGACTAAGAAAACCCTAGAATTAAATATTAAAATTAAATATTTAACTCAAGGATTGTCCTGAAAAATTTCACATTGTGTTCTATGATTGAAGAATTTATGAAATTATAATATAAATTTCAAATTTCTATATTAAATATTAAAGCTAAATTTTATAGTTCTTCCAAGCAAAATGATTCGGTTTATGATTTTACACTATGACTTAAGGCTGTGGCAAATTTAAATCATAAATTAACTTGAAATTTCAATATGTAAGAATTTTAAGTACAATATGATGTTAGTAGTATTTTAAGTACAATATGGTGTTAGTAGTGTTCAGAGAAACACTCTAACATGCAAAATATTGTTAATTGCTAGTTGACTAGAAATCGGAGTGACACGAGAAGCATTTATAGTAAAAATGTTATCTAGACTTAGGAATTGATACTATTAAAGACTATGTCAATTCTAAGATAAGTGCAGGAAAAAGTCAAGATTAGGATTTCAGTCAAGGAATAATTTTGAGATTTATAGTAGTCCAATTTTAATACGCGATTTAGAAATAATGATGTTACTGATTAAATCGGAGGTTAGTTTTGGACTACTACTAATAGGGATTAAAGGATCCATCAAGAACCAAAAATCCCCTATTAGCTAGCTAGTTACCCCAACCCAATAGGATGAGACCCGATTCCACAAATTATGGGAACATATAAGTAAAGTATGGGGACAAAAAGAACAAGAATATGAATAGTGAAAGGGCTAATGCCTACTTTGACCACTTGATAAAACCATTTTCCCTTCATTTTTCTCCTTCGTGGTGCCATTCTTAGTGCCCCTCAAGCAAGATTTTTGCTTCCTTAAAACTCACTTTGAAGCTTAGGAAATCTAGTTTAGAAATTCCAGACGACTTAGCCCAAATTCTGTATAAAGGGTGTTTTAAACCTAGGCTTTTTTTTTTTTTTTGCTTCATTTCTTTTTTTCCTGTCCCTCTTGAAAACCTGTTCTCTCCTCCTAAATTTCTCTCAAAATTTTCCTTTTCCTCACCCATTTAAACTTACTCAAAATCAAGAAGAAGCAAGGAAAAAGAAGATCAAGAGGAGTTAGTAAATCTTCAAGAGTATAGACTAAACTTTTTATCCTCTTTATTTTCTAAGTTTGATTAGTTTGTATTTATTGATTAGCATGATATGTAAATAAGTTTTTAATCATATATTTATTATGTTGTTCTAAGAATATGCCTGATTAGTTACAAATAGTTTAGAGTATGATTATTTTAGGCCGTTTAGAAGAACAATTGGATCCAATATTTTTTGTTTGAGAACTATAACATATGAGAGCTTATACTGTAGCTTTTTTACTATAGCATATGAAAGCTTTACACTGTTCATAATTGTAAATAATGGTTAGAACTGCTCCTCCAAACAGCCAATTTATGATGGTTAGCTAAAAAAAATCTTGCACTATATATGTTCAAAGATGGTCTCATTATGGGTCGATTTCAAGGTTTTCAAAAAATCAATCTTTTAGGTCTTGAGGTTTTGAAATCTACGACTAAAGTTTCCCAAGATTCCAACTCTAAGACGAAGTTTCAGATTGTTATTAAAGACTGGCTAAGAACTATTTTTTTTAAAGGCAGCCATTGTTTTTGGCGAAAACAAGCCTCTTAGAGGCCAAATCAGGATTTTTTACAAAACATAAAAATTTTAGATTTTGATAACAGGAAGAATGTTTGGGAAAAAAAGTTTTTTACAATTCTGCCTCTAAGAAAGCAAATAGGCAAATTTCTGAAACTAAACAATTTATGTTCCAAAAACAGTGTAGTTTTTTGTTTTGGTGAAAACAACCCTCAAAAAGACTGAATCACGAGTTTCATGAAACACAAAAGTTTTAGATCTCTATGAAATAAAGAACCATCGGGTTTTTTGGTTTTTAAGATTTTTGCCTCTAACATAGAGTTTGAAATATATTTTAAAAAAATCATAACTTTTTTCATTCGATAAAGTTTAATAAATAAATTACCGAGTACGGATATATTAAAGACAGAAAACTATCAGGTTTGATTCTATGCTTTTGTTCCCTTTTTGTCAATGTTACAAAATTTGTAGTTGGGTTAGAGGAAACAATGGAAGTTTTTGCTTCTAAAATTAGAACAGGGTCTTGCAGTTGAAAAGGATGAGATTTTAAGAGGGGTTTCTTCTTCTAGGTTATATGATTTAGGAACATCAATACCGACGGTATACGGCTCAGTTCCTGCTCCTTTTGCCTTTGCTGCCTTGATTTCAGGTAGTTACTCCCTTCAGAATAAGCTCATGTGGCATTTTACTAGCCTGACATCCTATGTTTTGTAGCATCTAACTGCTATGAATGATGTCTTTAGCAATGTATATGGGACTTTCAAGTTCATATTCTATTTGATAGAAAAATTTTCTGTGACATATTCAAGTTAATATTTCTCAACATATGTTTGAAACTTATAAGTTTGTGAACATTTTTGCAATATCTTCTTTTGGAATATTTTTCTTGCTCTTCATCTGCTTGTGCTGTTGGAGTTGGACAAGCTGTTCCGCATTTCACACTGCAAAACAAATGTTATTCTGTAAAACAATTTAGATTTCAACCAGAAGTTGAATACCAAACGCTAATAAATACACTAGTCCACCAGTTATGGATCGATGTCCGATGATAGTCTGTTAGAAATCAACCACACTTGTGTTGGGGAATTAGACGACTCCTAATTCCAATTATCGCAAGAACGAACAATTGCAGAAAATAAATAGGAGAAAAGAAGAAAAAGAGACACCAAATTTTTATACAGGTTCGTCCAAATTTGAGACTACGTCCTGTTTCTGCCGCTTGTAGATTCCACTATGATGAGGGAGATTACAGATTACAAGAGCAGTTTCTCACACACTCACAAATTGTGCTTACCAAAACTCTCTTCTATCTAACACCCAATGGGAATTTTTTCTCTCTCAAGGATGGAGCTCTCAAGAATTTTGCCTCTCACAAAATTATGCTACTCATAATTTTCACACACCTATCACACACCCAACCCTAGCTACCTTGTGTCTATTTATAACCAAAGGAGGAGAAAAATAGCAACTAATGGGAAACCCTAATGGTTTCCCGTTTTTAGGGCCTTTGAATCTGACTCTGACTCAAAAAAATATCGCGTAACACAGCGCGTCAGCGCCGCGGCGCTAGAAACGAGTGCTGCAGCGCTCCCCTGCGGCGCCTAGGCGCTCTTCTCCTGGCGCCTAGGTGCTCTCCACATGGCGCCTAGGCGCCCTTGTCCTAGCACCTAGGCGCTCTTCACCTGGCGCCTAGGCGCCCTCGCCCTAGCGCCGCGGCGCTCTTCTGCCAGAGCCGCGGCGCTGGCTCTCTACCTTCTGAGGACGTATTTTTCTCCAGTTTTCTTCCTTTGTGCTGGGGTGTCGACTTGATTTGGCTCCACATCTGCAACAATCTCCCACTTGGAGACTAATCAATCACCATGTCTCCTACTGCAGCGGCAACGACTTCTCACGCCTCATGGAGAAGTCCAACTGAAGTTGCGCACAACTTCAGTTTCTCAATCGGATCCATCTTGGCGAGCATATCTCTGGATCCTTTTACCACCCACCTTGCCTTATACCGTTTGCTGCCAGCACTTTTATTTTTTACCCAGTATACCCTTTTGTTGTGCAAGGACTTTTTACCCTGTGGTAACTTTGCCAGTTGCCATGTCTGATCCAACTCGTCCCTCATGGCTAACTCCCACTTGACCGAATCTCCAGCCTCCATGGCTTCATCATAGCTCTCTGGCTTACCTCTGTCGGTCAACAAGATATAATGCAGAGTTGGGGAGTATCTCTGCGATGGTCTGATTATCCTGCTAGACCTCCTGACTGGTGTGGCAGGAGTCCTCTGGTTTTCTTCTGGAGCTATGTTTTCCTGGTCTTCAACCTCTGGATTTTACACCTCCACTTTAGGCAGATCCTTCAATGGAATCACCTCAGGCTTCTTATCTTTAGAACCTGAACCCCTGGAGTCCGTGCTGTCTCTGTCCTTGTACAGAACACCTTCATTGAAGATCACATCCTTGCTCCTGATAATCTTCCGGCTTTGGTCATCCCAGAGACGATAACCAAACTCAAGTCCCCTATAGCCAACCAGAAAACACTTCTTTGACTTGGCATCCAGTTTACTTCTAGCAGCAGAGTCAATGTGTGCATACGAAACACACCCAAACACTCTCAAGTAAGAGAGATTAACCTGTTTATGGCTCCAGACTTCTTCCGGTAGCTTGAACTTCAGCGGTGTGGATGGACTTCTGTTGATCAGATGAGCGGCTATGTTAATTGCCTCAGCCCAAACATCTTTGGCAGCCCTGCATGCAACCTCATGCTTCTAGCACGCTCGTTTAAAGTCTTGTTCATCCTCTCAGCTACCCCATTCTGTTGTGGTTTCCTTGGAATGGTCTTCCTCATCTTTATCCCATTCTCAACACAGTACCGCCTGAAATCCTCATCTAAATACTCTCCCCCATTGTCAGACTGCAAGCACTTCACCTTCAAATCTGTCTCATTCTCCACCATGGCTTTCCATCTCTTGAAAGCATCATAGACATCAGATTTGTTTTTCAGAAAGTAAACCCATACCTTTCTACTTGAGTCATCTATGAATGTAACATAGTAGTTTGCGCCACCAAGGGAAGTCACCGGTGCAGGCCCCTACACATCTGTGTGAACTAGCTCCAATCCCCTGGACTTAGGCTCTCTATCCATCTTTGAGAAACTCACTCTCTTCTGTTTACCAAAGATGCAGGCTTCACACAAACTGTGATCAACAGTTTTCAAACCCGGCAGTTTTCCTTTGCAGTGAAGCACCTTCATACCCTTTTCACTCATGTGACCAAGCCTATAATGCCATAGCTCGGTATTGGCAGCAGAATCAGCAACTGCTAGGGTATCTCTACAACTTGAGTTCATGTAGAGAGTTCCAGCCTTGCGTCCCCGAGCAATAACCATTGCTCCTTTCGTGACTTTCCAACCTCCACAATTAAAGGTCACTTTATGTCCTTCATCATCTAGTTGTCCCACCGAAATCAAGTTGCGCATCAGTTTGGGAACATGTCTCACCTTATGAATCTTCCACACAGACCCATTAGGTATTTTTAAACTGACATCTCCAATGCCAACAATATCTAAAGGTTCTCCATCAGCAAGATAAACCTTACTATGATTTCCAGCAACGTAATTCTCTAGGACATGACGGTGTGTAGTGGTGTGGAATGATGCTCCTGAGTCTATCACCCACGAATCAAAAGAACTGTCGACTGACAATATTAAAGCATCCTGTTGCTCTTCAGTGGCGGCGTTGGCTGCGTCATTAGTCTTGTCTTTGTTCTTTCTTGGAGCCCTGCAGTTCTTTTTCAAGTGGCCCGTCTTCCCACAGTTCCAACACTCTAGAGTCCTACCGTTCCTTGACTTGCTTCTCCCATTCCTCGACTTGCCTCTCCTGCCATTATCCCTGTTGGATTGCCTGTCAAGTTTCCTGCCCCTATTATCAACATTAAGGGCCGAGTTCGACGAAGAGGCTTCTCCTGAGTCCTTCCTGCGAACTTCTTCCTCTAGAATGGAGTTTCTAACATCAACAAACTTCAGTTTGGCATTCCCAAGCGAATTTGTAATGGCCACCCTCATGGGTTCCCAGCTATTCGGTAACGAGGCCAAGAGGATTAGAGCATTGATCTTATCATCGAATTTAATCTCTACCGAGACCAATTGGTTTAGGACGATGTTAAAACTGTTCAGGTGCTCTACCACCGAGGCACCTTCAGGCATCTTTAAATTAAAGAGCTTCTTCATGAGATGTACCTTGTTGTTGGCTGAGGGCTTCTCATACATCTCTGACAGAGCCTTCATTATCCCTGCTGTAGTAGTCTCCTTCGCAATGTTGTGGGCAACGTTCTTTGACAAGGTCAAACGGATCACACTGAGCACCTATCTATCAAGGAGATTCCACTCCTCATCCTTCATGCCTTCGGGCTTATTACCCAAGGGCAAGTGCAGTTTCCTGCTGTAGAGATAGTCTTCAACTTGCATCCTCCAATAGGAAAAATCTGAACCATCAAATTTGGTGATACTGGCTGCCATACCTTCTTCTCCAGTCATCATTCTTGATCAAAACCTCCTCTCTGATACCAGTTGTTGGGGAATTAGACGACTCCTAATTCCAAGGATCGCAAGAACGAACAATTGCAGAAAATAAATAGGAGAAAAGAAGAAAAAGAGACACCAAATTTTTATACAGGTTCGTCCAAATTTGAGACTACTTCCTGTTTCTGCCATTTGCAGATTCCACTATGATGAAGGAGATTACAAATTACAAGAGCAGTTTCTCACACACTCACAAATTGTGCTTACCAAAACTCTCTTCTATCTAACACCTAATGGGAATTTTTTCTCTCTCAAGGATGGAGCTCTCAAGAATTTTGCCTCTCACAAAATTATGCCACTCACAATTTTCACACACCTATCACACACCCAACCCTAGCTACCTTGTGTCTATTTATAACCAAAGGAGGAGAAAAATAGCAACTAATGGAAAACCCTAGTGGTTTCCCGTTTTTAGGGCCTTTGAATCCGACTCTGACTCAAAAAACATCGCGTAACACAGCGCGTCAGCACCGCGGCGCTAGAAACGAGCGTTGCGGCGCTCCCCTGCGGCGCCTAGGCGCTCTTCTCCTGGCGCCTAGGCGCCATCCACATTCGGCCTAGGCTTAAACCTCCTGGCGCCTAGGCGCTCTCCACATGGCGCCTAGGCGCCCTTGTCCTGGCACCTAGGCGCTCTTCACCTAGCGCCTAGGCGCCCTCGCCCCAGCGCCGCGGCGCTCTTCTGCCAGAGCCGCGGCGCTGGCTCTCTGCCTTCCGAGGACGCATTTTTCTCCAATTTTCTTCCTTTGTGCTGGGGTGTCGACTTGATTTGGCTCTACATCTGCAACAACTTGAAAACTCGAGAACGACTAGCTTATGCGGTTTAGCTTTTGAACAGCCAGGCTGCATAAATAACATAAAAAGTTCACTTGCTCCTGATTATTGATATTTATCATATTATTTGAAGAAATCCTACCAAGAAAATTATACAAACATGAAAGGCTAACAATGCAATGATTTCTGTCAGTTCTGCGCAGGACACAAAAGGCTCATCAAAGAGTATCCTAAAGCATGAGCCATGGCATCTTTCAGAGCTCAAGGTAAATATAAGTATAAGAATTTTTTGGTTAAATGTAACTTTTTTCTTCTAAAAAAAAAAAAGAAGAAGAAAATATGTAACTTGTTTTTGGTAGTTTACTTAGAGAAATGATACTAAAGACTTCCTTTTTGTGATTTTTCCTCAACTGACATGACAAAATTTCTAGAATGTTGCCAGATGTGCAAGGTTTAGTCTTGATGGGAAGTATATTGCCACTGGGAGTTCTGATACATCTATGAAGCCATATGAGGTGTGGATTTATTTGGTTGTTACAATTTGTTCCCCCTTTACTGTGGTTTATAATTCATTCCCAGGCGCTTTTCTGTTTTAGGTTGTAAAACTAAAAATAAAGCAAATGCTGCTGCCAGAGGCAAGGGATGGTCCTGTGCGACCTGTGATCCGAACATTTCATGACCATACAATGGTGAATTTCCATTTCACTCTTTTTTATTTCTCACTTTCATACCAAAAGAAAGAAAAGGCCTCAAAAGATGTTCCTATCTAACGCTCTTGTTTTTTCTTTCCTCTATTGCATAATTGCAATTTGCCAGCCAATAAATGACCTGGATTTCCATCCTCAAAACACTATTCTTATATCTGGAGCGAAAGATCAAACAATTAAGTATGCCTTTTTTTTTGAGTTTATATTCTCATTGTTATCCTTCACTGAGAAATTATGTATGAGCTTTTTCCTTTTTTGATTGAAAGCTCCAGAGAAGCTAAAACATCATTCTCTTTTCGTTGTCGATAAATCCTTTATGGCCTTCTCTGGTGCTAAAAGGAAGAAGATTTTACTTGGTATTATTATGAAATGCTTGTTGTGATTTTCAGGTTCTTTGACTTTTCGAGGATGACTGCAAAGAGAGCATTCAGAGTTATCCAGGTTTGTGTATCTTGTCTTCATGGTTTGAAGGATGTGTTTTTGGATTTTTGCAACTAAAGTTCAAAAGGTCGTTCTTTTAGACAAATTTTCTTTTCATTCTCAGGATACCCACAATGTGCGCTTGGTTTCTCTCCACCCTTCCGGGGATTTCCTTTTAACTGGTTTGTTTATGTTATAATTTTTTATTGCTTGTCATGTAATGATTCTCTTTCCAAATTATATTTATCAATATTGGCACTTGAGTGAAATTTGGTTACAAATTACTAGAATATGTTGCTATTACTCCATAACAGATCATCCTTCTTTGGCCTCAGAATTTTGTTACTGATGACATTGAAAAGATTATTGAGATCACAGGAACTGATCACCCAATTCCTCATTTGTACGATATCAATACCCTTCAGTGTTACCAATCAGCGAGTATTCTGGAGATTGGTGTTAATGGAGCAATAAATCAGGCATATTCAATTCCCATTCTTGTCATACTTTACATGTATTAATCCAAGTATTAGATAAATTCAGTAGTGTCAAAAAATAAAGAAATCCTTGTGTTGTTTATCAGGTCAGGTATTCAGCTACAGGTGGTATGTATGTCACTGCTTCTAAAGATGGTGCAATCCGTTTATGGGATGGTGTAAATGCTAATTGCATAGTCGGTGCACATGGAGCATCAGAGGCTACTAGTGCAATATTTACTAAGGATCAAAGGTTGAGATCACACAATGGTTTACGTTTTGAAATGTGTTTTTATGAATCATAATCATGAAGACTTGAAATCTTTGCACTAATCTCTTAAGGCACAACATCCAAACTTCATGCTCTGGCTTTGGGACACGACTCACAGATTAACTTTATAGGTTCATTCTCTCAAGTGGAAAGGACTCCGCTGCGGAGCTACAGGAAGTTGGAACTGGAAGATTGCTCAAGCAATGCCTGGGAGCTACACGTACACGGTTGCGCTGTCAGGTACCGTAGGACAACCTTCTCTTGGCTGTTTTTCTGTTAAGGACCCTATTGCTGGAGTGATTGATTCGTATGTAATTAGCACAACCCGGCACCCTTTTTTTCTATTGGGGCTATTGGGAAGGTGGAAACTCTGATCTTTCTGAGTATGAAAATATGAGCGAAATTGTTTATTATATCCATCTCTCTTTTTTGAAATCAAGTATTATCACAGAAAGCATGCAATAATAGGGTGTTTCGTACATTGGTTTGAACCAAAACTTTAGGCTCAAACACTGTTTTTGCTTAATACATACCATATGAGAGTTTTATATTGTTCTTGGTTCAAACCAATGTGGCAAATACCTTATAAGTTGTCCCCAGGAAAGTTTGACATAGGATATAGGTGTAAGAGCCATAAAAAGTCACGCCACATTGTTGGCTATAATCTGCTTTCAAATTGGAAAGTGTATTTTCATGTACATTTCCTTTTGGACACTCAGTTCTTAGTTATATCAAGCATTCAGTGATCCGGAGACGGGCAAATCAAAATTACTCACCTGCAGGAATTCAAGTAACTAGGTAGACTGTTATATGATCTTAATAGATATTTATTCTGCCAGCCAATTGTATAAATCTAACCCGCAGCGACATTGTTTAATAGCACAAAATTGGCTTGTACACATGCAATTTTTCAACAAATTTAGCCAACTCGCTAGCTCTCTCTCTCTCTCTCTTTGGAGACGGGCTTCAAACTTTTATTTGCAGGTTGTTTTCAATCATACTGAAGAATTTGTAATATGCATAGATAAGCCAAACAATGAGGTTTGTTCAGCTTCATGTTCTTTTTGATCCAACAATGTCATTTCCAATGTTTAATTTGCAACTTATGTAAACTATGGAGGTGGCTGCAGATTGTCGTATGCGATGCTCTGACAGCAGAGTAGGTTGCAAGGTGGCCTTCCAACCATATCGGTCCTCCTCGTTGGCTTGAGCACTCACCAACAGAGGCAGCATTTGTGTCCCGTGGGACCGATAAATCAACCCGTTATTGGAAGGAAGCTCTCTAATCTGCAGATGATCGATTTTCTATATTTTTCTCAAGTTGAAGAATTGATCTTTGAGTCCAAGGATATCTTGTGCCCGTGACTTGTGAGCTTTCAGAATTTTCGGTTTTGTTTCTTTACCAGTTCTCTTCTCTGATGCACGTGATTGTTACATGCAAAACAAGTTTTTCAATAATTGTTAGCTTCCTTGTAAGTTCATTATTTATTGAGAACTTGTGATGTTGTAGTGAATACGTGCAGAAAATATGCCTATATTATCGTTATGTAATGTTCCAAAGTTTTCTATTGTCATGTGTTTGGAACCTTTTTTTTATATTTTTTTGAGGTAATGTATTTGGAATTTTAGATCCAACAAAGACGTTGAGTTACTAGTACTGGGTAAAAAAAAAAAAGTTTAAGGCTATTTACCTTTTATACGCTATATTTTAGGTTTATTAAAACATCATATCAGATTAAATTTAATACATAAATTTATATATTTTTTAACCAATATTCAATTTTGACCTAAAAATTATTTAAAATACACTTAAATTATAAAATAAAGGAGCTTTAAGAACTAAAAAAAATTGATATTAAGGCAATTGACTTTAAAAATATACTCTAAAAAAACAAGTATTTTGTGTTTTTATTTTGTTTCTTCTTATTTTTGAAATTTTTAATTTTTCTCTCTTACTCTAGGATAATTTAGTCATCGTAAAGTATAAATTTATATATTAAATCTAATCCAAAGGTAATTTAAAACAGTGGGTATAAAAAAAAGAAATCATCCTAATAGTTTATTAATTTGGCAGGACAAACTTACATGAAAGAAAGCAAAAAATTGAGAAATGAAACACCAATGGTACCACGATAGATAAATTTCTTTTAACCAAGACGAATGCTTTGATCCGCTTAGGATCATTTGAAAATTGCTTACTCGAGTATGACAGAAGGCTTGCTTTTCGCAATAATTTATTCTTAGCTCCCAATAGCATTCGACAAAGATTAATACCACTCACAACAACATGCACCGCCCTCAACAGAGTAAAAACATCATCCCAAACTTGAAAGAATACAAGGGCGCTTACCACTTGCACTGTTTAATGAAGGCTTAACCAACATATTTGCTATTTGAAATGTGGAATGCAAAAGGGCAAAGAACACCCTTTCTTGCTTGCTTTTGATAAAGCTCCAATGACCACACCTACTTGGGCTTTGTTTGGCAACGTTATTAAAACTTATTAGTTCCAACTGCTACAATGTAAAGCCCTCATATGCTACAATGTAAAGCAAAAGTATATAAGTGTTATATACAAGAGGATAATATTTAATGATGATTATTAAAATAGTCAATAAAATATAATTAATTACTATAATTAATTATTCAATTAAAGTATAAAATCTTTAATTGAGCGTTACTTATGCAGGTCATTTCCATTTAAATAGAATGGTCTTATCTGAATCATTAATATGGTGAGCCATTGCACTGTACAAATGAAATTATGTAAGACCAAGATATGATGTGATATAAACAGCTAATAATTTTCGTTAAATATAGCAAAAATTAATCATATCAACTGATTGTCATATATAATATGATATTAACCTTGAGTTATTAGCAAATTTCTATTTATGGATTAGGTTATTAACACCAATGACCTCTAAACTTTAAGGTCTTTCTCAATGTATCCCCTAAACTTTAAAAATGACCATTTTACTCCAAAACTTTCAAAACTCCTCACTTTGCCTATTGATTTTAAAAATCACCATTTTGCCCTTCTCTCAAAACTCTTCATTTTGTTTTCTATTTTTTGATTTTTTATTCAAATAGAGAAATTTAAATCCATGTCATTCACATATGGGTCATATGTGTAAGGATAAAAATGAGATTTTATCATTCTTAGGCTTTGTTTCATGCTTATACTCTCGTTCAACATTTTTTTATCTGCTTTCATTTAAGAAGGGCCTGTATGCACAATTCTTCTCGATATTGTTCATCGATATCTCCTCATCTTTAATGTGTAACTCATCTTCTTTAATATTCAAATTCAGATATCGACAAACAATATCGACTTATTAAATGAGTTACGCATTAAAAATGAGAAAAAATACATAGGCAAATCCTTCCTAAATGAGAGTTTACATTAAAAAACAAAGGCATCAAGTGAGAGTATAAATGCAAAACAAAACTTAAGAGTGATAAAATCTCATTTTTTCCTTTAAAGGTGATTCATGTGTAAATCATGTGGGCTTAAGTCTATCTATTTGTATGAAAATTTGAAAATTTAGGAGATAAAATGAGGAGCTTTGAAAGTTCATAAGTTAATTGGTGATTTTTAAAATTCAGGGAGCAAAGTAAGGAATTTTAAAAGTTTAGGGGATAAAGTGATTATTTTTAAAGTTTAAACGTCAAAGTGAGGGAGACTCTAAAGTTTAGAGGCCATTAGTATTAATCACTCTTATAAATTTATGTCTTTTGATTTAATAGGTACAGATTTGAGAATCTAATCCTACCCCTTGTATTTTGGAGGCATAATGAAGTAAGTAGCCGATAATGTTAAAATTACAAGATGGAATCATTTCTTCTCTAACAAGAAACATATAAATAATTTTGTTGAGTAATGATTCAAGTCTTGAATAATATAAGCGCTTAATGCCTGATTAAGTTCATGAATTTATTATTCATTAGAGAATTAATGGCACTCAAGGATAAATAATTAATTAAAGTAGTACCTAGTTCTAATTATGAATTATTTGTGGATAATCAATTTATATGTAATAACTATACCAAATGGTTGACTCTAAAGTATGAGTAATTATATCTATAATTTCAAGAGTGCAATTCTAAGTTTTTAATGGAGTAACAATGAAACTAATAAAAGAGCAATATATTAATTAAAAAGTTTAATTAATATATAGGTTTTATTGGACTTTGAAATAATGGGTCCATTATTCTCCTCGCTATCCTTGTAAATACTGTTTGGACAAGTAGACTCATTGAATTTATTAGTTAATTAATTTAGAATAATAGAATTCTAAATTAGATCTCACTCAAAATAAATTATATGATTAATTTATATTACTAAATAATATAATTATTTAATAATAAATAAATAACAATTAATTTTGGATGCTACACAGTGGGGCCCTCCTACTGTATATGGCATGTTACAGCATATGAAAGGATTCCCTATGCAGTCCAAAGTTTGTTCACTAAATTTCCATATTTAGAACTTTCTAATTTTGAATAAATGAGCTTTAAAGCAAAATTAAAAAATTTAAATTAGAAAACAAATCAGATTGAGTAACATGAAGTATTCTTTCCTCTACCAACTAGTGATTGGCACCATTTATACAAAGAATCTCTCTATGTGTAGCACCACATGTAGTATAAGAAAAGATAAACTTATCTCTTTTATTTTAATCAAATACATGATATTTAAAATTAAAATAAAGGAAGCTTCTAGAATTAATTGAGTCTTTTCTATAAATAGAGGCATCCTCTATTCAATCTATACACAATTGAGAGTTTTGGTGAGATTGTAAAAGCTCTTCCAAAACTCTCGTGTTAGATGTGTAGAGAGAGAGAAAGAGAAGAAGTGTTCTTCCATTCTCAGTCATACTTTGCTCGTACGTTGAGATTAATAGGAGACAAAAGTAAAAAGAATAATATTTAACTTTACTTTGCATCCAAATTTAAATTTACTTCACACTAAAGAACTCATTAACAAAAAGTTATTCATCAAAAAACAAAAATATTAACAAAAATGTTCATAAAACAATGTCCATCATTAGTAAGCTTGTTAAAAGGTTCATTAAAAAAAATATTAATATTGATCAACAAAGGATATTCATCATTAGTTAGTAAGCTTGTTAAAATGTTCTTCAATACAAAAAATGTTTATCAAAAACAAAAATATTAACCAAAAAAACGTTAATAAGCTTGTAAATGCAAATAAGTATTTATGCTTAAATTTTATATCTAGAGTCTTTTTTGGAACATTTTGTAGGTTTGTTTGTTAATGAGTTTCTTATTCCAAAGCAAATTTGGATCTAAGTGCTGATTCTTAATGAGGTTGTTAATGAGTTTCTCAATGATGAACATTTTTGTTAACTTTTTTGTTCGTTGATGAACATTTTTTGTTAGTGAGTTTCTTAGTGCAAAGGAAATTTAAACTTAGGTACGGATTCTTAATGAAATTTTTGATGATTTTTTAACTTTTTTTCACCTCTCTTTTTACCAACTCAAAGATACTAAAATAGATGAGTTTTAGCACTTAACTCATGTTTTTGGGAGAAAGTGACATTTAATAAAGCAAAAATATCATACATAACTTGCAAAAATATGACAAATCAGCTTTTCTTGTCAAAAAACTGACGGAAGTTGACATAAGTGACAAAGGTGAAGATAGATAATAGATTCGGGAGCAAAACAAATATGTTTCAAAGTTCGTAGGTATGTTGACACAAGTAACTTAGTTTAGGTGGTTTCTTAAAATTTATCCAAAGAACATAGACAATACTGAAAGTCACACAAGGTGACTACACAAGTAAATCACATCTGCACATGTTGTCTTCGTGAAATGGTCTCTCATTGTAAGTATACTATTAGAACAAAATACCACTTCTATGCCATTTTTTTAAAATTTCATAACTTTCTATAAAAAAAGGTTTGAAATATATCATTTTTAAAGAATAAAGACATAATTAATTATCAATATTCTGGCTTAGGTTAGATAAACATATGTAATCTAAAGGTATTTTGCCTTTTTTGGCTAAGAAAAATTGTATGAATAAAAGGAAGGAGAAAATCAGGTAGAATATAATAATAGGAGTAAAAAAACTGGTACACCCAATTTACTCAACAAAACAAGGAGATGTTGCAATGGCCCTTGGTCCAAAACATTTTTTTTAAAAGGAATTATAGTAAATAATACTTTTTCAGAACTAATTGTAATAAATAACAAGGTTTGAAAATATTGTTGTAAATAGCAATTTTATGGTGTAAATAATGTATTGACTATTTTATTTACATGTCAATAATTCTTATTTATACAGATATTTAATGTACAAATAATTTATTTACTCTCTTATTTATAGTATAAATAAGAATTATTTATATAGTAAAAAAATTATTTATATCGTAAATATGTTATTTACTATAAATATTTTCAAAACCTATTATTAATTTCAAAAAAAGTTTCAAAAATCTGCTTATTGCCTCCTCGTCTCTTAAAAAATGAAAAATGAGCTACTATGAAAGAAGAAGCACATGACCTCCACTAAACCATTAATATCCCCACTAAATAATAATTTATGCTTATTACAATTATACCCTGCAATAAAATCACATTAAAACCTACCAATATACCCCCACATGAGCTATAATTAGAAACAAGATTATTTTCAAAGAAACAAAAAAGCATACACCTTAATAATTAGAAACTATTTTTCAAAGGAACAAAAAAACCCCCACATATTTTAAACTTTTCTCCATCAAAGTCTTTGAAAATTTCAATGGAGGTTCATGTTGAAATAGAAACAAAAAAAAGCGTGTCTCTTGAAGAGTCAAGAAATACTAAAATATGTATTTCTAATATTTAGTTTCTTAGAGTCAAGAATTTTTTTTCTTATGATAATAATAATAATAAAATAACTCTTTTTAATATTTGTTTATGCTATTCGCTCTTTCTTTTTATTTTGTTTTTAATAACGCTGGATGAAAGGTTTCGTTTTTCTTTTTAATTTGTTCTCAAATGTTTCTCGCACCCCATTTATTAAATACTTTATGGGTATTCGTCTGGTACCTTTTATACCAGCGTGGTTGCTGAGTATTTTTTTTTTTTTTTTGCTAGAAGGGAGCTTTATCATTTTTTTTTTTCATGAAATCTTTTTGGTTAAGATTTTAGTTTCCATAAAAATGCTAACGTTATTTAATATATCAAAAATAAATCAAGATTGAAAGTAGAATGGGGTGTGAAAGGTTAAATTAGGTATAATGAAAATAATGTCTCTAAAAAGATTGATTTTTCAAATCTTTATCATAGGAATATTAAAAATTGGGGACATCTATAATTTTTTGGGCTGCAAAGACAACTACTCAGGTGAAATGTTGAACAGTCCCAACAAGGGACCCAACAGTCACAGTAAACAACCAGGCCACCAAGTTATTTGGTCACTCATCTGACAAGACACTCATTGTTCGGCTATAGGCCCTGAAGCTTCAACTAGGCCCAAATAAGCCCAGAAACATTCCATAGGCCTGGAAGCTTTAAGTAGGCCTAAACAAATGCAGGACAATACTGTCATCTAGCGGGTTACCTGAATACAGAGAAGCTACCAACGCTTTACCAGGGCCTAAAGATGTTTAACAACCCCAATAAGCCGAAAGGTTATATTTCTGAAAACGTTCAATAAAGGCGGTGAACGACACCAACAAACTACACGGTTACCACATGAGAATTATAAAGAAAGGGATTCCTTCGCATCCATGGACAAGACTTGGATAGTGCTATCCAATTCAAGACTAGCCACCAACGCTTCCTAACAGGGGACCCAAAAAAAAAGAAGAAAAAAGACTTCAAAAGCAAAGAGCTAAATAAAGTGACAAGCCTTGACTCTCGTTGCAAAGGAGCAAATAAATATGTCAATCAAACGTAAAAATGCAAAACTTTGGAGCTTCGTTAACTTGACTGCATCTAGACACGTAGTTAAACTAGTTACAAAAGCTAGGTGGAGTCACACCCAAAACAAGTTCCGAATTGGGAAAAAAAAAAAGAAAAACTTTAAAAATGTCCTTGAAATTTCTCATAAGGTCATACACCGGGAGTTATCCAAATTTAAACCCAAAGCCTTGAACTACGTTTTATTAGGCAATCTAATAAAAAAAATAGGTGTAGACACAATTCGAGCCAAATCCCCAAATTTCCAAGGAAAAAAATCAATTCAAAAAAGTCGTTTCGACTTCATATATGATCATTCGTTGTGGAATCGTCCAAATACAAAACAAATAAAAACAAAATTACCCCAAAGTCCCAAAAGAGGTCATTCACCTTAAAATCACAAAACAATATTTGTAAATTCTATATGGGTCCATAGCCTTGGAATTTTTCAAATTCTAGAAGTCCTTCGATTCCATATATAGTTGTTGATTGTGGAATCTTTCAAATCTAAGGATGTGTTTTTTCAGGGGTTCATGGAATTTGGACCTAGTTTTTGAGTTGCTTGTATGGTTCATGGGTTCAAAACATGTCAGTTTGAATTTTTTTTTTGTTTGAGATGAGAGTTTGAAAAGTGTACTGTGAAACTCTAATATGAGCTGATGTTTAGATATTAATTGATTTTGGATTTGAAAAGATAATAAATTTAAAACTGTGTTTGTTGTAAAGATTCTTGTGAGAAAAGAGTTTAAATATCTTGAAATTAAGGGGGTTATAAAATCTGACCACGACCTACTTTTTGAGTTCAATATTTGAGGTTAAATCTGAGTTTTTTTTTTTTAAACCTCCAAACACCTGCTTAGATTTTGAAACCAAAATCAAATGACGAGTAGCATGATCCCCTATTGAGTTATGTAGGCAACTTAGCCAAACTCACTGAGTTCATTTATAGATTCAAACTAATCTCTATTTTCGCCTTAAATAACACAATTAAATTCTACATTATCATAATCGGAATCAAAGAGTTTTCCCTCGTATCAAGAGATTATAATTAAGAGGTTATCTTATAACCTTAAATTGGCTGAACTTAAAAATATTAGAGAGGTGAGATTATGTTGTGTGCGAGAATTTTGTTACTTTAATATTTTTACTCTACAATATATAAAATGCAACTAAAATTGTTACAGTGTAAAGCTCTTACATGCTACAATAAAAATGGTTTTAACTAACAGTTTTTACCACTCTTTCAAACACCCTCTAAAGATTTTCAACTAAGTTGTCGTGTCAATTTAAGCTAGGTCAAACGCGTTGGCCTAAGGCTTAGACACCAGCCAAGACAGGTTGGTTTACTCAATAAAGAAATGGGCCGGGTCGGATTGGCCTACATAGTTTTTTTTCAAAAATAAATTTTAATGTTCCAATATAAAAGAAAACCCGGCTCGACCCTAGGCCTGTCTTGCTTCCAAACTTGGCAAGGCTGACCTTGCTTGTCTTTGGGCCCAGCTCGATGTTTAATCTGGACTGGCCTAGCCCAACACGCTATCTTCTTTTGGTCTGCATGGACTAAGTAGGGCGGTCTGAATTTTACTCCTTTCTACTAGATAACAACTCAAAAGGCTAAAATAAATAGATAAACAAATAAATAAACTAAAGAAAAGATAAAGCTAAAAATAAAAATAAGTAACAAAACTGTAACATGCAACAAGGAAAAAATAAAAATATGCTAAAACCAAATCGTTGCAAAAGGAGCGTGAAACTGTCTGCACAAGTGCAATATACACACACTATTATTTTCATTGTTCCATGTGATATAGATGATAGTGGCAATAAATTTGATGATTAAGATATGTAAAATAACATCCTTAGTTATAATGAAGTATGCATTTATCTGAATAATCCGGTCAATAACCACTAATGATTACAATTTACAACAAAATGTAACTTATGTACGTGGGTATGTATATATTGCATCGGATGGTACTAGTTTTTACCGTCAAGTTAATAATTACTGCCGTTGTTATAATTGCTGCAACTCATATAGGTAAATACGCATTACATGACAAGTAAGTACATCTTAGTTGATTGTAAGTCTTTCTACCCCAACCATAGGTGTTCGAATCACGCTTAGCCCCACTAAACAATAAATGACATTCCCTCTTCCCCTATTAAAGAAAAAAAACGCATTACATGAATAACAGTTTAATTATTACTGAAATACTTGACATAACAATAACATAAAAGAAAATACGTTAAACAACTGATGCAAACCGAATTAGCAAGGATGGGTGGGTTAAATGGGAACTTTCATATTCAAATCATTAGAATAATAAGCATTACATATATATATATATATATATATATATATAGAAAATAAATAAAAAACTCTGTTATACTATTTTGAATGTTATAAGAAAATTATAGCTTGATGTTGTTACTATTTATGTCAGCCCATGCTTTTCTTTGAAGCTTTCATTTTCTTAATTCCTCTTACAATATGGCCGTTTTGAAAGCTGCGTAGTACTGTCATTATCTTTATCCATAAAGCCATAACTGATAAACAATAAAATATTTTCCAATTCAAAATTTTTATGTTATTGTTAGTGATCAATTGCGCGTGCTACAGTAATTTCTATTAAAAGAAAGATTGTAGAGAAAATCATTTTGTCCTCTCTTGGATAGAGAAAATTTCGCCAAATCTATCAAATCTTGAGGAAAAACGACATAAAACTAATCTTATCCAATCTTTCATAGAATGGATTAGGCAGATCATGGCTTTTCTAAAGGAGTTAAAACTTGCATGGCTGGCACTTTGGCACTATATAATTATCTTCTAGCTGAACCAGGGAATGCGTATTCGAATATTAAATTGATGGGCACTCAGCATTTAAAGGCCTTTTTCTGTTATACAGAAAAATTAGATGTTACTTCATCCAAAATTGATAAGCCATAAGCAATTGCTGATTATATTTAATGTAAAATCCCTGTCTCGTGTAATCTAAAGAGAAAAAGGAATCAAACTAGCAGAAAAGAGTTAAACATTTTATGATAGATTTCTTTTTAATTTTTAATTTTTGAATTTATGATAGGGAGAGTTGGATGTGGTTTTATTGTTAGACTATGTCTATAACGATAATTTAGTAGAAAGGTTTTTTTTTTGAGTAACTAATTTAATAGAAAGGGTTAATTGTAAAATTAAACCTGCTAGTTTTAATTATTTCTCAATATGCCTCTCTATTCTTAGAAACTATAAAGGTATCATTTGAATTTAATAAACTTGTTTTAATTTCATCCATATAAATAAAAAAAATTGGACAAAAGGACATAATTATCTCTAAACAATTATGAAAAATATTTATAGATTTAAAAACATAAAAACTCCTAAGATAAAACATCAAATGTAGAAAAAAATGATCTTAAGTTTTATGACTTTTTGAATATTGAAATATTTTTTTAAAAAAATTTTCAAGAAGAAAAATATATTTTAAATACAAATTTGGTCTAATTAATGGTATTCTTCCTCTAATCTCCATATTTAAAAGCCCAAAAATTTTGTGAGAGATAAAACTGATTCAAGATTTTCAAATTTAAAAATAATTTGTAATTTTTGAAACAAAAGGATAAAAGATAAATTGAGAAATAAATAAAACTAAGAGTTATAACTATAACTCTCAATAAAAATATGTTACAATAGTAAATTTACCATAAGCAACTCAATATTTTATATTGTCGCTTTTGAAAGCAACCCAATTTCTTGGTTGAATCTTCTTAGTTATCCAAAAAAAATGCCAAATTAATGTGCTGTTAAGTTTTTACATTTAAATAGAAAAATCGCCCTTTGATATAGTTCTAGTTTTAGTATGAAATTTGGTATATACTATATTTTTTGAAAATAAAACTTCATTCAACTAAAAATAATACAAATAAAGTTGCATATGATGGCTGTAGGCATAAATAATCCCGAACAAAAATTAAATCCGTTAGTAAAAAAACAAATGAAGCTGCCACGTATGATCCCAAACTGGGCTAATGACTAAAATAAAAGAAATATTTTTGAAGAACTAAAAAGTCACAAATATTTGGAAATCGTAGTGGGGCCCATAAATTTGTAAAAAATATTTCAATATGCTTAGGAGTTTTTAGTATTAAATAAAAAGATAAAAATACAAATAGAATTAAAAATGAAAATATACAAAATTTAAATAAATGCTTATAAAATAAGTAAAAATACAGCTGCACAGCTAGAAAAATAAATAAAAATAAATTCAAATATCAAATAAAACATACTTTATAAATAATAAATCAACTTCTAGGAGTGTTTATTTCATGTCTCTTCCATGACCAATAAAATTATAGGAAGAGTATGCCAATTGCGTAGTGATGAGTATCGGCGACATTCCCAGTCATCAAGTATCATTCGATTAGCTTGAAAAGAAAAGTAGGGGAGTGAGCACACAGTGCCTAGTAAGAAATCCATTATCTACATCTCGGTTTTTCTTACTATTATTAAATAAGATCCTTACAAAGTTAATAAACAAATTTTTCATATCAGCATAAAATATCATTGAGTTCACACTTTATCTACACTTTAATAACTCTAAATCTGTAAACATCACTCAAATTCTTTCACTCAAATCTCGGGTTGTTAGTGAAGGAAATGAATGAAAGAAAGATTATAATAAATTTTGTTGTACCCTAAATGAGCACTCTGTGTCCTTCCATGAGATAGGCCATATAGCATTTATGGTACTAAAAATATGTGATGTCCGTAATGCACATAAGTACCCCGTGGGATATAACTTTGAGAAATACGGATGGCCTTAAAAGTTGTCCGATGTTGTTGCATAAGGTCTCAACATATATATTGATTTGGTTATAACCTATCTGACTACTAAAAATCCATCCTAAATCATTCTACCCATGTTAGTTCTGACAAAATTTTGGCAACATAACGACTTATTTTTCTTAAAACCAAAATTTTAAACCTACAAGAGATAGTTCACAGAATAGTTGTGGCACACCATAATTTCAAGACATGCCACCCAGAGCATGTATATTATATCACATAACAATAATACATTCAATGCAATCACCATTTCATCAACATTAATCATACCAATAAAAGAAAAGCCATGACAACTCATGAATCACCGTAAATTATAAGGAATAACAATATCACAATAATTTTAAAAGATCCGATTTCATATCATAAAAACTCAATTTTCAAGTAAAGGATAAACCGTATAGTCCTAATCCTTTTTATATATAATAACAAAAAATCATTGAGTAGTATGATTTTTCTTTTATTTATCAATTGATTCTAAAACTCTAATTAAATTCATAGGTTCATGAATCAGATAACAAACTAAAGGATTATTATAAATTTCAATTTCTCTCAAAATTAACAATCAATATGATAGCAATACTAACAAAAACAACGACGGAAACAACAACAACAATAATAACATATAGTTTAATAAACAATATATTAAAATCCATATAATTTAAATTTATATTCCAAATTTATTGGCTAATTAAATAAAAATATCACCGACTTAGTCGATGGTATTTGGAGGTAAAAAGATTTGAAACGACATTGTCTATTGAAACTTTGAATCATCAACTTAGCCTTCAAAATTCTGTCTCGCAAATCCGAACCACGAACATGTCCAAAATGTCGAAATCATGAATGACATCTTTTTTTGATTTGGTGGTTGCGGTCAACTGCTGATCGACATTGATCACCGTTGATTGACATTGACCATTGCTTGATCAGCGAAGTGATGGTAGGATCGGTGCTAGAACGAACCACTTTACACGAGGATCACTGTTCCAAGCTTGATTTTTTAAAAAGGAGCCCAGCTTGCCGAAATACAGAGCAAATCCGATGAAGGGAAGCGGCGAGTGGTTGGAGTTCTTCGACAGTGATCGGACTCATGGTGGAGTGGGTCTTGTTCCTCTCGACGAGAGGAACCCAATGGTGTAACTTGACAGCAAAGAAGGGACCCCATGGTGTCGGAATCAGCTACCAAAAGCCAAGGAAGCTACGATGGTCTTGGCTATGCTTTGGGCAGCCGACGACAAGTGGAGGGGTGGCGGTTTGGCCTTGAAGGTTTTGGGGGTCAATGCTCATGATGGGTAGACACGTGCAGGTGAGCAACGGCTGGAGGCCGATAGGCATGAAGAAGTAGGGATGGTAGGGGGAGGGGGTCCTTTTTTGCACGGGGAAGGAAGAAAAGAAAAAAGAAAGAAGATAAGAAAAAGAAGAAAAGAAAAGTGGAAAAAAAGAAAAATAGGGTGGGGGAATTAAAAAGGAGGATCTGGTCTTTAAGAATAGATTTTTTAAAACTTTCTAGAATAAATTTTCTATTCCAAAGTCATTAAAATTTTTAAATTGATCCTAAATTTTGAATTCTTTTTTAAATAAAACCATGGATTTTACAATTTACCTACCTTAAAAAAATTACGTCCCTGAAATTTGTAAAGTATAATACCAAGCTAGAAACCTAAGAAGTGGGAGTATCCTTTATACATCTAGACATGCAAATATAATGACCAACTATAATGACAAAGAATTTGGTACCCTTCAAAAATGCCTAGGGAAATGATATCAACACCAAAGATAACTGAATTCCCGAAAGCCGCATAAAACTCTTCAAATATTCATAAACTCAATTTTTATGAAAGGTTGAACTGCCAACAACCTCTACAAAATATATAAAATATAACAGAATAAAGAGTAAATCTCTAGTGTAACAAATTAATTATTATGCAATAAACTAAAGAAATTACAATAATCTCTAGTGTAACAAATTAATCATTATGCAATAAACTAAAGAAATTACAATAAATGGGTTGCACCTCTAGCAAGGATTATTTTCTTATAAAAGAATCGTTTAATCATATACAACATATATAACCACCCAAAAGAACATATTATGACTCATTCATATAATCTTATACAAGAAGATATTAACGATACCGAAGTACAATCATATACGTGTAAGTTTCAAAAGTCAAACAATTCCGTTAACCCTCTAACAATTAACTTATTACAGAAGCGCGGCTTACAAGGAAGGTGAAAAATCATAACTCTTGGAAAAATCCCAATAGTTCCTAAACCCAAATAAGTCACCAGTATTGCAAGTTATTTTAAACAAACGATTCCCACGTAATAACGTCGAAAGCATATCAAAGTAAATGGCTAGAACCTGAAGCAAAGATGAATCTGTATAGCCTTGTTATTTCACAGCCATTAGTTATATGCTTAGAGTCATCAAAACTAAGCTACTCTAGTTCATCAATCAATCCTTTCATCGGCAGATATATATCAATTCATACAAGTCTTTGATTCTAATGTATACAACTTGGGTCAACAAAAGAAAGCCCATAATTAAGAATCCTAAATAAACCAAGCCAACATAGGTCATCTAATCAACGAATAACATCGTAAGCCACAATAACCTGAGTGTCCTAAATTGATATTGATACTGTAAATATCAAGTGCAAACCTTAACCAACCAACTAATATCAAACTCATTAAACTTGTTTTCTAAATGGGTAGGATCTCATATCACCAAATTACAAGAGACTAAGGTGTTTCACCAAAACGCTAACTCTAAAAGTAACTTTAAAAGATTTATTAAAAACTAAGGCAAAAATGTCAGTAGTAAGAACTTAACAATTCTAGTCTAACGATGTTCCAGAACTCCAAAGATAATAATCAAGATCACCCAATATGTAATTAAGGAATTTTGACTCAATTTATTTTTCATTACTCCGACATATAACATTTTAATCCAGGACAAAATCAAAGCCTGTCCCTTATATCTCTTTAGGGATATATTGGTCCCAAAAGCAACGAGTCAAACGCCTACCTATTCGAACAATTTGCCTTTAAAACAATAACAATTATCTAAAAAATCTAATTGGTGCCACCTAATTGATAATCAAACTTCGTAAAGTATAATCCTTTCATTAATCAACACTTACATTGTAAGAAAGGTCCAAAACTTAGTATCAAGAAAACAACCACATTCCTTTCAAACTCCCAGACAACATAAAAAAAATCTACTATCCTCTGAAATAAGTCAGTCATCATGTTAAATGAAATCAGGCTTGACATCATCCACATTCAACTAAGGGTAAGATTGAAAATATTGACCATGCCTTAATTTACAATCTTTAGAAGTTAATCAATGCATATCAAGCTATACAAATTGACATGCTCATCGCTATTACATTAGACTAACTAGAAAAAGAAGTCAAATTCATATGGTTTAGTTCAACCTTAAATGATCACACTTGCAAAATAAAATGAATAAAATAAAATCACCCAATTGTCTGCCTCCGGTTGCTTAAAACCTCAAAAACATAGATGATTATAATCTATGCTAATAAACATAAGTCTCACGGTTTTATAAATCTTGCATGCCAAAAACTTAATCATTTTTCCTTCAATAATGCTTTCAAAAGCATGGATACTCAACCTATTCACCAAGTCACTTTATACACAACTTCCAAACCTACAAGCTTTACCTCGATCTTGTCATATATAATTTAGAGTGTTAAAATATCCTTCTATTTAACCTTCATTACGAATTGTTGGAAAACATCTTTACTTCACACCAACTAGATCAGAACTTACTAAATTTTTATATTAGACAAGACTCAGTGTCCAAGTTTCTAACAATTGCAACCACACATGGAGTACCTCCGGTCACTAGCCTAAGGTCTTCGTAAAACACAATATCACAAGGCATTCAAAAGTTAGAATCATAACTCTAACCTTACATGAAAGAGACTCTTTCATGCTCTAATCCTTTATAACAATGTCCCCATAGTTAATTCTCAATCGAACACTAAGAATATAGTACAACACAATGTCATTTATTTATCATAGCTCTTTGAGAGTTTCAGAGTTTCTCTCACCAGAGTACTCATTTTATGTTTCTCAAATAATCTGAGTAACAATGAAAAATAGCTCCCCTTTTATAATGGTCAAATTTGAGATTAGTCCTTATCATATTAGGCTTTAAAATTAGAGTCTGGATCAACTTTCGATGAAAAGTGCATTAAAAATACATAATCTGATTATCGCATGTTCGGCATGCCGATCTTAGAGATCAGCCTGCCAAACCAGCTCTATTGGCCTATCGAACTAACTGCACTGGCCTGCTGAGCTGTCTGCACCAACCAGCCAAACCAGGCCATTGGCCTGCCAATCGAGCAATAATCTAGAGATCTTAGAATATCTTATTTTCATACGGGAATCTTAGATAGAGGCTTGGTTTTAATTCAAATAACCCACTAGAGAAGTTATCTGATTAAAACAGTCATATACTGTAACATCCTTGAATTTTTAAAGTAAGACTAGGTAATTTTAATTATTAAGTGTGTCAGTGTAATTTTTGTTGTTAATTTTAGTCATTTGAAGATTTTATTGCGTTTGTTAAATTTAAAAATTTGATTTTTAGTTTTTAAAATACCAAATTACATTTTAGCCCATATTTTCCCCATATTTACGAAAATACCATTGGGGCTTTTCTTTTTCTTTTCCCTTTCCCTATTTCTTTTCTTCCACACTCTCTCTCTTTTTCTCTTAGCCCTCTCTCTCGTCTCTCTCTTTCTTTCATTCCCGTCTCTCTTTCTTTCTTCCATTTTTCTACAAAAATTCATTTCCAAGCTTTAAACCCGTTGATTTAAAGCTAAGAGATGAAGATTCAAGCCAAAAAATTTTGTTCAAAAACGTTGATATGAGGTTAGCCCTTTTTCTCTCCAAAATTTTGATTTTCGTTTTGAATTTTTATGCATTTTGCAATCCGAAGTTTGGTGAGCTTAGATAATATTTGATCTAAGCTTATAGGACTTGTTTTGTCATGGATTTAAGCATTGCGTGAGCTAAAATCAATTTATTCAAGTTTTAACATTTTTCTTTGATTTTCAAATCAATTGTGAAATTATGTTCAAATTTGGGGAAAATGGTTTAAATTTGTTTTTATTATGATTTTCTATGTTTTCTATGTGATTTTTATGCTCTAGGATTGAGAAAATAGGTTTTAAATTTGAATTTTGAGTTCAGAGACGCTGAAACTCAAAGTCTTGGGTCCTCAAATTTTGCCAGTTTGGCAGCCGAACTTGATCTTTGGCATGCCGGATTCAAGAATTCGGTAGGCCGGATTCATATCATTGGCAGGCCAAACTGTAGGCTAGTTCGGATGTTCGGTAGGCCGAACTGTATAGGTTCGGCAGGCCTGTTCAAGGTGTTCGTCAGGCCGACTGTAAACGTAAAAATTGTATTTTAACCCCAGTTTTCAATGTTTAATGATTCCAAAATGTTTCAAAAAAGATTATGATTTTACGTTATGATTATTTTAGGTCAAAAGGCACACTGATAATTAGACTAACATAATGATATTTGTTAAAAGTGATTCCTGATTTTAAATGCAGTTTTTAAGGTTTTGAACGAATATGGAGCATACGTTAGATTTTATTTGAAGCTTACGGTATTGGATTTAAATAAGGTAGGATATTTCTATCTCTTTCTTTGGTAGCCCTTTTAAAACTGGTTTGGCCAAATGCTTGATTTTTCAATGGCTGTAGAAATAATTTCTGTCCTGATTTTGAAGAATTGTATTTCGATATTCTTTTCGGATTTTCAAAACCTGTACAGTGACCTTTTATCCAATTTCTTACAAGTGAGTATTTATTTATTTTTGTCAAGATCTTTATATTTGTTTGCGAATGATATTTTTATCTGTGATTATTGTTTTTAAACAAATTGTTTTTAACTAATTATCCTACTGAGCTTTTCGCTCACGTTTTCCTATTTTTTAAAATCCCCTTTCTAGGTTTGGAGAGGAAGGAAGGTCCTAGGATCAAAACCTAGCTCTTTGGGTTGAAATGGTATTTTCTCTAAAACTGTGATATGATGCGTGTATTCTACGACTTGTCTTGGTGTTGATGTCATTTTTGTCTCTACTATTTGCATACTTAATGTATTTCATAGATGATGATTTTCAATGATTTTGTATTATTAATATTATGATTTACTATATATCTACCTACCCACCTTCGTGGTAAACACCTACGTGATGGTGAATGAGGATAAGCTCTCAACCCCACCTTCATGGCATTCATGTGAGGTGACCGCTGATAATATTTATTTATTTTCCACGTATATTTATTTACTCTTTCTTTATTTATCTTGTTTATTTCATCTTATTTACCTAAAACTCTTAGATCCCCTTTCTGAGACATCACATATACAAATAATCCCACATCAAATAAAATATTATCCAAATAATTTAACATGTTTATCTTAAATTAATTTACAAATTAATTCAACCAACAAACTAATATGAATTATTAAATCCACTCTAATCGAATTTTAGTCAATCTAATAATTAACATAAGTCACCAATATGTAAAAAAAAATCCTGTATTGTTTTGTGATTTATTATGAGCAAGTAAAACAGACCTGATGGACATATATAGATCAAGCTCTTATAATTATAAAATAACATTACTAGATACATATTTTATAATTATCAACTTTAACACTACTCCATTAAAAGCTTAGAGCTGCACTCTCGACCTATATAAAATTACAAAGCCCAACAAGCTAAATGTTCATGACATATCATAATGTCTAACATCCCTATAGAATATTCACAGTCGACCTAAGGATAAATTTTGTTTACCTTCCCAATTATTTTTATCTAATGTTCCATTATCTCATCATTGGAATAGTTACTATTCATAAATAGTATGTCATTCGGTTACACCTATGTATCCAAATGGTTGAGCATTTCATTTTTCAATTACAGGATAATGCCTATAAAAGAATATCGTTAACTCTACAAAAGAGCTATGGATTCTATATCTATGAACAACGGGTCTACGTCAATCAATAGTCATGTTTTCAACGTACCGGTATACGTACCATCATCAAATCAAGATATCACCCTT
Organism: Artocarpus heterophyllus; assembly: GCA_025403435.1. NCBI lineage: Eukaryota > Viridiplantae > Streptophyta > Magnoliopsida > Rosales > Moraceae > Artocarpus > Artocarpus heterophyllus. The sequence goes on along the minus strand of CM046345.1, from coordinate 14,943,079 downwards.
TGGTACATCAAAAGACATAAGTCAAGAATACGGTCCCATTGTTCATTTTAGGATTAAGACATAACACATATGATTATCAAAAGTGAATTGATTTAAACAAACGAAATTATTAATCAAATCAATTCAACTTTTGTCTTGATCTAAAATAGCGTCACCTATGACAATATACCAATGTTTCTAATCATGGGGCCCACTTTGATGACCAAGACAAGTCATCTTTAATTAGGGATATAGACAGCATAACAATCTTAGCATGAATAAAGGGATTAATTTTATCCCCTTGATTGCGGATCTTATCACTTGTAAGATTCATGTCTTTGGCATAATCTGCCCATCATATGCATGATCTTAATGGTTTAGATTAACAATCTCAGATATTTGTTTGCTTATTATACATTCACTAAAAATGAACATAAAGAGGTCAACATTTGGTATATGAATAATAAATAAACTCTTTATTGATTAAATGTCTCCAAAAACTTATTATATCATTTAATCCTTAGGGTACCTAGTGTAACAACTATAGCTTCAAGATATGCTACCCAAAGCATACATATTATATCGCATAACAATCATACATCCAATAGTAATAACCATTTCATTAACATTAATCATACTGATGAAAGTAAAACCATGACAACTCATGAATGACTGTAAATTATAAGGAATAAGAATATCAATTAATCAAGTTATTAGACATTCATCATACCAAAAAAACTCCATTTTCAAGTAAAGCATAATTAGTATAGTCCCAACCCTTTTTATATATAAACAAAAAATCATTGAGTAGTATTGTTTTCCTTTTATTTATCAATTAATTCTAAAACTCTAATTAAATTCATGAGGTCATAAATCATATAAAAAATTGAGGGATTATTATGAATTGCAATTCCTCTCAAAATTAACAATCAATATGATAGCAATACTAACAACAACAACAACAACAACAATAATAACATATTGTTTAATAAATAATATATTAAAATCCATATAATTTAAATTCATATTCTAAATTTATTTGCTAATTAAATAAAAATATCATGAAATATTAGTAATAGAGTTCCTACTGACTTAGTCAATGACATTTGGAGGCAAAAAGATTTGAAACAATGTCATCCATTGAAACTTTGAATTGCCAACTTAGCCGTAGGAATTCTATCTTGCAAATCTGGCACCATGAATGCATCCAAAATTTCGAAAACATGCTAGAATGACATCTTTTTCGATTTGGTGATCGGGGGTCAACCTTTGCCTGCTGTTGATCGGTGTTGACCATGGCTTGACTAGCGAAGCTATGGTAGAGACCGAAACCAAAACAAAGCTCTCAAAGCAAGGATCATTGTTCCAAGGTTGGTTTTCCAAAGCAGAGTTCGGTTCATTGGTAAATGGAGCAAATCTAGCAAAGGGAGAGGATGAGTGGCGGGAGTTTTCTGGCAGTAATTAGACTCTTGGTGGTGTGGGTCTTGTTCCTCTCAACAAGAGGAACCTAACGGTGTGACTTGTCGGCAAAGAGGGGACCTGGCAGTGCCGAAATCAGCTGCCAAAAGCCAAGGAGGCCGTGGTGGTCTTGGCTCTGCTTCGAGCAGCGGACGACTAGTGAAGAGGTTGTGGTCCACCTTTAAAGGTTTTGAGGGTCGACGCTCGTGCTAGGTTGGCATGTATAACTAGGTGGTGACTGGAGGTTGATGAACAGTGAGAGTCAGGGATGCTTGGGGGGGGGGGGGGGGGTTGTCCTCTATTGCATAGGAAGGTAGAAAAGAAAAAGAATGAAGAAAAGATAAGAGGCAAAAAGAAAAAAATGGGGTAGAGGATTTGGTCTTTAAGATTAGATTTTTTTAACATTCTAGAATAAATTTTCTACCTTAAAGTTATTCAAAATTTTAAATTGGTCCTAAATTTTGAATTTCTTTTCAAATAAAACCATGGTTTTTATAGAAGCATAAGAATAAGAGACGACATCGAGACCCAGAGGAGAGAGACCTATTTGACACCTAGAATAAAGCACATCAACAGCTCGTAATAAGAAACCACTATGGTTGATAAATGAAACCAATAGACCAAAAGCAAATGTATCCTAGTGAAGGCTCATCCAACCCGATCTAGATTCAAACCTAGCCATTAGTCACCATAAACAGTGTTACGAATCAACGAGTGTGAAGTATAAACCAAGACTAGAGGTGTAAAGTGTTAGACATGTATGCTCTAAAGAGTAAAAATGTAATATATTTTTTGAGATATTTTTATCAATAAAGAATTTATTTATTATTAATATACCAAATCTTGTCCTCTTTACATTCACATTTATTGAATGTATGTTAAGCAAACAAAAGTCTAAGATTGTCGGTCTAAACCTTTAAGAATTGGGCATATGATGGACAGATTATGCGGAAGACACTATTATTAAGGTGATGGTCTAAATCATAAGATCCGCAATCGAGGGAATAAAGTTGGGTGCTTTATTCATGTAAAGATTGTTATGTTGTCAATATCCCTATTGGGAGATGGTTTGTCTTGACTATCAGAGGTGGACTCCATGAATAGAAACATTGGCACGTTGTCATATGTGACGATGTATTGGATCGGGAGATAAAGTGAATTGATTTGGATTAATAATTCTGTCTCAACAAATTGATTCACTTTAGACAATCATTTATATTGTATCTTAATCTTGAGATGAATAGTGAGCCCATTGTCTTGACTTGTGTCTTTTGATATACCAAAGGGTGACACCCACATTTTAATAGTGGTATGTATGCCGGTACGTTGGAGGCATGATTCTTGATAGTGTAGACCTGTTATTCATAGATATGGAATCCATAGTTCCTCTTTAGAGGTAGTGATATCCTCTTACATGCGTTATCCTGCAATTGAAAAACTGGAACGCTCAACCATTTGGATACATAGGTGTAACCGAATGGTATACTGTCTTTAGATGGTAAGTTTTCTGATGGTGAGATAATGGAATGTAAGATAAAAATAATAGAGAAGGTAAGACAGAACTTGTCCTTAAGCTGGTTATGGATAATCCTATAGGGATACGATACACTATGATATGCCATGGAGACTTAGTTATATGGGCTTCATAATTCTATATAGTTTGAGAGTGCAGCTCTAAGCTTTTAGTGGAGTAGCGTTGGAGTTGATAATTATGAAATGTATATCTGGGATATTAGGTTTCATAATTATCGGGAGCTTGAACTATATAGGTCCATTTGGTCCCCTTTGCTAGCTCACGATATCTTGTAACGATACGGCGTGCTTTTCTAATAATTGGTGACTTATGTCAGATCTATTAGATTGGTTGAAATTTAGAAGAATAAAATAATTCATGTCTGTTTATTGGTTGAATGAATTTTGTGACAAAATTCATTCAAGATAAACTTGTTGAATTAATGGGATCGGATAATTCTTGTCTGTTTATTAGTTGATTTAATTTTGAATAAATTAAATCAAGATAAACTTATAAAATTATTAGGAATTCATTTATTTTCTTAGAGATTATCTAGATAAAGTTGTTTTAATTAGATAACTTCTCTATTGGGTTATTTGAACTGAGACTTTATCCTATAAAATCTCGAGTGAAAAATAAAAGATTTACTGAGATTTTTTTTGGACAGTTCGGCATGTCGATCCTCAACTTTGGCCTGCCGATGGGGCAAGTTCGGCCTGCCTATTAGACAGATCGGCCTGCCTATGCGCAAAAAAAAAAAATCACGCGTTTTCACGTGGATTTCATTAGATATTGATCTGAATTCGATTTTGATTCGAATTTTTGAGACCTTATCTGATAAGGACTGACCCTAGACCCAACCTCTATAAATAGGAAGTGAGTCTCATAAGTTATTTGATCAATTAAGAGATTAAGAGTGATACTCTACTGGTGAGAATTTAAAAACTCCCTGAGAGCTCTTGTTCACAAATCACGAACACTAGCTTTGGGTTCTCTCAATTGGTTGGAAGGAGAGTCATCTGGAGAAAGAGCTATACGTGTGAGCCTACACTCATTTCGATCGTGGATAGAGAATAACAGAGAAGACCAGTTGGTTGAGGTTCTTTTGGAACGTTACTTCTCTTCACGGATTGGGGGAATTCTTCGGCATTTTCAAGTGATTTGAAAGTTAAAACTATATTTTTACAATTGCTAATTAAAAAACTTTATTTTTACAATTTCTAAAGCTTAATAGTTACGACAATCATACATATAGCATTTGTAACAACATAAAGTAATATTTGAGAAAAAAAATAATATATATCAAAGGTTTTTTTTCATATCTTTTGTCAAATGTAACACAAATATTAGCATCATACATTGGAGATGATCTTATGTATTTATGTTATGAATCTAATCAATTAGTTCACTTGGCCAAGCTATATGATTTTCTCGATGTTTTTAATCAGCTAATCAATACTGTTTTGTTTAGAGGTTCAAATTCTTTTCTTTTCTTTTTTTAAATAGAGAGAAAAGGGGTAACTGCTATTACGCCTAAATACTAAGGTTAAGTGATAGTACAAAGGCTAGCTGTTATTTTTGTTGATCCTAACCAAGCTACCAGCTTAGAAATCGTCGTGAAAAGGGTTTTACAATGAGAAAACTTAGATTTTTCTAGTAGGTTACTTCTTTGCTGTTTACGTTTAATTTGTTTTGTTTCCATTTTGTTTTGGTTGCTTTATTATTTTAGACTTTTTATGCGTATGTTTTGTAACGCCATTTTCTCTATAATGAAGCTTTTTGCTTATTAAAAAAAAGATATTATAAAAGGTTCGCATATCTCTCATCGGCTCTCAATGAATAAAAATTGCTTAATTATAGGGGATTTGAAAAGGCTATAAACATAGGAAAACTCCTGATCAAACAATCATTCAACCTAGTCATTTATGACCTATATAAGAAGCCCTATTATGTCTAGCTAACTGTAGGAGAGGATTGTGTTAATGATCAAGGTATAAGGTTATATGATCTAAATGGGCGGAAAAGTGCATTTAAAAGGAAAAAAAAAAAAAAAAAGAGATGTGCACTTTTTTTTCCCTCTCTTTGGAAAAAGGAAAGAGCCAAACATGTAATAGAACTTGCATATGATTGAGTGTAGACTCTTTGTAATGTTAATCTCAACCACGTTTCACATCATTATTGTGATTGTCATCATTGTAATCACATAATAGTACTAAAGATTATGAGATGCACTATTAGTTATATATGTCTATGTGGATCCCATATTTCTACACGCTATAGCAATTCAAGCACAATTAAGCAAAGCTAAACTTATGATGAGGACCTACACTAGGAATGAAAAGCATCTTTGACGCCGCCAAAACAACTAAGAATAAACAAATATTTTGGTATCTCGTACAAAGGGTATGGTTTTCTTCCTACCTGGGATCACGAAGACAAGTTTATTGATTGCTCAATCAACATCATACATAGATGTATGTATGTATGTATGTATGTGTGTGTGTATATATATACTACAAGTACTTAATTAATTAATATAAAGCATATATTAATTATGAGTGCGGTCCATACAGGCCATAGGGAAGATGATAGCTTTTACACACGTATATATATATATATGTGTGTGTGTGTGTGTCATGTTTTTCTTTAAGATGATAAAGCAACTGTTGAAGAAGCATCGAGCAAGAGAATAATATGATGATTGAACACATATATTAGGCATAATACATATTCATTATCGATATCGCCACTATAATGTGCTTGATTAATATTGTAGTGGAAGAATGTTTTTTAATTAATTTATTTTTTTAATTGAACACCTTACAAAGGTACAAACATATTTTGTAGATTTTTAATGAGGTGCATATAGGGAGGTGGATGATGATTTGCTCATATGCTTATTCTTAGGGGTTTTGAACCTAGCTAGGGCTTTCGGGCATAAAGGGAAGTTTTGGTTTTTATATTATATATTAACTAATTAATGAAATTTTATATTATGACCTCCTCATGGCAAGCATGAGGGGTCATGGTGGCTATAATGAGGTACTCTACTATCGTGTACCCACTACCTGAAATAACAATATTCCTTGTTTTCTTTATTGGAAGAAAAGAGGAGCCCCGAAAGTAACTAATTAGGTGGTGATTTTCCATCATTTTTTGATAGATGAAGTGTTTCATTGAGTACATACATACATACATGTATGTACGGCCTTTTAAAAGCAGAAAAAATTAGGCAAATTATCCATTTTAGCCACCTTTTAAAATAGAAGACTGACTTTTTTGTTTTTTTAGGCAAATGACATAACTTTTTAAAAATAAAGGGAAAAATATTTTCTTTACAGCAATACATTTTTTTTACTAACATAAGTACATTAATGATTAATTATAATTTATCATTAATTTACTAATGGTTTATCATTAAACCGATAAATTATTATTAGTGAAATTTGTTAATTACTAACTAATATTAGTTAATTATTAGTAAAACATCTATTTAATCAGTGATTAAGCATCACTGCAATTAGTACATCACTGATTAGCATCACTCAGTACATCACTTGATTAACCATTAAAAAAAAGTCATTTTTTTTAATTTTTAAAAAATTTGTTCATACTTAAAAAAACCTTAAAAACAACCATTTACTCCAAATCGTTTTCTTTTTTTAATAAATGTTCTTAGTTTTGTTAAACTATAAAATGTCCTTTTTTAATTTTTAGAAATTATTGAAAACTGATGCAGTTGACATATATTACTAACGTTAATTAATCATTGATTTACCAATCAATCAATAATTTATAAAAAATAATATAGAATTCACAAAATACAATTTTTTTTGAGACATTGTAGTAAACATCACTTTTTCAAGAACTAATTGTTGTAAATAGTAGGTTTTGAAAATATTTATAATAAATAGCAATTTTATGATGCAAATAATTTTTTTATAGTCTTATTTACAATATAAATAATTCTTATTTACACATAAATAGATTTAAGGTGTAAATAATTTATTTACCCTCTTATTTATAGTATAAATAAATTTTATTTACATAGTAAATAAATTATTTACATCGTAAATCTGTTATTGCTATAAATATTTTAAAAACCCGCTATTTACTTTAAAAAGCTTCAAAATCTGCTATTTCCCTTAATCTCTCCTCCCTCTTCTCCTTCTCTCCCTTTTTAAGAGAGTGAGAGTGAGAGAGAATAATTTTTGCTATAGCTTCAAACTTTAAATAATATTTTTACTTTAAGGGCTTAATAGAGAAAATTATATGTGATACCACACTTTAAAAACTATATTTGTTCATGCGTGTCACACATGAAAAATTGTGCCACATTATTACTCATATTATACATTTAAGTTGTGTCACACAAAAACATTTGTGGCATTTATAAAAAATTATAAATAAGTTTCAAAACTGCATTCATAAAAATTTCCTTATTTTCTCGCTCTAAGCCTGACCACAAAAACAAAAAGGTTGCAGACAAACGGTTCAATTCCATTAAGCATAAAGAAAAACGCTTTGAATAATATTTAAAGTTCTTTGTCTCTTCCTTAGCTAGGTTCACACTATCAAGACTTTCCTTTGGTCATATTACAGTTTTGCACGTTACACACACACACACACACACACATATGTATATTAGAGTACCATACTTCTTCTGTAGTGTTTTTTTTTTTCCCTTAGCAATATCAGTTGTTCGTTTCTTTTGGTTGTTCACTGCAATATATACTTGCAGTGAAACAATGCAGTGATACTGTCTTCTAGGTCCTTAAATGTTTATTCCAACAGCTGAATATAACTCCACTAATTAGTGTCCTTTTATTGTCTTTGGCTAGACAAAGGTTCATAAAGTATCCATTTATATTATTCTTTTTCGAAAAAAGATTGAAGGATTACTAAACCAATTACGTATATATTGGATTTTCAAATGAAATAAGTAAAGGAAAGAAGTGAATATATGGGGCTCAGTATGAAATCCTAAAAGTAGTAGAAAGTGGAAGAATTACTTGATGATTGATGCCACAAAGAACTTTTAATTGGCTAGCTTGAAATGGTGTGATAGAAAAGTTTGTTTTTATGCTTGATATTCAAATTCCATAAACAAGCTTAGGAAAGAAGGTACTGGAAACAATTGAATTTAGACCCTTTAATGTTGCTGGTCTGTGGTATAAAAAAAAAAAACAGTTTAAATGGTTTTGTTATAAGATGTAGATATATGACACCATATATTAGTATTAGAATATAAGATTTGCCAATGAAGTTATAAATACAATATTCTTAATACAAAAATTGATTTTCGATCAAATTGCCTTATGTTATATATCCATAAGTAATATGGAGAATTTTCGCTCAAGAAGTAAAAATTTAATAGAAATTAATAAAAAGCTTATATAAATTTCATAAAAAAAAAAAAAGCTTACATGAATTGAAATGTCATGAAAAATAAACTGCTATATATGTATATGATCACATATATGCTTGGTCACCAAACCCCAAAGCACAGAATATCTATTGAAAGAGATATATGCCTTTCGCTCCTCTTCACTTTATACGACATGTAATGTACACACATCGGTGTACGGATATTCCATTTCATGACCATAAATAGTTCTCTTGGTCATATTTTCTTAACAAATTTGGATATGATTAAGAGCACAGATATTTAGCATGTAATATATAGATATATATAGATACATATGCATATATTCCCTTGTTTTTTCAGCTGATAATGAGACTACTCTAGGTGGAGGATGGGAATAATAGCTAGAGATATTGGGGTATAATTAGTTAGCTAGAATCAGTTAAAAAGAAGCAAAACCAAACCCTTTTTCCGGCCATAATTTATTGTTGAGAAAATGACCAAATCAACTTCCATTGGTCAAGCAAATGTGGATACAAATTGCTTGAAAAAAAAGGGTACGAATTGTAAACATGTGTGTGAGAAAGCGGATATTCATAACCCATATATGTGCAATTTCTTTTATTAATATTTGAGGGAAAAAGGAGCATAGCTTTTTCTCCAAATCAAAGCCAGCTTCTTTACCAACATATATATTCTTTGTGAAAGATTGAGATCCTGATCACAAAAGAGGTGAGCTATATCATTCTTTGGCGTAGGGTTCTTTATTCTGTTATTTCTAGCTCAATCAATATTAATTTAGCATAATTGGGCCTAATGATGATCAAATCAAATTATTAAAGAAAAAGGAAAACAGTTTTTTTTTCTTTTTCTTTTTTCCGTTGTTAATGATCAGAAATTATACAAAATAATCAGATACTAAATTTATTTAAGTAATTAATTAAAGAATCTCTTCCCGAGACCGTAGTAATCAACCTTTTCCTTTCCATTTGTCTTTAATTTCTTGTACATTTTATATCAAGACTTGTATGAGAGAATCATGAAGATACAGAGAAAATCAAGACATAATAAAGTTACTAGAGAGGAGCTTTTTGCGGCTGATACGGCACATTTCAGTTGAAAAAAAAAAATCGGCAAACATATATAATATATGATTTTACACTATTTCATTGAAGTAAATGAAATGGGAAAAGTAGGAAAAAAAAGAAAGAGAAAAGTATTACGAAAAAAATCCGCTGGATATATATTTGTTGATAATTTCATTGATTATTACACCAAAAAAATAGTTCTTTTTTTTTTTTGTTTTTCCTTTATGGTCTCTCTTTTTTTTTTTTAATGAAAATTAGACAAAGGACCCATTTTGATCATTTTTTAAAAATAAAATGGTGGTAAACTTTTTAAATTTTGGAAATAACCCTTTTTTTTTTCTAACAACAGTTCATAATTAATAAATTGATTCATCATTGATTTGCCAATAATTTCTCATTGATAGATTAGTACATTATTGGGTGAAATTAATTAACGGTCAAACTAATCAATAATAAACCATGAATCAGTACGACAATATCAATGTCATTGATGAATCGTTTTGTTTTAACGAAGATCATCTCTTTAGTTTTCAAAAACTTTAACCATTTACTTTATTTAAAAAAATAAAAAAGCTTAAAAAACAGTCATTTACCTTGAATGCCTCCTTTTTTTTTCATTTTTTTAAATAAGACTCTCGCCTTGTGACCTCTTTTCATAAAGAAGCATTTAGGATGACAGAAGTGTGAATGTGATGAGGATATATGCCTGCACCATACATGCAAGGATTTACAGTAAATATGATTCTAGAACATTTTCTTTGGACCACAAATGTATCCACATCAATTCACCTAACCGATCTTACGCGAGGCACAATTTGAGTGAATTGACATGATCAATCATTTTTAAGGAATCGGATTCCCTATGATTAGATGATCAGAGAATGGAAAAATGTTTTCAACATTGCATGCCTTCTCACTTAATTCCTGCTAGCTTAGTGCTCAGACCGTCCTTTTTTATACTCAATGTCGCATTACTTTTGGAGCTTAGTTGGTTCGTAAATTTGAATGCAAAGTTTCAACATAAATTTGAATTTTATGAAAGAAAACAATATATTGAACACTAGTGAAACAAACTGCAAACATTGATCATAACACACTTAAATTTTAACTAATTACATTTTGGCGTATTAATTCTATGATTAAACTATAGTACTATATGTTAAATTGCAGTTTTTATCATTAACCAATATACTCAGTAGTTTTATTGCTCATAATTTTCTTAACTAAGTTATCTTTCATATTCAACATTATTATCCTTTTTTTTCCCCATTTGGTTCAAATATCAAATATCCTGTTTGCATTAATATGGGTACTGCACATTTCCCTAAAAAAAGTGGTATGGAGGTATTTTAACTTTTTTTTTTTTTTTTAATTATAGATAAGTATCTTCCATCAGATATCATTTCTTTTTCTTTTTCTCGTGTTTTCCTGCCGACACAAACATGACTTTGACTAAGATTCTATACATAATTAGAACCGGCAAAAAATTAAATTTTTAATGGACAAGATTCCATTGTTTTCTCCAATATAATACTCACACAAGCAATGGAAGATGCCAAATTTGAGAGGGGGAAATACAATATTGAACAAAAACTCATAGCATAGGCATTATTAGTGATACATATATTTCGATTGATATAGCAAGAAAAAAATTACACAAAAAACCATAATTTTCACAAGAACAAGCCCAAAGTATAAAGCTTTCTGCTTTGCCATATTAATAAAATAAGCAGCACCCAGAAAACCCTTTTCTACATATTACATGCATATAGGAATTAAAATCCCAAACATATCTCCTGATCATATCAAAGTTGACACTTAGAAACTGCTATAACAACACAAAACAAATTAAAAAAACAAAACAGAATCAGAAAATTAGAAAAGAAAAACCAACAGATTAAGAGGACATATTTAAATGTGCATGATCAGGGAACCCTAGGCAGAGCCTTGCAGACCAAAGATTGCTTCATCTCCAAGGAAAGTTTCAATGTCTCAGACAAGTCCACGGCATGATCATGACCATCAACCGGAACCCATATGAAGTTTTGGAGTAACTGAGCGAGCCACAGCTCAACCGTGGCTAGTCCCAGGGCCTTACCTGGACAAACCCTTCTTCCTGAACCAAAAGGAGCTAGCCTAAGATCACTCCCCATAATGGTTACATCTTCTTCCATGAACCGCTCCGGCTTGAATTTCTCGGGTTCGGTCCAAACCCGGTCGTCATGGGTTATCGACCACATATTCACCATTGCCGTTGTGCCGGCCGGGATGAAGTGTTCCCCTATTCGGGTGTCGTGGATGGCGAGCCGGGCCCAGGAGAGGAGCGGACCCGGCGGGTGGAGTCTTAGGGTTTCTTTAACTATGGCTTGAAGGTAAGGGAGGTTTGGGAGGTCGCAATTGGAGACTGATCGGTGAGATGGTCCGACGATGGCGTCGATTTCGGATTGGGCTGTAGATTGGATTTCTGGGTGGAGGATCATTCTTGCTAGGATCCACTCCAGGAGGATTGCCACTGTGTCTGTCCCTCTGAATATCATCTCCTGAGCAACAACAATTAAAAGTTGATGACATTAATTAGCCCAAAAAAAAAAAAGAGAGTCTAATTATTTAGCGTAAAAGCGGAGGGATTTTTTTTTTTTTTTTCCAAATTTAGGGAAGAAAGAGAGCTGAAGAAGCATAGAGGATGATTCATAACATATATATATATATATATATATATATCTGTATGTATTAAAGGAATATGATTGCATGGGGAATAAGACAAGTGATAACGTAGCATTTTTACCATATTGTTGTACGTATATGCGTATCTTTATGGATACTACACTAATTATTCCTTATCTCCAAGGATAAAAATACCACAACAGAAGTTAGACATGGCCAAAAAAACTTAAAAAAGAAAATACAATACAAAACAATACAAAAATAAGAAAGGATCAAAATCTTACACATCTATATCAAGTCTTCTATGCACTTGTAAATAGTAGATAAATTAAAAAGTTTAACAAACAGGAATAACACAAAAATACAATTAAAAAAATAAAAAAGGTATCAAAACCAATCAAATAAAATGTAAAAAATTTACGCAAAAGAAGTGATTATTATAAATATGTTCATTTTCATATTTAGGAGGATATATTATAAGAACTACGAAGAGAGCAAAATTATTACCCATAACACTGCAATCATATCAGAGTTACTGAGCCTGTTTTCTTTCTCCAAATTAAGCAAAACATCAACAAAATCTCCACTCTCATCACAAATATTATTCCCCTTTTGATCTCCTCCCTTAACACTCTTATTCTGATCGACTACCCTTCTCACTCTATGCTCTTCAATGATTTTCCCAACAAAATCGTTCACTCTCAACACCAGTTTTTTACACCTCTTTCTCACACCTTGCAAGTCCAAAAAACCCAACAAAGGAAAGTGGTCACTCCAATTGAAAACCCCAAGCAAATCATACCCTTCTCTCACCAGCTTCTCAAGCTCACAAAAACCCTCAGACCCAAACTCATAACTCTTCCCAAACACACTCATCATCACATTGTTTAAAGACCCAAAATGCAACACTTTCCTAACCTCAACCCCTTCGTCTCTCTCCATCAAAACCCTAATTTCTTCTATCATTTTCAGACCTATTTTCTGCCGAAAGCCCCCGAAAGCGGCGATGCGCGGCGGGCTGAACAGGTGAGTCGCCGAGATTCTCCTAAGGTTTCTCCAGTACTCTCCGTACGGAGCGAACCCCATGGCTCGGTGGAAGAGAAGCTCGTAAGCCGATTCCTTCACCGGCCGATCGGCGAAGTCCGAGCTGTTCAGAAGTTCTTTTGCTGTCTGGGGGTGGCTCGAGACGACAAAACGGGTGAGCCCGACCGAGAATGCCATTAACGGCTTTGCTCCGAAGGTTTTTGAGAAGAGAGAGAGAAGTCGGTGTGGTAAACTGGAGCCAGTGAAGGCAAAGAGTAAGCCGAGAATGGGAAGACCAGAAGGTCCGGGAATGGCGGTCCGGTGATGAGCTCGTCGGGATTTGGAGAGAGCCCAGGCGAGTCCACCTGGGGAGAGAAAGAAAGAGACCATAGAGATCAAGATGAGAAAAAAGATGAAAGTTTTGGAGTTCATGATCAGTGATGATGAGAACCCAGTTTGAGGATTGAACAAGAAACAAGATTCGAACGACATTTTTTTTTTCTTTTTTAACTTTTTTGAAGAGAAAAAAAGAGGGACTATAACTTTCTCGGGAAAATTTTTTGGGGCTGAGAAAATTAGAAAAGGTTGGTTAATTGATCAAAAGGGTGTGGAGTGGAGTTGTGGTGAGAGACATTGTGGTGAGTATGGAGTGATTATATAGACGAATGTGGCGGTGGGTGTGGGTTAATGAAATGGGTTGTAAAAAGAAAAAAGATTTAACCGTGGTTAATTAGTGTGGTTTACTATGGTTAGAGTTTGGCCAATGGCAATGAATTGGTAATAGGATGCAAAATTTCCATGTGCTTTGGATGGATGATTTAATCAGTGCCCGGGGCGAGTGGGACCGTTAACGCCACCAATCTTCCACACACTAGGGAAGTAACTAGGAACTTAGTATAGGAAGGTTTATTATCCTGAATTATACACACACACAGACACATACACACATATGTATATATATTTGCTGAGACTGACATACATGTTCCTAAAACTTTAAAGAGAATTGATTTCACTTTCTGAACAATACAAACACAATTGGACTTAATGATATAGCACTAATTATAATTTTACAAATATTCTCTAGAATTATTGGTTTTAAGTTAATTTTTTGCGTACTAATAATTTTATGTCAACTTAAGAGTAAGTTAATACAAAATCAATAGTTTGGAGACAAACTGTTCTAAATTTGATAATTAATGAAATTTATACATTAGCCTAATTGTTTTTTAATGATTTTGTATGAAATTACATTAGTTCAATAGTTTTTTTTTTTTTTTGGTTCGATGTTATATAGCTTAAGTTGAAATAAACCTTTTTCAAAATTCGGCAGGCAGTTAAATTAAAGTGTATAGTTCAATACCATTTATAAAATAAATCCTTATATATATATATATATATATATATATATAAAACATGATGATCACCACATCTCATGTCTATTAAACAACAATAGAAATAAAAATAATAAACTTGAAAATAGAAATTAAAAAAGTAATAGTGTAGAAAATGAATTGAAAGAATAAAGATAAATTATGGGTGGAGATAGTGGTCAGAGGCAGAGAGATAGAGAGAGAGGTTTGTGAGAAAGTCAGGAAGAAGATCGATTTTCTGGGCTGATAGAATCGACACATTTGTTGTCACTAAAGACCCAAAAGTCGTCACTAGTAATTGTTCTAATGACGTCGTTTATATAAACTTTAAGAAAATAGCTTTGTAGTGATGACAAGACCTTTAACGATGACACATAGTTCCAAAAAAAAAAAAATCTACCAACTGTCTGTTTTTGCTGCTTAAAATTTTAATGAAAATTAAATTTTGACTTTTATTGTTGTCGCTTGAAGTCTTAGTGGGCAATAGCAATTGTTCATGAACCCCAACGTTTTTAGCGACGACAAATAAAAAGTAATAAAGACTGGTGTCAACTAACACTTTTTGGCTCAAATTTTTGATGCTTTGCGTCAAACTTTTAGCGATGACAATGTCGTCATTAAATGTCAATTTTAGCATGACTCAATTACACTTCCCGCCGATATTTACTTGATAACTTTTAATGACGACATGTTGTCCTTACGAAGAGGCCTTCCTTTTTAAGTGACGACACTATTGTCACTAAATGTCTATTATAGAAAGCTTTTTGGAGTGATTGTTTTAAAACCACTAAAGGTCCAGCTTCAGTGACAGCATTTCTTTGCTACAGGTTGTGTTTAGTGTTGTTCCATTTTGATCCCTAACTTTAAATTATAACAAATCATACCCTTATGAAACTTATCCCATTTGGGCCATTTCATCACTTAATCTATTAAATTTTAAGACTAAGACAAATGACCATTTTACCTTTTGGCTTTATATATGTTTTCAACATATATCTTGAAGGAAAAATATCTATATTCTATTTATCCATTATATAAGATTTACTATTTTTTTTTTCTAATTTTGTTGATAGAATTTTTAGTGTTTTTTTGCTATTTTTATCAAATTTTCTTGATTATCTGATTTAAAATGAATAAAAATATTAAAATATGTACAAATAAAAAACACTTAGATATATTGTTACTTGACAAAAACGGCACATAGATATTACAATATAAGCACTTCGCTTATGACTAAATTTTAAGGCTGAAAGTTACTTCAATGACATAATAATAAGAATTCCGCTTAATTGGATTCAATAATCACAAAAAAACCTCAAAATTCATCTAATTTTAAGTGAATAAAAATGTATATTAGCTTATGAAATTTCTTATTTGTAGGTCTGAGAAATATGAAATTCTATTACAAAATATTAATCTTGGTTGTCGATTTATAATTAATCAATTAGATACATATATATGTGGCTTACAAGGTAGTTTCTACTAAAAACCGTTGTGTAAACTATTGAAAATTTTTTTATTTGAAATATGAAATAACAAGTTGAGCAAGAATCTCAAATTTTAAATTTGAACTAGGGTTACATGATAGTTTTTACTAAAACCGCAGTGTAAGCTACAAAAACCATAGTTTAAGGTATTGAAAAAATTTTCATTTGAAATTTGAAATAACAATTATTGTGGGGAATCTCAAATTTGGAATTTGAACTAAGTTTACATGATGGTTTTTGCTAAAACTGTCATGTAAACTATTGAAAATTTTTCCATTTGAAATTTAAAATAATAAGTTAAATGAGAATCTCAAATTTAATATTTGAACTAGACTTACACAGCAGTTTTTGTTAAAAATCATTATGTAAGCCTAGTTTAAAAACTACCGTTGAAACTCTAGTTTTTATGATGGTTTTTGTATTTGTCATCCTCCATCGTGTTTTTTTTTTCCAACATAATAAAACGGTTTTAAAAAATCATTATGTAATAAACATCGTACATTGCACAATTTCAACTGGTGTATCGTGACAAGTTCAAAACTAATGCGGATTGTTGATTTGAACATGATATATAGATGTGTGATTTGATCCAATAGAGTGAAATTTCAACCCAACCAAATGGTATATGCATTGACAGAAAGATATATAATTATTAAATAAAGAAGAAAATGGATTAAAAGAGATCAAACTATAATTTCATGATAGACAAAAATATACATGCAAATCATACATATTTCTTTAGATTTTTTTCATCTAGTGTCCCCAATCGTTTTACGGCACTTGGATCTTCATTTTCAAAATTTAGACAATTTGAACCCCAAACTCCCGTTTTTATTGCACTTGGGTTCCTAATTTGAATACATAGACAACTAAATCCATAAACGTCAATTTCTTTGGGACTCAGGTTCCCATTGTGAATACTTGGAGAATTAGGCCCTTGAACTCCTATGAGAGAAATCAAGTGACTTATAGAAACTTTCAGTAAACCAAGATAATGTATGTTCGCTCGTGACTAATATTTCTAGAATATTTATATGTTAATATTTTAGAGTTTTAAATATTTATATAATCATATTTAGATAATTAAAACTGAATAAATTTATTTTTTTTATTTTCATATTTTTAGTATGAAATAAAATTGGATGATAAAATAAAAGTGAAGATTTTGTGGGATAAGATTGAGAAGATTAACGTTAATATTTTAGATTTATAATAGGATATATATATATATATATATATATATATATATATATTGATAAAAGGTGGATGTTGTTAATGAAAAGTCAACATGGTGAAAGAGTGATACCCTATGTGTTTGAGATTTTTATTAGAGTTTGGGTATCCAATTATCTCAATTTTCAAAATTGGGAATCAAATACCAAAATTCAAAAAGTCTAAGGATCCTAAGTGTAAAAGAGAGAAAAAAAAGAAAAGAAAAAAGGGGCTCTCATTTCTATTGCTAAAAATATGAAACAATATTCATCAAAAAATAAAAATATTAAACCATCTGACAATAATTCCGTTCCAATATCATGATGACTAGGTACAAATTCATTTATTCTAAATATAAGTTTTAAGGTAAATTTACGATTATTAATAATACCCTTTTGTAGTAAACCACGTAAGAAAAATTAGTCCTCATCACCGTCTCCGTCAGGTGTGCTTCTACGTGGGTGCTGAGCAATAAAACGAAAGGGATTTTTGGTTGATTTGTTCAACCTCTCTCGGCATTTAAAAGTCATTCAAAGGTCAGTCAAACCTTAATAAAACGTAAACTTCAATTCTTAGTCACCCATTACATAAGTTTCCACATATATTATAAACTTTTTGTACTTCAATAATAATAATAATAATAATAATGTTTCACACAATGTAATATAATGTTCTACTCGTTTTACGGAGCTACATACTTTCTAGGAAAGCGCTCTATTTTGAGGAATAAAAGAGAGAGCAAGAGCTTATGAATTTGAACCTGAATCCACTAGCTATCAGACGAAGTTAATATTATATTTCTTTCTTCCTAAATTAATTAATACTGAAGACATTAACGTATATGTTTTGGTTAATTTTTATATTACGACTTGGGGGTCGGGGCAGCTTTTTTGTGATATTAAGAGTCGAAATCATATGCCATGTGAAGGCAAACAGCTAATGCATTGCTTTTTAAAGCTATTATAGAAACTTGACACTCTTCGAACATAGAAATAAAGATATTTTCCTGTCAAAAAAAGAAAGAAACATATTTTCAAAATAAATAAAATAAATTAATATCTACTTATTCCGCAAGAAAAACGTATAAGGTCATAAACATGATATATAGCTATATATTATATATAGAATTACTAAAATGTGAAAAAATGTAAAAAAAGGGGCCATTTTTTCATATGAGATTTAAAAGGATAAAAGAAGTAAGGGTTAAAAAAATTGGGATATTTATCTTTATATACCCTTTGTTTTAGGTTAATTTAAAAACCATAGCTTCGGTTTTTGATCTCATCGAATATATACTTCATATTAGATTTAATGCACAAATTTATACCTTATCTCAGACAAGAGATGATTTTGATAAATCCATACAAAACATCTATTTTTGATGGTATTCTATCCATTTTTTAAGGCAGAAACCTTAGTACAAAGTTTTTTTTTAAGCTTTTAAAGTTTTCTTTTGGGCAATTTTTTTGGTCAAAATTGAGGATTAATTGGACAAAAGTATAAATTTGTGTATTAAATCTAATATAAAAGTATAAATTTGATGAGATCAAAAACCGATAATACATTGTTTGAATAAACCTAAAATATAGGATTTTAAAAGGTAAATAACCCAAAAAAATTAAATCTTTTTTTCTTACTGTCGATGGAAAAAAAAGAGAAGACATAAGAATGGGGGGTTCGAGAAAATAAATTTTTCAAAGAAAAAGATCCTCTTAGATAGTTATATTGACGAGCTGTAGAGCTTTTTTTTTTTTTATGAAAGGGACAGTCGCGAGTGAAAGACGAGTGAAAGAAAAGTTTTGTGTCTCTCCAATCCTACCTTGAGTCCATCTTCCCCGATAAATAGCTAGTATAACATGCAATGAAACATCAAATTAACCACTTTTCAACAATAATCTTGACTTGTTTGATTGTAAGTATTTATAAAATTATATGGTTACTAGAATATGCACTACGAGCCAATATATTATAGGTTGTGGTAAATAGCTTTGCAACATGTACAATATCTCTAATATTAAAAATATACCATGCAAGGCTCTTTGATAGTCCACGTCTTCCAAATTTCTGATCCAATAGGCAAAAGTTTTCATGCATATAACGGAGGGTATATAGATATAAAATTGTTAGAATATCTGTACATATCTAGCTAGATTGATATCAACCCACAAATATCTGTTTCCATGTTCATCATATAACATTTTTTCAGGGAAATAATCAAATAATAGTTTGATATTCTAATATCATTTTCTCCCACACAATCTTTAGATAACATTGCTAAGTCGAGGTAATTAGTTGTTATTTGGTATCTCGGTTGAAACCCACAAACAGTGTAAAACTATCAACAGCTATACTGAAAAGCAACAACTTACTACAGTGTCAAACTTTCACATGTTATAGTTTTCAAACTAACAATTTAGTTCCGATTGCTCTCTCAAACACCTTATAATCTCTCAATATTCTTAGTTCTTAATTTTCTAAACCGTTTGGACATTCTTTGGCTTAGGCCTAACCTAAACTAAATTAATCTCACTCCTAATGCGTGCCGAAAAATTAATTAAGGAAGCTTTCGAGGTGTACAACTAGAGATCTTATACTTAACATATATTAATACAAAACGTCATCATATATATCTATAGTTGTTGCACAGATGCCAAACTTTCTCTTTAAGTCAAATTGATTAAACCCAACTTTTTGTAGTTAGAAATATCTTAACATGGTTGTGTTCTTAACCAGCAATACTTAAAATATGTCTGCCTGCCAAACTGCATACAGCTGGCCAAGTTGTTGTGCTTCCTAATTCCGTAATCATGTGTATATATTGATAAACATTTTTGTGAGTGCAAATGAAAAACAATTGTGCATACTAAATCTTGATTCCTTGGTGAAGGAAAAAATATTGGTCTGTACGCTAAATGAGTGGCAAAATACATACAGTTTGCACAGTTTATAACAGCAAACCATAATCAAGTTTCCACTTTCCAGGTATTATTGTTTATTTTTTTGGTTAGTAATAAAATAATAATATTGTAGTATTGAAAAGAATTTTGCCTCTTTATCTTTAGAACTAAGTATGATTCTTAATGGGTCTAATCTCTCTCTTGATTTTTGGATCAAACAAAAAAATTTAGAGCACAAAACACGAGAATGTACTGTATAATATTGTTTATATTATTTTATTCATTTATATTTTATTGATAAGTGATATATTGTTTATATTTATGTAATAACATGTCATTGCATATAGACAACCCTTAAAAATAATCTGAAGTGTTTGACAATGTTGGACAAAACCCATCTCAATTTTGAGTAAAAAACTGCATGGTCTTCAATTCTTCACTTCCTCAAATTATTAATTATGGTCAACTTTTTGGTGCACTTGCCCCCCCAAATCAAGGAAAACCCTTCTGGCTATTTCTCTCCCTCACAATTATAGTCAAATTATATGGACAAGAAAAAACCCACATTTATTATACAATCTTCATTTGTAAATGTGTTTTGGTCTTATGAACAGTAAATATCAGACAATATGCATCTCAAACGATGAATAATATTCTTGAAAATGCCGTTCAGGCAGGATCTTTTACCAGCTCAAGTTTGGTAAGAATCATGGAGTCGTTTACTTGCACTTTAAGTATAGACCCCTTTTACCCGGAGCAAAATGGTAATGGTCTTTCAGAGTTTTGAGATAAGGGTCTGCTATTAGGAAGCAAATTATGATCTGATTAATTGTACAGTAAATTATACTATTGTTTAGGCTCAAAAAATTAAAGCAGATCTCTTCTAATTTCTTCATGATTCGAGAACATCGAGATTACGGGGAAAGTTAAAGGTGTTACGTACACCACCGGTGGTGGCGGCATAATGGCAAGAGAAAGACCTACTATGGTTCTCTCTCTTATCATCTAGGGATCAATTCTCTTAATATGTGGTAAAGCTGAAATTATATCTCTTAGTGGGCCTATTATATGACTTGGGCTCCTTAAATGTTAGCTGGATGAAAACATGGACTAAGTTTCCTTACCATTTCACATGTGATCTAAGTAGATTTCTTTTAGGTACTAGACAAGTACATGAGGACACCATCACAAATGTAATATTTTACGAAACAATTCAGTTAGATAAAAGTATAAGGTTTAAAAGAAATTATAAGGAGGAAAATAGTTTATTAAGCAATGAAATAAAAATTATTAGTATGAATTTAAATAACAATTAATACATAGCATAATTTTGGTAAATCTGAATTTATCATACAAAGTATCAAAAATTCCCCTATTACCTATTCATAATCCTACCTTAAATTTTTCTTTCCTCCAAATTAAAACCCAAGACAATCTCTTTCTTTCCCTCCCTCTCAACCTTTCTTTCTCCTCTCTATCATTAGGAATGATGCTTGTGTCCTCTGTTATTTTACGGCCTTGTGACGGTGAGATTGTCGTATTAACTAACATTCCATTGTGGTATATGACATTGCCAACAATTTGAAGCCGAGCAACAAGGCTAAGCTATCACCATAACCAGCAGTTCTTGTTGTACGCTAGCTACCATCGCGAGCAAACTTCGTCGGCTTCCTCTGACAAAGGTCTAGTTGCGATCCTCCCTGGCATAGCTCCGACATCGGTGCTACTTTCTGCGACAAGCCAATGGCTAGGGTTTGGTTGGGATTCAGAAATATTAGATCCAAGATTTTTTTTTATTGTTTATGACATTACGTTTCTTATGTTGCAATTTTTTAAGGGCAACTTACAAGAATGCTCTCTGTTGAGGGTAGCTCGACACTCCCACCGAGGACATTAACTTTGGTGGTCGGCAAATAAGTTCGGCATAAATGGCTACCGCCCGACCCGACGAATTATGCTTCTTCCCGGGGAGCCTTCCACTGATCTGAGGGCACGCCCCCAAGAAGGCTGCCACCTCGGGGGATGAACTGTAGCTCGGGCCGGGCCACGCTATTCATCATAACACGTCACTACCCATCCTTGTTGGCCAACACCAGGCAGGCGTGTTGCCGTCCGATAGAGTCCAATCCATTGGACTATGGACGCGACACTTGTCACCTATTGCTTGATACACTTTGATGTGACACCTGGGTAATGGGCAAAACCCATCTTGCACCCGATCCAGCTGGTGGCCTATAAATAGGATGCATTTATGACGTTTTAGAGAGAGAAACCTCTTCACATTTCATCAGCTGCCGACCTCTGCCGAACAGTTCTTGCCTTGAGCATCGGAGAGCCCTTGTATATTGACTAACCCCATTTCTCTGAATCATCCCTCTTGCAGGTACTCAGTTCCGACCAGGGGCAAGCTTAGAGGAGGTCAAAAGGTGTACAGTCACACCTGGGTGTTGATCCGACGCCGGACGGCGGCAAGCATCAACATTTTGGCGCTAGAAGGAGGGCCGACGCGCCCCAATCCAAAGTTATTCTACCTCGGATTTCCAAAATGACGACACGAGGTAACGTAAGAGATAGTACCGCCCGACATCAGGAGTCGGGCGACGTCAGGCATAAGCAACCAGCCACAGAACGGCCCAGCAGCCGTCCTCGGACCGCCAGATCTCGGTCCGACGGGCAAGGAAGCGCGGCAAGAGCTGAGTCGATGCAGGTCCGAGCTGCACATGACCCTATCCAGGAGCTCACAGATGCAGTTCAGATTTTAACTCGGCAGCTCGCGCAAGCCCGACAACAAGCTGCGCCAGAACTGCCACCCCCTACCCAGGTTGACCAGGCAGAGGGTTGGCGTGAACAGAGCTGCCACCAACTGGGAGGACCGATCAGAGCAGTCCCCGGGATCCACCAGAGCGCCCCTGCTCGATAACAGACTGGTTCATGAATGCCAGATGGGACGTCAACCACCCCGCGTCCCTTCACCACAAGGTTCCAGGGCCTCGGTATTTGATCGGCTAAGGTACCGAGGGATTAACATAAATCGCCAAGGCGAAGTCGAAGGCCGTGCTGAGGGCGGAGTACCTTATCGCGTCGAACTGCCCGAAGATACGAATAGTCGCCAATTTCGGGTACTGCAGCGACAGATCGATGAGATCCGTAATTGCAGGGTCCACCATTCCCGGATCACATAATGCGGGCACCCATGCCGCCGAAGTTCAAGGTCCCACAGATTAAGCCTTACGATGGGGCCACAGACGCGGATGATCATGCCGAGCTCTTTCGCGGGCACATGCTGTTGCAAAATGCCAGTGACGCTGCGATGTGCAAAGCCTTCTCCCTCACCCTTACAGGGCCTGCTCGGCAGTGGTTCCGACGGCTCGAACTAGGGTCGATTTCTTCTTTTGGGCACTTGACCGACGCCTTCTCCGCTGCATTCTTTACAACCAGGATGTGGAGGAAAGAAATAACTTCCCTGTACGCTGTCAAGTAGGGAGACGACAGTGTCAGGGATTACGTCAACCGATTCACCCGGGCCGCTCTTGAGGTCAAGCATATTTTTGTAGGGGAACTCCGAGACGAGAAGCTGACCTGGTCCCTGGCCTTTGAGCAGCCAAACACGTTTTCACAAATGCTCGGCTACACTCAAAGACATGCAGACGCTGTCGAGTTTATGAAAAGCCGCCGGGAGGAAGCTGGCCCGAGCGGGGCAAAAAAGGAAAGGAAGCAGAAAAAAGGCCCGGAGCAGGGTAGTGCCGAGCATGCCAAGAAGCAAAAGAAGGAGAAATCTGACAAGCCGAAGGGGCCGACCGGCAAGTTCCAAAACTACACACCTCTGGTGGCAACCATTGATGAGGTGCTCGCTCAGGTCGGCGACAAGAATCTGCTGACACCACGGCCCAAGCTTCGAGGCTTTAGGGCGAAGCAGCGACCAGTCAAAGTTTTGCAAATTCCATCAGGATGTGGGTCATACGACCCGAGAATGCATCCAACTTAAGGACCAAATAGAAAGGCTGGTCCGAGAAGGTTTACTGCAGGAGTTTGTGGATAAAGCCATAAACCTGAGGGCGACCTCTGGAAGAAACGACTCGTCGGGCCGAGACGTGTAGGGCCGGCCCAGAACCGATAGTGTGAACGCCCCGGAACCCCTGAATATCGTACACACGATACTCGGTGGGCCTGTAGCCGGGGACACATAGAGTGGGCAGCGAGCCTACGTCCGAGAAGCCCGGCGCATCGAACGGGGTGATTTCATGAATGTCTCCGAGCACATCAATAAGATATGCCGCCAAGAAGACATCCCCATCACCTTCACTGAGGAGGAAGCAGACCGGCTGCTGCATCCCCACAACGATGCCTTGGTTTGCGAACTGCCTATCGCCAACAACGTTGTACGACGTGTTTTAATTGACAATGGCAGTTCAGCAGACATCCTCTTTAAGCAGGCGTTTGATAGACTGAAGATTAGCAATGCGCCTTTAACCTCAGTTCGGACCCCACTTTTCGGCTTCGCGGGTGAGTGTGTCTGAGCAATCGGGAAGGTTAGTCTCCCGGTAACTTTTGGAGAAGAAGTTGCCAGGGTCACTCGGGTGGTCGACTTTTTGGTCGTCGACAAACCTTCTCAGTATAACATAATCATCGGCCGACCGACACTGAACGGACTAAAAGCCGTGGTCTCGACGTATCACCTGGCGATGAAGTTTCCAACCGATGGTGGCGTTGGAGTAATCCGCTCGTCCCAGGTGGATTCTCGGGCTTGCTATGCGAACGCAGTCCGGGCAGCCTCAGTCCAGCAACAGGGAATTCTGGCCGTGCACACAATCGACGAGATCGACCTTCCAACCGATCCGATACCGAAGATGCTCGCGGACCTAGACCCCAGGTTTCCGGAGGAGGAAGTAAGGGGTACCCCGGTCGAAGACTTAGTGCCGTTCTCCCTGGACCCCGAAAGGCCAGAACGCACAGTCCAACTCGGGACTCAGTTACAACCTGAGATCCGGGCCGACCTGGAATCCCTTCTTTCCGAGTACCGCGACGTTTTTGCATGGTCTCATGAAGACATGCCCAGCGTAGATCCGAGCATCATCAGCCATCGGCTTAACGTCCAACCTGGTCACAGGCCGGTGATACAAAGACGAAGAGCCTTCAACCCGGAGAGATATGCCGCGATAAATGATGAAGTCCAGAAACTATTGAAGGCTGGGTTCATCAAAGAGGTCAAATATCCAGAATGGTTGGTAAATGTTGTCCTCGTCAAAAAAGCGAATGGAAAGTGGCGGGTTTGCATCGATTATACCGACCTTAACAAGACCTGCCCCAAGGATTGCTTCCCGCTTCCTCGGATAGACCAGCTCGTTGATGCCACAGCCGGACACGAGCTCTTGAGCTTTATGGACGCGTATTTCGGGTATAATCAGATAAGAATGGCCGAAGAGGACCAAATTAAAACCTCATTCGTTACCGACCAGGGTTTGTATTGTTACGTTGTGATGCCATTTGGTCTCAAAAACGCCGGAGCTACCTATCAACGACTCGTTAACAAAATGTTCGCTCGGCTGATCGGGAAAACTATGAAGGTCTACGTGGACGACATGTTAGTAAAATCTGTCCAAGCGATGGACCACATAGCCGACCTCCGAGCTAGCTTTGACATCCTCCGGGAGTATGGGATGAAACTCAACCCGGCAAAATGCACTTTTGGCGTCAGCTCCGACAAATTCCTCGGATTTTTGGTTAACCGACGAGGAATCGAGGTAAACCCGGCAAAGCCCAGGCAGTCATAGACATGCATTCTCCTCGGACAGTAAAAGACGTGCAAAGGCTTACTGGCATGGTGGCCGCCTTATCAAGATTTGTCTCCCGGGCTACCGACAAGTGCCATCCTTTTTTCAAGGCGCTTAAGGGGAGGTTTGAGTGGAGCAGGGAGTGTGAAGACGCATTCCAAGGCTTAAAAACCTACCTAGCCACACCCCCGCTCCTGTCCAAACCTTCGCCCGGTGAGATTTTAACCGCGTATTTAGCCGTCTCGGAGAAGGCTGTTAGCTCGGTGTTGATCCGAGATGAAGATGGAATTCAGAGACCCGTCTACTACACCAGCCACGCGTTCCAAGGTGCCGAGGAGCGCTATCCATCATTGGAAAAGCTGGCATTCGCTCTAATAACATCAGTTAGGAAACTTCGGCCATATTACCAAGGCCATACTGTTAAGATCCCGACCAAGTTCCCTCTCTGGCAAGTTCTACAGAGTCCAGAGATATCAGGTCGGATGGCCAAGTGGTCGGTTGAGTTGGGCCAATATGATATACATTTTGTACCGAGAACGGCAATAAAGGCTCAAGTCCTGGCGGACTTCCTTGCCGAATTTACAGAAGCCGGTAAGTTTGCTCCCCTAATTGAGAAATCGCCCATGGAGCAACCAAATACACCTAGCTGCAGTGAACAAGGCCTCTTCTCGGAGCCGAATTGGAAACTACACGTCGATGGCTCGACCTGCGTCGATGGGTCGGGGGCAGGCTTGATTTTAACAAGCCCTAACGGATATAAGGTCATTTATGCCCTTCGCTTCGACTTCAAGACCTCAAATAACGAAGCGGAGTACGAAGCTTTGCTGGCCAATCTACGAATTGCCCGGGACCTCGAAGTTGATCGGCTGACCATCTATAGTGACTCAATGCTGGTGGTAGCAGCAAGTCATGAGACGATTCCAGGCCCGAGCAGAATCAATGACGGCATATTTAAAAGAAGCGAAACGGTTGCTTGGACAATTCAAGTCCTACACTTTTGAGCAAATCCCCCGATCCGAGAACGCGGAAGCTGATGCCCTCGCTCGACTAGCCTCCGGGATAGGCGGAGTGGACCCGATATCCGTCCCTATTGAAAGACTCTCCGAACCAAGTGTCAGTAAAGAGGTTATGAGCCTGGAAGCCGAACGAAAATGCTCGTGGATGGACCCGATAATCCGGTACCTAACCCTATCCGAATTACCCGATAACCGGGAAGAAGCACGGCGGATACGTAACAGCTCAGCCCGGTATTCAATGATCGGGGAAAAGCTATACCGGCGCGGCTACTCAACGCCATGCCTGAGATGCTTGGATCCCTAGGAGGCATAGTACTTAATGAAAGAGATTCATGAGGGCCTGTGTGGCAATCACTCCGGTGGACGCTCCTTGGCCCAGAAATGCCTACGGCAAGGTTACTACTGGCCTAGTATGCAGCAAGACTGCGTGAGCTTTGCACGAAAATGCCTCAAATGCCTCAAATGCCAGCAATTTGCTCGAATGCTAGGTTCGCACGCCGAGCCTTTAAACCCGGTGACTTCAGCATGGCCATTTGCAAAATGGGCCATCAACTTGATCGGACCACTCCCTCCGGCTCGTTCGCAATTCAGATATTGTGTCGTCGCCATCGACTATCTGACAAAATGGATCGAAGTCGAGCCTTGCACCAACATGACTGAAGCTAAGTGCACCAACTTCGTATGGAAAAATATCGTCTGTCGGTTCAGAATCCCGTACACTATCGTGACCGACAACGCTAAGTAATTTGACTCCTCGGGTTTACGGCATTTGTGTGAGAAGCTCGGCATTAAGAAAGTCTTCTCTTCTCCGAGCTATCCACAGAGTAACGGCCGAGTGGAGGCCGTAAACAAGACAATTAAAGACAATCTGAAGAAGAAGCTCGAAAGGCTCAAGGGTGCGTGGATCGACGAGCTGCCCCAAGTGCTCTGGGCATACCGAACAACCGCGCGAGCTGCAACTGGCGAGACACCGTTCTCCCTGGTCTATGGGGCAGAGGCCGTCATCCCAGCCGAGGTTGGATTGCCGACCTTAAGGGTTGAGCAATACGAAGAGGAACTTAATGAAAGGTTCATGATGACCGAGCTCGACCTACTTGAAGAAAAAAGGAACCGAGCATCCATCCGTAACGCAGCCCGGAATCAGGTTGTAGCCCGGTATTACAACAAACGGGTTCAGCCGAGGAGCTTTAAGGTTGGTGACTTAGTAATGAAGAAAGTCACGGTTCAGCAACCCGGTCTCGGGTCCTTTGGTCCGAAGTGGGAAGGACCTTTTAAAGTCGAAGGTGTCGTGCGATCAGGCACCTACAGGCTAGTCGATTTGGAGGGGAATCAGCTTGGGCATCCTTGGAATGCCGAGCTGTTAAAAAGATTCTATTCCTGAACAAGAACAGGAAATCAGAGCTAGATTCCTTTTTTGATCTCTGGCCACAATTCTTTTGTAACTAGACCTGCTGAGCAGGACTGGAAAAGTCAATGTAAATATTATATTCGTGGAACACAACTTCCCTAATCTCATTCCGCCTGAGCAATGTTTTTAAGGGAAGTGTCAGGCCAAGACGCTGGAACCCCAGCTTGGAAGACAGGATGTTGACTCCCAGCCAAGGGCCATCCTCGTCAAACTGGACAGGAGGGCTAGTCGATATATGTATTGTCTGTCATGCAGACACCCTTAAGTTGCTCGGCACATTTATGTGTCCGATCAGTCCTATACTTGTAAAGTTTCTTTGAAACTTCCACAAGTCTAGGGGGGCAACAGGGTAAGGGCAGCTGTACGCCGTTTACATTCTGCCCGACCGAGACCAGAAACCTAAACTTGCTTGGATAACTAAGCAGAAGTGGATAACTACTCGGAACGACCGAGAACTGAAGTCTTCGGATCAACTGAGGACAGAGGTACTGGAATTAACCGAAAACAATCGCACCATTCACCTCTGCTCGGTCAATTGTCCCCCAGCCTGGGAATCTACCCGAGAAGTATCTAACCTTAAATGTTACGTGGGATGTAAAAAAAAAACTACTACACGTAATCTAAAGTGGATACAAAACGGAAAAATATAAATCGTTTAAATTTCTTTATTAAGGAGGTACAAGAAAGTCGGGCACCTCCTAAGCCCAATCACAAAAAGCGAGAAACAGAGGATCAATCGGCCCGAGTCTCATCACCAGCTTGAGTCTCGTCCCCGGCCGCGCTGTCGTCTTGACCGCCCTCGGCAGCTTGCACATCCCTGCCATCGTCACCGTCTACAACGACGACCTCCTCAACATCCCGTTGTTGCTCGGCCTCACCCTGGTCCGGCTCGGCAATAACCGACCAGTCGAATGCAGCGGCCTCGGGATGCTTCTCTATCAGATGGTCGCGGAGATCCACCATTCCATCGAAGTAGAGATCGGTGTACTCGGGGGACGTCTTGAACTCCTCGACCGCAGCGGCTAGCTGATCCGGAAGCCCGGCCACGAATCGGTGATGCTCGGCTTGTAGAGTTGCCAGTCGTTCCTCTAGCCGAGCGGCTTTCTCCTCCTGCCGAGCGGCTATCTCCTCTTGCCGAGCAGCCTTATCCTCTGCCTCCTTTAGCCGCCTCAACATGTCCTCGGCCTCGGACTTCGCCTTCTGAGCCTCCTCCTTGGCCCGACCTAATTCGTCCTTCGTGTCTTTGAGCTCTCTGTCGGAGTCCAACTTCAGGAGGAGGGTCTTCTTGTGCCTTTCTTGCTTCTTGTGGATCTCCCTCACCCCGATGGAGTGCGCCATGTGCACAACGGCGCTCAGCTCTGAAAAGTACCAAGGGATAAGTTCTCGGCAACATTACAGGAAGTCCCTGCAACCATTAGTCGACTTGGATACTTACTGAGGCTGCCGATCGGAGTGCCAGGTTGCACAAATCGGGGAAGTCCTCACCCCGAATCTCCATAAAGAAGTCATTCGAGGGAGCCACGTCCCCGATGCGTTCAAGGAGCATCCCGCGGTAGTTCGGGCGCCTTCTTTGTCGGTTCTCGGAAGAACCTCTGGATGCCTCGTCTACTCGGCCGGCCTCTGACGAGGTCCTTATTGGCGGTTGCGGTGGAGCTTAGACTGATGTGGAGGTCTGCCCGGCACGTGTCGGAGCCTCGGGTGTTGGAGTCCGCTTACGCTTCTTGCTGGCTTCGGCGGCCTTGCCCTTGTCCTTCCTCTGTGTTGTCATCCGGGCAAGCCTGCCAGCGCGGGAGCTCGGTGCGGTCATTTCTGTACAAAGAAAGTCCGAGTTAAACAAAGGACGAAATAAAAGAGAACGGTGACTGTAAATAAAGTTCTGGGCTGACCTCTGATCCAGAGTTGGCCCGACGGGTACGGGAGCCTAATTACACCCTCGAGGTTCTCGTCGGCTACAGGTGGCCCCGCACCGAGGGAGCCACTGGACGAGTCCTCGGTACTGGACAATGAAGGCTCCCTCTTCGGCCACCTGGACCGGGAAGTGCTTGGCCCTGGAAGATCACCCATATGGGCAACAGTAACCTGCCCGGTCTCCCGGGTAGGACGCCTAGCTCGGGGAAGACTGCTAGATTCCCCGAACCAACCGTATCTAGACAAGGTGTCCTTTCTCAGAAGAAAGGACTGTTGTCTGGTCGACTCGGGCTTTTCGAACAGCTCGTCCACGGCCTCTATTACATGGCTCGGTGCCCAAGGGCGCTTAATCTAGACGTGCCCCAGCTCGAATGACCCCGGCACTTGTTCATCCTCGGGGACAACTTCACCGGCTCGGGCTAAAAAGTTCCCCCCGACGTAAAACCATTCGTACTTCCACAGCTTGTCTGAGTCGGGGTTGCCCAGAATAAAGTCCTTTCTGAAGCCGGTGAAGTAGTACCAACCGGACTGCCGAGGAAGCTTCTTCATCTTGAATACTTGCTTGAAGGCCTCCAGCGGCATCTCAGTACTCCGGTGGTACTTCCACAAAATATACATCCCGATCAGCGACCTGTAGCTGTTCGGGTTTAATTGTGCCGGGCACACATTAAAGTCATTAAGCGCCCGGCGAAGGAAACGGTGCAGTGGCAGACGTAGCCCGGCCTTGAAGAACTCGGCGTAAAGTGTGATAAACCCCTCCGGCGCCTCTAAAGGTGAATCCCCCTCGCCGGGAACGACGAGATCCACATCGACCGGAATACCATATTCGGCGCGCAGTGTCCCTAACCGCGACTCTGTAATCGCGCTCGTATATCCTGCCGCTGAGGTTTGCCCAGGACGGCTTATCCGATATGCTGTGACGCCCCGTACGCGGGTGGCCTGGACCTCCTGCTCCATCTCCGGCTGTTCTGCCCCTGCCTCCTCGGCCGCATGCTCCTCATCGGAGGCATCAACCGTAATCACGCCTGCGACTTGGACGGGGGCCTCGGCATTCCGACCAGAGGTGCTCGGAGCGTCCTCCTAGGTTTGAAACTCGGTCCTCTCCCTTGGAAAAACTTGGGAATGGCCCGCTGTTGCCGCCCCAGTGTAAGGGTCTTGCTCCCTGGACGGCCTGATAAGTTTGTGCCCGCCTAGCAAATCTAAAAATTCTTGCTCGGGCACGGTCTGGGAATCGACCCTTAGGATCTGCTCCAGCCGCCTGGCCCCTTCCCGTCTATGGGACGCCACCTCGGCGTCAGATTGAGTCAAAGAAGAGCTACTACTCTCCCCGCTGCTTTCCGACCATGAAGCCTCTACGTTTTGCGAGTCGGACAAATCACTCATTTCTCACTCAGGAATTACCTGCTCGGGTTCTTGGTTGCTCGGTTGATATAATCCTCGGCCAGTACTTGAGCTCGGCAGCTAAAATTTCTCGTTCGTAAATTTTTGAAAATGAAGTGCAAACTGCGGAGGGGAGGGGCCCTATTTATAGCCACTTTAAGCGGGAAGTTCGAGCGCGAAAACCCAAAAGGTGATATTAATACGCCTAACAGCCACACAGACGGCTGCGACGCGACACGCGTCCCCCGTCTGATCCGCGCGTCTTTTCACCTCACCCCGCTTCTAAGTGTCGCTTAGTCTTCTTCCTTTGAGCCGACCTCACCCACTCGGCATAGTCCACCCGGCCGAACACCGACCAGGTGCACTGGGGGGCTAATGTTGAGGGTAGCTCGGCACTCCCACCGAGGACATTAACTTTGGTGGTCGGCAAATAAGTTCGGCATAAATGGCTACCGCCCGACCCGACGAATTATGCTTCTTCTCGGGGAGCCTTCCACTGATCTGAGGGCACGCCCCCAAGAAGGCTGCCACCTCGGGGGATGAACTGTAGCTCGGGCCGGGCCACGCTATTCATCATAACACGTCACTACCCATCCTTGTTGGCCAACACCAGGCAGGCGTGCTGCCGTCCGATAGAGTCCAATCCATTGGACTATGGACGCGACACTTGTCACCTATTGCTTGATACACTTTGATGTGACACCTGGGTAATGGGCAAAACCCATCTTGCACCCGATCCAGCTGGTGGCCTATAAATAGGATGCATTTATGACGTTTTAGAGAGAGAAACCTCTTCACATTTGATCAGCTGCCGACCTCTGCCGAACAATTCTTGCCTTGAGCATCGGAGAGCCCTTGTATATTGACTAACCCCATTTCTCCGAATCATCCCTCTTGCAGGTACTCAGTTCCGACCAGGGGCAAGCTTAGAGGAGGTCAAAAGGTGTACAGTCACACCTGGGTGTTGATCCGACGCCGGACGGCGGCAAGCATCAACACTCTCCAAATGCTTCAACTTACGAAAAATGCCCTTAAATACACCACTTATTAAAACTGTCTTTTTATTAGAAATTGGTGATTTATTAAAAATCCAAGTTACCCTCCATTCTCACAATGAGAGAATTAAGATTTTCAAATTTTAAGATTGAATTATAATGAGTAAAATAGTACATGTGTAATTTATATTTTAAAAATAAAATAAAAAAATGGGCAGTTTTGAAAAGTTAAGAAGATGAGGGCATTATTATTAAGAGGTGTTCATAAGGTAGTTTTTTAATTTTTTAATTATTAGGAAATTTGTGCTTAAATGTATTCTGAAAATTAGTGTTCTCAAGTTAGGAGTTGTTTTTAATTTAGATATTTAGGGTTTTCAATTTGTATTTTTTTTCTATTTGAGGTAGTTAAATAATTTATCTACCAAAAATAAAACATAATTTGTAAATATTTTAGAAAAAATGAGAAAATTATTAGCCTGGTAATTTTTTAAGTTCTAAAAACATAATAGATTAATTAAGTAAGAAAATAATTAATATGATAAGGTAAATAATGGATTTATTATATTAATAAATTCGTAAATAATTGATCCTAATTGGTAAATAACGAATTTATTAAGTAAATAAAAGATATAAGTAATAATACCTAATAATTATACTTTTTTGTTAATACCTATTAACAATTTACATTAATATTTGTACTCAGTAAATCCAATCTTTACTTTAGTAAATTCATTATATACTAATATTGAATAATGATTCGTGTCCCTCGGAAAAAAAAAATGATTCATGTTTTATTCACTTTGTAATCAGATACTTACATAGTAAATAAAGAATTTACGTAGCAAATTCATTTTTTCATTATATTAACTAATAATTTATTCACATAGTAGATCTATTATTTAGGATTATATTCTGGGAACCAGTATTTTCATAGTAAGTCCATTATGTCGCAAAGGAAACCTCGCCAATCTCTGATGGTGGTGATTGATCTCCAACAATGTCCATTCCAGGTTTCTTCCTACGAGTTATAATTTGAGAAAAAATTGTGTTGAAAGTTAAGAGCGTTGCTAATACTAAAAAAGTCATTTCTTTAAATGTGTGTTAAATGTCATCAGATGTTCTTTTCCCCCTCTGAAGGGAGCAGTTGATCGATAGTAGCAACACTAGCGTCCTTGTACACCTAAGTGTAAATTGTATCCCGATTGGGTACCTAAACTTTTTGGTTATACAACCCAATAAAACCTGCCAGCCTAATTAATCATAGAGCAGCTTACAAAATGCCTCCCAAATACACCACCATATTAAAAATATCTTCTAACAAATCACTTATTAAAATTGCTCCTTTATTAGAAATTGAAGATTTCTTAAAAGATCAAGTTACTATTCCTCCCACTTACTCATGGGATTCTGAAATCGACCCTGTCAAGTTTTGTCCCGAAACCTGCTAGGTTCCATTATGGTAGGTTCCATCATGGAACCTGTCGTAGCCCACCTTCAGTCATCGGAATAAGGTGCCAGATTATAACCTGTCAGGTTCTAACTTTAAGCCTACTAGATTCTAACATTTTTTTTTAAACTAAGAAGCGCCAACTGCCTCCGGTTGCTAGCATGGGTGTCGGGTTGTAACCTGCAAGGTTCTAACTTGAAACCTACCAAATTCCACAAATTTTTTAAACAAAGAAGCATTAACTGTCTTCGATCGATGACACGGGTGCCAGATTGCAACATGCAAGGTCCTATCTTGAAACCTGCAAGGTTTCAACCTAAAACCAACAAATTCTGTTCTGGAACCTGCTGGGTTCCGTTGTGAAATCCGTTAGGTTCCAAATTATTAAAAAAAAAAAACATTTGTATATTATTTTACGTGCCTCGTACTCATCATATGCTGGCAATATATATATATATATAGATTCAGTCCATTCATCCAATAATAAGTCTAAAAAAATACATAAAATCTTCAAACAACATGTCTTAAGGGAGAGATGTATAGCTAAGACGTTATTTAGCTAATGCGAGTTCCCAACGTCAGTAACTTGCATTCTCCACAGTTAGATTGGAAAAAAAAAAAAGAAAAAAAGAAAGAAAGGATGAATATCAAATGCCAGCTTATAATTGAAGAAGTTGGAAATAGATGCTTAACTGCTTCCAGTTATTATGCAGGGCAATTACAGAGCTAGATCACCTCCTATTTCATTGATGACTTTTTCCACTTTTATCAACATATCCGGCAACAACAGAAAAGACAAGTTTCAAATAATAGGAAATGAAATGAAGTTTCAAAGACAAAAACGGTTAATAACTAGCATTTAAATATCAGAAACAAATAAATTTCTGTGAGATTAAAATAGACATCCATTTACCATCTTTGGCCACCGATACCTAATACAAATAAAGTTCCACAGTTTGCTAAGTGCCTTTCTAAGAAAAGATTGATACGAAGTACCACACATTACACATCAGGAACAAAAACTAGAAAGTGTGAGTGACACTTGCACATAATCGATCAATATGAAAACCAAAAAATTGGAACAACTTCCACAACTAGTAAGCATTTCACAATTTGATTAAAAAAAAAAAAGCATGATGCAGCCAACACTTGCACAACTTCAAGCATCGCACTTAAGCACGCTCACCTTAATCCGACCTCCAATCTCTGATCTAGCGGCTTCTGTTCTCCTTCAACCATTGTGGATTTGTCGTGGAGATCGAAGATCGAAGAATGGCAGCGACAGAGAGGATGGCGTCATCCTCAGCCAGCAAAGGAGCATCGCAATTTGCTGCCGTTGATGAACAAAAACTAAACACTCCGATACGACTTCTCAGATCCCCTTGGATCGCGACTTCTTGGTGGCTCTCGTTGCCAGACTACTGCACAGCGGTGATTAGGGCCAAGATTGGATTGGCGGCAGCGGAACATGATGCTGGTCCAGAGGAGAGAGGGCGAGAGAAGCAGATAGAAAGAGAGGAGAGAAAGAGCAGGGGAGGCTGAGAGAAAGAGAAGACAGAGAGAGAGCAAGGGAGGCTCTCGAGAGAGTGTGGGAGGAGAGAGGCAGATAGAGAGAGAAGACTTAGGGTTTCTAAATTTTGAAAATGAATTATAATAGAAATATAGTAAATTTATAATTAATATTTTAAAAAATAAAATTAAAAAAAGGAATACTTTTAAAAAGTCAAAAAAAAGAAGACAATTTTAATAAGTTGTGTGTTTTAAGGGTATTTTATGTATTTTCCTCTTAATCATATACACCCCCTACTATATTTAAGAGAAAAAGCACAAGAGTGCCCCTATAAAGAAGTACTTTTTTTATATTGTTCTCCTAAAAATTTCTTTTTAAAAATGTCCCTTTAATTAAAAAGGCGATTTATTAAAAGTCTAATTTACCATTTCTTCTTTGATTAGAAAAAAAAAAGGACTTGTCGGGTGCCGGCGAAGGAACCTGCTAAATTCCAGCGCGGAACCCATCAAGTGTCGACGAGGAAACCAACCAAGTTTGTTCGCGAAACCCTTTAGATGCTGGCACAGAACCCATCAGGTCCCATCGTTAAAAAAAAAAAAAAGAAAAAAAAAAGAAGGGCAATGTTCATAAAGAGTGTTCATGAGGGGGAATTCTATCTAATTTTCTCTATACTTAATGCAATCTACAATGGTCACGAAATAATTGTTAAACTTAGATTTTAATTGGACTGTTTTGAATTATAGATCTTATAAATATTACTACTGCCAGAACTTACAAAATCTTGAAAATTTGGTTTACACCACTTGCGACGTATGAGAGGAGGCTATTTTCTTTTCCGTGTAAATATCACTCTCCTAAGTTATAAAGTCCATATTATTTCTGGAATAAATTACAGAGTTAAAATAAATTATTAGCGTAATTTTGAGTAAACCACTGCTAATTTTGTGTGAACTAGTGGTTTAAAAGGAAAAAAAAAAAAACTTCAAAACAAAAGAGGAAAAAAATTGTCCACGCAAACATAGAATTGAAGTAAACCACTAGTTTACGTTTGAGGAAACTAGTGGTTTAACAGATTCTCCATACAAAGACATAATTAAAGTAAATTTAAGTAAACCGCTAGACAAATCAAATCAACGTTTAATGTTATGAAATTTTTATAAACGCAAATGCACATTCCATAATCAATAAAGTGTGAGCCGAGTACGGGTCAAACGAAAATTATGATTCGTATTAATTTTTGAAAACAATATACCTCTAATTTAATTTGAACAGTTCAAATAGAAATCTATATTGAGAAAAATAAAAAATAAAGTAAAAGTAAAATAAAGTAAAAGCACAATGAAAAAGATCAAAACTCGTTAAACTAAACTTTAGGGTTCCTGATTTTACTATAAATACTAATTCATTTTATTTTCTATTTTTGATTTTTTACTAGTCTTTCTCAAGTTCTAACAAAAACACCCTTAGAAGCTGACTCCCTGTATTCCTACGTGAATTAAAACTAATAAGGATTCATTAAATTCCACGATTTTCGTTTAGCAACTACACAAGTAATGAAAGTAGATTCCTATCTCGCATGAAACTTCTAGCATTAAATACAATAGACTAAACATATAAATCTCTTTCCATTTCATTACGATTTACTAATAAACTTAATAGTGGTACATTTTTGAGAAGCATTAGGATCAGTGAAGAATACTCAATTATAGAAAAATAAACCTTAATTAACTTGAATGAAGAGAAATTAAGACTTTATAATTCGGCTACAACGCAGCACTAAAAAATAAATTAGTTCAAAACTGAATAAAAAAAAATAGAAATAGACACGAGGAAGAACTGTAAGGAAGGAAATTATAAAAAATAAAAAATAAATAAAAAAGAAGAGAAGAGAACTCCAAAACAGTCCCGTGGCCATGAGAAGGCCGCCTACTCTTAAATCTTCTTCTCCTCACGCCAATTGTCCTCGTACGGATTTCAGCTTCCATTGGATTTGACTCTCTCGGGTGCAGCATGTCAAGGACAATTGCCCTTTTTTCCCCTTCTTTTTCACAGCCGCTGCATGGGATGGGCTTGTTTCTCTTTCTTTGGCAGTTTAACATCCATTTTTTGTTGAACTTCTAAAAATCAGTCGTATGCCGTAAATGGAGGTTATGAAAATCTGAAAATATGAAAGGGTTTGAGATATACATAAATACTTTTCTTAAAGGTTTTATTTGTCTCTGCTTCTAAGTTTACTGATAGGTTTTGAAGACAAATTACTCCTAAGATATAACAAACTCTAAACACAATTATCTAGTAATAATATTATGTTCCAAAACAAAATTAAAACATGTAAATTTTTGTGAAAATTTAATAAAAGACAGGGTTATCCTTCCTTGAATGGACACAACCGGTGCAATTTGTGCAATCTTTCAAATAAATGTATCCTTTCATGAAGCATCACATCTATTACAATGAACATTTTTTTTTAGTGATAGACATTCAGGTTTGTATGAAAACTATAACCAATAAGCACATCAGTTTGAAATAATTCAAATCACACACTCCTTAAAATAACCTTTTCCAAATGGGTGCCATGGCGAAAATGGTTTTGATTCCCATCGGCGCTGCCTCTGAGGTGTTGTGGCGCTAGCATTGGGTTGTCTACCCTATTTTTGTTTTCTTCAACATCTTAACTTCATGACTCCAAAAATAAAGGCTGTGGCACTACACGCTAATTCCAAATGCACTAAAAAATGTGCATTTTCATTTTCCTTGTGTGCCTTTGATTTTATATCACTTGAGAGACATATTGCAATCTCTAGATTGTAATATTTCTCTAAATTAAACAATAATAAACTCATACATACAAAAAGGTTTCTTTCAATCTTAACCTTCAATTAATGAATATACTTCAAAGTATTCATAAAACAATAATGTGCTATACATTAAACTTTGTCTCTTAAGCAAATACCAAAAATACATCACATATGAGCTATCCGATGTTTCAAATTATGTCTTAATTATTTAGCACTATTCTGACCTTGTGCTCAACACTTACAATACTAAACCATGATCTTCTTAGAAACGACACCATTTCTTGTGTTCACTTAGGTGAAGTTTCAATTCATGTGTCTTTAGCTAATTGAGACTTGAACACAATTAAGAGTATAGACTCAATGTTAACACATAGTTATTTGCACCATACATCTTGGAAAGGATAATTAAAATTTTGATGGTAAACCAACCACATAACAGTGATTTGTTCTTACCTATTAAACTATATAATAGCAGTACAATTATTACATAGTCAGATTATTATCATCGGTGACTTTTTTCATAGAAAGGTTTCAGTCCTATTCCACCAGATGT
Source organism: Artocarpus heterophyllus (assembly GCA_025403435.1). Taxonomy (NCBI): domain Eukaryota; kingdom Viridiplantae; phylum Streptophyta; class Magnoliopsida; order Rosales; family Moraceae; genus Artocarpus; species Artocarpus heterophyllus. The sequence goes on along the minus strand of CM046345.1, from coordinate 14,904,237 downwards.
TTTCTTGATTACGTCTCTCAAAAGACTTTTTGTCAAGGGATCTGTTAGATTCTTTTTCGTCCTAACATAAACAACATTAATAACACCATCCGTTATTAGTTGTTTCACATATTTATGTCTCAAGCTAATATACCTAGACTTCCCATTATCCATTTTGTTATAAGCTCTAGACAATGTAGCATCATTATTGTAGTATAAAGAAATTGATGGCATAGTTGTGGCCATAACTCAATATCAAACAACAAATTTTTCATCCATTATGCTTCTTTATGTACAGCGACAACTGCTATAAACTCGGACTCCATTGTTGAGTGAGTTATGCACATTTGTTTCTTAGAAGCCCAAGATACAACTCTTCTTGCAATTGTGAAAATCCAACCAAAAGTAGATTTATTATCATTTGCACTAGTTTTCCAAGTAGCATCTGAGTACCCTTCTAGAATTGCCTTCTAATGTTTAACATTTGGGTTACTTGTGAACCTTGACATTTTGCACAGTGCAAAAGTAATATCTGGATGTACAACAAAAGAAATATCTAGCTTTGTACAATGCATAGCATATATCAAGCTACCAATCACACTAGCATTCTCTAGTTGTGCTAGCACTTGGCCAGATTTTTCTAATAATTTAATACTAGAATTAACTAGGGTATTCGCTTCTTTAAACTCAAATGATTAAATTTAAGAAGTACTTTCTTAAAATTGTGAGATTGACATAATGAGTAACCTCTACTATGCTTTTTCACTTTTACACGCAAGATAGTATCTACATCACCAATATCTTTCATCTTAAATTATGAATATAGACACTTCTTATTGTCATTTATCCCTTGTATGTTCATTCCAAAGATAAGCAAGTCATCAATATACAAACATATAATCACACCATACTTATTTGTAAATCTAAAAAAATACATTTATTCGCATTATTATATTTAAAACCATGAGACAATATAATGTAATTAAATATCTCATGCCACTATTTTGGTGCTTGCTTTAATCCATAAAGCAACTTGATAAACTTACGAACCTTTTTCTCATTTCTAGGCAATACCAACCCCTTAGGTTGTTTGACATAGATTTCCTTATCAAAATCACTATTAAGAAAAGCTGTCTTTATATCCATTTGGTGAACATGAAAATTGTAAATCAAAGCAACTGTAAAAAGCACTATCTATACCACTTTTTTTTTTGAAACCTTTGGTTACCAATCTAGCCTTAAAAGGTTTGTATAGACCTGTCAGTATGGTATTTTCCTTCTAAACATCTTTTTGTTGCTTATCAGTTTCAATCTCAGAGGGAGATCAACCAAGACTCAAGTTTGATTAGGCATTACAGATTCATTTTATCATTTATAGCCTTTCTCCAAAAAGAGACATCTTTGGATGACATGGCTTCAATAAATGTCTCCAAATCTTCCTTAACATTTAGCAACAATGGTATTTTATTAGGTACACTATTTATATGTCCTTTAACCAAAAGGCAAAACTTTGAGATGAAGTAAAATTTAAAGTTAAATTCTTTTCAATCCATTTCATCATTTATAGCTTTAAATTCTTTTCAATCCATTTCATCATTTATAGCTTCTCTCCAAAAGAAGGCGTCTCTACATGACATAGCTTCACTAAATGTCTTTGGATCTTCCTCAACATATGACAACAATAGTATTTTATTAAGACTATTTTTATCTCCTTCAATCAAAAGGCTAAAACTTAAGATGAAATAAAATTTGGAGTTAAACTCTTTTCTTTCCTTACACATTGAATTCTCCACGGTTCTAAAGATGTCATAAACTCTTTCCTTTTGTTATTAATAGAGGTGTTAGATGTGTATGCCATAAGGAGTAAAAATTTAATATGTTTTTAAAGACATTTTTATCAATAAAGAATTTATTTATTATTTATATATCAAACCTTGTCTTCTTTACGTTCATATTTGTTAAATGTATGTTAAGCAAACAATAGTCTAAGACTGTTAATCTAAACCTTTAAGAATTAGACATATGATGGATAGACTATGCGAAAGACACAATTCATAAGGTGACGGTGTAAATCATAAGATCCGCAATCAAGAGAATAAAGTTGGGCACTTGATTCATGTAAAGATTGTTATGTTGTCTATATCCCTGATGGGAGATGATTTGTCTTAACCATCGAAGGTAGACTCCACAAACAGAAACATTGGTGTATTGTCATAGGTGACGATGTGTTGAATCGGGACATAAAGTAAATTGATTTGGATTAATAATTCTGTCTCGGTACATCGATTCACTTTAGACAATCATTTATATTGTATCCAAATCCTGAGATGAATAGTAGGCTCGTTGTTTTGACTTATGTCTTTTGATGTACCAAAGGGTGACATCCACATTTTTAATAGTGGTACGCATGTCCGTACGTTGGATGCATGACTCTTGATAGCGTACACCTGTTATTTATAGATATGGAATCCATAGCTCTTTTTTAGGAGCAATTGATATCCTCTTATATGCGTTATCTTGTAATTGGATGGTACACCGTCTTTGGTGAGATAATAGAATGTAAGATAAAAATAATCAAAAAGGTAAGACAGAACTTGTCATTAAGTCGATTATGGATAATCCTATGGGGATACGATACACAATGATATATCATGGAGACTTAGCTATTTGGGCTTCGTAATTCTATATAGTTCAAGAGTACAGCTTTAAGCTTTTAGTGGAGTAGCGTTAGAGTTGATAATTATGAAATATATATCTGAAATATTGGGTCTCATAATTATCGGGAGCTTCAACTATATAGGTCCATCAGGTCCCCTTTACTAGCTCATAAAAATCCTATACCGATACGATGTACTTTTTCAATAATTGGTGACTTATATTAGATTTATCAGGTTGGCTGAAATTTTGTAAAATTAGATAATTTATGTTTGTTTATCGGTTGAATTAATTTTGTGATAAAATTAATTCAAGATGAACTTGTTAAATTATTGAGATCGGATAGTTCATGTCTGTTTACCTGTTGGATTAATTTTGAATTAATTCAAGATAAACTTGTTGAATTTTTAGGAATATTTATTTTTCTAGAGATTATCTAGATATGACTGTTTTAATCATGTAACTTCTCGATTGAGTTATTTGAATTAAAACTGAGGTTCTATCCCAAGAATCTTGGGTGAAAAATAAAGATTCGTAGGGATATTTTATCGGAGGTTCGACAGGCCGATCTTTAAGTTCGGCCTACAGATTGTGGAGGTTCAGCAGGCTAATCTACTAGTTCAGCCTGCCGACCGGGTGATAAAAAGATTATACGTTTCCATGTGGATTTTATTACATGTTGATTATAATTCAAATTTTTGAGGCCTTATTTGATAAGGATTGACTCCTGGGCCCAACCTCTATAAAAAGGGAGTGAGTCTCACTATTATTTAGATTAGTTGAGAAATTTAGAGTGAGACATTCTCTGTGAGACTCTGAAACTCCCCAGAAGGCTGTCATTCACAAATCAAGAATTGTAGCTTTGGGTATTTCTCTACTAGTTGGAAGGAGAGTCACCTAGTGGAAAAGCTGAATGACGTGAGCCCGCACTCACTCTGATCATGGATAAAGAATAGCAAAGAAGACTAGTTGATTGAGGCTCTTTTAGAACGTTACTTCTCTTCATGGATTGTGTGAGTTCTTCGGCATTCAAAGATTAGTAAGATGTAGTTAATTTATGCATATAATGTGTCAGGCTTGTGTTTTGAAAAAAAATCTGACATAAAAATTTTAAAATTCTACTGCGTACTATTTTTCCAACAATTGGTATTAGAGCCATAGTTTTTACACAAATTTGCAAGTTTGTGATCATGCTATATGTATAAATTATGTGATCTTGATCTTTCCTATGCTTAAATTTAATTTTATGAAGAGTTGGCACTTTAAGGTTTCTATATATTTTTATGTTTTCTTGGATTATATAGTGAATGTTTATTAATTAATTATAGTTGATTAAATTATTATTTAATTATTTATTGATTACTTAATCTATACCCGTTATGGTTCCTTAAAGGTAAGAATGTGTATCTAGGTTTTTCATGTAATTAGATGGTGGACTATCATCTTCATTTAGGAATTATTATTTAATTTTAAATTTATAAGAATTTGTAATTAAATAATCATTCAGATAATACAGATCTAGGGGATGGATCTAGAAGATGGATGATAGCATTCCTAGGTATTTTCTGAGTCTCTAAATTTATGTTTTTAAATTATTAAAAATAAAATTGATAAATTGCATTAGAAACTGTATCTTTTGAAAAGGGTGATCTCTGCTCAGTCGGCATGCCGAACCCTCTAGTTTGGCAGGCCGATGGTCGCAAGATCGGCAGGCCGAACTCTCGGGTTCGACAGGCCATCCACGGGGTGAAAATCTGGTGGCAGGCCAAACTTTCATGACCGGGAGGCCAACTTGAAAAGATTGGCAAGCCGGTGGGTCATGACCAGTAGGCCAATCACATAGATCGGCTTGCAGGCAAAGGGCTGGAAATTTTTCCAGAAAAAGTGCAGTTTTTGATACAGTTTTTATTTTATTTTTGGGACAATTCTGAGAATCATTAAAATTTGGATATGACTAAAAATATGAAGTATTCGATCTATGCGGGATTGAAGACTTGAAGATGGGCATTTTATGAAGAAGGATACAGCTTAAGGATTCAAGGATGAAGAATCGATAATATATTTCGATTATTCTCTTGTAATCTTTATTTTCTATTCTCTAGGGTGAAACCGTAATACTACGGTTATTTATTATTTTACTTGTAGCTTTGCTTAATTGCTTTGTTTGTCTGCATTATAATATGATTTGCCATGTAGATTAATAACATGCCATATAGAATAGGGAATGCCGCTTAATTAAAAATTATTCATGCATGTTTTTAAAATAAAACATTGATTTCAAAAGATTGAGTGGGAGAAGGTTTTCGAAGAGAGGACCTAAGGCCTCCATCGTTGGTCCATAGCTAGCACATAGTGGTTTCGACCCTAGGAAGGGACTTTATCATGTACTGGGTTAGATCTCTGAGAGGATAAGGTATTTTAGCATGATTTATGATTGCACACCCCTAGGCGGTAATTATAAATCATTGATAAAATATTGAAACGATGGTTATACACTCGTGTGAATTTTATTATTAACCTCCCCTAGGAGCTCTGTTAATAAAATTAATAGCCAAATAAATGATTATTAATATATGTTGGATTATATAGGTCCTAGATGGCATATATTAATCAGGAGAGGATCTGTGCTCCTGATTGAATTTGGCATGACTCCCCTAGGAGCTTGTTGAATTCTAAATTGGGAATTGTCGTTGTAAGGTTGTGATGTTTTCAATGTTTTGACACATAAACACATTTGTATGTTTTTACATGATTGTGTTATCTTACTAAATTATTATGCTATGTTTGCTTATGTTTGGTATATGATCCTTTATTATAGATTAAAATGTCTAAAAATGTCTTATCATCGATACTTGACAAAAACCAATTAACCACAGAAAATTATAATGATTGGAAATAAAACTTGAATATCGTCCTCTCCTTTGAGAAACTAAAATTTATGCTGACAACCCCTTGTCCTCCCTTGTCTACTGGAGATTCCACCAACGATCATATTGAAGCATGGGATCGTTGGAAAGATGCTAATGATCAGGCCCGCTGTTATGTTATGGCCAACATGAACAACGTGTTGTAGGCTCAACATGAGGATTATGAGATTGCTAAGCAGATTTTGGATAATCTAGAAGACATGTTTGGAGGTTACACCTTAACTAAGCGGCAAAGGGTGTTTTGAAAACTCTTAAACTATAAACAAAGACCGGGGACATCTGTAAAGGAGTACATGATGTTGGTCATGGGTTACCTTGCTGAGGCACAAACCAATGGAGCCGACATCAATGTTAAAACTTAGATGACTTATGTTATCAATGGAGCCAGCAAGGGGCACTTCGAAAACTCTTAAACTGTAAGCAGAGACCGGGGACATCTGTAAAGGAGCACATGATGTTGGTCATGGGTTACCTCGCTGAGGCACAAACCAATGGAGCCAACATCAATGCTAAAACTTAGATGACTTATATTAGATTTATCAAATTGGTTAAAATTTGGTAAAATCAGATAATTCATGTTTGTTTATCGGTTGAATTAATTTTGTAATAAAATTAATTCAAGATGAACTTGTTGAATTATCGAGATCAGATAATTCATGTCTGTTTATCGGTTGGATTAATTTTTAATTAATTGAAGATAAACTTGTTCAGTTATTAGGAATATTTATTTTCCTAAAGATTATCTAAATATGACTGTTTTAATCAAATAATTTCTCGATTGGATTGTTTGAATTAAAATTAAGGCTCTATCCTAAGAATCTCAAGTGGAAAATAAAGATTCGCAGGGATCTTTTATCGAAGGTTCGGTAGGCCAATCTTTAAGTTCGGCTTGTCGATTGTGGAGGTTTGGCAAGCCGATCTGCCAGTTTGGCCTACCGATAGGGTGATAAAAAGATCACGCGTTTTCACGCAGATTTTATCAGATGTTGATTTTGATTTGAATTTTTGAGGCCTTATCTGATAAGGATTGACTCTTGGGTCCAACCTCTATAAAAAGGGAGTGAGTCTAATTATTATTTAAATCAGTTGAGAAATCTAGAGTGAGAGTCTATCAGTGGGACTCTAAAACTCCTCAAAAGGCTATTATTCACAAATTATGAATTATACCTTTGGGTATTTCTATACTGGTTGGAAGGAGAGTCACCTGGTGGAAAAGCTGAACAACATAAGCCCACACTTACTCCGATCTTGGATAGAGAATAGCAAAGAATACCAGTTGGTTGAGCTTCTTTTGGAACGTTCATTCTCTTCACGGATTGCAAGAATTCTTCGGCATTCAAAGGTTAGTAAGATCTAGTTAATTTATGCATATAGTGTGTCAAACTTGTGCTTTGGAAAATACTCTGATATAAAAATTTTAAAATTCCACTGCATACTATTTTTCAAACAAGAGGTACCAGGCGTTAAGTCACGTGGTTACATGCTATATGAAGTCTTTACATATGAGGTGATTCTATAGTTAGTATGTTTGTTTATTCATTTAACGTGGTGTTTTTTTTTAAATGAAGTGGCATTTTACTAGGGCAATAAGTAGATATTACTTATGTATTCAAATTTTCTACTAAGTAATTTAAAGATAACAGAAAATTTAACGTTTATTATGACAATCGCAAAGGAATGTTATAGTTATGATATCAGAGTGGTTTTCATTTCGAATGCACGTAGCCACACGTCTGCTTAAGTTCCTTTAAGCAAGTATGCTCTTATTTATCTAGACATATAGGAACATGTTATATAAATATATATATGTCTATTTATAAAGAAAGGTATTAAGATACCGTAACGTGATATTCTTTAATAGTGTATCTCTATCTCTGTTTTGAACCAAAACCATGTTCCTAACTCCCTAAATCCCATGATTCTCAAGCAAGAAGCAAATATGAATGGATGAGGTAAAAGAGTAAAAGGTCGAGGTCAAGCTACGACTAGAGCTAGAGTTGGTATTCAAGCCGACGTTAATCTAGCTTAGTTTGTTGCTGCAACTTTGAAGACAACTCTAAGACTGACAAAGACAACTTAATGAACTCAGATCTAATGGTAATGGAAAAGAAGACAACCTAATGAACTCAGATCTAATGGTAATGGAAAAGAAGTTCAAAATGAACTGACGCTCAAGGATGCAAATATTAGCGAACTATTGGAAATTTCAATGGAAATTCCAGTTCTTTTGAGGTACCGAAATATTTTTCCATTGTAATACTAGTTTCGACAAAATTTTGAAAAAAATCGGCACAAATATCAATGTTAAGAAGTCTATAGTGTAATTTATGAGAAATTTTGGCAAATTTTTGGAGAAATTTCTGTTATACCAAAAACTATAATTTTAGTACTTTTTTCTTTAAATAATTTATTAATATTTTATACTCTATGAGAGTTATAGAATTTTCAATTATCCCCATCCGAATATACCACCACTATCTTATAAAAATAATTAGGAGAATTTATATTTTTTCATTCATAGAAATACAATGAAAAGAAGAAAACAAACCTATACGTGATCTGTTCATAACTATATTCGTCACTGTTCAAATGACTTATTATAGCACCAATATTGCTTGAATCAATTTATAATACTGACCATGTTTAAGTCCTATAGATCTTCCTTTTAGCACTAAAAAATGTAATATGTATGAAGTTCTTTTATGTACATCATATTTATTTATTTATTTTCTAATTTTTATTGTATCCTGAAATATTAAAGTTTCATTAATGTAATTTTCATTTTTTCTGAAATTTCCATTAGTATTGATAATATCTATAAAATTTTCATATAACTGAAATACTGATATTTCGACCGATTTGGATATTTTTCATAATTGCCTATGCCAGCTGCCTTTCAACAGCAATAAGAGGAAGCCCAAGTCCTTATAGCTCAAGTAGTGGCAAGACCAATCTACTAGGAACCTTTGTTGATTAAGTGGAAGCATGTTAAGCCTTCTGATTTCAAAGATTTCGATGATCCCCTGGTTATTCAAGGTTGGTTGAAGACAATAGAGGCCACACTCAAGTTGATGGGTTTCACTGAAAACAAGTAAGTCCTATGTGCTTTATATTGTTTAATGATGGCTACTCTTATCTGTTGGGAAGGAGTTTGGCAAAGTAGGGATGTTACCTAAATGGCATAGGCTAACTTTGTCTAGGAGTTCAATGAGAAATTCTTTCACTTGAATATAACTTGCAAGCACTATGATGAATTTGAGGGTCTTTGCTAAGGAAACATGAAGGTAACCGAGGTAGTGACGAGCCAGCTATCCAGGGATGGTTCATGATGAAGGAGATAGCTTTAGGAGGTTGATTTCTCTAACTTGAGATTGTTGTGGTCATTAACAAAGCTAATCCACCCCACTCTCAGGTTGAAATTGTTAGGGGAGGACTTTAAGCCTAGTATCATTTGCTGAAGAATAGAAGAAATCAGCCTCAACATAATCAACTTGGTAACAGCTTAATCAATCAAAATCGACCCCAAGGCAAAAACAATAATAGTTAGAACCGTAAGAATAATAAGAGGAAGGGCAACTTCAAGAATTAGAAGAATTAAGGCAACAAGAAAGGAGACAGTGGTCTACAGCAATACAACAACATCAAACTAATTCAGCCTTATGCCAAATGTAGGAACAAGCATCTAGGATAATGTCGAGGGGGAAAAAACCTATTGTACAGCTGCAGCCATGAGGGCCATATTTATAAGGATTGCCCTACCAAGACTTATGCTTAAAATCAACAAAAAGCTCCTCTTGCTCAACTTCACAACATGCAAGCCGCCTTAAAATAACCACTTATAAATCAAGGTAGATTAGAAGCTCCACCTACAAACTCCAGCATCTACATTATGAAAAAAGAGGAAGCTATAGTCGAAACCTCCAACATCATTGCATATCAGATTCCTATCCTTTTTATGAATGCACATACTCTCTATAATGCATGTACAAACCATTCATTTGTATCTTCTTCTTTTGTGAAAAAATCAGGGAAGAACCATGAACCTATAAGATAGGGGTTTATTACGACGTTACCCTCGGGGAAGTAATGATTCCATACATTACTAGCATGCTATTCCTTTTATGACTATCAATAGAGAGCTCGGCGCAACCTCATTACCTTATTGTGCTTGACATGCATGATTATGATGTTATTCTCAAGATGGAATTCCTATGGAAATATAATGCTTTTATCAAGTGTTGGCAATGAAAGATGGGTTTTAAACTAGAAGGCAAAGAGCGATTCATTTTTGTGGGCTAATTAAGAAAGAAGCCAAATATGTTTCTGTCCATCATGAAGACAAAGAAGTTGTTGGCTAGTTGATGCATGGGTTTTTTGTTAAGTATAGTTAATAAGTGACAAGAAAAAAAGTTAAAGATTGATGATATTCTAATTGTTTCAGAATTTGCTAAGGTATTCCTTGAAAACCTACCAAGAATACCCCTAGACTAAGACGTTAACTTCAAAATTGAGCTTCCACTAGGCACTGATCCAATTTCAAAGGCACCATTTATAATGGCTCTTGTAGAGTCAAAGGAATTGCACACTCAATTGATATAACTTCTTGACAAGGGCTTCATAGTGTTATTCGTTAAGAAGAAAGCCAACTCCATAAGGCTCTACATTAATTATCAAGAGTTGAATAAGCTAATGATAAAGAACAAGCACCCACTACCCTATCATTTGATAAGTTAAAAGGTGCATCATTGTTCTCGAAGATTGATATGAGGTCAGGGTATCATCGGTTAGTGATAAGAGAAGGAAGCCTTTTAAAGGCATCCTTCAGAACAAGTTATGGCCATTATGAATTTTTGGTCATACCTTTCAATCTAACAAATGCTTCTACAACTTTCATGGACATAATAAATTGAGCATTTAAGGACTACCTAGATAAATTTGTTGTGGTGTTTATTGACGATATCCTTGTGTATTCGAATAATCGAAGAGATCATGATAAGAACTTTAGAATCGTGTTAGAAACCTTGAAGGGACATTAGTTGTATGCTATGTTCTCTTAAGTATGAATTCTGGATTGACCGTGTATCTTTTCTAGGCCATGTTGTTTCGAAGGATAGAGTTACAGTGGATGTTGCAAAGATTGAGGTTGTTCTTCATTGGAATAAACCTAAAAATGCAAGTGAGATAAGAAGCTTCTTAGGTTTGGATAGATATTGCTAGAAGTTTGTGGAGAACTTTTCTAAGATAGCCTTGATGCTTATCAATTTGATTCACAAAGGGAAGAAGTTTGAATGGATTGATGATTGCAAGAAGAGTTTTTAGGAACTGAAGATGAGGTTGACCACAACATAAATCGTGATGACACAAGCCAATGAAGAAGGATTTATCATATACCATGATGCCTTAAAAATTAGCCTTAGTGTAGTTTTAATGTAGAATGACAAGGTGACTGCTTATGCTTTGAGAGAATTGATGGATTATGAAAAGAATTATCCTACTCACGATCTTGAATTGGCGGTGGTAGTTTTTGCATTGAAAATTTGGAGGCAATAGTTCAATTAAGATCTACACTGACCATAAAAGTCTAAAGTATGTTTTCATCTAGAAGGACCTGAATATGAGGCAACACAAGTGGCTAAAACTGGTCAAGGATTATGACTGTAAAATCTTTTACCATTTAGAGAAGGCAAATTGGGTGGCAGATGCTCTAAGTAGGAAGTTTTCTAAGCTTTGATATCATCGTGAAAAATGTCCCAGCCCTTAAAGAGAGAGATAAATAGTGAACTTCGACCTTAAATTGGTGTCGGAACAACTCAAAGCATTGACTCTTGCATCAACATTATCAAAGAAAATACAAAGTAAACAAGATAGAGATCCAAGCCTAGCAAGGATTAAACAGGAGATTAAAAAAGGCATATGTGAGGAATTTCATGTTGTTGATGACGAAACTCTATATCTCAAAAACTACTTGCGTGTTTTTAATGCATTAGCTACAAAGTTGTATTTCAACACAGCTTTTTACCCCCCTAGACTAATAGCAAAATAGAGGGAAAATTTGATATTAGAGGACTTGCTTCATGTTGTGCTCTTGATTACAAGAAAAATTGGTGTAAAATGCTATTGTTGGCATAACAACTACAAGGCAACTATTGAAATAACACCTTATGAGGCACTTTATGGATAGAAGTGTAGGTTGTTCATCTGTTGGCATGAAGCTGGGGAAAAAATGGTAAAAGATGAGACTAAAGAGAGGACAAATTTCATCAAGAAAACAGCTAATGCGGTAAAACTAATATGTAGAAGAATTGAGATAACACAGAGTCGACAGAAGAGCTATGCAGACCAAAGAAAGATGTTGTTGGAGTTTGGAGTTTGTTGTTGGCGATTTTGTGTTTATAAGAGTGGCATTGATGAAAAAAGTCATGAGATTTAGGAGAAAAGGCAAGCTTAGCTTGATGAGAGAGAAAGGGTGGTGGTACAAAAGATTGGTTAGCTCTGCAAAGCTGACCTTTTCTCTTTGTTTCCTCTTTGTGGTTGGTCTTTTTACCAGTCTGCCTTATTTCTCTTGATGGAATATGACAATGCCTGAGGTCAAGCTTTGCTTGCATTTTTCACCGGTGCTCATAGGATGTATCATTCATCCAGCTCCTTGTTTGGACTTAACAAGCACAATCTGATATAACCCTAAGTATAAGATTATCCAAGTAATAAACTTGGTGAATGCGGGGTCAAACCCACTAGAAAAGGTAGTGCTAAAGGTCCAATATATTTGTTATATTAACTATTTACTTATTTAAAAGCTGAAAAATATAAGGATTAATATTTATTATCTACAAACAATATTGACAATATTTTACACATTTTTACAGCATTTTTCATTTTTAGAATTTCATTATTATGAAACTTCAAAAACAAGAAATGTGGCTAAAATTAAAAAAGGAATTTCAACAATAAGTGTAATTAATTTAAAATAATTTTAATAAAGATAACAACAATAATAACAACAAATTAAAAGAGATTAAACGGTAATTATAACAGAGTTAATATTCAAAGGTTCCGTTTTGGCAATTAATTTAAATATTTTTTTAGCTTTTTTAATTATTTATTAATTGGTTTAAGAATACATTATACCATCCTATGTGGACAATAAATCAAGTAATAATAAGTATTTACTGTACAATTTCATGTCTATAATGCAACCAAAACTCAACTTAATAATCAAATAGCATTTTAGCATTACTTAGCTAAAATAACAACTAATATAATAAATTAAGCATTCACCGAGCTATTCCCTATTTACATCTAATCAAGTTCCTTCCAAACATTACACATGCCAGTCTATATCTTCAAGAAATCAAAATAGAATTTTTGCAGAGTTTTAGCTAAGAAAATTCTAAAATTTTAAATTTTCTAGAAAATATTTTGGTATTATAACTATTTAAAAAACTGAGAAAAACTAAAAATATTTAAAGTAATTTTGTTAGAGTTTCCCTCTTTCACCTCAGCTAAAAAGGAAATTTAAAAGACATCTTTAAAATAAAATACTAGAAATATTATTGAGCATAATTTTTACAGCGTCATCTGAGAAATATTTTACAAAAAACTTAGACTAAAAACTAGAATTAAACTAAGAATTAAAAGCTAAAAATTAAAAAGAGATTTTTTACACTGAGGAAGGGAAGCAAATGCACAGGTTCCCCCGTTTTATAGACTAAAATAACTAATACTCACCATTCTTATAATTTATTTTACTATTTTTTTTGACATTTTTTTGGGTCAAATTGAATTTTTTTCAATAATTTTTCCCTTTTTTCTTCAACTGAGATTCTCCCTGTAAGTATGCTAATTTTTAGCCATTTTCTTCTGCAGTGTGGTGGCGGCATGGATGGAAATGGAGCGATCTATAGCATTAGAAGCGCGATCCAATAGACAAAGTTCTAGGAGAAGAGAGGCGCCAGGTGGGACTGTGTCGGCCAAAAGATTAGGCAAATATAGGCCATTGGATTTCTAAGCGAATGGACAAGATCAAAGGAGCACAGGCTACATTTTGATAACGCACGCACAGGATTTGATAGGCCAAGATAGATGCTAGGCCCACCTATCGCACGTGCTAACGTGCGCATTGACGTACTGACACGCGTCTCACATTCCAACAGCCCAAGGTGAATGGTGGTGCAATCCGACGGTTGTGGAACTGCCATGTGAACCTTCCAGATTAAAATTCAAATCTTTGATTTTTTTTTTGAGGCATTTATTGTTTGATTTTGTCCGTTTGTTGTCGTTTTGCTCCGTTTTTTTGTTAGATTTCAAATCTAAAGATAAAAAAATTAAAACAAATTAATTATTTTACAAACCTAATATTTAAAATAATTTTAAAAATATTTATTTTACATTAAAACACTAAAATAATTACAAACTTTTAAAATTCCAACCTCTTTCGGTTTGACACAGATATGATTTTAAAGACTTGGAAATATTTTTTTAGAAATTATTAAAAATATTATGGAAGACATTTACAATCCTAAAACACACTATAAAATACATTATGACTCAAAATAAAATTATCACTAATTATTTTTACGGTTTTGATTAATTTTAAACTAAACTAATATTTTACATACAAAAATGATTCTAAAAATTACCGAAAATATTATTAAACATAAAAACATATTAAAAACTTATTATTAAACATATTTTTATATTAAGATACTAAAATACTATTTATCGCTTAATTGCTATTAATTAAAGAGTTTAACGAGAAATATTAATTTAAAATGATTGATTTGAACTTTAAGAAATGAGCTTTTTCTAAGTCTCATCACTCCTAAGGAAAGGATTCTTCTCTATGTTATAATCTGTACGAGAATGAATCGCATATGTTGGTTGAGAATTGCTAGGGAATTCATCGATAATTACTTTGTGGGATACTCTTCTGTTTTTGTCGATTGAGCCGCTTTGCCTTATTCCACTCATCTAGCCTTCTTCACAAACTTGCACAATCGATGCCAAAATGATAGCCAACTCTATTGTCAAAGGAATAATACTGTAAAATAATTAATGGATTACATTTCATTTTGGCTTTCTAATTATTAATGTAGACACTCTCTCTCAAAAGTGGAGGTCAAATAGTAGAGTGAGTTCATAAATTTTGAAAACTTTGAGTAACCATTCTCAAGATTAAAAAATTGGTTTCAAAGATTTGAATATTAGATATTTAATATCAATGGTCAAACCCAAGAATGACTTCCAAAGCTCAAGGGTCATCATGTGTGTTAATTTTGTGAATTAATCTTGTAGAATACTGGTGTTAGTATCAAATTACTCATGTGACTGGCGCAAGTTGACATAAGCACCAAAGTCGTCCAGTGATTTGTGTTGATTTTGGAAATTATTTTGGTAGATTATTGGTGTTAATTTACCAGATTAATCTGATGATCAATGATTTGTGTGTTGTAAAGGTGACATAATCGGCTAAAGTTTTTCCCCCCTTTTTCAAACCACTAGGTTACTCAAAATTGGACTTATAGATTACTCTAATTATGTTTCTGGATGGAGGTTTTTTTTTTCTTTAATCGAAAGTTTTCTTAAAAGTAGACCAGTGGATTACTTAAATATGTTTTAATAAGGATAATAGATTCTTTTATTAGGGACGATAGATTAAGCATGTATGATGCGATCAAGGGGATGCGGCAGCCTCAGTTTGGTTTTGCTGACTCGACTAGAGAGGCTTGTTGGGTTGTGGAGACAGCTCCGATAAGGCCCCTGCAACAGCAGCGGGGACAATTAGGCTTAAAGAGGGAATTTGGGGGAATGGCTCAGGCTTGAAGGTTTATTAGTCGTGATGAAGTTGATGAAGATTTGGATGATTTATTGGTTTCTAAGTAACGTAGACGCTTCAATATTCAACCTTGAAAAATTCTAAGAGAATGAGTTTGAAAGTCACCAGCAAGTGATGGAGATCACTTTATACACATGGACACCTCTAGGGTGAGGATTGTTTTAATTGATGCTTATAAAGCATGTCATAAAATCCCATTTAGGCGTGACGAGATTTAAATTACAACATCATTAATGAATAATACCTTTTTTATTCTCCCTTTTATATATATATATATATATATATTGTATGTATTTGTATGTAAATATCATAAAAGTGTCAATACTTGTTTATAGCATTTAATGACGTATATAAATATTTATTTATAAACACGATTACGTTGTACTTAAATATGAAACACCTAATAAACTGTCATATAACAATATGCATTTCGATAAATCGTTAGCGAGATAGCTTTTGAATAGTGGCTAATTATAAGTTATTATAAATATCATGCATGGGATTCCAAGAAAGAATCAAGGTTTATTGTCTTTGGCTATTCCGTCAAAACCAAGAAAGAGTGATGAGTCGTATTTGTTATTAATTAATTAATTTATTTGTTTTGCTAATAGCCGAATTTATCTTTTCTTTTTCTTTTTAGTTTCATTGAAGTACTACAGCAGGTTTTATTGTCACTATGATGTATGTTTGGGGAAAATTATGTTTGATGTGTCGTATAAGTTTAAGCGCATGAATAATTGAAAAAAAAAAGAGTTATATTTCTTTCAAAAAAAAAAAAATACTTAGGCCTAAGTGATATTCAACAATGCGTCTTTGGGGTTCATGTTGTTCTATATGACCCACGTTTTATTAGCGAATCATGTTGTTCACTGTTGTCGCCAATTGTTGCAATTTTTTTTGTAAGCTTTCCTTGATGAAGGGTTTGTTTGGGAAACACATTAGAAAAAATAAATTCCAATTACTATAATGTAAAGTTCTCACATACTACAGTAAAAAACAAAAGTTTGCTATAATATAAAGCTCTCACATGCTATAACGAATAAATAAATAAATAAATAAATTTTAAGGAATACTTACATCAGTTTGTTCTCCTAGTCCTACTCACCAATAAATAAATAAATATAGACTATAACGAACGGACATTGTAAGCTTATAATACGTTTTTCATATATAGATTTTAAGGAATACTTACATCAGTTTATTTGCTAATTTGCATTAGTTCAATTAATGTTGTAGTAGAACAAAATTAGTGAAACGTTATCTGAAATAGTGTGAAAGGTATAACTTTGCGTGGAGAAAAAGATAACATATAAAACAAAATTATTGAGGATATCTCTACATAATTTACATTATATATTGAGGGAAAAAAAAAGGAAAAACAAAAGGAAAAATCTTCCCACTATGGTGCCTTTTATCCTATCTTGAAAATTAAAGAGAGGAAATTTTCACAATGGAAAATATTTTGTCTTGCTATGATGCTCTCTTTATGACGATGAGGATAATGATAATAATAAATGAATTAATAAATAGTAAAAGTGAGTTTTTTTTTTTTAGGAATATAAAGAAAACAATTCTAGACTCCCTGTTAGCATAATCTAGAATTTGAGCCTGGTTTTCAACTCACCTCACCTTATGAATTGGACTAAGCATAGTTGGCACAAATCCACACTTTTTGGTCGCGTACGAGAACCTATGAATATAATCTAGACTCTTTTAATTTTTATTTTGTTAATATTTTATTGTTTTAATATAATTTTATTTTGTTTTAAAAGAATTAGAATATGATTTATCGTTAAGAAACATGTACAGCTGGTAAAAAAGTTTAGGGGAAAGAAAAAAAAGGGAGCAGCATGTGACCAAGTATTTAAGAGAATGTTATCATCCACGATTCAAGGGCGAGCTTTTCATTTGTGACTTAGAAAATACAATTTGGGAAAAAAAAAAAAAAAAAAAACTATTTTGTTTTTTAAGTTTTATTTTTCCTTTGCAAGTTTGTGTACTTAAAAAAAATAATAAAAAAAAAACTATTTTGTTTTTTAAATATTATTTTTCCTTTGCATGTATGTGTACTCTTGTTTGAAAGACAGAAAGTGGTAGTCGTTTCTCAGACAGAGATGCGTCGCATTGGCAGTGAGAGAGTTCCTCTACTGGAACGAGGAGCAAGTGACCAGTTTTTCTTCTTCCATATTTCTTTTCAGAAGTTGGGTCTTCTTTTGGCTTTCTTAAATCTTCTCATGCAGAGCTCAAAAGCTGTTTTTTTGAGCTCAGAAGCTTAAATTAGTGGTTTATCCTTGGTGGGTTGAGTTCATTTTTGGCCCAAATGCTTCTAAAATTTGTTAAAATGTTCCTGTTAATTAAATAGAAGCAAAAAAGGGATTGTCTCCAATGTGTTTGTGTTTCTTTTGTTTCAAGGAAATTTTCTTTTTCACTCTTAACAATTAGCTCAATAAATGTATGAAAATACATGGCATGTATACAAGTACATCATTGTTCTGTAAGTATATATGTTGTCATTCTTAATTAGGCTCATTTTGTTGTCTCTTTTGATTCCTATGAACTGTTTGTTTAAAAGATTCTGAAACAGTCTATACCGGTAAGGTCAATGTATCAAAATTTTACAAGTCCTTCATCTTGAGTAGCTGATACTCATTCTTGTATTTTGTTTTTTGTTTTTTTTTTAGGCTGCAAATGTGGGATTTTGTAGAGTACTTTCACTTGTAAGTACATGTATAAAGTTTAATATTTTTGTTAAATAAGTATTAAACCTTATTGTTGGAATTTGAAAATGCTAAGTTGGTGAATATCTCTTCCTATCAAAGGCAAAGCCTGACACAGGGAAGCTGATATTGGCTACAATTGCTCTTTGGTTGCATCTACATCAAGCATATTGATTGTATGTAACCCATTTGTTGGTTCCATATCTCTCTTCTTTACATTATTATGTTTTCTGGCTCCACTGGGTTATTGATGATTGTTTGGCCTCAAAATTTAGCTGATGCTAATCTTTGGTTGAGCTGGTGTTTTGGTAAAACTGACTAAAGCAAAACAATTCGATTAATGATCATGAAAATGAAAGTAGAAGTCCAATTTGAAATTTCAATTGTACATATACAATTCTATATAAAAAAAAATAAAATAAAACAGACATTGCTGCAGGTTTTCTTGGTTGAGCGACAGCTCAGATTAGGCTCATAGAACCTTACCTGAGACGGCCTGCTTAGAAATATAACTATACTTTTCAAGTTCAAAGCCAGTGCTAAGCTTGAAAATCACAATCTAAGGCACAATTTATGAGAATAGTGTCAGGTTGGGACTGGCTTTATGAGCCAGCTTGCTTAAGTCAGGTTCCTATTAATTTTTGTTATGTTTTCACTTTTCATGTGTATGTAAAGTTTTAAATACAAGTTCCAGAAGTCAGTGTTGTTTTTCTTGATGAAATTTTCAATTTCCCTTTATTGCAGCCTAAATTTGCTGGGAAAATTGTAGATATTGTGTCAGGGGATATGGAATCACCAGAGCAGAAAGCAGAATCTTTAAGTCAAGTCAAGGATACTCTACTGCATATATTTGTTATTGGTAATCAGGTACGAACATTGCTTCTGTAATTTTTGTTCGTTTAATTCATCTATCTGTGCAAGTAATTCTTCCATCATGTCTCCCAACTAGAATGTGATGAGCACAAAAACCGTACGGAAGTTTTCTGCGAACATAATGGAACGTTAAAACCACAAATTCCTGTTATTCAAAAGTAACTGACGCCTGTTTTCTGTTTATGCTAAATTGGACTTTGTTTGGCAACATCAAGTGCAAATTAGCGTCTCATATCGAGGATCTCTGGGCTCATTTTATGTTTTCGGGGTTCCTTTCAGTTCAATCAGTACAGCACTGCAAGCATGGTTGTTTTCTTCTGCCAGTGAGAGAGTTGTTGCTAGATTGAGAAAGAACTTGTTTAGTCACCTGATAAACCAGGTAAACCTTTCCTTTCTTTATGAAATTTATGGTGATTTATCCTAAGGTGTTGGATCTTTCTGAGGTGTTTACAATGGCTGAAATGTTTCTGCAGGAAATAGCTTTCTTTGACATTACTCGGACAGGGGAGCTCCTAAAGTAGGCTTTCTGAAGATACCCTGATAATAAAAAATGCTGCAACTACCAATCCTTCTGAGGCTCTGCGAAATCTGTCCACTGCTTTCATTGCTCTTGGTTTCATGTTTGCTACATCATGGAAATTAACATGCGAGCATTTAATTGTTAAAGCAGTGGTATTGTTACTTCAAGTTTTATATAATTCTAATACTTTTGTTTAATTATTTGTTCTTAGTATTGGCTTTGGCTGTTGTGCCGGCTATTTCTGTTGGCGTCCATCAATTTGGCCGCTTCCTACGTGAACTTTTGTACAAGACTCAAGCTGCAGCTGCTGCGGCGGCCTCTATTGCTGAGTTATGTCTTTTCCTCAAAAAAAATAACATTTTCACAGCCAATATATACATATATATATTATGCCGGTCAATGCTAGTACACCCATTTTGTTGCAGTTTGTTATACAAAGAATGCATAAAAATAAATAAACAAATAAATAAATAAGTGAAATTCCTTTGTTTTGTAGGAATCTTTTGGTGCTATCTAAACAGTAAGATCTTTTGCACAAGAAGCTTATGAGATATCACGCTACTCCGAGAAAGTAGATGACACACTGAAGCTTGGTCTTAAACAAGCTGTGAGTTCCCTAGACTTCTATAAGAGCTGGTTTGGAAACATAGTTCAAACCTAAAACACTGTAGCAATTTAACTTTTTGTGAGAGAATACACTGTGATAAAGTTGATTTGAACCAAAACTTTTTAGTTCAAACTATGTTCGGTGGGCCCTAAATCTCTCTCTTGTTTCTCTGTGTATATTTTGACTTTCGCTTTATTCTGCAGTAGAAAGTGGTTGGACTCTTCGCTGGAGGTCTAAATGGGGCATCCACACTATCCGTTATCATAGTGGTGATATACGGAGCTACTTTGACTATTAAAGGTCCCATGACCACTGGTGCTCTAACATCCTTCATTCTTTATAGTCTCACAGGTAAAAAGACCTCTTTGATTTCCACAATTATATCATTCAACATGAGGACAACGGTCGTTCACAACCTTGCTCTTGTTGTCCTAAGTCATGACACCCTTCCCATTTGAATGTTTCAACTTGAAGTTGGATCTGCTGTATCTGGATTATCAGGCCTGTGTGCAGTAGCAATGAAAACTGCAGGAGCAAGCAGGCGTGTGTTTCAGCTTCTGGACCACGTCTCATCCATGCCTAAATCAGGAAATAAGTGTCCTCTGGGGTAAGTTTAGTGAATGCCCTAGTCAGGGACAGTAACTGAATTGTACTAAGGAGTTATGGCAAAATCAGAAGTATCAGATTTTGTCCAGAAATATATGTTGCTCAGGAACCTCTAAGTTAAACAATACTTGTTCACTCAATATTTTTTTCTAAGCTCTAAGAAAAATTATCAAAGTACTCACTGTCTTAAGCATCAACTTTGTGTCTTTGATTGAAGTGATGAAGATGGGGAAGTGGAGCTAGACGATGTCTGGTTTGCTTATCCGTCTCGCCCCAACCATATGATACTCAAGGTAACCATTTTGCTTAGAAAGTATCGACGCTTTGAATTTGATCATGTAATTTTAGAAATTGTCTTCCAACAATGAACTATATACTGGTGTGGATTTCAGGGAATAACATTAAATTGAAGCGTGGCTCAAGGTGGCTCCTGTTGGTCCTAGTGGCGGCAGAAAAGTAATTCCAATTTGTTTAATTTTTTTTCTTGTGTTTTCAGTTCTTCATTTTCAGAATCCAATTCTCTGGTTTATAAAATGCATAGGCCTGAGCACTTACCATGGAGCGTTCTTTTAATGTTTCTTTTTTGCAGACCACTATTGCAAACTTGATTGAAAGATTTTATGGCCCAACTAAGGGAAAGATTCTGCATAATGTTGTCCCTCTAGTTGAGGTATCACATGAACATTTACACAGTAAGGTAATCTTGATCTTTTCTGTGTTTTCTCTTCGGGAAAATTCGTTTATGTAGTATGCATGTCTCTTAGATTCAATAGAAGAGTGATTTTCGGGCTTTAAAATGTGGTAAAAATATTTATGAACATCCAATAATTTTACATAATTAATATACTTCACACCTTAATAATGTACAGATCAGTATAGTGAGCCAGGAGCCTGAACTTTTCAATTGTTCTGTAGAGGAAAACATAGCCTATGGTTTTGATAGCAAAGTCAGCAGCAACAACATGGAAAATGCAGCAGTAAGATTTGCTTCTTCTTTCTCCTAGTAGACACCTCTAACCTTGTATCTTTTGGTTTTGAGAACTTTAATGATGACGACGAATGATGAATGCAGAAAATGGCCAATGCACAAGAATTTATATCAAATTTCCCTGACAAGTATCAAACTTTTGTGGGAGAAAGAGGGGTGCGACTTTCGGGAGGTGAAAGACAGAGAGTGGCAATTGCAAGAGCCCTTCTAATGAACACAAGAATCCCTCTCTTGGATGAAGCCACTAGTGCTCTGGATGCAGAAAGCGAGTACCTAGTACAGGTCAGCTGTTTACATGTCATATAATAGTTTTCTTCTTCACACGGATTTATTTTACAAGGTTTTTGCACTTTTGTTTGTAAACTTTGACTGAATTGGTTATTTCTCCATGAACTTTTAATTGTGTCAAGTTGATTCTTGAATTTAATAAAATATTGTCGAGTGTTCCTAAATCAATGAATAATGTTAAGATTTGGAAGGAAACACCCTCATTTACATGACATGTCATCCTATTATTATCATCTGAAATTCTAGTCTCTCTTCATACAATCTCAATAATGTGTAGGCGGGTATTTTCATCCAACTTTTAAAAGCTAAGTTTAAGAGGTAACTTGGCAATGGTGAAAAGGAATACACATTGAAGAATAAACACTGATTTACGACATATTATTATTGTCATAGGATGCCATGGATTCTCTGATGAAAGGAAGGACCGTTCTCGTCATAGCTCATAGGCTATCGATGGTTTCTGATGGACCGATGGTTGAGAGTGGCGCTCATGAAGACCTCCTCTCCAAGAACGGTGTCTACACTGCACTAGTTACAAGGCAAGTACAGGGGACCAAATCAGAAATCTAAACTTGAACATTCCATAATGCGAAGAAACATGTTGAAACATGTAATCCAAGAATAATTTTGGTATCACTTCTAATCTTTGCGCCTACTCTTCAATTGTCTTTCATGAACAATCAATCCAGAGACAAAGTTATCTTAAAACTACTGAATAAACTATGATCTTTTTCATACCATGAATGGAAAATATGTTACAAATTTAGCATGTGTGACTCTTACAAAAGACAGGATAAAAAAATAACTCCAACAAAAGATAAATTAAACTACAATTGTTGCAGTTTTGCAATCCCATTCTATGAAAAATCACAAGTGAACTCGCAAAGTGACGTGAAGCTTGCCTCAAAAATGAAACTTATTATACTTTTTCATTTTTCATTTACTTGATAACAACATATATAGCTTGTTTGGGAAATTAGTTTGAACAAAAATGTTTTGGCTCAAAATGTTTTTTTATAGTGTTTCTCTCATAAAATTTAAACTGTTACAGCGTTTTAGGTTGAAACCTTTTGTTCCAACCAAGTTTCCAAATGGATATATAATTCCTGTGAAATTATAGGATCATATATTGCAGCTTTAGTTGGGCTAAGTTGGGACTTGTATTGCTGATTCAAATCAGAATAAACCAGAAATATACCAAAATGTGAACGATTGCTATATGAATGTGATTATATGTTTCCTCGCCAAAAATCAAATAGGAGAAAGGAAAGGTAATGAAAAAAAAACTAAATATGACTATAAATAAGCTTCTCAACCTTCAAGTCTGACTTTAATTGCCATGCTTGTGATAGTTTTCGACTGCTCTTCCTTGCAAGTTGCTACAAGTAAACATGTCCATGTTTACCCTCAATTTGATTTGATAGGCAGATGTTGAATATTTGTAAACAGATTACATGGTGT
Source organism: Artocarpus heterophyllus (assembly GCA_025403435.1). Taxonomy (NCBI): domain Eukaryota; kingdom Viridiplantae; phylum Streptophyta; class Magnoliopsida; order Rosales; family Moraceae; genus Artocarpus; species Artocarpus heterophyllus. The sequence goes on along the minus strand of CM046345.1, from coordinate 14,880,781 downwards.
TACCGCTATATATTGGGTACTTTATAAAGTAAATCATCACATTTTTTTAATTATGTTGAAATATTGGCACTCATGAGACAAATCCAGAATGAATAAAACTGGGATCTCTAGTCCAACACATTTGAGAAATATGTGATCGTTTATTCATTAAAGGAAATCCAATGGTGTGATAGAAGGGGATTGGAACCTGTATGACCCAAATTAAGGAGACAAACACATTTCACCAAAGTTCTTTTTCATACATATACTCCATAAGAAAGGAAATATAGGAATCAATGAGATAAATTCTAGTGATAGCTTGACAAATTTGTTGACAGAGGCCCCCTCTTTTAGCCACATTTAAAAAATTTGTGCACAAGATTATTATGTGTCGACTTAGAGATTTTTGTTAAAACTGCTGAGGAAAATACGTGATATAACAGGAACTATTGCATAATGTATTTCTTTTTTCTTGGCTTAGGATTTGTCTTACTAGAATTTCCTATAAAAATTTTTGATGAGAAGTTTCAAGCAAAGATCCTATGAAATATGCACCCTTTTTATCCTTCATTAGGATATTTTTCCTGCTAGATTTTTCTAGTAAGGTTTAAAAAAAAACATTTGTTGTGTGGTCGACATCCTAGGGGGGCAAGTTTTAAATCAATTAATATGGATGCCACATCTTGATATGCTATAGCCTTTATAGACATGATCTCTCATTTAGTCCAAATTATCTTTTTATAATTCCTCTCTTAATATTGGGTATTATCTCTCTTTCCTTTCCTAATGTGTATGTAATATGTAACTTGTTCTTCTCCTATTAACTCTACTTATGATTTTTAACCAATAAATAGAGATTGTATTAGCTTGTATGTTCATGTCTTGTGCATTTGCCTCTGATTCTCTTCAGTTTTTGTGCTTGTTTGTCATATAACAAACTTCTCTTTTTAATTTTGTGCAACTTGACTTTTTGTGTAGGATTCAAATTCTCTATTAAATTTTTGATGTCTCAATTGGTGTTCAATTAATCATATTATATGACATCATTAAATGAAAAGCATATATAAAATTAATTAAACACTACTTTAAACTTTTTAAATGATATGTCATTAGAAGATTAATAAGACACCATTTAAGGTACTAAAATTCGATCATCTTAAGCATTTGGTATAGGGTAGTGCAACAATGCAAAGCTTTTTTAAGGAACTACAAAAGTGCATTGCTGAGTTGAACGCCTCAAATGAAGACCGAGACAAAAGAACGCTGGAAGTTTTTAGTCAATGCAATGCCGTGTTGTAATTCAGTTCTCTTAAAATAATTCAAGTCTTTCTTTCTTATTTTATTGTCTAATTTTTGGAAAAGTATTCAAGTCTTTCTTGTTTGGTATATCTTCGTAAGCTTCACAACCACACATTTAGTAGAGATATTTTAGATTTATTTTAATTTTTAATTTTAATTTTATTTGGGAGATTGAAGCTTTGCAAGCGGCTATACATAGGTTTCCACAAACAAGATTGAAGGTATTCCTTAATCCTTATTCTTCTTTAATGCTTGCTACTTTAATCAAAACCGCTGTTTTGAATTTGCATGGAAAATACACCCAACATCTTTTTGGGTGTTGGCCTAGACTGCCCGTTAATTGGGTAAGGAATAATGAAGAGTATGATAAGGTAAATAAAAAAATAAATAGAGATATAAGAATATAAATATATAAATAAATAATTACAGTTTTATGCATAGGATGAAATATCTTCTCAGTTGCTAATAATTTCTATTAACGTAGTTACTAATATTGTTTGAACTTTTGCTTAAATTAATTTCATTCCCTTTGATTTACAATTATATCTAGTTTTATAAGCACGAACTTCGATGGAATGTGAGGTTCATTTTCTTTTTCTTTTACTTTTTGTATTTTAATTTTGCTTTTCTCATAAAAATTAAATAAAATAATTACTTAATAAAATTAACTTATAACAATACAAAATTAATGAACAACAAATGAAATAAATTATACCTTCAAGCTTTTTTTTCCTTTCTAAAGAACTCTAAGTAATCTAAAAAAAAAGACAATACACAAGATCTTAGAAGTTTGTTGAATGAGTATCTCTGTGAATGATCTACATTTATTTATAGGTAAAAAAGTTTTTTTTTTATTTTTTTTATTTTTTAAATCTTTTTTTTTTATTTTTTTTCTTTCAAGTGTAATTTGATTGGACAATTCGTTGAAGACCTAACGTCTCAGCTTTGCACATTGTAGGCCTTCCTTCTGAGCCTTTATGTTAGGCTTGTCCCTTTATAATTGCATAGGAGAATCTAATGCCATGTTCACTCACGGGTGAATATGGCATGTATAAATTATATAATATTTAATTCTTATATGTATTAAATAATATATATATGTATATTAAATTATAGTATTTTGATGTGATAATAGATGACCTATAGACTCGGTATCTGATTCTCAACTTTGCTTCTCAAAAGCAATTCATACTTTATGTAAAAAACGCAAACTACCCTCATGTAAAATAAACTTGCACATAAAATTTTTGCCTAGGGGGCGGAGGGGGGTTTACCACCCCCTTCCAACCCCGACGTCAACCTTATCGCAAAGGTGAATCCGTGTACAACCTTTACGTAGAGGTAATCTGCGTCAGAGTAATAATTAAGCTCTACACATACTAACAATGCCTACAAGAAAAAAAATAAAAAAATGCAAAGAAAAGAAAAAGAGCTTGTTAGGCCTATTGCAATGTAATGTGCATAGGAAAATCTAATGCTATGTTCACTCACGGGTGAATATGGTACATATACATATTATATAATATTTAATTCTAACATGTATCAAATAATATATATATTAAATGTATAGTATTTTGATGTGATAATACATAACCTACATATTCAGCATCTAATTCTCAACTTTACTTCTCAAAAGTAAAGCATGCCTACAAGGAAAAAAATAAAAAAAAAAAGAAAAAGAAATGAAAAGAAAATAAAAAGAACTTGTCAGGCCTATTGTGATGTGATATGCATTGGGAAAATCTAATGTCATATTCACTCACAGGTGAATATGGCATGTATATATATTATATAATATTTAATTCTTACATGTATAAAATAATATATATATTAAATGTATAGTCTTCTGAAGTGATAATACATGACTTACAATGGGCCTTACATGACTTACTGGAGAAGGTCGTACTCAGCCATGTTCACCCATGAATGAACATGAAAAAATATATCCAAATATATATATATATATATATGAAATTGGGCCACAATGGGCCTTTGGTGGGCTGGCCCATTGTGAGTGTGTATAGGCCTTACATGGGCCGCGATGGGCCGATAGACTGTCCCATTGTGGGCCGGGATGGGCCAGCCCATTATGGGCCTAGACGGGCCTACCCTAGCCCGGTCAAGCCCAACCCAACCTACCAATATTTATGGGCCGTGCCGAGCAATGCCTGGCCCATCACTATAGCAGGACGGGCTCGGGCCGGCCCACGGACCTTGACCTATTGTTGCATCTCTACAATATACCAAGTTTAAAGAAGCTAGTGACAATACACGTACTTGCAATATGGCTTTCTTGGGTGTCCAAAAACAATATTGAACGTATGCCCAAGCATTTTAAAGAGGTTTTGTTTTACATTTCAAACTTAAACTTCTTATTAATATCTCTTTATTTCAATAAAATCTAATTATTCTTCTTTGTTGCATGCTTCTTCAGTCGAAGCTCTACTTTGGATTTGCGTGGGAAATACATACAACATCCTTTCTGGTATGATGAAGTTAAATTATAGTTTTTTGATAAGATAAAAAAATAATTAGAGCTTTATGGTTAAGATGAAATACTTTCTATGACAAATAATTTTCTAGGAATGTAGTTACTTATATTATTTGAATTTGTAAAATTAATTTATATCATTTTGATATACAATTATATCTAGTATGAATTAAACAGGAACTTAGTTAGAATTTGAGCTTTTCTTCTTTTTTTTTTTCATTTTTTAATTGTATTACTAAATATACATGTTTCTTTCCATTTTTCTATTTTATTTTTATACTAACATGTATTTTTTTTTTCCTTTTTCCTCCAAATATATTATCTTAAGTGGTTGATGGCCCGTTTCAAAACCAACTTTAAATAAATGCTCCCAGTTTTGATAATTAAAAAGTGATTTTCAAAAAAAACAAAAAACTTGATCGACTAACTGTTAATTTTTTTGGTACATAAATTATAAATTTATAGTAAATCATTGATTAGATTTTAAACGGTCAAATTTTTGTTAAAGCGTGTCAAACTGCAAGCAAAGTTGTTATACAAACTAGTTAGGATATGAAGTATACATGTACATTTTTAAGGGGGGAAATCGCATTTTTTAAAGAGGCAATTAAAATTGATAACAACTATTAGACAAATGTTGTGTAAATAGCAAACTTAGTTAAAATCAGATATTTTAATAAACAAAATATAAAAAATGCTAATGTTTTGATTTTTTTAGCACAGTTGACTTTTCCATATCGCTTGAATTTGAATATTTTTTGTTGATATGATTCGCGTATTACATAAGATGATGCGATTAGTGTATTATACATTTGGTTGACTCGTAGTAGTGAATATCAATAAATTCCTAAAAGCAATCATATCAAAATATTTTATTTTATTTTATTTTATTTTTGTTTTCCTACCACAAAATCTTTGAATTTTGAATTTCTTTTAGTATTTTCTCCTTATGTTTTGCTCTTCTGGATTAATTGTTAAAGTTTTCTTTCACATTCGTCTCATCATTTCACTCCAAGATCATTAATATTCAAACATTGTCTCTCTCGTCCATCAGTTGAAATCTTTTATCTCCCTATAGTTGTAGCTGTCGAGAAGTATGTTTATTTCATCAGGTTTACTTATTTTTTCATAACCTTGATTCATCTTTTTTTTTTCCTATTCCATCAAGTTTGTTCATTTTTTTTTCACATTTATACAATTTATGCATTTTTTATTATTTTCATTCTAATTCATCCTCTTATTATTATTTTTGTCATTGTCATAATAAATTTATTTTTATGATAAAACTTATGCTCATACGTTGGTGCACATATTTGAAATTTTTTATAATTTATATTTTTTATGATACATCTATACACAAATTTTGGTACACATAGTTGAATTTTTTTTTTTTACTACTTTCGTCTTATCATAATGATGAATCAATTTTTTATGATAACACTTATATTCATATTTAGTGCACATATTTCTTTATATTAATTAGTTTTGTTATTATCCTAGAACTTCAATTATTTATGATAATTCTTATATACACACTTCAAGGTACATATTTAACACTTTTTTAAACTATGTCTGTCACTATCATAAAACTTCTATTCTTTATGATAATGAATAAATGTACATATTTTCTATTCTTTATTTTGTTAGCTTTGTTTTTTTTTTTTTTAAATTTATAATCTCTTATTTTGCACGTTCACTAAAATTTAATTATAAATCTTCAACGTAATTAACTAATCATTGTGAAAATGAAATTCTTTATATTTTGTTTAAAGAAATTTTTTTTTTTGGTATGGTTGTTATTATTATTATTATTATTATTATTATCTTTATCCTCTCTTTTTTTAAAGAATAGACCGTGAGTGCTTTTGCTTTCTTTTCTATGGTGAAACACGTTATAATTTATTTAGCATTAGGTAAATGAAAACGTTAAAAGATATTTGTTCAATAAAGGTTACAAAATTTAAAAGATTAGCAAATAATAAAGTAACGACATTTTGTAAATTAGAATATATATAGCGTGAAAACCCATATTTTATATGTACAAACTAATTTGGAAGTATGCATGTGCATATATTTTTAATTATTGACATTTAAGATATGTGGATGTAAAATTTTCATAATAGTTTTTATAAATATAAAGAATTAGACATCCAATAGAATTTGAGATCAATTGAATAATGATATTTTACTAGTATAAATTGAGAAACACAGCTTCAATAGCCTTGATAATGAGGTTGTTATACAATATTTTGCAGACATGAAAACCCATAAGAAGTAATTTATAGTGTGTTAACAATTAATTTTGATTAACTTTTTGTTTGTAGTTATAATCATCACAAAATCTCAAACCCACCTCTCCCCCTAAAAAAAAAATTATAGCTTCATCATTGAACGGAGACAGTTAGGATTAAAAATCTTGATTTGAGACATGTTTAAGAAATTAATGTTTGAGAAAATATTTAAGTAGAAATATATTTGAAAAGGAAATTAAAAATTAAATCAAAAAAAAAATCAATAAGTGACATTTGAAAGTTTTCCTTTTATCTTTTTTTTTTATTATTATTTTACAAGGGAAATCAAAACTCATAGTAAAATTGACTCTTTGATTTAGAGTTAGATTGCAGGGTAATTAGACTAGTACAGTTTTTTTTTTCTCAATTTATTTCTTCATTTTTAAAACAACTATGATAACTTTTAGATTTGAGAAATTTGTTTCAATTTTTTTAACCTCACTTTAACATTTTGAGTCCAAATTTTATGAATTCAGATTATCTATCCAAATTTTGGTATCATTATTGGGATCTAACCAATGGATTTATGCCATGTCATTTGTTGAACTCAAAACATTACTTGATGAAAAAGCTAGATAAAACCTGTAATTGTATTAGTCCCACAACATTATTCAAGTAAAACTGTATACATTTTTTCTTTTTGAAAAACAATGTCTATTTTTTTTCTGAAGGGAAAACATGTCTTACTATGTGAAGAAGAAACATGGGATATCTTAAATAAAACCAAAAAAAAAAAAAGGAAAGAAATGTTGAAGGATGGAGCCAAATCAGCACTCAGCAAAAGAAAAAAGGGCCAAGGAGGCAGAGCCTGGGCGCCGCAGCACCAGAATTGGGCACTGCGGCACTAGATTCAAGCGCCGCGACGCCAACGCATTGCCTTGTGGGATTTTTGGAGGCACTCTAGCCAGAAAAGAACGTGAAACTACAAGGGTTTCTCATTCCTTGCTATTTTTTCTCTTCCTTTGAGGTATTTAAATAGAGATAGGAGGTTAGGGTTGTTAGAGACTCATATTTTTGTGAAAGGGGCATTATTTTGTGAGTATGAGAGCTTTAGTCTTGAGAGAGAAAAAAATTCCCATGAAGGGTGCTGGGTAGAAGAGAGATTTGGGAAACACAAATGGAGAGTGTATGATAAAATTTCTCTTGTAATCTGTCTTCATCTCCTCATCATAATAAAATTTACAGCGACAGAAATAGGACGTAGTCTCAAATTTGCACGAACCTGTATAAAACTTTGGTGTCTCTTTTTTCTTCTTTTCTTCTTTCCTTTTCTGTAATTATTCGTTCTTGGTGGTCCTTAGAATTAAGAGGCGCCTAATTCCCCAACAACTGGTATCAGAGCGAAGGTTTGAGTCAAGAACAATGACGGGAGAAGAAGGGTTGGCTGTCGGTACTATCAAATTTGATGGTTCGGATTTTTCTTATTGGAGGATGCAAGTGGAAGACAACCTCTATAGTAGAAAACTGCACTTACCCTTAGGTAGTAAGCCCAAAGGCATTAAGGATGATGAATGGAATCTCCTTGTCAGACAGGTGTTTGGTGAATCCGTTTGACCCTATCAAAGAACGTGGCCCACATCGTTGCGAAGGAGAATACTACAACAGAAATGATGAAGGCCTTGTCAGAGATGTATGAGAAGCTTTCGGCCAATAACAAGGTACACCTCATAAAAAAGCTTTTCAATTTAAAAATGCCTAAAGGTGCCTCGGTGGTAGAGCATCTGAATAATTTCAATACCGTTCTGAATCAATTGGTCTCGATGAAGATTAAATTTGATGATGAGATCACTGCCCTAATTCTTTTGGCTTCGCTACCGAATTGTTGGGAACCCATGAGGGTGGCCATTAACAATTCAATTAGGAACGCAAAATTGAAGTTTGTCAATGTCAGAAACTTTATTTTGACGAAAGAAGTTTGAATGAAGGATTTTGGTGAAGCCTTAACGTCAAACTCGGCCAAACTTGGCCCTTAATGTTGAGAATAGGGGTAGGAAACTTGAGAGGCATTCCAACAGGGATAATGGCGATAGAGGCAAGCCGAGGAATGTGAGAAGTAAGTCAAGGAGTGGTAGAATTGTGGAGTGTTGGAATTGTGAAAAGACCAGCCACTTGAAAAAGAATTGTAGGGCTCCAAAGAAGAACAAAGACAAGAACAATGACGCTGCAAGTGCCGCCACTAAAGAGGCACAGGATGCCTTACTCTTGTCTGTTGACAATTCTTTTGATTCATGGGTGATAGATTCAAGAGCGTCATTCCATACTACTACACGTCGTGAAGTCTTGGAGAACTATATTGTCGGAAATCATGGTAAGGTTTACCTTGCTGATGGTGAACCTTTAGACATTGTTGGCATTAGAGATTTCAGTTTGAAAATACCTAATGGGTCTATGTGAAAGATTCAGAAGGTGAGGCATGTACCCAAACTAATGCACAACTTGATTTTGGTGGGGCAACTGGATGACGAATGACATAATGTAACCTTCAATTGTGGAGGTTAGAAAGTCACAAAGGGAGCTATGGTTGTTGCTCGAGGATGTAAAGCTGAAACTCTCTACATTAATTCTAGCTATAAAGATACCATAACAGTTGCTGACTCTGCTGTTAACATTGAGCTATGGCACTTTAGGCTCAGGCACATGAGTGAGAAGGGAATGAAGGTGCTTCACTATAATGGAAAACTATCAGGATTGAAAACTATTGATCATAGGTTGTGTGAGGGCTGCATTTTGGGAAGCAGAAGAGAGTCAGTTTCTCAACAATAGACAGAGAGCCTAAGTCCAGGAAGTTAGAGTTAGTTCACACTGATGTGTGGGGACCTTCGATAGTGAATTCCCTTGGTGGCGCTAATTACTATGTGACTTTTATTGATGACTCAAGTAGGAAGGTATGGGTTTACTTTCTCAAAAACAAATCTGATATCTTTGATGCTTTCAAGAGATAGAGAGCTATGGTGGAGAATGAGACAGGTTTGAAGGTGAAGTGCTTGTAGTTTTACAATGGGGGAGTATACATTGATGATGATTTCAAGCAGTACTGTGCTAAGAATATAATAAAGATGAAGAAAACTATTCCAAGGAAACCACAACAAAATGGTGTAGTTGAGAGGATGAACAGAACTCTGAACGAGTGTGCCAGAAGCATGAGGTTGCATATGGTGTTGGCAAAGTCGTTTTGGGCTGAGGCAATTAATACAACAGCTCATTTGATCAACAGAAGTCTATCCACACCATTAAAGTTCAGCTACCAGCAGAAGTATGGAGTGGTAAAAAGGTTGACCTCTCCTACTTGAAAGTATTTGGTTGTATTTTCTATGTTCATATTGATTATACTACTAGAAGTAAACTTGATGCAAAATCTAAGAAATATTTTCTGGTTGGCTATGCTGGACTTGAATTTGGTTATCATCTTTAGGATGACCAAAATCGAAAGATTACCAAGAGCAAGGATGTGATCTTCAATGAAGGTGTTTTGAATGAGGACAGAGACAGTACTGACTCTAGAAGTTCAAGTTTTGAAGGTAAAAAGCCTGAGGTGATTCCATTGAAGAATCTTCTTGAAGTAGAGGTACACAATCCAGAGATTGAAGATCAAGAGAATATAGCTCTAGAGGGAAACTAGAGAACTCTTGGCATTATAGTCAAGAGATCTAGCAGGACCATCAGACCGCCACAGAGATACTTCCCTTCCTTGCATTATATTTTGTTGACTGATAGAGGTAAACCAGAGAGTTATGATGAAGCCGTGCAGGCTAAAGTTTTGGTCAAGTGGGAGTTAGCCATGAGGGATGAGATGGATTCTTTAATGTCCAATCAGACATGGCAATTGATAGAGTTATCGAAGGGCAAAAAGGCCTTGCATAACAAGTGGGTATATAGGATAAAAGATGAATCTAATGGCAGCAAATGGTACAAGGCAAGGCTAGTGGTAAAAGGCTTTCAGCAGAAAGAAGGCATTGACTTCAATGAGATTTTTTCTCTGGTGGTGAAACTAACCACGATCAGAACTATACTTGCACTAGTGGCAAATGAAGACTTGTTCTTGAAATAGTTGGATGATAAGACAACCTTTCTCCATGGTGATTTAGAGGAGGAGATCTACGTGAAGCAACCACAAGGTTTTGAAGTATCGGGTAAGAAGAACATGGTGTGCAAACTTTAGAAGAGCTTGTATGACCTAAAACAAGCTCCCAGGCAATGGTACAAGAAGTTTGATGGTTTTATGCGTAGCAATGGCTTCTTGAGGTGTCAGGGATATCACTGTTGTTATGTGAAGAATTTTGGTGACTCCTACATTATATTGTTGCTATATGTCGATGACATGCTGATAGTAGGAGGATGCAAACAGAAGATTAACAAGCTGAAGAAGGAGCTGTCTAAGGAGTTTAAAATAAAGGATTTGGATGCTGCAAAACAAATCCTTGGGATGAGAATAACAAGGAACAGTAATAGTCTGAAACTATCACAGGAAGAATATGTTGAAAGGGTGCTTAATAGGTTCAACATGAGTAATGCGAAGCCTATGAGTACTCCTTTGGCTAATCACTTCAAGTTATCAAAGGAGCAATCACTGACCACGGAACGAGACCACATGGTTAAGGTGCCTTATTCTTTAGCAAAAGGCAATCTCATGTATGCCATGGTTTATACCAGACCAGACATTGCACATGCAGTGGGAGTTGTGAGTAGGTATATGAGCAATCTAGGCAAGCAGCATTGGAAGGCAGTAAAGCGGATTCTCAGATATCTGAGAGGTACTACAAGTTTAGCTCTGTGTTTCAAGAAGTTAGACTTGGGATTACAAGGTTATGTAGATGCTGATGTGGCTGGAGACATTGATGGCAGAAAGAGTACCACCGGTTATGTTTATACTTTGGGTGGCACAGCAGTTAGTTGGGTCTTCAAGCTACAAAAGATAGTTGCACTCTCAACAACAGAAGCAGAGTTTGTGGCAATGACTGAAGCAAGCAAGGAGATGATTTAGTTACAGTTGTTATTAGAAGAACTGAGTCATAAGCAGGAAAAGAGAGTGCTACACAGTGATAGTCAGAGCGCCATTCACTTGGCGAAAAATCCTGCATTTCATGCTAGGAAGAAGCATATACAGTTACGATATCACTTCATCAGATCGACTTTAGAAGATGGGGTGCTAAAGCTTGAGAAAATTATTAGGAGTCAAAATCCAATAGATATGCTTACTATGACTGTTTCGATCGAGAAACTGAAGTTATGTGCAAATTCAGTTGGACTTCTCCATGAGGCGTGAGAAGTTGTTGCCACTGCAGTTGGAGACATGGTGATTGATTAGTCTCCAAGTGGGAGATTATTGAAGGATAGAGCCAAATCAACACTTAGCAAAAGAAGAAAAGGGGAAGGAGGTAGAGCCTGGGTGCCGCAGCGCCAGCCTGAAGACAAACCAACGTCGCGGCACTAGATTCAAGCGTCGTGGTGCCAACGCACTACCTTGTGTGATTTTTTGAGGCACACTAGCTGGAAAAGAATGGGAAACTACAAGAGTTTCTCATTAGTTGCTATTTTTTCTCTTCCTTTGAGGTATTTAAATAGAGATAGGAGGCTAGGGTTGTTAGAGACTCATATTTTTGTGAAAGGGGCATTATTTTGTGAGTGTGAGAGCTTTAGTCTTGAGAGAGAAAAAAATTCCCACGAAGGGTGCTGGGTAGAAGAGAGATTTGGGAAACACAAATTGAAAGTGTGTGATAATTTCTCTTGTAATATGTATTCATCTCCTCATCATAGTGAAATCTACAACGACAGAAACAAGATGTTGTCTCAAATTTGCATGAACCTGTATAAAAATTTGGTGTCTCTCTTTTCTTCTTTTCTTCTTTCCTTTCCTGCAATTATTCATTCTTGGTAGTCCTTAGAATTAGGAGGCGCCTAATTCCCCAACAAGAAACATGGGAATTCTCAAAAACTAATAAAAAAATGGTTCTCCCTATGACTATTTCTAGAGTAAAGCCACATACTCAACAACGTTTTTGCCTAAAATGTAGAATCCTTAAATCAAAACATGCTAGAATAAATTCAAACACTAAATCTATGGATCTACGTGTATTCAAAAAATATGACATTCTTCAATTAGGTTCTCAAACCAATCAGGAAACTTCCAAAGCCCAAACGATTTAATCCCAAACTATTTATGGTAGAACCTTTCGAGTTTTTCCATGCTGAATTTTTGCAATATTGTTATTTGTTGGTTGGTGGGTGAAAAAGAAAAAAAAATCTCAATTGTAGGAACTTCTTTGGAACAATAATATAGGGGTGTAATAAGCAATAATTGAAATATAAAATTTAATTCTTGGGTGGTTATAGTAGATTAATGTGATATAATACAATTGCGTAGACACTATTTAAGACACAAAAAATTGGTGGGTGAAAAGAAGATTTGTTTTTGCTTTGTTTTTGTCTATTGGTTTATTGTCTTGGCTTTGTTTATTCCTGTACATCTCGAAAATGTGGAATGGAATTGAAAAATGTTTTTTTTCAAATTATAAGAATAAATATATATATAGTTTTCAATTACAAACAGATAAAGTGAAGAGAAATTGAAACTATACATGTTTAGGTAATTAACCTAATCAACTCTACAATTTATTATATATTGAAAAAAGCGTGAGCGTGTCTGATAGATAGTTTTGTTTTGGCTTTGTTATTCTCGATTAATTGGTGGTTGATTTCCCTGCCTTTGTTTGTTCCTGTAATCTATGTTATATGTAACATATAGATCATTAGGAACGTGATGAAGATGGTTAAAGATCAAAGAAGAAGATCAATGGTCGTCTGGAAGTTATTAGTTACTGTTGTAACTTGCATGCTGGCTTCAAGGAATACAGTACTAATGTTATCAGCATCAGGAGCAGCACTTCCGACTGTGAAAATTGCCAAGGATCAATGCGATCCATAGTGTAGGATGTGAACATCCATTCCCATTCGGAATCGGCCTAAATTGCTCTCTTGATGAACGGTTCAAAATATTCTGCAACAGATCTTTCACCCTTCAAAGGCCTTTCCTCAAACACACCCAATGGGAAGTGCTCAATGTTTTAGATTTTTATACGGCCCCTGGCAATTATAGAGACGATCATTATCAATATTTTTAGGTCAAAAACCCCATAACTTTCTTGAACTGTGCGGACAAGAAAACCCAGAAACGGCTGGATTTTACAGGAATGTCGTTTAATTTCATTTCACAAAACACTTTTGTTGCTATGAGTTATGGTGTCCTTGCCTCGATAGCTTCGCATTCAGGCAACATATACTCTTAGATTGGGTGCATGTCTGTTTGCTCATCAAGTGATCAACCTAATGACTCTGCAAGTAATGAAATCCTTTGTGATGGCACAGACTGTTGCGAAACTTCCATTACTGAAAATATTCTAGATTCCTCCGAAATCTTGTTCAACAATAGCACTACTCTAGCTGATCACAATCAATATAGGAGAGAAACTGAATGCAAATTTGCGTTCATGATAGACAGTTGCAATTGGTCTGATTGCAAGAATAGTTCAATGTCGAATTTTGCAGACATCTATATTATGGACTATGTTCCTGTCAACCTAGAATGGTACATAAATTATGCAGACATCGACAAGATCTTTGGAACAAATATGTCTTGGTCAGCAAGAAAACACCCCTCACGCTACTGCTTTGATGGAAGTGATGAAAAGCAAAGCATACCTACAAGGAAAAAAATAAAAAGAAATGAAAAGAAAATAAAAAGAACTTGCCAGGCCTATTGTGATGTGATATGCATTGGGAAAATCTAATGCCATATTCACTCACGGGTGAATATGGCATGTATATATATTATTTAATATTTAATTCTTATATGTGTAAAATAATATATATATTAAATGTATAGTCTTTTGAAGTGATAATACATGACTTACAATGGGCCTTACATGACTTACTGGAGAAGGCCATACTCAGCCATGTTCACCCGTGAATGAACATGAAAAAATATATCTATATATATATATATATTTATATGAAATTGGGCCACAATGGGCCTTTGGTGGGCTGGCCCATTGTAGGCGTGTATGGGCCTTACATGGGCCGCGATGGGCTGGCCCATTGTGGGCCGGGATATGCCAGCCCATTATGGGCCTAGACGGGCCTAGCCCAGCCCGGCCTGGCCCAACCTGGCCAGGCCAGGGCCAGCCCAGCCCGACCAGGCCCAGCCCAGCCCACTAATATTTGGAAGATGGAAAAATTGTTGCCATAAAGAATTCTAAAATGGTTGATGAAGCCCAACTCTCAGACTTCATTAATGAGGTTGTTATCCTTTCACAAATCATTCATCGGAACGTGGTTCAATTGTTGGGATGTTGTTTAGAGACAGAAGTTCCTCTTCTAGTCTACGAGTTCATATCAAATGGAACCCTGTCCCAACGTATTCATGAGCAAAATCAAGAGTTTCCTTTTACATGGAAAATGCAGTTAAGAGTTGCAACAGAAGTTTCAGGAGCTCTTTCTTACTTGCATTCAACGGCCTCTTTTCCAATTTATCATCGAGACATCAAATCTACTAATATACTTCTTGACAAGAAATATAGAGCGAAAGTTGCAGACTTTGGCACATCAAGAATAGTTTCGGTGGAGCAAACTCATCTTACAACTATAGTATATGGCACATTTAATTACTTGAATCCTGAATATTTCCAATCAAGCCAATTCACAGAAAAGAGCCACGTTTATAGTTTTGGGCTGGTTCTCGTAGAGTTATTGACTGGAGAAAGAGCAATATCTTTAACGAGGTCAGAGGAAAGCAAAAACTTAGCCACATATTTTGTTATGACAATGGAGGTAGAAAGTGTCTTTGATATTATTGATCCGTAAGTTCTTGAAGATGCCCTAAAAGAAGAGATCTTGGTAGTTGCTAATCTTGCACAAAGCTGCTTAAATTTGAACGGAAGGAATCAACCAACAATGAAAGAAGCTGCAGCAGTGTTGGAGGGGATTCAAAGGCCTGACAGAGTGGCATATAGTGTTCAACAAAAACCTGAAGAGGCTGAATATGTTAGAACTGAGTACATTGAGCCTTGGGATGTTTTTTCCACTTCTAAAGGATCAACTTCGAATACGGCGGCCAATACTCACACTCCAAAAATGCAAGAACTGCCACTACTGTCTATCGAGTAGCCTTTAGCAAGTTGTCTTTTTTTTTTTTTTTTTTTTTTTTTTTTTGTAACTGAGGCTTTTGTTTTTCCTATCTTTACTGAAGTTTTATTCTTCCTTGTATTTCTCCTCTAGCCCCATTCACTTGGTGAAAAATCCCGCATTTCATGATAGGATGAAGCATATACAGTTACAGTATCACTTTATCAGATCGGCTTTAGAAGATGGGGTGCTAAAGCTTGAGAAGATTCTTAGGAGTCAAAATCCAACAGATATGCTTACTACGACTATTTCGATCGAGAAACTGAAGTTATGCGCGAATTCAGTTGGACTTCTCCATGAGGTGTGAGAAGTTGTTGCCGCTGCAGTTGGAGACATGGTGATTGATTAGTCTCCAAGTGGGAGATTATTGAAGGATAGAGCCAAATCAACACTTAGCAAAAGAAAAAAAGGGGAAGGAGGTAGAGCCTGGGTGCCGCAGCGCCAGCCCGAAGACAAACCAACGTCGCGACACTGGATTCAAGCGTCGCGGTGCCAACGCACTACAATTTATTATATATTGAAAAAAGAGTGAGCGTGCCTGATAGACAGTTTTGTTTTGGCTTTGTTATTCTCGATTAATTGGTGGTTGATTTCCCTGCCTTTGTTTGTTCCTGTAATCTATGTTATATGTAACATATAGATCATTAGGAATGTGATGAAGATGGTTAAAGATCAAAGAAGAAGATCAATGGTCGTCTTGAAGGTATTAGTTGTAACTTGCATGCTGGCTTCAAGGAATACAGTACTAATGTTATTAGCATCAGGAGCAGCACTTGCGACTGTGAAAATTGCCAAGGATCAATGCGATCCATAGTGTGGGATGTGAACATCCATTCCCATTCGAAATCAGCCTTAATTGTTCTCTTGATGAACGGTTCGAAATATTCTGCAACAGATCCTTCACCCCTCATAGGCCTTTCCTCAAACACACCCAATGGGAAGTGCTCAATGTTTTAGATTTTTATACGGTCTCTGGCAATTATAGAGACGATCATTATCAATATTTTTAGGTCAAAAACCCCATAACTTTCTTGAACTGTGCGGACAAGAAAACCTAGAAATGGTTGGATTTAACAGGAATGCCATTTAATTTCTCTTCATAAAAAACTTTTGTTACTGTGAGTTGTGGTGTCCTTGCACGATAGCTTCGCGTTTAGGCAACATATACTCTCAGATTGGGTGCATGTCTGTTTGCTCATCAAGTGATCATCCTAATGACTCAACAAGTAATGAAATCCTTTGTGATGGCATAGACTGTTGCGAAACTTCCATTATTGAAAATATTTTAGATTCCTCTGAAATCTTGTTCAACAATAGCACTACTCTAGTTGATCATAATCAACATAGGAGAGAAACTAAATGCAAATTTGCGTTCATGATAGACAGTTGGAATTGGTCTGATTGCAAGAATAGTTCAATGTCAAATTTTGCAGACATCTATATTATGGACTATGTTCCTGTCAGCCTAGAATGGTACATAAATTATACAGACATCGACAAGATCTTTGGAACAAATATGTCTTGGTCAGCAAGAAAACACCCCTTACACTACTGCTTTGATGGAAGTGATGAAAAGCAAAGCATGCCTACAAGGAAAAAAATAAAGAAATGAAAAGAAAATAAAAAGAACTTGCCAGGCCTATTGTAATGTGATATGCATTGTGGAAATCTAATACCATATTCAGTCACGGGTGAATATGGCATATATATATTATATAATATTTAATTCTTATATGTATAAAATAATATATATATTAAATGTATAGTCCTTTGAAGTGATAATACATGACTTACAATGGGCCTTACATGACTTACTGGAGAAGGCCATACTCAGCCATGTTCACCCGTGAATGAACATGAAAAAATATATCTAAATATATATATATATTTATATGAAATTGGGCCACAATGGGCCTTTGGTGGGCTGGCCCATTGTGGGCGTGTATGGGCCTTACATGGGCTGCGATGGGCCGATGGACTAGCCCATTGTGGGCCGAGATGGGCTAGGCCATTATGGGCCTAGCCAGGCCAGGCCAGGCCCAGCCCAGCCCGACCAGGCCCAGCCCAGCCTGGCCAAGCCAAGCCCAGCCCACTAATATTTGGAAGATGGAAAAATTGTTGCCATAAAGAATTCTAAAATGGTTGATGAAGCCCAACTCTCAGACTTCATTAATGAGGTTGTTATCCTTTCACAAATCAATCATCGAAACGTGGTTCAATTGTTGGGATGTTGTTTAGAGATAGAAGTTCCTCTTCTAGTCTATGAGTTCATATCAAATGGAACCCTATCCCAACATATTCATGAGCGAAATTAGGAGTTTCCTTTTACATGGAAAATGTAGTGAAGAGTTGCAACAGAAGTTTCAAGAGCTCTTTCTTACTTGCATTCGGCGGTCTCCTTTTCAATTTATCATCGAGACATCAAATTTACCAATACACTTCTTGACAAGAAATATAGAGCAAAAGTTGTAGACTTTGGCACATCAAGAACAGTTTCGATGGAGCAAACTCATCTTACCACTATAGTATATGGCACATTTGGTTACTTGGATCCTGAGTATTTCCAATCAAGCCAATTCACAGAAAAGAGTGACGTTTATAGTTTGGGGGTGGTTCTCGTAGAGTTATTGACTAGAGAAAAAGCAATATCTTTAACGATGTCAGAGGAAAGCAAAAACCTAGCCACATATTTTGTTATGACAATGGAGGCAGAAAGTGTCTTTGATGTTATTGATCCGCAAGTTCTTGAAGATGCCCCAAAAGAAGAAATCTTGGTAGTTGCTAATCTTGCACAAAGCTGCTTAAATTTGAACGGAAGGAATCAACCAACAATGAAAGAAGCTGCAGTAGTGTTGGAGGGGATTCAAAGGCCTAAGAGAGCGGCATATAGTGTTCAACAAAAACCTGAGGAGGCTGAATATGTCAAAACTGAGTACATTGAGCCTTGGTATGTTTTTTCTACTTCCAAAGGATCAATTCGAATACGGCGGCCAATACTCACACTCCGAAATTGCAAGAACTACCACTACTGTCTTTCGAGTAGCCTTCAGTGAGTTGTCTTTTTTTTTTTTTTTGTTGCAACTGAGGCTTTTGCTTTTCTTATCTTTGCTGAAGTTTTTTTCTTCCTTGTATTTCTCCTCTAGCAATAGGGTTTCTTTTGTTTTTTTGTTAAAAAAAAACTATGTATCACTCAAAGTACGAGATCACGTATATGTTTTAAGTTGGCTACATCAGCTCTTGTTTAAGATGAGTGGTCTCCTGGTTCAATTTGAAAAAAAAAAATGTGTATGGTTTAAATTAGGACCTGAACTTTAGATCACCTCCTTTTTACCTTTTTTTTTTTTCTTTTTGGGGCAATTTATTTGCTAAAAAGTTAAAATGTTTCTA
Source organism: Artocarpus heterophyllus (assembly GCA_025403435.1). Lineage (NCBI taxonomy): Eukaryota > Viridiplantae > Streptophyta > Magnoliopsida > Rosales > Moraceae > Artocarpus > Artocarpus heterophyllus. Next base: position 14,862,157 of record CM046345.1, on the reverse strand, counting down.
ACTTCTTGCCATAAGACTAAATAAAATTTGCATTTTAATTCTAATCCTACACGGTGTATTAGCAAATATCTTGAACTTTATGCAATACTAAAAGTTATGATGTTTCCTTCTTTTTGTCGATTTTGGGTTTATCAGTTTCTTTAAAAGGGCTAAAACGAAAAACACTTAAATTCGTCTAAACCAATATTTATGAAAAATGGTCTTGCAGGACTCGAGGAATTTTTAGTCATTGACCGCTCCATCCCTCTCATGCCCTCTAGTTGCAATCGCGGAGGCCAATGGCAGCTGTTAGTTATTGCAATGGGCATAAACTGAAAAAAAAATATTTCGAACAAATAAATATGAGAAATGCTATAAAACTTGATATAGCAACTCTCTTTCTATGTCTTTATTGTTCTTTTTCTCCAATGTTCACATACAACTCTTCTAGTCCATGAATTCATATCAAATGGAACCCTGTCCCATTATTCATGAGCGAAATGAAGAGTTTCCTTCTACATGGAAAATATGATAAAGAGTTGCAACAGAAGTTTTAGGAGCTCTTTCTTACTTGTATTTTGTGGCTTCTTTTCCAATTTACCATCGAGACATCAAATCTTCAAATATACTCCTTGACGAGAAATATAGAGCAACAGTTGCAAACTTTGGCACATCAAGAACAGTTTCAGCGAAACAAACTCATCTGACCACTATAGTAAATGTCACATTTGGTTACTTGGATCCAGAATATTTCTAATCGAGCCAATTTATGGAGAAGAGTGATGTTTATGGTTTTGGGGTGGTTCTCATTGAGTTGTTAACTAGAAAAAAGGTGATATCTTTAGCAAGGTCAAAGGAAGGCAAAAATTTATGGAGGCAGAAAGCATATTTGATATTATTGATCTATAAGTTCTTAAAGATGCCGCAAAGGAAGAGATCAAAGTAGTTGCTAATCTTGCACAGAGATGCTTAAATTTCAACGGAAGGAACAATGAAAGAAATCACAATGGTGTTAGAGGTGATTCAAAGGCCCAAAAGAGTAACTTACCTTGTTTAACAAAATCCGGAAGAGCTTGAATACGTTAGAACTGAGTACATGGAGCCTTGGGATGTTGTCTTCACTTCCACAGAATCAACTTCAAATAAAACAAACCAGTACTCACATTTCGAAACCAAAAGAACTATCGCTTCTTTCAAATCACATTGAATTTCACTTATACTAAGGGATCATGTATATGAGTTTTCAGTTACATACGTCAGCTTGTATTTAAGTATGAGTGATATTGCGGTGGAACATGGAAAATGATTGTATGTGTTAAGTTAGGATTTCAACCCAAGATCACCTCCTTTATATCATGGTTTTTTTGCCAATTCATTTGCTTAAAAGTTAAAAACTTTTTAAATTATTAGCATGAGAGGTAAATAAAATTTACATTTTTGAATTGTTTCCAAATAGGATGGTGGTATATTGGTATTGTTAAATTTTTCAAAAATATAAATAGTAAAATGGAAGCATAGATTGCACATCTACCTATAGCAATTATATTCAAAAGATTGTCAAAAATGGTTTTAGTTATAGTTGGCTAGTCTCTTAAAGACCTAATTGTAACACCCGCCTATTTTATATAACGGACCACGTTAAGTTAGTAACGTTGTTAAGGAATCTTATTAATTATTTTATGTTATAAGCTATGATATATGATGTTAATGTTACTAACTTTTTATGTCAAGTTTTGTGACAGGTGACGACCGCATGGAATCGTTGTGCTCAAGTGTTCATGATTATTTTAATGTATGTTTAATTATGATACAATGATGTATGAATGATTTAATGTATGGCATTTATGGATAGTTCGACAGGCTGGAAAGTCATAATTGGCAGGCCGAACTTGGTGGGATCGGCAGGCCGAACACGGCTGACGAGCAGTCAGCAGAAATCTCTCCAAATTCTTGGCTGAGATAATTACGTTAAATGAGTGATTTAATTGTGATTAATTGGCATATTAAAGGTATAATTTTGTCAGTTAAGAAAATTAAAGCTTTGACTTTGCATTGATTTGTCTAATTTAAATGGTTTCCCATTTTAAGAGGGCAAAATATGGCAAGTAGGATTAGAGTTTTGACTTCCCTCTTTTCTCTCCTTCCTCCATGCCTCTTGCCCCTCCAAACAGTCAGAAAATTCTGACTTAATGAAGAGTAATGACTCTTCACTATGCAAATTACGTTAAAAAAAATTTTAACACTCTTTCCTCTGATATTCTCTCTCTCTCTCTCTCTCAGTTTTGAGACATTCCTGATTTTCTCTCTTCCTCTTCTCTTCTCCACGAGTTCTTCTCTCTCTCTCTCAAAAATTTTCTGAGAATATTGAAAGAAAAATTGAAATTTCGTTGGTTGAATTCAAGGGTTTTGAGAAGAAAGTCTTTTAAGGTAAGGACTCATGTATTTGTTAATTTGAAAAGATTTTCTCCTCCTCAAATTCATCTACAATATATTCTGTAGGTATTGTATTTTGTTATGATGTTCATGTATGTATTATGTGTTTTTTCTTCATGTTTCATGTCATTTCGGTGTTTTAATGAAAAATGTGAATTTTCTATCTTCTACTCTTCACAATAAATATTACTGTTTAATCTTGAAGCATGAAAAATGTAATGATTATTCAAGAGGTAATGAATGATGTTTTTTGTGAAAAGTTGTCATGAATATGCATATGTATGTATGATGAATGTATTTTATGTTATGAAATTTTTCTGAAATTTTTAATGAGAAAACTGTTTTAATAATGTTGTTTCTGGATTTTTGTTTATGAACTGTTATTTATATATGTTTAAATGATTTTATGATAATGAAATAATTTTATGTATGATAATAAGATGTTTGTATGAATGTTAAAATGTATGTGTTTTAAATTATTAGAAAACATTTTCAAAAGATTTTCATGATTGTAATGTATGGTTTGTTTTGTTTTACATACTTAAGGTAATTTTATGATTTAAGAAAAGTTATGATAACATGTTTATGAGATGATAATTTTGTGTTTTCGCAATAATGATTATGAGATATGTTTATAATATGTGATGAATGTATACATGAATATTATATGAATGAATGTTATGTGAATGGATATTTCATGATATGTATTAATGTTATTACGTCTTTAAATGGATAAATGGCATGAACACTCAAGGAACGAGCACTACGAGACCTCGGCGTCGTCACCAAATCACGTTAAGGTTAAGTAAGCTAGCTTTAAGGTAAGTACATTCTCACCTGCAACATGACACATATTTTTACAAGGTTTGATGTTATGTTCATAATGATAATCATGATGATTTTATGGATGTTTTTCCTTAAGGATTTCTATGAAAGTTTTTCATGATTTAAAAGTTATGCATGATGATGATGACATGTTTCAAAGCATGAAAATTATGTATATGTATCACCTAATAAGTGTTGCACACCAATGTTATGAAATGATATGATATGATGTCATGTTTTGGTTTGAGATTAGCTACCCTTCTCCTCTCATGACGATGCGCCTATGATGATGTTTATGGTGCAACACTTGGGCCCTTAAGATAACATGGAATAAGTTTTTAAATGGTCAATGAAATGAAAGATATGTTTCTATGAAATTGTGCCTAGGGCACTCCTATGAAATGATGATGATGATGATGATGTTTATGTAATGTTTTAAATTGTGAGAATTATATGTACTTACTAAGCATTAGCTTAATCATGTTTATGTCATGTTGCAGATAAGGGTAAGAAAATCATGGACTAGGCGGAGGACATGGGAAGGCGTGTGAGCACTAAGCACAATGAATTCTAACCGGAAGAACGCCAAGAAAGAACACTTTTATGTTTTTAATAAAGTTTCATATTTTTGAACACCATTTTTATGATAAACATTTAAAGGATTTTTGAACTATATTTTATATTTTATTTCATTATCTTAAGTATTATGATTTTTCACATTTTTATGAAAGGTTGATTATGTTTTGCAAAATAAATTTTCTCAAGGTTTTTGGCTCGGTCGGCCTGCCGCTGTTCGAAAGTTTGGCCTGCCGATCACGTTCTCGGCCTGCCGAACAATGATAAATTTTTAAGTTGTCTTCCAAAGCCTCTGTCGGCCTGCTGGTTGAAAAGTTTCGGCTTGCTGATTATGCTCGGCCTGTCGAAGTCCCAAGTTCGGCTTGCCGAACTGTGGGAGCATGTAAACAAAAAGTAATGTGATGTTTTTATAAGTTATGATTTTATAACTTGGTATATAAATTATATTAAAATAAGTTCGTGATTAATTTAAAGTATAATTGAATAATTTATAACATGGAATGAGTTAAGCAGTAAGATTTAACAACGTTAAGTTATTATTATTATCAAAAATAAAAAATAAAAAAATATATAAATGGATCCTGGTTAAGTATATTTAATTACTTTTAATTTAAAAGTATCGTTTAAGTTTTATAATATATTTATGTTTAAAGTCCAAGTAAATATGAATGTAAGAATGTAACGTCATCTGTCCTCTTAAGGGAGGTTTAAGGTTCGAACCATGAGGGACGCGAAAGAAAACCCTGAGGGACCAATGGGTCCCAGAGGGGACAGTACAGATGAGTGGGTCCGGTTACGCCGCAATAAGAGCCAATTATGCCAGGGGCCGACCTACGGGCCTCATGGGGCCTTGAGTCGGGCTGGGTACGCCACACTAATATTCATGGAAAGATAGAATTCTTGTAGACACTCTTAGACTAGACACTCTATTCCTTCAATTTTAGTTTTGTTTTCATTGCAGGTTTCTTCCCATCAAAGAAGACATATAAGTAAATTGGTTCCCATCTGTTATAGCCCATAATTAAACATAGAAAAACTAATAGGTGGAATTAATTGTCGGCCTTAATTATGAAATAGGTTAAAGAAAATTACATGTTATGCTAAATTATTAAAATATCATTTTTTTAATGCCATAACTTTTCTTTCTCTTTTGATATTCCTAATGTCTTTCTCTCTCTGTCTCTCTCTTCAAAATCCATGAACTCTAGCAAGACTCCATAGCCTCGAACTTCTATCTCACGTTGGAGATCACGCAAAGTCGAGCGCACTAGAGCAGCTTCACTAGAGCTCCTCCTCTTCCTACGATGAGTGTTGCAAGGGTGAGGACGAGAACATCTCCAAGACAAGATCTAGCATTTCCTCTCTCCTTGTAATGACCAAAAGAATCTAGAAATTAATAAGTCTGATTAATTAAGGATTTTTTCATTATCTACGCTGTTAATTCATAAGAAATTATAAGTTTACAGTTTATAAGTTTAAGTTTTTGTAAGAACTACGAGAAAATTTTAAGAATGCAGTTCAAGGCTAGAAATTTTCTGCAATGCCTAGAAAGTTCAAAAGTTTTAAATCACAACTTAGCCACGATTTACAATTATGAATTTTCTTAATTAACACGTGATTTGAGAGTCTTAATAACTATAAAAACTTTACAAATAAATACTATTATAAATGCATAACTTTATGTACTTTATGTATGAAACATATAACAAAATGAATGCTATGATAGTACACTTGGATAATTAAGATAATTATTCGATGTGCTAAATTAAGCTTTTATGATTCAAAAACTCTATGTACGAGTTAAGGTAATGACCTTTATAAGAATCTCAATTAGAATATTTAAATTAAGATTGATTAATAAAAAGGAATCTCTTATTCATGACAATTATACAGAATTCCTATATGATGGTAGTTTACCGATAAAATAAAAGATCGATCTTGATTTTAATGAGATCATAAAGCATATTAAAAATTTTAATAAAGTCATAAGAATTTTTAGAAGTTCCAGAATTCCAATATTACATATGTGCACAGTTAGCTATTTATACCGTTAGTAATTACATAAAATTTATTATTATTATTGTAGTAATAATAATAATAACAATAGTCATAATAATAATAACAAAAAAAACAGAGCGTTAATGAAGTCCATAAACTTTGACGAGCCTTTAAGGCAATACAATATCACAAATGGATTACTTTCAAATCCATGATATAACTAAGAAAAGCTTAAAAGTATCCACAGATTAGATACAGACCCATACAGCTTTTTAATATAAACAGTTTGGGTTCTTACCCATAAAGCACAAAATTGTGCTAGGTTCAGATTCTAATTTAAATTGACTTTTAGATAGTCAATTTAAATTACAAAAATGTTTAACAAATTATGAATACTACTTTTGTAAAATAAATAGAAGTTTATGATATGTTTTGATGGTACAAAAATAGCTTCTATTAAGATAGAAATGGCATATTTTATTTAAGAAAAAAAATATAATAAAAATATATGATTTATTTATTTATAAGTTAGCACTTAGAATTTACGAAATATTATTTTTATCAAAGAATCGAATTTTAAGTTTTGATCAAAAATCTTAAATACCGAAAATTATTTTAAGAAAAATATATGCACATATAAATATAGTGAAAATGGTTAAACATGGGTTTTAAGGACACAATTGTTACAGCTTATTGTTTAAGAACAAAATCATAAAATCCATAAAGTATGAACAAATAGACAAAAATGATTTTATGACAGTATAAAGATTTTAATGAGGTAAAGACATAATAAGAGAATCAGAATTTATTTAATTATTTTTAAAAGAATAAGAATATTATAATTTTAAAAAGTACAGCTATGTATATAGAAATTTCAAGTTCACAGATCAAATTTGATCAACCCAACATTACACATATTAGATTGTGAGGACTCAATGTCTATAAATATAAGTGAGCACAAAAAAATCAACCAATTAAACATCAACTTCCCACTCTTTCTCTACTTTCTCTCTTTACTCTTTCTCCTCCAACTCCCGTGTAGAATCCAGTGTATGTTTTCGGCTCCTTCTACACCAACAGGAAGATCTCGATGAGCTAGTTCTGACGATGTGTTGTATCAACCGTGACTCCACTAGAGCAGTCCACACTCTTTGATCAAAATCGTAAAAAAACTCAAAAGTTTTCGATGAGATATCTTTACCGTTTGACATCCCGTCAACATGATTCTTGTCCCCACACAACTAGCATGATGAGTAGAACATGATCCATGCCTAGTTGTAACTCAATAGTCACTGGAGAGCCCTACCTGTGTACCCCCACTATGTGCCACCATGCCACCAAAGAACCATGCGCCACTGGAAGAGGTGGTTAACACCACCCAACCCATAAGACTTAAAGAGAGCCAACAATCCCTTGGAGCTAACGTTTAGCAAGAAGGGATTGCAGTGTAGACGTGATCGATACTAGAGAATGAGGTACGACTCTAAACCCCTCCCTTGATAGCCATGATTTTTAATACCGTTTTGGCCACACTTTATATTCTTAAAATGTTTTTAAGAATTGAAAAGTATATATATTTATTTACTTCCAAAAGATTTCGGATATGAGCATAATGAATAAGCGATAATAAAAGCATAATGAAAACTTGGTAAAAGTATACCAAGTGCAATAAAAAGATTAAATGATACTAAAACACCAAACGGTCTAAGAATCCCTGTTTGGTTGAATTATAAGTGCATGATCATAAATTTATTTAATTATTTATTATTTCTCTGAATCGCCTTTAAATTTATTTATTTTATTTTATAAATGATGCTGTTAGAACTTAAATCCTACTGATCCTTTCACTCATGATTTTTACCATTTTTAAATTTTCCCCCTCTAGGTGGTTCACAGTACATAGCTAAGTAGAGCGCTGTAGATTTACTTATGTAGTTTGTGAGCTGTTTAGTTTTCAGTTTTTATCAAGGCATGTAATCTAAGACTTTAATCATGCTCTTTGATTATGTTTTGTTGGACATGGTCAACCTTTATGTCATCACTAATGTGTCAGTTTCTTGTAGTGTTAAAGAACAAAAAATAAAAGAATGATTGTCTTGGAATTACTAGTTGTTGTCATAACTTGCAAGTTGGCCATAACAAATGCATTATCAACTTCAGATTCAGAAGCACGAGTACTGAATATCGCCAAAGACAAATGTACACTACGGTGCGGGAACGTAGGCATCTTATTTCCCTTCAAGATAAGCCCGAATTCTTCTTTAGACAAAGAGTTTAAAATTACCTGTAACCAATCTACCACACCTCCTAGGCCTTTCTATAGCCAGCCTTAATGGTTTGAGCACCAAGATTGAATATCGCTAAAGATAAATGCAAACAATGGTGTAGAAACATAAGCATCTCACTTCCTTTCGAAATTGGCTCTAATTGTTCTCTTAACAAATGGTTTGAAGTATTCTACAATAAATCTACCACCCCTATTAGGCCTTTCTATAGTGAGCCTTATATCGAGACCTTCTATAGGCATGGTCAGGTTTTTAGGTCAATAGCTCGATAAGTTTCTTCAATTGTACAAACAAGAAAACCAAGTCAAAGTAGTTCAACTTCGCAGGAATGCCATTTGGTTTCTCTTTTGATTCTTTGGTTTTGAGTTATGGCATTGTAGTCAATATAGCAACACCTTTAGGAAAAGTGTTTGCTCAGTCAACAATTTGCTTATCAATAATTAATCATAGCAGTCCTGCAAGACATAAAATTTTTTGTGATGGCAAGAATAACTTCATAACCTTCACTCCACCATTAAAATTCCTACTAATGTCTTGGATATCTCATTCAATAGTATTGATACTGTAGAAATGCATTCATGGTAGAAAGTGGTTATCAATCCAATCTCAATAGTTCAACGACAATCCGTTGAATGGATTATTTACTTGTCTGCGTATTTTGGGACCTAAGATATAGTGACATCAAGAAAATGCTTGGTACAAATATGTCACAACCAATAAGTAAAGAACGCTTCCAGTTTTGCAATGATGAAAGTGATGAATTTTCTCATGAATGGACGCATTTCGTGGATGCAAATATCCATCACTTTCATCATTGCTGAATGGAAGCAGTTTTTACTTGTTTGGCTATGAGATTTTTGTACAAAGTATTTTTTTTTATGTCACTAAATTCATCATCTAAAGTACCACATAAGATGATGGTTTTTACAAAAAACCGTCATCTAATGTGCACTTTAAAAGATGCATTTGGTAAAAACTGTCATCTAACGTGTGCTCTTGGTATTGCACGTGCATATTAGGCGACAGTTAAAAACCACCATTTAATGTATACCACATATTATGACTATAGATTATACTACAGTTTGACTAACAGTCATCTTATCTTTAGTATCTTTCCATTGGTACTAGTGTTTGTTTGTTTTTCTTAGGATAATTAAAACCTAAACTAAAAATTTTCTTGAGTGGTGAGTAGGTTTGATGATTAGAATCAATAATAAGAACTGAATTGAACTGAATATAGCTCTTAAAAAATAATAAACATTGTTTTATATGTGTTTGATTCCTTTGCTAATTTTTATCTCAATTATTATTTTTGAACTCTTTGAGCACATAGCCATGATCACTTATTTGCTTTGCTTCCTAAGAGAAAGTTTATGTAAATTGTTTTTATGATCTCATTGGACTCTAAAGCCTGTTGGATTATCACTTGAGGCGAAATCCTAGACTACACTATATTAAGAACATGTTTGAGATCATCTTTGGACTATTTGAGCCCTTTTGAGTCCACCTACAAATATATTCCTATTCACCCCTTGAGCCTAATTAAGCTTTTTTCTTTGTCATCCAGGATTTTAGAAAAGGCTTCAAATAGTTTTTCAATTTTTTACCCTTCACTCATTAGCATGTGATCATTCTAGGGAAGTATTTAGAGTTATGCTAAAATTCAAAGGATGGATAGAGTTTGGGAAAACAAAAAATAGAAAAAGAAAGAAAGAAAGAAAGAAAGAAAAAAGAGACCGAGAGAGAATTGAAAAAGAAAAAAAGAAGAGTGTTACAACCATTATTTATATTTATAAATACAATGCAACAAGTTTAGGGTATGATAACTCAATAAAAGATGATAGAAGATGGCTGAATGTAAATTTTAAGGTGTTACTTACAAAGTTGATTTGTGATTTTAGAAAGGTTTGATTTGTGTGTTTATTTATGATTTTGAGCCACATTATCCTCCTATATCATAACTTAACCCAAACCATATATTACAAGCTTGATAAAGTCCTAATGATCCTTAGTATCGTGTTAGTACACAGTAGTGGAGAGTGGTATGAAAGGCAAGCCTATAGAGTTTGCAAATTTCTTCATCTAGAAATCCATCGTATTTCACTTATTTGCATAAACTGATCCAAGTTGCAAATGATTGAGTGTAACTGACTATTAACACACACTTGAAGAACCTTAAGTAAGATAAAGCTAGCTTTTGAATTGAAATTCTTCACATTTGCAATGTTTATAAATTTTCTTTAAGCTATAAACTATGTGAAATCCTGAAGGCATGTTTTGTGAATCAAACTGAGTCATTAGTCTTTATCTTTTCATTCTTTCTTTTGTTTAACGACTATCAAAATTTTAAATTTAAGGGTGTGATAACTCAATAAAATAGTGTTCTATTATCACTTTTAAAAAATAGATACATTATCACTTTTTCATGCATAGAATTAAGCAAGTTTTTGAGATTTTTAGCTTATTCTATTTTAATTTACTTTTATTTCATTTCATTCAATTTTATTTTTATTTAAATTAATTTATTTTTGATATAGTTATAACTTAGTTTTGAGCTTATTTAGGATTATTACATTTTGTAATTTATTTAGTTTAGTTTTTGATTTTTTTTTATTTTTAGGTTATTTTCCCTTCAAATTGATTATTTCTTTATTGTGTAGGTAAATTAAGTGGAATGGGCAATAAAGGGTTTGTATGGTAATTTGAAGTTGAGATGGGGTTTAAAACAGAAACAATAATTTGAAATCAAATCAGCTCCAATCAACCACCACGTGCAGAGAGTCGAAGGGAATCACTCGTTGTCTCGTCGTCCAATCAAATGCATACCTCCACCAAGGCACGAAGGCACGCACGCGATTCGACCTCAAGGAGTGCTTCGACCTTGAGTTTTTGTATTGATTGAAAAATAAAATAAAAATAGGATGTTTTTGTTTTAGGATTTTAGGTTTAAAAGTTTTTGAAAATGACGAGTGTGATGATTCAAAAAATGTTTTTGAGTCATGGTTTTACTTTTTTGTGTGTTTTGTTGTCGATGTTTTTGTTAGTTGTGTACTTTGATGAAGTTGGGATGCATGCATGTTGACGATTTTCCACTATGAGGATAAAAATGAAAAGATGCTGGATGCTTTTTTTTTTTGGGATGAAGCAAACAATAGTCGAATGCAATGGCAAATTCGCAAGGTCCTGATGATGAACACAAGATGCCTAATGCCAGTATCTCATACAGGTGAGTTTTAAAAATATGTCATGGTGTTCATAGTCGTTTTCTCTTCTCAGACTTTTGAACAAAAAGATTTCGACAAAAATCTGATCTGATGAATAGGACGTGGATCAGCTGAGGGGAACAAGGCTCTTTTAGTTATAGCTCACAAGCATTCAACCTCATGAAGTTATAATGGCACCTATTAGGAGGAAACTAGAAGGAACAAAAGTCTGAAATGAGCTAAACTTGAACTGCTCATAATTCACAGAAATATAAGCAATGGTTAACCTTCTTAAGTCGTTGTAATGGTTACTTTTTTGGGGGAAGTTAGCCCTGAAGTGTAGTCAAGGAGCCAATAGTGGGATCAAATTCCTCTTCAAGAATTAAAATAAACTTATCTTTTCCTGCAATTTTTCTATGACAGTCGTTGAGATAAAGTAAAAATTCTGGAGCTCCCAGAAATTGTGGATGCCCCGTGTTGCAACCAGTCCATGCTTCAAAGAGATATAGCATACACTAACTGTACATCAAAACTTCAGCAGAGCAATTATTGAGTTCATCCTAATCCAACGATGGTATAATTTTCCGCAATTTATGCTGATTCAGCTTAGCAAACGCTAAAAAAGCTTAACAAGTCAAGTGTTGAGCTATGCCACTCCGTTCTTTATCGTCTGCTTTTAGCGGTTGGCACGATGATTTAACATCCAAAAACGACCTACACTAGTCACAGACGCATCCTATCAATAAGATCAAAGCCAGTCCGTTTTCTTTCTTGTTTTACACTTCATAAAACTATCCCTTTTGGAAGGCAATAAATAAAAAATTTATATCTCCAGGAGTTCTAGAACCAAGTGGCACAGGCCAATGCTTCGTAAATGTGAAGTTTCCATACGAGAGACCTGGAAAAGCCATAATCTTGCTTTATACACTCTCCATCTTTGATAAAGGTGAACCACAAATATTTAAGATGCCATGAACAGTTTCATGTTCTTGACATCCTCTTTAGTTTGTGGAACTTTTGGCGGTTTGAAATGCTTCCACAAACCAACCGGATGCCTACTTTTCACTTCGCCATCCCTGAATATCTTGGAAACATCTTTTCACACTCTGGATACGGCTTTACGTAAAGGTTATAGAACTTAAGTCTGCTAGGCTTGATCAGAGCCCTTAATCCCACTTCAGATTCAAGGCTGTCTTTTGATCTCAAGTATTCTATCACATTGAACCAAGGAACAAGTTGTTTATCAAAATTCACCCCTATATAGTTTGGAGCATCAAGCAAACAATGGATATTGAATCTCATATTGTTCACCAAAAAGTCAATCTTTTTCTCAATATCCTCCATCTTGTACGCAATTGATCTCGGCTTTTTCCATAACACCTCTTATGCTTCTCTGCGAATAAGTCCTCGTCTGCACAAGTAGTCCACTCTCAGCTTCACTTCAATCCCAGCTCTAAACTCTCCCTCGCTAAAGATCTTCTCCTTAACCGCTTCCCTACATTTCAAACTCCTCAACAGTTCCAAACACCACGAAAGCTCTCCGGTCTCCATTCCGAGAATTCTCGGTTCTCTAACAATCTCATTCCTGATCAAATCCTCACTAAAGCCCAAAGCTTTGAACTCGGACAGCAATGGCTTCAATCTCTCCTCAACCCCAAATCTCAAAACCTTCGGGAAAGAACGATTACCCCCTCAATTCGATCTCCGAGAATGAGACTTCCCATCAGGAATTTGATTCTCCTCCCAATTTCCCTTTCGTTCATCAGAGTCACTCCGGGGAAACACTCTAAAACCCTAACCGAAGCGCCCTCGTTAAACCCTAAACCCCTCAAAACCTCCATTTTTCTAGAAAACCCATCCGCGTCTAACTGGAACCTTCTGGAGTGTTCCAGAACGCTCTTAATCAATAATGGGGAAACTCTCGAAAGCCCTAATTTTGAGAATCCCAATTCCCAATTCCTAAGAAATTTGCAATCCAAAACCCTAGGACAGTTGCAGACCAACGACACGAGGTCTTTCTAGGGGATTTTAAAGGCAAAAAGAAGAATACTAAGGCAATTTTCCATGTCTTTCAAATCTGATTGGATTAAGAAGCAATTCTCGGCGAGGAAATTGTGGAGAAGAGAAGACGGGAAGCCATACCTTTGGAGGAGATTGGCGATCGAGATCTGCTTCCTGTAATGGGATTGTTGGGAAAGCCTGGATTGGATTTTGATTGTCGTTGTCGAGAGAGATTGGCGATTTTGGTTTGAGAAAATTGGGGAATGTTTTGTGAGATGGTCAAGAGAAATTCTGGGTTTTGATCTTATGACCATTTTATGATTCTGATGAGTTGTAGAGAACTCATTCGACTGGATTTTTGCAGAGATAGGATGGGACGACTTCTAGAAACGACAATGGCATTGCAAAAGACAATATAGTTTTAGATACGACAGTAAAAGGAAAAACGACGGTATTTCTATCTCCAATCTCTACCGAACGTAAAAATGAACGATTCCACCGTATATATTCTTAAAACAACACGATTAATATTTCCAAGTTTAAACAATAATAATTGTGCACACGATAATCTTTTACGCAGGCGTTATAAAGGGCAAATAAGTTCGGTCTTTTCCTTGCCTTTGAAACAATGAAACTTTTGTTTTCCTTTTTTATGTTTTTATACTTTTTTTTCTCTTTTTTCTATTTTTTTTATTTTTTTCTCATGAAAAATTTATTTTTTCTCATTCGCCTCTTTTTGTATATATATTAATTTTTTCTCCCTAATTTTTTTTTTATAACATGCATAAAACGTACGCGCAAAGCACATGTTTTTGACTAGTTTTTGACTAGTTTATGTTCAAAATGACAATAGTAAATTTCAATAGTTGACAACGATAAATAAACATATGTGTCACAAAACTTGTAAAGCAACAACACTCTAGAGTAGGCGAGAACGTTTTGAAGAAACCTACGAACCCGTTTGGAATAGCTTGTGCTTTTACTTTTATGTTGTAGAATAAGAAAAGCATAAGCTAAAGCTTTTTTAATTAGTGTTTGGATAGTATATAAAAAAATACTCTTTATTTTAAAAGAGCGTTTGAATATATTTTGTTATACAAGTCAAAAGCTCTTGTCGGCTTAAAAAGTAGTATAATTTAAGGATATGAATGGAATTCTTAATTTGTTATTCTTAACTAAAAATGTCAAAAGATGTAAATAGAAAAACTTTTCATAAGTCCTTTTTTTATAAGCACCATTAGCATGACTTCTTTTATAAGTGCCTTTAAATGCAAAAAGCTTATTGTAAGTGGTAATCTACAAACCCAAATACTTATAAGCTATGAACAACTTAAAAAAGCTGTTCCAAACCATCGCTTGACAAACTTTAAAAGTTTATATTGTGTAATGTGACCAATATATGTGTAACACTTCTGCCATATTGTGTAAATGTTACATAAGTTGCTTATGCATACGTAGAAAGATAAAAATGTTGACTAAAGAAGGATAATACTTATAGGTGTTCAGAACATTAGCTCCAACACATCAGTTACAACTATGAACAGTGAAAAGCTATCATTAATTACAGTAAAAAAAGTATAAAAAAATTACTACAATGTAAAGCTCTCACATGCTACAATTTTTAAACTTAAAATATATGTTTTAACTGATTCTTCAAACTATAACTTCATATCACACTTAGAAGGTGATACACAAACATTGGCGCTTTTTTTTTTAAGTTACATTTGTCAATGTAATGCTCGTCGTGTTTTAGTGTTACAAATGTCGTCTGACTAATATATTACATTCTTGGCTCACATTGTTAGTGACTCAATTGTAGAGCCTTTTTTTTTAATGTCTTAATTCATTTTTCAATACGTGTGACATTATCGTTCAAGCCCTCAATTGACTTTTAGATCAATTTCTCACCTCAAACCTATGCGTAGCCTGGTTGACACAATCAACCGAAAGCCAATACAAAATTTATCCGTGGCCTTCATTTTATTTTGGTGATGCAAATTTACGTCCACTTTTGTGACGTTTCTTACCAGAGTAAAAAGATTGGCCAAGATTTTTAAATTTCGGAGGCGCTGAAGTTGTATGGTTGGCTGTTTGAATTGTTATTCCACAGTAGTTTGGTTGATTGCTTGAGTTCTTTCTTTTTGAATGAGACGCCAATACTTCCTTCTTCTTCTTTTTTTTTTTTTCAAAAAATTGTATTAAAAAACACAGTTTCAATTTTTAATTTAAGTAAATAATATTTTTTAAAAAATATTTAAGTGCATAGTGTTGTCTGGTCATCGAGTTGGGCCTGATTGAGTATTGGGCCCAGAAAGGCCCGAGGTTGGTCTTGGCCCATTTTGCCTCTCTATGTTCTAGAAGCTTTTTTCAGAGGTAATACCCGAGAAGGGCAAAATAGTCTATTTACATCAGTGTATAAATTGAAAGATCTCTAAGATGACGATAAGTACTCAAGCTGGTCAAAATCAACCGAATATAAGATACTTATAAAGGATAAAGCCAATAAGAGACCACGGTGATGAGGTCTAACCAATAGAAGATGAGATTATGTTGTATTTGAATTTAAAAAATGCTTAAGGAGTAAGGTATTAGCCATCCTGTATACTATAAATAGAGGCCAGTTCTTGAGGACAACCTAAGTCTAATTTTTGGCACAAACCCTTTCTATTCATTTTTTCTCATAGTGAAACCCTACCACACGAGAAAAACCCATAGTGAATGTAGCCTTCAATTGAGATGAACCACTCTAAAATTCTTGTGTTCTTTCTATTATTAACTTTTCCGCTTTAATTACTTTGTTCGAGAATGATTATCAGAGTGAGGAATCGAGAGAATCTTGTTAGACGAGTTTTGCCCATCAACACAGAGCATTTTTGAAATCACGTGCTCTTGTTAAACACTTAAATTTTTAATTTTACCCCATTTTCTTCTTCTTCTTCTTCTTCTTCTTCTTCTTCTTCTTCTTCTTCTTCTTCTTCTTCTCCTTCTTCTTCTTCTCATTGTTATTTTTTGTTCTATCTCTGCTATTTCGTAATTCTCTTAGCGTCATTTTATAAAAAAATAAATTTTATATTAATTTAAGTAGGCAATTTACAAAACACTGCTATATTTTGGTCTATTTATTTTTATTCCAAGCTAATGATGGTCTAATTTACTCTTTTTTCCTTTTCTTTATTCAACCTCTTTTTGTTTTTGTCTTCTTTGTATTTCTCAAATGGGATTTATATACGTGTGTATTCATGGGCGGAGCAGCTTTAGGCCCGGGGCAGCTCCCCTTAGGCCCAATGGGCTCTTTTGCACCTTAATCCCTAAAAAGAATTTCTTGTAATTTTTACTTTTAATTTGCCCTTGGAAATTTTTTAATTATAGTATTTTATATATGTTTCAATATTTTATATTATATCCCAAATTTTAATTGTATGTACACTGATATTTTATAAAAGCTTTTGAAAATTTAGATCACACCTTAAATTTTGACTTTTAATATACTAGTAGTTTGAACTAAAAATATCAATAAAGTAAAAATTAACTACACTACTATAGAAATTTATTTTTTTTAGACATAAATTTCAAAAAGTGAATTAAATTCTACTGGAGTTTTGGTTCATTTGGAAGAAGGAATAAAAGGTAAAAATAGATTGAAAAAAGAAAATAGAAACCAAGGGTTTAAAAAAATTATAGATTTAAATTGTGTGTGTGTGTGTGTGTTTTTTTTTTTTTTTTTTGAATTTTGGTTCAACTTATGTCCCTATTGAAAAAAAAATTTCTAGCTCCGCCACTATGCATAATAACAAGAATCATGAAAAGTTGTCTCTACACGTAGTGAAAACTGAGTAGAATTTTATATAGCTGTCGAAAATTAAGCAGATTTTCTTTTCATTTCTTTTCCTGATGAATAATTAGGGAGGGTTTCTTTGTTTTATGAAGATGCATACATCTCTTCCAGCAGATTTTCCCTCATTTTTCTTCTTTTTTGTTACTTCAGTTATGCTGTATTATTTTTGCCATCATCTTTCTAGCTTGACCCAAAAAGAAAAGAGATACTAAAAAAAAAGTAATAAAGGCAAAAAAATAAGGATAAAGATTAAGAAAATAGCAAAAATGTCTAGAACAATTCGGACGAAGAAAAATATTATAATTGAGAAAAATAAAATAACAAAAAAGAATGATGATACAAAAAAAAGTATAGAAAATGTAAAAGAAAAAAGCTCGATAATGAAATAAATTTTTTCAAATAAATGAATAACTACTTTTGTTGCTTTTTATTTGTGCTTGACTTTTGTTGCTTCTTCGAAATGTTGTTTAAATAACATTTTAGTTAACGTTTTAAAGTTCGAGGGATATTCTTACTAACATTATAAAGTTCAACGGATGCGCATATTAGTTTTTAAAGTTTAGAGGGCAAGATCACGAAGTAATCAAAATTCGAGGGACAAAAAAAAAAATTATCCTTAATTTTTTTGAATAATGTTTTAAATTTAACAAAGATGTTCCAGAAAATTATTATCTTATCAAAAATAATTTATTTTATTTTATTAAATATTATCTATTGTGCAAATGTGGGTGGTACTGGCCTTTTTGCATAGGATGCCATGGATTCTCTAATGAAAGGAAGGATCGGTCTCGCCATAGCTCATAGGCTATCGACGGTTAAAACTGCAGACACCGTGGCAGCTGTTTCTGATGGACTGATAGTTGAGAGTGGCACTCATGAAGACCTCCTCTCCAAGAACGGTGTCTACACTGCACTAGTTAAAAGGCAACTACAGGGGACCAAATCAGAAATCTAAACTTGAACATTCCATAATGCGAAAAAACATGTTGAAACATGCAATCCAAGTATAATTTTGGTATCACTTCTAGTCTTTGCGCCTACTCTCTTGCATGGAAAACTCAATCTTCTTTCAATAGTTTTTTCATGAACATTTAATCTAGAGAAAAAATTATGCTAAAACTACTGAATAAACTATGATCTTTTTCATGCCGTGAACGGAGAATATGTTACAAATTTAGCATGTGTGACTCTTACAAAAGATAGGATAAAAAAAAAACTCCAACAAAAGATAAATTAAACTACAATTGCTGCAGTTTTGCAATCCCATTCTATGAAAAATCACAAGTGAACTCGCAAAGTGATGCGAAGCTTGCCTTGAAAATGTAACTTAGTTTACTTTTTTGTTGTTCATTTAGATGATAACAACATATATAGCTTGTTTGGGAAATTAGTTTGAACCAAAAAGTTTTGGCTCTAAAATTTTTTTTTATAGTGTTTCTCTCATAAAATTTAAACTGTTATAGCGTTTTAGGTTGAAACCTTTTGTTTCAACCAAGTTTCCAAATGGATATATAATTCCTGTGAAATTACAGGATCAGATATTGCAGCTTTAGTTGGGCTAAGTTGGAACTTGTATGTCTGATTCAAATCAGAATAAACCAGAAACTGCTGATATAGTATACCAAAATGTGAACGATTGCTATATGAATGTGATTATATGTTTCCTTTGCCAAAAACCATATAGGAAAAAGGAAAGGTAATAAAAAAAAACCAAATATGACTACAAATAAGCTTCTTAACGTTCAAGTATTACTTTAATTGCCATGCTTGTGATAAGTTCTGACTGCTCGTCCTTGCAAGTTGCGACGAGTAAACATGTCCATGTTTACCCTTAATTTGATTTGATAGGCAGATGTTGAATATTTGTAAATAGATTACATGGTGTAACCGCTATATCTTGGGTACTTTATAAAGTAAATGATCACATTTTTTTAATTATGTTGAAATATTGGCACTCATGAGACAATTCTAGAATGAGTAAAACTGGGATGTCTAGTCGAACACATTTGAGAAATATATGATCATTTATTCATTAATGGTAATCTGATGGTGTGATAGAAGGGGATTGGAACCTGTATAACCCAAATTAAGGAGACAAACACATTTCACCAAAGTTCTTTTTCATACATAAACTCCATAGGAAAGGAGATACAGGAATCAATCAAATAAATTCTAGTGATAGCTTGACAAATATGTTTACAGAGGCCCCTCTTGTAGCTATATTTGAAAAATTTGTGTACAAGATTAGTATGTGTCGACTTAGAGATTTTTGTTAAAACTACTGAGGAAAATACATGATATGAGAGGAGCTATTGCATAATGTATTTCTTTTTTCTTGGCTTAGGTTTTGTCTTATCAGAATTTCCTATAAAAAATTTTCACGAGAAGTTTCAAGTAAAGATCCTACGAAACATGCTCTTTTTTTTTCTTCATTAGCATTTTTTCCCACTAGATTTTTCTAGTAAGGTTTAAAAAAAAACATTTGTTGTGCGGTCGACATCCCGGGGGGCAAGTTTTAAATCAATTAATATGGATGCCACAACTTGATATGCTATAGCCTATATACACATGATCTCTCATTTAGTCCAAACTATCTTTTTATAATTCCTCTCTTAATATTGTGTATTATCTCTCTTTCCTTTCTTAATGTGTATTTAATATGTAACTTGTTCTTCTCCTATTAACTCTACTTATGATTTTTAACCAATAAATAGAGATTGTGTTAGCTTGTATGTTCATGTCTTGTGCATTTGCCTCTAATTCTCTTTAGTTTTTGTGCCTGTTTGTCATATAACAGACTTCTCTTTTTAATTTTGTGCAACTTGACTCTTTGCGTAGGATTCAAATCCTCCATTAAATTTTTGATGTCTCAATTGATGTTCAATCAATCATATTATATGATATCATTAAATAAAAAGCATGTATAAAATTAATTGAACACTACTTTAAACTTTTTAAATGATATGTCATTAGAAGATTAATAAGACACTATTTGGGGCACTAAAATTCAATCATCTTAAGCATTTGGTATACGGTAGTACAACAATGAAAGCTTTTTTGAGGAACTACAAAAGTGCAATGCCGTGTTGAAAGCCTCCAATGAAGACCAAGACAAAAGAACACCAAAAGTTTTAAGTCAATGCAATGTCGTGTTGTAATTCAATTCTCTTAAAATAATTCAAGTCTTTCTTTCTTATTTTATTGTCTAATTTTTGGAAAAGTATTCAAGTCTTTCTTGTTTGGTATATCTTCGTAAGCTTCACAGCCACATATTTAGTAGAGATATTTTAGATTTATTTTAATTTTTAATTTTATTTGGGAGATTGAAGCTTTGCAAGCGGCTATACATAGGTTTCCACAAACAAGATTGAAGGTATTCCTTAATCCTTATTCTTCTTTAATACTTGCTACTTTAATCAAAACCGCTGTTTTGAATTTGCCTGGAAAATACACCCAACATCCTTTTTGGGTGTTGGACTAGACTGCGCATTAATTGGGTAAGGAATAGTGAAGAGTATGATAAGGTAAATAAATAAATAAAAAGAGATATAAATATATAAATAAATAATTAAGGTATGTTTTGTTTATGTATTTTTTGAACTCAATGAATTCAAATTGGATTCGAATATCAAGAATCCTTCAGATACATGTTTGTTTCCCTCAAAATCCAAATCATTTGAGTATCAAGAATCCAAGTTTTCAGAATTCTCATCCCCTTAAACTTTTGATACTCAGATATCTTTGCTATAAGAAAAACTAAAATTCTCTCTTATATTTGAGGAAAAAAAATCATAACTTCTTCATTTGATATCCAATTGAGATTATTCTTTTTTCACTGTGTTCCTAATGAAGAGAGGAATAAATCAAGATCCATATTGCATATTTTTTAAGATCATTAACATTAAGATTTTAGTAGATTTATTAATAAATCAAAAACTATCTTCACTACCTCTCCAAACACAAATTTCAATTTTATTCCATACTCAGATTAAAACTTAAATGCCCATCCAAACGTCAATTCGAATAACAATTCAAATTACTAACTCAAATCCTAATTCAAATCATACTAACTCAAATTAAATCACTAATTCGAATCCATTTACCAAACTGACCCTACAATTTGATGCTTAGGATTAAATATCTTCTCAGTTGCGAACAATTTCTATTAATGTAGTTAGTAATATTGTTTGAACTTTTGCTTAAATTAATTTCATTCCTTTTTATTTACAATTATATCTAGTTCTATAGCACGAACTTCGACGGCATGTGAGGTTCATTTTCTTTTTCTTTTACTTTTTGTATTTTAATTTTGCTTTTCTATGAATCTTTTGTGTACATCTTCTTTTTCTATTTTTTTTTCCCAAATATATTTGCTTAAGTAATATTGTGTTTGGCTAAGGGTGGTTTACACCATAAACTTAATTATAAATAGTGTAAAGCTCTCATAAGCTACAGTAAAAAGAAAAAAATTTGCTACAGTGTAAAGCTCTCACATGCTACAGTAAAAAAGTTTCCCACCAATGGTTTCCACCACTAACCAAACACCATATGTATCTCAATTTGTGGTGGATGACCCTATTAAAAACAATCTTTATATAAATGCACGTAGTTTTAAAAATTAATTTTTTAAAAAATTGACAGATTGTTAATTTGGAGCGATGTGACACATAGAAAGATAGTCTAGTAGAGTGACGTAACAGTTTATAAGTTTGGTTTGGAGAACAACCTGGTTGATCTATTTGCAGAAACTTTATTGACAAAAGGTTTTGAGGGCCAACTAAAAGGTATAGGTATTCAAGAGATGTCAGTTATGCTTTAACATAAGTGAAAGATTGTTAGAATTTGTATTTTTAAAACATGTCATTTTATCCTAATCAGACCTTATGAGAAATATAATATTGCATTATTAATAAATATTATTCCTCGTTGTTCTCCATAATATATATATATGGCGATATATGTGCACATACAAATATCATAAAGGTTTCAATACTTATAAAAGTCCATCATCATGTATGTGAACTGTTCATAATATATAAGATGTAGTTATATGTGCTTAATATAAACATTAGTTTACAATCTATAGATAAAGCTAGACATTTTATCTTGCTTAAGATTGTGATATCGTCTCTTCCTAGTTTGGTGGAATGATCTTATCTGGATTATAGTAATAGTAATTACTCAATAGAGAAATTAGTGTGTTTAGAACATTTGAAACCTGGACCAAGATAGAATTCAATTTCTTATGGAATTCTGTAATGAGAAGATAGAATTCTATCTCTATTGCTTAGTTTATAGATCATACCATAATACTTAGGTAATTAGTGGACTTTCATCTACTTATTATGTCTTTTGATTGCCAATGGGTAAGATCTATTAATACACAAACAAAAACTAAGTATATTGGAGGCATAGTAATATAGGCAGCTGAGAACATTACTCACAGATATAGATTCCACAACTCCTACTAGATAAGATGTTAAGATAACATTCTCATTAGTATTGATTTGGGAACTTGGATGTAGAGATCTCGCTATTTGATATGGGATATCGAACATTACCCAAAATCCTCATTTATGATTTGTTAATAAAAATGTCATCAATTAGAAAATTTACAGAACTTGTAGACAAAGAAGTAATTAGAAAAGTTGCAAAGAAAAGCTATAAACCTAGCTCTAATTATAAATATAATGGTGGAGGGTATTATCTTATAGCAAATTATTATATCAATGAACAACCTTATTGTCAACCTTTATTGTTTAAGGTTCCTTATAATTATATAGATAATATAATAGTGCAGCTTTGGTTTTGATAGTGGCGCAAACTAAAGTTAACAATTATTATTAAGTTATATATGAGGTAATTAAATTATAAATAATTATTAGAGCTTAAATTATATGTGTCCTTTGGATCCCCTTGCTAGCTCCATAACATTCTTTTTGATGGGTCAATAGAAATTTCTTGGATTAATTTTAATTTGTAGGAGCAGAATTAAAAATTCACATAGTACATCATTTGCACTGTGTGTGGCGCCACATGGGCACTTTGGGAGTACACGTGGCATGGTTTCATGATTTGTAGATTCAAACATATGCCATGATTTTATGAGATATGGTTTTTTCCAAAGTGTGGAAAATATCTTTTTCAAAAGTTGAAATAGATTCTCCATAACAATTATTTATTATATGATATAATATAAATTATTGTAAAAATAAGGAAGATATTTACTTTAAAAGTTAAAATAAATAATATCTTAGTTTGGACCAAAATCGGATCGCGAACATATACTCGATGGATATAGATTCACATTGAGTCAGGTAGTTGGGACACATGCTATTCTCCTAATGGAGAGGTGACAGGTCACTCTTAACCACCCTAGTGATGGGTGTGATTTTCTCTAACAAAATCTATCTAGAGACTCTATTCTAACCACCGAGCCAATATATCTATAAATAGACCTTGGAAGTTTTATTTTCTGCAGACTTTTCTCTGGCCTCCATCTAGTGTTCTTATTGTTCTCCTCTTTAAATCTTTAAAGAACTTCTACCAAGAAGAAGTTGGAAGGAGATATGAAATGGAATTTTAAAGAAATCTCACCAGTTCCTAGACACCAGTTGATCCAGAACGAGGAGAATAGCAAGGAAGATCTGAAAGTTTTAGAATACTTGATCATTCAGAGCTATTGCAATCCCGTAAGTTTGTGTTTTATTTAATTATTTTATACAGCATCATGAGAAGGATCTTAAAAGTTTAAGAAAAATTTAAAACCTTATTCCATTGTGCTTTACCTTTTTTTTGGGTTCTACCCAACATGTGGACCCTTAAACTTCTAAGCAAGATGTGGGTATGAATATTTTATCACATTTATTGACAATTATTCAATATACGGTTATGCTTACTTAACGCAAAGGAAATCCAAAACTTTCAGAATTCAAGGTATTCTGAGCGGTAGCTACAAAGCAATTAGGAAAGCAAATTAAGGTGCTTCAATCGGAAAGAAGGTGGTGAGTATCTAGACACAAAGTTCACAGACCATTTTTTGGAAAGTAGAATAGCTTCCTAATTCATCGCACTTGGAACATCGCAACAAAATGTTGTTGTCGAAAGGAGAAATTGAACACTACTAGACATGATGAGATCAATATTGAGTTATTTTTCATCGCACCAGAATAGCTTCTGGTGGAAATCTGTCTCTCAACAGATACAAAGATTCAAATTTCCAATTGGATCAGAACGCTCGAAAGTCGATCTCAGGTTCCGTATTCATTCTTAGTAATGGAGCCAATTTGGAGGAGTATGAAACAAAAGTGTGTTTCTAACTTGACAACAGAGGCTGAGTATGTGGTTGCTTGTGAAGCCTCATTAGTAGCAATCTGGCTCCGTAAGTTCTTGCCTAATTTGGAAGTTGTTCGAGACATCAAAAAGTCGATTAAGCAGTACTATTACAACAATACAGCAATTGCTAACATTAAAGAACCTAAAAACCACCAGGGCATAAAGTGTATAGAGAAAAGGTATAATTTGGTTTAGGATATAGTCAACAGAGGTGACGTGACTATATTGAAGATTGCGTTAGAAGAAAACCAAGCAGATCCATTCACAAAGACCTTGCCGATCAAAGTTTTCAAGAAGCATCTTGAGGGTTTTGGATTAAGAGACATGTCTCATTTGATTTAAGACAAGTGAGAGATTGTTAGGATAGAAGCCCTTAAAGGATATGTTTTGTAAATGACATATTTATAAATAAATAAAGAAAATTTATTTATTATATTTGTGTGTATATATTTTGAATACTTTATGAATATCATTACAATTTTATAATTATCTACATGATCCTAAATATTATATATAAGTGTTATATACAAGAAAATAATATTTAAAGATGATAAATAAAATGATCAGTAACATATAATTAATTATTCATTTAAAGTATGGAATCCTTAATTGACCCTTACTAGTGCATGTCATTTCCATTAAGAATGAAACGGTCTTATCCGAACTGTTAATGTAGTAAGTCATTAAATGAGTATACTGCACATAATGGGATTATGTAGGATTAGAATATGGTATGATATGAACGACTGATAATTTTCACTAAATATAGCAAGTTCTAATCACAACAACCGATGGTCATATATAAGATAATCTTAATCCTGAGTTATTAGCAAACTCTTATTCATGGATTTATGTATGGATTTGAGAATCTAATATTATCCCTTATATTACGGAAGAGCATAATGGAGTCAGTAATCAGGAATGCTAATAATTTTCTTGAGTATTGATTCAGGGCTTGAATAACAAGAGCACTCAATTCATAATTAATTTCATGAATTTATTATTCATTAGAGAATTGATGACACTCAAGGATAAAGAAATAATTATAGAGGTTAACGGATTTTTTATCTAGCTCTAATTATGAATTATTTATAAAAGATTGACTTATAAGTACTGGCTATATCAAATAGACGGCTCTAAGAAATGAGTAATTATATATCTATAATATTCAAAAGTGTAATTTTAAGTATTTAGTAGAGTTACATTGGAATTAATGAGAGAGTAATATATTAATTAAAGAGTTTAATTAATATATTTGTTTTATTGGAGTTTGAAATTATAGGTTCATTAATCTCCCACTATCCTTGTAAACATTGTTTGGACAAGTTGAATTATTGGTTTAATTAATTAATTTAAAATTATGGAATTATAAATTAAATATCACTCTAAATAAATAAATTATAAACTAATATATAATTATCAAATAATAAGATTATTTAATAATAAAATAAAAAGAAAACTATGGTAAGACCCAAAAAATTTCTCACCAATAAGACTCATTTATATTCGTTAGATCAACATTTTATGATTTAAAACTCAACAAGCTCACTATTCCCAAAATAAACCAAATAAACCATATCATTGAAATCCAAAAATCACTTTAAAAAATAAAAATTAAGTTTAAAAATTTAAAAAAAAAACTTGAATAAAAAGCCCACGGCACCTACTGCTCCTCCACCTCTGGCGGCTGCGACAACCCAAGACTAGGTACATCCTCTGTCACTCCGACCATCCCTCCGTCACCTCACCCATCGCCTAGGTCAGCAACAGAGATGGAGGCGATCCACCATCATGGGCCTATCACAAACGTCGACCATGGTGGGGCTACAAGCCTCAACTACCATAATGGAAACAACCTATCCTGGGTTGTAATCTATAGCAAGATCGTGATGCAAACCCTTGCGACCAAGTCCTATAGCACCTCATCAGTTTCTGCTAGGCTATGGCACCTCGCCAGAATCTGTTGGATTGCTAGACGGTCTTCCTCCTCCATGGGTCAAGAAGGTTGCTTGGGTCGTGAGACGGTCCTCCTCTGTGGGTAGGTTGCGACGATCTCCTAGGTCACGAGAGGGTCCTCCTTCGTTGGTAGCAAAGGTCGCCTAGGTCGCAAGTGGCTCCTCCTCCTTGGGTCGCCTGGTCGTGGACCTCCTCCTCCGTGGGTTGCTTGGGTTGATGCCCCCCGCCGTCGCCCATCCTCACGCCCAACTATCGATGTACTTCTCCGGCCTCTGTTGTGGCCACTGGAGGTTTTTTATTTTTTTTCCTTTATTTGTTTTTTTTTCTTTGTTAATTATGTAAGTTTTTTAATTTTAATTTTAACTTTAATTGTGTAAAGGAGGGTCCATTGTAATTAGCTGGAGTTGAGGCTTTTAAACCATTGGATTAAATCCAATGCTGAAAAAAAAAGGGTCTTATAGATGAGACCTTTTTAAAGGGTCTAACTATAACATTCCCCATAAAATAATAAATTTTGGATGACATATAATAGATGAGACCTACTGTGTGTGGCGCACACAGTGGAAAGATCCCATTGTGTGTGGTGCAAACTGCTAGAGGGAAATATTACCTTGTATAGTTCAAACCTTGTTTACTAAGTTTCAATATTTAGAATTTCTAATTTTAAATAAATATGATTTAATTCAAATATGAAAAGCTAAATGTGAAAACAAATGAGATTGGGTGACAAGCATATTTTTTCTCTTCTTTCTCCTCTTGTTAGCACCACGCATATAGATATGGCATTTGTGTGTGGCACCTATCATGGTATAAGGAACGAAAAATTGTGTCTTTAATTTTAATGAAATATTTATTATTAAATTAAAATAACACGAACCTTTTAAAATTTGATGAAACTCCTATTCTCTATAAATAGAGGCTTCCTCTATTTATTCTTAAGATACTTATGAGTCCTGGAGAAATAGAGAGTACTTTTTGAAAATCCCCTCATATAGGTGTTTAGAGAGAGAAAGAGATAGAAGCAAAGTTCTTCATCCTAAGACTAGTTTTGCTCATGTGTTGAGATTAATGGGTGACTAAAACGAGTCAAGTGATCCAAAGAAACCATAATTCCTCCAATATCCACACATTTGTCCATCCCGGTGTCAAGGACTAGGTAAGGAAGAGGGAGCTTTTGTTGATAAAAAGCGCCTTTCCTGATAGAAGATTTCCAATATCAACTTATCAGCTGGGTACGCAAAGTTTACATATATTTATTTAAGCATAAAATTAATGTAATCTATAGAATATTTTACAAAAATTTTAAGAAAATTTTTGTTATATATGTTCCATACTATAATTATGTTTTCGCTATGTTTATGAAAGTCGTTTTCTAAGATCAGCAATAAAGTATTAACCCAAGAAATAAAGGTGTATATATATATATATATAAAGACCTTTTTTAACTTGTATAATACACTTGTTCTAAGGGAGGCAAAAAAAAAAAAAAAAAGAAAATAAGACACTCAGTACTCATCCTAAAGAGGGTTGTTATATATCCGAATAAAAGATAGGCCCACTTGGTGGGACCCACGCGAGCCCCATTTGGTGAGGCCTACCTTTTCTTTCTGAGGGGTCAAAACCCCATTGGGTAAAGAGCAAGTGTTAATTGCAGCTTGCTAGTGTCCCTTTGCAAAATAATTAATTTGTATATATCCAGATGATAATACTCTAATCGGATCGTTATCCAATTGGTTTAGGATATACAATAAATGCAATGCCGTGTCGTAAGGCTCCAGTGACTAGCAGGAAGGCTGGGAAGACGAATGAAAGTCAAGATTCTAAGGACATATGGTAGCTAGCTCCTTCACTACGAAATTTCTGGCTCTAAATAATCTCCTCCAAATTAATTTTGTGGGGCGCATGAGAAGACATGACATGAGAAAGACTTGAATAGTAAACGCATTGACTTAAAGGATGTGTTTGGAAGGAGGGATGGAATAGTGGAAGGGTGAATAGGTTAAAAGGGAAGGGGAGTGTGGAGGAAAGGCAGAAGGATGAAGAATTTCCTTTCCTCGTTTGGCATTAAAAGAAGGGGTGGGAGAGATTTAGTTTTATTGGTCAAATGATCCCTGGTAGAAATAATTTTAGATTTGCTTAAAAATTTTTATTTTTAAAATATTAATCTAAAAGGTTAATGCAAATGTGTTTGTGTTTACATATAGCATGCATAGACGTGTTTGCACAAAAGTATATCTGAAAACCAAAAAAAAAAATGTGAATAATGTTTAAAATATCTAAAGAATTTTGTGGGAAATTAGTAAGTTTATGAGGGTCTACAAAGGAAATGCAACTTCTGTTTTTCTTCACCTAACGTCAATCCGTCGTATACTCCATTATAACTTAGTTTTGAAGGGGCCCAAAGGATTCTCAATCTCTAGATCTTTCCCTCCTCCTATAAATCTAATTAACCAAACAACACCCATTTTTACTTTCCTCATACCAAACACATCCCAAGTTTAAAGAAGCTAGCGACAATACACGTACTTGCAATCTCGCTTTCTTGGGTGTCCGGAAACAATATTGAATGTATGCCCAAGCATTTTAAAGAGGTTTTGTTTTACATTTCATACTTAAACTTGTTATTAAGATCTCTTTATTTCAATAAAATCTAAATTATTCTTCTTTCTTGCATGCTTCTTCAGCCGAAGCTCTACTTTGGATTTGCGTGGGAAATACACACAACATCCTTTCTGGTATGATGAAGTTAAATTACAGTTTTTTGATAAGATAAAAAAAACAATTAGAGTTTTATGGTTAAGATGAAATATCTTCTATGACAAATAATTTTCTAGGAATGTAGTTACTTATATTATTTGAATTTGTAAAATTAACTTATATCATTTTGATTTACAATTATATCTAGTACGAATTAAGCAGGAACTTATTTAGAATTTGAGCTTTGCTTCTTTTTTTTCTTTTTTCCTTTTTTCAATTGTATTACTAAATATACATTTTTCTATTTTATTTTTATACTAACACGTATTTTTTTTTTCGTTTTTCCTCCAAATATATTATATTCAAGTGGTGGATTCAAGACCAACTTTAAATAAATGCTCCTAGTTTTGACATTTGAAAAGTGATTTTTTTAAAAAAAAAATTGATCGACTAACTGTTAATTTTTTTGTACATAAATTATAAATTTATAGTAAATCATTGATTAGTTTTTAAACAGTCAAATTTTTGTTAAAGCGTGTCAAACTGCAAGCGGAGTTGTTATACAAACTAGTTAGGATATGAAGTATACATGTAGATTTTTAAGGGGGGAAATAGCATTTCTTAAAGAGGTAATTAAAATTAATAGCAACTATTAGACAAATGTTGTGTAAATAGCAGATTTAATTAAAATTAGATATTTTAATAAACAAAATATCAAAAATGCTAATTTTTTATTTTTTTTAGCATAGTTGACTTTTCCATATCGCTTTTATTTACTACAATTAATGATATTGAATAATTCACATTGCATATTTTTTTGTAGATGTGATTCACGTATTACATACGCTGATACGATTAGTGTATTATACATCTGGTTGACTTGTAGTTGTAAATACCAATTAATTCCTAAAAACAATCATATCAAACGCTTTTGTTTTATTTTATTTTATTCCTATTTTATTTTATTTTTGTTTTCCTACCACAAAATCTTTAAATTTAGGATTTCTTTTAGTATTTTCTCCTTATGTTTTGCTATTCTGGATTAATTGTCAAAGCTTTTCTCTCACATTCATTTCAACATTTCACTCGAAGGTCATTAGTATTCAAACATTGCCTCCCTCCTTCATCAGTTGAAATCTTTTATCTTCCTACAGTTGTAGCTGTCGAGAAGTATGTTTATTTCATCAGGTTTACTTATTTTTTTATAACCTTGATTCATCTTCTTTTTTTTTTTTTTCAATTCCATCAAGTTTGTTCATTTTTTTATCACATGACTTGTAGTTGTAAATATCAATTAATTCCTAAAAAAATCATATCATATGCTTTTATTCTATTTTTGTTTTCCTACCACAAAATCTTTGAATTTTGGATTTCTTTTAGTATTTTCTACTTATGTTTTGCTCTTCTGGATTAATTGCCATAGCTTTTCTCTCACATTCATTTCATCATTTCACTCCAAGATCATTAATATTTAAACATTGGCTCTCTCGTTCATCAGTTCAAATCTTTTATCTTCCTATAGTTGTAGCTATCGAGAAACATGTTTATTTCATCAGGTTTACTTATTTTTTTTATAACATTGATTCATCTTTTTTATTATTATTATTTTCAATTCCATCAAGTTTGTTCATTTTTTTTTTATGTTTATACAATTTATACATTTTTATTATTATTTTCATTCTGATTCATCCTCTTATTATTATTTTTGTCATTGTCATAATGAATTTATTCTTATGATAAAACTTATGCTCATACTTTGGAGCACATATTTGACATTTTTTATAATTTATATATTTTTATGATACATCTATACACATATTTTGGGACACATGGTTGACATTTTTTTTACTACTTTCGTCATTGTCATAATGATGAATCAATTTTTTATGATAACACTTATATTCATATTTAGTGCACATATTTCTTTATAATAGTTTTGTTATTATCCTAGAACTTCAATTATTTATGATAATTCTTATATTCACACTTCAAGGTACATATTTAACACTTTTTTTTTTTTACTATTTTTGTCACTATCATAAAAATTCTATCCTTTGTGATAACGCTTTAATGTACATATTTTCTATTCTTTATTTTTGTCAGCTTCGTTTCTTTTTTAATTTATAATATCTTATTTTGCACGTACATTGAAATTTAATTATAAATCTTTAACATAATTAACTAATCATTGCAAAATGAAATTTTTTGTCTTTTTGTTTAAAGAAATTTTTTTGCATGGTTGTTATTATTATTTTTATCTTTATCCTCTCTCTTTTTATTTTTTTAAAGAATAAGCTATGAGTGCTTTTGCTTTCTTTTCTATGGTGAAATACGCTATAATTTATTTAGCATTAGGTAAACGAAAACGCTAAAAGATATTTGTTCGATAAAGGTTACAAAATTTAAAAGATTAGCAAATAATAAAGTGACGACATTTTTTTAGAATATATATAACGTGTAAACCCATATTTTATATGTACAAACTAATTTGGAAGTATGCATGTGCGCATATTTTAATTATTGACATTTAAGATATGTGGATATAAAATTTTCATAAGAGTTTTCATAAATATGAAGAATTAGACATGCAATAGAATTTGAGATCAATTGAAGAATGATATTTTTACTAGTGAAAACTGAGAAACACAGCTTCAATAGCTTTGATAATGATGTTGTTATACAATATTTTGAAGACATGAAAACCCATAGGAAGTAATTTATAGTGTGTTAACAATTAATTTTGATTAACTTTTTGTTTGTATTTACAATCATCACAAAATCTCAAACCACCCACCCCTCCCCCTCTAAAAAAAATTATAGCTTCATCATTGAATGGAGACAGTTAGGAATAAAAATCTTGATTTGAGCCATATTTAAGAAATTAATGTTTGAGAAAATATTTAAGTAGAAATATATTTGAAAAGGAAATTAAAAATTAAATCAGAAAAAAAATCAATAAGAGACATTTGAAAGTTTTCTTCTTTTTTTTCTCTTTTTTTTTTTAAAAAAAAAAGAAGATCAAAACTCATAGTAAATTTGACTTTTGATTTAGAGTGAGATTGCAGGTAACTAGACTAGTTCGGTGTTTTTTCCTCAATATATTTCTTAGTTTTTTGAAACTACTATGATAACTTTTAGATTTGAGAAATCTGTTTCAATGTTTTTTTAACTCCACTTTAACATTTTGAGTCCAAATTTTGCGAATTCAGATTATCTATCCAAATTTTGGTATCATAATTGGCATCTAACCAATCAGCTTATGCCATGTCATTTGTTGAACTCAAAACATTAGCTTATGAAAGAGTTAGATCAAACCTGTAATTGTATTAGTCCCACAACATTATTCAAGTAAAACTGTACACATTTTTTCTTTTTGAAAAACAATGTCTTTTTTTTTTTTTTTTTAAGGGAAAACATGTCTTACTATGTGAAGAAGAAACATGGGATATCTAAAATAAAACCAAAAAAAAAAAGGAAAGAAACATGGGAATTCTCAAAAACTAATAAAAAAAAAGGGTTCTCCCTATGACTATTTATGAAGTAAAGCCGCATACTCAACAATCTACAGATCTACGTGTATTAAAAAATTATGGTCTTCTTTAATTAGGTTCTCAAACCAATCAGGAAAGTCCCAAGACCAAACGACATAATCCCAAACTATTTTTGGCAGAACCTTTCGAGCTTTTCCATGCTGAATTTTTGCGATATGGTTATCTGTTGGTTGGTGGGTAAAAAGAAAAAAAAATCTCAATTGTAGGAACTTCTTTGGAACAATAATATAGGGGTGTAATAAGCAATAATTGAAATATAAAATTTAATTCGTGGGTGGTCATAATAGATTAATATGATATAATACAACTGCTTAAACACTATTTGAGACAAAAAATGGTGGGTGAAAAGAAGTTTTGTTTTTGCTTTGTTTTTAACTATTGGTTTATTGTCTTGGCTACGTTTATTCCTGTACATCTCGAAAATGTGGAGTGGAATTGAAAAATGTTTTTTCAAATTATAAGGATAAATATATATAGTTTCCAATTACAAACGATAAAGTGAAGAGAAATTGAAACTGTACATGTTTAGGTAATTAACCTAATCAACTCTACAATTTATTATATATTGAAAAAAGCGTGAGCATGTCTGATAGACAGTTTTGTTTTGGCCTTGTTATTCTCGATTAATTAGTAGTTGATTTCCCTGCCTTTGTTTGTTTCTGTAATCTATGTTATATATAACATATGGATCATTAGGAACGTGATGAAGATGGTTAAAGATCAAAGAAAAAGATCAATGGTCGTCTTGAAGTTGTTAGTTACTGTTGTAACTTGCATGCTGGCTTCAAGGAATACAGTACTAATGTTATCAGCATCAGAAGCAGCACTGCCGACTGAGAAATTGCCAAGGATCAATGCGATCCACAATGCAGGGAAGTTAACATCCCATTCCCATTTGGAATCGGCCTTAATTGTTCTCTTGATGAACGGTTCGAAATATTCTGCAACAGATCTTCCACCCCGCATAGGCCTTCCCTCAAACTCACCAAATGGGAAGTGCTCAATATTTCAGATTTTTACAGATAGGTTAGTTATTACATGCGCAATGGTGATCAATATTCTCTGGTCATAGGCGGTGGTAATCAATATAATTTTCAGGTAAAAAACCCCATAAGTTTCTTGAACTGTTTGGATAAGAAAACCCAGAATCTGCTGAATTTAACAGGAATGCCGTTTAATTCCTCTTCACAAAACACTTTCGTTGCCGTGAGTTGTGGTGTTCTTACCTCGATCGCTTTGCGTTCAGGCAACATATACTCTTAGATTGGGTGCATGTCTATTGGTTCATCAAGTGATCATCATAATGGCTCTGCAAGAAATGAAATCCTTTGTGATGGCACAGACTGTTGCGAAACTTACATTACCGACAATATTCTAGATTCCTTCGAAATCTTGTTCAACAATAACATTACTGCAGCTGATCAAGATCAATATAGGAGAGAAAATGAATGCAAATTTGCGTTCATGATAGACGGGCACAATTGGTCTAATTACAAGAATAGTTCAATGTCGAGTTTTACAGTCATCCATAATATGGACTATGTTCCAGTCACCCTAGATTGGTACATAAATTATACCGACATCGACAAGATCTTTAGAACATTTATGTCTTGGTCAGCAAGAAAACAGCGCTTACACTACTGTGATGATGAAAGTGAGGAATATTTGAGGTCTCCTCCACAATGTCACTGCATTGGATTGCGAGGAAATCCCTATCTCATTGAAGGATGCAGTGAAGGTA
Organism: Artocarpus heterophyllus; assembly: GCA_025403435.1. NCBI lineage: Eukaryota > Viridiplantae > Streptophyta > Magnoliopsida > Rosales > Moraceae > Artocarpus > Artocarpus heterophyllus. The sequence goes on along the minus strand of CM046345.1, from coordinate 14,827,742 downwards.
AACCTTCAATGCAATCTAAACTACTTTCTATGATGAGCTTATAAGTGATCACTTATTCATTTTTTTCCCATTTTATTGGAAGAAGGAAAGAAAAGCACTGTTATATATGTGATAGCAGGCATTGCCTAAATAGTAATTTTATACTGGAGTCCATCATAAAATGTAGATTGGACTCCCACACTTATAATTTCAAAAAAGAAAAAAAGAACTGTAAAACAACATAGAGATGCATGTCAATCAATGATGTAAGTTATATTTCATTTCATTGGCACTAATTTGTGAGTCTACCGATCGAACAACATACACAGCATAGAAAGAGTGTACGGCATTCTTTTGATTTTTTTTTTAAAGATATTAGCTCCTTGTTTTGATTTTATCTTCTGGGTTTTCCTGTCAGATTTCAATGAATGCGAGGAGGAGTTCTCAAGAGATTGTGGGCCAGGGGGCACTTGTGTTAATACTTACGGGGGCTACCATTGCAGTTACAAGCGCAAGTCTATCGTCATAGGTCTTCCTCTCTCTCAGTTTTTACTTCTGATGTTTGAATAGGAATATCCAATATAAGCAAATTAGAAAGAACAGCTAGAAAGTAGAAAAACTGCAAGATATCATATGCATCTTCGAAATATATATGTACGTACGTGAGTGTGCATATATGTATATATACGTGTTGTATATTTATATATTATAGCTATTATTGTGCAAACTTACACTCTTTATTGAACTTCTTTCTGCATGTGTTTTCCTGATATGCTCTGTTCACAAGTTACATGATTTCATGCACTTCAAGTTTTGTGATAGTTATAGTAACAATGCGGTGCTTCTTCTAGGTATATACGGAAACTACTACAGCACTGTAACTTCAACTTTTCCGTACACATACATGTTTCCTTTTACAACAAGATTATTAATAACCATGATTTACTATAATGTGTCTATCAATATTTATGCACGTTTGATTTGATCCATACAGGTGTTGGCAGTGCTCTTGGAGCATTGTTTCTACTTTTCAGTACATGGGGGTTATACAAGTTCATAAAGAAAAGACGAGAAATTAAACGCAAGCGAAAGTTTTTCAAACGCAATGGTGGTTTGTTGCTGCAACAACAAATATCTACTGTTGAAGGCAACGTCCAGAAAACCAAGTTGTTCAATTCGAATGAATTGAAGAAGGCCATTGATAATTTTAGTAGAGACAGAATTCTTGGCCAAGGAGGCCAGGGCACTGTGTACAAGGGAATGTTGGAAGATGGAAAAATTGTTGCCATAAAGAAGTCTAAAATGGTTGATGAAGCCCAACTCTCAGACTTCGTTAATGAGGTTGTTATCCTTTCACAAATCAATCATCGGAACGTGGTTCAATTGTTGGGATGTTGTTTAGAGACAGAAGTTCCTCTTCTAATCTACGAGTTCATATCAAATGGAACCCTGTCCCATTATATTCATGAGCGAAATGAGGAGTTTCCTTTTACATGGAAAATGCGGTTAAGAGTTGCAACAGAAGTTTTAGGAGCTCTTTCTTACTTGCATTCAGCAGCCTCTTTTCCAATTTATCATCGAGACATCAAATCTACAAATATACTTCTTGACGAGAAATATAGAGCAAAAGTTGCAGACTTTGGCACATCAAGAACAGTTTCGGTGGAGCAAACTCATCTCACCACTATAGTATATGGCACATTTGGTTACTTGGATCCTGAATATTTCCAATCAAGCCAATTCACAGAAAAGAGCGACGTTTATAGTTTTGGGGTGGTTCTCGTAGAGTTATTGACTGGAGAAAAAGCAATATCTTTAACGAGGTCAGAGGAAAGCAAAAACTTAGCCACATATTTTGTTATGACAATGGAGGCAGAAAGTGTCTTTGATATTATTGATCCGCAAGTTCTTGAAGATGCCCCAAAAGAAGAGATCATGGTAGTTGCTAATCTTGCACAAAGCTGCTTAAATTTGAACGGAAGGAATCGACCAACAATGAAAGAAGTTGCAGTAGTGTTGGAGGGGATTCAAAGGCCTGAGAGAGCGGCATATAGTGTTCAACAAAAACCTGAAGAGGCTGAATATGTTAGAACTGAGTACATTGAGCCTTGGGATGTTTTTTCCACTTCTAAAGGATCAACTTCGAATACGGCGGCCAATACTCACACTCCGAAAATGCAAGAACTGCCACTACTGTCTTTCGAGTAGCCTTCAGCGAGTTGTCTTTTTTTTTTTTTTCTTGTAGTTGAGGCTTTTGTTTTTCCTATCTTTACTGAAGTTTTATTCTTCCTTGTATTTCTCCTCTAGCAATAGGGTTTCTTTTGTTTCTTTTTTTAAAAAAAAAAACTTATGTATCACTCATAGTACAAGATCACGTGTATGTTTTGAGTTGGCTACAACAGCTCTTGTTTAAGATGAGTGATCTCCTAGTTCAATTGGAAAAAAAAAGGGTATGGTTTAAATTAAGACCTGAACTCAAGATCACCTCCTTTTTACCTTTTTTTTCTTCTTTTTGGGGCAATTTATTTGCTGAAAAGTTAAAATGTTTCTAACTTTTTGTCATAAGACTAATTAAAATTTGCATTTTAATTCTAATCCTACACGGTATATAAGCAAATATCTTGAACTTTACGCAATACTAAAAGTTATGATGTTTCCTTCTTTTTGTCGAGTTTGGGTTCATCAGTTTCTCTAAAAGGGCTGAAACGAAGAACACTTAAATTCGTCTAAACCAAAATTTATGAAAAATGGTCTTGCAGGACTCGAGGAATTTTTAGTCATCGACCGCTCCATCCCTCTCATGCCCTCCAGTTGCAATCGCGGAGGCCAGTGGCAACTATTAGTTATTGCAATGGGCATAAACTGAAAAAATATTTCGAACAAATAAAAATGAGAAATGCTATAAAACTTGATATAGCAACTCTCTTTCTATCTCTTTATTGTTCTTTTTCTCCAATGTTCACATACAACTCTTCTAGTCCATGAATTCATATCAAATGGAACCCTGTCCCATTATTCATGAGCAAAATGAAGAGTTTCCTTCTACATGGAAAATATGATAAAGAGTTGCAACAGAAGTTTCAGGAGCTCTTTCTTACTTGTATTCAGTGGCTTCTTTTCCAATTTACCATCGAGACATCAAATCTTCAAATATACTCCTTGACGAGAAATATAGAGCAACAGTTGCAGACTTTGGCACATCAAGAACAGTTTCGGCGGAACAAACTCATCTGACCACTATAGTAAATGTCACATTTGGTTACTTGGATGCAGAATATTTCCAATCGAGCCAATTTACCAAGAAGAGTGATGTTTATAGTTTTGGGGTGGTTCTCATTAAGTTGTTAACCGAAAAAAAGGTGATATCTTTAGGAAGGTCAGAGGAAGCAAAAACTTATGGAGGCGGAAAGCATATTTGATATTACTGATCAGCAAGTTCTTAAAGATGCCGCGAAGGAAGAGATCAAAGTAGTTGCTAATATTGCACAGAGATGCTTAAATTTCAACGGAAGGGATAGACCAACAATGAAAGAAATCGCAATGGTGTTAGGGGCGATTCAAAGGCCCAAAAGAGCAACTTACCTTGTTCAACAAAATCCCGAAGAGCTTGAATACGTTAGAACTGAGTACATGGAGCCTTGGGATGTTGTCTTCACTTCCACAGGATCAACTTCAAATAAGACAACCAGTACTCACATTTTGAAACTGCAAGAACTATCACTTCTTTCAAATCATACTAAAAATTTCACTTATACTAAGGGATCATGTATGTGAGTTTTCAGTTGCATACATCAGCTTGTATTTAAGTATAAGTGATATTGTGGTTGAACATGGAAAATGATTGTATGTGTTAAGTTAGGATTTCAACTCAAGATCACCTCCTTTATCTCATGGTTTTTTTGCCAATTCATTGCTTAAAAGTTAAAAACTTTTTAAATTATTAGCATGAGAAGTAAATAAAATTTACATTTTTGAATTGTTTCTAAATAGGATGGTGGTATATTGGTATTGTTAAATTTTTCAGAAATATAAATAATAAAGTGGAAGCAAAGATTGCACATCTACCTATAGCAATTATATTCAAAAGATTGTCAAAAACGGTTTTAGTTATAGTTGGCTAGTCTATTAAAGACCTAATATTCATGTAAAGATAGAATTCTCATAGACACTCTTAGACTAGACACTATTTTTACAATTTTAGTTTTGTTTTCATTGCAGCCTGCTTCCCATCAAAGGAGACATATAAGTAAATTGGTTCCTATCTGTTACAGCCCAAAATTAAACATAGAAAAACTAATAGGTGGAATTAATTGTCAAAAGAAATTAAAAATATAGGCCTTAATTATGAAATAGGTTAAAGCAAATTACATGTTATGCTACATTATTAAAATATCATTTTTTTTAATGCCATAACTTTTCTTTCTCTTTCGATATTCCTATGTATGTCTCTCTCTCTCTCTCTCTTCAAAATCCACAAACTCTAGCGAGACTCCATAGCCTCGAACTTCTATCTCACGTCGGAGATCACGCAAAGTCGAGCGCACTAGAGTAGCTTCACTAGAGCTCCTCCTCTTCCTACGATGAGTGTTGCAAGCGTGATCTCCAAGACAAGATCTAGCGTTTCCTCTCTCCTTGTAATGACCAGAAAAATTTAAAAATTAATAAGTATGACTAATTAAGGATTTTTTCATTATCTACACTGTTAATTCATAAGAAATTATAAGTTTAGAGTTTATAAGTTTAAGCTTCTGTAAGAACTATGAGAAAATTTTAAGAATGCGGTTCAAGGCTAGAAATTTTATACAATGCCTAGAAAGTTTAGAAGTTTTAAATCACAACTTTGTCACAATTTACAATTATGAATTTTCTTAATTAACACGTGATTTGAGAGTCTTAATAACTATAAAAACTTTACAAATAAATAATATTATAAATGCACAACTTTATGTACTTTATGTATGGAACATATAACAAAATGAATGCTATGATAGTACACTTGGATAATTAAGATAATTATTCGATGTGCTAAATTAAGCTTTTATGATTCAAAAACTCTATGTACGAGTCAAGGTAATGACCTTTATAAGAATCTCAATTAGAATATTTAAATTGAGATTGATTAATAAAAAGGAATCTCTGATTCATGACAATTATACAAAATTCCTATATGATGGTAGTTTAGCGATAGAATATAAGATCAATCTTGATTTTAATGAGATCATAAAGCATATTAAAAATTTCAACAAAGCCATAAGAATTTTTAGAAGTTCCAGAATTCTAATATTCTATATGTGCACAGTTAGCTATTTATACAGTTAGTAATTACATAAAATTTATTATTACTATTGTAATAATAATAATAATAATAATAATAACAATAGTCATAATAATAGTAACAAAAAAACAGAGCGTTAATGAAGTCTATAAACATTGACGAGCCTTTAAGGCAATGCAATATCACAAATAGATTACTTTCAAATCCATGATATAGCTAAGAAATGCTTAAAAGTATCCATAGATTAGATACAGACCCATACAGCTTTTTAATATAAACAGTTTCGGTTCTTGCCCATAAATCACAAAATTGTGCCAAGTTCATATTCCAATTTAAATTGACTTTTAGATAGTCAATTTAAATTACAAAAATGTTTAACAAATTATGACTGCTACTTTTGTAAAATAAATAGAAGTTTATGATATGTTTTGATAGTAAAAAAAATAGCTTCTATTAAGATAAAAATGGCATATTTTATTTTAGAAAAAAATTATAATAAAAATATATTATTTATATATTTATAAGTTAGCACTTTAAAGTTTTAGAATTTACGAAATATTATTTTTATCAAAATATCGAATTTTAAGTTTTGATCAAAAATCTTAAATACCAAAAATTATTTTTAGAAAAATATATGCACATATACATATAGTGAAAATGGTTAAACATGGGTTTTAAGGACACAAGTGTTACAGCTTATTGTTTTAGAACAAAATCATAAAATCCATAAAGTATGAACAAATAGATGAAAATGATTTTATGACAGTATGGAGATTTTAATGAGGTAATGATACAATAAGAGAATCAAAATTTATTTAATTATTTTTAAAAGAATAAGAAGATTACAATTTTAAAAAATACAGCTATGTATATAGAAATTTCAAATTTACGGATCAAATTTGATCAACCCAACATGACACATATTAGACTATGAGGACTCAATGTCTATAAATACAAGTGAGCACAAAAAAATCAACCAATTAAAAATCAGCTTCCCACTCTCTCTCTACTTTCTCTCTCTACTCTTTCTCCTCCAACTCTCGTGTAGAATCCAGTGCACATTTTCGGCTCCTTTGCACCAACAGGAAGATCTCGACGAGCTAGTTTCGACGTTGTGCTGTGTCGACCATGACTCCACTAGAGCAGTCCACACTCTCTGATCAAAATCGCAAAAAACTCAAAACTTTCCAATGAGATCTCTTTACTGTTCGACATCCTATCGACATGATTCTTGTCCCTACACAACCAGCATGATGAGTAGAACATGATCCATGCCTAGTTGTACCTCAACAGTCACTGGAGAGCTCTACCTGTGTACCCCCACCGTGTGCCACCATGCCACCAAAGAACTATGTGCCACCGGAAGAGGTGGTTGACACCACCCAACCCACAAGACTCAAAGGGAGCCGACAATCCCTTGGAGCTAACGTTTAGCAAGAAGGGATTGTGGTGTAGACGTGATCGGTACTAGAGAATGAGGTACGACTCTAAACCCCTCCCTTGATAGCCATGATTTTTAATAGCGTTTTGGCCACACTTTATATTCTTAAAATGTTTTTAAGAATTGAAAAGTATATATATTTATTTACTTCCAAAAGATTTTGTATATGAGCATAATGAATAAGCGATAATAAATGCATAATGAAAACTCAATAAAAGTATACCAAGTGTAATAAAATGATTAAATGATACTAAAACACCAAACGGTCTAAGAATCCTTGTTTCTAAGTGCATGATCATAAATGTATTTAATTATTATTATTCCTCTGAATCGCCTTTAAATTTATTTATTTTATTTTATAAATAATGTTGTTAGAACTCAAATCCTACTGAGCCTTTCGCTCATAATTTTTACCATTTTTAAAATTTCTCCCTCTAGGTTGCCGCAGTACGTAGCTAAATAGAGCGCTGTAGATTTACTTATGTAGTTTGCGAGCTATTTAGTTTTCAGTTTTTATCAAGGCATGTAATAATAAGACTTTAATCATGCTCCTTGATTATGTTTTGATGGACATGGTCAACCTTTATGTTGTCACTAATGTGTCGGTTTCTTGTAGTGTTAAAGAACAAAAAATAAAAGAATGCTTGTCTTGGAGTTACTATTTGTTGTCATTACTTGCAAGTTGGCCATAAGAATTGCATTATCAACATCAGATTCAAGAGCACAGGTACTGAATATCGCCAAAAATAAATGTGCACTACGGTGCGGGAACATAAGCATCCTATTTCCTTTCAGGATAAGCCCTAATTGTTTTTTTGGACAAATAGTTTGAAATAACCTGTAACCAATCTACCATACCTCCTAGGCCTTTCTATAGCTAGCCTTAATGGTTTGAGCACCAATACTGAATATCACTAAAGATAGATACAAACAATGGTGTAGAAACATAAGCATCTCATTTCCTTTCGGAATCAGCTCTAATTGTTCTCTTAACAAATCATTTAAAATATTCTACAATAAATCTACCACCCCTATTAGGCCTTTCTATAGTGAGCCTTATATCGAGACCTTCAGTAGGCATGGTCAGGTTTTTTAGGTCAACAGCTCAAAAAGTTTCTTCAATTGTACAAACAAGAAAAACAAATCAAAATAGTTCAACTTCGCAGGAATGCCATTTGATTTCTCTTTAGATTCTTTAGTTTTGAGTTATGGCGTTGTAGCCGATATAGCAACACCTTTGGGAAAAATGTTTGCTCTGTCGACAATCTGCTCATCAAGTAATCATAGCAGTACTGCAAGATATAAAATTTTTGTGATGGCAAGAATAACTTCATAACCTTCACTCCACTATTAAAATTCCTACTGACGTCTTGGACATCTCATTCAATAATATTGATACCGTAGAAATGCATTCATGGTAGAAAGTGATTATCAAGCCAAACTCAATAGTTCAACGACAATCCGTAGAATAGATTATATACTTGTCTGTGTATTTTGGGACCTAAGTTATAGCGACATCCAGAAAATGCTTGGTACAAATATGTCACAGTCAACAAGTAAAGACCCCTTCCAGTTTTGCAATGATAAAAGTAATGAATTTTCTTGTGAATGGACGCATTTCGTGGATGCAAATATCCATCACTTTCATCATTGCATAATCGAAGCGATTTTTACTTGTTGATTGTGACATTTTTGTACAAAGTATATTTTTGATGTCACTAAATTTGTCATCTAAAGTAACACATTAGCTTATGGTTTTTTACAAAAACTGTCGTCTAATGTGCACTATAGAAGATGGATTTGGTAAAAACTGTCATCTAATGTGTGCTCTTGGTATTTCACGTGCATATTAGACGACGGTTAAAAAACCGTCATCTAATGCATACCACATATTATGACTGTGGATTAGACGATGGTTTGACTAACAGTTATCTTATCTTTTGTATCATTTCGTCGATACTAGTGTTTGTTTGTTTGTTTTTCTTAGTATAATTAAAACCTAAACTAATAATTTTTTTGAGTGATGAGTAGGCTTGATGATCAGAATCGATGATAAGAATTGAATTAAATTGAATATAGCTCTTAAAAAATAATAAACATTGTTTTATGTGTGTGTGTTTGATTCTTTTGCTAATTTTTATCTTACTTATTATTTTTGAACACTCTGAGCACATAGCCATGAGCACTTATTTGTTTTGCTTCCTAAGAGAAAGTTTATGTAAATTGTTTTTATGATCTCGTTGAACTCTAAAACCTTCTTGATTGTCATTTGAGGCAAAATCCTAGACTACAGTATATTAAGAATTACACTATATTAAGAATATGTTTGAGATCATCTTTGGACTATTTGAACCCTTTTGGAGCCTACCTTGATACATATATATTCCTATTCACCCCATTGAGCCTAATTAAGCTTTTTTCTTTGTCATCCATGATTTTAGCCAAGCTTTCAACATGTGATCATTCTAGGGAAGTATTTAGAGCTATGCTAAAATTGGAAGGATGGATAGAGTTTGTGAAAACAAAAAATAGAAAATGAAAAAAAGAAAGAAAGAAAGAAATCAAAAAAAAAAAATAGAGACAGAGAGAGAATTGAAAAAGAAAAAAAGAAGAGTGTTACATCCATTATTTATATTTATAAATACAACGAAATAAGTTTAGGGTGTAGTAACTCAATAAAAAGTGGATGACAGAAGATGGTTGAATGTAAATTTTAAGGTGTTACTTACAAAGTTGATTTGTGCTTTTAGAAAGGTTTCATAATGATTTGTATGTTTATTTGTGAATTTGAGCCACATTATTCTCCTATATCATAACTAAACCCAAATCATATATTACAAGCTTGAAAAAGTCCTAATGATCCTTAGTATTGTGTTAGTATACATTAGTGGAGAGTGGTATGAAAGGCAAGCCCATAGAGTTTGCAAATTTCTTCATCTAGAAATCCATTGTATTTCACTTATTTGCATAAACTTATCCAAGTTGCAAATGATTGAGTGTAACTGACTATTAACACACACTTGAAGAATCTTAAGTAAGGTAAAGCTAGCTTTTGAATTGAAATTCTTCACATTTACAATGTTTAGAAATTTTCTTTAAGCTATAAACTATGTGAAATCCTTGAGGCATGTTTTGTGAATCAAACTCAATCATTACTCTCTACCTTTTCATTCTTCCTTTTGTTTGACAACCATCAAAATATTAAATTTAAGGGTGTGATAGCTCTATAAAATAGTGTTATATCATCACCTTTTTTAAAATAGATACATTATCAGTTTTTCATGCATAAAATTAGGCAAGTTTTTGAGTTTCTTAGCTTATTCTATTTTATTTTACTTTTTTTCCGTTCATTCAATTTTATTTTTTTTATTTAAATCAATTTAATTCTGATATAGTTATCATTTAGTTTTGAGTTTATTTAGGATTATTATATTTTGTCATTTATTTCGTTTCATTTTTTATTATTTTTATTTTTAGTTTATTTTCCCTTCAAAGTGATTATTTTTTTCTTGTGTAGATAAATTAAGTGGAATGGGCAATTAAGGGTTTGTGTAGTAATTTGAAGTTGAGACAGGGTTAAAAACGAAAACAAAAATTCAAAATCAAATCAGCTCCAAACAAACAGCACGTGCAGAAAGTCGAAGGGAAGCACTCTCGTCCGATCAAATGCATATCTCCATCAAGGCACGAAGGCACGCACGCACGCAATTCGACCTCAAGGAGCGCTTCAACCTTGAGTTTTTGTATTGATTGAAAAATAAAATAAAAATAGGATGTTTTTGTTTTAGGATTTTAGGTTTAAAGGTTTTTGACAATGACGAGTGTGATGATTCAAAAAATATTTTGAGTCTTGATTTTACTTTTTTGTGTGTTTTGTTGTCGATGTTTTTGTTAGTTGTGTACTTTGATGAAGTTGGGATGCATGCATGTTGACGATTTTCCACTATGAGGATAAAAATGAAAAGATGCTGGATGCTTTTTTCTGGGATGAAGCAAACAATAGTCAAATGCAATGGCAAATTCGCAAGGTTCTGATGACGAACACAAGATGCCTAATGCGAGTATCTCATACAGGTGAGTTTTACAAATATGTCATGGTGTTCATCAGTCGTTTTCTTTTCTAAGACTTCTGAACAAAAAGATTTCGACAAAAATCTGATCTGATGAACAGGACGTGGATCAGCTGAGGGGAACAAGGCTCTTTTAGTTATAGCTCACAAGCATTCAACCTCATGAAGTTATAATGGCACCTATTAGGAGGAAACTAGAAGGAACAAAAGTCTGAAATGAGCTAAACTTGAACTGCTCATAATTCACAGAAATATAAGCAATGGTTAACCTTCTTAAGTCGTTGTAATGGTTACTTTTTTGGGGGAAGTTAGCTCTGAAGTGTGGTCAAGGAGCCAATCGTGGGATCAAATTCCTCTTCAAAAATTAAAATAAACTTATCTTTTCCTGCAATTCTTCTATGACAGTCGTTGAGATAAAGTAAAAATTTTGGAGTTCCCAGAAATTGTGGATGCCCCGTGTTGCAACCAGTCCATGCTTCAAAGAGATATAGCATACACTAAGTGGACATCAAAACTTCAGCAGAGCAATTATTGAGTTTATCCTAATCCAACGATGGAATAATTTTTCGCAATTTATGCTGATTCAGCTTAGCAAACGCTAAAAAAGCTTAACAAGTCAAGTGTTGAGCTATTTCACTCCCTTCTTTATCATCTGCCTTTAACAGTTGGCACGATCATTTAACATCCAAAAATGACCTACACTAGTCACAGACGCATCCTATCAATAAGATCAAAGCCAGTCCGTTTTCTTTCTTGTTTTCCACTTCATAAAACAATCCTTTTTGGAAGGCAATACATAATAAATTTATATCTCCAGGAGCTCCAAAACCAAGTGGCACAGGCCAATGCTTCTTAAATGTGAGGTTTCCAAACGAGAGACCTGGAAAAGCCATAATCTTGCTTTATAAACTCACCATCTTTGATAAAGGTGACCCACATATATTTAAGATGTCATGAACAGTTTCATGTTCTTGACATCCTCTTTAGTTTGTGGAACTTTTGGCGGTTTGAAATGCTTCCACAAACCAACCGGATGCCTACTTTTCACTTCGCCATCCCCGAATATCTTGGAAACATCTTTTCACACTCTGGATACAGCTTTGCGTAAAGGTTATAGTACTTGAGACTGCTAGGCTTGCTCAGAGCCCTTAATCCCACTTCAGATTCAAGCCTGTCTTTTGATCTCAAGTATTCTATCACATTGAACCGAGGAACAATTTGTTTATCAAAATTCACCTATATACTCTGGAGCATCAAGCAAACAACGGATATTGAATCTCATATTGTTCACCAAAAAGTCAATCTTTTTCTCAATATCCTCCTTCTTGTACACAATTGATCTCGGCTCTTTCCATAACACCTCTAATGCTTCTCTGCGAATAAGTCCTTGTCTGCACAATTAGTCCACTCTCAACTTCACTTCAATCCTAGCTCTAAACTCTCCCTCGCTAAAAATCTTCTCCTTAATCGCTTCCCTACATTTCAAACTCCTTAACAGTTCCAAACACTGCGAAAGCTCTCCGATCTCCATTTTGAGAATTCTCGGTTCTCTAACATCTCATTCCTGATAAAATCCTCACTAAAGCCCAAAGCTTTGAACTCGGACAGCAACGGCTTCAATCTCTCCTCAACCCCAAATCTCAAAGCCTCCGGGAAAGAACGAATTACCCCCTCAATTCGATCTCCGAGAATCAGACTTCCCTTCAGGAATTCGATTCTCCTCCGAATTTCCCTCTCGTTCATCAGAGTCACTCCAGGGAAGCCCTCTAAAACCCTAACCAAAGCGCCCTCGTTAAACCCTAAACCCCTCAAAACCTCCAATTTTCTGGAAAACCCATCCGCGTCTAACTGGAACCTTCTGGAGTGTTCCAGAACGCTCTTGATCAACAACGGGGAAACTCTCGAAAGCCCTAATCTTGAGAATCCCAATTCCCAATTCCTGAGAAATTCGCAATCCAAAACCCCAGGACAGTCGCAGACCAACGACACGAGGTCTTTCTGGGGGATTTTAAAGGCGAAAAGAAGAACACTAAGAGAATTTTCCATGTCTTTCAAATCTGATTGATTAAGAAGCGATTCTTCGCGAGGAAATTGTGGAGAAGAGAAGACGGGAAGCCATAACTCTGGAGGAGATTGGCGATGGAGATCTGCTTCCTGTAATGGGATTGATTGTCGTTGTCGAGAGAGATTGGCGATTTTGGTTTGAGAAAATTGGGGAATGTTTTGTGAGATGCTCAAGAGAAATTCTGGGTTTTGATCTTATGACCATTTTGTGATTCTGATGAGTTGCAGAGACTGGATTTTTGGAGAGACGGGATGGGACGACTTCAAGAAACGGCGATGGCGTTGCAAAAGACAATATAGTTTTAGAAACGACAGCAAAAGAAAAAACGACAGTATTTCTATCTCTAATCTCTACCGAACGTAAAAATGGACGATTCCACCATATATATTCTTAAAACGACACGATTAATATTTCCAAGTTTAAACAATAATAATTCTGCACACGATAATCTTTACACAGGCGTTATAAAGAGCGAATAAGTTCGGTCTTTTCCTTGCTATTGAAACAATGAAACTTTTGTTTTCCTTTTTTATGTTTTTGTACCTTTTTTTTTTCTCTTTTTTCTATTCTTTTCTATTTGACATATTTATTATTTCTCATTCGCCTCCTTTTGTATATGCATTAATTTTTTCTCCCTATTTTTTTTTGTTAACGTGCATAATGCGTACGCGCAGAGGACATGTTTTTGTCTAGTTTTTTACTAGTTTATGTTCAAAATAACAATAGTAAATTTGAATAGTTGACGGCGAGAAATAAACATCTATGTCACAAAACTTGTAAAGCAACAACACTATTAAGTAGACGGGAACGTTTTGAAGAAACCTACGTACCCGTTTAAAATAGCTTGTGGTTTTACTTTTATGCGGTAGAATAAGAAAAGCATAAGCTAAAGTTTTTTTAATTAGTGTTTGGACAGTATATAAAAAAAGTATTTTTTATTTTAAAAAAACGTTTGAATATATTTTGTTATACAAGTCAAAAGCTCTTGTTGGCTTAAAAAGTTGTGTAATTTAAGAATATAGATGAAATTCTTAATTTGTTATTCTTAATAAAAATGTCAAAAGATGTAAATAGAAAAACTTTTCATAAGTCTTTTTTTTATGAGCACCATTTGCATGGCTTCTTTTATAAATGCCTTTAAATGCAACAAGCTTATTGTAAGTGATAATCTACAAACCCAAATACTTATAAGCTATGAAAAACTTAAAAAAGCTATTCCAAACCATCGCTTGACGAACTTTAAAAGTTTATATTGTGTAATGTGACCAATATATGTATAACGCTTCTGCCATATTGTGTAAATGTTACATAAGTTGCCTATGCATATGTAGAAAGATAAAAATGTTGACTAAAGAAGGTTAATACTTATAGGTGTTCAAAACATTAGCTCCAACACATCAGTTACAACTATGAACAATAAAAAGCTCTCATTAATTACAATAAAAAAAGGTAAAAAAAATTGCTACAATATAAAGCTCTCACATGCTACAATTCTTAAACTTAAAACATATGTTTTAACTAATTCTTCGAACCAAACTTCATATCACACTTAAAAAGGTGATACACAAACATTGACGCTTTTTTAAAAGTTACATTTGTCAATGTAATGCTGATCATCGTGTTTTAGCGTTACAAATGTCGTCTGACTCATATATTACATTCCTGGCTCACATTGTTAGTGACTCAATTGTAGAGTCTTTTTTTTTAATCTCTTAATTTATTTTTCAATACGTGTGACATTATCATTCAAGCCCCCAATTGACTTTTATAACAATTTCTCACCTCAAACCTATGCGTAGCCTGCTTGACACAATAAACCAAAAGCCAATAAAAAATTTATGCATGGCCTTTATTTTATTTTGGTGATGCAAATTTACATCCACTTTTGTGACATTTCTTACCAGACTAAAAAGATTGGCCAAGATCTTTAAATTTCTAAGCTTTTATCATGTGCATCTCTTCGTTGTTTATATACGTTCTTTACATAGGCGTGTTGAATTTGTATGGTTGGCTGCTTGAATTGTTATTCCACAGTAATTTGGTTGATTGCTTGAGTTCTTTCTTTTTGAATGAGACCCCAATACTTCCTTTTTTTTGGAAAATTGTATTAAAGAACACAGTTTCAATTTTTAGTTTAAGTACATAACACACTTTTGAAAATATTTAAGTACATAGTGTTGTCTGGTCATCGAGTTGGGCCTGGTTGGGTATTAGGCCCAGAAAGGCCCGAAGTTGATCTCGGCCCATATTGCCTCTGTATGTTCTAGAAGCTTTTTTCTCAAATAATACCCAAAAAGGGTAAAATAGTCTATTTACATCCATGTATAAATTGAAAGATCTCTAAGATGACGTTAAGTACTCAAGCTGGTCAAAATCAACCGAATCTAAGATACTCATAATGGATAAGGCCAATACGAGATCACGGTGACGAGGTCTAGCCAATAGAAGAGGAGATTTTATTGTATTTGAATTTAAAAAATGCTTAAGGAGTAAGGCATTAGCCATCCCCATATACTATAAGTAGAGGCTAGTTCTTGAGAACAACCTAAGTCCAATTTTTAGCACAAACCTTTTCTATTCATTTTTTCTCATAGTGAAATCCTACCACTTGAGAAAAACCTATAGTAAACTTATAGAAAAACCTATTCATTTTTTCTAAGTACTAGTGTTTGTTTGTTTTTCTTAGGATAATTAAAACCTAAACTAACAATTTTTTTGAGTGATGAGTAGATTTGATGATCAGAATCGGTAATAAGAACTGAATTGAATTGAATATAGCTCTTAAAAAATAATAAACATTGTTTTATGTATGTGTTTGATTCTTTTGCTAATTTTTATCTTACTTATTATTTTTGAACACTTTGAGCACATAGCCATGATCACTTATTTGTTTTGCTTCCAAAGAGAAAATTTATGTAAATTGTTTTTATGATCTCATTGGACTCTAAAACTAGACGGATTATCACTTAAGGCGAAATCCTAGACTACACTATATTAAGAACATGTTTGAGATCATCTTTGGACTATTTGAGCCCTTTTGAGCCTACCTTGATACAAATATATTCCTATCCACCCCTTGAGCCTAATTAAGCTTTTTTCTTTGTCATCCACGATTTTAGCCAAGCCTTCAAATAGTTTTTCAATTTTTTACCCTTTACTCGTTAGCATGTGATCATTCTAGGGAAGTATTTAGAGCTATGCTAAAATTGGAAGGATGGATAGAGTTTGGGAAAACAAAAAATAGAAAATGAAAGAAAGAAAGAAAGAAAGAAAGGAAAAAAAAAAAAGAAAAAAAAAAAGACCAAGAGAGAATTGAAAAAGAAAAAAAAAGAAGTGTGTTACATCCATTATTTATATTTATAAATACAACACAATAAGTTTAGGGTATGGTAACTCAATAAAACGTGGATGATAGAAGATGGTTGAATGTAAATTTTAAGGTGTTACTTACAAAGTTGATTTGTGCTTTTAGAAAGGTTTCATAATGATTTGTGTGTTTATTTATGATTTTGAGCCACATTATCCTCCTATATCATAACTTAACCCAAGCTTGATAAAGTCCTAATGATCCTTAGTTTTGTGTTAGTACACATTAGTGGAGAGTGGTATGAAATGCAAGCCTATAGAGTTCGCAAATTTCTTCATCTAGAAATAAATCATATTTCACTTATTTGCATAAACTGATCCAAGTTGCAAATGATTGAGTGTAACTGACTATTAACACACACTTGAAGAACCTTAAGTAAGGTAAAGCTAGCTTTTGAATTGAAATTCTTCACATTTGCAATGTTTAGAAATTTTCCTTAAGCTATAAACTATGTGAAAACCTTGAGGCATGTTTTGTGAATCAAACTGAATCATTATTCTGTCTTTTCATTCTTTCTTTTGTTTAACAACCATCAAAATATTAAATTTAAGGGTGTGATAGCTCTATAAAATAGTGTTATATCATCACCTTTTTTAAAATAGATACATTATCAGTTTTTCATGCATAGAATTAGGCAAGTTTTTGAGATTTTTAGCTTATTCTATTTTATTTTACTTTTATTTCATTTCATTCAATTTTATTTTTTATTTAAATTAATTTAATTTTGATATAGTTATAACTTAGTTTTGAGTTTATTTAGGATTATTATATTTTGTAATTTATTTAGTTTAGTTTTTGATTTTTTATTTTTAGTTTATTTTCCCTTCAAATTGATTATTTCTTTATTGTGTGGGTAAATTAAGTGGAATGGGCAATTAAGGGTTTGTATAGTAA
The DNA here is from genome assembly GCA_025403435.1 of Artocarpus heterophyllus. Taxonomy (NCBI): domain Eukaryota; kingdom Viridiplantae; phylum Streptophyta; class Magnoliopsida; order Rosales; family Moraceae; genus Artocarpus; species Artocarpus heterophyllus. The sequence continues at coordinate 14,810,651 of CM046345.1, read as the reverse complement.
TTTGAAGTTGAGATTGGGGTTTAAAACGGAAACAAAAATTTGAAATCAAATCAGCTCCAAACAACCACCACGTGCAGAAAGTCAAAGGGGATCACTCGTTGTCTCTGTCGTCCGATCAAATGCATACCTCCATCAAGGCACGAAGGCACGCACGCCATTCGACCTCAAGGAGCGCTTCAACCTTGAGTTTCTGTATTAATTGAAAAATAAAATAGGATGTTTTTGTTTTAGGATTTTAGGTTTAAAAGTTTTTGACGATGACGAGTGTGATGATTGAAAAAATGTTTTCAGTTTTGGTTTTACTTTTTTGTGTGTTTTGTTGTCGATGTTTTTGTTAGTTGTGTACTTTGATGAAGTTGGGATGCATGCATGTTGACGATTTTCCACCATGAGGATAAAAATGAAAAGATGCTGGATGCTTTTTTCTTTTTTTTTGGGATGAAGCAAACAATAGTCAAATGCAATGGCAAATTCGCAAGGTCCTGATGGCGAAAACAAGATGCCTAAAGCGAGTATCTCATACAGGTGAGTTCTACAAATATTTCATGGTGTTCCTCGGTCGTTTTCTCTTCTTATACTTCTGAACAAAAAGATTTCGACAAAAATCTTATCTGATGAACAGGACGTGGATCAACAGAGGGGAACAAGGCTGTTTTAGTTATAGCTCACAAGCATTCAACTTCATGTAGTTATAATGGCACCTATTAGGAGGAAACTAGAAGGAACAAAAGTCTAAAATGAGCTAAACTTGAACTGCTCATAATTCACGGAAATATAAGCAATGGTAAACCTTCTTAAGACGATGTAATCGTTACTTTTTCGAGGAAGTTCGCTCTGAAGTGTGGTCGAGGAGCCAATAGTGGGATCAAATTCCTCTTCAAGAATTAAAATACAACTTTTCTTTTCCTACAATTCTTCTATGAAAGTTGAGATAGAAGTAAAAATTCTGGAGTTCCCAGATATTGTCGATGCTCCGTGTTGCAATCAGTCCATGCTTCAAAGAGATCTAGGATACACTAACTGGATATCAAAACTTACAGCAGAGCAATTCTTCAGTTTATTCTAATCCAACGAAGGTATAATTTTCCATAATTTATGCTGATTCTGTTAGTTGTTTGGGCATTTATAACAACCATAAAATATAGAAAACGGAAGCGTATAGGATCGAATTCAATACCTCCAGCCATTGTCGTTTAATGCTCTGTTTTCCACTGCGTGATTAACGAATTTTTGGTTTTTCTGGGCACTCTCAATTCTACACTTTGATGGTGTAATTTTCATGAATGAATTGTGTGCTCAGGGACCCGAACATTTAAAACCGCGACCATCACACGGTTGTAACGGTTGGTACCAACCGTTACACGTGAGGCAGTTGATACGTGAAGCATATCACGTGGGCCAAAAATTGAAACGGCCAAATGAGTTTTTAACATTCTCCCACTTGGCCCACGTATTACATCAACTGCTATAATGAGAAACAAAACACATGAATCATGGCGACAGGTCCTCTAAATAACGAGTATTATCTTCCATGTATCACAATATATCTTGTTTCTTAGATTTTCTCTCTTATCTAATAAACCCTATGTTTATTCTAGGTCCTAAACTTTAGTGATATTTCTCAGAAATAAAGTTGCACACTTAATTGAAGCTGAAAAGAGAAAATATCATAAATATAGAGTTTCACAACAAAGTATGACAAAATTACATAAGGGAACTAAGTCTCATTCTATCCATATGATCCCTAAATTTTACTGGTGGCATGCCTTTAGTCAAGGGATCGACAATCATCAATTCAGTGCTTATGTGTTTAATGACCACTGCTTTATCCTTAACACGCTCCCTTATGGCTAGATACTTAATGTCGATGTGTTTGCTTCGACTACCACTCTTGTTGTTTCTAGCCATAAAAACAGCAGCTGAATTGTCACAGAATATCTTCAACGGCCTAGAGATAGAATCCATAATCCTAAGCCCAGAAATGAAACTCTTGATCCATACACCATGTGAGGTAGCCTCAAAACAGGATACGAACTCGGCCTCTATAGTAGAAGTAGTAGTCAAGGTTTGTTTGACGCTCCTCCATGAAATAGCTCCACTAGCCAGCATGAAAATGTATCCGGAAGTTGATTTCCGTGAATCAATGCAGCCAGCAAAGTCAGAGTCAGAGTAGCCAATGACTTCCAAGTTGTCAGTCCATCTATACATAAGCATGTAGTCTTTGGTTCCTTGTAGGTACCTCATCACCTTTTTTGCAGCCTTCCAGTGGTCTGATCCTGGATCACTCTAATATCTGCTCAACATTCCTACAGCAAATGCAATGTCAGGTCTTGTGCAAACCTAAACATACATAAGACTTCCAACAGCTGAAGCATATGGAAGGTTGCGCATCTGTTCTCTTTTAAGGTCATTTCTCGGGCACTGATTCAAATTGAATCTGTCACCCTTCACAATGGGAGCTATACTCGGTGAACAATTTTTCATCCGAAATCTCTTCAAAACTTTGTTGATATAGGCCTCTTGAGACAGACCCAAAGTGCCTTTATATCTGTCTCTGTGTATCTTAATGCCTATAACGAAGGATGCATCACCCATATCCTTCATGTCAAAGTTTTTAGAGAGGAATTGTTTTACCTCATGTAGCATACCCTTGTCATTGGTTGCAAGTAAAATGTCATCCACATATAGAACCAGGAAACAAATTTTCTCCCATTGACCTTTTGGTATATACATTGATCCATGATGTTCTCTACAAATCCAAATGAAGAGATGACATCATGAAATTTCAAATACCACTGACGGGAGGCCTACTTTAACCCATATATGGATTTCTTAAGCTTACATACCAACTGCTCACCATTACTAGAAGAGAATCCTTCTGGTTGTTTCATATAAACCTCTTCCTCTAGTTCACCATTGAGAAAGGCCATTTTCACATCCATCTGTTGCAACTCCAAGTCAAAATGAGCAACAAGTGCCAAGATAATGCGAAGAGAATCTTTCTTGGATACAAGAGAAAAGGTCTCCTTATAGTCGATTCCTTCTTTTTGAGTGAATTCTTTAGCCACGAGTCTTGCCTTATATCTTTCGATGTTGCCTAATGAGTCTATCTTTGTTTTATAGACCCATTTACACCCTATGGCTTTTGCACCATTAGGCAACTTGACAAGATCCCAGACTCCATTGGATGCCATAGAATCCATCTCATCCTTCATTGCATCGTGCCAAAGTTTCGATTCTTGGCTACTTATGGCTTGTGAAAACATTTCGGGATCATTTTTGGCTCCAATGTTGTAGTCCGATTCTCGTAGATACACAACATAATCACTAGAAATTGCTGATTTCCTTCCTCTAGTAGATCTCCTTAATGTTGGTTCAACATTTTCTAGAGGAATCTGTTATCCAACTTGTTGCTCGATTGTTTCTAGTGGTTCTTGAGCAACTTGACCTTCTAGATTATTATCAACAATTTGTGGAACCTCAATGATCGGTTGCACAACACTCGGTTGAACTATAGGAGTGCTATGAACTATGATCAACCTGCCACTTGATGTAGATGGTTGAGCTTCAGTATGATCTCCTTCCAAAACTATGTTCCGAAATTGATCGCTCCCACTAATCAAGTCATTCTCAAGAAACTTGGCGTTCCTTGATTCCACAAATCTAGTGCTATGAGTTGGACAGTAGAATCTATATCATTTGGACCTTTCGGTATATCTAAAGAGTACCCACTAATGGTCCTCAAATTCAGCTTCTTCTCTTGTGGGTTATATACTCTTACTTTAGACGGACATTCCCAAACGCGTATATGTCGCAAACTCGGTTTCCAATCTTTCCATAACTCAAATGGCGTCTTTGGGACAGCCTTAGTCGGAACCCGGTTTAATATATACACAGCCGTCTTAAGAGCTTCAGTCCACAAGGACTTATGTAGGTTGGAGTTACTCTGCATACTCCTCACCATGTCCATTAATGTTCGGTTTCTTCTTTCTGCCACACCATTCTGATCCGGAGAACCAGGCATGGTATATTGGGCAACTATCCCATGTTCTTGAAGAAACCTTGCAAATGGACCTTGAGCTTGTCCATCCTCAGTGTATCTACCATAATATTCTCCACCTCTATCTGTCCTCACGATCTTTACTTGCTTTCCGCATTGTTTCTCTACTTCAGCCTTGAAAACTTTAAAGGCGTCTAATGCTTCGTCCTTTGTATGAAGCAAGTAGAGATACATGTACCGTGAGTAATCATCTATGAAAGAGATGAAGTATCTCGGACCATATGAGTCCATTACTGGACCACAAATATCTGAATGTATGATTTCTAATATTTCTGAACTCCTCTTGGCACCTTTCTTAGACTTGTTGGTTAGCTTTCCCTTAATGCAACCCACACAAGTCTCGAAGTCAGTAAAATCCAAAGTACTAAGTACTCCATCATTCACTAACCTCTTGATCCTCTCAATGGAGATATGTCTTAATCTCTGATGCCACAACATAGAGGAATCCTCATTAATAACACAACGTTTAATGCCAGATTGAACATGCATAGCAGTATGATGTGGTTCATTTTGCAAATTAATTGAGAAAAGACCATTAGACAAAATACCATTCCCAACAAGATCACATTTATAAAATAAACTAAAATATTTGTATGAAAAAGTAAAGGAATATCCTAAAGGTATAAGTCTGGAAATAGAAATTAAGTTCCTAGAAAAGTTTGGAATGTAAAATGTCTTATCCAATTCCAAAATAAAACCACTACTTAAAACTAAGGTGCATGTTCCGATGGCTTCCACATGTGAACACATCTTGTTCCCTGAAGAGATGCTAAGCTCACTTCCCAGTGGCTTCCTTAGTTTTCGCATACCCTGCAAGGTATTCGAAACATGGATTGTAGATCCAGAATCAATCCACCATGTGTTATAAACAACATCAATCATATTAGATTCATAACAAACCAATGAGATTGAATTACCTTCTTCTCAAGCCAACTCTAAAATTTTGTGCAATCCTTCTTCATGTGTCCCTTCTTTTTATAGAAGAAACACTTGGATTCCTTTTTAATGACAGCTTTGGGAGATATTTTACTCTTCCCTTTGTCCTTGGCCTGATGTTGGTCTTGATTCTGATTCTTTCCTCTCGTGGTTGTTAGTGCAGTTTCACCCATTTCCATTACAAGCCTCCCCTCTTCCTGAGTACACATGGTCAGAAGTTCATTTATTGACCATTTGTCCTTATGTGTATTGTAGGAAATCTTAAAGGGCCCATATTGTTTTGGAAGGGTGTTCAGAATGTAGTGCACCAAGAAAGATTCAGACATATCTACCTCAAGGTTCTTTAATTGAGCCGCTATGTCCCTCATCTCCATGATGTGCTCACGCACACCTCTCACACTGGTGAGCCTTAAGGATGAGAACCTCATGATTAGGGTGCTGGCAAGTGCCTTATTTGAAGTTTCAAATTGCTCATCAATGGCCTTTAGTAATGCCCGGACCTTGTCATACTGTTCGACGGAACCACGTATACCAGCAGAGATTTTGGTCTTTATGAACATGACGCTAAGGCGATTAGATCGCTCCTAACGTTCATAAAGAGCAATCTCATCCTGAGTGCTGGTGTCAGTAATTACAGGCTCGTCTTTCCTTATAGCATAATCAATGTCCATCCACCCTAAGTGAAGGAGTATTCTCTCCTTCCAGACTTTATAGTTATCCCCTTTCAGCTCAGGGATATCACATCGTACATCAGAGAAATTCACAGGTTGTATGACTGTATAATTAAAATAAACATGCTTATGATCAAAATATTGAGGCTAATAAACATAAATTATGCTTTACCAATGTAAATCATGCATAATATCATGAATCTATGACATAAAACTTGCCTGTGGGCTAAAGTTCTAATTCAATTAGATTCATTTAATTGTATGATAAAACTATCAAATTATGTTCCCTTTTCTAATCCCTGTGGGTAAATCAGAAAATATAATTTGATATTTTATCCCAATTAGTCATACCAATATAATAAAAATTCATGTGGGATAAAATTTATTATATTAAGTACAACTAATTACAATAAATGTCCTTTAACCAAATGTGATCCTAAACCAATTAATATATAATTTTATATAATTAGAGTTATTGTGGCTAAGCTACAATTATTCAAAAATTATATGGATCACTTAGACATTTAATTTTGTTCACAAATTATTCATGAAAATCGCATGTTCTATAGGCAATATAATAATTATGAACAAGGTCTTAATTTGTGCTAAATGGGTTAATTAACTTAATAACATGCATAATAAAACTTAAAACAATGCATATAACAATAATTAGCACAACAATTATATCAATATATTTTCCAATAAAACATTCATTAATATGGAACATTTTCTAAATGAAATGCATAATTAATTTCATAATTTATGCATAAAATGTATTTCCAAAATTATGTACATACAACAATAAAATTATGCACATAAAACAAATACTTGGTACATAATGCTTAAATTGAATTTCCCATGAAATTATTGCAAGAATTATGTGCATATCCAAAAACCAAAAATTAATTTTTTTTTTTATTTTCAGATTTTTTTTTATTTTTTATTTTTTGGCCAAAACGGCGTCGTTTAACTTAAGGGGGGGTCCCCAAAAATGGCGTCGTTTAGCTTTGGAGGTTCTCGCGCCCGCCAAAAACAACGGGTCGTTTTGCTGCCCGAATGCAAAACGACCTGTTGTTTGGATCGTCTTCAACCTGCAGCCGGGTCGTTCTGACCCGGTTGCGACCCGTGCGACCCGACGGAAAACCCGACGGTTTTTCTTCCCTCCGACGTCCATTTTAGGCATTCCAAATCCCAAAATGCTCAGAAATCAATAATGTGATGATTTATGAATTCAAAATACATAATTAACCAAGAATTCATATTAGTCACGACTTGTTTTTCACGGCCATAAAACCGGCATGCACAGACCGGAAAATTTTGTCGAATTTCTCGATTTTTCATCATAAAACATTAAAAAAACATTAACTTAATGGTTTTATAGCAGTAACATTGACAATATGTCAAAGAAAAACAAAGCCCAAATCACGGTTCAGAAACCGTGGAAAACTGAAATTTTTTGTTCAAAAATTTGAACATCAAGGCAGAGGTATAAGGCTCGGATACCAGATGTTAGTTGTTTGGGCATTTATAACAACCATAAAATATAGAAAACGGAAGCGTATAGGATCGAATTCAATACCTCCAGCCATTGTCATTTAATGCTCTGTTTTCCACTGCGTGATTAACGAATTTTTGGTTTTTTTAGACACTCTCAATTCTACACTTTGATGGTGTAATTTTCATGAATGAATTGTGTGCTCAGGGACCCGAACATTTAAAACCACGACCATCACACGGTTGTAACGATTTGTACACATGAGGCAGTTGATACGTGAAGCATATCACGTGGGTCAAAAATTGAAACGGCCAAATGAGTTTTTAACAGATTCAACTTAGCAAACGCTAAAAAAGCTTAACAAGTCAAGTGTTGAGCTATGCCACTCCCTTCTTTATTGTCTGCCTTTAACAGTTGACACGATGATTTAACATCCAAAAACGACCTACACTAGTCATAGACGCATATCAAATCCAGTCCATTTTCTTTCTTGTTTTCCACTTCATAAAACCGTCCTTTTTGGAAGGCAATACATAATAAATTTATATCTCCAGGAGCTCCAAAACCAAGTGGCACAGGCCAATGCTTCTTAAATGTGAGGTTTCCAAACGAGAGACCTGGAAAAGCCATAATCTTGCTTTATAAACTCACCATCTTTGATAAAGGTGACCCACATATATTTAAGATGTCATGAACAGTTTCATGTTCTTGACATCCTCTTTAGTTTGTGGAACTTTTGGCAGTTTGAAATGCTTCCACAAACCAACCGGATGCCTGCTTTTCACTTCGCTGTCCCCCGAATATCTTGGAAACATCTTTTCACACTCTGGATATGGCTTTACGTAAAGGTTATAGAACTTAAGTCTGCTAGGCTTGATCAGAGCCCTTAATCCCACTTCAGATTCAAGCCCGTCTTTTGATCTCAAGTATTCTATCACATTGAACCGAGGAACAATTTGTTTATCAAAATTCACCCCTATATACCCTGGAACATCAAGCAAACACCGGATATTGAATCTCATATTGTTCACCAAAAAGTCAATCCTTCTCTCAATATCCTCCTTTTTGTACACAATTGATCTCGGCTTTTTCCATAACACCTCTAATGCTTCTGTGACACCCGTTATTCTCCTAACGGGTATTGAGGTAATTAAATTAATTTTTAATGTATAAAAAAAAAATTGCTTCATTTAAATTTATTTTATAATATTTATTTTTATCTATTTTTAAATTTTCTAAAATTCTCCTATATTTATTTAGTATGATTACTAAAAAGCCTTAGAACTTCTAATAAATCTCAAAAATGTCATATTGGCATTATATGTGTTAAAGTCTTTAGATGAGACATAAGGATATCTTTTCCAACTACTCTTGACCCTCATTTTCTTTATTTCCTCCGTGACATGCTTCAACATGTCTCCTCTATAATTGTTTCTATCACTTCTCTTCAAAGACTTCATCTTTTCTTCCTTTCTCTTCCACGGTTCCCACACTCTTCTTCTCATTTCTTTGCTGAAGCAAAATACTTAGAGAACTTCTTCAAGGCTGCCATAAAAATCAGCCACCATCACCTCCATTTGAGCAAGAATTTCAGTCATACCGAAGTAAAGGAACCTGTTTTGAAGCCATTTCAAGCTTCCAACTAACCATAATCCGAGGTTAGAATCTTATGAACAAATTTAGTCTTTCATTTATAAATTTTCTTTTATACTAAAGGATTATTCAAATTTGCGTTCTTAAACCTAAGTATATGTTTGTTGCTATTTTGGAGCATATGTATGAAGTCTAAGTGTATATGCCCTAGACAGAAAATTTATATTGTTAAACTTTATAATACCTCTATGGGCAGTGGTTATTTCTTGAAATTCTAAGATTAAATTAAAATAAATTTTATGAATGTAGTTGTATGTTGTGCTTTAGTTTTAATTGTCCTTATGCACGCCTTAGGATCAAGGGAGTATGGAGCTAACGTTAATTGATTCCAGGATTAAGAGACTGTTGATAAGCTTAAAAGGTAGGGATTCTATTACTCATCTTTTGTGAGGTTTTTATAGAATTAAAATTGATTGTTTTGCCGCAATATATATATATATCTATGTTGAACTGATATTATATGATTATCACATATGAAACTATGACATGGACTCGTCTTGTATTGTACGGCGAGGAACATAATGAATTGACACATGTTATAAATTGAGAAGCATGGTTAGGAAAACTAACTCTATTGATAATGATTCAATATAGAGAAATTGTGAGACATGAAGAGGGCGACGGTTACGTCCTTGGGCATGAATACCCTAAAAGGTAAAATAGGGGGAAGGCGATGACGCTTCCTTGGGTTGAAAGTCCCAGAACACACTGTACAGGAATCGACTTGGTGAGGACTCGGGGCTTGATGTCCCCTCACCGGAACACCCTTGGAATGTTTATAGGGTGATCAAGTGCGCCCATTTGGGTTTCGATGAGTTGAGTGATACTCAATTTAACATGGATACCTAGGAACAATGATGATTGTTAATATTTGTATAAATGTGTAATTATGACACTTGGTAATGATTAACTACGGTATCCATAAGATGTGATCATAATAAACCTCATAATCTGGAATATGATGTGACTTACTGACCATGCAGATTTTAATGTGGTAATGATAGAGGTGAGTAATGGTTTTCTCTACTGAGCATAGTGTTGCTCATTCCCTTATGTTTATATCTTTTCAGGACTCACTAAGTGTGAGGTGGCTACGAGAAATATAGTTGAGGAAGTGATGTAACTATATTACATTGGGACTGCTTCAATCGTTGAGAATGTTCTTCATGATAATGTAAGCATCAATTGTTACTTTCTGTGACTGTATTACAATGTGTTGAGGGTTAAAATGATGATGACAACAGTTTATATTATTAAATTTAAGGTGCTACATTAAAACTGTGGTTTATTTATCGTTTATATTTTTATTTTTGAGTTGAGAGTTTTCATTTAAGTCCCGGGCAAAATTTAATTTTTAAGGTTTTACTTTTATTATTTATTTTTATTTTATCTCATTAAAAACTGTTAACCCCCATATAGGGGCGTTACAGAATTTTTGGTATCAGAGCCTAGGTTCGGTTAACCTAGGGAGTGTAGCACCACTTTAAAAAAATATATTTTTGAGATGGTTTTGAAGCTGAATTTTTATTGTCATCATCAAAATGAACCTTCACATTGATTTATACAGTCTAGAAGGATGTAACATGGAAAGGCCATAGAATGAAAATATTAATAGTTATATGAGTACAATAATTATATAGAAGGAAAGTATTAATAGTTATGAGGGAATGATAATTATATGGAATGAGTTTATAAGTAGAATGCTTATGAGAGATTCGTATAATATTTGGACCTATAAGCATATCTAATTCGTATAAACGATGAGAAATTCGTGTAGATACGAGGATTTAAAAGTATTTTGTCTCGTGAAAAACAATAAGAAATATAATGCTTGATTTATTGATTTTAAAGTTCGACGTAGATATGTCAAATTTTTCGTAATTGATTCAAACCTAAGTAATGATTATGTGTGGATTCGATGGAGCACATAAGTGTCAATATCTTTTCTTAAAAGTTCTATTTATTTGAGGAATATGATATAAGTTGGAAATCATGGTATTGAATCATGAGAGAGATAAATGTTAGACTTTTGGTCTGTTGAGACTGTGTAAAGTCTAGAATGCATGAATCTCAAAATTGGAATATTTCGTTACGTACATTGTATTTAAGTGTATCAGTGAATCTTTTGGTTACCTACGGTTTTGTTATATGAGGAAATTATATATTGTATAAGTAGAATTGTGGGGATTATAGATGTTCTTAAGTAGTAACATCAAGTGTCTTTGTTCATTGATATGGTCTACGTTGAAAGACGTAAATCGTATTGATTTCAAGGTTAGTCACATTCTAAACCCTTGGTAGTAATGATGATGAATCCATTGATAGATGTTAAGTATTATGAATAACATATGGGTGTATGCATTGTTCAATAAGGTTTTGATTAAAACAAAATTATTTGAGTTGTTGGAAGATTATGTTGTTATGAAATGATTTTAAATATCATTCAGGAAGATCCTTGTTGTCGTTAAATTAGATTTGTTGTTCATAGTTAACTTTATCTATAGTGGGCTTTAAATTGGGTTTAAGATTTATACAAATTGGTTTTCAATTTTATATTTGTTATTTAACTCGTTCTAAATGTGTTAAGGCCCGAAACAACCTGACCATTTTCAACTAAGAACATTTGGGCCTAGTTTAAATCCTAAATCAGTTTGATTCACACTGTCTCTCCCACGTGGTCTCTATACGTGTCATATACAGTGGTTTAATTATTGTTTACAAATACGTTTACTGTGCATAGGAGCTTATTTCTCCGAGTTCACTTTTTCTCTCTTAATTTGTTATTTTCTCTCTAAATCGCAAATCCTCTTCTTTTTCATTAAAAATTCTTCTTTTTCTCTAAAAGAAGAAGGAATTCTAGGATTCTGCAATTTACTATCTTAATTTTTCCTTTCTATTTACTCTTCTTTCATCTCATCATGGACCCAAAGTACCAACACCTGAGAAAGTATTTCCCATCACTCTCCCAAAAGATTCTTAGAAAGAAATATAAGGCTAGAATTACTCGGTTGTGGATTCTTATGCGTTTTGGCATCCCTTGTGATGTGAGAATGTTGATAGAGGGGAAGATCCGTCCGAGTGACTTTAGTCAAGATGTCGGTTTACCAGGAACAGGTACCAGTCGTAGTGCAATGAAAAGAAGAGCTCGTGCCATCGTGGTCACTTGTAACAAATGTGGAAGACAAAATTGTAACGGTAAATGTACTTCACCTGGTTATATGTCTACGAATAGAGAGGATAAAATAAGGTTTTGTAGGGATGGACTTTCAAAGGAGAACTTGGATAGCATCCATCCTCCTCTCCACGGTCACCCTAGTGGATATGTTCAAGGAGCTATTTTTAAACTCTGGCCTAAATTTTATACAGAAAGACAACGCCTCAGGAATATGGTATTTCTAGATCCTGTTTGTCAAGCCATAAGAAAACTGGATGGGGAATAAGTCATCGCTCTATAAAGGTTATTTAGTCTTTACTTATTTGAAGCAGTTTTAGCTGATGTTCAACAGTTTGTGTTTTTCTTTTACTCAGAATATTTGCTTTTGTGTTTGAAATAATTGTGATTATTAGATTGATACAGTAAGTGTTAATATCTTATTTAATTTATGATTTTCTTAAATATATATATAATAAAATATATTATCTTATCAGACACGTTACATACGGTACAGTAATATGTTTGAATTTTGAAAAGCTTATCCAGATATTTCAAGATTTGTGTCTCAAATTTCAAAAGTTCTACAGTATTTGTCGTTTATATTAAATTTCTAGACTTGGAGTATATTTGTCAAAAAGTCTACAGTTGTGTCATGAGGGTCTTTTGTCGAATTGTTCTCAATTGTCAAAAGTTATACAATTAGAGTCTAATCTTTTTCAAAAAGTGAATCAGATTTTCTGTAAACTATCAATCACCTTATCTTACTTTCTTATCCGCACAAGATTTTGTTTAAATCTTTGGATTACCTTTTCATTACCTACTCGTCTATCTCTTTAGCCCTTTTTGTATATTTCTCATCTTTAAAATCTCATGTAGAACCCGAAGTCTAAGTGGAGCAGACATTAAGCAACCACTTCTATAAACCAAATATGTCTACCTCCCAGTCCACGAAGAAAATAAAGAATGTCTGTGTCTTTTGTGGTTCCAGCTTTGGAAAAGATAAAGCCTATTTAGAAGCTGCAAATCACTTAGGGCAAGCCCTAGCACACAAGAAGATTAACATAATCTATGGGGGTGGTAGTATAAAAATGATGGTAAATATGGCACTAGCAGCTAGGTCTAGCGACGCTACTGATGTAAGAATTTGGCCTCATATTCTAGTTGAAGGAAACCTTTGTAAGGAAGCCATAGGTAAGGGAGAAGGAGTCAGGAGTATCCCTAGAAATTTTAAAGACATAATCTATAATTCTGATGCTTTTATAGCATTACCTGGTGGTCTAGGTACTCTTGAGGAAATATTTATAGTTGCTTGTGGGCAATTGTTGGGCTTTTATTCCAAACCTTTGGGACTGCTGAATGTAAATGGTTTTTATGACGGTCTTTTGAAATTTCTAGATTACTCTGTGGAAGAAAACATCACTACAGAATCGGAGAGACAAATCTTTGTCACTGCTTCAACAGCTGAGGAATTGATAGATAAAATGCAAATCATACATCCAGAATCCGACACTGCAACATCCAAGCTTGAATGGGAAAGGGAAAGCCGGGAGCGGCCAATTGATTTGAATCTCCATCTGTAATCTTTTTGTTTTATCTTTGGCATATAGGCATGTGTGTCCGTATTTCGTGTGTTGCGAATAACCGTTTGTCCTGTATTCTGTGTTTCTTGTGGTACGTTGTTGTTCAATCTTTTAGATTCGTTGAGCCTAATGCCGGGATGGCTGGATACGGAGTACTTGATGCTCTCAAAACGCATCCTTCTTAAGGTCTGATCTTTTGTTTATCGATGTTTTTGTATCCTCTAAGTATGCATGATATGGATAGCTGGTATACGGAGTGCCTTGTACTCTCGAAACGTATCCGTATCATGTTTGTAATGTGTAATATTCTGTTAATATTATGTGGAAGTACCAGAGTCAGTTATGGGGATATTCCATATGAAATATGAGTATATTATTTGGATTGAATGTTTGTGTCATGAGGATAGCTGTTTAATGAAAAATATGCCGGGTATGTTTGCAACTCTGAGATTCCGTTTAATATCTCTATGAGTAAGTTTAATGTATAGTTTTGAATAAAAGTGTTTGTGATATATGTTTTATGATTATGTTTTAGTTTATTAGTTAAGGTATGAAATCAAATATATTTGACTTTTCCTTACTCAAAAAGGAAAAGGAACCTAAAGATGAAGTATATAAAATTTCTCTGGCAATCTCCTTAAATGTGATTGTAAATCACAGTCCATGGACAATGAAGGACTGGAATCATGGTATGGTCAATATGTATGCCTGATCAGATTCTTAGACTATTATACGGTGTTATAAGTTGAAACTTGTCAGAAATACTCTCATTGAGGGATTTAGGAGTAAGATTTATTATGCAAGTAAATAAGTGGAGATACGATAACTTAAATTTGGAGGACAAACAACATTAACGGTTTAGACTCAGAATTGGAATCATAGTGGAATCATAATTTTTACTAGTATTACTAGAATTGAAATTTCGAGGACGAAATTTCTTTAAGGGGGGTAGAGCTGTGACACCCGTTATTCTCCTAACGGGTATTGAGGTAATTAAATTAATTTTTAATGTATAAAAAAAAAATTGCTTCATTTAAATTTATTTTATAATATTTATTTTTATCTATTTTTAAATTTTCTAAAATTCTCCTATATTTATTTAGTATGATTACTAAAAAGCCTTAGAACTTCTAATAAATCTCAAAAATGTCATATTGGCATTATATGTGTTAAAGTCTTTAGATGAGACATAAGGATATCTTTTCCAACTACTCTTGACCCTCATTTTCTTTATTTCCTCCGTGACATGCTTCAACATGTCTCCTCTATAATTGTTTCTATCACTTCTCTTCAAAGACTTCATCTTTTCTTCCTTTCTCTTCCACGGTTCCCACACTCTTCTTCTCATTTCTTTGCTGAAGCAAAATACTTAGAGAACTTCTTCAAGGCTGCCATAAAAATCAGCCACCATCACCTCCATTTGAGCAAGAATTTCAGTCATACCGAAGTAAAGGAACCTGTTTTGAAGCCATTTCAAGCTTCCAACTAACCATAATCCGAGGTTAGAATCTTATGAACAAATTTAGTCTTTCATTTATAAATTTTCTTTTATACTAAAGGATTATTCAAATTTGCGTTCTTAAACCTAAGTATATGTTTGTTGCTATTTTGGAGCATATGTATGAAGTCTAAGTGTATATGCCCTAGACAGAAAATTTATATTGTTAAACTTTATAATACCTCTATGGGCAGTGGTTATTTCTTGAAATTCTAAGATTAAATTAAAATAAATTTTATGAATGTAGTTGTATGTTGTGCTTTAGTTTTAATTGTCCTTATGCACGCCTTAGGATCAAGGGAGTATGGAGCTAACGTTAATTGATTCCAGGATTAAGAGACTGTTGATAAGCTTAAAAGGTAGGGATTCTATTACTCATCTTTTGTGAGGTTTTTATAGAATTAAAATTGATTGTTTTGCCGCAATATATATATATATCTATGTTGAACTGATATTATATGATTATCACATATGAAACTATGACATGGACTCGTCTTGTATTGTACGGCGAGGAACATAATGAATTGACACATGTTATAAATTGAGAAGCATGGTTAGGAAAACTAACTCTATTGATAATGATTCAATATAGAGAAATTGTGAGACATGAAGAGGGCGACGGTTACGTCCTTGGGCATGAATACCCTAAAAGGTAAAATAGGGGGAAGGCGATGACGCTTCCTTGGGTTGAAAGTCCCAGAACACACTGTACAGGAATCGACTTGGTGAGGACTCGGGGCTTGATGTCCCCTCACCGGAACACCCTTGGAATGTTTATAGGGTGATCAAGTGCGCCCATTTGGGTTTCGATGAGTTGAGTGATACTCAATTTAACATGGATACCTAGGAACAATGATGATTGTTAATATTTGTATAAATGTGTAATTATGACACTTGGTAATGATTAACTACGGTATCCATAAGATGTGATCATAATAAACCTCATAATCTGGAATATGATGTGACTTACTGACCATGCAGATTTTAATGTGGTAATGATAGAGGTGAGTAATGGTTTTCTCTACTGAGCATAGTGTTGCTCATTCCCTTATGTTTATATCTTTTCAGGACTCACTAAGTGTGAGGTGGCTACGAGAAATATAGTTGAGGAAGTGATGTAACTATATTACATTGGGACTGCTTCAATCGTTGAGAATGTTCTTCATGATAATGTAAGCATCAATTGTTACTTTCTGTGACTGTATTACAATGTGTTGAGGGTTAAAATGATGATGACAACAGTTTATATTATTAAATTTAAGGTGCTACATTAAAACTGTGGTTTATTTATCGTTTATATTTTTATTTTTGAGTTGAGAGTTTTCATTTAAGTCCCGGGCAAAATTTAATTTTTAAGGTTTTACTTTTATTATTTATTTTTATTTTATCTCATTAAAAACTGTTAACCCCCATATAGGGGCGTTACAGCTTCTCTGCAAATAAGTCCTTGTCTGCACAAGTAGTCCACTCTCAACTTCACTTCAATCCCAGCTCTAAACTCTCCCTCGCTAAAGATCTTCTCCTTAATCGTTTCCCTACATTTCAAACTCCTCAACAGTTCCAAACAACGCAAAAGCACTTCGATCTCCATTCCGAGAATTCTCGGTTCTCTAACAATCTCATTCATGATCAAATCCTCACTAAAGCCCAAAGCTTTGAACTCGGATAGCAATGGCTTCAATCTCTCCTCAACCCCAAATCTCAAATCCTCCGAGAAAGAACGAATTACCCCCTCAATTCGATCTCCGGGAATCAGACTTCCCATCAGGAATTCTCCTCCCAATTTCCCTCTCGTTCATCAGAGTCACTCCGGGGAAACCCTTTAAAACCCTGACCAAACCCCTGAAAACCTCCATTTTTCTGGAAAACCCATACGCGTCTAACTGGAACCTTCTGGAGTGTTCCAGAATGCTCTTGATCAACAACGGGGAAACTCTCGAAAGCCCTAATTGTGAGAATCCCAATTCCTAATTCCTGAGAAATTCACAGTACCAAACCCCAGGACAGTCGCAGACCAACGACATGAGGTCTTTCTGGGGGATTTTATAGACAAAAAAAGAAAAATACTAAGGGAATTTTCCATGTCTTTCAAATCTGATTGGATTAAGAAGCGATTCTTGGCGAGGAAATTGTGGAGAAGAGAAGACAGGAAGCCAAGCCTTTGGAGGAGATTGGCGATGGAGATCTGCTTCCTGTAATGGGATTGTTTGGAAAGCCTGGATTGGATTTTGATTGTCGTTGTCGAGAGAGATTGGCGATTTTGGTTTCAGAAAATTAGGGAATGTTTTCTGAGATGGTCAAGAGAAATTCTGGGTTTTGATCTTATGACCATTTTGTGATTCTGATGAGTTGTAGAGAACTCGTTCGACTGTATTTTTGCAGAGACGGAATGGGACGACTTCAAGAAACGGCAATGGCATTGCAAAAGACAATATAGTTTAGAAACGACAGCAAAAGAAAAAACGACGATATTTCTACCTCTAATCTCTACCGAACCTAAAAATGGGCAATTCCACCGTTTGTCTCCTTGTATTTTGACAAAAGTACTTTCTACTATTTTTTTTAATTATAAAAAATAATATAAAACTCTCATTTATTACAATAATAATAAAAGAATAACTATAATATAAAATTTTTATATGTTATAATAAAAGTCTAATATATTCTTAAAACGACACGATTAATATTTCAAAGTTTAAACAATAATAATTGTGCACACGATAATCTTTAGGCAGGCGTTAAAAAGGAAGAATAAGTTCAGTCTTTTCCTTCCCTTTGAAACAATGAAACTTTTGTTTTCCTTTACCTTTTTATACTTTTTTTTTCTCTTTTTTCTATTTTTTTCTATTTTTTATTTTTTCTCATGACATATTTATTTTTTCTCATTTGCGTCCTTTTTTATATATATTAGTTTTTTCTCCCTAATTTTTTTTTTTTGGTAACATGCTTAATACATATGCACGGAATACATGTTCTGTTTTTTACCAGTTTACGTTCAAAATGACAATAGTAAATTTTAATAGTTGACAATGAGAAATAAACATCTATGTCACAAAACTTGTAAAGCAACAACACTCTAGAGTAGATGAAAACATTTTGAAGAAGCCTACGAGTCCGTTTAGAATAGCTTGTGCTTTTACTTTTAAGCGATAGAATAAAAAAAGCATAAGCTAGAGCTTTTTTAATTAGTATTTAAATAGTATATAAAACAGTGTTTTTTATTATAAAAGAGCTTTTGAACAAATTTTATTATACAAGTCAAAAGTACTTGTTGGCTTAAAAAGTAGTGTAATTTAAGGATATGGAATGGAATTCTTAATTTGTTATTCTTAAATAAAATGTCAAAAGATGTAAATAGAAAAAATTTTCATTTATTAGCATGACTTCTTTTATAAGTACCTTTTAAAAAGCTTATTGCAAGTGGTAATCTATAAACCCAAGTACTTATAAGCCGTAAACAACTTAAAAAAAAGCCATACCAAACTATCGCTCGACAAACTTTAAAAGTTTATATCGTGTAATTTGACCAATATATGTGTAACGCTTCTGCCATATTGTGTAAATGTTACTTAAGTTGCCTATGCATATGTAGAAAGATAAAATGTTGACTAAAGAAGGTTAATACTTATAGTTGTTCAAAACATTAGCTCCAACACATCAGTTACAACTATAAAACAGTAAAAAACTCTCATTAATTACAGTAAAAAGAAAAAGCAAAAGAAAATTGTTTCAATATAAATCTCTCACATGCTACAATTCTTAAACTTAAAATATATATTTTAACTAATTCTTCAAACAAAAACTTCATCTCACACTTAAAAGATGATACACAAACATTGATGCTTTTTTTAAAAGTTACATTGGTCAATGTAATGCTCATCCTGTTTTAGTGTTACAAATGTCGTCTGACTAATATATTACATTTTTGGCTCACATTGTTAGTGACTCAATTGTGGAGTCTTTTTTTTAATGTCATAATTCATTTTTCAATACATGTGACATTATTGTTCAATCCCTCAATTGACTTTGATAACGATTTCTCACCTCAAACCTACGCGTAGCCTGCTTGACACAATCAACCAAAAGCCATTACAAAATTTATGCGCAGCCTTCATTTTATTATGGTGATAAAAATTAACATCCATTTTTGCGACGTTTCTTACCAGACTAAAAAGATTGGCCAAGATCTTTAAATTTTTGAGCTTTTATGATGTGCATCTCTTGGTTGTTTGTATACATTCTTTATATAGGCATGCTGAAGTTGTATGGTTAGCTGCTTTAATTGTTATTCCAAGGTAGTTTGGTTGATTGCTTGAGTTCTTTCTTTTTGAATGAGACGCCAATGCTTCCTTTTTTTTAGAAAACTATATTAAAGAACACAGTTTCGATTTTTAATTTAAGTAAATAACACTTTTGAAAATATTTAAGTGCATATTGTTGTCTAGTCATTGAGTTGGGCCTAGTTGGGTATTAGGACCAGAAAGGCCCAAGGTTGATCTCGGCCTATATTGCCTTTGTATGTTCTAGAAGCTTTTTTCTCAGATAATGCCTGAGAAAGGTACAATAGTCTATTTTCATCCATGTATAAATTGAAAGATCTCTAAGATGATGATAAGTACTCAAGCTAGTCAAAATCAACCAAATCTAAGATACTCATAAAAGATAAGGCCAATACGAGATCACGATAACGAGGTCTAGCCAATAAAAGATGAGATTGTATTGTATTTGAATTTAAAAAATGCTTAAGGAGTAAGGCATTAGCCATCCCTGTATACTATGAATAGAGGCCAGTTCTTGAGAACAACCTAAGTCCAATTTTTGACACAAATCCTTTCTATTTATTTTTTCTCATAGTGAAATCGTACCACTCGAGAAAAAGCTATAGTGAATGTAGGTTTCATTTGAGATTAACCACTCCAAAATTCTTGTGTTCTTCCTATTATTAGAATGTAGCTTTCATTTGAGATTAACCACTCCAAAATTCTTGTGTTCTTCCTATTATTAACTTTTCTGTTTTAATTACTTTGTTCGAGAATGATTATCAGAGTAAAGAATCAAGGGAATCTTGTTAGACGAGTTTTGCCCATCAACATAGAGCATTTTGAAATCACATACTTTTATTAAATACTTAAATTTTCAATTCTACCCCCTTCTTTTTCTTCTTCTTCTTCTTCTTCTTCTTCTTCTTCTTCTTCTTCTTCTTCTTCTCATTTTTATTTTTTGTTCTATCTCTGCTGTTTCGTAATTCTCTTTACGTCATTCTATACAAAAATAAATTTTGTTTTAATTTAAGTGGGCTATTTATAAAATATTGTTACATTTTGGTCTATTTATTTTTATTCCAAGTTGATGATGGTATGATTTACTCTTTTTTCCTTTTCTTTATTCAACCTCTTTTCGTTTTTGACTTCTTTGTATTTCTCAAATGGGATGTGTATACGTGTGTATTCATGGGTGGAGCTGCTTTAAGCCCGGGGCAGTTCCCCTTAGGCCCAATGGGCTCTTTTGCACTTTAACACCTAAATAGAATTTCTTGTAATTTTTACTTCTAATTTGCCCCCGGAAATTTTTTAATTATAGTCTTTTATATATGTTTCAATGTTTTATATTATATCCCAAATTTTAATTGTATGTGCACTCATATTTTATAAGAGTTCTTGAAAATTTAAATCACACCTTAAATTTTGACTTTTAATATACTAATAGTTTAAACTAAAAATATCAATAAAGTAAAAATTAACTACACTACCATAGAAATTTATTTTTTTTAGACCTAAATTTTAAAAAGTGAATTAAATTCTATTAGAGTTTTGGTTCATTTGGAAGAAGGAATAAAAGGTAAAAATAGATTGAAAAAAGAAAATAGAAACCAAGAGTTTAAAAAAATTACGGAATTAAATTTGTGTGTGTGTGTGTCTGTTTTTTTTTTTTTTTTTTTGGTTCAACTTACGCCCTTATTGAAAAAAAAAATCTAGCTCCGCCACTATGCGTAATAACAAGAATCATGAAAAGTTGTCTCTACACATAGTGAAAAATGAGTTGAATTTTATATAGCTGTCGAAAATTAAGGAGAGTTTCTTTTCATTTCTTTTCTCTCTTTTTTTCCCTAATGAATAACCAAGGAGGGTTTCTTTGTTTTATAAAGGTGCATACATCTCTTCCAGCACATTTTCCCTCCTTTCTCTTCTCTTTTGTTATTTCAATTATGCTATATTATTTTTACCATCATCTTTCTATCCTGACCAAAAAAAAAAAAAAGAAAAGAAAAGAGAAACTAACAAAAGGTAATAAAGGCAAAAAAAATAAGGATAAAGATTAAGAAAATAGCAAAAATGTCAAGAACAATTTGGGAGAAGAAAAATATTATAATTGAGAAAAATAAAATAACAAAAGAGAATGACGATACAAAAAAAAGTATAAAAAATGTAAAAGAAAAAAGTTTGAGAATGAAATTAATTTTTTAAATAAATAAATAACTACTTTTGTTGCTTTTTATTTATGTTTGACTTGTGTTGCTTCTTTGAAATATTGTTCAAATAACATTTTAGCTAATGTTTTAAAGTTCAAGGGATATTTTTACTAACATTATAAAGTTTAAGGGATGCCTATATTACTTTTCAAAATTTAGAGGGCAAGATCACAAAGTAATCAAAATTCGAGGGAGAAAAATAAAATTTATTCTTAATTTTTTTGAATAATGTTTTAAATTGAACAAAGATGTTCAAGAAAATTATTATCTTATCAAAAATGATTTTTTTTTATTTCATTAAATATTATCTGTTGTGCAAATATGGTTGGTACTGGCCTTTTGGCATAGGATGCCATGGATACTCTGATAAAAGGAAGGACCACTCTCGTCATAGCTTATAGGCTATCGACTGCTAAAACTGCAAACATCATGGCAGTTGTTTCTAATGGACCGATAGTTGAGAGTGGCACTCATGAAGACCTTCTCTACAAGAACGGTGTCTACACTGCACTAATAAAAAGGAAACTACAGGGGACCAAATCAGATGTCTAGACTTGAACATTCCATAATGCAAAAAACCATGTTGAAACATGCAATCCAAGTATAATTTTGGTATCACTTCTAATCTTTGCGCCTGCTCTTTAGCGCAGAAAACTCAATCTTTTTTCAATAGTCTTTCATGAAAAATCAATCCAGAGAAAATGTTCTCTTAAAACTACTGGGTAAACTAAGATCTTTTTCATACCATGAATGGAAAATGTGTTACAAATTTAGCATGTGTGACTCATACAAAAGATAGGATAAAAAAAAAAACTCCAACAAAAGATAAACTAAACTACAATTGCTGCAGTTTTGCAATCCCATTCTATGAAAAATCACAAGTAAACTTGCAAAGTGACACAAAGCTTGCCTCGAAAATGAAACTTAGTGTACTTTTTCGTTGTTCATTTACATAATAACAACATATATAGCTTGTTTAGGAACTTAGTTTAAACCAAAAAGTTTTGGTTCAAATCTCTTTTTTTATAGTATTTCTCAGCGTTTTAGGTTGAAACCAAACCCTTTTGTTTCAACCAAGTTTCCAAATGGATATATAATTCTTATGAAATTACAGGATCAGATATTGCAGCTTTAGTTGGGCTAAGTTGGAACTTGTATGTCTGATTCAAATCAGAATAAACCAGAAACTGTTGATATAGTATACCAAAATGTGAACGATTGCTATATAAATGTGATTATATGTTTCCTTCGCCAAAAATCAAACAGGAAAAAGGAAAGGTAATGGAAAAAAAAAACAAATATGACTATAAATAAGCTCCTTAACCTTCAAGTCTAACTTTAATTGCCATGCTTGTAATAGTTTCCGACTACTCTTCCTTGCAAGTTGCGACGAGTAAACATGTCCATGTTTACCCTCAATTTGATTTCATAGGCAGATGTTGAATATTTGTAAACAGATTACATGGTGTTACCGCTACATCTTGGTACGTTATAAAGTAAAATCATCACATTTTTTAATTATGTTGAAATATTGGTACTTATGAGACAAATCTAGAATGAATGAAACTGGGATCTAGAGTCCAACACATTTGAGAAATATGTGATCATTTATTCATTAAATAAAATCCGATAGTATGATAGAAAGAGATTGAAACCTGTATAGCCCAAATTAAGGAGACAAACACATTTCACCAAAGTTCTTTTTCATACATAAACTCCATAAGAAAGGAGATATAGGAATCAATCAAATAAATTCTAGTGATAGCTTGACAAATTTGTTTACAGAGGCCCCCCTTACAGCTATATTTAAAAAATTTATGTACAAGATTAGTAAGTGTCAACTTAAAAATCTTAGTTAAAACCACTGAGGAAAATGCATGACATAAGAGGAGCTATTGCGTAATGTATTTCTTTTTCCTTGGTTTAGGCTTTGTCTTATCAAAAATTTTTTTTTATGGAATTATCAGATTTTTCCTATCAAAGTTTTGACGAGAAGTTTTAAGCAAAGATCCTACAAAATATGCTCTCTTTTTTTCCTTCACTAGGATTTTTTCCTACTGGGTTTTTCTGGTAAGGTTTAAAAAAAACATTTTTTGTGCGATTGACATCCAGGGGGCAAGTTTTAAATCAATTAGTGTGGATGCCACAACTTGATATGCTACAGCCTATATACACATGATCTCTCATTTAGACCAAATTATCTTTTTATAACTCCCCCATTAATATTATGTGTTATCTCTCTTTCCTTTCTTAATGTGTATGTAATGTGTAACTAGCTCTCCTCCTATTAACTCTACTTATGATTCTTAACCAATAAATAGAGATTGTGTTAGCTTGTATGTTCACCTCTTGTGCTTTTCACTCTGATTCTCTTTAGTTTATGCGCCTAATGGTCACATAACAAACTTCTCTTTTAATTTTGTGCAACTTGACTCCTTGTGTAGGATTCAAATCCTCTGTTAAATTTTTAATATCTCAAATGGTATTTAATCAATCATATTATATAACGTTATTAAATAAAAGCATGTATAAAATTAATTAAACATTAAGTTAAACTTTTTAAATGATGCTTTATTAGAAAATTAATTAGACACCGTTTGGGACACTAAAATTCGATCATTTTAAGCATGTGGTATAGGGTAGTACAACAATGCAAAGTTTTTTTTGAGGAACTACAAAAATGCAATGCCGAGTTGTAAGCCTCCAAAGAAGACCAAGACAAAAGAACGCCAAAAGTTTTAAGTCAATGCAATAATTCAATTCCTTCTTTCTTATTTTATTGTCTAATTTTTGAAAAAGTATTAAAGTCTTTCTTGTTTGGTATATCTTCGTAAGCTTCACAACCACACGTTTAGTAGAGATATTTAGATTTATTTTAATTTTCAATTTTTAATTTTATTTGGGAGCTTGAAGCTTTGCAAGCGGCTATACATAGGTTTCGACAAACAAGATTGAAGGTATTCCTTAATAATTATTCTTCTTTAAACATTGCTACTTTAATCAAAACCTCTATTTTGAATATGCGTGGAAAATACACCCAACATCCTTTTTGGGTGTTGGACTAGACTGCCCGCTAATTGTTTTCGCTGGTAAGGAATGAGTGAAGAATATGATAAGATAAATAAATAAATAGATAGATATATAAATATATAAATAAATAATTACAGTTTTATGCTTAGGATGAAATATCTTTTCAGTTGCGAACAATTTCTATTAACGTAGTTGCTACTATTGTTTGAACTTTTGCTTAAATTAATTTCATTCCTTTTGATTTACAATTATATCTAGTTCTATAAGCACGAACTTAGATGGAATGTGAGGTTCATTTTCTTTTTCTTTTACTTTTGGTATTTTAATTTTGCTTTTCTATGAATCTTTTATGTGTATCTTCTTTTTCTATTTTGTTTTTCCCAAAATATATTTGCTTAAGTAATATTGTATCTCAATTTGTGGTGGATGACCTGTTTAAAACATACTTTATATAAATGCGCCTAGTTTTAAAAATCATTTTTTTAAATGACAGATTGTTGATTTGGAGTGACGTGAGACATAGAAGGATAGTATACAGGAGTGACGTGACACTTTATATAAGTTCCGTTTGGAGAACAACCTTATTGATATGTTTGCAAAAACTTTATTGACAAAAGGTTTTGAGGGCCAACTACAAGGTATAGGAACTTAAAGAGATGTCACTTATGCTTTAACAGCATAAGTGTAAGTGAAAGATTGTTAAAATTTGTATTTTAAAATATGTCAATTTATCTTAATCGGATATTATGATAAATATAGTATTGCATTATTAATAAATATTATTCCTCGTTGTTTGCCATAATATATATATATGATGATATATGTATACACACAAATATCATAAAAATTTCAATACTTATAAAAGTCCATCATCATGTATATGAACTGTTCATAATATATAAGATATAGTTATGTGTGCTTAATATAAACATTAGTTTACAATCTATAGATAAAGCTAGACACTTTATCTTGCTTAAGATTGTGATATTATCTGTTCCTAATTTGACGGAATGATCTTATCTAGATTATAATAACAGTAATTACTAGGTAGAGAAATCAGTGTGTCTAGATCATATTAAACTTGGACCAAAATAGAATTCAATTTCTTGTGGAATTCCATAATAAGAAATTAGAATTCTATCGCTATTGATCTATTGATCAGTTTATAGATCATACCGTAATCTTGAGGTAATTAGTGGACTTACATCTACTTATCGTGTCTTTTGATTGCCAATGGGTAAGATCTATTAACACACGAACAAAAACTAAGTATATTGAGGGCATACTAATATAGGTAGCTGGGAACATTACTCACAGATATAGATTCCACAACTCCTACCAGATAGGATGTTAAGATAACATTCTCATGAGTATTAATTTGGGAACTTAGATGTAGAGATCTCACTATTTGATATGGGATATCAAACATTATCCAAAATCCTCGTTTATGATTTGTTAATAAAAATGTCATCAATTAGAAAATTTATAGACCTCATGGACAAAGAAGTAATTAGAGAGGTTGCATGGAAAACTATAAACCAAGCTCTAATTATGAATATAATTGTGGAGGTTTTTATCTCATAGCAAATGATTATATTAATGGACAACATTATTGTCAACATTTAATGTTTAAGGTTCCTTATAATTATATAGATAATATAATAGTGTAGCTTTGGTTTCGATAGTGGCGCAGACTAAAGTTAACAATTATTATTGATTTATTATGAGATAATTAAATTATAAATTGGAGCTTAAATTATATATGTCTTTTGGATCCCCTTGCTAGCTCCATAACATTCTTTCATATGGGTCAATAGAAATTTCTTGGATTATGTATGATATGTAGGAGCAGAATTAAAAATTCACACAGTACATTATTTGCACTGTGTGGGGCACCACATGTGTGGCGTAACCGGCCCCACTCAAGGCCCCATGAGGCCCGTAGGTCGGCCCCCGGCATAATTGGCTCTTATTGCGGCTTATCCGGGCCCACTCATCCGTATTGTCCCCTATAGGACCCACTGGTCCCTCAGGGTTTTATTTCGCGTCCCTCATGGTTCGAACCTCAAACCTCCTTTAAGAGGTTCTTATTTCCTTCATGAGTACCAATTGAGCTAGTTAAGCCTGTAACGCCCCCCCTTACGGACGTCACAGATGTCATTACATTCATATATTACGCACTTATTTATATAAACTTTAAGTACAAAACTTATACGATACTTTAATTGTAAACGTAATTAAGGGAAAACATAACCAGGATCTATACATACATTTTTTTTACAACATTGCTTAACTTATTCCATACCATAATTAATTCAATTATACTTTAAATTAATCATAAACTTACTTTAATAAAATAGACATACCAAAAATAAACATCACATCGTTTATAACTTATTCGCTCCCACAGTTTGGCAGGCCGAACTTGGGACTTCGGCAGGCCGAACTTGGGACTTCGGCAGGCCGAACATGATCTGCAGGCCGAAATTCCTCAACCGGCAGGCCGGCAGAGGCTTTGCAAATCTGGCTTAAAAACTTATCTACGTTCGGCAGGCCGAACCTTCAAACATCGACAGGCCGACCAATGATGTTCGGCAGGCCAACCGAGCCAAAAGTTTTTCAGAAAACTTAATTTTAAGACAAATCCAACTTTTCATAAAAATGCGGAAGATCAAAATACTTAAAATAATGAAATAAAATATAAAATCATAGTTCATGTATTCTTTAAAACTTATCATAAAAATGTGTTCAAATAATAAACTTGATTAAAAACACATAAACTTTCTTCTTGGCGTTCTTCCGGTTACAATTCATCGTACTTTATGCTCACACGCCTTCCCATGTCCTCTGCCTAATCCACGATTTTCTTACCCTTATCTGCAACATGACATAAACTTGAATAAACTAATGCTTAGTAAGTACGTATGATTCTCACAATTTTTAAAGCATTTCATATACATCATCATCATCATCATCATCATATCATAAAAGTGCATTAAGCACAATTTCATAGAAACATATCTTTCGTTACATTGACCATATTAAAACTTATTCCATTTTATCTTAAGGGCCCAAGTGTTGCACCATAAACATCATTGTAGGCGCGCCGTCATGAGAGGAGAAGGGTAGCTAATCCCAAACCAAGCATGACATCATAACTTATCATATCATAACATTGGTGTGCAACACTTATTAGGTGATACATATATACATCACTTTCATACTTTAAAACATGTCATCATCTTACATGAATAACTTTAAATCATGAAAATCTTTCATAAGAAATCCTTTAAGGAAAATAACCATAAATTCATCATGAACATCATTGTGAACATAACATCAAACCTTATAAAATGTATCATGTTGCAGGTGAGAATGTACTTACCTTAAAGCTAGCTTACTTAACCTTAATATGCTTTGGTGACGACGCCGCGGTCTCAATGTGCCCGTTCCTTTGTGTGTTCATGCCATTTATCCATTTAAAAATACAATAAAATTAATACTTATCATAAAACATATTGTAAATAATCCATAACATTCATTCATATCATCACATATACATTCATCTTATTACAAACATAATTCATAACCATAATTGTCAAAACATAAAATTATCATCACATACACATGTTATCATGATTTTCTATTAAATCATAAAGATTACATTAAGCATGTAAAACAAACCATACATTTTAAACATGAAATCAGTCAATATTAGTAAGGCAGTGAGTAACCCTTTTAAATACATTTTTCTAATAATTTAAAATTCATACAATCATCTTATTATCATGCATTTCAATATCATAAAATTATTTCCTCATTAATAAAATCATTTAAACATATAAAACATTACATAAAATGAAAATCCAAAATTAACATTGTTAAAACAGTTTTCATGACTTAATCTCATAGAAATTCACATAACTCAATATTTACTCATCAAACCATCACCAAACTTTGCAGTCTATATCATAACATGTACATGAACATTCGTACCAAATTTCGTGAAAAACAAAACGCATTTACCCCTTGAAATAAAATTACATTTTTCATGCATCATAGCCAAACAACAATATTTTACTATGAAGGGTAGAGGATAGAAAATTCATAATTTATCATAGAAACATCGAAATGACTTGAAACTTGGAGGAATATCACATAATACATACATGCATAACATATTAAAAATTTAGAACAAAATACAATACCTAGAGAAAGATATTGTAAACGAATTGAGGAGGAGGAATGCTTTTCAGAATTACCGAAAAATTAAGTTCTTACCTTAACAATTTTCTTCTCAAAATTCTTGAATTCAACCAACGAAATATAACTTTTTCTTTCAATATTTGCAGAGAATTTTTGAGAGAAAGAAGGATGGAATTCGTGGAGAAGAGAAGAAGAAGAGAGAAAGACAAAAGAAACATCTCAAAAATTAAGAGAGAGAAGAGTGAGAAGATGAGAGAAAAATGGAAAAAAAAAAAAAGAACGTTAAAAATTTTTAACGTAATGAACATAACTGATGAAACATTCAATACCTTCACTTATGTCAGAAATTTTTCTGACTAATCTGGACTAAATTTGCGTGGAGAATGGAGAGAAAAGAGGAAAAGTCAAACAAATCATTCATCGCTTACCATGTTTTGCCCTCTTAAATGAGAAACCATTTAAAATAATACCAATCAATGCGAAGTCAAACCTTTTATTTCCTTAACTGAGAAAATTAATCCATAAATATGCCAATTAATCATCCAATTAACGTAATTATCTCAGCCATAAATTTGGAGAGATTTCTGCTGACTGCTCGTCAGTTGTCATCGGCCTGCCGATTCTCCCCTTCGGCCTACCGGTTCCACCAAGTTCGGCCTGCCGATGGTTTCCATCGGCCTGCCGATCTTTGGCAGACTTTTCGGCCTGCCGAACTGTCCTTAAATACCATACATTTAAACATTCAAATCATCATTGCATCATAATTAAACATTCATTAAAAATTCACATGAACACTTGAGCACAACGATTCCATGCGGTCGTCACCTGTCATAGAACTTGACATAAAAAGTTAGTAACATTAAAATCATAAATCATATCATATAACATAAATTATTATTAAAATTTCTTTAACATCGTTACTAACTTAAGTGATCTGTTACATAAAAATAGGTGGGTATTACAACATGTGCACTCTGGCAGTACATGTGGCATGGTTTCATGATTTGCAGATTCAAACATATGCCATGATTTTATAAGATATGGTTTTTACCAAAGTGTAGAAAAATATCTTTTTCAAAAGTTGAAATAGATTCTCCATAACAATTATTTATTATATGATCTAATATAAATTATTGTAAAAATAAAGAAAGATATTTATTATAAAAGTTAAAACAAATAATATCTTAGTTTGGACCAAAATCGGATCTCGAACATATACTCGATGGATATAGATTCACAATAAATCAGATAGTTGGGACACATGCCATTCTCCTAACGGAGAGATGAAAGGTCACTCTTAACCACCCTAGTGGTGGGTGTGATTTTCTCGAACCAAAACTCTCTAGAGACTCTGTTCTAACCACTGACCCAGTATATCTATAAATAGACCTTGGAGGTTCTATTTTCTACAAAATTTTCTCTGGCCTCCATCTAGTGTTTTTATTGTTCTCCCCTTTAGATCTTTAAAGAACCTCTACCAAAAAGAAGTTAGAAGGAGGTATGAAAAGGATTTTTAAAGAAATCTCTCACCAGTTCCTACACACCAGTTGGTCCAGAATGAAGAGAAGAGCAAGGAAGATCTTAAGGTTTTGGAATACTTGATTATTCAAAACTATTGCTAATCTTGTAAGTTTGTGTTTTATTTAATTATTTTATGTAACATCATGAGAAGAATCTTAAAAGTTTAAGAAAAACTTTAAAACCCTATTCTGCTACGCTTTATCTGTTTTTTTGGGTTCAACCCAACATGTGGACCTTTAAACTTGCAAGCAAGATGTGGGTATGAATATTTTGTCACATTTATTGACAATTATTCAATATACGGTTATGCTTACTTAATGCAAAGAAAATCTGAAACTTCAGAAAATTCAAGGTATTATGAGCGGTAGCCAAAAAGCAATTAGGAAAGCAAATTAAGGTGCTTCAATTAGATAGAGGTGGTAAGTATCTAGACATAGAGTTCATAGACCATTTTTTGGAAGCAAAATAGCTTCGCAATTCACCACACCTAGAACATCGCAACAAAATGTTGTTGGCTAAAGGAGAAATCGAATACTACTCAACATGATGAGATCAATATTGAGTTGTTTTTCTTTGTCTACATCCTTCTAGAGATACACCTTGAGAACCACAATTTATATTCTAAACTTGGTTCCTTCTAAGCCTAAACCTAAGACGCCTCTAGAGTTATGGAATGGCCGAAAACCTAGTTTGAAGCACATCCGTATATGGGGGTGTCTGACATAATTGCTGAAGTCTAAGACCGGGAAGTTGGAACCTTGTTTTAAGGTCTGCATCTTTGTAGCCTATCCTAAGGGTACAAGAGGAGCGTTATTCAATAGTCCTCAAGATAAGGTGTTTGTATCAACAAACGCAACTTTTTTGAGCATGACTATATGCTCATGGTATAAGGAACAGAAAATGCGTCTTTAATTTTAATGAAATATTTATTATTAAATTAAAATAAAGAAACCTTTTAAAATTTGATGGAACTCTTATTGAAAAATTTGATGGAACTCTTTAATTAGAGTTCATGTCCTTTTTATTTACAGAACTCTATTTATTCTTAAGGTACTTATGACTTTTGGAGAAACAAAGAGTACTTTTCCAAAATCCGCTAATATAGGTGTTTAGAGAGAGAAAGAGATAGAAGAAAAGTTCTTCATCCTGAGACTAGTTTTGCTCATGTGTTGAGATTAACGAGTGACTAAAGCAAGTCAAGTGATCCACAGAAACCATAATTCCTCCAATATCCACACATTCGTCCATCCAGTGTCAAGGACTAGGTAAGGAAGAGAGAGCTTTTGTTGATAACAAGCGCCTTTCTCGATAGAAGATTTCCAATATCATCTTATCAACTGGGTACGTAAAGTTTACATATATTTATTTAAGCGTAAAATTAATATAATCTATAGAATGTTTTACAAAAGTTTTAAGAAAATTTTTGTTATATATGTTCCATACTATAATCATGTTTCTGTTATTTTTATGAAAATCGTTTTCTAAGATCAACAATAAAGTATTAACCCAAGAAATAAAGGTTTATATATAGAGACCTTTTTTAACTTGTATAATACACTTTTTCCAAGAGAGGCAAAAAAAAAAAAAAAAAGACAATAAGACATTCGTACTCATCCTAAAGAGGGTTGTTATATATCCGAACAAAAGATATGTAACACCCGTATTTTTAACGGGCATAATTTTGTAAAATTTAATGAATAAAATGTGACTATTTAAAATTACTAAGTTGTTTATGATCATTTAAAAAAAATACCATTTTAGTATTTTCTTACCAAGTCTTCCTAAGAAACATTCAAAACTTACCAACACTTACTTCTACCAATCTTGTCTCCCTAAATTATTGCTCAATTATATAGACTTCTTCTCATTTTGCTAAAGGTATCCGAAGGGGACATTGAATTATTTTCCGTCAATTCATAGAAGACATGGAGATATTTCTCAACCACCTAATTAATTATTTCCTTATCTTCTTCTATAATTCACTCCAATTATCCCCTCAATTATGTTGGCATTATTTGCTAAAAGTCTTCATGGGAGACAAGATGATATTTTCCTTTAAGACTCTTTTGTTTCTTCTTACAACTTTTCCCCGTAAACATCTCATTCCTCTTAAGCATTTTGATATCTTTTTATTTAACTATCACCACCTTCTTCTCTAGTTCTCATTCTCTCCCTTCTCACTTCAAATTTCTAACTAAAGACATAGAGCACAAAGCTCTCTTTGTGGCCAAGACAATTATAATTCCCAACGATGATCGAGGCGGTTTTAAAGTTAATTCAAGCTTGATTGATAACCCAAACTTTGGTGCTTTTCAAAGAAGTTTTGAGGTAGGTTTTCTTTAATCTAAACTTAGTTTTTAGTATGCATTTTCTCCATGTTTAATGCATAAAAATACTTTAATGGCACTAGTAGACGGGTTTACACATAACTCACTTATGAATGTGATTATACGTTGTGCTTTAGTTTTAATTGTCCTTATGCATGCCTTAGGGTCAAGGATGTGTGGAACTAACGTTAATTGATTCCAGGATTAAAAGATTGTTGATAAGCTTGAAAGGTAGGGATTCTATTACTCATTTTTGTGAGGTTTTTATAGAATTAAAATTGATTGTTTTGCCGCAATATATATATATCTATGTTGAACTGATATTATATGAGTATCACATATGAAACTATGACATGGACTCGTCTTGTATTGTACGGCGAGGAACATAATGAATTGACACATGTTATAAATTGAGAAGCATGGTTAGGAAAACTGACTCTATTAATAATGATTTAATATAGAGAAATGGTGAGACATGAAGAGGGCGGCGGTTACGTCCTTAGGCATGAATACCCAAAAAGGTAAAATAGGGGGAAGGTGATGACACTTCCTTGGGTTGAAAGTCCCAAAACACACTGTACAGGAATTGATTTGGTGAGGACTCGGGGCTTGATGTCCCCTCACCGGAACACCCTTGGAATGTTTATGGGGTGATCAAGTGCGCCCATTTGGGTTTCGATGAGTTGAGTGATACTCAATTTAACATGGATACCTAGGAACAATGATGATTGGTAATATTTGTATAAATGTGTAATTATGACACTTGGTAATGATTAACTACGGTATCCATAAGATGTGATCATAATAAACCTCATAATCTGGAATATGATGTAACCTACTAACCATGCAGTTTTTAATGTGGTAATGGATAAACCATAAGGTGAGTCATGATTTCCCTACTGGGCATGTCGATGCTCATCCCTATCATATCTTCATATCTCAGGTGGAACTCAGTGCAACATATTTGAAGAGGAATAAGCGAAAACAATCCTGTTGTTTTCGTGTTAGAAGACCCTGTTTAATTACAACTTATCTACAACATGTAAGAGTTGTATTATTTTTTTTTATGGCTGTGTTAAGTTATTTGGGAATTGTACTATGGTGATGATGACTGTAATTATATATATTTGGTGCTACACTAAAAACTGTGGTTTGTATTTAAAACGTTTATTTTTATTTTTCTTGTTGTTTAAAGACCCATGGGCATTGTTTAATTGATTTAAATAATATAAAATTTAAAATTATTTTTATTTATTTAAAACTGTTAACCCCCACGTAGGGGTGTTACAAGATAGTCCCCACTTGGTAAGACCCACGTGAGCCCACCAGGTGAGCCCCACCTTTTCTTTCTGGCGGGTCAAAACCCCATGGGTGAACAAGATTTTTTCCGTTCTAAAAGGTCGAGTGGCCAAGAGAGTGCAAGAGCAAGTGTTAATTGCAGCTAGCTAGTGACCCTATGCAAAATAATTAATTTGTATATATCCTGATGATAATACTCCAATCGGATCCTTATCTATTTGGTATAGGATACACAATAAATGCAATGCCGTGTCGTAAGGCTCCAATGACTAGAAGGAAGGCCGGGAAGACCAATGAAAGTCAAGATGCTAAGAACATATATTATCTAGCTCCTTCACTACGAAATGTCTGGCTCTAAAAAATCTCCTCCAAATTAATTTTGTGGGGTCGCATGAGAAGACATAACATAAGAAAGACTTGAATAGTAAACGCATTGACTTAAAGGATGTGTTTGGAAGGAGGGATGGAAGGGTGGAAGGGTGAATAGGTTAAAAGGGAAGGGGAGTGTGGAGGAAAGGCAAAAGGATGAAGAATTTTCTTTCCTCGTTTGGTATTAAAAGAAGGGGGTGGGAGAGATTTAGTTTTACTGGTCAAATCATCCCTGGTAGAATTAATTAGATTTGCTTAAAATTTTTATTTTTAAA
Organism: Artocarpus heterophyllus; assembly: GCA_025403435.1. Taxonomy (NCBI): domain Eukaryota; kingdom Viridiplantae; phylum Streptophyta; class Magnoliopsida; order Rosales; family Moraceae; genus Artocarpus; species Artocarpus heterophyllus. Next base: position 14,776,108 of record CM046345.1, on the reverse strand, counting down.
ATATTAATCTAAAAGGCTAATGAAAATGTGTTTGCGTTTAGATATAGCATGCATAGACGTGTTTGCACAAAAGCATATCTGAAAACCAAAAAAAAAAAAGAAAAATGCGAATAATGTTTAAAATATGTAAAGAATTTTGTGGGAAATTAGTCAGTTTACGAGGGTCTACAAAGGAAATGCGACTTCTGTTTTTCTTCACTTAAAGTCAATCCGTCTTATACTCTATTATAAGTTAGTTTTGAAGGGTCCAAAGGACTCTCAATCTATGGATCCTTTCCTCCTCCTATAAATCTATTTAACGAAACAAGACCTATTTTTACTTTCCTCATACCAAACATATCCCAAGTTTAAAGAAGCTAGCGACAGCCTGCATACTTGCAATCTCGCATTCTTGGGTGTCCAGAAACAATATTGAATGCATGACCAAGCATATTTAAGAGGTTTTGTTTTACATGGGTTCAAACTTAACTTCTCATTAAGATCTCTTTTTTTCAATATAATCTAAATTATTCTTCTTTGTTGCATGCTTCTTCAGCCGAAGCTCTACTTTGGATTTGCGTGGAAAATACACACGACATCCTTTCTGGTATGGCGAAGTTAAATTACAGCATTTTGATAACATAAAAAAAAATAATTAGAGTTTATGGTGAAGATGAAATATCTTCTATGACAAATAATTTTCGAGGAATGTAGTTACTTATATTATTTGAATTTGTAAAATTAATTTATATCATTTTGATTTACAATTATATCTAGTACGAATTAAGCAGGAACTTAGTTGGAATTTAAGCTTTGCTTCTTCTTTTTTTCTTTTTTTAATTGTATTACAAAATATACATGTTTCTTTCCATTTTTCTATTTTATTTTTATACTAACATGTATTTTTTTTTCCTTTTTCCTCCAAATATATTATCTTCAACTGGTGGATTCAAAACCCACTTTACATAAATGCTCCTAGTTTTGACATTTGAAAAGTGATTAAAAAAAAAAACTTGATCGACTAACTGTTAATTTTTTTTGGTACAAAAATTATAAATTTATAGTAAATCATTGATTAGTTTTTAGACAGTCAAATTTTTGTTAAAGCATGTCAAACTGCAAGCGGAGTTGTTATACAAACTAGTTAGGATATGAAATATACATGTGCATTTTTAAGGGGGAATAGCATTTCTTAAAGAGGAAATTAAAATTAATAGCAACTATTAGACAAATGTTGTGTAAATAACAGATTTAGTTAAAATCAGATATTTTAATCAACAAAATATAAAAAAATGCTAATGTTTTTATTTTTTATTTTTTAGCATAGTTGACTTTTCCATATCACTTTTATTTACTACAATTAATGATATTGAATAATTCACATATTGAATTTGAATATTTTTTGTTGATATGATTCACGTATTACATACGTTGATATAATTAGTGTATTATACATCAGGTTGGCTTGTAGTAGTGAACATCAACTAATTCCTAAAAACAATCATATCAAACGCTTTTATTTTATTTTATTTTATTTTATTTTATTTTTGTTTTCCTACCACAAGATCTTTGAATTTCGGATTTCTTTTAGTATTTTCTCCTTATGTTTTGCTCTTCAGGATTAATTGTCAAAGCTTTTCTCTCACATTCATTTCATCATTTCACTCCAAGATCATTAATATTCAAACATTGGCTCTCTCGTTCATCAGTTCAAATCTTTTATCTTCATATAGTTGTAGCTGTCGAGAAGTATGTTTATTTCATCAGGTTTACTTATTTTTTTTATAACCTTGATTCATCTTTTTTCTTTTTTCTTTTTCAATTCCATCAAGTTTGTTCTCTTTTTTTTCACATTTATACATTTTTTATTATTTTCATTCTGATTCATCCTCTGATAATTACTTTTGTCATTGTCATGATGAGTTTATTCTTATGATAAAACTCATGCTCATACTTTGGTGCACATATTTGACATTTTTTTATAATTTATATTTTTTATGATACATCTATACACATATTTTAGTACACATAGTTGAATTTTATTTTTACTATTTTTGTCATTATCATAATGATGAATCAATTTTTTATGATAAGACTTAAGGCTTGTTTGGCACACCGTATTGTATTGTATTGTATTACATTGTATTTTCTGTATATAATACAATACAATACAATACAATACGGTATACTAAACATGTCCTTATATTTATATTTGTGGACATATTTATTTATATTAGTTTTGTTACTATCCTAGAACTTCAATTACTTATGATAATTCTTATATTCACACTTCAAAGTACATATTTAACACTTTTTTTAAACTATTTCTGTCACTATCATAAAACTTCTATTCTTTATGATAACGCTTAAATGTACATATTTTCTATTCTTTATTTTTGTCAGCTTTTTTTTTTAATTTATAATCTCTTATTTTGCTTGTACACTGAAATTTAATTATAAATCTTACAACATAATTAACTAATCATTGTGAAAATGAAATTCTTTATATTTTGTTTAAAGAATTTTTTTTTTGTATGGTTGTTATTTTTGTTAATCTTTATCCTCTCTTTTTTTCAAGTACAGGCTGTGAGTGCTTTTTCTTTTCCATGGTGAAATACGCTATAATTTATTTGGCATTAGGTAAACGAAAACGTTAAAAGATATTTGTTCGATAAAGGTTACAAAATTTAAACAATTAGCAAATAATAAAGTAACGACATTTTGTTAGAATATATATAGCGTGTAAACCCATATTTTATATGTACAAATTAATTTAGAAGTATGCATATGTATATATTTTTAATTATTGACATTTAAAATATGTGGATGTAAAATTTTCATGAGAGTTTTCATAAATATAAAGAATTAGAAATGCAATAGAATTTGAGATCAATTGAATAATGATATTTTACTAGTATAAATTGAGAAACACAGCTTAAATAGCTTTGATAATGAGTTTATTATACAATATTTTAAAGACATGAAAACCCATAAGAAGTAATTTATAGTGTGTTAACAATTAACTTTAATTAACTTTTTGTTTGTAGTTATAATCATCACAAAATCTCAAACCCACCTCTTCCTCTAAAAAAAATTACAGCTTCATCATTGAATGGAGACAGTTATGATTAAAAATCTTGATTTGAGACATATTTAAGAAATTAATGTTTGAGAAAATATTTAAGTAGAAATATATTTGAAAAGGAAATTAAAAATTAAATCAGAAAAAAATCAATAAGAGACATTTGAAAGTGTTTTTTTTTTTTAAAAGGAGATCAAAACTCATAGCAAAATTGACTATTTGATTGAGAGTTAGATTGCAGGGTAACTAGACTAGTACGGTTTTTTTTTCCTCAATTTATTTCTTCATTTTTTGAAACTAATGGGATAACTTTTAGATTTAAAAAATTTGTTTCAATTTTTTTAACTTCATTTTAACATTTTGAGTCCAAATTTTGTGAATTCAGCTATCCAAATTTTGGTATCATAACTGGCATCTAACCAATCAGTTTATGCTATGTCATTTGTTGAGCTCAAAACATTAGCTTATGAAAAAGTTAGCTAAAACCTATAATTGTATTAGTCCCACAACATTATTCAAGTAAAACTGTATACATTTTTTCTTTTTGAAAAACAACGGGGTCGTTTGGTATTGTTTTGAAAATAGGTGAAAATATTTTTGTTTTAGAAAATGAGAATTTTTTGATAATTTTGCTGAAAGTGTTTTTAAAATTTTTGCCTCAAAAAATATGCAAAAATATTTTCAAAAATTATAAAAATAAAAACAAATGGGTCCATGCCTTTTACTTTTTCTTTTTCTTTTCTTTTTCTTTCTTTCTTTTTTTTTCCCCCTAAAGGGAAAACATGTCTTACCATGTGAAGAAGAAACATGGGATATCTAAAATAAAACAAAAAAAAAGGGAAAAAAACATGGGAATTCTCCAAAGCTAATAAAAAACTGGTTCTCCCTATGACTATTTCTGGAGTAAAGCCACATACTCAACAACGTTTCTGCCTGAAATGTGGAATCCCTAAATCGAAACATGCTAGAATAACTTCAAACACTGAATCTGCGGATCTATGTGTATTAAAAAATTATGGTCTTCTTCAATTAGGTTATCAAACCAATCAGGAAACTTGCAAAGACCAAACGATTTAATCCCAAACTATTTCTGGCAGAACCTTTCGAGTTTTTCCATGCTGAATTTTTGCGATATTGTTATCTGTTGGTTGGTGGGTGAAAAAGGGAAAAAAATCTCAACTGTAGGAACTTCTTTGGAACAATAATATAGGGGTGTAATAAGCAATAATTGAAATGTAAAATTTAATTCATGGGTGGTTATAGTAGATTAATGTGATATAATACAACGGCTTAAACACTACTTGAGACACAAAAAATTGGTCGGTGAAAAGAAGTTTGGTTTTTGATTTGTTTTTATCTGTTGGTTTATTGTCTTGGCTTCGTTTATTCCTGTACATCTCGAAAATGTGGAATGAAATTGAAAACTGTTTTTTCAGATTATAAGGATAAATATATATAGTTTCCAATTACAAACAGATAAGTGAAGAGAAGTTGAAACTGTACATGTTTAGGTAATTAACCTAATCAACTCTACAATTTATGATATATTGAAAAAAGCGTGAGCGTGTCAGATGGACAGTTTTGTTTTGGCTTTGTTATTCCCGATTAATTGGTGGTTGATTTCCCTGTCCCTGTTTGTTTCTGTAATCTATGTTATATATAACATATAGATCTTCGGAACGTGATGAAGATGGTTAAAGATCAAAGAAGAAGATCAATGGTTGTGTTGAAGTTATTAGTTACTGTCGTAACTTGCATGCTTGTAACACCCGCCAATTTCTATGTAATGGATTAGGTTAAATGAATATTGACGTTAAATAATTTCTATATTAATATGTGTTATGATATTACTAACTATTTTATGTTAAGTATTATGACAGGTGACGGCCACGTGGAATTGATGTGTTCAAGGTGTTCATGTCATTTATGTAGTACGTTTAACAATTTATTTAATGTTTTAAATATGGCAGTTCGGCAGGCCGAATTGTCCTCATGGAACGGCAAGCCGATGCAATTTCATCGGCAGGCCGGACTCCATGCCTTCGGAAGGCCGAACTGTGCAGTCGGCAGGCCGAAGATGGCTGACGAGCAATCAACAGCGATCTCTCCAAAATTTGTGATAGAGATAATTTCGATGATTAGTTATGATTGAATGATGATTTGTGATTGATTGGCTTATTTTTGGATTGATTGCTCTAATTTTGGTAAAGAAACCTTTGACTTTAGATGGATTGGATGATTTGATATGGTTTCTGATTTTGAAAGCTTGATATATGGTAAGAGAGAATTTTTTTCTTTTGACTTTCCTTTTTTTTTCACTTCTCATCATGCACGTGAATGACCCCCTATTATTTTCAGAAAGTTATTTTTAATATTACTGAGAGATTAGACCATTCCCTCTCATTTGTCCCGTTTACATGATTCTCACTTAGACATTTTTTTCTCTCTCTCTATTCTTTTCTCACTTCTCTTCACGTTTCTCCTTCTCTCCTCTCCTTAATATTGCTACAAATAATTGAAAGACATATTGAATTTTCGTTGGGGTTAAATTCAAGGAGGCTTGAGAAGAAAATTTTTGAGGTAAGAGACTCTTCTCTGTAATTCTGAAATTTTGAATACCCTGTAATCCGATTGCCATATCTTTTTCTACAAAACTTCTTTTGCTCTGAGTTTTTTATGTGTTACTCATGTATGTGTTATGTACTACCCTCAAAATTTCACCTCAATTGGATTTTTCTACACCGAGATATGAATTTTCTTCTCTATGCCATTCACTACAAATTAATGCTGATCGGTAAAGTTGTTTTGTCTCTATGTTCCAACCCCCATAACTTTATTTAGGAATTTTATTTTGCTCTGAAATTTTAATATGATTATCACATATGTGTTAGGTGATTTTCCTCCAAGTTTCACGTTATTTTTATTTTTCTACATTAAGATACGAATTTTCTACTCTCTGCCACTCACAGTAAAACGTTGTTGTTTGATTATGTTGCATAAAAATGTGGTTTTAGTTCAAGGGGCAAATGTAGTTTGATATGTACGAAATTTGGCAAATATGTTCATGTATATGTTAAGTTATGAACCGGAAAGTTTGGTGATAATTTGATGAAAATTTTATGTGTTATTGAGTTTTCTTTAAGACTAGGTTTTGAAACTGCTCAATCAATGAATTATTGAATTCTAGTTGTGAGATGTTTTTGTATGATTAAATGATTTTATTTGGCATTAGGATATTTTTGTGGCACTGTAATGTATCTTAATAAGATGTTAGTATGAATTTTAAAATTAAAATATATGTGTTTTAATTGTTAGAAAATATTTTCAAAAGATTACTCACTGCCTTTCAAACTTAAGTTAGTTTTATTACTGATTTTCAAATGTCTGTTTTGACCTAGTCTGATTTTTTTTTAAGCCAATTTTTGGATATGTTAGGGTTCTATATTTCTACTGTATATGTTAATTTTTGTGGATTTTTCTATGGTGTTAAAATGCCTTAAACGGACCCGAGTTTAAGATTGTTCGCTGCCTATCTATTGCTGGCAGATTTCATGTTTGAAATGTATGGTTTGTTTTTAGATACTTAACGTATATGACTAAAGAAAAATCATGGTAATATGTTTATGTATCAACTTTACCCCTGTCAAGTATGGTGCTAAAATTATTTGTGAATGTTGAGTTATTAAATTTTTAATTCATGGAGGTCAGAAGTATATTTTTTATGATTAAGGTTATGGATGCATGTTTTGAATTATATATATGTGATGTTATATGAATGGATGTTTTACTCTATGAAAATAAGTATTAATTTTATTTTGTAATTTTAAATGAATAAATGGCATGAACACTTTAAGGATTGAGCACATCAAGACCGCGGCGTCGTCACCAATACATATAAGGTTAAGTAAGCTAGCTTATAAGGTAAGTACATTCTCACCTGCAACATGATATGTTTTATAAGGTTTGAAATTATGTGCATAATGATAATTATTATATGATGGATTTTATGATGGTTTCATTTAAAGTTCTCTCATGAAATATTTTGATGTTCATAAAGTTATGCATGTATGATGATGACGTATTTCAAAGCATGAAAATTTTATATATGTATATATATGTATCACCTAAATAAGTGTTGCACACCAATGTTATGATATGTTATGATGTCATGTTTGGTTTAGGATTAGCTACCCTTTTTCTCTCATGACGGCGCGCCTACAATGATGATTATGGTGCAACACTTGGGCCATTAAGATAAAATGGAATAAGTTTTAAATTGGTCAATGTTATGAAAGATATGTTCCTATGAAAATGTGCCTAGTGCACTATTATGATGATGTTCATAAAATGTTTTATGTTGTGAGATAATAATGTACTTACTAAGCTTTAGCTTAATCAGTTTATATCATGTTGCAGATAAGGGTAAGAAAGTCATCGATTAGGTGGAGGGCAAAGAAAGGCGTGTGAGCGAAGGACGATGAATTGCAAACGGAAGAACGCCAAAGAAGGAAGTTTCAACAATATAAACTATGTTTTATAATTTGAACACGTTTATTATTAAGTTTTAAAGAATTCACAAATTATGTTTTATTATTTTATCTTATCATTTTAAGTATATGGACTTCCGCATATTGAAGTATTGATTTTTGTTTTAAAAATTTAATTTTTCTAATTTCTTTTTATTCGGGCAGCCTGCCGGTAGACGTTCTCCGGTCTGCCGATCAAGTTCGGTCTGCCGAACAGTGAGAGCTGATTGTTTTAAAATGTTGTGATGTTTCTTTTAAAATTATGATTTTATTATTTGAAATCTTTAATTAATTAAAGAATGTTTATGATCAAGTAATTTTTTATTGTTATTATTATGGATTAATTTATTGATTGTTATATAAAAAAAAAATGCATGCATGGATCCTGGGTTATGTTTTCAAACAATCTTTTTGATCAAATAGTTTTAAAATAAAGGTTAAATGAATGAATGTAACGATATCTGTGACGTCCGTAAGGGGGCGTTACAATGCTGGCTTCAAGGAATACAATACTAATGTTATCAGCATCAGGAGCAGCACTGCCGACTGTGAAAATTGCCAAGGATCAATGCGATGCACAGTGCGGGGAAGTGAACATACCATTCCCATTCGGAATCGGCCTTAATTGTTCTCTTGATGAACGGTTTGAAATATTCTGCAACAGATCTTCCACCCCTCATAGGCCTTTCCTCAAACTCACCCAATGGGAAGTGCTCAATATTTCAGATTTTTATACGGTCCCTCACAATTACAGAGCCGGTTATTATCAATATTTTCAGGTCAAAAACCCCATAAGTTTCTTGAACTGTTCGGACAAGAAAACCCAGAAACCGCTGAATTTAACAGGAATGCCATTTAGTTTCTCTTCGCAAAACACTTTCGTTGCTGTGAGTTGTGGTGTCCTTGCCTCGATAGCTTCGCGTTCAGGCAACATATACTCTCAGATTGGGTGCATGTCTGTCTGTTCATCAAGTGATCATCATAATGACTCTGCAAGTAATGAAATCCTTTGTGATGGCACAGACTGTTGCGAAACTTACATTACCGACAATATTCTAGATTCCTTCGAAATCTTGTTCAACAATAACATTACTGCAGCTGATCAAGATCAATATAGGAGAGAAAATGAATGCAAATTTGCATTCATGATAGACAGTTACAATTGGTCTAATTACAAGAATAGTTCAACATCGAGTTTTACAAACATCCGGAATATGGACTATGTTCCTGTCACCCTAGATTGGTACCTAAATTATACAGACATCGACAAGATGTTTAGAACAAATATGTCCTCGGCAGCAAGAAAACACCGCTTACAATACCGTGATGACTATGTGGCGTCTCTTCCACTATGTTACTGCATTGGATTGCAAGGAAATCCCTATCTCATTGGAGGATGCAGTGAAGGTAGACCTTCAATGCAATCTAAACTACTTTCGACGATGAGCTTATAAGTGATATGTTATTCGTGCTTTTCCCATTTTATTGGAAGAAGGAAAAAAAAATATATGTGACAGCAGGCATTGCCTAAATAGTAATTTTATACCTGAGTCCATCATAAAGTGTAGATTCGACTCCCACACTTCTAATTTTGAAAAAGAAAAAAAAACTGCAAAACAACATAGAGATGCATGTCATCCAATGATGTATGTTATATTTCATTTCATTGGCCCTAATTTGTGAGTGTACCGATCGAACAGCATACACAGAATAGAGAGACTGTACGGCATTCTTTTGATTTTTTTTTTAAAGATTAGCTCCTTGTTTTGATTTTATCTTCTGGTTTTTCCTGTCAGATATCAATGAATGCGAGGAGTTCTCAATAGATTGTGGGCCAGGGGGCACTTGTGTTAATACTTACGGGGACTACCATTGCAGTTACAAGCGCAAGTCTATCCTCATAGGTCTTCCTCTGTCTCCTCAGTTTTTACTTCTGATGTTTGAATAGAAATATCCAATATAAGCAAATTAGAAAGAACAGCTAGAAAGTAGAAAAACTGCAAGATATCATATGCATCTTCGAAATATATATTTACGTACGTGAGTGTGCATATATGTATATATACATGTTGTATATTTATATATTATAGCTATTATTGTGCAAACTTACACTCTTTATTGAACTTCTTTCTGTATGTGTTTTCCTGATATGCTCTGTTCACAAGTTACATGATTTCATGCACTTCAAGTTTTGTGATAGTTATAGTAACAATGTGGTGCTTCTTCTAGGTGTATATGAAAACTACAACAGCACTATAACTTCCAACTTTTTCCGTACACATACATGTTTCCTTTTACAACAAGATTATTAATAACCATGATTTACTATAATGTGTCTATCAATATTTATGCACGTTCAATTTGATCCATACAGGTGTTGGCAGTGCTCTTGGAGCATTGTTTCTACTTTTCAGTACATGGGGGTTGTGCAAGTTCATAAAGAAAAGACGAGAAATTAAACGCAAGCGAAAGTTTTTCAAACGCAACGGTGGTTTGTTGCTACAGCAACAAATATCTACTGTTGAAGGCAACGTCCAGAAAACCAAGTTGTTCAATTCGAATGAATTGAAGAAGGCCACAGATAATTTTAGTAGAGACAGAATTCTTGGCCAAGGCGGCCAGGGCACTGTGTACAAGGGAATGTTGGAAGATGGAAAAATTGTTGCCATAAAGAAATCTAAAATGGTTGATGAAGCCCAACTCTCAGACTTCATTAATGAGGTTGTTATCCTTTCACAAATCAATCATCGGAACGTGGTTCAGTTGTTGGGATGTTGTTTAGAGACAGAAGTTCCTCTTCTAGTCTACGAGTTCATATCAAATGGAACCTTGTCCCAATATATTCATGAGCGAAATGAGGAGTTTCCTTTTACATGGAAAATGCGGTTAAGAGTTGCAACAGAAGTTTCAGGAGCTCTTTCTTACTTGCATTCAGCGGCCTCTTTTCCAATTTATCATCGAGACATCAAATCTACAAATATACTTCTTGACGAGAAATATAGAGCAAAAGTTGCAGACTTTGGCACATCAAGAACAGTTTCAATCGAGCAAACTCATCTCACCACTATAGTATATGGCACATTTGGTTACTTGGATCCTGAATATTTCCAATCAAGCCAATTCACAGAAAAGAGTGACGTTTATAGTTTTGGGGTGGTTCTCGTAGAGTTATTGACAGGAGAAAAAGCAATATCTTTAACAAGGTCAGAGGAAAGCAAAAACTTAGCCACACATTTTGTTATGACAATGGAGGCAGAAAGTGTCTTTGATATTATTGATCCGCAAGTTCTTGAAGATGCCCCAAAAGAAGAGATCATGGTAGTTGCTAATCTTGCACAAAGCTGCTTAAATTTCAAGGGAAGGAATCGACCAACAATGAAAGAAGTTACAGTAGTGTTGGAGGGGATTCAAAGGCCTGAGAGAGTGGCATGTAGTGTTCAACAAAAACCTGAAGAGGCTGAATATGTTAGAACTGAGTACATTGAGCCTTGGGATGTTTTTTCCACTTCTACAGGATCAACTGCGAATACGACGGCCAATACTCACACTCCGAAAATGCAAGAACTGCCACTACTGTCTTTTGAGTAGCCTTCAGCGAGTTGTCTTTTTCTTTCTTGTAGTTGAGGCTTTTGTTTTTCCTATCTTTGCTGAAGTTTTATTCTTCCTTGTATTTCTCCTCTATCAATAGGGTTTCTTTTGTTTATTTTTTTTTAAAAAAAAAAAACCTATGTATCACTCATAGTACGAGATCACGTATATGTTTTAAGTTGGCTACATTAGCTCTTGTTTAAGATGAGTGATCTCCCGGTTCAATTTGAAAAAAAAAATGTATGGTTTAAATTAGGACCTGAACTCAAGATCACCTTCTTTATACTTTTTTTTTCTTTTTGGGGCAATTTATTTGCTGAAAAGTTAAAATGTTTCTAACTTCTTGTCATAAGACTACATAAAATTTGCATTTTAATTCTAATCCTACACGGTATATAAGCAAATATCTTGAACTTTATGCAATACTAAAAGTTATGATGTTTCATTCTTTTTGTCGATTTTGGGTTCATCAGTTTCTCTAAAAGGGCTGATACAAAGAACACTTAAATTCGTCTAAACCAATATTTATGAAAAATGGTCTTGCAGGACTCGAGGAATTTTTAGTCATCGACCGCTCCATCCCTCTCATGCCCTCCAGTTGCAATCGCGGAGGCCAGTGGCAGCTATTAGTTATTGCAATGGGCATAAACTGAAATAATATTTCGAACAAATAAAAATGAGAAATGCTATAAAACTTGATATAGCAACTCTCTTTCTATCTCTTTATTGTTCTTTTTCTCCAATGTTCACATACAACTCTTCTAGTCTATGAATTCATATCAAATGGAACCCTGTCCCACTATTCTTGAGCGAAATGAAGAGTTTCCTTCTACATGGAAAATATGATTAAGAGTTGCAACAGAAGTTTCAGGAGCTCTTTCTTACTTGTATTCAGTGGCTTCTTTTCCAATTTACCATCGAGACATCAAATCTTCAAATATACTCCTTGACGAGAAATATAGAGCAACAGTTGCAGACTTTGGCACATCAAGAACACTTTCGGCGGAACAAACTCATCTGACCACTATAGTAAATGTCACATTTGGTTACTTGGATCCAGAATATTTCCAATCGAGCCAATTTATGGAGAAGACTGATGTTTATAGTTTTGGGGTGGCTCTCATTGAGTTGTTAACCGGAAAAAAGGTGATATCTTTAGCAAGGTCAGAGGAAGGCAAAAACTTATGGAGGCAGAAAGCATATTTGATATTATTGATCCGCAAGTTCTTAAAGATGCCGCAAAGGAAGAGATCAAAGTAGTTGCTAATCTTGCACAGAGATGCTTAAATTTCAACGGAAGGGATAGACCAACAATGAAAGAAATCGCAATGGTGTTAGAGGCGATTCAAAGGCCCAAAAGAGCAACTTACATTGTTCAACAAAATCCCGAAGAGCTTGAATACGTTAGAACTGAGTACATGGAGCCTTGGGATGTTGTCTCCACTTCCACAGGATCAACTTCAAATAAGACAACCAGTACTCACACTTCGAAACTGCAAGAACTATCACTTCTTTCAAATCACACTAAAAATTTCACTTATAATAAGGGATCATGTATATGAGTTTTCAATTGCATACATCAGCTTGTATTTAAGTATAAGTGATATTGCGGTTGAACATGGAAAATGATTGTATGTGTTAAGTTAGGATTTCAACTCAAGATCACCTCCTTTATATCATGGTTTTTTTGCCAATTCATTTGCTTAAAAGTTAAAAACTTTTTAAATTATTAGCATGAGAAGTAAATAAAATTTACATTTTTGAATTGTTTCTAAATAGGATGGTGGTATATTGGTATTGTTAAATTTTTTAGATATATAAATAATAAAGTGGAAGCAAAGATTGCACATCTACCTATAGCAATTATATTCAAAAGATTGTCAAAAACGGTTTTTGTTATAGTTGGCTAGTCTATTAAAGACCTAATATTCATGTAAAGATAGAATTCTCATAGACACTCTTAGACTAGACACTCTATTCCTTCAATTTTGGTTTTGTTTTCATAGCTTTCTTCCCATCAAAGAAGACATAGTTAAACATAGAAAAACTAATAGGTGGAATTAATTGTCAAAATAAATTAAGAATATAGGCCTTAATTATGAAATAGTTTAAAGAAAATTACATGTTATGCTACATTAATAAAATATTATTTTTTTAATGCCATAACATTTCTTTCTCTTTCTCTTTCGATATTTCTAATGTCTTTCTTTCTCTCTCTCTCTCTTCAAAATCCATGAACTCTAGCGAGACTCCATAGCCTCGAACTTCTTTCTCACGTCGAAGATCACACAAAGTCGAGCGCACTAGAGCAGCTTGACTAGAGCTCCTCCTCTTCCTACGATGAATGTTACAAGCGTGAGGACGAGGACATCTCCAAGACAAGATCTAGCATTTCCTCTCTCCTTGTAATGACCAGAAAAATTTAGAAATTAATAAGTATGATTAATTAAGGATTTTTTCATTATCTACGCTATGAATTCATAAGAAATTATAAGTTTAGAGTTTATAAGTTCAAGTTCCTATAAGAACTACGAGAAAATTTAAGAATACAGTTCAAGGCTAGAAATTTTCTGCAATGCCTAGAAAGTTCAGAAGTTTTAAATCACAACTTAGTCATGATTTACAATTATGAATTTCCTTAATTAACACATGATTTGAGAGCCTTAATAACTATAAAAACTTTACAAATAAATAATATTATAAATACATAACTTTATGTACTTTATGTATGAAACATATAACAAAATGAATGCTATGATAGTACACTTGGATAATTAAGAAAATTATTCGATGTGCTAAATTAAGCTTTTATGATTCAAAAACTCTATATACGAGTCAAGGTAATGACCTTTATAAAAATCTCAATTAGAATATTTAAATTGAGATTGATTGATAACAAGGAATCTCTGATTCATGACAATTATACAAAATTCCTATATGCTGGTAGTTTAGCGATAGAAGATAAGATCGATCTTGATTTGAATGAGATCATGAAGCATATTAAAAATTTCAATAAAGCCATGAGAATTTTTAGAAGTTCCAGAATTCAAATATTCTATATGTGCACAGTTAGCTATTTATACCATTAGTAATTACATAAAATTTATTATTATTATTGTAATGATAAAAATAGTAACAATAGTCATAATAATAGTAACAAAAAAACAAAGCGTTAATGAAGTCCATAAACATTGATGAGCCTTTAAGGCAATGCAATATCAAAAATGAATTACTTTCAAATCCATGATATAACTAAGAAAAGCTTAAAAGTACCCATAGATTATTTACAAACCCATACAACTTTTTAATATAAACAGTTTGGGTTCTTACCCATAAAGCACAAAATTGTGCGAAGTTCATATTCTAATTTAAATTGACTTTTAGAAAGTCAATTTAAATTACAAAAATGTTTAACAAATTATGACTACTACTTTTGTAAAATAAATAGAAGTTTATGATATTTTTTGATGGTACAAAAAATAGCTTCTATTAAGATAAAAATGGCATATTTTATTTTAGAAAAAAATTATAATAAAAATATTTGATTTATTTATTTATAAGTTAGTACTTTAAAGTTTTAGAATTTACGAAATATTATTTTTATCAAAAAATCAAATTTTAAGTTTTGATCAAAAATCTAAAATATCAAAATTATTTTTAGAAAAATATATGCACATATACATATAGTGAAAATGGTTAAACATGGGTTTTAAGGACACAAGTGTTACAGCTTATTGTTTCAGAACAAAATCATAAAATCCATAAAGTATGAACAAATAGATGAAAATGATTTTATGACAGTATGGAGATTTTAACGAGGTAATGATACAATAAGAGAATCAGAATTTATTTAATTATTTTTAAAAGAATAAGAATATTACAATTTTAAAAAGTACAGCTATGTATATAGAAATTTCAAGTTTACTGATCAAATTTGATCAACCCAACATGACACATATTAGACTGTGAGGACTCAATGTCTATAAATACAAGTGAGCACAAAAAAATCAACTAATCAAAAATCAGCTTCCCACTCTCTCTCTACTTTTTCTCTCTACTCTTTCTCCTCCAACTCCCGTGTAGAATCCGGTGTATGTTTTTGGCTCCTTCTACACCAACAGGAAGATCTTGACGAGCTAGTTTCGATGGTGTGCTGTGTCGACCGTGACTCCACTGGAGCAGTCCACACTCTCCGATCAAAATCGCAAAAAAACTCAAAACTTTTCGATGAGATATCTTTACCGTTCGACATCCTATCAACATGATTCTTGTCCCTACACAACCAGCATGATGAGTAGAACATGATCCATGCCTAGTTGTACCTCAACAGTCGCTGGAGAGCTCCACCTATGTACCCCCACCGTATGCCACCATGCCACCAAAGAACCATGCGCCATCGGAAGAGGTGGTTGACACCACCCAACCCACAAGACTCAAAGGGAGCCGACAATCCCTTGGATCTAACATTTAGCGAGTAGGGATTGTGGTGTAGACGTGATCGGTACTAGAGAATGAGGTACGACTCTAAACCCCTCCCTTGATAGCCATGATTTTTAATAGCATTTTGGCCACACTTTATATACTTAAAATGTTTTTAAGAATTGAAAAGTATATATATTTATTTACTTCCAAAAGATTTTGGATATGAGCATAATGAATAAATGATAATAAATGCATAATGAAAACTCGGTAAAAGTATACCAAGTGTAATAAAATGATTAAATGATACTAAAACACCAAACGGTCTAAGAATCCTTGTTTGGTTGAATTCTAAGTGCATGATCATAAATTTATTTAATTATTTATTATTCCTCCGAATCACCTTTAAATTTATTTATTTTATTTTATAATGATGTTGTTAGAACTCATATCCTACTAAGCTTTTCGCTCATGATTTTTACCATTTTTAAATTTTCCCCCTCTAGGTGGTTCATAGTACATAGCTAAGTAGAGCGCTATAGATTTACTTATGTAGTTTGTGAGCTGTTTAGTTTTTAGTTTTTATCAAGGCATGTAATAATGAAACTTTAACCATACTCTTTGATTATGTTTTGTTGGACATGGTCAACCTTTATGTTGTCACTAATGTGTCGGTTTCTTGTAGTGTTAAAGAACAAAAAATAAAAGAATGCTTGTCTTGGAATTACTAGTTATTGTCATAACTTGCAAGTTGGCCATAACAAATGCATTATCAACATCAGATTCAGAAGCATGGGTACTGAATATCGCCAAAGATAAATGTGCACTACGGTACGAGAACGTAGTCATCCTATTTCCTTTCAAGATAAGCCCTAATTATTCTTTGGACAAAGAGTTTGAAATTACCTGTAACCAATCTACCACACCTCCTAGGCCTTTCTATAGCCAGCCTTAATGGTTTGAGCACCAATACTGAATATCGCTAAAGATAAATGCAAACAATGGTGTAGAAACATAAGCATCTCACATCCTTTCGAAATTAGCTCTAGTTGTTCTCTTAACAAATGATTTGAATTATTCTACAATAAATCTACCACCCCTATTAGGCCTTTCTATGGTGAGCCTTATATTGAGACCTTCTATAGGCATGGTCAGGTTTTTTAGGCCAATAGCTCAATAAGTTTCTTCAATTATACAAACAAGAAAACCAAATCAAAGTGGTTCAACTTCGCAGGAATGCCATTTGATTTCTCTTTTGATTCTTTGGTTTTGAGTTATGGCATTGTAGCGAATATAGCAACACCTTCAGGAAAAATGTTCGCTCAGTCGACAATTTGCTGATCAAGTAATCATTGCAGTCCTGCAAGACATAAAATTTTTTGTGATGGCAAGAATAACTTCATAACCTTCACTCCACCATTAAAATTCCTACTAACGTCTTGGACATCTCATTTAATAGTATTGATACTGTAGAAATGCATTCATGGTAGAAAGTGGTTATCAATCCAAACTCAATAGTTCAACGACAATCCGTTCAATGGATTATTTACTTGTCTGTGTATTTTGGGACCTAAGTTCTAGTGACATCAAGAAAATGCTTGGTACAAATATGTCACAGTCAACAAGTAAAGAACGCTTCCAGTTTTGCAATGATGAAAGTGATGAATTTTCTCGTGAATGGACGCATTTTATGGATGCAAATATCCATCACTTTCATCATTGCTGAATGGAAACGGTTTTTACTTGTTTGATTGTGACATTTTTGTACAAAGTATTTTTTTGATGTCACTAAATTTGTCATCTAATCTACCACAATAGATGATGGTTTTTACAAAAACTGTCATCTAATGTGTACTTTAAAAGATGGATTTGGTAAAAATTGTCATCTAATGTATGCTCTTGGTATTTCACGTGCATATTAGACGATAGTTAAAAACCATCATCTAATGTATAACATATATTATGATGTGGATTAGACGACGATTTGACTAATAGTCGTCTTATCTTTAGTATCTTTCCATCGGTACTAGTGTTTGTTTGTTTTTCTTAGGATAATTAAAACCTAAATTAAAAATTTGTTTGAGTGATGAGTAGGTTTGATGATCAGAATCGATAATAAGAACTGAATTGAACTAAATATAGCTCTTAAAAAATAATAAACATTGTTTTATGTGTGTGTTTGATTCTTTTGCTAATTTTTATCTTACTTATTATTTTTGAACACTTTGAGCACATAGCCATGATCACTTATTTGTTTTGCTTCCTAAGAGAAAGTTTATGTAAATTGTTTTTATGATCTCATTGGACTCTAAAACCTGATGGATTATCACTTGAGGCAAAATCCTAGACTACACTATATTAAGAACATGTTTGAGATCATCTTTGGACTATTTGAGCCCTTTCGAGCCTACCTTGATACAAATATATTCCTATTCACCCCTTGAGCCTAATTAAGCTTTTTTCTTTGTCATCCCCGATTTTAACTAAGCCTTCAAATAGTTTTTCAATTTTTTACCCTTCACTCATTAGCATGTGATCATTCTAGGGAAGTATTTAGAGCTATGCTAAAATTGGAAGGATGGATAGAGTTTGGGAAAACAAAAAATAGCAAATGAAAGAAAGAAAAAAAAGAAAGAAAAAAAAAAGAGACCGAGAGAGAATTGAAAAAGAAAAAAAGAAGTGTGCTACATCCATTATTTATATTTATAAATACAACACAGTAAGTTTAGGGTAAGGTAACTCAATAGAACGTGGATGATAAAAGATGGTTGAATGTAAATTTTAAGGTATTACTTACAAAGTTGATTTGTGCTTTTAGAAAGGTTTCATAATGATTTGTGTGTTTATTTATGATTTTGAGCCACATTATCCTCCTATGTCATAACTTAACCCAAGCCATATATTACAAGCTTGATAAAGTCCTAATGATCCTTAGTATTGTGTTAGTACACATTAGTGGAGAGTGGTATGAAAGGCAAGCCTATAGAGTTCGCAAATTTCTTCATCTAGAAATCCATCGTATTTCACTTATTTGCATAAACTGATCCATGTTGCAAATGATTGAGTGTAACTGACTATTAACACACACTTGAAGAACCTTAAGTAAGGTAAAGCTAGCTTTTGAATTGAAATTCTTTACATTTGCAATGTTTAGAAATTTTCTTTAAGCTATAAACTATGTGAAATCCTTGAGGCATGTTTTGTGAATCAAACTGAATCATTACTCTTTGTCTTTTCATTTTTTCTTTTGTTTAACGACCATCAAAATATTAAATTTAAGGGTGTGATAACTCAATAAAATTGTGTTATATTATCACTTTTTTAAAATAGATACATTATCACTTTTTCATGCATAGAAGTAGGCAAGTTTTTGAGATTTTTAGCTTATTCTATTTTATTTTCCTTTTATTTTATTTCATTCAATTTTATTTTTTATTTAAATTAATTTAATTTTGATATAGTTATAACTTAGTTTTGAGTTTATTTAGGATTATTATATTTTGTAATTTATTTAGTTTAGTTTTTGAATTTTTTGATTTTTAGTTTATTTTCCCTTCAAATTGATTATTTCTTTATTGTGTAGGTAAATTAAGTGGAATGGGCAATTAAGGGTTTGTATAGTAATTTGAAGTTCAGACGGGGTTAATAAACGGAAACAAAAATTTGAAATCAAATCAGCTCCAAACAACCACCACGTGCAGAGAGTCGAAGGGAATCACTCGTTGTCTCTGTCGTCCTATCAAATGCATACCTACATCAAGGCACGAAGGCACGCACGCCCTTCGACCTCAAGGAGCGCTTCAACCATGAGTTTTTGCATTGATTGAAAAATAAAATAAAAATAGGATGTTTTTGTTTTAGGACTTTAGGTTTAAAAGTTTTTGACGATGATGAGTGTGATAATTCAAAAAATGTTTTGAGTTTTGGTTTTACTTTTTTGTGTGTTTTGTTGTCGATGTTTTTGTTGGTTGTGTACTAGGATGAAGTTGGGATGTATGCATGTTGACGATTTTCCACTATGAGGACAAACATGAAAAGATGCTGGATGCTTTTTTTTGGGATGGAGCAAATAATAGTCAAATGCAATCGCAAATTCGCAAGGTCCTGATGACGAACACAAGATGCCTAATGCGAGTATCTCATACAGGTGATGTCACGGTGTTCATCAGTCGTTTTCTCTTCTCAGACTTCTGAACACAAAGATTTCGACAAAAATCTGATCTGATAAACAGGACGTGGATCTGCTGAGGGGAACAAGGCATAGCTCACAAGCATTCAATCTCATGAAGTTATAATGGCACCTATTAGGAGGAAACTAGAAGGAACGAAAATCTGAAATGGGCTAAACTTGAAGCTGCTCATAATTCACAGAAATAAAAGCAATGGTTAAACTTCTTAAGACGATGTAATGGTTACTTTTTTCGGAGAAGTTCGCTCCTAAGTGTGGTCAAAAAGCCAATAGTGGGATCAAATTCCTCTTCAAGAATTAAAATAAACCTTTCTTTTCCTGCAATTCTTCTATGACAGTTGTTGAGATAAAGTAAAATTCTGGAGTTCCCAGAAATTGTCTATGCCGTGTTGCAAGCAGTCCATGCTTCAAAGAGATCTAGGATACACTAACTGAACATCAAAACTTCAGCAGAGCAATTATTGAGTTTATCCTAATCCAATGAAGGTATAATTTTCTGCAATTTATGCTGATTCGGCTTAGCAAATGCAAAAAAAGATTAAAAAGTGTTGAGCTATGCCACTCTCTTCTTTATCGTCTGCCTTTAACTGTTGGCACGATGATTTAACATCCAAAAACAACCTACATTAGTCACAGGCGCATCCTATCAATAAGATCAAAGCCAGTCCGTTTTCTTTCTTGTTTTCCACTTCATAAAACTATCTTTCTTGGAAGGCAATACATAATAAATTTATATCTCCAGGAGTTCCAGAACCAAGTGGCACAGGCCAATGCTTTGTAAATGTCAAGTTTCCATACGAGAGAACCTGGAAAAGCCACAATCTTGCTTTATACACTCTCCATCTTGGATAAAGGTGAACCACGTATATTTAAGGTGCCATGAACAGTTTCATGTTCTTGGCATCCTCTTTAGTTTGTGGAACTTTTGGCGGTTTGAAATGCTTCCACAAACCAACCGGATGCCTGCTTTTCACTTCGCCGTCCCCGGAATATCTCGGAAACATCTTTTCACACTCTGGATACGGCTTTACGTAAAGGTTATAGAACTTAAGTCTGCTAGGCTTGATCAGAGCCCTTAATCCCACTTCAGATTCAAGCCCATCTTTTGATCTCAAGTATTCTATCACATTGAACCGAGGAACAATTTGTTTATCAAAATTCACCCCTATATACTCTGGAGCATCAAGCAAACAACGGATATTGAATCTCATATTGTTCACCAAAAAGTCAATCTTTCTCTCAATATCCTCCATCTTGTACACAATTGTTCTCGGCTCTTTCCATAACACCTCTAATGCTTCTCTGCGAATAAGTCCTTGTCTGCACAAGTAGTCCACTCTCAACTTCACTTCAATCCCAGCTCTAAACTCTCCCTCACTAAAGATCTTCTCCTTAATCGCTTCCCTACATTTCAAACTCCTCAACAGTTCCAAACACCGCGAAAGCTCTCCGATCTCCATTCCGAGAATTCTCGGTTCTCTAACAATCTCATTCCTGATAAAATCCTCACTAAAGCCCAAAGCTTTGAACTCGGACAGCAATGGCTTCAATCTCTCCTCAACCCCAAATCTCAAAACCTCCGGGAAAGAACGAATTACCCCCTCAATTCGATCTCCGGGAATCAGACTTCCCATCAGGAATTCGATTCTCCTCCGAATTTCGCTCTCTTTCATCAGAGTCACTCCGGGGAAACCCTCTAAAACCCTAACCAAAGTGCCGTCGTTAAACCCTAAACCCCTCAAAACCTCCATTTTTCTAGAAAACCCATCCGCGTCCAACTGGAACCTTCTGGAGTGCTCCAGAACGCTCTTGATCAACAACGGGGAAACTCTCGAAAGCCCTAATTTTGAGAATCCCAATTCCCAATTCCTGAGAAATTCGCAATCCAAAACCCCAGGACAGTCGCAGACCAACGACACGAGGTCTTTCTGGGGGATTTTAAAGGCGAAAAGAAGAATACTGAGGGAATTTTCCATGTCTTTCAAATCTGATTGGATTAAGAAGCGATTCTTGGCGAGGAAATTGTGGAGAAGAGAAGACGGGAAGCCATACCTTCGGAGGAGATTGGCGATGGAGATCTGCTTCCTATAATCGGATTGTTGGGAAAGCCTGGATTGGATTTTGATTGTCTTTGTCGACAGAGATTGGCGATTTTGGTTTGAGAAAATTGGGGAATGTTTTGTGAGATGGCCAAGATAGATTCTGGGTCTTGATCTTATGACCATTTTGTGATTCAAATGATTTGCAGAGAACTCAATGGACTGGATTTTTGCAGAGACGGGATGGGACGATTTCAAGAAACGACAATGGCTTTGCAAAAGACCATATAGTTTTAGAAACGACAGCAAAAACACCTAAAACGAATTCAGGGAAAAAAACGACGACATTTCTATCTGTACTCTCTACAGAACGTAAAAATGGACGATTCCACCGTATATGTACAGTCTTAAAACGACACGATGAATATTTCCAAGTTTAAACAATAATAATTGCCCACGATAATCTTTTAACACGTAGGAGGCGTTGCAAAGGGAGAATAAGCTTGGTCTTTCTTTCCCTTTGAAACAGTGGAACTTTTTTTTCTTCTTTTTTGGTTTTTTCTAGCCTTTTTTTCTCTTTTTTTCTTTTTTTTTCTTATTTTTTTCCCTTTTTTGACACAAATTTATTTTTTCTCATTCTTGTCCTTTGTTCATACGTATTAATTTTTCCTCCCTAATTTTTTTTGTTAACATGCTTAATACGCATGCACAAAACACGTGTTTTTAACTAGTTTATATTCAAAATGACAATAGTAAATTTCAATAGATGACAACGAGAAATAAACATTTGTGTGACAAAACTTGTAAAGCAACAACACTCTAGAGTAGACGAGAACGTTTTGAAGAAACCTACGAGCCCGTTTGAAATAGCTTGTGCTTTTATTTTTAAGCAATAAAATAAGAAAAGTATAATCTAGAGCTTTTTTAATTAGTGTTTGAAAAGTATATAGAAAAGTGTCTTTTATTTTAAAAAAGCTTTTGAACATATTTTGTTATACAAGTCAAAAGCTCTTAATTGGCTTAAAAAATAGTGTAATTCAAGGACATAGATGAAATTTATAATTTGTTATTCTTAAATAAAAATGTCAAAAGATGTAAATAGGAAAACTTTTTACAAGTCCTTTTTTTTATAAGCATTATTAGCATGACTTCTTTTATAAGTGCTTTTAAAAGCAAAAAGCTTTTTGTAAGTGGTAATCTACAAACCCAAATACTTATAAGCCATAAACAACTTAAAAAAGCTATCCCAAACTACAGCTTGACAAACTTTATAAGTTTATATTGTGTATATGTGTAACGCTTCTGCCATATTGTGTAAATGTTACATAAGTTGCCTATGCATATGTATAAAGATAAAAAATGTTGACTAAGAAGGTTAATACTTATAGGTATTTAGAACATCAGCTCCAACACATCAGTTATAATTATGAACAATGTAAAGCTCTTATAACTACAATAAAAATAAAAAAAATTGCTACAATATAAAGCTCTCACATATTATAATTTTTAAACTTAAAACGTATGTTTTAACTGATTCTTTAAACGGAAGCTTAATATCACACTTAAAGGGTGATACACAAACATTGACGCTTATTTTTAATGTTACATTTGTCAAAGTTATGCTCATCCTGTTTTAGTGTTATAAATGTCGTCTGACTAACGTATTACATTCTTGGCTCACATTGTTAATGACTCAATTGTGGAGTCTTTTTTTTAATGTCATAATTCATTTTTCAATACATGTGACATTATTGTTCAATCCCTCAATTGACTTTGATAACGATTTCTCACCTCAAACCTACGCGTAGCCTGCTTGACACAATCAACCAAAAGCCATTACAAAATTTATGCGCAGCCTTCATTTTATTATGGTGATAAAAATTAACATCCATTTTTGCGACGTTTCTTACCAGACTAAAAAGATTGGCCAAGATCTTTAAATTTTTGAGCTTTTATTATGTGCACCTCTTGGTTGTTTACATAAATTCTTTATATAGGCGGGATGAAGTTGATGGTTGGCTGCTTGAGTTGTTATTTCTACAGTAGTTTGGTTGATTGCTTGAGTTCTTTCTTTTTGAATGAGACGCCAATACTTCCTTTTTTTCAAAAAATTAAATTAAAGAACATAGTTTCAATTTTTAATTTAAGTAAATAATACATTTTTAAAAATATTTAAGTGCATAGTGTTGTCGGGTCATTGAGTTGGGCCTGGTCGGGTATTGGGCCCAAAAAGGCCCAAGGTTGATCTCGGCCTATATTGCCTCCGCATGATCTAGAAGCTTATTTCCTAGGTAATACTTGAGAATGGTAAAATGGCCTATTTACATTTATGTATAAATTGAAAGCTCTCTGAGATAACGATAAGTACTCAAGCTGGTCACAATCAACCGAATCTAAGATACCCGTAAAAAATAAGGCCAATGAGAGATCACAGTGACGAGGTCTAGCCAATAGGAGATAAGATTATATTATATTTGAATTTAAAAAATGCTTAAGGAGTAATGCATTGGCCATCCCCATGTATTATAAATAGAGGCCAGTTCTTGAGGACAACCTGAGTCTAATTTTTGGCACAAACCCTTTCTATTCATTTTTTCTCATAGTGAAACCCTACCACACGAGAAAAACCCATAGTGAATGTAGCCTTCAATTGAGATGAACCACTCTAAAATTCTTGTGTTCTTTCTATTATTAACTTTTCCGCTTTAATTACTTTGTTCGAGAATGATTATCAGAGTGAGGAATCGAGAGAATCTTGTTAGACGAGTTTTGCCCATCAACACAGAGCATTTTTGAAATCACGTGCTCTTGTTAAACACTTAAATTTTTAATTTTACCCCATTTTCTTCTTCTCCTTCTTCTTCTTCTCATTGTTATTTTTTGTTCTATCTCTGCTATTTCGTAATTCTCTTTGCGTCATTTTATAAAAAAATAAATTTTATATTAATTTAAGTAGGCAATTTACAAAACACTATTACATTTCGGTCTATTTATTTTTATTCTAAATTAATGATGGTCTAATTTCTTCTTCTTCTTTTTTTATTCAACCTCTTTTCATTTTTGACTTCTTTGTATTTCTCAAATGGGATGTATATACATGTAATCACAGGTGTGCTTTAGGCCCGAGGTAGCTCCCCTTAAGCCCAATGGGCTCTTTTGCACTTTAACCCCTAAAAAGAATTTCTTGTAATTTTTACTTTTAATTTGCCCCTGGAAATTTTTTAATTATAGTATTTTATATATGTTTTAATATTTTGTATTATATCCCAAATTTTAATTGTATGTACACTTATATTTTATAAAAGTTTTTAAAAATTTAGATCACACCTTAAATTTTGACTTTTAAAATACTAATACTTCAAACTAAAAACATCAATAAAGTAAAAATTAACTACACTACTATAGAAATTTATTTTTTTAGACATAAACTTTAAAAAGTGAATTAAATTCTATTGGAGTTTTGGTTCATTTGGAAGAAGGAATGAAAGGTAAAAATAGATTGAAAAAAGAAAATAGAGACAAAGAGTTTAAAAAATTATAGAATTAAATTGTGTGTATTTTTTTTTTTTTTTTTGAATTTTGGTTCAACTTGCACCCCTATTGAAAAAAAAAAATTCTAGCTCCGCCACTACATATAATAACAAGAATCATGAAAAATTGTCTCTACAGGTAGTGAAAACTGAATAGAATTTTACATAGCTGTCAAAAATTAAGGAGAGTTTCTTTTCATTTCTTTTCTCTCTTTTTTTCCCTAATGAATAACCAAGGAGGGTTTCTTTGTTTTATAAAGGTGCATACATCTCTTCCAGCACATTTTCCCTCCTTTTTCTTCTTTTTTGTTACTTCAGTTATGCTGTATTATTTTTGTCATTTCCATCATCTTTCTACCTTCACAAAAAAAAAAGAAAAGAAAAGAGATACTAAAAAAAAAGTAATAAAGGCAAAAAAATAAGGATAAAGATTAAGAAAATAGCAAAAATGTCAAGAACAATTCGGACGAAGAAAAATAAAATAACAAAAAGGAATGATGATACAAAAAAAAGTATAGAAAATGTAAAAGAAAAAAGCTCGATAATGAAATAAATTTTTTCAAATAAATGAATAACTACTTTTGTTGCTTTTTATTTGTGCTTGACTTTTGTTGCTTCTTCGAAATGTTGTTTAAATAACATTTTAGATAATGTTTTAAAGTTTGAGGGATATTTTTACTAACATTATAAAGTTTAAGGGATGCGCATACTAGTTTTTAAAGTTTAGACGGTAAGATCACAAAGTCATCAAAATTTGAGAGATAGAAATAAAATTTATTAAGGGATAATGTCTTAAATTGAACAAAGATGTTCAAGAAAATTATTATCTTATCAAAAATTATTTTTTTATTTTATTAACCGGCTGTTTGGTAACGGTTCCCACCACACGGTTCTCACCACAAACTCAATTATGAGTAGTGTAAAGCTCTCACATGCTACAGTAAAAGTGGTTCTAACCAACAGTTCTCACCACCCTTCCAAACATCCAATAAATATTATCTATTATGAAAATATGGGTAGTACTGGCCTTTTGGCACGTACCCTAAACTAGTATATATATGCATTGAATTGAATGACTAAATGGTGAGTTTTTTTTGTCCCTTTTTTTTTTGGTGAATAACTTGGCGTTGCGGCGGCCTTCCGACATGTTTGGCAGACAGCATTCCCTGGACTGAGGTTGGCTTACAAGCGAAATCCTAGATGGTGTTTGGATTTCATTTTATTGTTGTATGTCTTGTGTTTGTCAAATAAGGCTGGCGACTTTGCTGCAGGTTAGTAGTGGCTTAATCAGAGTACTTTGTTGTTTTGTTGACGTATTAAAGGGCTGTTTTTCCCACCCCTTGAGCGTCTATATAATTGTCCAAGTTATTTCAAGATAGAGGTTTTAGTCTACTAGAGTTTTCTCTAGGAGGTAAGGATAATGGTCTTTAACTCAGTACATAAATTATTTGTTTATCTATAGAGAGATTGCAGAGACATTTTTTGAAGGAGGACTTACGTAGAACGTAGACTTGGAAGATCATCAACCTATAGACTTAGGAATTACATCACATTCAATGGATTCAGGTTAACTTTCGCATCTTATTAATTATCTCGATGATTTGACATGAATGATCCTGAGTGATGATGGTTTTCATTATAAAATTTTGTTCTAACAGGTGGTATCTAATGCTTCTTCATGTTAAATCATTGGGAATCAATAATTTTCTAAATGTGATTCTTATAAGACAATTCTCAAATTTAACAATCTATGATCTTTAAAATTGTTGAATTTGAGGACAATTATTTGAAAATTTTAGTTTAATATTTTATGGAAGGCTATATATACATATATATATATATATGTATATGAATATAAGCATACAGGTTTGGTTGTCTCCTATTTAGAGTGAAGAATTTTTTTTTTCTTTGGGATTCAATACGGCAATTTTGCTGCCAAAAGAAAAAAAATAGTTATATAAATGAAAGTTTGAATTCATTTACGTGTGTGTGTGTATATGTTTTGTGAATGAAATCATATGAATTCATGATGTTATTTATGGCAGTTGGCTGTGGAGGGAAAGAACAAAAAAGGATGGCCGCCGTTGGCTGACGGCTGGCCCTGTCATCGCCGGCGTTGACCCCCTTCTAGCTAGCAATTGGGGCGTCAGCCGGAGAAGGAGCTGCGGCAAATGGCCGTGGTAGGATGAGAAGCCATGAGGTTGCCTCTCTTCTCCCAGGGGTCTCTAAGGTTGTTTTCAAAGTTTTGGGCTTTGGCCTAAAACTAAAGTGGAAGAAATACACGGCCTTATTGGGCTCATGACCAGAAAAGCACCCAGCGTTTCCCTTGGGTGACCAACTAAAAAAAACTTTAAGGGAATACACAGGCTCAATTGGGCCCGTGACCAATAAGTCGCCAGGGGTTAAACCCCAGGGTGACCCATAGCCAAAAAAAAAAAAAAAAAAGAAAGTAAAAGGGGGCTGGGTTAGGATTCAGGTTGGGTCTACCCAACCAGTTCAGTCTTGACCCAGTCAAGATTTCCTAGTCAAGTTAACCAGTTGACTTTTGACCAAATTTTTTTATTTTTTATTTTAATTTTGGTCATTTTTTGTGCAATTTTAAATTCAAATATTGATATTTTATATATATTTTGAGATGAATTAATTGAAGCAACATGTCACCAAATGACATCTCTTGTGAAAATTAAGTTGTTTTAGAATATAAACGGTGGTGTCCATGTAACTTATGTGAATATTGTCCAGTCCAAAAGAAGGCCAATATTTGACAGAATTACATGTACACATGTGGTAATAAACACATAATGATTATCCAGTTTTACATGTGATCATTAAATCGACCCAAAGAAAGATTTATTGTTTGACATGTTCTTATTGTCAGTGTTTGATTACTACACCAATATATCACTTACAAGTTAATATTTCTATCCAAAGACTAAATATTAATAGAGTGTCTAGTATCTTGAGATGAGATTACCTTTATTTGGATTTATTATTGTTATTTTGGATTCATATGTGAGCTTGACTTTATTTGTTTTATTCAATAATTCAGCTACTAGTTCTGCCTCAAACATTACTGCCAACATCAATTCCATTTCTATGTTGAATGGTAGCAACTTCAAATCATGGCAAGAGAACCTCCTTATAATTCTCGGAGTCATGGATCTTGACCTTGCATTAATGGTTTTTTCTCTTGCGTCTTTTACAAATAAGAGTTCCTCTGATGAAAAGAGGAACATAGAAAGGTGGAAGAAGTCAAATCGCATGTGTATGATGAATATGAAGAAGGCTATTCCAGAAGCATTTAGGGGCACCATATCGGAAACGATAAAGATAGCCAAAGAGTTCCTCGAGGACATTATAAAGAGATTTGCCAAAAATGAAAAGGCTGAAACGAGAACATCAGGGAATACATCATGGAGATGTTTCATCTTGCTTCAAAACTAAGAGCACTTAAGCTTGACCTTTTTCTGAGGTCTTGCTAGTGTATTTGGTTCTAATATCTCTTCCTACATAGTTCAATCAATTCAAGGTAAGCTATAACTGCCAAAAGGAGACTTGGTCTCTTAATGAACTCATCTCACACTATGTGCAAGAAGAGGAAAGGTTGAAACAAGAAAATAGAAAGTGCTCACTTGGCTAATACTTCCAAAGACAAAGGGAAGAAAAGAAAGACAGATAAAGAAGCTGCAGTTACGACACTTCAAAAGAAACAACAAAAGAGACCGAATAATCTAGAAAGGGAGCTGAAGGGCATACAAGGAAGCATTGCACTAGCTATTATGCTTGGCATGCTAAGAAAGATGTGCTTCTTAATTTAGTTTGCTCTGAGGTTAATCTAACTTCAGTACCTAAACATACTTGGTGGATAGATTCTGAAAATATGATGGTGAAAGATACATCTATATGGGCGATGGCAAGAAGGTCGAAGTTGAAGCAATAGGGAAATTTAGATTATTGTTAAAGACTAGATTTTATTTAGATCTTGATGAGACATTTATTGTATTGTCTTTTAGATGGAATTTGATTTGTATTTCTGTTTTGGACACATCTGGTTATTCTTCTTCGTTTGGATGTCCAAGTAGTGATTTTTACAACTAAACTATTCAACATGTGCAATTTTTTTTGAATAAAATCTATAGTTTTCTTCCTTAGTATTCATTGTAACGCCCCTAAGGGGGGGTTAACAGCTTTTAATAAATAAAATAAAGATCAAAAAATATAAACATAAAAAGAAATTTGCTTAGGACTTAAATAAAAACTCTCAAAACAAAATAAAAACACAAACAAATAAACCACAGTTTAATGCAGCACCTTATATTTTATAATAATAACTGTTATCATCATTATTCCAACCTTCAATACAATCTTAATACACTCTCAAAAAGTAACACAAGATGCTTACATTATCATGAAGTACATTCCCTAACAAATGAAGCAATTCCAACGTAATACAACCACATAGCTTCCTCAACTATGTTTCTTGTCACAGCCTCATACTTTGTGAGTTCTGAAAAGATAAAAATATAGGGGAATGAGCGTTAACATGCTCAGTAGGGAAAACCATTACTCCTCTTTAGGTTTTTATCCTCACTACTTTAGAACCTGCATGGTTCGTTAGTTCTCAATATTATACATCAATGTTATCATGTTCAATTCAAGTGAATATCTGATGATCATTGTACCAAGTTCCATACATATATATATACATATTAATTTAGGATTCAATTGTGCTTATCTATATCCATCATGCAATAGAATATCATATTACTTAACTCAATGAAAACCAAATGGGACCCTTGAGCACCCTCTAAACATTCCAAGGATATTTCGGTGAGAGGACATCAAGCCTCTAATCCTCACCTAGTCGATTCCTGCATAGTGCATTCTGGGACTTTTGACTCAAGGGAGCGTCATCACCTCCCCACTATTTAACCTTTTAGGGTATTCGTGCCCAATGATGTAACCGCTGCCCTCTTTACGTCTCACCATTCCTCTATAATCAATCATTATTTATAGAGTTAGTTTTCTTAACCATGCTTCTCAATTCACAACAACATGTGTCAAATTATTATGTTTCCTTGTTGTACAATACAGGACGGATTCCACATCATTGTGTTAAGGTATAATCATACACATTCAAAATATCATTTACATATCTTGCAAAGTAAAACACTCAAATTTTAATTCATCAAAACCTCACAAAAGATGAGTAATAAAATCTCTACCTCTTGGCAAATACCAAGCCGATAACTTCCAACTCACAATACCAAGCGCACAACATAAGCTCCAAGTACTGTGTTATCCTATGATGTATAAAATAATCATACTTTAACTAAATTCCTAATCCATAATCATACCGATTTACCATTTATTCTTATTAGTGTGTCATAACCATTTACATGAAATCTTTAGAACATTTGGTAGTACAAAATGATGAAAAACAAATGATTTTGGACTACCCGATCGGCCTACCAATCATTGTTTTTGGCCTACCAATGAAAACTGCTATTTTTAGATTCTCTACTGACTTAATGGTATTGTTCATCGGCCTGTTGGTACTGTTCATCAGCCTGCTGACAGAACAATATCTGGAAATTCCATATTTTTATTTTGAATGTTTCAAACTTTAAAACTTAATCTAATCTTTTTTGTCAACTTTTAGGACATAGAAAATGTATAAAAACTATGAAATATCACCTTCAAACACTTATAGATCATTTTTCTCAAAATTTTCATGCTCAACAAACAAATCTAAACCAAAAATCAAAATTTTTCAAAACTAACTCAAAAACTCATTTTAAACAAAGATCTATATAAATCAAGTTTCAAATATGTTGTATAATTACCCACAAACATCAAGAACACATTTCTCTCAATTTTCATACCAAAATACAACTTAGAACCAAGATTAAAGTTTTAGAAATCTAACCTCAAACTTAGTTCAAAAGTAGAGTTCAATCTTGAAATCGTCTAAATCCCCTTGATCTTTGAGCTTGTGAGAGATTGTTTGTGGTTTTTGTAAAAGGGTCACTTGAATTTTCCCTTTTGATCTCCTTGGTTTTGCTTCACTGTGGATGTAAAGAAGAAGAAGAAAAGAAAGAGAAAGAGAAGGAAGAAAGAAAGAGAGAAAGAGAGAGTGTCGGCGAGGATGAGGAAAGAAAAGAAAGAGGGCAAGAAAAATGAGTCTCTTCGGAGACTTTTAGACATAAAATGTCAAAATCGTATTTTCATAAATAATCAGAAGTTTAAAGGGCATTTAGGTAAATATACTAAATAGATATAGAAAAATTTTAAAAAATTTAAAAATAAGTATAAATAAATAATATGAAATAGATTTTAGATGAAACAAATTTTAATTGACACACTAATAATTAATTTAATTACCATAATACTGGTTAGGAAAATAATGGTAGACAGATTCATGTTGATTAATTAGCATGTTATAGGATCTATTGTTTAATGGTTTTCTTTTTAAAGATAAAGGAGAACTCATAATCCACTATTATCTGTTTGTTACTCAACTTAATTTGCTCTTGCAAGGCAAAAATTTTCTGCACTATCACTGCAGATTGATTTTCTTGTCAAGTTGTTATTTATTTGAGCTATACATATATATATATATATATATATGTATAATATTGTCTTCAAAATTGGAAGTTTAATCATTGAAGGCATCGGTTATTTATGGGTCACAGTCTTTTGGTAGATAAATTCATGTGGGCTTTTGAATTTTAATAGTTATGGCTTTTAGTCTATATGCTTTAACATGTGAAAACTCTTTATCTCTTTACTCTTTGTTGGAGGTCGTGGTTACGCGGGCTATCACCCGATAATGTGGTCCTCGGCTTGATTGTAGCTAATGTCGCAGTTTTCCTATTGTGGCGGGTTGCAGGTTACAGATTTCTTATGAAGAATTTTACTGTGAGTGCATTTTAATTTTCGAACTTACAATATATCGTTCATACATTGTTACTAATAACCTTTTACACACAAAATTAAATGATTGATTTCATTATTGTAGATTTCTAACTCCGTGCTTTCTGTTTTTTGTTGATATTCTCGGAACAGATCTCAGTTGAAAACTTTAAAAGTGGACGTCTGCACACTTTGATAACTGCTGCATTCAGTCATATAGATGCTAACCATATTATTCATAACATGATTGGACTATATTTCTTCGGAGTGCATGTGTGATTATCTTCCTTCAAAACTTTTATTCAACACTGATTTTTGAATTTTTCTATGGTTGATAGTGTTATAGAACTTGCATATTTTGTGCCTTAACCTTGAGATCAATGTTGTCTGGTGACAATAAAGAAAGCAAAGAAGTTAAGTTAAAAAAAAAAGGTGATGTTCTATGCTACTTTGATTGTTCTGCAAAATTTTTCATCAACCCCCAACACTCACTAAGAGAAAAGAAAAGAAAAATGGAAGTAGGAATTTTTAAGTTGGGGAATTTGTAGCTAAAAGAATAGCAATCGTCTCACATCATGAGAAAGTATACGCTGGGAACACGTAAAAGAGCTTTCTTTGTTTCATTCATTAACAGATAGAACCTAGAGTGCTAGACAATCAATATGATCTGATGGTTAATAATTTCTTGCCTTCCTTTTTTTTTTTTTTTGGCTTCCAAACAATTTGTTTAATCTAATTTCCCTAATTTTAAATCTTAATTGTTGTTATGTGACCTAAAATCTTTTGGCAGAAAGGCAACGTCGCGGCGCTACAATTCGGTGCACGAGCGTCATGGCACTTGAAAAGCAGTGCCGTGGTGCTCTGATTCTGCCTAAATATATATTCCGCATTTTTACGAATTTTTGGGTTTTTTTTTGTTAGGGTTTGAGTCTTTATACATATATATATGTCATATTCTACATAGTTTATAGTAGTCATAAAATTTAATAGAGATCATAGTGTTGCGAGTGATACAAAGAACTCAGTCTTGTGAGTTTATGAGTGATTGAGTAAGTGAATTTATGTATTTGAGCATTTTAAACATTGTTGTAATATCCGTTTTGTGATTAATAGATTGTTTCTCCTCTGCCCGTAGTTTTTTCACCCTTCATTAGGGTTTTTCCACTTAAAATCTTGTGTGTAATTTTCTCTTAATTTCTTGTTGCTTATTGCTTTAATTTCTAACATTAATTATGTAATCTTTTGTCACTCAGGACCTCATCGAATAAATGGGAGGCCTTGGGTTTGATTCCCTTTAGGATCACCTTCCTTAGTTTGTTTGTCCCGATAGATGAGTCTACACATGTAACACCCGCCTATTTTTATGTAAAGAATCACGTTAAGTTAGTAACGCCGTTAATGATATTTTATTAATAATTTATGTTATATGTAAAGATATAAGATGTTAATGTTACTAACTTTTTATGTCAAGTTATATGACAGGTGATGACAGCATGGAATCGTTGTGCTCTAGTGTTCATGTGAATTTTTTTAAATGTATGATTAATAATGATGCATGATGAATTGAATGTTTTAATGTATGGCATTTAAGGACAGTTCGGCAAGTTTGGCAGGATGAACAGTCTGCCCAAGACCGGCAGGCCGAAGAAATCCACCAGTAGGCGGAACTTGGTGGAACTGGCAGGCCGAAGGGGAAAATCAGTAGGCCGAAGGGGAAAATCGGCAGGCCGAACACGGCTGACGAGCAGTCAGTAGAAATCTCTCCAAAATTATGGCTGAGTTAATTACGTTAATTTGATGATTTAATGTTGTTAATTGGCATAATAATAGAATGTTTTATCAGCTAAGGAAATTAAAGGGTTTGACTTCGCATTGATTTGTGGCAATTTAAATGATTTCCCATTTTAAGAGGGCAAAATATGGTAAGATGTGATGATTTGTTTGACTTTCTTTTTTTTTCTTCTCTTCTTCCTCTACGCCAATTGCCACCTAACAGTCAGAATTTCTGACTTAATGAAGGGCAATGAATTTCATTATGATTGTTACGTTAAAAAAATTTTAACGTTTTCTTTCCTTAGATTTTTCTCTCAACTTCTCACTCTTCTCTCCTTCATTTTTGAGACGTTTCTCATTCATTTCTCATTTCCTCTCTTCCTCTTCCTCTTCTCTTCTCCACGCATTCCATTCCTTCTCTCTCAAAAATTTTCTGCAAGAAAATTGAAAGAAAAAGTTATATTTCGTTGGTTAAATTCAAGGGTTTTGAGAAGAAATTTCAAGGTAAGAATTTAGTTTTTCCAATGTTTTTTTTTTTGAAAAGAAATTCTCCTCCTCAATTTGTCTACAATATCTTTCTTTATGTATTGTATTTGTTTTGAATTCTTAATATGATATGCGTGTATATGTTATGAGATGCTTTCCTAAGTTTCAAGTTGTTTCAACGTTTTTATGATAAAATATGAATTTTCTATCTTCTACCTCTCACAGTAAAATTTTACTGTTTAATCTTGATGCATGGAAAATGTAATGTTATTCAAGGGGTAAATATGATGATTTTTATGAAAGTTTTCAAGAATGTGCATGTATAATGTATGATGAATGTATTTTATGATATAAAATTTTTATAGGAATACATTAAGAAAACTGTTTTAATAAATGTTATTTCTGGATTTTATTTATGAAATGTTATGTATGTTTAAATGATTTTATGATAATGAAATAATTGTATGCATGATAATATGGTGTTTGTATGAATTTTAAAATGTATGTATTTTAAATTATTAAAAAATGTTTTTCAAAAGATTTTCTTGTTTTAATGATAATATTTAAGGAAGCATGTTATGAATAGTATTTTTAGGTGATGATAATGTTATGTTTTCTCAATGATGATTATGATTATAATATGAGATGAATGTATATATGAATGAATGTTATACATATGAATGATATATGAAAGAATGATATATGAATGAATGTTTTATGATAAGTGTTAATTTTATTGTATTTTTAATGGATAAATGGCATGAACACTCAAAGAGGCGAGCACATTGAGACAGCGGCGTCATCACCAAAAGTATATTAAGGTTAAGTAAGCTAGCGTTAAAGTAAGTACATTCTCACCTACAACATGACACGTTTTACAAGGATTTGATGATATGTTCACAATGATGTTCATGATGATTTTATGATGATTCTTCCTTAAAGGATTTCTTATGAAAGATTTTCATGATTTAAAGTTATGCATGTATGATGATGACATGTTTCAAAGTATAAAAATTATGTATATATGTATCACCTAATAAGTGCTGCACACCGATGTTATGAAATAATATGTTATGATGTCATGTTTGGTTTGAGATTAGCTACCATTCTCCTCTTATGATGACGCGCCTATGATGATGTTTATGGTGCAACACTTGGGCCCTTAAGATAAAATGAATAAGTTTTAAAATAGTTAATGTAACGAAAGATATGTTTCTATGAAATTGTGCTTCAGGCACTTTTATGATATGATGATGATGATGATGAATATGAAATGTTTTAATTTAATTTAATTTGTGAGAATTATATGTACTTACTAAGCATTAGCTTAATCATGTTTTATGTCATGTTGCAGATAAGGGTAAGAAAGTCATGGATAAGACGAAGGATATGGAAAGACGTATGAGCACTAAACACTATGAATTGTAACCGGAAGCACGCCAAGAAGAACGTTTTTATGTTTTTAATTAAGTTATATATTTTGAACATATTCTTATGTTAAGTTTTTTTTTTTTTTTAAAAGAACATATGAACTTTGTTTTATCTTTTATTTCATTATTTTAAGTATTACAATCTTTCGCATTTTATGAAAAGTTGGTTTTTGATTTTAAATTAAGTTTTTCCAAGGGTTTTTGGCTCGGTCGGCCTGCCGAACATCTTGGTCGGCCTATTGATGTCTGAAAGTTCGGCTTGCCGATCATGTTTTCGACCTGCTAAACATTGATAAGTTTTTAAGCCAGTTTGCAAAGTCTCTGCTGGCCTGTCAGTTGAGGAATTCCAGCCTGCTGATCGTGTTCGGCCTGCCGAAGTCCCATGTTCGGCCTGCCGAACTGTGGGAATAAGTAAGCTTTAAATGCTATGATGATTGATGTGATGTTTTTATGATATATAGTTTTACATCTTGGTTTGTCTATTTAATTAAAATAAGTTTATGATTAATTTAAAGTATAATTGAATAAATTATGATATGGAATATGTTAAGCAATATTATTTTAAACTATGTTAAGTTATTTAAAAAAAAAAATGTATGAATGGATCTTGGTTAAGTATGTTTTACTTTTACAATTAAAAGTCTCGTTTAAGTTTTGGACTTATGTTTATGATTAAAATTTAAACAAGTACGAATGTATGAATGTAACGATATCTGTGACGTCTGAGCTAAGGGGTGTTACAACCCACACCCTCGAAAATTAGTCAGGTTCATGAAGAGGCTTGGACATCCTGGGGTACCAAAGAAATAATCTTTTGCCAGGTTTTCAATTAGATAATACTTTTTTTTTTCATCTTTCATTTTTTTTTTCTTGGCACACTGGACAGCTTGGTCAAATTTTTGGGCCTGAGTTTTTACTAAAGATGTATCTAGCCGGTGGCATAGCTGGTTCCTTTTTTTTACTTGCCTCGTCATCAAAGGTACTGTTAGCCTTTTACTCTTGAAAATGTTTATGCAAAATGCTAATGCTAAAATAATGTTGGATTTAGAGTTTTAAGGATGCAGGTTTTGCTTTGGTCGGTATATGGCAAGTCCTAAACAAGTTAGGATACTTGTAATGAAGTTACAGCTCTTCCTAACTTTTTGCTATTTTACAGGGCCAATTCTGGAAGGATCCTTCAAGAACGCCTGGATTGGTAAGCTCTTAGCAACCCTTTTTTTTTTTTTTTAATATCTACAAACATGTACACACGCACCTTACCTGTCTTCTCCCATCTTGCGTATCACAAATGAATTAAGATGCCTCTATTATGATTTGTCCACCATATCCAAAAACTTCCAAAAGGAGATTAGTTCTTAGGAAAATATATGCCCGATTATGTTATAAGGAAACAGGTGATGAGTTAAGATGCAGTAACTTTGTACATAAATGTGTTTGTTAGTATCCGTCATTCTTTTTCATGGATTGGTGACTTAGAAATGAATAGGAATGCCTTGTACGAGGATTGATTTCTTTCTTTCTTTTCTTTTCTTTTTTCCCCTTTTTCGGGGTTAAATCTTGGACGAAGATTGATTAACTGCATTCAAGTTGGACTTGAGTTGAATAACTTAAAGCTTGTGTGATTATTGTGTCTGGTTTTAAATTTTGGGCAGCAAATGGGGCTGTCAGGGCTATCATTTTGCTTGACGTATTCCTCTTTCCACAATCCATCTTGTATTTTAACTTTTTGCATACCAATTCCTGCTATTTTAATGGAAAGTTTGCTTCTATATTTTCTTGACGATTCCCGACAATCGCATTTTGATCCTTATGATTGTTTTGTTTGCCATTTCAGGGGATCTATCTAATTGGCAAAGACGTATTGGGGATGATAGAGGTATATTCTTCTCTTCTTTCACTGCTTGTGTTAGGACCCGTTTGGCATAGCTTTTATAAGCTAACTTTTTTTTTTTCTTGCCGAGACCAAAAGAAGCATTTAGAGGTACTAGGATGAAATATGAAAAGAGCGTTTAGCTGTTAGAAGCTCCTTTTAAGTGAAGTTGAATCCCTCTCTCGGACCAAATTATTGTCGACGGTTATGTTTATCTTCCTTTTCCTTTTCATAGTTGTGTGTAGAATGAGAGAATTGTATGCCAACTAAGGACTCTCCATTCCATGGACCAAATTGGCTGATGTTGGTGAATTTTATGTGTGTTGTTATGTTATCATGCAGGGAGAAACTCCTGGATCGGCTCATCTTGGCGGTGCGGTAGTGGCGGCTGCAGCCTGGGCTCGGCTTCGGAGGGGAAGATTCCGAAATTATTGAATTGCTTTGCAGATAATGAAATTTCACACATGATTTTTTTTTTCTTTGCTAGATCAAAAGGCAAGATTTGAGCCTAGTTATCTGATAGTTAGTTCTTCTAACAGGTTTTTCTTTTGGACTAAATGCAAAATCATCTCATTAGAAAATTCTGCATATTTTCAGCTTCCAAGGTCCTGTATAACGTAAACTGCTAAGAGACGTTTGAAGAACGAACAAAAACAATGGCTATGTATAACTTCTTTCTTGTCTTTCCTTTTCCTTTGAGGAGTAATATGAGGAAAAAAGCAATATTTTCACTTCACAATGGTATTAAATATTTAATAATTCAAGATAATGCAGTATGCGATTTGGGTAGATAAGAGATGAATCTCAACCTTAATGTAATTCTTTTATGCTTTTGTTAAATTCTCAGAAAATGACAATATGAACAGTGGTGTTCTGCAGTGAAATCTTTTTGCCTTATTCACGAGACTGTTCACCAAAATTGCTGTCAAAACGTTAAACCTTTACCTGAAGCTTCCTTATAGCATAACCCAAAATCCCCAATTCAGTTAATAGTTTATAGTTCAGTTCAAACATTAAATTAAAGTTTCAACGTTCGCAACTATTAGTAGTAGTTTGCACATTAAGGTATTTGGGTCATGATACCAATCGTAAACTCTAAATAGTATAAAGTTTTATACATTATAATATAAAATTTTTATACTTTACAATATATGGTTTTAACTACATAACTTTTTATATGTTTTTTTTTCTAAACTCTACGTTATTTATAAAGTTGAAACTTTTAATTGGAGGATTGAAAAATTAATCAGATAACTAAGAGCTCGTTTGATTCAAGTATTTGAATAAAGATTTAAATTTTTATGAGAAAAAATACTATAACAAAATAATTCAAACCGTAATTCAAACTACAAAACAAATAGGCCTAAAACAACACAATTCTTGCACCGTAAAATCCATAGAACTACTGATAAACAAATAACAAGTGCACGTACAACAATGTTAAAAGAAGTCCGTGTCTTGTCAATTTTTGATTTGTGACTAATCAAAGCGTGACCTAATGGTACTTGTGCATAAAGCATCTGATCTTTGGGTCTGTGTGCAAGCATAAATGTACAATGCGTACCCTTTTTTCCTTTTAACACCCACCATACAGGGCGTTTTGGTGTCCCAATAATGAACATGGGTAGAACTTATTAGCACTTACCATATAAAAAATTTATATGTTATAATATCAAATAAAATTTATTATAATATTAAAATATTTATATATTATAACATTTAAGTTTTGATTTGTAATTTTAATAATATTTTCAAACTTTCAATAAACCCGGTACCTAATTAGCCACCGACTATAAAACCAAGAAAAAAAGAGAAAAAGACATATAATTGTGGTGTTAAGAAGAGTTAAAAGTGTGTGGTTGACGTATATTATAGCACAAAAAGGCTTTATATTGTTGAAAAATTTTATTTTACACTTTAACATATAAAAGTTTTATATTATTTACTATTGAAACTATAACCTAAATATTTTAATGTGGTGTTTGATAATATAAGTTAAAATCAAAACTTTTAATTATTACAGTATAAAACTATCATATATTATAATATAAAAAAATATATTATAATATAAAATTTTTATATATTAAGGTCATTGGAAATTAATTCTAATAAGTACTTCAAACGCCTTTTAAAACACTTTAAAAAATAACACATAGCCGTTTCAGAAATCCCCTTTATGTCAGCCCTAGTTTCAGTACAACGACAATGTAAAAAGATCATACACCGGTTATCCATATGCAAAGCAACCATGTTTGTGTCAGGGTCAAATTTCAAATAAAACAGTCTTTTGTTGTGGTCATCATAATTAATTTAATCCAATATATATTTATAGCAGTGCCAAGCCTTAAATATTTGTCTGCCAGTAACGCAACTGTCCTCAAACAAAAAAGTTTTACAGGCTGTTTAAAAAAGTAATAAGAATTCATTGTTTAAATTATTTTTATTATAGTATATGAAAATTTTATACTGTAATAATTTTTTTTATTATTACTGTAACATATAAAAATTTTATACTATTTATAACTAAAAAATGATACGAATCATTTTTGTTAAACATAAAGTTAATAAATATTTTATTTAGAACACTTCTTAAACTTGTTATTTTATTATTATTATTATTTTTTTCTTAGCAATAGAACAGCAACCAATAGTTTACATGGATCCTTACTGGTAGGCATTGATTATTTGGAAGCCAAACATTTACTCCTCCCAGTTAAGAACAATTCTTTCTGTGTTCATAATATATACTATATTCGTAAACATAAAGAAGTTGAATAGAGAAATTTTAAACCAAAAATTCACTGTTTATTACTCTGAAATTTACGTAGAGAAATATATATTTTTCCTTGTTTATGGAAATTTTTTCTTTTTTCCCCTTTAGATAAACACTCTTGTTGCGTTAAAATTAAAAATTCAGTTACCTAAAAAATCTAAAAATTCGGAATTGGTGTGGAATAATGGATCTTGACTCTCACTTTGATTAAAAAAAATAGAGTTCTTATAAAAAAAATAAAAAATAGAGTTTGACTTTGTAATACTAATTTAATAATTCATTTTTAGGATATAAAAGATCTATTAGTAAGCAAAAAAAAACACGTAAACGTGAAAGAGTGAAACAATATTATATTGGTCCTTTGAGGTGTGAAGTGCACCATTAACATTACTCTCATCAAGTTTATCAACATTCTGTGAAAATCAAATAAAAATACGCAGATTTTATCAAGTCCCTGTCGAATCGCCACGTGTCAAAAATCTGACTTGGACATCTCTAGGTGAAGGACCCCACATGAGTGGGTCCCAGAAATACCATTCTGCAGATACCACGTGTCAATTTCCCATCTCTTTACGCCATCTCACACGAAGGCACTAAACTATCTTCCTCAAAAAAAAAAAAGGAAAAAAAAAAGCCAAAACAAAACGAAACAAAAAACAAAACAAAATCCCATCTCCTCCTCCTCCTTCAGGACACTTTTTTTTTAAATTTTTTATTTTTCCATCCGTATTTTATTTTCAATCTATATATATATATATATATTTTTTTTTTTGTTGCATGAGCTCAAAAGCACAACTCAAACAAACAAAAAAAAAAAAAAAACCACTAAAAATCCTTTTGAGAGATTAATAATAAGATTAGGGAAATATAAATATAAATATTTCTCCTTTGCAACTACTCTCCGATTTTTCGATTTTTCCCATTTCCTTTCCCCATCTTCTTCTTCTTCTTCTTCGCTTTTCGTTTTCTCAGTCACTGTGTTATGTCTCTGTTTGTTTTCCTTCTCCATTGATTTTCCCGGAAAAGGAGAGAAAAGAAAAGAAAAGAAAGGAAAATGAGGTGGGAAAGATTAGAAGAAAAAGGCCGTGGAGAAAGTGGGCGGAGAGAGGAAGAAGTGATGAGTGATGCTGGTTGTTCTGGGCCAGGGAAGAGGTGGGGACACACCTGCAACGCCATTAAAGAAGGGAGGTTTCTCTACGTCTTTGGGGGTTATGGCAAAGATAACTGTCAGACCAACCAAGTACATGTCTTTCACTCTGGTGGGTCTTTAACAAATATATATATATATATATCTATGTATGTATATATTTTTCTTGGTTTTTTTTTTTTTTTTCATTTCCTTCTTTTGTTTAATGGGTTTTTCTTTTTGTGTATATGTATAGTTTGGCTAGGCATTTTGGGATTTTTTTTTTTTTTTTGTTCCTAGTTTGGGGGTGAAAGTTTGGAGCTTGAATTGTTCTGTTGATTGATCTTTATGAGGAAGACTACGAAATGGTTTCTAGGTTTTTTTCTTTCTTTCTTTCTTTTTTGGGTAATGTTGTAACTTCCTTTTTAGGTTTTTAACATTAATGTTAGTTTCTTATTTTTTGTATTTTGCATTTGGGTGTTCTCTTGCATTTTACCTTTTGTATTTTGCATTGAAATTGGTTTATGTTATGGTATAGTTGATTTTGAAATTCTGAATTAACTGATTGCAGCCACACAGACATGGAGCCAGCCAGTTATAAAAGGAACACCACCAACCCCAAGGGACAGCCATAGTTGTACTACTGTTGGTGATAATCTCTATGTATTTGGTGGTACAGATGGGATGAATCCTCTAAAGGATTTGCATATATTAGACACTTGTTAGCAACTTCTTTTAATCTCTTCCCCTTTATTAGCATTTTGACATAACCAATGTGGTATGCTGCCTAAATGGGTTTATCTTGTGCGGCACGGTATCTTTCCTTTATGAACCAATA
Organism: Artocarpus heterophyllus; assembly: GCA_025403435.1. Lineage (NCBI taxonomy): Eukaryota > Viridiplantae > Streptophyta > Magnoliopsida > Rosales > Moraceae > Artocarpus > Artocarpus heterophyllus. Next base: position 14,733,545 of record CM046345.1, on the reverse strand, counting down.
GGTGTTGAATTACAGTAAAATTATGCTCTCTAGTATTTGTCCAATCCTTTTAGTGGATGCTTACATTTTGTTTCTTGTATGTAGCCTCACATACATGGATATGTCCAAGTGTGAGGGGAGAAGGACCAGAGGCACGAGAGGGCCATAGCGCAGCCCTTGTTGGTAAACGATTGTTTGTATTTGGTGGTTGTGGCAAATCTTCAAGTGGTAACGAGGAGGTGTACTACAACGATCTCTACATATTAAATACAGGTAAATTCTTTATCAAATGCAACTTGCACCAATTACTTTGCGAGTTGGAATCCTCTTGAGTATCGGTTTTGTATAAATGCATTGTCATGGTACGCCTCAAAGAATGTTCCAAGTTAGGTTGACTTGCTTAATATATTAATCATTAACAAATGTCATAATAAATAACTTGTGGAGGTTAAGATGCTTGCTTGCTTATCATTAAAGCCTCTAGGACTTCTAGGTGCCATATTGGTTATGGATTTTACCGGCTTGTGAGTAGTTAATAGTATAAGTTTTCCAATCAGTATCCTTATTATCACCTCTAGAAAATTAAGGTGGGTTTTTGAAGAGAGAGAAAGAAAGGGTATGCTACGTGTTGGTTATGAAGTGCATTATATCAATTTGGTATTGGGTTTAGTCATAATGTGGGGTATACATCGAGAACTCTGGGGATGCTTGGCTGTAGCTCAGTGACCGATCGATTGAAATACTCTTTTCTTCTAATATTGTAGAGACATTTGTGTGGAAACGAGCTACTACATCAGGCACACCACCATCTCCACGTGATAGCCATACTTGCTCTTCTTGGAAGAACAATTTCATTGTGATTGGTGGTGAAGATGGGCATGATTTTTATCTGTCTGATGTTCATATCCTTGACACAGGTACTGCTAATCTGCATAATATACTTTCACTACTTGAAGTATATTACTTAAAAGTTGCTGTTTGATTGGGAAAAAAATCATTGTGGCTTGAATATCTTGTAATAGTCTTATATGTTTTGATATATTTCTGGTGTTGTGTACTGTAATAGATACTCTAGTCTGGAGAGAGCTGAACACTTTGGGCCATTTATTGACTCCTCGAGCCGGTCACTCAACTGTTGCTTTTGGCAAAAAGTTATTTGTTTTTGGGGGATTTACAGATGCCCAAAATCTGTACAACGACTTGTTCATGCTAGATATTGGTATGTATCAGTAATATCCTTAGTTTGAGTGTGCATGAAGATAATTTTAGGTCCATTGTTTGAGCAGAGTTGTAATGACATTTCCTTCATAACCATGCTTGCGAATGCACTTCTATATGAGCCAAATATGGATAAAACCAAATGGTTTCAAGTTTTGAATAAATTTGTTTATTGTAGTTTCATTCACCATCTAAAAATGATGGAAAACTCATTCTATGGAAAAGAGAAAAGTTAATTAAACTTTATAATAATTTTAAGGCAGGAATTTTTCTTTGATTTTAATGTTCATTGATTCTGATCGATGTCCTTGTCTATGTACTTTGTGTTCTGACTTCGTGTTTCTCTTCTTGGCGTTCTATTTGTCCCCTAATGTAACAAAGAGTGTAAATTTTTGTTGGTGTAGATACTGGGGTATGGACCAAGGTGGCAACTGTAGGCGATGGACCATCTGCTAGATTTTCTGTGGCTGGGGACTGTTTGGATCCACGCAGGAGAGGTGTTCTTGTGTTTTTGGGTGGTTGCAATAAGACCCTCGAGGCACTCGATGATATGTTTTACTTATACACAGGTCACTTTTGGTTTCCTGGAAAGAAATTTTGTAGTGTCTTACTGTTATGATGTTTTAATTTATTTTATTTTATTTTTTTAATTTCAGGACTTACTAATGAAAGTGAACAGAGGCTTGAGAAATTATCGCTGAGGAAGCAGTTGAAGCTAAAGTGCCAAGAACAAAATCTCACTCCTGTTCATGACCAATCTCTCGTGAGAGTTGGCATTGGGGCTAATATTTACCAACCTGTAACTGTGCCAGTTTACGGCCAAGCATGTGAGTAGGGGTTGCAATTAGCGTTCACAAGTTATGGTCGGTTTAACAAGTTTATTGATGATAAGAAAATAATTGAACTTGTACATGACTGGTTTATTAATCATTTAAAATGTGTAATTGAAACAAGTCTTTTTTTTTTCCTGTTAAATAAATAGGTGGTGGATGCAATGCCACTCATTAATTAATAAAGCATAGACGTAACCTCTTGCAACATGTTTAGTTTTCTTGCTTTGATTATATTCCCATCGAATTCAATTAATGTATTTGTATATAGTGGTTATTTACAATTGCAATCCATAATTATACATCACGTTTCGTAGTTTCAGAAGCAAGTAGGGGATCAATTTCAAAACAGTTTAACATTTGTATTTCACAACACTTCATCTTAGCTTTAATTCCTGTTGTTCAATTTCTCATAAAGTATTCTGCATTAGATGCACGTATCTAAATTCTATTGCTCTCATTGCAGACATACAGAATATCCGTTTGATACAGTCCCCACCGCTACAAGGAAAGAAAACATTTCAAGCGAGGGTTACCGAAAGAATCTTAGATGGATATACTATTGAAACTTACATCGACGGAAAGCCTCTTCGCGGAATATTGTTCTCCGGCAGGCAAGACTATCATCACAAAGCTATTCCTAATTCTAGTAGGTAAGAAGATGGCAATCATCTTTTGTTTGTTCATTTAAGAGTGGGTAGGTTTGGAAAATAATAGAAGACCATACCTCACTCTTTTTGTTTCTTTTTCAAACACTACGGTTTACATTCTTTATTGTTGTTTTCTAATCAGGAAGCGGGCTGCTGAGGAAACCGGGTCTGTTTTGCAAAATGGTGACTATAGCAGCCAAACAAAAAGTTCTCGAGTTCTCAAACAGGATACTGCAGATAACAGAGAGGCAGTTAATGTTTGTGAAAGAGAGGCATCATCATCACATGAGCCTCATATAGAAGGTGTTGTGGCTCCTACTTCGAACGATCAACCATCTTCTGATACTCACGCACAAAAGGTCAGAGTTTTCTTGTGCCCATAGTGGTCGATTTTTCCTTTTTTCTATTATATTCATTCATTTATTTACTTGTTATTCCAATTCTGAGGAGTTGGTTGATTGTAATTTGAAAATCTGAAACCAGGTTTATTATGTGACTAACAAGTTACCTGGACATATCATGGCATAGAACATTATGGGGTTTAGTTTGCTGTGTACCACTTTTCATGTTAGAACTAGTCAAGCTCGAGGCAAATGTTGCAGCAAACAAAGTATGATTTTTTATTGGGATATTTTGGTAGATAGAGCATAGCTTTTCATAAGATTTTATTATAAAAGCAATATTTCCTTGTCAAATGGAAGATAGTTATTAAGAGAACCAGTATTGTCTAGTGTCGAAAGAGTTGATATTGGCAATATATTGCAATTTGCATTAGCTTGATGATTAGGCAATTTGCTAGTAGCTAAAGCTTTTCAACTCAAAGATAGGTTAATATACATGATTATTTCAGGGCAATGTTTTAAAAGGCGTAAACGGGAACTGAGACGATTTGTCTAATCGAGGCGAGGTGTAAGCCTCGAGACGGATCGAGGCGTAAGCCTCCAATGTAAAAAAAAAAAAAAAAAATCATAAAATTGAATAAAATTCATAAACATGTCATGACAAATAAAAGATACACTTAGTTTATGCCATAACAAAGAATACACACACACGAAGCAATTTAAGTCTAAAGCCCTCAAAAATTGAAGTTTCGATCATCATCCTCATCCTCATCCTCATCTTCTTCATCATTATTATCTTCCAAATCCAGATCATCTTCTTCATCATTATGATGTTTGGAATGCTGAGGTATAGACCTTTTTTATCTTGAGGGAAGCTATTGAAGCGGCTCTAAATAACAACATTTGCTGCAGTAGATAGGAGGAAAAAAAATACGATAGAAAATAAAAGAAAGGGAAAAAAAAACCTAGGAGAGGAGGTGGGTCATCACTCAGTGCACGTTGCTGCTCAAATGGGAGTAGGCTTGGAAGATGGAGGCACTGCTGAGAGGAAGATGCAGGCGCTGCTGAGAGGAAGATGCGGCTGATGAAATGTTGAAGAGGAAGATGTAGGCGCTGCTGAGAGGAAGATGCAGGCGCTGCTGAGAGGAAAATGCGGCTGATGAAGAAATGTTGAAGAAGAAGATTATGCTAGGTTTTTAAAATCTCTTGCTTTTATCAGCAAAAAGCCCAACTTGACTATTGGGCTAGGTTTTTTTTTTTTTTTTTTAAGAGACAATATTAGGCTGAAAAGAAGCCCAACAGACGTCCATCCATTGAGGCGCACGCCTCAATCGCCTTGAGGCGAAAACGCCTCAAGGGGTGCGCCTCAGAAGAAAAAGGCGTAAGCCTCTTCAAAATGATCAAGGCTTAAGCCTTGAAAAGGAATGCATACGCCTCGATCTGAGGTGCGCCTCGAGGCGTACGCCTCGAGCGCCTTTTTAAACAATGTTTCAGGGCTTTTCTTTTCCTTTTTGTTTTTCTTAAATCTAAATTCTGATAGCCCTACTTTTCGGTAATTTCCTTGTATCTGATTGTGGAAGGCATCAATTTGTTCTTGCCTTTTTAGCTAGGCTACAAATTGGACATAGTATTAGCATATATTGGGTTTCTTTGATATATTGTTAGGCATGCTTTAAATTGGTTTTGCTTTTAGGATAGTGGTAATGTAACAAGTGTTTTTCTCTTCTCCCACTGGTGTTGGTTCATTTATTACGCACTCTGTTTAGCAGACAAAACTTCATATCCTCCAAATAACTTTGAAAGCTGAAAGTGAAATTATTTTTGTGAATGCCACTATCTTTACTCCTATTACGGGTAGATAATGGCCATGAGAAGATTAAAAAAAAAGTTTAATATAGAAGAGGTATAAACTCTTAACTTACATACATATTCACACATTTGAAGAGATGGATTTTTGTTACTTGCGTTTCACTATCAAAGTTCTAAATCACGCAGACGTTAGTTTTGAACCTTGCGATTTTCATTCAGGTTACTCCTAACCCTGAAACCCTGGTGACTCCTTTTAATCTGGGAAATGGGCAGTCAAAAAACTCGCCAAATGTCAACCTTGAAGTTCGAGTAGAAGACGGGAAGAACAACGCTCCAAATGGTAATGGTCAAATTCTGAAAGAAAAGTCTGCCGCAGAAAATGACAACAATTCCGTGTCCCTTGATCAAGGTATTTAGTTAATGAGATTTGCTTGTTTGGCATCTTACAGCATGTCCTTAAGCATGGATACGACTTTCTTTCCTTGCGCTTATATGGCAAAATTGTCAACTCAAACTGTTATTGATCTGGGACGATGAAAAGAGAAGAGGTAGTGTAAAGATAGAGAAATAGAACCACTAGAGATTAGAGAGTCAAAGAGATAGCAAAGAGAGGATTCTAGAGAGATAACAAAAACTCCGAGGACAAAAATCAGATATTATAATCATAATCATTTATTAGCCGTAACTGCATTGGAATTATAATCATTAAGGTATTTTATGGAGATAAAAATAATAATGAGGTACACTTAATTGAATCCTATATAATCCTAAGAGGAAAATATAATCTTAAATTCAAAATCAAATGCTTAAATGAACTAAATCATAATCTCTCTCAGTTATAGCATTTGTTTCTAAAACATTGACATGGCCTTCGAATGTCTCTGTGGTCCTTGTCTCCTAGGTCAGTAATTGTCATTCTACTTTCAATAACATAAACTCTTTTCTTCAATTTTTTTGTTAAATTTTTAAAAAAACCATTTTCTTCAAAATTGACTCTTCCAGCTAGTTTCTCCAATTAGCAACATCTGGAGCGTGTTTACTTTGCATGAAAGGGAAAGGGAAGATCGGGAATGATTCTTCTTTTTTCATCTAATGTGCTTACTGACAAAATTAATAATTAAAATTTGGTGGGCCCTACACAATGAGGAAAAGGAATGCCAATACTTGCACCCGCTTGGTATTATTTCATAGTTTGAGGGGATGAATACTGAATTTGTTTATATAACCAAGGACTATATATTGTGTGGTAAGGGTGATCTAAGGCTCAAATCTTAAGAACAACTAGTATTGTATAAAAAATAATTCCAGTAATTGCATTGATAATTACTATTTCTAATTTTAGTGACCACTAGAAAAGAAGTTGGATTGTCTCCTATCATCACACCATCTAATAGTCTAGTAAACACCAGAAAAGTGAATCGATGATCTTTATTCTTATTGCTTTACTTATCTTTCCAATCTTATTACTTTTCTCATTACATTCCTTTACAGTTTGTTATTCCATGCAGCTTAAGAATGTCACTTTCATAATTGAAATTTTCCCAGTAGATGCTAGATCTAGATGGATGCTTTTGACAAAGATTTTTCTCCAAGTTGTTCGATTTTGTGATGACAGATGACAGGACATTAACCTCTGGACACAATGAAGGAACAACCTCAACTTGAAACGGGTTGACAGCTAAGTGCTAACGGGTAAGTTTCAGAGATCATAATACGCTCAAATGACCAGCTTTTGTACATTCGTCTAAGGTGATCATAGGACGCATATGACAAGATATACAGGATTCGCTAACCGGCGGTATCTGCCACCTTCTAACACTATTTAGGTCTGAAGCTTTTTAGCTGTATGTAGTTCTTGGTTCGGATTGAGCCGGCTTTTATAATATTCTTGGACAAAGGTTGCTTCTCAGAAGTTGGTCGCTTGTTTAGATCTGTTTTAGGAGCAAAAAAAGAAACAGATGGCACTTGCAGCACTTCAAATTTTTCTGCTGGTTCCATTTCTGTTAGATGTTAAGAATGGCCCAAATTATTTATTTATTTTGTTTCTTTCCATTTTTAAACTGAAAAAGGAAGTGAAAGTCCCTGTAAGAGAATTTCATTTTGGCAAGCTTTTCTCAAAGTTGTTTTTGTTGTTTTTTTTTTATTATTTATTTAAATGTGGTTAAAGGGTCTATATGGGAAATAATTTTAGCCGTTGTCGTTGAATTTGTGGTAATTTCGTCACAACCAATGGCCGATGCCATTGCCATTTTAGGGCATTGAAGATGATGCTTTGCATCTACAGTGATGTTTTATAAAATATTTAGTTATTATAAGATGGTTATCTCCTTTAAATTATTAAAATCATTGTAAACTTTGCAAAAGAAAAAGGTTAATGAATTAACTAGCTAAAAATAATTTTTTTAGGGGAAGGAAAAAATAAAATTTGTGACCAATGTTAAAAAATAATAATAAAAGAAATAAATTTACGTCTGGTGTTTTTTGGATTATTATCAATGATGGCCATGAAGAATGCCTCAATTTATCCCCCAACATTCCTTTTTAGGGGTATGCTTTTTCTGACCTTTTATGAAATATGCTGTTTTAACCAATCTGTTAATAAACTGTCTGTTTTCACATATTGTAACTTGAAAAAGGCACACATAAGGGCTTTGAGGGGGCTAAAATAGTTTTTTATTTTAAAAGAACAAACAAAATTAAAACAAGTAGATCTCAGGGGGAAAAAGTTATAAAATATATTAAAAAAAAAAATTTGGTTACAAGAAGAAGATATGAGTTTTTCATTTCAATTCTGGTTTATCTTATTTAGATATTCAAATCAGGTTTGTCTAATTTAGATTTTTTTTAAGGGAACGACCACCATAAAAAAGCTGTTTATTTCTAATTGATGAGAGACGGTCACTCCCGCCTTCAAATCAAAAAACAATGAGTGTAATAATTGTTGGGAATTAAGAAACAAATTCCCGGAGCAATTAGATTAATGGAGCAAAACAAAGTGAAAGAAAACACACAATATTTAGCGTAGTTCATCTAATTTAGACTACGTCCACGGGCTGTTGCAATTCTTTTACTAAGGGAGAAATATACAAGTGTTTACAACACTCAAAACCTCAAAAAACTCACAAACCCATAACCCAATTACACTCAAGAAAATTGCTCTCAATTCTCTTAAGCTTTCTATGTAAAGCTTATCGTTTTCTCTCAATGATGGGACGATAGGAATGAATAAAATGGTTGGTATCCTAAGTGTGCAATCTGAAGACAGGTGGATTTGGAGCCCTTCAACGATTGGGAGTTTTAGTGTCAAGTCCGCGTTCCAAATTAGTGCCCAACGTGGGGAACACGAGAATTTAGAGCAGGGGAGGTTTTGGAAGAGTCTTTGGAAAGCTAAAATTCATAGCCGTGACAAGCTTTAGTGGCCGGCAGCATGGTGGGATATTATACCGGCTCGGGAGGTGGTCAAGTGGAGGAATGGAGGAGGGGGAGATATGGTGTGCCCTCTATGTGGAGAGGTGGAAAAGAATGCAACTCACTTGTTTCTTTTTTGCAGGTTTACGCGGCCAATTTGGTTCATGTCAACATGGTGCCCGAGGACAGAATTTCTCGACTGCTTTACCTTAAGTTACTTCAGTAATATGGTCATCCTTGATGTCCACAACTTCCACCTAGGAGAGGAGTTCCTTTTCTTTGCTTCTAGTGCAATGGAATTGATATGGAATGCCAAGAACGCAGTAATCCATTGCAACAATTCATTCAATTCAGTTGAAGTGTTTCGCGCCATCTCATCTCAGCCGCAGCTTTACCAGCCGATCCTCACCAATCGGTCCAATCGTCAACACGATGAGCAGCTACAGAAGGGCCGGCTAGTCCCCTAGGGGCGGGTACAAAATCAACTCGGACATAGGCATTGGTCATAGTGAAGCATTTTTGTCCTTTGTTATCAGAGACTAAACGGTTCGGTCGTTGCTCTAGGATCCCAGAAAGTGATTCCCACTGATATATTGGTTGTGGAGTCCTTGGTAATTAGAGCAGGACTTATGGCTGCAAAAAAACATGAATGTGAAGGTCGTCATCTGCAAAAGTGATGCATTGTTAGCTGTCAGAAGTTTTTCGGGACCCTTAAGCTCTTGTTCCTGGCAGCTGCAGAATATCTACATGGACTTTTATGGTCTGAGATCCCATTCAAGGCGGTGGAGAGGAACTAGATAGGAAGGAAATCCAACTTTACGGCCCACAACCTTGCTAAGTGGTCAAAATATTATATTAGAGTTGGTAGTTTTGGCCTAAGTGAGTTACCTAGTTCAATTTTTGTCTGATGTGGAGGAATGGTTCCCTCCTCCCTTGTTTTAGGTTGCTTTCCTAGAGTCTCAGTTTGTTTTGTCTCAGTGTTTTGTTTTGTTTCGTTTCGATTAGTCTTTCTCGTTGCCAGAGTTATGGTCTGGTGGTGTGGTCTTGTGTTGTGTTTCTTTTGAGAGCTTTTAGGCTCCTATGTTTCGTTTGTTGACCTTGGCTTTTTCCGTTAATATGAAATTGTCATTTAGAGAAAAAAAGGGTGGTAGGTTGGAACAAAACCAAGCTGATCAACCCTAAAAAAATTGCATGTAGTGTGACTCAAACCCCCCTTGAAGTTTAACCCATTACCCCAAAAACACATATTGGTGTTATTTTTATGTTTTCAAAGGAATAAAAGATCTATTATACCTTTACTGTTATGAATAAATTAGTTTATTGGTGCAAATGTTCATATTCTCAATACCCTCATAAATTGCGTTACCTCTTCTTTGATTATCATTGATATTTGGTATTTCGTAACTTTCATATAACCTCCCAAATAACACTCTATTAATAGTATTTTATTGTTATAATTCATGGCCTTTAGCCTCTCCCACTTTACGATTCTTGGCCTATATATTGCTTTGAGGGCTTGTATTTGTACATAATAAGGTGATGAATGATAAGATTGTTTTTCTCTCTATATATTTTGTGTCTCTATTTTTATGCTTTGTTTTCTTTTGTATTTGTTTTGTGACACGTTATCAACACAAGTCTAACTATTTTTTGTTGTAGGGGCATTTGAAATTCTACAAAATTTAAAGATCATTTCAGATATTAGTACCCTGTCTTTGATGTGCATTAAGTATTTTTTACGATATCTCAACTATATCTTGAGGTTGAACAGGTTATATGCACTTCATATGATTTATGTCTATCATCTAATACAACTCTATATAACATTCTTTGAAGATCAAAATGCTTAATCGGATCCTACGATTTCATGCCTGCATACGTGTTGTAAAATAAAAGGTCTTAAATGTTGGTTATTTTCACTCTCTGATTGGTATATTGTATATATATATATATATATATATAGTTATACTTGCATTTATTGTGATGGACAAAATTTATGGAGATTTTGACCCATGCTTTCATATTATATCTACACAACTATTGTTTAGCTGTGCACTTTATGCATTCGGTTTGAGTGGTGAGTAATACACACACACACACACACATATATATATATATATATATATATTTATGTTTGAGAGCTTATCTTTTATTGCTTCTTTTTATGAAAATCTTCCCTACTACATTTTTTTTTTTGTATTTTTGCAAACCATATTAGTTTATAAAATTTCTTAATCATTGTTTATTTTGATTCAATGACCATGTAAATACAATTATCATTTTCCTTTGTTTGGTTATTTTAGAGTCAAGAAATTGATGGTACTCTATAATCATAAATGACAATTTATCTATTATAATTATATAAGTGTGTTTTCGATGTTACAATTGTATAAATAAGCATGCTATGTTTTTACTATTAAATTCCTTTTTAGTACCAAAACCTTTTTGCCATCATCTTAATATCAAATGGTATTGTATGGTTCAAGATATCATTTATTTTATTAGCGCAATGTTTGTCTAATTTGTATACATTTACAATATGTTTTTATGTTTTCATATGTTCATATTATTTGTGACAAGCTACAAATACTCTCTAATCTTTGAAACTAACGTGATATGAATATAAATTGTATTAACACTTAATTTTTGAGCCCATAACTAAAGAGCCATTTATTTTGGCTAATTGTCTCAACACATTCCATGTAATGAATGTGTATTTTTGCAATTGTTGGTGCATTTGTGATGAGATAGTAAAAAGTGATTTATATTAGACATGGCCTGTTAGTATTGACACCATATTATAAAATTTCTATATAATTTTGTTCAATTATTTTTGCATATTCCAAGTGAATGCAAATCTAATGACACTACGGGATTTTTAAAATTTCTCAACGTCCTTATTGTCAAAGAAAGCCATAAAGGACTATTGAAAAGTGAAAAAAAATGTACTAATAAGAGAAATTAAAAAGTTTGTAATATTACTCCCATGAATAATCAAAATTAGTCACTTGACATGCGACTTAGAGAGGCTTTGATACATAATTGTTGTATGTCTAAATGTCCATATCAAGTCTAAATCAAGGGAGAAATTTTCATCGGTTTGTCATAAAAATATTATTATGGCATATAAAAAATGCTATAGTGGTGCCTCCATGAAGGACATATCCTAGAGCATTCAAAATATAAATGTGATCTAATAAAGCCTAAATGGAGAAAAAGCTAAAGAAATAGTTAAGTTATTGATTGTCTCTTCTTTATTTTTTTTGTTTGTTTAATCGAGTATAATATGATATTATAATGCAAAGCATCCTCCAAGTTTGAAAAAGTCACATATAATCACTAGAAGTGGAAATGTGATAAGAAAGGAAAATTAAAAGGCTTGTGAGACAAAATAATTTGCAAAAATCACATACATGCAATACATTGAAGTAATAATGGTATTTTATTATTACATAGCCTAGTAAATTAATAAGAATTGTTTATGATATTTAATTTGTTGAGTATGTGAATTAAATGTTTGTTATTAATGATGTAAAGTCCCATGGTGTTGTCATTATATTGAAGAAAAGGAAAAAATAATCAGAGTAGATACAAGTTATATTAGATGTCTCTACATTATGTTTGGTTTTAAGTACAAAGAGACATGCATGAGGAAACATGCTATTACTTATATAAATATATTGGAAACTTATTTCCACTTTCTTTACCAAGTTTTAATAAGGCAACTATGAAAAATTGTTATGATGAGATAGAAATTCGCTAACTCTAAAGGCATATTGGGTATGAACATACGTATTTTGAAAATCCTTACAGGTAATATAGTTTGAAAAAAATATTCCCATCATTACGAGGAGGAAATTTATACTTGGATATTATTAATCGTTACACAAATTGATTGATTGAGTATTGCAATTAATCCAATATAACATTGTTAGTTAATATGATAACGAAAGTGACTGAATTACTTTTCCAACTACTAATTTAATAGCTTGAATTGAGGCCTTTAAATGACAATGTATTAACTTGTAAGTCTAAATTATGCTCGAAGCATTGAAGATTTTTTTTGGGTCTAAAATACCAACTTATTAGAAGACAAAGAAACTTGTAAATATATTGGTGTTATGAAAAGACCGTATTCTTAAAATTGATATACTCATAAAAGGTTATTGACATGACAATTTGATGCATTTGTTAAAAAAACTTCTTGAAGTCATTGAGCTCTTAACGTAGCTTAAAGGGTATACCTGAAATTTAGAAATAGTAAAGAAAAGAGGTAGATCTTGACAAGTCATATTAATATAAAAGTAAAGTTAAATTGCAATTAGATTTATAGTCGACAATTACAAAAAGTATGAATTATTTGTACATTGAAAAGAAAGCTAGGAACTTGAAAAATATTTAAATTCTATCGAAAATGATCAACGTGAAAAAATGGCTTATAAGTAAAAAGACACAAAGTTTAAGCAAGTAGATATGTTGATGCAAAGTATTGTAGACCAATAATCTTAACTATTTGAATTATTAGAGCTAGTATAGTAGAAATGAATATTCATATGAAACAGTACACATGAAAATGTACAAGGTTATAGAGTACATTATGAGCTATAGCAATAAATTTTTGTAGAAAACTTATAAAGAATATAAGCAACGGTACTTATATATAATAAATAAGCAATTGTACTTTAATAGTTTAGTAATATATAAAATAAGTTCATATACGTCCAAAAAACATATTACAACAATCTGTTGGTATTTATAAAAGTTCTAAAGGGACTTCAAAGTTTGAACAATATAAATTACGCGCTTAATTTCTAAGGCCGCAAAGATCTTTTTGTAAAAGGATGTAGTCCATATATAAATGGTACCATTATGTTTTTATGATATAAAGAATAGAAGTGCTAGCAAATTAATATCTCTATTTGTGATACCCGTTATTTTCTTAACGAGTATTAAGATAATTAAATTAATTTTTGGTGTGCTAATCAAAAATTTGTTTCATTTAAAATCTATTTCACAATATTTATTTATACTTATTTTTAGAATTTTCAAAAAAAAAATTATACTTATTTAGTATATTTACCAAAACGCCATGGTAGACCCCCCTTTATTGTCCTTCATGTGTAATGGTTAAAAAGAAAATAAATAAATAAATAAATAAATAAAAGATAAGACTTGAATCAAACAAGTCACATGCCTTGGTTCCCCACAAAGGCCTTATCCCCTTTCTTTTCTTTCTTTTTTTTGAGCTTCCTAATAAGACTATTCACTCACATGTCCAAAGCCACCAACTCTTAAAACATATCAGACAACTCATTTTTCTCCACATTCACACCACTCATTTTTCTCTCCCTCTTTCTATTTGTTTGTTTCCTTCACCTTCTCAATCTGATAAAAAAGTTCTATCTCAACTTAGGATATCTTTTCTCAAGTTAAAAGTTAAGCCTAATAACAATTTCTCAAGGAAACAAGGTAGAGTTCTAACCAAAAACCCAAATTCTTCTCTACCTTCCCTTTATTCCAAATTACTATGTTCAGATTATGTACTTGTTCTTCATTTCGTGATCTGGGCTTGTGCTTTTTGTCTACATGCAAATTTAATTGTGTTTGTTTTGGGTTTGAACAATTTCCTATTTAGATCATGTTTTTGTAAAATTTTGTAAAAATTAATGTTTGAGAATTTTAAACATGTTTTATGCATAAAAATTTAGGGAAAAAGATTTACATGTTTTATTGGTATGATAATATATGGTTTCTATGTATTTTTCATATTCTGGGATTTGTTAAAACAAGTCGGACTAAGCTTCAAAGCTCAAAATCTTTAAAAACAAAAAACTAGAGTTTTCTAAATTTTGCCTCAATCAGTAGGTTGGACTCTGCCAATTAGCAGGCCGAGCTTAATCGGCAGGCTGATCGGACAATCCAAATTCATATGTTTTTCACCATTTTGTGTTACAAAATGTTTCACAGATTTCATATAAATGATTATGACACACTAATAAGAATAGTAGAATAGATGGTAATTAGTGTGACTATGGATTATGAATTGAGTTAAAGTATGATAATTTTATACGTCGTAGGATAACAAAGTACTTAGAGCTTACGTGGTGAGCTTGGTATCATGAGCTGAAAGTTATTAGCATGGTATTCACTAAGAGGTATGAATTCTATTACTCATCTTTTGTGAGGTTTTTATAAAATTAAAAATTGGTTGTTTTATTACAAGATATATATATATATATATATGTTGAACTGCTATTATATGAGTATCATATATGAGACAATGACATGAACTCATCTTGTATTATATAGCGAGGAATAAATTGATTTGACATATATTATTGTAAATTGAGAAGCATGATTAGAAAAATTAACTCTATAAATAATGATTGATTATAGAGGAACGGTGAGACGTGAAGAGGTCGACGGTTGCGTCTTTGGGCACAAATACCCTAAAAGGTAAAATAGGGGAGGTGATGACGCTCTCTTGGGTCGAAAGTCCCAGAATGCACTGCACAGGAATCAACTTGATGAGGACTCGAGGCTTGATGTCCTTTAACCGGAACACCCTTGGATTGTTTAGAGGGTGATCAAGTGCGCCCAATTGGGTTTTGTTGAGTTGAGTGATATGATATTCTATTGCACGGTAGATATAGATTAGCATAATTGAATCCTGAATTAATATGTGTATATATATATGTATAAAACTTGGTAAGAATAATCATAAGATATCCTCTGGAATTGAACATGATAAAATTGATGAACAATGATGAGAATTAACTAATCATACAGGTTTTAATGTGGTAAGGATCAAAACCTAAAGGTGAGTACTGATTTTCTCTACTGAACATGTTGTCGCTCATTCCCTTATATTTTTATCTTTTCAGGACTCATAGTGTGTGTGAGGCGATGATAAAAAATATAGTTGAGGAAGCCATGTAGCTGTATTACGTTGGAATTGTTTCATTTATCAAAGAATGTCCTTCATGATATTGTAAACATCATTTGTTACTTTCTATGACTGTATTAAGATGTGTAGACGGTTAAAATAATGATGATAATAGTTTTATATTATTAAAATTTAAGGTGCTACATTAAACTGTGGTTTATTTATTTGTTTATGTTTTTATTTTATTTTGAGAGTTTTTATTTAAGTCCCAGGAAAATTACTTTTTATTTTTATTTTCTGATCTTTATTTTATTTATTAAAAACTATTAACCCTCATTTAGGGGCATTACACTATTGCTTTATAATAAGCTCAAACATATTAGACTTGTTGTTTTTTCTAAAAATTCTTAAAGAGATTATTAAGAGAAGTTTAAGAAGAAAAATCTTATAGAAAAAAGTTTATTAGACCTGAAGATTGAGATGTGCTAAAAAGAATGCTTATCTATATTTTCTCTCATATATAAGAAAGCTGTCTTAAAGAACTTTCAGGGGTGTTGTGCATTTTTTGTCATCATTTATTTGATAATTATATATTTTGAGGATATACCAAAATAACTCCAAGTCTTGAATTTTTAAACAATGTTGTATATCATCTGAGTATTTAATTTAGTATATCATAGTATGAGATATTATACTCACTTGGAGATGAGTTTACGTGCAAATAATTATCACCCCAATGTTCCACCAATTATGAAATAAATATAGGTAAAGATTTGTTCATATATACCCAAAAAAATAGCCAATACATTTATGAAATTCTTTATGATAATGAGCTCTTAAAGAACGATAGTTGAAATATTAGCAAAAGTGCTAAGGGTAACAAGTTCAGATAGTCGATTGCAAATATCTTGAATTTGTTTACAATAATATACATTGACTTAATCATTTTCTATCAAATCAATTATTATTGAGAGAACTATGATAGCAATACAAAGGAGACATAAATACGCACTATACTATTTTTCTTTTGGTCAAGGTTTTTTTTTTATTGGGTTTTCCTGACAAGGTTTTTAATGAGACAGTTTTAGCAGCGTATTATAAGAATGATGTACTCTTTTTCCTTCATTAGAATTTTTGTCCAGTGAGGTTTTTATGTAGTACATTATAAAGTGTTGAACATCCAACGAAGAGTCTTGTAAATTAAATTAACATTATTATTGATGTTCATCTTCTAACATCCCCATTGTATTCTCCTATGTTTGTTTAGTCCCTTGACGTGAATAACGATGTTCTTCATCTCTTGAAGTGGAAAATTATCATTTCTTCTCTCCAAGTGATATTAAAGAAATTCTTGGTTTCAATAATACAATTAGTGTGCTAATGTAGTTGCTAATGGCACAAGATCTCACACGACAGTCTTTGCTATTGTACTAGCAAGATATTGTTCTCAAAGACATTGAAAAGATTAAACAAGTACTTCATTTTCATTGTGGAACATCTAATATGGCTTTATTATTGAAATGCTTAAATTAGAATTAATTAGATGAATAATTTTCAATCCATTTAAAAGCGTGATCACACACATACTACTTGTTTACATATGATGGTGCTGCTATATCTTGCTGATTTATAAAGAAAACTATTATCATTGTATCTTTGAATCATGTTGAAATATTGGCAATTCATGAGATAGTCATCTTATGGGTATTGTTGATATTTTACTTCAACATATTCAAGCAACATGTGACCTTTTATTCAGCAAAGGAAGTCTGATGGTGTTATATGGGGAGAATGTAATGTCTATCATCCAAGTTAAGGAGACATAATAAAACACATTTCCCAACAGTTTTTTTTTTTTTTTTTTTGTCATGCATGAGCTCCTAAAGAACAGCATCCATCAAATTTGTTTAAATGACAACTTGGGAAATTTATATAGAAATACTCTTACAACTATATTTGAGGAATTGGTGCGCAAGATTAGCATACGTCAACTTAAAGATCTTTGTGTATGATTTTGTTGAAGAAGACATGTTGATAGCCTATCTTTTTTAAATTCTAAAAATTCATTAAAAATTAAGTTTCTAAAAAATTTAAATTCAATTTTTTAAAAAATTCAATTCATGAATTAATCATCGAATGGGGATAACACTTTAATACTAATCGTCGAGGATAAAAAATGACAGCCTACATTTATTTATGGTGTGCGTAATGTGTCATTTCCTTAAAGAAATTTGCTGTAGTTTTTCTGATGGATACACACACACACACTCACACTCACTCACGCGCGCACACACACACACACACATACATATATATATATATATATATATATATATATATATATATATATATATTAATGAACCATAGAACGTCCATCTTAAATTTGGCGCCTATTGTTGCCCGAACTAGATAGATATAGCCAAAGAAGAGACACATTTAACATAAAATTAACTTATTATATTTTCTTGAAATGGAAACTTTTATTGAAACTAAAACGTAGTAATATGAAACTATCCATTGTTAAAGAATCTGACCTCAAATACTAATTGGATCCACTGGTAAAACGGATAAAGTACAACAACTAAATTCTAAGTATCGAGACGCATAATGAAAAAGCTTGCTCGATATAGACAATAAAGCATGATAAAGGCTCGTTTTAAAGACCCACTATAGTCGATGGAAAAGACTTATCGACTGGAGCTAAATTCTCGTTGCCGAAAGAACATACGACACGATCTAGACTAAGGTCTGGCCAGATACCTCTACACCTTTTACCGATAACAAGTGGAAGAGACAAACAAACTAAAATTAGAGGTAAGGAGACTACCTTGTCATTATAATGACAAACCAATAAAACACATAAAATAATAAACTTCTAAACGGTGGAAACATTGTCGATTTTATTTGATAAATATAAAGGATAAAACAAATATGTGAGACATAACTGTCCACAACGAAGATACTAATGATAAGCCGGCCATCATCAAATGAGGATGAGGATTCCAAGAACCTACCAGAAACTGATGGAGAGCTTGACTAGATCTCCGCTACCCTCCTCTGCCAACCCAAGAAAATGGCACTACCATGGCTCCACCTTCACGTCAAGGCCAAAGGAACACTAGCGCAAACAAAATCAAAACCTCTAACCAGCGGAGTAAGAAGGCTCCTCTCCGCTAGGCCGTCATCGACAACCACTAGAGAAAGCCAGCCCACCCTCGACAAAGCCCCCTCCACCAAGCCACAAACATCCCTCCCAAACCCTATGCGAATAGCCCCACCATTGGAGAAAACAATGACATGATTTTGGCCATACCCTCAAGGGGCCATGAGTCCAGAGAATCGTCCAAAGACGACGCCGGACTCAAGCCCCATAACCATCCTAAGAGAGGCTGCGCACCTATACAAAGGAAAAAAAGAAGAAACCCTAATAGAGAGGCTGCATGTAACATGACGTTAACTTATAATGATTTGATTTATTATAATTTAAATATAATACATTATAAATTGTATATAAACAACAGAAAGAAATTATATATAAAAAGTAACGCCTGACGCATAACTCATCATGTATATCTAATATGTGACTATCAAACATGTGACATAAACATTGTGAGTAACAGCTAACAGAGTCTGGATCAATTTGTATTCAATGGATTTGTAAGGTGTTTTTAACGTGAGTTGTTTCTAATGTATTAAAGGTTGGGTTTAAGTTCCAGCGGGTAGTAATATTTTTTTAATCTGTTTTTATATGTTTATGATTTTTTTTTCTTATGTATATGATTAATGACCTCAATTCTAACTAAGACCATCTCTAATAATAATGTTTTATTTGCTATTAAAAAGTGTAAAAATAATATATTTAATGTGTTATTTAAAATACCATATTTATTTTATCATAATGCTGTCAATATAGATTTTTAATATTACAATAATTAAAAAGTGAAAATATTGTAAATATTAAAGTGAAAAGTCAAACTATCCACAATAGAAATCAAATATCAAATTTGTTATACGTGAAACTTGGTGGCAGTCACTAAGTTTCTACCATAAAGTTTAACATTAAAAATAGTATTACATTAGAGAGTGATTTTTACACTCAAATATCAAATTTGTCATTGACATTTCAATTTAGCATTGAATAAAAAATGCTGTAAACAGTGTCCTACCGATATTGCACGGCCTTTGCTTTTGTATAAAACGGATTGAATGGGTTAATACAAAGAGTACAAAGAAAACCCGCATTAACTCGTAGGGTTTTATTTTTTCTTAACCAAGTACATAAATAACAACAAATAGATACAAATAAAAAGCATCTATTTCATTAAGGATATTTTCATAGCACAATATTTGATGGAAAAATCACTAAGATGTAACTTGATCAAGTGAGTATCTTCGTCTTTATGAAATTCAGTTAGGGCACCTGTTATTCATACTCAGTCAATTTTTTTATATAAAATGGTGGTTCTGTTCTCTTAAGTCTAAGAACATTAATGAAAAAAACCATAAAATTCAGTTATTTACTAACCATCAAGTTAATCAATAGTAAGCTACCAAGTTTATCAGTGATAAATTACAAATCAGTTGATTATTGATTAACGTGAGTACATCATTTACTAGTGTTTGTATATCATTGATTAACTATTTATAAAAGGGCAATTTTCTTAATTTTAAAAAACTTGGGCCATAAACTTACATGGTATTTGGGAGCATTGGTTAAAATTATGTTTGGTTGAAAACACTTAGCATGTGAGAGCTTTACACTGTAGCACACTTTTTTTGACATTATAGTGTGTGAGAGCTTTACAATGTAGTGACAAAAAAGTTTTAGTTTTAACTCATATTATCAAACACCACTTTAAAGAAAAAAAAAGCTTTAAAAAGAAAAGGATTAAGAACCTTTAGGTTAAAACAATATCAAAGAAAATTTGCCAACTCGATCCCACAGTATTAAAAGAAAAAAGTTATTAACACCAATGACTCATCAACTTTGGAGTCTCTTTCATTTTATCCCATGAATTTTAAAAATCACCATTTTATTTCTTGAAATTTCAAAATTCTCACTTGTTCCTTGAACTTTGAAAATTATTATTTTGCCTTTAAACTTTTAAAGCTTCTTATTTTGCCCCATGAACCTCTGATTTTTCATTCAAATAGACAACACTAAACATATGTGATCCACATATGAGTCACTTGTAAGGACAAAAATGAGATTTTATACGCCCAAGCTTATTTCAGTTTACACTCTCACTAGGGCTCTTCTTTTTTTTTTCCCCTTTTATTTGAACTCTCATTTGGGAAGGGTTGTATGCACAATTCTTCTCATCTTTAAAGTTTAACTTTCATTTAATAAATCGATATTATTCGTCGATATATTCTTATCTTTAATGCGTGACTCATCTTTCTTGTTAGTCAGATTCAACTATCGGTAAATAATATCAAAAATTTCATTTTGGCCTTATATATGACTTATGTGTGAATCACGCAGATTTAATTTTATCTATTTAAATAAAAAATAAAATTTTAGGTTGCAAAGTAATAAATTTTAAAAATTTAAAGATAAAATAATAATTTTTTAAATTTTAGAGTCAAAATAAAAATATTTAAAAATTTAAAAATAAGATGACGATTTTTAAAATTAAAAAAATAACATCGTTATTATATTAATAACTTAAAAAAATAAACAATTAAAAAAAAAAAAACTCCCTTCTTCACTTCCACGCCGAGTTGGAACCTTCGAGGAGAAGAAAAAAAAAAACTCACGTTGCACGCAAGTACAGGAACAACCCACGTCTATCAAAAAAAAAAAAAAAAAAAGAAAAAAGAACCACTCTCTTCCCTATCTTTTCTTAGGGTTTATCAAGCTTCTATTTTTCACTTTTAACTTCTGCCCCAAAAAAATCTAAAAAAAAAAAACCTCAAATTCCCATTTTATGTAGGGTTTACGCTCAGCTTGTCAAAATCGTTTTATGAGCTTGAGAGTTAAGTGCGATACCCAATTCATTCTTCCCTTTTGGTAAGTTTCACGGATTCTTGAATGCTTTAATCTGCGTCTTTTAACTACTGCCTTGTTTGGTTACCTGGAAAATAACTGGAACTGAGGAGGGAGAAATGGGGATGGGCATTTGGGCATTATTAGTTCCTCTATCTGGTGTTGGATTTTGGTTTGGGATTAATTGATAAAGTTTGCAAAATTCTTTGTTTTGGAAACTGGCACTTGTACCGTGTGAGAGATAAGAGTTGATTTTAGTTTTTGTTGCCGAAACATATATATATATATATATATATATATATTCTTATTAAGAGTTTATTCTCGTAATGTGTGAGGCGTTTTCCATTTCGTATTTGATTGTTGCTTTTAGTTTTGTGAAGCAGTGTTTCATCGTTTAAATAGCACTTGAAAAGGTTTTTTTTGCAGTTTAGTTGATTGTCAAGGTGGATTTTCCATACTTTATTTTTCATTGAAGGTTCTATTTTTGAAGCATACTTTTTCTTAATATCAAATGAAATGGAGAAAAAAAAAGGTTCTAAATTCTTAACTGTTTCATAGGGACTCTGAGAATTCTGTGGAAGCTTGAGTTGAAGACCAAACCTAAGAGAATTGGGCTAATGTGAAAAAAAAAAAAAAAAAAACAGCATTTGGAAGTGTTTATAAAGTTTTACCATCCTCAATGTATGGTCAAGCTAATTATGGTTCCCAACCGCCTAGAGCATCAGCATACCAACAGCACCCACCAGTTCCACCACCTCCTCCTCACCTCCAATTCCAACAGGGGCCTCGGCCCGGACCCTCTCCTCTAATTCAGCCTGCTGCACCACCTCAGATAAATCAGCCAGGTCCTAGCTTATACCAGCATGGTCTTCCTGCCCCACCCCAACTTGTTCACCCTGGTCCCCCTTCACAAATATCTCCCCTTGGGGCACCTATTGCAAGTGAATCTTACAGACATCCACCTCCATTAGTATCTCAAATGCACTTAAGCGGTCAACAAGCACAACATTCACACATGGGAGCCCAAAATATGCTCCATAATCCAACAATTGTCCCTCCTTCACATGGCCCCAACTGCCCAGAAATGTTACAAGCCCCACAACCTCTTGGAGCGTTGCCACCTCCCCCTCTGTCGCAGGGACAGACATCATATAGAACTTCCTTTTTCCCGCCACCACCATATCCCGGTGGTGTGCAGGCTCTTAACCATATCCCACCTCCTCCTCCCACTATCTCCTCTAGTTTTTTCACTCCCGCTGCTTTTGGAAATTCTGTACAGACATTAACGGGAGAATCTCAAGTCTCTTCCGTGGCCCCTCCTCCACCACCATCTTCTACCCCGCGAAGTCAACCTTCTCGGCCGTTATCTTCCAATCCCCCGTTTTCATTCTCAAAACCAAGCGCTGCAAGTTCCTGTGATGAAGCTGTAGCTCTCAATCAGGTCAGAGATGATACATCCGTGCAGGCAAGCTCCCAAAATTCGAAGGATGGATGTTGCAGTGAAGTGGAATCTCAACCAAGAGATGTTTCATCACTTAAAAGTGAGATTTTAAATCTTCCTCCACCTCCATTGAAGCCAACAAATGCAAAAACTATCCAAAGGATTGAAGACTTGTGCCAGCTAATTGCTAAGAATGGCCCTGGTGTGGAAGATGTGACGCGTCAAAGGGAATACGGGAATCCAGAGTATGAGTTTCTGTTTGGTGGTGGTGACCCTGGAAGTGAAGCTGCAATTGGTTGCTCATATTTCCTGTGGTTGAAGAAGAAAAGTCTTCTGGAACATAAATTTCATGAAGCGCAAGGTGAACCGACATTAACGCCCTTGCAAATGGATTCTTTGAGTGAGCCTAATGTTACAATCACTTCAGCTGGTTGCACGTCAACTGTGGATTCTGACATGGAGATGGAAGGTTAGCTTCATTTTCTCCCCGATTTACTATTTGAAGTTATCTTAGTTCCCCATTATGTGTTTCTAGTGATACTCTTAGCAAATGTTTCATTTGTCTTGTTGTATTCTTTTCTCCCCCATAACGTATGTAGCTCAATTTTATTCTTTCTTCTCTTTTATCCATCTTTTGCTATTATATATATATATATATATATATATTAAAAGTTCTTTGTACATACTTATTGTTTCTCTTTGGATGTGTCTTGTAAACTGTCGTGCAGTGTCAAATGTCTCTTCTCTCTCTCTCTCTCTCTCTCTCTCTCTCTCTCACACACACACACACACAGAGAGACACACACACACACACACAGAGAGTAATTTCACTTAATTTATAATGATGTAGTTTTTCTTTTACTGAAAATTAATGGTGATTTTGGGGACAGGTTTAATCTTTGTTTATTAATTTTATTTAATTTTTGGAGCAAAAAATTTTCACTTGGTTTATGCCATGTACTGCTTTATTAAACCATACTTGTGCGATGGAAGAATTTTAATACTTTGATTTAAACTTTTTATGTGTGTTTGCCAGATGACATTACTCTCTTTGATAAAGACCAAGACATGAATCACTCAACTGAGGCTCTACTTAATATTGAAGAACATCATGTGAAAGAGCAGCTACATACAACAAAACTTTCATCAGAATGTAGCCCGGTTCAGGAAATTTCTTCTGAAAAGCTTTCATGTGGCTCCTTGCTTGAAAAAAGTGAAGGTTTAAGTTCAAAATATGCTTTGACAGTTCACAGCCCGGTCGCGGCGTCAGGTGGTGCTGCTGAATGTTCATTGGACAGCGATTTAGAGAAAACTATTTCCCACCTACCTGATAATTTGAATCCATCTGGTGCTTTTGTAGCTTCTGAAGACATTAATTCAAAGAAGCATTCTGAGGTTATCACAGGTCGCAGCCCAATCAGACTTCTTCAAGACTATGCTTCTGATGACAACTCTGAAAATGAGGATGAGCTCTTGCATAAAGATATCAATCCCTCGGTGGTTCTGCCATCACTGAGTGCAGGTGCATCAAGTCCCCATAGAGATAATTTAAGATGTGTTGAGACAGATATGGTATCAAAGAGCCAGCAATCTGTTGAAAAGACAAAAAAGGGGTCTAGATGGCTATCCAAATCCAACCCTTCTCAAAAGGCTGCAGACTGTGCCCTAGTTTCACAGGGAGAGGTTAAGGCTGCTGGTGGACCATCTATCACAACTGGAAGAACTGATGGATATGTAGATAGCTACCCTGGAAAACAAAGTTCTATTAAAGATGCTTTTTGTCATGTGTATGTTCAGAAGAAAGTTGCTATGGATGATGCAGATGGTCATATTATTTCTAAAAGGGGCAAGACAGAGAAGGAAAATGAGGAGAAAAGGGCAAAGTCTGAGTCAACTTCATTGAAAGTGGATGAATTTGGGAGATTGGTCAAAGAAGGTTCCAGTGACAGTGAATCTGATTCAGGGGATACTCACAGGCATGAAAAAAGAGGAAAAAGAGGCAGAAACCGGAGTCGGAGTCATAGCCCTAGCCGTAACAGATCCCGTCTAGACAGGAGGAGAACAAGGAGAGGCTCATGGAGGAGAAAAGAGAAGCGAAGCCGATCACGCAGGTAGCAGCTGCTTTTTGTTTACTTATGTTCTATTTGTACATTTATTGTTAATATTCATTTTAAGCATGATCTGTGGAATAATTTTCTTGATGCAATTCAGCTGGTCTCCACGAAACCGAAGAAGCAGGAGCAGATCTCCCACATATAGGCGTGCCGGTGAATTCAGAGGTGAGAAATTGAGATCAGACAGGTCTCGCATTCCACCGTGTTTCAACTTCATTCGAGGCAGATGCCTCCGTGGAGACAAATGTCGATACACGCACGATGAAGTTGACAAAAGTAACACTTCAGGGCACCATTTGAGCAAACAAAAGTATCTAGAAGTTTCATCCGGTATGGAGAATCATAAGACAAAGAAAGAGAATAATAATGCCTCTGTAAAACTTCCAGAGCATGTTGGTGGTGAAGCCCATAATCAAGAGATGCAAGATAGAAAAGTTGATTGGAAAAAGGAACATATTCTTATGAATTCTCAAAAGTTTATTGTTTTGGCTCATGGTGATCACTTTGATTCTGGTATGGTCAAATGCCAGAGTCCAAAGGAGATAGCTGGTACAGTGCGGGAGAAGCAAATAATCCAAGAAGGGTCAACTGAGCCGAACCTGCAGATCCCCAATAACAAAACTTTTGGGGAGGAGTCTCATCAGCGACCACCTGTTGATAGTTTTCTATCTCAATTCGTTGATGGTGCTGATATTCAAAATTCACGTGGTGATAATTCTTGGGAAGATCTTCCTCTGGTGAAAAACTCTGCAATCCATCAACCTCCAAGCCATATTTCAGTTGCAGAAGACCAAAACGGTGATTGCCTATCTCATGAGATGGAAAGTTCTTCTGTGTCTGACGCATCACCAAATCAGAGAACCTTGACTTCTCCAAAGTTCTCTAACAGTGAATCTGTTCCAAGCAACGTCTTACCACCACCGTCATTGCCCCATTTGAGTTCATCTCAAGCTCTTTCGTCTGAACCCGTTCAGTTCCCTGCTCCTGAAGAGTTATCTCCTCCTAGTTATTCAGCACCAGCTATTCCACAACAATCTTTGCAATTGCCCCCTCCCCCTCCCTTTCCACACACACACAGTGTAAATGCTCCTCATATGCCACAGTTTCCTATGGGTTACGGCTCAATACCACAGATTGCATCTTATCCACTTCAGCCGGCTTATGTGGGAAATCCTCAAACCTACCAGGCTTCTGTAGCCAGCCAACATCCACAATTTTCTGTGCCACCAAATTCCTCTTGGACCTCCTTGCCACCTCCACCGCCACGGCCTCAACTATCCTATGATTTGCGTTTCAATACAGAAACTGCAACAGGCCACTTTCCTCCAAGAAATGATTTTGGTGTTCAGATTTCTGTAAGGCCTCATTCTACTGAATTGCATTCCAATTCTTTGCACCAAGCCTACCCTTCAATTCCTGGTCAACCAAACTTGCAAATTGAAAATTCTAGATCAGGCAACTCTATAAATCAATTTGGAGCACCTAGTCTGTTGAGAGACAATCGCTTTACCTATCCTCCTGTCCAGGATTTGAATACTTCAAGTTCTTCAGGTCACAGCAGCTTGCACCAGCAACCTGTGCCTTCTTCACAGGAGTTATCTGCGAATGGAATGCTTCCATTTTCTGGCCATCTGCAAAACCCCCTAGGTGATAGCAGCCTGAGTGTTCCTGGAAAACCTGGTTCAATGTCCCAATACCCAGCAGATTTTCTTGACAGGAATCAGTCATCTAGCGATGCAGATTTTTGGGTACCAAGAATTTCTGCACATTATAATCCTTACGCATCGACATTTGAGCAGCCGCTCAGCTCCAAATTCAGCTCCACTACATTCAGCCAAGATAGGGGTGCCCTCTCTGCTAATCAATATGATACTCCTGCTGGTTTAAGGCAGGCAACTTCCTCGCCCAGACCTGCTAAAGCTGTAGGGCAGATCTTGCCTGGGGCTGGTGATGACCAGTATGATCCACTTTTTGACAGCATTGATCTATCATATAATGCCAGAAGGAAAGATCATCACGGTCGGCAATTGGAACCTGTTAGTGAATCTGATCCAATGGAAAGGCATGGTGATTCTTATAAGCCATTGGATTTGGAAGAGAACAATAGATATGAAGTTGGTGCTGTTGCTTCAACTACCTCTCTGGATAATGATGAATTTGGCGAGACAGCTGATGCGGAAGTGGGTTCTGTTGAGAACGAGAGCCCAAGCAAGCCCGTAGATGTAGCAACTGGGGGAGAGATGGGGACCGAGACGAAGTCCCCCGCGAAGAAAAAGAAGAAGATGAAGGATTCCCGTTCGACAAAGCCTTTCAAGATTGCTATTGCAGATTTTGTGAAGGATGTTTTGAAGCCGTCGTGGCGGCAGGGTAATATGAGCAAGGAGGCCTTCAAAACAATTGTCAAGAAGACTGTTGATAAGGTATCTGGGGCCATGAAGGGTCACCAGATGCCCAAGTCTCAGGCAAAGATAAACCAATATATTGACTCACAGCAGAGGAAATTGACAAAACTTGTCATGGTAAAAATCTCTTTTCCCAATTTCTTTTCTGATTTCAATGAAACATAGTTTGTACTTGCATAATTTGAAATGATTGATCTTGATAAAACGTAAATTTTTTGCCGTTAGTTGTAAAATTCCTTCCCAAACAATAATTTGCAATTAGATGCTTTACTTTTTTCATTAGTCGGTTGACTTTGATTCTAAGGTGTTCATCGCCTGTTTAAATTCGAAATTGGTAATACTTGGCTGTTTCAGAATTGTGGGATTAGAGACCGGAAAGTTTTGAGCAACGCTTGCTTAATTGTCTAGACCTGGAACTGGAATATAAATCATACGCAACTCTTAACTATATATTTTGCTGAAGATAACTATACATTTAGATGTTTATACTTTCTTACTGCTCATGCATCACTATCCCCCTTATTGTTTTGCAGGGTTATGTCGATAAGTATGTAAAAGTCTAAGACTGACGTTCATGACGACTTCAGGATGCAATGTTTCGATAAATTTGGTGTCTCCCCATCTTTGGATTCCTTTTCTCTATTTTTATGGAGCTTGGATTTAAGCTAGATGGGGACGTTTGAGCCGGATTTGGTGGATGTCTATATTCTGTAAAGTTTTGTATGTGCTGAGTAGGAGATATTTAGGCCTTGGCATATATATTGACAAAAAAGGCTTTTTTGCATTCCCATCTGAGTAGGATGACGGTTTTCAGCAAGGGAATTTTTTGAGTACCGTTGTTGTGTAAGTTGTCGTTTATAGATGTCACTTAAAAATGATACAAGTTTATAAAAGGTTCCTTCTTCAAAACATCACTTTTCATGGATATTTGCTTCATTTATTTCCCTGCGTAATTGTTTGGAAAGTTTGACGCCAAAACAGGATCCGTGAAAGCAGGAAACCATTTGAGATTAAGCGTGCTTTAAACTCTCTGTTCCTTTGTTGCAAACTACTGGCTTTCCAACACTAGCTAATGATGATAGAACACCATTCACTCTTGCATTTGGACGGCAGGGGGCCACAACATAAAAATTTAAAAGGTTTTTTTTTTTTGGTTTTTGAACGAGGGCATAATTACAAGTTTTTATTGTGTTGGGGTACAATTGACATTTAAAACAAAGGAAAAGATGTGAAAATCAAAATCTTTGTAATTTAAGTCTAGCTCGCCTAGTTGTTGTTAATATTTAACTGCCTAATAGTGTTAAATCTTTCCTCATTAAAAAAATGCCCTCAATAAGTTATGTCATGACATTATTGAACATTGATTAATTAAAAAAGTAAACAAAATAATTCTAAAACCAAAATACGTCTCTAAATAAAAAACAAACAAAGAAATTAGAAGGAAATCCCACTATTTTTCTTGTACGTCAATTTTATGTTTGCAAGAATGAAAATATCGGTATCGACAGAAATATCGACATCTAAATTTTATCAAAATATCTATGGACATATTGATATGGTGGAAAATGGCGTAAAATACAAAAAGTTATTTTAAATCACTTTATTTTTAAATAAGACTTTACGAAACTCTAAATGGTTAATAATATATAGTTTAAATGAACTTTTCAACTAAATTGCTATATACGTGATAAATATGAATGGTAAAAAGTGATTATAATATAATAAATAATAATCATACGATGTCAAATTGCACAAATTAGTTAAAAGTCAACTAATATAAGCATTTTATATCTATAGTTTCATACAAAATAAAATAATATCAATACTAAAAAGAGCTTCTAGGAAGAAAAAATAAAGCTGGTAAAGTTACAATAAAAGAAGAAATAATACGAAAGAAGCTTTGGAGGTTGCTATAGAAAGAAATTAGAGGTCTATTGTGATTGCTAATGTCTCTAAGATTGAGTTGATATTTTGAATCACATGTCTAAGTGTACGGAATAAATTAAAAATTAGATTTATTGTATTGAAAAGTAAATTTATAAAAGACTTATTTAAAAATGAATAAAAATAACTTGAATTTTGTATTTCATAGTAATTTAAAAAATTATATATAAAGTTTGAATATTTTGTCAATTTTTTGCTGATATTTTCATAGAAATTTCTATAAAATTTTTGGATATTTAGTCATTTTACATTACAGTTTTCACAAAAATAGATATATCTGTCAAAATATCGATATCCGTGGTAAAACTTCTCTAGAAAGGATACAATACCCTTGTTTCATATCAGTACTTTGAAAATACGAAAATATTGAGTATGTTGATTTTTGAATCCTTGCATCGCTGAGCCTTTTACTAAAAACTCAGTAAAAAAATGGTCCTTCCCTGACTGAGCCGTCTAAGATCTGAACTCCATGAACTAAATTTGAAACTGAGAAATAACTATAAATGGCCAATTTATCTAATTCTTAAAACTAAATTAGTGAGATGCCAAAATAATGATAAGGAAACAAATTCTCTCTTTTTTTCTCTCTTCTTTTATTTCTTTTGGGTAAAATGCAAACACCTCCCCATCTATTAGTTGACCGTAAAAAATTGATCAAAGTTTGAATGTTAGATTTTTTTAAAAATTTCAAAAATAATCTCTATGCATAAAAAATACATTTCTAGCTATGTATGTTCTTTTGAAATTATCTTTTTTACACTTATTTTGCATCAACAAAATGAGTTTAGTTGATTTTACACACTTTAAACTATAATTTTCACTCTAATAGAAATAATTTTTATAATTTTGTTTTCAAATTTTCAAGAAATTAAAATGTGTTTTTTTTTCCTTATAAACCAATAATTTTGGGTATTTTAAGACTAACTAGATCTTATTAAATTAGTTAATTATTATCTTAATCTTCTAGTTTTTAAAGATTAATTAAATTAGTGGTTGTGATTGGGTGTTCTTGAATTAATGGTTGAGTTTAAAAGGGATATTTTTGTTATTTTACATCAAAAATTAACAAAGGTTAGTCCAAGGGTGTCACTGTAATTGATTTTGGTCAAGAGATGTCTTTTTTATTTTGACAAAACACACAGGATGTCAATGTAATTAACCTATTTCCTTTTGTCTCAAGCTCTAGCGACCACTAAAGAGAGAGACTGTAGTCTTTGATTTTTATTTTTCTTCTAATCTATTTCGTAATTATGATCTTTATGTTATAGATAAAATTTGTCTATTTGGAAATGAAATAATAGCAGTGGTTGTTGGGGTCCGATTTCATGAGGCCCAAGGTAAAAGCCCAATCTTTGGGCCAAGTACGCCTTTGGTCCAAAGAGCACATTGAACCAAACTAGCCTAGTTATGTGGACAATTGTTAGATGCGTAGTGTTCGCTTTAGTCAACAGGTGCATAGACGGCTAAGGTGACCTGAGATTCGGCTTATTCTAACCACTCATTACATGCAACTCTATAGTCGTTATGGTCAAAGTGCTCGATTCATTTAGGAGATCGGTCAATTTGAAGCTAGTAACCGCTGAAAGGAAGTTGCAATCCACGAACTCAACAATTACTTGAGCTGAGGTAGACCAAAACGTGAAGCCAGTGATCACATGGCACGCATCGCACTCCTTTCTCAACGACTCGAGACCGCTACCTTTTGCGTTGGAAACCATATGTGCTCAAAAGCTTACCTCTATTGATAGGGGTTAGGGACCCCATTTGAAGGGGGTTAGGCATCAAATACACACACAAGGACAATTAACACTTTCCTTGCAGATTTCTAAATATGCTTGTAATTTGTACCTAATTTTCTAAATAGTGAAAGAGACTCCAATGAATTGACATAGCTTAATATTTGAACGAACCACTATAAATTTTAGTCTGATTTTTATTTTATTATACAATCTATAATTTCTATGCTTTTATATTTCATGTTTATCACTATTACTAACGGGTATTGATCTGTTAATCTGTATTTTGAAGCCTTCTTAGGACCTAATAACGATGATCAAGGGTTTAATTTCTTTGATCCACTTGCTAATTATAAAACTAACCAAATCTACTTTTAATTGTAGATTTATACGTCTACAATGGTGAATTTCATCAACTTCCATGCCAATATAATGGTGGTTTATTATTATGTTTTATCATTTTTTGTGCTTGAATATGTTTTTTTTATTTGATTTGTAACTTTTTTTAGGGCTCTTTCGTGGCGAGCTTGCTGAGGTGGAGAGTGTAGCTCTCGTGGTCTCTTCTGCTTGATTCAAGTAACTAGTCATCAGGTATGATATGGCAGTGCGTCGAGTGCCAGTGATCGAGGGGAGTTAAATTAAGATTCCAACGTGAGAAGTGATTGAAATTGTCACCTTTGCAAGTAGCAATGTTGGCCCTAATTGGGTTTGGCTAAACCTAGGTGACCTCAAGGAGAAAAGTTTCTAAGCACGAGATTGTTGCAATTCTAGCTCCATGGTGATGAAAACTTGACGAAAGGAGAATTCTAAGCAAGCATACCATGGGGGAAAGGAATGTAACCAATTTGTGGAGGTAAGAGCGGGTCAGTTAGGCTGGTTATGTGAAGTGGTAGAGAAATACGATGCATCAGGTGGGGTGGTTTAACACATCAGAGAGAAATTTGACCTACAAAATACCAAAATAGCCATGGGGTCTAAAAAGGGATTGTTTTTCAACTATGGTAAAAGGTGATTTCTTGAAGGCTTTGATGCCTTGCTATTATTATCAGGAGTACATAGAAACTTGTTCTAGAGGAACCTTACAATAAACCATAGAGTTTGAGCTTTTCTGATAAGCAGAACCAATATTTTTCAAGCCAAGAGAACGTTTTCTGAAGTGTGGTTATTCTTTGGTTTGTAATGCCATTGTGGGTTCGTATGCCATGTATACGCTACATCAAGTGGCTATTTAAGAGCTTAGAGGGAGAAAGCAGTTGGAGATCATTTATGGTGGCTAAGGTAGTTTTTGGGGGGGAAACCTTTGTTTCAACAATGAGAGGATGATTTTAGGGGGTTTCGAAGCCTTGTTACCACTAGAGGAGGGAGCGCCTAGAAACTTGTGCAAGAAGCCCACAGGAATCCATGGAATTTGAGCTTTTCCGATGAAGTGATCAAAGTCTATCGAGTGTTGGAGAGGGTCTCCTTTCTTGGCTATAGTGTTTTTGTGCTAATTGTTGTTGTTATGATGTATTGAGAAATGATTATCACGATAAAATAGTGTTGAGATAGGTGGGTATTCATAGGCAAAAGGGGTACGCCTTGAAAAGATAAAAATGTATTGCTTATTTTGTCTCTTGCATTTTAGACTCTTAGTTGGAGGATTTTCAGTATAAGTTTCAAGTTCGAATTAAATAGAGAAGTCATCCACTGTAAGAAAACTCCCTCCCAAAGGTTTTTGGAAGATAATCAGCTTCTATTCTGACCTTGTAGCATCACTAACATAGATACCATTTTGAGTGGTTTGTAAGAAAGGAAAAGGAGACACAAGAATTTGTTATCCCTTTTTTGTATAAGTTTAGACTTTTTTTTTTTTTTTGGTGGAACACTCTAGTTCGGCCACCAACTAAAGGGAAAGATCATTTTTGTTCTTTCTCTAGATCTTTCCTTAGGTTAGCATTTTGAGCTGATTGTATCAAGTAATATGGTTTAGCCTAGTAGGCATTCCTCTAAAAAGGTTCCTTTTTGGTTAATTTTTGAGTTAATTTCTTTCACAACCCATTTCATTCTGATTCCTTGTAAACTTAGAGCTAGCCCAAGATGGCCAAAAGTCTAATCAGACAGAATAAAACGAGTCCGTTCACGTTTTTTGGCCTTCCAAACTATGACCTACTTAAAGATCTCCAAAGCGTGGCTTGGATCCACATACCGACTACCATACCTTGAGCCATGTCATATAATATGGGCTTGGATTTACATGTTGTAAAAATTTGGATATCAAAAACTTCTAAAAGTCATATATGAAAGCTTTTAGGCGGATAAAAATAGAATAGAAGAACCTACTATTGAGGGCCTAAGACAAAAGGTATTATGAAATAGTAAGAGATTAATTTATTTTGGAGCTCGGTTTTCTCTTCTTTGCACACTAATAAGAGGCGAAAAAATGCACAAAAAATTCTCTGTTTTTTTTGGCAACTTCATTTTCGTTTAGAAGGTCGTTGTTCAATTAGCTATTGCTCATTGTATCATCTTGGACTCTTTAATTATTTTTTATTCCAAACAAATAACAAACAATAACTTAAATATATATGAATATGGTTGGTCCTAGGAAAATAGGGAGTGAGCAAGAGAGAAAGAGTAGTATGCTTATACCTAAAGGTTCGACGCACCGCAGGATCTGTGGCCGCTCACTTTCATCTACATGGTCGTCATTGGATATTGAGTTCAAGAATGGGGGTTGGGCCACTAGCAAAGGAGGAGACTTGAGGATAAGGTTGGGCTGCTCTCAGGTGCAAGGCATTTTTTGGTGTGCCAGTCATGGCCTCGCCCCTGCCCTTTGGAGGCTTTGGTGTGTCAGGGGAGGCGAGTCGTCTGGTGGTATGCATGTCGACCGATGCTAAAGGTAGTAGTCTATGTTTATCAACTGCTCGCCTTCTCTCTTATTTTCTTCTGCTTCTTATGTTGTCGGGCCTTGCTCTGCCTTATGTTTTAATATTTCGACCGGTGGATTTTTATCTTAAATTTCTGGTCGAGAAAATTACATATTATGCCATACTTTTAAAAGTTGTATTTATTCGTATCATACTTAAAAAAAGTTATGCCATATTATTATTTATATTCATGTTAAGTTGTATTTTTGTTTTGATTGTTTAGTGTTTGGTTACGTATTTTTGCGTGTGAGACTTAATATTATTATTATTATTATTAATAATATTATTATTATTACTATTATTATTTTTCTGGCCTTGGTGCTTTGAGTTTTTCAAGTTGATGGGGTGTTTTTATCATCTGTTTTGTTAAAGAATCATGTGTGTGATTGATATTTGGTGTATCATTTTGGGTGTATTTTGTTTGAAGAGGCCAATAAACACTTTCTTTTTGACGTTTCGTTCAAATCAACTATCTATCGATAACGTGTTTCCCTGTAATTGACGGTTGTGTGTGGATTTATGTTTGTATGTTTTTTCATGACTGTTTATGAAATTGCTACCATTAATTGAAGTAACCACATTTATTATTCTTGCACGTGGTTGATGGTTGAGATTTGAGTCAAGCCCTTCCTCCTCATTCTTCAAACGGCAGAAACCTGATTCCAAATGTTCAAAAGATGAGTAATGTTTGGCTTCTGATGGGCATTTCAATAATTAGTTTATTACCAAGTGAGATGATTTCAAATGGTGGGTGCACGCGTGTTTATGTGACGTTTTTGATAGATTTATACGGAAATCTATTAACTACTATTGTTTGAAGAGTTCAAGAATAGTTTCATCAAAATTTTAAAATAAATGGAAATCAAATTATCATAGTGTCACCTATTAAAAAATTTGAATGGTGGGGTGTTTTTATCCCATCAATGTTGTATAATAATATGTGTGCGGTCCTTAAATTTGAATCAATGGTAACAAAAAAAAGGGTACAAAATGAAAATAAACCCTCCCAAATATAATTCAATACCTAAGTACAACCTTTCTTTGCTTAAAAAAATAAAATAAAAATAGATCAAACATCAATTCCCTTCTCCGTTGACTACACCATTGAACCCAATCAATCATGACCATTGGCGATAGGGTGCGCAAACGATGAGATATCTACGGTGGTAACGAGATGTCACAAGCCGCTTGGAGTCGCTCACCGAGCCCTTGAAAAGCCCGTCACAAGCACTCATGAAGCCTATAGCGAGTCCCTATGAAGCTTGTCATAGAGCACATGAAAGCCCGTCATCAAGCCCTAGACCCCCATGAAGCTCGTTTGGACGTCACTTGCTAGAAACTTTGCCATTTTATTTGCCACCCCATTGAAGCCTGTGGCTCCTTTTGTCGTCATTGACCTTTTCACTCAACCCACTCGAACCAGCGCAGCTATGCCTGTCAACGTTGAGAGCGCACCGTTGAGGTCTGATGATGGCGACGTCTGGAAGGGGCGGAGTTGCAGATGTCAACCATGGGGAACTCTTCAAACTTTGGGATCTTAGAGTTAGGATTTGGCTTAAGGTCTAAAATAAAAAATTGTATCAAATTAATGATTGAGATTAATTTGATTAAAAATCAATATAAAAAAGAGTGTGATTAGATGTGGTTGTTTTTATATAACCTTTATAAACAACACATTCTCGGGCCATTAATTTGGAAATTTTTAAGGTGAAAAAGGTAATTTTACTCTATTAATAAAGCATGGATGTTATAATCATCAGATTAATTTTTAACAATCTGATTTATGATTAAAAACAGTTTTATATCATGTACTATAAATTTTTAATGTGTAAAATGGCATATAAGATCTTTAAAACCTTAATCTAACGGCCAAAGTACCATCCTTTGCGAGCGGCGCAAAATCGCTCTTTCTACTGTAGGAATTCCCCATTAATTTATAATATGAAGATCTATAATTTTACGTTACTTGTGGTGTTGTGGCGGCTCTAAAGCCGTCTCTTTCTTAAAAACTCTCGTTCCTTTTCGTCGTCGTCTTCTTCTTCCTGTGAAGAACTTCCTCTACGTCTTCTCTGCCATAACCAATTTTCTCCATTCGCTGAGGTCCTCTCTCTCTTTCTCTCTGTAATCCCAATTCACCGTTTTAGATCCATAGAAGAGATTTCCTTCTGTGCGGTTGTTTGTTTTTTTCGCTTTCGATATTGTGTTTTTTTCTCAACTCCGTGTATTTATTCCGTTTGGTTGCTGAGAAAATTAGAGGAAGGAAAGAAAAATTAAGTAGGCTGAAATTTGAATCTTAATCGAGCTTCATGCTGTTTTAGTCTCGAATGATATTTTAGGATTCACATGCTTTTATTTCTTGATTAAAAATTTCATTGTTGTTGACAAATTTTTTATTTTGGCGAAAATTTTAGTATTGACAGATGAAAAAATATGGAATTTTGGTGGATATTTGTCATGCCATTTATCAAGATAATTGAATTCATTCGGATTGGAGCGTTGCTTGTTTTTGGACTATTACTTGCTTCTGAACGGATCTTTTGATACTTATATACAAAAAAAATCTGTGCTATCTTCATTTCCATTGTTAAATATAGTTTTTTTTCCCTTTGAATCTCTATTTGGTGAAACTAAATTATATTGAAGTGATTAATGCCTGTTATACTTACTTTTCCTAATATCTTTCGATACACAAATATATAAAGTTTGCGCCATCTTCATTTCCATTGTTAATTGTAGAAGTCATTTTTTTTTTTTTGGGGGTTTGGGGGTGGTGTTTGTGTTGTTTGGGGGGATTGGGAGGGAACCTTAATATGGGGTAGTTAGATTCAGTGATGTTCAACAGTTGAAGAGATTAACGCCTTTTTTTTTTTAAATTATTACTAATGGCAAAGACTGAGGAGCATTAGCGCCCGAATACACCTAGCTTCTCTAGCTTAGTCTTGTATATGTATGTTTCTTTTGGTCGAAAATATGTTAAAAGGGAATTTAATTAATTCTATCAGAAATATTTCTTATCGTGTAATCCTCAGTTACACGACAATGTTTGCATGGAATTATGTTGATACTGTTTTGCACAATTGTTTGTTTGGATTATTTCGTGTCTGGATAAATCAAAATTGCTCAGCTTGTTGTTGTTTCCCTTACCTTATGAAGCTTATGGTTTCATTTCAATTTATCACTATTTTCAGGTCTTGAACTATACGAAGTGGAGAAGGAAGGATTGCGTGTGCTCTGTAGCTGACCTGAAAAAAGCTTCCGGGACAATCCTGAAGCAACAACAGACCTTGTCTATTTTTGGTAATACTATTTGTTGATGGATATAGAAAATGCAGCATCGAGTGAAATACCAAGTTCTTGCCATAAAAAGAAAAAAAGAAAAAGACAAGACGTAGGCAAGAATGTTGAAGCAAACAATGCTTTCCTCGAAGGGACTTCTTCAGTGAAGGATACTCCTTTGGAGCCTCCTATCAAGATTTGCAAAATTGAAGTTCCAGGAAACACGGATGCTACGATGATAGAGCCCCCAACCAATGTTATTTTAGAAAAGAAGACAAAGAAGAAAAAAAGTAAGACAAAGGACGACTGTAAAATAATTTCTACAGATCATAAGAGTGCATCATTGGAGAACAATGCTTTGGTAAATGATACTCTTCTGGAGCCTTTTATTATGGCTCCTACAAATGTAGAGGATACAACACCAGAGTCCCTAGCTAATGCTGCTTCAGAAAAGAAGAAAAGGAAGAAAAAGAAGAAAAAAAGTAAGACGGGTGATGATTTTATAGATGATGAGCGTATCTCATTGGAAAACAGTGCTTCGGCAGATACCACTCAGGGGCCTCCACTTGATATTCGTACAGTTGTGGTTGCTACGAAAGCCGAGGCTCTAACGTTAGAGCCCCCAGCCGGTGTTACTTCTGAAAAGAAGAGAAAGAAGAAAAAGAGTAAGATAATTGATGACTTTAAAATGAATGCTACAGATCATGAGAGTGCCTCATTGGATAACAGCGCCTCTGCGAAGGATACTACTCGGGAGCCTCCACTTGATTCTCATACAGCCACAGTTACTACAAAAGCAGAGGCTAAAGCATTAGACCCTTCGGCCAGTGTTACTTTGGAAAAGAAAAAAAAGAAGAAAAAGAGTAAGATAACTGATGACTTTAAACTGAACGCTATAGATCATGAGAGTGCCTTAGTAGAGCACAGTGCTTCAGTGGAGGATACTACTTGGGAGCCTCCAGTCAATACTAATGTGGTCGTGGATCCTACTACAGCAGAGGCTACAACGTTTGATTCAACCAATGTTATTTCAAAAAAGAAGAAAAGGAAGAAAAGAAGTGATGACTTTAAAATGAATTCTACAGCCCATGAGAGTGCCTTGGATGCTTTGGTGAAAGATACTCCTATGGAGCCTCAAGTCAATATTTGTATCGTTGCAGATCCTGCAAAAGCGGAGGACGTTACAACATTAGAGCCCTCAACCAATGTTACTTTGGAAAAGAAGAAACAGAAGAAAAAAAGAAAGGCAAGCAACGACGCTAAAATCTGTGCTGCAGATCATGAGAGTGCCCCATTGGAGAATAGTGCTTTGGCAAAAGATACTCCTCTGGAGCCTGCAGTTAATATTCGTACGACCACAGTTCCTACAAACGCGGTGGAGGTGACAACTTTAGAGCCCCCCACCAATGTTACTTTGGAAAAGAAGAAAAGGAGGAAAAAAAATAAGGCAAGCAGTGACACTATAATGGATGCTGTAGATCATGAGGGTTCCTCATTGGAGAACAATGCTTCAGCAAAGAATACTCCTGTGATGCCTTCAGTCAATTTTTCTGTTATTGCTGTTCCAAGAGAGGTGGAGGCTATGAAATTAGAACTCCCTGCAGATGTTGCTTCAGCAAAGAAGAAAAAGAAGAAAAAGAGTAAGACAAGCGACAACTCTAAACCAAATGCAATAGATCATGAGAGTGCCTCATTGGAGACGAGTGTTTTTGAAGGACATTTACATCCAGAATCTGTTGATGGTATTGACACAGTAGCAAATCCAGTAAGGTGTCCTTCAGAGTCTTTGCTTAGCAAAGAATTGGTTGTGACCTCTGAGAAGAAAAAAAGGAAAAGATCTACAGGTAAGGACCCTACTACCTATAACCTTGAAAATGAGAATATGAATGGTGCCACGTTGGAGCCTATTGCCATAGGAACAGAACAACAGAATCTGGAATTTCCAAACCAAATTGTTAATGAGAAAACAACTACTTTGGAAAATCCCACACCACATTCAGTTTTGAGTTGCTCTGAGGAACAAACAAAGGAAAGACATAGGAAAAAAGGAACTAGGGAAAAGAAAAACAAGCAGGCTATGAGGCAGAATGTCCATGAGAATAATGACAAGGTTGTTGATGGTACTATTCAGCCTTCCTTCAGATCATCTGTAGAAACAGAGCCCCAAGTGGAACCAGAATGTGCACAGTCTGGTCTTTCTCATAAAATAATTGAGGAGAAGGAGCAGAAGAAGTTCAATGCCCCGGAGATTGATGATATGGACCATGCACTCCAGCAAAATGTTGGCATTCCCAGCCAAAGTGATATTGTTACAGTTGCTGCAGGACTGGAGTCAACTGGCATAAAGGAAAAATGTCCGACCAGTGAGGAACAAAGTAATTTATCAAATGGAGTAAATAATGGCTCAACAAAGAAAAGTGATGGCTACACCGAGGTTTGTGATGTTCTCGAATCACAGGAATTAGAAACATGCAAGCGAAGGAAAAAGAACTATCACACAAAAGTGAGTAAGTCCTCTGACTTGGGAGATAAACTGCAACCTGTAGAAGATAAGGACAACATTAATACTTCATCTCCTTGTTTGGTAGAAGAAAATACATCCACCTTACTGGATAATCAGTTTGAAAAGACTTCTTCAGGAATAGATGTTGTCTCAGAACAGGATGCTGATGTTTTGACAGAGAGAGACTCTGTTAATCATTTAGATAATGAAACTGAATTGGGGGAAAGACTGGAGCTGACGAAAATGAGCAATTTAAGGGAGTCTAGTATTTCTAATGGGGTCTCTGAGCAAAAAAGGGGTGGAATGCTGGTTACAAGACATGATGCATCTAAAGGTGAAAATCCTAGTTGCAAGGACAATGGTTCCAGCGATCTCTCAAATTTAGACGCTGTCAAGATTGAAATGACAAGGGAAGAAGCTCCTTCGTCATCAAATTATGGTGAAGTGGGAGATGTAGTTCATTTGGATGCTGCCCTTAAAGAGGGAAATATTCCACAGATGCCTAGCGCTTTGCCTGAAAGATCTTTAGTTGCCCCTTCTAAAAAAAAGCTTCTTATCCTTGATGTGAATGGAATTCTTGTTGAATTTGTTTCACGTGTTCCTAAGGACTGCCAGCCACACATAAGAATTTCAAAGAAAGGAGGTGAACACTGATAGTTTATTATTGTCTTTCCGGTTTTGTAGTTAGAATGTTTCCTATATGTATAGATATATTTTGCCTTACATTTTCTTGACCATATAACTAATAATCTGACAACATCTTGCTTTTTTTTTTTTTCCCAGTTTTTAAGAGGCCCTACTGTGATGATTTTCTACAATTTTGCTTTGATAGATTCAATGTTGCTGTCTGGTCATCAAGAATGAAGTAATCCTCAACCTATGAACTGACCATTATTCTTTGAAGTTCACTTCCATTTTTGTTGTCTCATTAATTTGAGATTGCTTGTTTTTTAGGCATTCGTGCTGCTAAAGGTACTTTGTTCTACATTATTTATTTGCAGGTGCAATATGGATAAGGTGGTAAATTTTCTTTTCAATCAAACCAAACATAAATTGCTCTTTTGCTGGGTAAGTGTTTTCTAGACTTGAATTTGTAGTTTTTGCAGTATTGTCATAGGTGCACGTGCACATTAATCATCTTCCTCTAACCCTTCATCTAAAATTTTGAAAAAAAAAAAACCACCTTTATGGTTGACAAGTTTAAGATTCATGGTCTCATTTGGAATTACAATATGTTTATAGTTTAATGGTCTCCGGTTTATTTATTTACCTACGTTGTAAAACTCTCCGTTTCTGACCTTGAAAATGTGAGAGTTGAGCACTTGAAAATGTGAAAGTTGAGCAGTTGAACTTTTGACAAAATGTTCAACTTGCATTAATTAACTGAAGTAGAAGTTAAAAATCTCATAGACCTTAATATATGTCTGCCTTTTTTTTCTTTGCTTCATTCACAGAGTTGAGTACTACAATTGAGTAAATTGATGTATTAAGTGGAGTTTTTCAAAGCTAGTAGTCATACAGGGTGGTTTTGTTGTTTTTATCTTGCTGTGGTCTCCCGATTATAAAAAGCAAGGCATTGCCAACTCATAAATGAAACTCAATTTTTGTTACATGATTATGCAGGACCAGTCACACTGCACTCCTACGGGGCTTAACACCATAGAGAATAACAGTAAACCCTTAGTTCTGAAGGAACTGAGGAAAGTATGGGAAAAGGTTGAGCCTGATCTTCCCTTTGAAAAGGGCGAGTATGATGAAACAAACACTTTGTTATTGGATGATTCCCCATACAAGGCTTTACGCAATCCGGTCAGTTGAAGACAATCTCCTTCCTTTTGTTTCACGTTTCATTTTGTGGGCTCCGTTACTAAAAGTTCAGATTTTTCCCAGATTCTGATATTGTTTCTTCATTCATATGACCTTCAATTATTTAGGCCAATACAGCAGTTTTTCCCTTCCCATATAAATTCGAGAACAAGCAAGATAACTCATTAGGTGAGTGTATTTCATCCACCGCTATACCCTAAAATTATTTTGTCTCGTGATGCAAAGCTTTTTTTTTTTTTTGGGTGCTTCATAGAGTTGTCTGAATTTGTTCTAGTTGCTTAACCTCTTAAGTACTTATTTCCCATATTTCACCACCTTTTACTGGG
This sequence comes from Artocarpus heterophyllus, assembly GCA_025403435.1. NCBI lineage: Eukaryota > Viridiplantae > Streptophyta > Magnoliopsida > Rosales > Moraceae > Artocarpus > Artocarpus heterophyllus. Next base: position 14,691,960 of record CM046345.1, on the reverse strand, counting down.
CAAATCCAAAATCTCACGAACTTTTGGGCTTTAAAGAGGATATTTTCTGCTACAAAAACATTTTCAAATTAAAGTTGATTCTATAATTCATCTTCCATGCTTTACATGTTGCCATTCTTTTCAGTTGTTTATTCTTTAATTTGCAATCTCCACCCTTGTTGTAGCATTTTTTGTGCTTAATAGAGCTGATATTGTGTTTTCACACTTGTTGGTTCACCACAGGACCTGGAGGAGATCTTCGTACCTATTTGGAAGGATTGTTTGTGGCCGATAATGCTAGAGAATATGTAGAACAGAATCCATTCGGTCAAGGAGCCATAACAAAGTCGCACAAACAATGGGGCTTTTATTGCAAAATTGTAAGCGGTGATGAACCGGTCTCCAAATTATGAGACACCACTACTTTCTCTACCATTGGTGATCAAGAGAGCGATGGGAAAAGGTATTTCCTAGACTGATGTTATTGACACGCCGTAAGCCAACGGCAGTGTTGCAACAAAGATGGAAACTTTCTATGCTAGCTTACAATACAAGTCCATAGTTAGCACACAACCTTGGGCTTTTTACTTGACTATATTTTGAGATTTTTTTTTTTTTTTTTCCTGTTACTTGTAAAGTTTCAAAAATTTTGTGGTGCTTCTGCTGTAAAATTTGACATTGATCTGAAGATGGTGATGCATTGAGCATGTGATTGGACTTAGGGAGGATTTGCTAGGAAATCTGCTAATGCCAAAGTTACAGAATTCATTCTTTAGTATAAGACTATTCTGCATTCACACACCGCAATTTTGTACTGTCTCTATTGAATTTCACTGTGGCAAATAAATTATACCATTTGCATTAGAAGAAATAGAAGGTGGAATTATATCTTCTCTAATTTGTATTTTAGTATAACTAGTAGTGGGTTATAGCTTCTTTAATGAATGATTGATGTTTCATTTATTTTAGGCAAACTTATCATAATAATTGTATTACATTACAATCTGATTTTATGATTTGCAGTTGAATTGCGGAAAAATTTACAATCTGATTTCAGAATTTGCAGTTGAATTGGGGAAAAATTGAGTAATTGACATGACTAGTACCTAAATTGGAGAAAATTGCAGTTTAGTCTTTAACTCATATTATTAGTTTGGACAATCCACACCCTGAAGTTTAGAATGTAAATGAAACTTCTTGATTGCCAAACTAAGAAGTTGCATATCAAGTCCGAAAGGTAGAAGACAAGTGTACCTATGAGGCAACTCGCTCTGTATACATGGATGAAAATCACCAGAATTCATTTCCAACAAAAATGCACTACAGGTGTGTGCATGCCATTGCTAATTCTTGATGGGGTTTATGCCTAGTGTTTGTATACACGAGGTTTGTTTTAGCTTTGTAGTTAATTGCATAGAACTCATGTTGTCTTAAAACTGTGTAGAAAAATTCAAGTACTACCACATATGTGTTTTGTTATCAATTCTAAGATTTCTCTCTTCTTTTTCAATTTCTTATTACTTATGATTTCCTTGATATTTGTTAAGCAGTGATAAGCTCAATTAGGCACCAATTTGTGGTCATAGCTGTGAAATATAGCTGCGCAGCTCCCACCAAATGTGGGGCTTCCAACAGAAACTTCTATTTTGGAGACTTAAACCCAAAAGCCAGCCAGCTTCCGGCAAAGAGAGAGAGAGAGAGAGAGAGAGAGAAACAAGAAGAAGAAGAAGAAGAAGAAGAAGAAAGAAGAATTCAAACAAACAAATCTATCCAAGGCATTTCAACCCTAAACCCTCAGGCATTTGAGAAGAAAAAAAAAATCATGAGATTTATTTGCAATGCGGGCCATCTAATTCTAGCTCCCACCTTGAGTAGCATACTGAATGGACTACACGAGGCCGTTTGGTTTGTGGGGCCATGCGATTTGAAACCATGGAAGTAGTTTTGAATTTTAATGTGATTTTTTAAACTTATTCAAAATCGTTATTCAAAATCTGTTTTAGAGAACTCATTCCCCTTGAAAATTCACATGGTTTTGAACCTATTTAATATAGCAAAGCAATGACTCTATTTTTGGTTTCTTCACAATTCTCACACTATCCAAACACTAATTTCTTGACGTGTGTTTTATTTCATGTGTACTTTAAACCACAGAAGTTCAAAACCATCGTGTTAAAACTGCACCAATTCAAACTCGGGAACGAAATAGATCTTAAATGCTAACTATTGAATTTAATATCTGCCCATTATTCGCAGGACTTGGGTTGATTACGAAGGTTAAGAACCGTAAATTGGTGACACATAAAACTAGCCAAAACTATTTACTTCTTCAGACAAAAAGGGTAAATTATATTCCTTTATAAATCTTCTTGTGATATGTATGCAAATAAGGTATGTCCAAATATTCCACACGTTTATTATAAGATAAATGACAAATGCCCCAATTCCAAGCACATTAATGTCTTGCAATCCACGTCAGTAATCATAATCATCGATCCATTATCTGTTTCAAACACAAGAAAGGTAAGAAACGACAAGACTAATTTAACAACTGGAATGGACTTATGATAGTAGTACAAAAAATATATTTGTATCTAAATGGAAAATTGGTAATTGAAATCGCATATTCCAACCACCACTAAATAACCTGTCCTATATCAATCCCTCCGCTCTAATGTGTTAAAAAAAAAAAAAAAAACGCAACAAAACAAAACAACGAAAGAAAGAGTTAAATTGTACGTTTTTGAACCTTGAAGAAGTAGATAACAAGTTTCGAAATATTCGAAGTAAACAATATATTTACTAGGCAATAATTTTTTTTTACTAAGACTAAGCAATTATTTATCTAGTAAATACGATATTTATCTTAAATATTTTCAAACAGTTTATTTACTTTCTTAAGTTTTAAAAAATGTTATTTACTATAATTTCTAAAAGATTAAAAATAAAGAAAATCATAAAGTAGGCATAAATGCTAATATGATGTTTTGAAAATCAGCTATAACCAAAACTTTTTTATGTTACAGTATAAAGCTCTCACATGTTGTAGTGATTTGAAAAAAAAAAAAAGAGCTACAATATAAAGTTTTCACATGTTACATCTTTCACTTTAAAAGTTTCAATTTTAACGGCACTTTTAAAATACTATGTAAGAAACAAAGAAATCAAGAATAACGACAAATAAGAAACAGCCATACGTAAAAAAGAATAAAAACCAAAACGGAAAGGATCTTTATTAATCAAACATTAAAAGAGACCTCATTAAAACCCACTACTAGTTAAGCCCTGAGGGAAATACCTAGTCGTGAGAATAAAACATGATTCAATTCAGCCTTATTTATGCCCAAAAAATAAAAACCAAAACAGAAAGGACAAACCATTAAAAGAGACCTCATTAAAACCCACTACTAGTTAAGCCCTGAGGGAAATACCTAGTCGTGAGAATAAAACATGATTCAATTCAGCCTTATTTATGCCCAAAAAAAAAAAACCAACAACAACAAGAACAACAATAACAACAACCATTAAACCCTTTTGGCTTCAAGCACGGAGAGTTAAAGCCATTTTTCTTTTCAAGATTAGTGGTCATAACCATTCACTAATTATCAATCTCTGCCAATATATCCCAAGTCTCTTCATTTCCCTTTGAGAAATTGTATAACTATTATTTGTTTTAATCAAACTATCTGGTTTAAGCGTTTATTTTTAAGTAAATTTTTCATGATCTTCAGCATAAGCCAAATTAGCCCAAGACTATTTAGCAACAAGAGTTAATTCTCGTTAAGGACTTAGGGCCCGTTTAGGACAACATCTGTTTATGCTTTTAGTTAGTAGAGGAAGAGAAGCAAAAATAATAGCTTTTCAGTAAGTATTTGAAACCATACTTTAAAAGAGCTTTAATAGGTCAAAATTGTTTCAATTATTTTTAAAAGTTATAAAAATATTATATTTAAGCTTATAATGTATTATTGATACTTAAAAAAAAGTTTCAAGTCAATTTCAAAAAGTGCTTTTTTAAGAAGATATATTTTGTCGCTTTGATAAGAAGCATTTTTAGAAAGCAAAAACTCTTATGACAGTTCATCCAAACACTTCTAGAACTAGCTTTTGTACTCAAGAAGCCAAAAAAAAATTTTAAAAGGCCCTCCAAACAGGGCCTTAATATTCTCCTTGAAGGTTCATCAAAGAGGGATCAGAGTTAGTTTAACAAGAGTTGCAAGATCAAATGACTTGCATCTTTAATTGAAGTTGAAGGATTAGCAATTAAAGTTGTAGCACAGAATTTAATGTACAACAAAATTACCATTAAAGAGGTGATTAAAAAAATTAATTATCACCCACTGAAAAGTATAAGCTAAGCTACTGAGATATGCAAAGTAAATGAAAAAGGCTAGTTGGACAGTTGATTATGCATTTGTTACCCAACCACCATATGCTTGGGAAGTTATAATTTGGAGAGAATTCCAATGTGCTTCCCCTTTGCTGGGCTATATGTGTTGGGGAAACATATTTGCCAACCATATTACATTAGATTTCCATGTGCCCTTGACCTCTTTTTTTAATTTGTAGAGCTAGCAGTGATTGGATGTTTGTTGGCCATGCATTGTTTAAAAAACCAAACATTAATCTCCTTGGCCCCACAAAACCTAAACCGAGCCCACCATTATAATCCAACAGCATGGTCCTCCATGTTTTTGGTTGGTCTTGGGGCCAAAATGACAGATGGGAAAAGCCCATAAATCCAAAGAATGAGTACAATTAAAGATTTTGTTTTTTTTCTTTACAAGACATTTCATAGTGTGTTTACTGAATGCGATTTTTTGCAAGGTTCATTTCGAAACTCAACTTATTGATGTAATAGCAATATTGATTGACTTTTTGATTCTTTTTTTTTTTTTCTTAACATAACAATCAACTTTGCATGAGGTGTAGACGAGGTTAGTTTGGGACAATCTGGCAAGAGAGACATAATTTTACGATAATGTCACAAACCTGACAAAGGAATTGAGAATAAAAAAATTTCCTAGTTTCTAGCACATATATATTAATTTTTAAAAATAAAAAAAAAAGTTTAAGCAAATTTTAAATCAGGCACCTTGATCATTCTGTCACATGTAGTATTTTTTGTTCGCTAATATAACATTATTTATGCATTCGTATAACACTCAATTTATTCACATGTAACATTTAATAAACAGTCCAACGCATGATACAATATTAGATGTTACATTTTAACAAGTAGAATGTTACATAAACATAGAAACAAGGTTACATTCACAAACGGAGAATGTCAAATGTGTCGGACTGTTCAACCTGATTGAAGACTATGTTATTTATTTATATCTGTTGTGATATATCAGTTTATAGAACCCACTTGATCATGAAGTACTTTGCACCTAGAAGATTTTGAGATATTACTATTATCACACGCATACTTTGTGATGGCTGTCTTACATGTATCTTTGGGATTTATTTGGTGTGTAATTCCTTGCATCCTTGGAGCCACGTCTTATATGAGTTGCAAAACCAAGCTTTTCTTACATTTTGCAAAAATTAATATTTGATGACGCAAAACAAACTCAAACAAGGGACGGGAGACTCAACTACTTTTATAATAATGTGTAGGGGACATCTGGATGGGAATATTAATAGGAAATTTAGAGGAATGTCCTCCCAATGGGAGCAAATAAAGAACTTTGCTTTTCTTTGGATTATAAAATTTTCCTTTATATATTAACTTAGACCGGCGCAATTTTAAAAAAGAAGAGCATAAAAACTAAAGAGATGTGTTAAGGAGGATGTATTCTCTATTTTTGCATATTTTTCATTAGTAACTGTAAGAAAAATAAAAAGAAAACAATATTAGTCACTTTTCTTCAAACTATAAGCTGAATTATTCTCGAATATCCATAGGTGATCATTCTCTCACCATTAATTTTTTTTCCTCATAACTAATAGATGTTGGAAAAAATAATACGTAGCAAAAAATTTAAAATTTTATATCAGAGTATTTTCTAAAACACAAGTTTAACATGCTAGATGTATAAATTAACCAGATCTTACTAACTTTGTTTGCCGAAAAGCTCCGCAATCCGTGAAGAGAAGTAAGGTTTCAGAAGAGTTTCAACTAACTAATCTTATTTGCTATTCTCTATCCACGATCGGAGTGCGTATGGGCGCACATCGTTCAGCTTTTCCCCGATGACTCTCCTGCTGCAGGTGTGGAGCCAAATCAAGTCAACAACCTAGCAAAATGAAGAAAAAGGAGGGAAGGCAGATTCGGGCCGCCAGAATTGGGCACTGCAGCACCCATAGGGGAGCAAGGCAACGCTGCGAGCGCCGTGGCGCTGGTTGAAGGGCGCCTAAGCGCTAGTTGAAAAGCAATGCGGTGCTGGTTGAAGAGTGTCGCGGCGCCGCAGGAGAGCGTCACGAGCGCCGCGGCACCGAAGCGCTGTGACGTGTGATTTTTTATGGGTTTTTGAAGCTAAAAAGGGAAACTACTAGGGTTTCTCATTAGTTGTTATTTTTCTCTTCTTTGGTGTATAAATAGACATAAGGTGGCTGGGTTGAGTGTGTGTGACTTATGTGTGACCTTGAGAGAGTGGCATTATTTTTGTGAGGTATATTTTGTGGGAGCTTCATCCTTGAGAGAGAAAAATTCTCATAGGGTGCTAGGTAGAAGAGAGGTTTGAAAACACTGTTTGAGAGTGTGATAAATTTCTCTTGTAATCTGTAATCTCCTTCATCATAGTGGAATCTGCAGCGGCAGAAACATAACGTATTCTTAAATTTGGATGAACCTGTATAAAAATTTGGTGTCTCTCTTTTCTTCTTTTCTTCAATTTCTTTTATGCAATTATTTGTTCTTGTAGTCCTTGGAATTAGGAAACGCCTAATTCCCAAACATCTCCTTCCAACCAGTTGAGAAATACCCAGAACTACCATTCGTGATTTGTGAACAATAGCTCTCCACGGGAGTTTCAGAGACTCACAGAATAGAGTGCTCACTCTTGATTTCTCAAGTAATCTAAATAACAATGAGACCTCACCCTTATTTATAGAGGACATCTCCTAGGTTGGTCGTAATCAAATAAGGCTTTAAAATTCGAGTTTGAATCAATTTCAAAGTCTGATCTACGTAATCAGACTCGGAGTCTAACTGCCGTGGTCGACCGCAATACAAAGGCGCAATCAACCGTGTTGTTGCTGATCCCCGAGTTTGAATCTAATTCGAACTCTACAGGTTGATTCGATAGATTCTATTTCAACCAATTGGATAATTCCTATCTTATTAGTTATGGACATCTTTTAATAGAGCCCCAATTCTAATTCAAATAACCCAATAGATAAGTTAGCTGATTAAAATAGTCATATCTAGATAAACCCATACATATAAGATATTATCCACAATAATTCAACATATTTATCTTGAATTAAGTTACCAAATTAATTAAACTAATAAACCAACATGTTTATCTTGAATTAATTACAAAATTAATTCAACCGATAAACTAACATGAATTATTAAATTCAATTAACTCAAATTTTAGCCAATCTAATAATTTAACATAAGTCACCAATTTATTGAAAAAACATGCCATATCGTTACAGGATTTATTATGAGCTAGCAAAGGGGACTTGATGAACTTATACAATTCAAGCTCCCGATAATTATGAAACTCAATATCTCACATATACATTTCATAATTATCAACTATAACGTTACGCTACTAAAAGCTTAGAGCTGCACTCTCAAAACATATAAAATTATGAAGTCCGAATAGCTAAGTCTCTATGACATATCATAATGTATCGTATTCCTATAGGATTACCCATAATCGGCTTAAGGATAAATTCTGCCTTATCTCCCCTATTATTTTTATCTTACGTTTCATTATCTCACTATCGAAAAACTTACCATCCAAAGATAGCATACCATTCGGTTACACCTATGTATCCAAATGGTTGAGTGCTTTAGTTTTCAATTACAGGATAACGCATATAAGAGGATATCAATGACTCCTATGAGCTATGAATTCCATATCTATGAATAACAAGTCTACGCTATCAAGAGTTATGCCTCTAACGCATCGGTATGCATACCAACATATAATATGGATGTCACCCTTTGGTACATTAAAAGACATAAGTCAAGATAACAGGCTCACTATTTATCTCAGGATTAAGATACAACACATATGATTGTCTAAAGTGAATCGATTTGCTAAGACAAAATTATTAATCCAAACCAATTCACTTTATGTCTCGATCCAATACATCGTCACCTATGACAATGCATCAATGTTTCTATTTGTGGAGTCCACCTCCAATGGCCAAGACAAACCATCTTCCGTTAGGAATATAGACAACATAATAATCTTTGCATGAATAAAGCACCCAACTTTATTGCCTCGATTGCGGATCTTATGATTTAGACCGTCACTTTTAGAATCATGTCTTTCGCATAATCTGTCCATCATATGCCTGATTCTAAAGGTTTAGATAGACAGTCTCAAACTTTTATTTGCTTATCATATATTCAATAAATATGAAAGTAAAGAAAACAAGATTTGATATATAAATAATAAATAAATTCTTTATTGATAAAAATATCTCAAAAAACGTAATACATTTTTACTCCTTAGGATATACATTTGTAACAATAGAGCCCTAATTAAACCAATACCCTAAAAGGGAAAAAGGCAATCACTTTATTTGATCAAGCAAGCATGCATAACGCTCAGCCAAAAAAAAAATTAAAAATGCATGAGACTACTTCTTGTTTCATGTCCACTCAATCCAATTTATATACACACACTTTTTTGCATGCCAATTATATATCACCCCTCTCTCTCCCTCTCTCTCTCATCATCACCAATATGATGACTTTATATATAATTAATTTGAATAAACCTGTAGGGTACCCATTTCCCCGCTATGGATTACAATTCTCAAGCTTATAATTGAAGAGTTTCAATGATGATATGATAACTATGCATGACTTTATATAATTGGTGTTACATATATAAAAAGCAAAGGCATAATTTGCCAATCAAGAGAAGGGTATGCGTGGTACTCATGAGAGTGAAGATTGAACTGATGATATTCCGTGGAACATGGGTTAGGATGATTGGGATGGTTGGTTGAGCTTGCCCTTGTAGAGTTCAAGCGCATCACATGTATAATTTCATTGCCTTATGAATGTAGGGACGCTTTGCTTTGTTCTCTAGTAATTCATCATTATCACCCTCGTAAATATGTCGTTTTCTTTCCACTTATCAATTGAGTTATATTCCCTTTTTTTTTCAGATTGAGTGTTATTTTTCCGATGGATCATTACCATTAGTATGACTATCAATGAAATTAGTTGGTAGAAAACAAGATTAATTTTTTATAGCGGTAAAAAAACGGTATTTCATGAATAAGACTGGCTTTTTTTGTCACTGTTACAGCAGTAATTACCACAAATCATTATTCTAATTAAAATCATTATAACATGTACATTAATGACCACAATGGTTAAAACTGCTAAGCCAAAACAGTATTCTAAAAAGTAAACACAGTTAAAAAGGGCTTGATCTAACACATTTATTAAGTGGGCAAAGCTTGAGCTAGTTTTGTACACACAGCATGTTAAAAGCATAACAGGTTAAGAGCACAACATAGGCATGATAAGGGGTATAATAATGGCACAATATTATAGCTCTTTTATTATATATTGTTGTAACTTTTTTATAAATCTTAAGATGTACTATTTTTTTCTCATGAATTTTTGCTAGGTAAGATTTTCAATGTTGCATGGTCTTTTCAATTATGTGCTTTATTTTGTTACTAGCTAAATAATTTTAGTGTGTTCAATGCCTTTTTCTTTTGTTTTGTTTTTCCTAATAATTTTACTTGGGCATGAGAAGGGCATAATTAAAGAACCCGTATATTAAGAGTGTAAATAAGTCGTGAACAAGTTTACGTCATAAATTATAAATAAGCACGATACGTCTCTGCACAAGTAAATGGACCAACACAAGCACAACACGAAGCACTAATGGTTAATGGTTTAGACCGGGGTGACCAAACCATTTGACATCTCTACTAATGGCTTATGATAATTATTACTATTATTAGAATAATTGACATGATAATGATGTAATTGAAGAAAAATAAAAACCAATAGTATTTATAAGATATATTTTTAGGTGTTATATAAGGAACATCAATTCTAATATCCTACAATGCCACTTCATGGGACTTGGTAGGGGTAAATAGAAGGACAATTTGACGATGTGGTTTTTTAAAAGGACAATTTTCAAAGAATCCAAATCGTAATTACCCATTTTGAGTGGCAGGCTGGGCAGTTTGATGTAACGGGGTGCAGGTAGTTTGGACCCAGTATACTTCTGTTAGAAAATACTTAAAATGAAAAACGTAAAACATTTGTTGTATGTTTTTACTATGTTTTTAGAACAACTATTATTAACTCTATCTTTTAAAGCTAAAACAAGATCATCAACAACAAACAATCATCATCATGATTCATATTGTATAATTCATGCTTCATAAACGCAACATGAATTTGCGGGTGCTTTGAACCTTGGTTTGGCAGGGCAGTGCAGTTTTGATAAACCACAGTTTGAAAAAAACCCAAACCAAAACCACCCGTTACGGGACTGGCGGTTTGAAACTATGGTTTGGTGGTTTGATGACATGGCACAAAATTGACGGTGAGGGAGGGAGATTAGTAGCTTTTTTGTGCACCCGCTAGGACCTGTTTCTCATTGATATTTAGGCCAACATCATGGTTTTGTGGGCCAACACCATAATATTTTGTGATATTTAAATGTTTTGAAATCGGTGGCAATCGACAAATAGCCTACAGTTGAGCCACTCTTTGCTAGGTGGGAGACGTGCCCAAACTCAGATTTTAAAATTAAATTTTTATCCGTAGTTTTCTTTAAAAATTATTGTAATGTCCCAAATTTATGATAAAAATTAAATCTATGCCCCACTAAAATTTTAAAACAATTTTTTTGAGGAATTAAAACTTCATTCAACTAAGAAAAACCATAAAGGAAAAATCAATGCAACCATCCATTGGGCACCAAAGATCCTAAAAACAGACTAGATCCATAAGATTACAATGATTGTAGGGGAATAATTGATAACGTCAAGGTCCATAGAGATAAATCCGCTCAACATTAAAATGAGAGCTTACCAATTGCTCAAAGTTAGACTCTAAAACCGCCATGGACATAGCCAATTGACCAAGACTGTGACACCCGTTATTCTCCTAACGGGTATTGAGGTAATTAAATTAATTTTTAATGTATAAAAAAAAAATTGCTTCATTTAAATTTATTTTATAATATTTATTTTTTATCTATTTTTAAATTTTCTAAAATTCTCCTATATTTATTTAGTATGATTACTAAAAAGCCTTAGAACTTCTAATAAATCTCAAAAATGTCATATTGGCATTATGTGTGTTAAAGTCTTTAGATGAGACATAAGGATATCTTTTCCAACTACTCTTGACCCTCATTTTCTTTATTTCCTCCGTGACATGCTTCAACATGTCTCCTCTATAATTGTTTCTATCACTTCTTTTCAAAGACTTCATCTTTTCTTCCTTTTTCTTCCACGGTTCCCACACTCTTCTTCTCATTTCTTTGCTGAAGCAAAATACTTAGAGAACTTCTTCAAGGCAGCCATAAAAATCAGCCACCATCACCTCCATTTGAGCAAGAATTTCAGTCATACCGAAGTAAAGGAACCTGTTTTGAAGCCATTTCAAGCTTCCAACTAACCATAATCCGAGGTTAGAATCTTATGAACAAATTTAGTCTTTCATTTATAAATTTTCTTTTATACTAAAGGATTATTCAAATTTGCGTTCTTAAACCTAAGTATATGTTTGTTGCTATTTTGGAGCATATGTATGAAGTCTAAGTGTATATGCCCTAGACAGAAAATTTATATTGTTAAACTTTGTAATACCCCTATGGGCAGTGGTTATTTCTTGAAATTCTAAGATTAAATTAAAATGAATTTTATGAATTGGTTTGCATATTTGAAAAGTAGCATCCTAGGCTTTCTAACGAGCTATCATAAACCTAAATCGGAGTTGTATTTTATTTTCTAAGAATTATTCAATTTTTGTATTGGAAACTAGTAAATCTGCCAGTTTGTTATGGTATACCAGCTGCTAACCTGAACCAAGAACCCATCTTTGCTCACCACCTAATTCTTTAATGTCTTGCAACCTTTCCAATATTATCCTAAGTGATTGATGAATCTTATTAGGGACTAAAACATATAGATTACTTGTTCACATTTTATATTGTGTTAAGACAAAAATTGTTTACTGTGGTATTCAAAAGAGATTTATATAAAAGCTTTAATGGCATACTAGTAAGATAGGTTTACACATGATTTATTTATGAATGTAGTTGTATGTTGTGCTTTAGTTTTAATTGTCCTTATGCACGCCTTAGGATCAAGGGAGTATGGAGCTAACGTTAATTGATTCCAGGATTAAGAGACTGTTGATAAGCTTGAAAGGTAGGGATTCTATTACTCATCTTTTGTGAGGTTTTTATAGAATTAAAATTGATTGTTTTGCTGCAATATATATATATCTATGTTGAACTGATATTATATGTGTATCACATATGAAACTATGACATGGACTCGTCTTGTATTGTACGGCGAGGAACATAATGAATTGACACATGTTATAAATTGAGAAGCATGGTTAGGAAAACTAACTCTATTGATAATGATTCAATATAGAGAAATTGTGAGACATGAAGAGGGCGACGGTTACGTCCTTGGGCATGAATACCCTAAAAGGTAAAATAGGGGGAAGGCGATGACGCTTCCTTGGGTTGAAAGTCCCAGAACACACTGTACAGGAATTGATTTGGTGAGGACTCGGGGCTTGATGTCCCCTCACCGGAACACCCTTGGAATGTTTATAGGGTGATCAAGTGCGCCCATTTGGGTTTCGATGAGTTGAGTGATACTCAATTTAACATGGATACCTAGGAACAATGATGATTGGTAATATTTGTATAAATGTGTAATTATGACACTTGGTAATGATTAACTACGGTATCCATAAGATGTGATCATAATAAACCTCATAATCTGGAATATGATGTGACTTACTAACCATGCAGATTTTAATGTGGTAATGATAAAAACCTGAAGGTGAGTAATGGCTTTCTCTACTGAGCATAGTGTTGCTCATACCCTTATATTTATATCTTTTCAGGACTCACTAAGTGTGAGGTGGCTACGAGAAATATAGTTGAGGAAGTGATGTAGCTATATTACATTGGGACTGCTTCAATTGTTGAGAATGTTCTTCATGATAATGTAAGCATCAATTGTTACTTTCTGTGACTGTATTACAATGTGTTGAGGGTTAAAATGATGATGACAACAGTTTATATTATTAAATTTAAGGTGCTACATTAAAACTGTGGTTTATTTATCGTTTATATTTTTATTTTTGAGTTGAGAGTTTTCATTTAAGTCCCGGGCAAATTTTATTTTTAAGGTTTTACTTTTATTATTTATTTTTATTTTATCTCATTAAAAACTGTTAACCCCCATATAGGGGCGTTACAGAATTTTTGGTATCAGAGCCTAGGTTCGGTTAACCTAGGGAGTGTAGCACCACTTTAAAAAAATATATTTTTGAGATGGTTTTGAAGCTGAATTTTCATTGTCATCATCAAAATGAACCTTCACATTGATTTATACAGTCTAAAAGGATGTAACATGGAAAGGCCATAGAATGAAAATATCAATAGTTATATGAGTACAATAATTATATAGAAGGAAAGTATTAATAGTTATAAGGGAATGATAATTATATGGAATGAGTTTATAAGTAGAATGCTTATGAGAGATTCGTATAATATTTGGATCTATAAGCATATCTAATTCGTATAAACGATGAGAAATTCGTATAGATACGAGGATTTAAAAGCCTTTTGTCTCGTGAAAAACAATAAGAAATATAAGGCTTGATTTATTGATTTTAAAGTTTGACATAGATATGCCAAATTTTTCGTAATTGATTCAAACCTAAGTAATGATTATGTGTGGATTCGATGGAGCACATAAGTGTCAATGTCTTTTCTTAAAAGTTCTATATATTTGAGGAATATGATATAAGTTGGGAATCATGGTATTGAATCTTGAGAGAGATAAATGTTAGACTTTTGGTCTGTTGAGACTGTGTAAAGTCTAGAATGCATGAATCTCAAAATTGGAATATTTCGTTACGTACATTGTATTTAAGTGTATCAGTGAATCTTTTGGTTACCTAAGGTTTTGTTATATGAGGAAATTATATATTGTATGAGTAGAATTGTGGGGATTATAGATGTTCTTAAGTAGTAACATCAAGTGTCTTTGTTCATTGATATGGTCTACGTTGAAAGACGTAAATCGTATTGATTTCAAGGTTAGTCGCATTCTAAACCCTTGGTAGTAATGATGATGAATCCATTGATAGATGTTGAGTATTAGGAATAACATATGGGTGTATGCATTGTTCAATAAGGTTTTGATTAAAACAAAATTATTTGAGTTGCTGGAAGATTATGTTGTTATGAAATGATTTTAAATATCATTCAGGAAGATCCTTGTTGTCGTTAAATTAGATTTGTTGTTCATAGTTAACTTTATCTATAGTGGGCTTTAAATTGAGTTTAAGATTTATACAAATTGGTTTTCAATTTTATGTTTGTTATTTAACTCGTTCTAAATGTGTTAAGGCCGAAACAACCTGACCATTTTCAACTAAGAACATTTGGGCCTAGTTCAAATCTTAAATCAGTTTGATTCACACTGTCTCTCTCACGTGATCTCTATACGTGTCATATACAGTGGTTTAATCATTGTTTACATATACGTTTACTGTGCATAGGAGCTTATTTCTCCGAGTTCACTTTTTCTCTCTTAATTTGTTATTTTCTCTCTAAATCGCAAATCCTCTTCTTTTTCATTAGAAATTCTTCTTTTCCTCTAAAAGAAGAAGGAATTCTAGGATTCTGCAATTTACTATCTTAATTTTTCCTTTCTATTTACTCTTCTTTCATCTCATCATGGACCCAAAGTACCAACACCTGAGAAAGTATTTCCCATCACTCTCCCAAAAGATTCTCAGAAAGAAATACAAGGCTAGAATTACTCGGTTGTGGATTCTTATGCGTTTTGGTATCCCTTGTGATGTGAGAATGTTAATAGAGGGGAAAATCCGTCCGAGTGACTTTAGTCAAGATGTCGGTTTACCAGGAACAGGTACCAGTCGTAGTGCAATGAAAAGAAGAGCTCGTGCCATCGTGGTCACTTGTAACAAATGTGGAAGACAAAATTGTAACGGTAAATGTACTTCACCTGGTTATATGTCTACGAATAGAGAGGATAAAATAAGGTTTTGTAGGGATGGACTTTCAAAGGAGAACTTGGATAGCATCCATCCTCCTATCCACGGTCACCCTAGTGGATATGTTCAATGAGCTATTTTTAAACTCTGGCCTAAATTTTATACAGAAAGACAACGCCTCAGGAATATGGTATTTTTAGATCCTGTTTGTCAAGCCATAAGAAAACTGGATGGGGAATAAGTCATCGCTCTATAAAGGTTATTTAGTCTTTACTTATTTGAAGCAGTTTTAGCTTATGTTCAACAGTTTGTGTTTTTCTTTTACTCAGAATATTTGCTTTTGTGTTTGAAATAATTGTGATTATTAGATTGATACAGTAAGTGTTAATATCTTATTTAATTTATGATTTTCTTAAATATATATATAATAAAATATATTATCTTATCAGACACGTTACATACGGTACAGTAATATGTTTGAATTTTGAAAAGCTTATCCAGATATTTCAAGATTTGTGTCTCAAATTTCAAAAGTTCTACAGTATTTGTCGTTTATATTAAATTTCTAGACTTGGTGTATATTTGTCAAAAAGTCTACAGTTGTGTCATGAGGGTCTTCTGTCAAATTGTTCTCAATTGTCAAAAGTTATACAATTAGAGTCTAATCTTTTTCAAAAAGTGAATCAGATTTTCTGTAAACTATCAATCACCTTATCTTACTTTCTTATCCGCACAAGATTTTGTTTAAATCTTTGGATTACCTTTTCATTACCTACTCGTCTATCTCTTTAGCCCTTTTTGTATATTTCTCATCTTTAAAATCTCATGTAGAACCCGAAGTCTAAGTGGAGCAGACATTAAGCAACCACTTCTATAAACCAAATATGTCTACCTCCCAGTCCACGAAGAAAATAAAGAATGTCTGTGTCTTTTGTGGTTCCAGCCTTGGAAAAGATAAAGCTTATTTAGAAGCTGCAAATCACTTAGGGCAAGTCCTAGCACGCAAGAAGATTAACATAATCTATGGGGGTGGTAGTATAAAAATGATGGTAAATATGGCACTAGCAGCTAGGTCTAGTGACGCTACTGATGTAAGAATTTGGCCTCATATTCCAGTTGAAGGAAACCTTTGTAAGGAAGCCATAGGTAAGGGAGAAGGAGTCAGGAGTATCCCTAAAAATTTTAAAGACATAATCTATAATTCTGATGCTTTTATAGCATTACCTGGTGGTCTAGGTACTCTTGAGGAAATATTTATAGTTGCTTGTGGGCAATTGTTGGGCTTTTATTCCAAACCTTTGGGACTGCTGAACGTAAAGGGTTTTTATGACGGTCTTTTGAAATTTCTAGATTACGCTGTGGAAGAAAACATCACTACAGAATCGGAGAGACAAATCTTTGTCACTGCTTCAACAGCTGAGGAATTGATAGATAAAATGCAAATCATACATCCAGAATCCGACACTGCAACATCCAAGCTTGAATGGGAAAGAGAAAGCCGGGAGCGGCCAATTGATTTGAATCTCCATCTGTAATCTTTTTGTTTTATCTTTGGCATGTAGGCATGTGTGTCCGTATTTCGTGTGTTACGAATAACCGTTTGCCTTGTATTCTGTGTTTCTTGTGGTACGTTGTTGTTCAATCTTTTAGATTCATTGAGCCTAATGCCGGGATGGCTGGATACGGAGTACTTGATGCTCTCGAAACGCATCCTTCTTAAGGTCCGATCTTTTGTTTATCGATGTTTTTGTATTCTATAAGCATGCATGATATGGATAGCTGGTATACGGAGTGCCTTGTACTCTCGAAACGTATCCGTATTATGTTTGTAATGTGTAATATTCTGTTAATATTATGTGGAAGTACCAGAGTCAATTATGGGGATATTCCATATGAAATATGAATATATTATTTGGGTTGAATGTTTGTGTCATGATGATAGCTGTTTAATGAAAAATATGTCGGGTTTGTCTACAACTAGAGATTCCGTTTAATATCTCTATGAATAAGTTTAATGTATGGTTTTGAATATAAGTGTTTGTGATATATGTTTTATGATTATGTTTTAGTTTATTAGTTGAGGTATGAAATCAAATATATTTGACTTTTCCTTACTCAAAAAGGAAAAGGAACCTAAAGATGAAGTATATAAAATTTCTCTGGCAATCTCCTTAAATGTGATTGTAAATCACAGTCCATGGACAATGAAGGACTGGAATCATGATATGGTCAATATGTATGCCTGATCAGATTCTTAGACTATTATACGGTGTTATAAGTTGAAACTTGTCAGAAATACTCTCATTGAGGGATTTAGGAGTAAGATTTATTATGCAAGTAAATAAGTGGAAATACGATAACTTAAATTTGGAGGACAAACAACATTAACGGTTTAGACTCAGAATTGGAATCATAGTGGAATCATAATTTTTACTAGTATTGCTAGAATTGAAATTTCGAGGACGAAATTTCTTTAAGGGGGGTAGAGCTGTGACACCCGTTATTCTCCTAACGGGTATTGAGGTAATTAAATTAATTTTTAATGTATAAAAAAAAAATTGCTTCATTTAAATTTATTTTATAATATTTATTTTTTATCTATTTTTAAATTTTCTAAAATTCTCCTATATTTATTTAGTATGATTACTAAAAAGCCTTAGAACTTCTAATAAATCTCAAAAATGTCATATTGGCATTATGTGTGTTAAAGTCTTTAGATGAGACATAAGGATATCTTTTCCAACTACTCTTGACCCTCATTTTCTTTATTTCCTCCGTGACATGCTTCAACATGTCTCCTCTATAATTGTTTCTATCACTTCTTTTCAAAGACTTCATCTTTTCTTCCTTTTTCTTCCACGGTTCCCACACTCTTCTTCTCATTTCTTTGCTGAAGCAAAATACTTAGAGAACTTCTTCAAGGCAGCCATAAAAATCAGCCACCATCACCTCCATTTGAGCAAGAATTTCAGTCATACCGAAGTAAAGGAACCTGTTTTGAAGCCATTTCAAGCTTCCAACTAACCATAATCCGAGGTTAGAATCTTATGAACAAATTTAGTCTTTCATTTATAAATTTTCTTTTATACTAAAGGATTATTCAAATTTGCGTTCTTAAACCTAAGTATATGTTTGTTGCTATTTTGGAGCATATGTATGAAGTCTAAGTGTATATGCCCTAGACAGAAAATTTATATTGTTAAACTTTGTAATACCCCTATGGGCAGTGGTTATTTCTTGAAATTCTAAGATTAAATTAAAATGAATTTTATGAATTGGTTTGCATATTTGAAAAGTAGCATCCTAGGCTTTCTAACGAGCTATCATAAACCTAAATCGGAGTTGTATTTTATTTTCTAAGAATTATTCAATTTTTGTATTGGAAACTAGTAAATCTGCCAGTTTGTTATGGTATACCAGCTGCTAACCTGAACCAAGAACCCATCTTTGCTCACCACCTAATTCTTTAATGTCTTGCAACCTTTCCAATATTATCCTAAGTGATTGATGAATCTTATTAGGGACTAAAACATATAGATTACTTGTTCACATTTTATATTGTGTTAAGACAAAAATTGTTTACTGTGGTATTCAAAAGAGATTTATATAAAAGCTTTAATGGCATACTAGTAAGATAGGTTTACACATGATTTATTTATGAATGTAGTTGTATGTTGTGCTTTAGTTTTAATTGTCCTTATGCACGCCTTAGGATCAAGGGAGTATGGAGCTAACGTTAATTGATTCCAGGATTAAGAGACTGTTGATAAGCTTGAAAGGTAGGGATTCTATTACTCATCTTTTGTGAGGTTTTTATAGAATTAAAATTGATTGTTTTGCTGCAATATATATATATCTATGTTGAACTGATATTATATGTGTATCACATATGAAACTATGACATGGACTCGTCTTGTATTGTACGGCGAGGAACATAATGAATTGACACATGTTATAAATTGAGAAGCATGGTTAGGAAAACTAACTCTATTGATAATGATTCAATATAGAGAAATTGTGAGACATGAAGAGGGCGACGGTTACGTCCTTGGGCATGAATACCCTAAAAGGTAAAATAGGGGGAAGGCGATGACGCTTCCTTGGGTTGAAAGTCCCAGAACACACTGTACAGGAATTGATTTGGTGAGGACTCGGGGCTTGATGTCCCCTCACCGGAACACCCTTGGAATGTTTATAGGGTGATCAAGTGCGCCCATTTGGGTTTCGATGAGTTGAGTGATACTCAATTTAACATGGATACCTAGGAACAATGATGATTGGTAATATTTGTATAAATGTGTAATTATGACACTTGGTAATGATTAACTACGGTATCCATAAGATGTGATCATAATAAACCTCATAATCTGGAATATGATGTGACTTACTAACCATGCAGATTTTAATGTGGTAATGATAAAAACCTGAAGGTGAGTAATGGCTTTCTCTACTGAGCATAGTGTTGCTCATACCCTTATATTTATATCTTTTCAGGACTCACTAAGTGTGAGGTGGCTACGAGAAATATAGTTGAGGAAGTGATGTAGCTATATTACATTGGGACTGCTTCAATTGTTGAGAATGTTCTTCATGATAATGTAAGCATCAATTGTTACTTTCTGTGACTGTATTACAATGTGTTGAGGGTTAAAATGATGATGACAACAGTTTATATTATTAAATTTAAGGTGCTACATTAAAACTGTGGTTTATTTATCGTTTATATTTTTATTTTTGAGTTGAGAGTTTTCATTTAAGTCCCGGGCAAATTTTATTTTTAAGGTTTTACTTTTATTATTTATTTTTATTTTATCTCATTAAAAACTGTTAACCCCCATATAGGGGCGTTACAAAGACTCAATCCACCCAAAAAAGAGGACTACTAATCCGGCATGGACACAATTCTAGCCAACCAAAACGACACATCTCACTGCCACTCAAAAGGTGTACAATCTAAAACAAACACAGAAGTATATAGACCATCTCTCTTATTACACACCAAACAAACAAACGAAACCAGAAATATAGTGCAAACAAAACAGTAGACATGGACGAAACACCATGGTTGGGGACGGCCCGCTGACGCCACCATCCTTTCCGTTTCTAGCTGTGTGTGCGTGGCCGATCTTCGGCGATCCACCCCTCCACCCCCCTCCCTGAACTCCAAAACGGTGGAACAAGCTCGGCCTCGTCGCGCTCAAAGCTCAGGCACCACCACCTCTCCCCTATCCTCCGTCCACAGCCAAAGCTCCGCCCCCGACCATTTCTTTCCACCGTCCCTTGCCGCAGCCAAAGCCTCAACCCCACCACCTCTCCTTTTCTTTCCCCACTGTTTAGAGCTTCTTTTTCCTCCGACTGTTGCCAACGCGTAGCACCCAGGTGCACCTCGAGCAGTCCCCTCAGCCAGCCACACTAGCCACCCCTGTTTTCACCAGCCCAACAGACCACCGGCTTCCTCCCACCCTCTCCCCGATCGGTAAAAGTCCCCCTCCCTTGGTGTTCTTCCTCTCTCCACCCAGACGCTGATCATTCTCCCCCTCTCGCAAGCCCGAGTCCCAGCGGTCAGCCCGGAGGCGGCACCGGTCTTTGGACCCAGAGGGAGAGAGGGCGGCACCAAAATCTCTCTCAAAAAACCTTGAGCAGTAAACTTTATAAGAAAGGAAGAAAACATGTAAAAAGTTTGATTTAAAAAACTGAAATAATTTCTCAAAATTTTAATATCTTATTTTATAAATAAGAGAAATTATAATTATATCCTTTGTAAGAATTAATATATATATATATATATAACTATGTTTCTATTCAATAAAAATTAGCTTTATTTTTTCTTTGCATTTCCACTAAAAGGAATTTCTATTCAGTTGGAAATGAATTTCTATTATGTTACTTCACGTGACATTGTAGCATACATTGATGGTTAGGAAAAATGTAAAGAAGATTGAAGACCCAACTCTAAAACATAACTAAAAAAGGATCCTCTTATAATAGGATCTTATAACTAGCGCATGCTAAATATTGTTGGATTGGATTAAGATCATATTAAAATAAAAATATGTATAATATACCCAGTTTTAAACAGATCATGCGGTTGAAACACATGTAAAATGGGATGAACAATGAACTAATGGTTAAACTTCTCCGTACAACTTACATCAAGCTAAGGCATATTAATTCATCCCCGTCGATCTAAAAACATTGCACAATACTCGATGTATTCCTTATTTAGCTTCTGATCAATGAAATGTTGATTTGAGAGACTAATAAATTTTGTCTAGGCCGACTACTAGCCAGACTAATAAATTTTGTTTTTGTTTGCTCCACCTATGCTGTTACCCATAAAGTGAGATACAAGTGTGTTTGTACGGACAAAATGGTTCTAAATATATAGCTGTACAGAGAGAAAGAAGAAAAAAAAATAAGAGAGAGAGAGAGAGAGAGAGAGAGAGAGTAAGGATGCATATAGATAGTTGAGCTCGGCAACTCTATGCTTGGGTTTGGAAGTACTCACTTTTTCTCATTATTCCAGCAAAAAAAGTCAACTTTTTCATTAGAACAACATGTTATATAAGTATGACAAAAATACTTGCATAAAATCCAGAAATTCTATTCAATACACTTTAAGTGGATGACAACTCCGTAGGGAATGACTCCTTTTTCTCGTCAGCAAGCTAGACAAAAATCATTAATGTTGCAAACGAGAGACAAAAACTGATGTCAAAAATAGGACGAAAATGTTGATATTGTCCAGGTTTTAATTTATGGATAATGTCGTAATTAATATTGTGGATATTAGCGATGACGATATATATTTGGAAAAATAGATATCGTAAAAAACTTGTCTTTTTTTCTTACAACTTTACACAGTGCTAAACAAATCAATATTACTTAATTTGAACTAAGTTAATAACAAAAATAATATAACTTAGTTTAATATGAGAGTTATATTGCTTACTATAAAAGGATGTTATCATTATATATGTTGACTATGATTCTAGCATTAGTTTACATGCTTATTGCAAACAAAGTACAATAATATAACAAAGTGCATCAAAAACTATAGCCAAATATAATAAAGTATACACAAATTTTAAGTATCTTCAATACCAAAAGAAGCTTCTAGCTGGTTGGATAGGATTATGTATGTGCTGATATTGATCTAAACAATTATCTGTCAAGATATCACCCTTGAATAGTGCTAGAAGTATTTGTTGATATTGTTAACCTAGTTTGAAAACTATAAATTAGATATTGTTAACCCATAGATTGAATATTGTTGATATTGTTAACCTAGTTCGAGAACTATAAGGAATATTATACCTATAAGAATTTTGGTTAGTTCCCAAGCTCATGAGTTAAAACTCAAGGTAGCTATAATCCTCATCAACTTGACTCCTTTGAGTCGTATTATGTCTTCATGTGCTCCATGAAGAACAACAACTCGAACTAATAGACAAAAATTGTAAGAATTTGCAGTTGAATAGGGGAAAATTTAAGTAATTGACATGATTAGTTCCTAAATTTACTAGACGACAGTTTAGTTTTTAACTCATATTATTAGTTTGGACAATCCACACCTTGATGTCTAGGATGTAAGTGAAATTTCTTGATTGCCAAACTAAGAAGTTGCATATCAAGTCCGAAAAGTAGAAGACAAGTGTTAATGTGGTTTTTTAAACCTATTTAAAATCGATATTCAAAATCTATTTTGGAGAACTTATTTCCCCTTGAAAATTTACATGGTTTTGAAACTATTTAATACAGTAAAACAATGGCTCCCTTTTTAGTTTCTTCTCAATTCTCGCATTATCCAAACATTAATTTCTTGACGTGTGTTTTATTTCATGTGCACTTTAAACCATAAAAGTTCAAAACCATCATATTAAAATTGCACCAAATTCGAACTTGCGAACGAAATAGATCCTAAATGTTAAACTATTGAATTTAATATCCGCCTAGTACTCACAGGACTTGGGTTGATTACAAAGGTTAAGAACCGTAAATTGGTGAGACATAAAACTAGCCAAAACTTTTTACTTCTTCAGACAAGAAGTGCAAATTATACTCCTTTATAAATCTTCTTGTGTTATGCATGTCAATAAGGTATGTCCAAATAATTGACACGTTTATTATAAGATAAATGCCAAATGCCCCAATTCCAAGTACATTATGTCTTGCAGTCCACGTCAGTAATCATAATCATGGATCCATTATCTGTTTCAAACTCAAGAAAGGTAAGAAACGACAATAACCATTGGAATGGACTTATGATAGTTGTACAAAAAATATATTTGTATCTAAATGGAAAATTGGTAATTGAAATTGCACATTCCAACTACCCCCAAATAACCTGTCCTATATCAATCCCTCCGCTCCAACGTGTTAAAAAAACAAAAAAAAAACAAAGAAAGAAAGAGGTAAAAAGTACGTTTTGAAATATTTGAAGTAGACATATTTTTACTAGGTAATAATTTTTTTTTACTAGGACTAAGCAATTATTTAATTAGTAAATATGATATTTATGTTAAATATTTTAAAACAATTTATTTACTTTCTTAAGTTTCAAAAAATATATATTCACTACAATTTCTGAAAACATAGAAAATAAAGAATAGCAGGCATAAAGGTTAATGTGGTGTTTGGCAAAATCAGTTACAATTAAAACTTTTTGTTATTACATCGTAAGGCTATCATATGTTGCAGTGATCAGAAAAAATGAGCTACAATGTAAAACTCTTACATGTGACAGTTTTCACTTCAAAAGTTTCAGTTTTAATGACATTTCCTAAACACCATATAAGAAAGGAAGAAATCAAGAATATTGACAAATAAAATCAAGAATATTGACAAATAAGAAACAACCACACGTAACAAGATTAATGAAAATAAAAGCCAAAACGAAAAGGATCTTTATTAATCAAAACATTAAAAGAGACCTGATTAAAACCTAGTACTAGTTAAGCCCTGAGGGGAAATAACTAGTAGTGAGAATAAAACATGATTCAATTCAGCCTTATTTATGCCAAAAAAAAAAAAACAACAACAACAGCAATAACAACAACTCTAAAACCCTTTTCGCTTCAAGTACGGTGAGTTTAAGCCATTTTTCTTTTCAAGATTAGCAGTCATAACCATTCACTAATTATCAATCTCTGCCAATTTATCCCAAGTCTCTTCATTTCCCTTTGAGAAATTGTATAACTATCATTTGTTTTAATCAAACTATCTGGTTTAAGCGTCTCCTTTTAATTAAAATTTTCATGATCTTCTGCATCAGCCAAATTAGCCCAAGACTCTTTAACAACAAGAGTTGATTCTCGTTAAGGACTTAGGCCCCGTTGGGCACAGTTTCTGTCTGTGCTTTTAGTCAATAGAGAAAAAGAGATAAAAGCTGTAGCTTTTTAGTATATGTTTGGAACCATATTTTAAAAGAGTTTTAATGTGTCAAAATAGTTTTAATTATTTTTCAAAGTTACAAAAATGTTATATCTAAGCATTTAATGTATTATTGATACTTTAAAAAAAGTTTCAAGTCTATTTTAGAAGTGCTTTTTTGAGAAGCTACGTTTTGTGGCTTTGACATGAAGCATTTTTAAAAGCAAAAGCTCTTCTAATAGTTCATCCAAACATTTCTAAAAATAGCTTTTGGACTCAAGAAACTAAAATTAGCTTTTAAGAAGCCCTCCTAAATAGGCCCTTGACATTCTCCTTGAAGGTTAATGCCAAGAGAGATCAGAGTTAATTTAACAAGAGATGCAAGATCAAATGACTTGTGTCTTTAATTGAAGTTGAAGTACTAGAAATTAACGCTGTAGCACAGAATTTAATGTACAACAAAATTACCATTAAAGAGGTGATTAAAAAAAAATAATTTTCACCCGCTGAAAAGTATAAGCTAAGCTACTGAGATATGCAAAGTAAATGAAAAAGGCTAGTTGGACAGTTGATTATAAATTCTAGAAATAGCTTTGTACTCAATAAGCTAAAAAAAACTTTTAAAAAACCCTCCCAAACAGGGTCTTGACATTCTCCTTGAAGGTTAATGCCAAGAGAGATCAGAGTTAATTTAACAAGAGATGCAAGATCAAATGACTTGTGTCTTTAATTGAAGTTGAAGTACTAGAAATTAAAGTTGTAGCACAGAATTTAATGTACAACAAAATTACCATTAAAGAGTTGATTAAAAAAAATTAATTATCACCCACTGAAAAGTACAAGCTAAACTACTGAGATATGAAAAGTAAATGAAAAGGGCTAGTTGATGGACTTGACTATAAATTTGTTATCCAACCACCATATGCTTGGGAACTTATAAAGTTGGAGAGAATCCCAATGTGCTTCACCTTTGCTGGGTAGATTTCCATGTGCCCCTGACCTATTTTTTTTAATTTGTGGAGCTAGCATTGCTTGGATTTTTGTTGACCATGCATTGATTAAAAAACCAAACATGAGACTCCAAGGCCCCACAAAAGCTAAACCAAGGCCCACCATTATTATCCAACAACATGGTCCCCCATGTCTTTGGTTGGTCGGGTCCAAAATGACAGATGGCAAAAGCCCATAAATCCAAAGAATAAGTTTTTTTTTTTTTTTTTTTACAAGACATTTCATAGTGTGTTTACTGAATGCAATTTTTGCAAGATTCATTACCGAACTCTAACTTATTGATGTAATAGTAATATTGATTGATTTTTTTTTTTTTTTTTGGTTCTAACCATAACAATCAACTTTGCATGTGGTGTAGATGAGGTTAGTTTGGGACAATCTGGCAAAATTAACTTCGATTGACTTGTTATACTTGTTCTCATTATTTCCCATTTTTCACCAAGACTTTTAGACCACTTTGATCAGGTACTTGTTATCCTAAATCATAACAATCAGGAGTTGATTCTCTCACGTGAAAGTTTGGTGTTCAGTGAACCTGTACTCTTTTTAGTTTTATTTATGAAAATCTGGAGGTTTTTTTATTTTTTTGGGGTGTAAGACCCCAGTATCCGGAGTCACATTAGGCCCCGACTAATTTGGAGTCGAGTCGGGTCATAGAGGAACTTTTCCAATGTCTGTCTTTCCATTCATAAAACTCGAACTCGAGACCTTGCTTAAGGAAGAATGAGCTCCTTGCTACTCAATTCCACAAGTTTGTTGGTTGAAAATTTGGAGGAATACACTCTGATAAGGGACATAGAGATTTATACCAATTCTTACACACAATAATATTTCTCACTTCCTTTTCCCTATTAAACAATAATGCATACATACACACACATATATTTGTTGCAAGAATCCCTTTAAATATTAACTTAAGAGAGACATAATTTTACGAGAATGTCATAAAACTGACAAGGTAGTTGAGAATAAAAAATTTCCTAGTTTGTAGCACATATATATTAATTTTTAAAAATAAAAAAAATTTAAGCAAATTTTCAACCAGGCACCCTATTCATTCTGTCACATGTAATTTTTTTTGTTCGGAAATGTAACATTATTTGTGTATTCATGTAACACTCAATTTGTTTACATGTAACACTTAATAAATAGTCCAACACGTGCAATAGTAGATGTTATATTTAAACAAGTAGTATGTTACATGAACATACAAATAATGTTATATTCATGAATGAAGAATGTTAAATGTGTCGGACTATTTAGCCTGATTAATGGCTATGCATATATATTATATATGTATATATATATATATATATATATATTAGTAATTTATTTATTTATTTATATCTATTGTGATATATTGGTTTATACAACCCTCTTGATCAGGAAATACTTTGCACCTAGAAGATTTTGAGATATTACTATTATCACACGCATACTTTGTGATATCTATATTATATGTATCTTTGGGATTCATTTGGTGTGTAATTCCTTGCATTCTTGGAGCCACGTCTTATATGACTTGCAAAACTAAATTTTCTTACATTTTGCAAAAATTAATACTTGATGACGTAAAATAGACTCAAATAAGGGAACGGAGACTCAACTTTCATAATGATCTGCAGGGGACATCTGGATGGGAATATTAATAGGAAATTTAGAGGAAGGTCCTCCCAATGGGAGCAAATAAAGAACTTTGCTTTTCTTTAAAATTTCCCTTTATATATTAACTTAGACCGGCGCAATTTTTAAAAAGAAGAGCATAAAACCAAAGAGATGTGTTAAAGAGGATATATTCTCTATTTTCGCATATTTTTTAATTAGTAACTGTATAAAAAATAAAAAGAAGACAATATCAGTCACTTATTTTGAAACTATAAGCTTAATTATTCTCGTATTATTAAATCCATAGACGATCATTCTCTCACCATTGATTTATTTTTCCTCATAATTAAATAGGGCCCTAATTAAACCAATACCCTAAACGGGAAAAAGGCAGTCAATTTATTTGATCAAGCAAGCATGCATGAGGTTAAGCCAAAAGACAAAGAAAAAAAAATGCATAAGGCTACTTCTTGTTTCAGTCCACTCGATCCAATTTATATACACTTTTTTTGCATGCCAATTATATATCACCTCTCTCTCTCTCTCTCTCTCTCTCTCTCTCTCTCTCTCATCACCATCAATATGATGACTTAATATACAATTAATTTGAATAAACATGTAGGGTACCCATTTCCCAGCTATGGATTACAATTCTCAAGCTTACGATTGAAGAGTTTCAATGATGATACGATAAATATGCAGGACTATATATAATTGGTGTTACATATAGAAAAAGCAAAGGCATAATTTGCCAATCAAGAGAAGGGCATGCGTAGCACTTATGAGAGTGAATATTGAACTGATTATGTTCCGTGGAACATGGGTTAGGATGACCGGGATCGTTGGTTGAGCTTGCCCTTGTAGAGTTCAAGCACATCACATGTATAATTTCATTGCCTTATGAATGTAGGGACGCTTTGCTTTGTTCTCTAGTAATTCATCATTATCACCCTAGTAAATATGTCGTTTTCTTTCCACTTATCAATTGAGTTATATTACCTTTTTTTCAGATTGAGTGTTATTTTTCCAGTTAATTTCTGATAGATCATCGCCATTACTATGACTATCAATGAAATTAGTTAGTAGAAAACAAGATTAAGTTTTTATAGTGGTAAAAAAAGGTATTTCATGAATAACACTGGCTTTTTTTTAATCGGCTGTTACATCAGTAATTACCAAAAATCATTTTTAAAATTACAATTATTATAACATGTACATTAATGACTACAGGTGTTAAAACTGGCTAGGCTAAAAAGTATTTTAAAAAGTAAATACAGTTAAATGGGCACGATCTAACACATTTATTAAGTGGGCAAAGCTAGAGCGAGTTTTGTGTACAAAGCATGTTAAAGGCATGATAGGTTAACAGCACAACATAGACATGATAAGCAGCATAATAATGGTATAGCTCTTTTATTATATATTGATATAACTTTTTATAAAACTTAAGATGTACTATTTTTTTCTTATGAATTTTTGCTAGGTAAGATTTTCAATGTTGTATGGTCTTTTCAATTCTATGCTTTATTTTGTTACTAGCTAAAAAATTTTAGTGTGTTCAATACCTTTTTCTCTTGTTCCTTTTTTCATTCCTAATAATTTTACTTAGGCATGATAAGGGCATGATTAAAGAACTCGTGTATTAAGAGTACAACACAAATATAAATAAGTCATGGACAAGCTAGAGTCATAAATTATAAATAAGCTCAATACATCTCTGCGCAAGTAAAGGGACCAACACAAGCACAACACGAAGCACTAATAGGCTAGACCGGGGTGACCAAACCATTTGACATCTCTACTTATGATAATTACTACAATTTTTAGAATAATTGAAGAAAAATAAAAACCAGTAGTATTTATAAGATATATTTTTAGGTGTTATATAAGAAACATCAATTCTAATATCCTACAATGCCACTTGATGGGACTTGGTAGGGGTAAATAGACAGACGGTTTGGCGATGTGGTTTTATAAAAGGGCGATTTGAAAAGAATCCAAATCGTAACTACCCATTTTTAGTGGCAGGCTGGGCAGTTTGATGCAACGGGGTACAGGTAGTTTAGATCTATTATACTTTTGCTAGAAAATGCTTAAAATGAAAAACGTAAAACATTTGTCGTATGTTTTTACTATGTTTATAGAACAACTATTATTAATTCTATCCTTTAAAGCTAAAACAAGATCATCAACAACAAGCAATCATCATCATGATTCATATTGTATAATTCATGCTTCATAAACGCAACATGAATTCACTGGTGCTTTGAACCTTGGTTTGGCAGGGCAGTGCAGTTTTGATAAACTGCAGTTTGAGAAAAACTTAAACCAAAACAACCCGTTATGTAGAACGGGACTAGCGGTTTGAAACAATGGTTTGGTGATTTGATGACATGGCACAAAATTGACAGTGAGGGTGGGAGATTAGCAGCTTTTTGTGCACCCCTAGGACCTGTTTGTTAGACATGTATGCCCTAAGGAGTAAAATGTAATACGTTTTTGGAGACATTTTTATCAATAAAGAATTTATTCATTTATATATACCAAATATTGTCCTCTTTACGTTCATATTTGTTGAATGTATGATAAGCAAACAGTAGTCTGAAACTGTCAGTCTAAACCTTAAGAGTTGGGCATATGATGGATGATTATGCGGAAGACACAATTCTTAGGGTGATGGTCTAAAACATATGATCCGCAATCGAGGAAATAAAGTTAGGCACTTTATTCATGTAAATATTGTTATGTTGTCTATATCCCTTTTGGGAGATGGTTTGTCTTGACCATCGGAGTTGGACTCCATGAATAGAAACATTGGCACGTTGTCATAGGTGACGATGTGTTGGATCGGGACATAAAGTGAATTGATTTGGATTAATAATTCTGTCTTGGCAAATCGATTCATTTTAGACAATCATTTGTATTGTATCTTAATCCTGAGATGAATAATGGGCCCGTTGTCTCGACTTGTGTCTTTTGATGTACCAATGGGTGACTCACACATCTCTATAGTGGCATGCATGCCGGTACGTTGGAGGCATGACTCTTGATAGCGTAGACTTGTTATTCATAGATATGGAATCCATAGCTCCTCTTTAGGAGTAATGATATCCTCTTATATGCGTTGTCCTGTAATTGAAAAACTGGAGCGCTCAACCATTTGGATACATAGGTGTAACCGAATGGTATACTATCTTTGGATGGTAAGTTTTCTAATGGTGAGACAATGGAACGTAAGATAAAAATAATCGGGAAGGTAAGACAGAATTTGTCCTTAAGCTAATTATGGATTATCATATGGGGATGCGATACACTATGATATGTCATGGAGACTTAGCTACACGAGCTTCGTAATTCTATAAAGTTCGAGAGTGCAGCTCCAAGCTTTTAGTGGAGTAGCGTTGGAGTTGATAATTGTGAAATGTATATCTGGGATATTGGGTTTCATAATTATCATGAGCTTGAACTTTATAGGTCCATTTTGGTCCCCTTTGCTAGCTCACAAAATCCTATAACGACACGATGTGCTTTTTCAATAATTGGTGACTTATGTCGGATTTATCAGATTGGTTTAAAATTTATAAGAATCAAATAATTCATGTCTGTTTATCAGTTGAATTAATTATGTAAGAAATTAGTTCAGGATGAACTTGTTGAATTATTACGTTCGGATAATTCTTGTCTGTTTATCGGTTGTTTTAATTTTGGACAATTAGAACAAGATAAACTTATAGAATTATTGTGAATTAATTTATTTTCTTAGAGATTATCTTGATAAAGTTTGTTTTGATCAGATATCTTTTCTATTGGGCTATTTGAATCCAAACTGAGACTTTATCCTTTAGAATCTTGGGTGGAAAATAAAAGATTTGTGGAGATTTTTTCTCGGGAGTTCGGCCTGCCGAACTGGCCTGTTCGGCCTACCTATCAGCGCAGATAAGATTACGCGTTTTCACGCGTATCTTATCAGATATTGATCCGAACTTGATTCTGTTTCGATTTTTTGAGACCTAATCTGATATGGACTGACCCTAGGACCAATAGGTATAAAAAGGGAGTGGGTTTAATGATTTACTAAGATCAATTTGAGAGATTAAGAGTGATACTCTTCTAGTGAGCATCTGAAAACTCCCTGAGTGCTTTTGTTCACAAATCACAAACACTAGCTTTGGGTTCTCTCTATTGGTTGGAAGGAGAGTCACCGGTGGAAGAGCTGTACGTGTGAGCCCACACTCACTCCGGTTGTGGATAGAGAATAGCAAAGAAGACCAGTTAGTTAAGGCTCTTCTGGAACGTTACTTTTCTACACAGGTTGCGGAGGTTCTTCGGCACACTAAGGTTAGTAAGATTTGTCTAATTTATACATATAACATGTCGAACTTGTGTTTTGGAAAATACTCTGATGAAAAATTTAAATAAAATTCCGCTACGCACTTTGTTTCCAACACTGTTTCTCATTGATATTTAGGCCAATGTCATGGTTTTGTAGGCCAACACCATAATATTTTGTGATAGTTAAATGTTTTGAATTTGGTGGCAATCGACAAATAGACTATAGTAGAGCCATGGTTTTGTAGGCAAACACCATAATATTTTGTGATAGTTAAATGTTTTGAATTTGGTGGCAATCGACAAATAGACTATAGTAGAGCCACTCTTTGTTAGGTGGGAGTACGTGCCTTCACTCAGATTTTAAAATTAATTTTTTATCCATAAATTTCTTCAAAAATTATCGTAATGTCCCAAATTTATGAAAAAAAATAAAACCTGTGCCCCACTAAAATTTCAAAACAATTTTTTTGAGGAATTGAAACTTCATCTAACTAAGAAAAAGTACAAACAAAGAATCAATGCAGCCGCCTATTGAGCATCAAAGATTTCAAAAATAGACTGGATCTACCGTATTACAATGATCGCACAAGGATAATTGGCGACTGTAACGCCTCGAAATTTATTTAATGTTAAGGTAAATGTAAATGATGAATTAGTGTGCCATAATTAACGTTTTAACATTAATTAGATTATTTGGTTGGATTTTTAATTTTTGGTTGATTTTGTTAAATTGATGCATTTAAATAATTTCTTATTGTTTTAAAATGATGTTTTGAGTTTTAAAACACAACAATTTGTAAAATGTTAAAAATACTCTGTTTTGCAAAACCGTGGGCGGCACATGGTTTTCGCACAGTAAAACCGCCCACCGATTTTCTCTATTTATTTCCTTCCTCTCTCTCTCCTCTCATTCCCTCCCGTGACATTCTCTCTCTCTCTATTTCTCTCTCGACAGCTCACTCTCTCTCTACCTCTCTCTCAAATTTTTAAACCCAATTTCGAATCCAAGCTTCGGGTTAACAAGGAGGAAGCTCGGGGACGTGATTCGGCAACCGAGAACGCGGATTGAAGCTTCGATTCGAGGTTAGATTCGAAATTTCTAAACTTTTTACAAAATTTTCAATTTTGTGCATTTTTGAAATCTAGGTTTGTTTAAGCTTAGAAAACCATGGATTTGAGTTAATTGGACTTAGAACCACTAGAATCTAGGCTTAGATTAAAGAAAAACGGATTGAATTCAAGATTTTTCATTTTTCTCCTCATTTTCTCATTTTTAGATTTTTGAGGATTTTGAGCTTAAATCATGTTTAAATGAGTCCAAACATGTTTTAGTATGTTTTTTATCAACTATAATTGTTGTTCATGCCTGGGATTTGAGAAAAACAGGTTAGAATCCAGATTTAGGTTTTGGGGAAATCGAAACCCGTGGCTGGAAATTTCTGGGTTTTCCCAGTTCGGCAGGTCGAAGTTCGTGTTTGGCAGGCCAGAGTGATGATCGGCAGGCCGGTGTTCTTCCGACCGGCAGGCCGAATCTGGGGAAATGTTCGTTTGAAAGAACTTTGCTTCCGGCAGGCCGAATTGTGCAGTTCGGCAGGCCGAAGCAGGGCGTCCGGCAGGCCGACCGAGGCATGGAAAATTTTATGATTTTTCACCGTTTTTACTGTTTTGAACCCTGATTTAAACCCCAACCTTATAGGATGATTTTAAATGTACAAATGGCACACTAGGACATCATGAAATGATTTAGTAACATAGAATGTCTCAAACTAGATATTGATCGACTTAGTTTGTATCTAGGATCGTTCGTGGTTCCGTGGAGCTAACGTATAGCGGGCCGGGATTACGGTGTGAAGCACCAGCACGAGTATTGAGGTAGGACCTCTATCCTATTTCTTTGGTAGCCTGGTTTTGAAATGATTTGGCTTTAAAAATGATCTCCATCAAAATGTTTTCAACGGTTGTTTGAAAATGGTTTTATCGGTTATATTTTAATATATCGTGATTATGAAATGAATTTCATAATAAATGTAATTGACAACACTCGGTAATTGGGTTTTGAATGATAATGATAATAAACACATAGGCATGATGCCATATCAGAGATCGGGTCGTGTAGCGATCGACCTTGGGGCAGGTCCCGAAACCCAGCTAGGCCACTACGGTAGTGTTATCATGGTTTGCCTAGGTAAAAGTAAAATGATGTTTTGATTTGACGAGTAGACTGTTCTGTGCCAGGACGGTTCTACTCAAATTATTTATTTATTTATTTATTTAAGTTTCCTTTTGAATAACTTCTAATAATGCTATGTTCCCTTGCATTAAATTGTTTTATAAAACATAGTCCTACTGAGCCTTTCGCTCACGTTTTATCTGTTTTAAATTTCCCCCTCTAGGTGGTTTCCCATTTAGGTTTGAAGAAGACTCTTCGAACCTAACTCAGGAGCAATAGAAGAGTTTATTTATATTCTGTATTATTAATCAAGGCATGTAAGACTTTAACTTTATTTGTACTTGGACTGTAATTGTATTTATGATATTGTCAGTACCATGTGTGTGCACAAGTTGTGGGTTGTGGAACCCATATTCGCGGTTTCTATTTAATTTCTATTATTTGCCTAATATTTATAAATTCTTTTATGAAATGTGGTGGAAAATCTCTTTATTTCTCACTTATTTGGATTTTTAAACTCTTAATTTCAATTAAATTCTCTTTTAATTAACTTAAATATTCCGCCACGTCATCTTCCGTACTCCGGGGTGTGACAGCGACGTCGAGACCCATAGGGACAAACCCACTTAACACTAAAATGGGACAAACCCACTCGACACTAAAATGAGAGCTTACTAGTTGCTTAAAATCATACTCTAAAACTGTCGATGGACGCAACCAGTCAACCAAGACTCAATCCACCCAAAAAAAGGGACTACTTATCTGGCATAGACACAATTCTAGCCAACCAAAATGACACACCCCACTGCTAATCAGAGGGTATACAATCCAAAAGAAACACAGAGGTGGATAGACCACCTCCGTTATTACACACCAAACAAACAAACAAAACCAGAAATATAGGACAAACAAAACAGTAAACATGGAGGAAACACCATGGTTGGGGATTGTAATGACCGAGAAAACGTCATCAATAAAACCTAATATTTAATTAGGTTTAATTAATGAATTTATTCTTAAAAATGTGAAATTTTGTAAAAATTGTAATTTATGTGAAAATTACAATAAAATATGAATGAGTGGCATTGGTTGCAAATTTTATGGCATATGTAATGCAATGATGGATATTATAAATACAAATTTTATGAGTTTGATGACTCAGAGATTTGTGCATAATATCCATAAAATGAATTTCATGTTACAATTAATTATGAAATTGTGATATAAACGAATGAATGATTAAAATGTAAATAGGACATAGAGGTTGTCCTAACCCTAACCGGGGGTAGAAAGGAGGCTAGAGCAGCATAAGAATACTACTAAATGAAAACACAGATACGAAAAATGTTATGATTGGCCTCAAAAAGTAAACGAAAAGTAAGTTAAATATTTTTATACAGTCTAAGGATAGAAAGTACAATGAATTGACCACGGCAGTATAGGAAAAATACTGTGTGGTAAAAAATTACACAGTATAAAGTTTTAACTCCACAAAGTGGACATTTGCTTGAATTCTATTGGGCCAACAAGCCATGCAATGTGGCCCAATAAGATGAGGACACCTAGTGGTATACTCATGGGTTACCATGAGTCACCAAATGTGATAAGGATGCAATTAAGGCAAAGTTATCACAAAAATTCACTTCCTTTCTTTCCTTCCAAGATTCGGCAGCCATGTCCAGGTCTCTAAAAAAATTTCTCAGCCCCCAAACTTTGCAAAAATAACCCCAAACAAGTTTTACAAGCAAGAACAAGGATTTCCCACAAGTTTTAAGGTAAAATCCTAAACTTTTTCATGAGTTTTCAAGGGATTTTTCATGGGTAAAGGGCAAAGATTAATCCATGCTATTTTTGCATGAAAAGGAGGTCCAAGAAGAAGTTCAAGAAGCCTTTGAAGGGTAGAAATCCAAAAAAAGTGTTATTTGGGTAAGTTTTAAAGTTTAAAGTTTTGAATTTTGTTTTGATTTTATTCTTTCAAACCCATGAGGGGTTTTGAGCATGTATTTGCTGGAATTTTATGTATATGTGATGATTGGCAAGTTTGAGTTGTGAAACTTTGGTTTATAGTGCAAAATGGCAATTTTTGCAAAAAGTATTATTTTTGTAATTTTGATGTTTGACTTTGTAAAAGTGATGTTTGAGCATGAGAATGTGTGGATTAAGGCATGGAATGGTTTTTGCAGGGGTAGAATTGCAAGTTTGAAACTGATTTTTGTAAAAATGCCAAAGGGACTAAATTGAAAGAAAAAGTTCCTTCTCGGTAGATTTGAAAAATAGTCAGAAACGCCCCTATACAGTGAGATTTTGGGAAAAGTTAAAACATGAAAGTTGTAGATCTCGATGAAACTATTAGATCGCTTAGATGGTTTGTGTAAAAACTCAATCGTTTGTGAGTTTTTGATTTTTCAAGAATATATTAAAAGTAAAAAAAAGTGTTAAATGGCAAAAATGTTATTTTTGCAAATGATTTAAGGTATGGTACCTTAAGTAAAAATAATCCTTGAGAAAAAAAGGAAATTCTGATGCAAAGAAGTAAATTTTAGTCCTGGGGATAAAATCGTCAAAATTTTCAGTTCAGGGACTAAACCGCAAAGTTTTATGAAAATGGGGCATAATTGAGAAATAAAGAGATTTTACCCACTAGGATGTTATTTTGAAATTAGTATATGGCTATTTTCGTAAAAATAACGAAATCGAGTTCGGGTAGGTTAGTGGACTCACGGAGGGCAAAATCGTCATTTTTGTCCAAATAACCTGAACCATTTTAAAATGTTTCCAATGGAATAAGAAAACGACTAGAAAGGTTTCCGCCCTTCGTTAGAAACGATAGGGTAAAGTTAGATAGAAATAAGAAAAAAACCAGTGGTTTTTAGAGTTGTACATAGTAATACAACTCAATTTATTAACTAATGGATGTTTCGTATTGAAACATAGTGGAATTTGGCTAATAGCTTTGAAATTGGCCAACAGGATCCTAGGAGTCTAGGAGAAGGGAAATCGAGGTTAAGTTGCCCGACATTCACATCAAGTAAGTACCATTCCCACCTACAGTATGAAATGTAGGTTTAGAAAGAAATGTATGTATATGTATACTTTTACGTATAATTAAGTGTAAACTTGTATGTTTGCCATGATATGAATACCTAGGGGTATAGTCATGTATGAATAAGTGTGAGCATATTAATGTGTACTAGTGTGTACAAGCTGTTATGTACTTGTATGTACAATAATGAAAATGAGCATGTGTATAATGATTTTGTACCTGTGTGTATAATATGTTGTGTACCTGTGTGTACAATAATGAAAATGAGCATGTGTATCATGATTTCGTACCTATGTGTACAATGATAAATACTTGAGTATGTATAAAGTAGGTATCTGTGTGTATATTTTATATTAAGTACCTGTGAGTACATTATGCTATATACCTGTGCGTATATTAATGTGTACCAGTGTGTATAAAAAGTAAGTACCTGTGTGTACTATGCTATGCAAGAGAATTTATGTTTCATGGATAATATGTGATTATCACTTCATGCATGGTATGTCAACCATAATAAATGGACTAGTAAATGTATCACCAGAAATTAAGAAAAGTGTCGTATCGGCTCCTAACTCAAGGGGAGTTTAAAGGATATGTTACGGTCACGGTGTTACGTAGACCTAAATGAAATTGCGCAATGGTACGAACACTTGGGCCCTAGTAAAGATAAGAAATGATGAGAATAAAGAAAGTTTATAAGAAAGCATAATTGATTCATGCATTCATGTGAATATCCATGTGGGATTTATGGGACTTACTGGGCGTTAGCTCATTAAGTTTTTCATGCTGTAGGTATTCCGACGAAAAGGTCAGAATGAGTCGTAATGATGAGCTGGCGGACGGATGAGGTGTGCAGATTGGGTATGGAGTCCGCTGCTGTTATGTTTTCCGTCACGCATGTTTAAAGTTATTTTGATATGAAATGATTAAAAGAAAGATGTCATGAAAGTAAAAGTATTAATATTTATTTTCGTTTTAAAAAAAAAAATTCTAAATTTTTGCCTTAAAGTAAGTAAGAAAGAGTTTTATCACAGCCCGAAAAGGCGGGTTGTGACAGTTGGTATCAGAGCGAAAATCTTGTCATCCTATTGCACATCGTCGTCTGCTCCATTGCCATCACTCAAGTAAGATAGTTTGATTTTAAATATAAGAATGTTCAGTATTATTTTATATGATACGGTTATGTTAATTACGACAATAAATATAGTATATGGCGGAGCCGCATCATGATCATGATATGGAAGCTGATCGAAGAGCCAGCATTGCTTTTCAAGAGGAGTTGCCACCGCAGCGTTATGGGAGTCGGCAGCCAATGGTGTAGACCGAATGGCTTAGTTGAAGTGATTTTTAACGCTTGTCATATGCCACCGCATCTTTTAGTTTTATTGGCCTCAAGATTGTTGATGAGGGAAGCCTTAGTATATGGTTAAGGATTGAACCTGACAAGCAACCACGGGATTGGTAAGGTTTTAGAGGACAAATTTTAGCTAAGTTGCACCCATACCACCAGCAAACGTTATTCCAGTCTAGGTGATTTCGATGTTATGAGTGGATGGGAGATACCGATTGTACCTATGAGTAAGATCGGTATAAGAAAGATACGTAGGCGAACTGGTAGATCATTACATTCTTAAATTTTACGGTACTATGGTACCATTGATTCCGCCACAATTACCCTTACGGTGCATTTAAGATCTGATTTGGAGAAATCTTCCCAATGCGGTCCAACAGTAAATACCGTATCCCTGAAATTACCTTAGTATCCATGATTCTCTTATGGTGGCATTACATGCAGACCAGAATGTAGCCGCACCATTAGAAGATCCTCCAGTAGGTATGGATGATGCTGATGATAATAATGATAACATTGATGAAGAGCCTATGCCTCTAGAGCCTATAATCGCAAGTGATGATAAGTTGACTGATTTGGATATGGAGGAAGAAGAGGAATCCTAAGGAGGATTTCGAATATAGTGACATGTCTAAAGTCGAGTCCGACAAAAAAAAAATTCATAAGAAAATCTTTGTATATTATGACGTACATAGATGAGATATTAGTACAGTTTTGGGCTTTGATGCCTTTGTTTATGCATGTATGTTGGCTAGTGGTGTCCTTCTCGGCAAGAAGTAATATGTAGCCGGAAGTGATAATTGCTCCCAGAAATGATATAAATAGTTATGTATGAAAAGAAAGTATGTATGTATGTATGTTAGTTATGCATGTAATGTTATGGAGAATGTAAAAAGGAAATGAAAGAGGTTCATGAAATGAAATGTATGAAAGTGAAAGAAAATGAAATGAAATGAAATACATGAAAGTGAATGACATGAAATGAAACGAAATGTACGAAAGGAAATGAAATGAAATGTATGAAGGAAATGAAATGAAATGTAAGAATGCTTATGAAATGAAATGTATGAATGTTTATGAAATGAAATGTATGAATGCTAATGAAATGAAATGTATGAAGGTAAAGGAAATGAAATGTATGACGCAAGATATTGAGTTCATGTAATTGTGTATGTTGCATGTATTTATGTTGTTTGAATACATGCAGTTATTGATTTGATACTATTAAGTTAATAGTATGAACTGTTGGGGAATTAGGCCACTCCTAATTCCAAGGATCGCAAGAACGAACAATTGCGGAAAATAAATAGGAGAAAAGAAGAAAAAGAGACACCAAAATTTTTATACAGGTTCGTCCAAAATTGAGACTACGTCCTGTTTCTGCCGCTTGCAGATTCCACTATGATGAAGGAGATTACAGATTACAAGAGCAGTTTCTCACACACTCACAAATTGTGCTTACCAAAACTCTCTTCTATCTAACACCCAATGGGAATTTTTCTTCTCTCAAGGATGAAGCTCTCAAGAATTATGCCTCTCACAATTCACACACTTTTCACACAGTTTTCACACACACAACCCTAGCCACCTTGTGTCTATTTATAACCAAAGGAGGAAAAAATAGCAACTAATGGGAAACCCTAGTGGTTTCCCGTTTTTGGGACCTTTGAATTCGACTTTGATTCAAAACACATCGCGCAGCACAGCGCGTCAGCGCCGCGGCGCTCGAAACGAGCGCTGCGGCGCTCCCCTGCGGCGCCTAGGCGCTCTTCACCTGGCGCCTAGGCGCTTGCCACATTGCGCCTAGGCGCAATTCACCTGGCGCCTAGGCGCTCTCCACATAGCGCCTAGGCGCTCTTGTCCTGGCGCCTAGGCGCTCTTCACCTGGCGCCTAGGCGCCTTCGCCCCAGCGCCGCGGCGCTCTTCTGCCAGAGCCGCGGCGCTTGCTCCCTGCCTTCGAGGACGCGATTTTCTCCCTTTTCCTTCCTTTTGCTGGGTTGTCTACTTGATTTGGCTCCACATCTGCAACAATCTCCCACTTGGAGACTAATCAATTCACCATGTCTCCCACTGCAGCGGCAACGACTTCTCACGCCTCTTGGAGAAGTCCAACTGAAGTTGCGCACAACTTCAGTTTCTCAATCGGATCCATCTTGGTGAGCATATCTCTGGATCCTTTTACCACCCACCTTGCCTTATACCGTTTGCTGCCAGCATTTTTATTTTTTACCCGGTATACCCTTTTGTTGTTTAAGGACTTTTTACCCTGTGGTAACTTTGCCAGTTGCCATGTCCGATCCAACTCGTCCCTCATGGCTAACTCCCACTTGACCGAATCTCCAGCCTCCACAGCTTCATCATAGCTTTCTGGCTCACCTTTATCGGTCAACAAGATGTAATGCAGAGATGGGGAGTATCTCTGCGGCGGTCTAATTGTCCTGCTAGACCTCCTAACTGGTGTGGCAGGAGTCCTCTGGTTTCCTTCTGGAGCTGCGTCTTCATGGTCTTCAACCTCTGGATTTTGCACCTCCACTTCAGGCAGATCCTTCAATGGAATCACCTCAGGCTTCTTATCTTCAGAACCTGAACCCCTGGAGTCAGTGTTGTCTCTGTCCTTGTATAGAACACCTTCATTGAATATCACATCCTTGCTCCTGATAATCTTCCGACTTTGGTCATCCCAGAGACGATAACCAAACTCAAGTCTGCCATAGCCAACCAGAAAACACTTCTTTGACTTGGCATCTAGTTTACTTCTAGCGGCAGAATCAATGTGTGCATAGGAAACACAACCAAACACTCTCAAGTAAGAGAGATCAACCTGTTTATGGCTCCAGACTTCTTCCGGTAGCTTGAACTTCAGCGGTGTGGATGGACTTCTGTTTATCAGATGAGCGGCTGTGTTAATTGCCTCAGCCCAAAACATCTTTGGCAGCCCTGCATGCAACCTCATGCTCCTAGCACGCTCGTTTAAAGTCCTGTTCATCCTCTCAGCTACCCCATTCTGTTGTGGTTTCCCTGGAATGGTCTTCCTCATCTTTATCCCATTCTCAGCACAGTACCGCCTGAAATCTTCACCTAGGTACTCTCCCCCATTGTCAGACTGCAAGCACTTCACCTTCAAATCTGTCTCGTTCTCCACCATGGCTTTCCATCTCTTGAAAGCATCGAACACATCAGATTTGTTTTTCAGAAAGTAAACCCATACCTTCCTGCTTGAGTCATCAATGAACGTCACATAGTAGTTTGCGCCACCAAGGGAAGTCACCGGCGCAGGCCCCCACACATCTGTGTGAACAAGCTCCAATCTCCTGGACTTAGGCTCTCTACCCATCTTTGAGAAACTCACTCTCTTCTGTTTACCAAAGATGCAGGCTTCACACAAACTGTGATCAACAGTTTTCAAACCCTGCAGTTTTCCTTTGCAGTGAAGCACCTTCATACCCTTCTCACTCATGTGACCGAGCCTATAATGCCATAGCTCAGTATTGGCAGCAGAATCAGCGACTGCTAGGGTATCTCTGCAACTAGAGTTCATGTAGAGAGTTCCAGCCTTGCGTCCCCGAGCAATAACCATCGCTCCTTTTGTGACTTTCCAACCTCCACAATTGAAGGTTACTTTATGTCCATCATCATCTAGTTGCCCCACCGAAATCAAGTTGCGCATTAACTTAGGAACATGTCTCACCTTATGAATCTTCCATACCGACCCATTAGGCATTTTTAAACTGACATCTCCAATGCCAACTATATCCAAAGGTTCTCCATCAGCGAGATAAACCTTACCATGATTTCCAGCAACGTAGTTCTCCAGGACATGACGGTGTGCTGTGGTGTGGAATGATGCTCCTGAGTCTATCACCCACGAATCAAAAGAACTGTCGACAGACAAGATTAAAGCATCCTGTTGCTCTTCAGTGGCGGCGTTGGCTGCGTCATTAGTCTTGTCTTCATTCTTCCTTGGAGCCCTGCAGTTCTTTTTCAAGTGGCCCGTCTTCCCACAGTTCCAACACTCCATAGTCCTTCCATTCCTTGAATTGCTTCTCCCATTCCTCGACTTGCCTCTCCTGCCATTATCCCTGTTGGATTGCCTATCAAGTTTCCTGCCCCTATTATCAACATTAAGGGCCGAGTTCGACGAAGAGGCTTCACCTGAGTCCTTCCTGCGAACTTCTTCCGCCAGAATAGAGTTTCTGACATCAACAAACTTCAATTTGGCATTCCCAAGTGAATTTGTAATGGCCACCCTCATGGGTTCCCAACTGTTTGGTAACGAGGCCAAGAGGATTAGAGCATTGATCTCATCATCGAATTTAATCTCTACCGAGACCAATTGGTTTAGGACGGTGTTGAAACTGTTCAGGTGCTCTACCACCGAGGCACCTTCAGACATCTTTAAATTAAAGAGCTTCTTCATGAGATGTACCTTGTTATTGGCTGAGGGCTTCTCATACATCTCTGACAGAGCCTTCATCATCCCTGCTGTAGTAGTCTCCTTCGCAACGTTGTGGGCAACGTTCTTTGACAAAGTCAAACGGATCACACCGAGTACCTGTCTATCAAGGAGACTCCACTCCTCATCCTTCATGCCTTCGGGCTTATTACCCAAGGGCAAGTGCAGTTTCCTGCTGTATAGGTAGTCCTCTACTTGCATCCTCCAATAGGAAAAATCTGAACCATCAAATTTGGTGATGCCGGCTGCCATACCTTCTTCTCCAGTCATCGTT
The DNA here is from genome assembly GCA_025403435.1 of Artocarpus heterophyllus. Lineage (NCBI taxonomy): Eukaryota > Viridiplantae > Streptophyta > Magnoliopsida > Rosales > Moraceae > Artocarpus > Artocarpus heterophyllus. Next base: position 14,648,973 of record CM046345.1, on the reverse strand, counting down.
CTTGATCAAAACCTCCGCTCTGATACCAGTTGTTGGGGAATTAGGCGACTCCTAATTCCAAGGATCGCAAGAACGAACAATTGCGGAAAATAAATAGGAGAAAAGAAGAAAAAGAGACACCAAAATTTTTATACAGGTTCGTCCAAATTTGAGACTACGTCCTGTTTCTGCCGCTTGCAGATTCCACTATGATGAAGGAGATTACAGATTACAAGAGCAGTTTCTCACACACTCACAAATTGTGTTTACCAAAACTCTCTTCTATCTAACACCCAATGGGAATTTTTCTTCTCTCAAGGATGAAGCTCTCAAGAATTATGCCTCTCACAATTCACACACTTTTCACCCACAGTTTTCACACACACAACCCTAGCCACCTTGTGTCTATTTATAACCAAAGGAGGAGAAAATAACACCTAATGGGAAACCCTAGTGGTTTCCCGTTTTTGGGACCTTTGAATTCGACTTTGATTCAAAACACATCGTGCAGCACAGCGCGTCAGCGCCGCGGCGCTCGAAACGAGCGCTGCGGCGCTCCCCTGCGGCGCCTAGGCGCTCTTCACCTGGCGCCTAGGCGCTTGCCACATTGCGCCTAGGCGCAATTCACCTGGCGCCTAGGCGCTCTCCACATAGCGCCTAGGCGCTCTTGTCCTGGCGCCTAGGCGCTCTTCACCTGGCGCCTAGGCGCCTTCGCCCCAGCGCCGCGGCGCTCTTCTGCCAGAGCCGCGGCGCTTGCTCCCTGCCTTCGAGGACGTGATTTTCTCCCTTTTCCTTCCTTTTGCTGGGTTGTCAACTTGATTTGGCTCCACATCTGCAACATGAACTAACATAGTAACGAAAATACGCGATAGATATATAACGATTGATATCAATGGCTGATATACCAGCTGCTACAGCTGTTCCGGTAGCATCCACTATCGAATTTTATGAAAGATTTCGGAGAATAAAGGCCCTAGAATTTGATGGATCTACAGACCCCTTAGAGGTCGACGATTGGCCTACAGGCATAGAAAGGGTTCTGAAATTTATGGGACTTAGCGACTATGAAAAAGTCCTATGCGCTTTGTTTTCTCTCACTAAAGATACTAGGAGACGGTGGGAGTCGATAGAGAGTAAAAGGAATGTAGGCAAAATGACAAGGCCAGATTTCGTTGAAGAATTTGGCAGGGCTTATTTTAATGTAGAAATCATGGCAGCCCAACAAGAAGAATTTAATAATTTTAAGCAAGGCAATATGTCCGTAGCTGACGCTGTAAAGAGGTTTAATCAGCTAGCACGGCTTTGTCCCGAGTTAGTACCTACTGATCGGGAATGAATAAGACGGTTAATGAGAATGTTCAAAACCGACATTGCCCTTGTGGTCGATATTGGAGGGCAAGCTCCCAAGGATGTAGAGGATTGCATCAAACGGGCGACCAAAGCTGAGTTTAGAATTGCCCATGATAAGGAAGAAAGAGCAAGGATTTTCAAGGCATAGAAGGAGGAGAAAGCTTTAGCCAAGCAAAGTCGAGCTGTACAAGTAAAAGGACAAGGAAGTGTTCCAAGTCAAGGGCCGTCCTAGAACGTTCAAGCGGGACGCAACTGCATTGCTAACAGCAAGAGGAAATGGAACGTGAATAATTCAAAGAATCCAAAAGGTCAACCCCATAAGAGGATTAACGATGTAGGAAACAACAAACCCCTTTGCAGTCAATGCGGGAAAAGACATGCAGGGGAATGCAAGGCTAGCACGAACAAGTGCTATATCTATGGGAAAGAAGGGCATTATGCCAGGAATTGTTTTTCTATTTCCCAAAGTCAAAACAATCAAGCTCAGCAGAGGTCTCAAGGAAACCAGTTGCGTACAATTCAAGTTCAGGCACAAATTGAAGTCCCTAGTGTCAGTCAAGGGTAACTAGAAGCTTCGAAACCAAGTGGGTGAATTTATGCCTACATGAAGAAGGAACAAGATGCAGGAACCTCATCGATGGTGACAAGTTAGTTTTCTGTTGCCAGTACTGATGATATATTATTTAATTCCGGAGGAACATATTCGTTTGCATTGCTTAAGTTTGCGAAACGAATAGGAAGTAAAAGAGATAGGATAGAGCAAACCTTTAGAATTGCACTACCCTCTAGGGAGGTATTAAGTGCTAATTATTGGTTACGTCATGTATCGATAGTCATATGTGGAAGGATGTATATTGATTTGAGAATAATCGATGTACAAGATTATAATGTCATCCTAGGAACGGATTTCCTAAGAAAATACACAGCTAAGATTAGTCGTCGACACCGCAAGGTTACGTTTTAACCTTATGGAAGTGAGAAGTTTTTGTATTTAGGGAAAGTTCCCAAAGCTCCCAAGACGTTGACTTCTGCATTAAAGGCAAAGAAGATATTGGAAAATGGATGTACCGGTTATCTGGTGAATATACTAAGGAAAGATAAAGAAGCTCAGTTAGGACCAGAGAAGGTCCCCATAGTAAAGGAATTTATTGATGTGTTTTCAGACGAGTTGCAGACTTACCACCGGAACGAAATATTTCGTTTGAAATCGAATTGACCCCCGAAACAACCACAAAATTTTTTAGGGCGCCGTATCAAATGACTCTAGGAAAAACTCAAGGAACTTCAGGTGCAACTAAAGGAAATATTGGACAAAGGGTTCATCCGACCAAGTTATTCCCCATGGGGAGCACCTGTTCTATTTGTTAAGAAGAAGGATGGAATGTTATGAATGTGTATTGATTATCAGGAACTAAACAAGATCTCGATTAAGAACAAGTATCCACTCCCAAGGATCGATGATTTGTTTAACCAACTTAAAGGAGCGTCAGTATTCTCAAAGATTGATCTACGCTCAAGATATCATCAACTTCGAGTTAAGGAAAAAGATATACCAAAGATGGCGTTCCGAACACGTTATGGACATTATAAGTTCTATGTCATGCCTTTTTGACTGACCAATGCTCTAGCAGCTTTCATGGATCTCATGAATCGAAGAGTACCTCGATAAGTTTGTTATTGTCTTCATCGACGATAATATACTCAAGAACGCCAGAGGAACATGAAAAGTACTTGAGGATTGCACTATAATTATTGAGAAGGCATCAATTGTATGCCAAGTTCTCAAAATGTGAGTTTTAGCTGGAGAAGGTTCAATTCCACGGACACGTGGTGACACGAGAAGCAGTATCTGTTGATCCTTCCGAAGTTGAGCAGTGAATAAGTGGCCTACACCGAAAAGTATGTCAGAAATTAGCAGTTTCCTCGGTTTAGCAGGCTACTATCGACGTTTTGTAAAAGGATTTTCTTGACTTGCAGCACCATTCACTGCACTTACATGAAAAGCAACAAAGTATGAATAGACTAAGAAATGCGAAGAAAGTTTCCAAGGATTAAAAAAGGCGACTTACAAGTACACTAGTACTGACAATACCAGATCCGAACCATGGAACGTTCATGATCTATAGTAAAGCATCAAAATAGGATTGGGAGCCGTATTTATGCAAAATGGAAAAATGATTGTTTATGCATCCCAACAGTTAAAGGATTATGAAAGGAATTATCCAATGTATGATTTAGAGTTAGCGATGGTTGTATTTGTATTGAAGATATAGTGTCATTACCTATGTGGAGCTAAGTACGAAATTTATATAGACCATTAGAGTCTGAAGTGCATCTTCATACAGAAAGAGCTCAACATGAAGTAGCAAAGGTGGCTAGAGTTAGTCAAAGACTACGACTGTAAGATTTTGTATCACCTGGGAAAGGCTAATCAAGTAGCCAATGCCTTTAGTCGTAGAACAACGTCCTTGCAAGTAACGGTATAGATAATACCAAAACCTCTCCAAAAAGGATTCGATGGAAGCAGAAATAGAGCTAGTCACAAGAAGATTAGCTAATTGATCCTTTCAACCAACTATGTTGGAGAATTTAAAAGAGCGACAAGAAGCAGATCCGTCGCTATTTAAAGTTAGGAATGAAGTTCTTAAAAACAAAGAAACATAATTTAGCCTTTTGAAAGATAGTATCCTCTGTTACAAGAGTAGGATATACATTCCCAATGATGAAGGATTAAAGAAGCAAGTATTAGAAGAAACTCATGAAACACCATATGTGGCTCATCCATGAGCTACTAAAATGTACCAAGATTTGAAAGAACACTATTGGTGGAATGGAATGAAAAACGATATCGCATAGTATGTTGGCAAATGCCTTACATGCCAAAAGGTGAAAGTTGAGCATCAACGGCCAGTAGGCAAATTACACAAAAAATTGAAATCCTAGAGTGGAAATAGGATCAGATAACTATGGACCTGATAACTGGGCTACCCAGAACTATGGGTGGACATGATGCTCTATGGGTAATTGTTGATAGATTGACTAAATCCCACCCATTAAACTCAGTAGTTCTGTAGAACGACTAGCTGAACTATACGTAACCCAAATAGTTAGATACCACTGGGTTTCAAAGTTTATCATTTTTTATCATAATGGTAGATTCACTTCCAAGTTTTGGAGAAGTGTTCATCAAGCAATGAGAACAAAGCTGACATTTAGCACAGCCTTCCAACCATAAACGAACGGTCAATCGGAAAGGACCATCCAGACTTTAGAGGATATGTTAAAAGCATGTGTGCTAGATTTTAAGAGAGGATGGGATAAAAAAGCTTCCTTTGATCGAATTTGTATACAACAATAGTTATCGAAGCTCCATTGGTATGGTTCCATATGAAGCTCTATATGAAAAGAGATGTAGACCACCTTTACATTGGTACGAAACCCAAGAAAAGGCGTTGTCGACCATAGATTTTGTTAATAGAACAACGGAAGAGGTAAAGTTAATTGGTCAATGAATGAAAATGGCTTTTAGTCGGCAAAAGAGTTATGCTAGTCAACGACGGAGACCTTTAAAGTTTCAAGTAGAAGACTTGGTTTTTTTGAAGATAATGCCCATTAAAGGAAATTGTAAGATTTAGAAAGAAAGGAAAGCTCAGTCCAAGGTATATTGGACCATTTGAGATCTTGAAACGGATAGGCAGTATAGTTTATAAGTTAGCCTTACTCTCTAATCTAGCATTGATACACAATGTATTCCATGTGTCTATGCTTAAAAAAAAAAAAAGTATGTGCTAGACCCTTCACATGTTCTTTAGCCGGAAGAAATTGACAAATAGGAGAATCTGTCTTATGGAGAAAAAACCACTTCAAATTCTGGCACAAGAAGAGAAGGAATTAAGGAACAAGAAGATATCTCTCATCAAAGTTTTATGGCGTAACCAACAAGTAGAAGAAGCAACGTAGGAACGAGAGAATGAAATAAGGAAAGACTACCCCAAATTATTTTGATTTTCGAGGACGAAAATTCTTAAGGGGGGTAGATTGTAATGACCGAGAAAACGTCATCAATAAAACCTAATATTTAATTAGGTTTAATTAATGAATTTATTCTTAAAAATGTGAAATTTTGTAAAAATTGTAATTTATGTGAAAATTACAATAAAATATGAATGAGCGGCATTGATTGCAAATTTTATGGCATATGTAATGCAATGGTGGATATTATAAAATACAAATTTTATGAGTTTGATGACTCAGAGATTTGTGCATAATATCCATAAAATGAATTTCATGTCATAATTAATTGTAAAATTGCGATATAAACGAATGAATGATTAAAATGTAAATAAGACATAGAGGTTGTCCTAACCCTAACCGGGGGTAGAAAGGAGGCCAGAGCAGTATAAGAATACTGCTAAATGAAAACATAGATACGAAAAATGTTATTATTGGCCTCAAAAAGTAAACAAAAAGTAAGTTAAATATTTTTATACAGTCTAAGGATAGAAAGTACAATGAATTGGCCACGGCAGTATAGGAAAAATATTGTGTGGTGAAAAATTACACAGTATAAATTTTTAACTCCACAAAGTGGACATTTGCTTGAATTCTATTGGGCCAACAAGCCATACAATGTGGCCCAATAAGATGAGGACACCTAGTGGTATACTCATGGGTTACCATGAGTCACCAAATGTGATAAGGATGCATTTAAGGCAAAGTTATCACAAAAATTCACTTCCTTTCTTTCCTTCCAAGATTCGGCAGCCATGTCCAGGTCTCTAAAAAAATTTCTCAGCCCCCAAACTTTGTAAAAATAACCCCAAACAAGTTTTACAAGCAAGAACAAGGATTTCCCACAAGTTTTAAGGTAAAATCCTAAACTTTTTCATGAGTTTTCAAGGGATTTTTCATGGGTAAAGGGCAAAGATTAATCCATGCTATTTTTGCATGAAAAGGAAGTCCAAGAAGAAGTTCAAGAAGCCTTTGAAGGGTAGAAATCCAAAAAAAGTGTTATTTGGGTAAGTTTTAAAGTTTAAAGTTTTGAATTTTGTTTTGATTTTATTCTTTCAAACCCATGAGGGGTTTTGAGCATGTATTTGCTGGAATTTTATGTATATGTGATGATTGGCAAGTTTGAGTTGTGAAACTTTGGTTTATAGTGCAAAACGGCAATTTTTGCAAAAAGTGTTATTTTTGTAATTTTGATGTTTGACTTTGTAAAAGTGATGTTTGAGCATGAGAATGTGTGGATTAAGGCATGGAATGGTTTCTGCAGGGGTAGAATTGCAAGTTTGGAAAGGATTTTTGTAAAAATGCCAAAGGGACTAAATTGAAAGAAAAAGTTCCTTCTCGGCAGATTTGAAAAATAGTCAGAAACGCCCCTGTACAGTGAGATTTTGGGAAAAGTTAAAACATAAAAGTTGTAGATCTCGATGAAACTGTTAGGTATCGCACACGGTTTGTGTAAATACTCAATCGTTTGTGAGTTTTTGATTTTTCAAGAATATATTAAAAGTGAAAAAAGTGTTAAATGGAAAAAATGTTATTTTTGCAAATGATTTAAGGTATGGTACCTTAAGTAAAAACATCCTTGAGAAAAAAAGGAAATTCTGATGCAAAGAAGTAAATTTTAGTCCTGGGGATAAAATCGTCAAAATTTTCAGTTTAGGGACTAAACTGCAAAGTTTTATGAAAATGGGGCATAATTGAGAAATAAAGAGAGTTGACCCACTAGGATGTTATTTTGAAATTAGTATATGGCTATTTTCGTAAGAATAACGAAATCGAGTTCGGGTAGGTTAGTGGACCAACGGAGGGCAATATTGTCATTTTTGTCCAAATAACCCGAACCGTTTTAAAATGTTTCCAATGGAATAAGAAAACGACTAGAAAGGTTCCCGCCCTTCGTTAGAAACGATAGGGTAAAGTTAGATAGAAGTAAGAAAAAACCAGTGATTTTTAGAGTTGTACATAGTAATGCAACTCAATTTATTAACTAACGGATGTTTCGTATAGAAACATAGTGGAATTTGGCTAATGGCTTTGTAATTGGCTAACAGGATCCTAGAAGTCTAGGAGAAGGGAAATCGAGGTTAAGTTGCCCGACATTCACATTAAGTAAGTACCATTCCCACCTACAGTATGAAATGTAGGTTTAGAAAGAAATGTATGTATATGTATACTTGTGCGTATAATTAAGTGTAAACTTGTATGTTTGCCATGATATGAATACCTAGGGGTATAGTCATGTATGAATAAGTGTGAGCATATTAATGTGTACCAGTATGTACAAGCTGTTATGTACTTGTATGTACAATAATGAAAATGAGCATATGTACCATGATTTTGTACCTGTGTCTATAATATGTTGTGTACTTGTGTGTATAATAATGAAAATGAGCATGTGTGTCATGATTTCGTACCTGTGTGTACAATGATAAATACTTGAGTATGTATCAAGTAGGTATTTGTGTGTACATTTTATGTTAAGTACCTGTGAGTACATTATGCTATATACCTGTGCGTATATTAATGTGTACCAGTGTGTATAAAAAGTAAGTACCTGTGTGTACTATGCTATGCAAGAGAATTTATGTTTCATGGATAATATGTGATTATCACTTCATGCATGGTATGTCAACCATAATAAATGAACTGGTAAATATATCACCAGAAATTAAGAAAAGTGTCGTACCGGCTCCTAACTCAAGGGGAGTTTAAAGGATATGTTACGGTCACGGTGTTACGTAGACCTAAATGAAATTGCGCAATGGTACGAACACTTGGGCCCTAGTAAAGATAAGAAATGATGAGAATAAAGAAAGTTTATAAGAAAGCATAATTGATTCATGCATTCATGTGAATATCCATGTGGGATTTATGGGACTTACTGGGCGTTAGCTCATTAAGTTTTTCATGCTGTAGGTATTCCGACGAAAAGGTCAGAATGAGTCGTAATGATGAGCTGGCAGACGGATGAGGTGTGCAGATTGGGTATGGAGTCCGCTGCTGTAATGTTTTCCAACACGCATGTTTAAAGTTATTTTGATATGAAATGATTAAAAGAAAGATGTTATGAAAGTAAAAGTTTTAATTATGTAAATACAAGTATGTGAAAGTATTTTGGGAGTTATCAAAGTTAATGTAAGTAAATATTTATTTCCGTTTAAAAAAAAATTTTCTAAATTTTTGCCCTAAAGTAAGTAAGAAAGAGTTTTATCACAGCCCGAAAAGGCGGGTTGTGACAGGGATGGCACGCTGACGCTGCCATCCTTTCTATTTCTGGCTGTGTGCATGGCCAATTTTCGGCGATCCATCCCTCCACCCAGCCAACCCCAAACTTCCATGGTAGAACAAGCTCGGCTCATCGCCGTCAAAGCTTAGGCCCCACCTCCTCTCCCCTTTCCTCCGTCCGCAGCCAAAGCTTTGGCCCCAACCATTTCTTTCCACCGTCTCCTGCCACAGCTAAAGCCTCAACCCCATTGCCTCTCCTTTTCTTTCCCCATAGTTTGGAGCTTCTTTTTCCTCTAGTTGTTGCCAACATGTAGCCCCCAGGTCCACCTCGAGCTCCACGGCTGTCGCCTCGGCCAACCACCCCTATTTTTCCTGGCCTTGCAGTCCACTGGCTTCCTTCCCCCCTTTCCTTGACAAATAATAGTCCTCCCCCTCCCTTGGTGCTCCTCTCCTCTTCACTCGGATGCAGATCGTCCTCCCCTTCTCGCAGGCCCGAGTCTTGGCGGCCAACCTGGAGGCGACGCCAGTCTTTGGACCCAGAGGGAGAGGGAGTGGCGCCAAAAACTCTCTCGAAAAACCTTTAACAATAAACCTATCAGAAAGGAAGAAAACACGTAAAAAGTTTGATTTAGAAAACTTAAATTTTTAACCTTATAGTTTTTTGAAATTTTAATATCTTATTTTATAAAAGAAATTATAATTGTGTCCTTTGTAAGAATTAATATATATATATATATATATATATAGCTATGTTCCTACTCAATAAAAATTAGCTCTATTTTTTTTCTCTATTTTTTTTCTTAGTATTCCCACTAAAATAAATTTCTATTTAGTGGGAAAAGAATTTCTATTCTGTTACTTTACGTGACATTGAAGTATACATGGATTGTTAGGAAAAAAATAAAGGGGATTAAAAACCAACCCTAAAACATAACTAAAGAAGGATCCTCCTACAATAGGACCTTGTAGCTAGCGCGCGTTAAATATTGTTGGATTTGATTAAGATCATATTAAATAAAAATATGTATAACATACAGATAAATACAGATAACTACATGTACATATAAAAAGGGATGAACAATTAACTAATGGTCAAACGTTCTCCGTACAACTTACATCAAGCCAAGGCATATTAATTCATCCCCGCCAATCTAAAAACATACACAAAACTCGATATATTCCTTAATTAGCTTCTGATCAATGAAATGTTGATTTGAGAGACTAATAAATAGTTTACTAGATAGGGCCACCACAAGAACATCCCTTTAATTCTCTAGGCTGACTACTAGCCAGGCCAAGGATGATGCAATTCCAACTAAAGAAGTAATTAAAAAATTTTGTTTTTGTTTGCTCCACCTGCGCTGTTACCCATAAAGTGAGATACAAGTATGTATGTATAGACAAAATCCTTCTAAATATATAGCTGTAGAGAGAGAAAGAAGAAAAAAATAACAGAGAGAGAGAGTATTAAGGTTATAAGAAGCTATAGCAACTAGTTAGTGGCAAGACTGGCAATGGCAAGGATGCATGTAGATATTTGAGCTCGGCAAGTATACGCTTGGGTTTGGAAGTACCCACTTTTTCTCAGTATTCCAGCAAAATAGTCACTTTTTCATTAGAACATTTTGTATGCATAAGACAAAAATGCTTGCGTAAAATCGGAAAATTCTATTCAATATACTTTAAGTGGATGACAACTCCATAGGAAAATAACACCCTTTTCTCGTCAGCAAGCCAGACAAAAATTATTAATGTTGTAAACGAGGAAAAATAAAAACAACTGATGAGCTGAAAAAGAAATTAAAACCAACGACGAAAATGTGGATGTCGTCGACGCTTTGATTTACTAATAGGGTCATGGATAATGTTGTAGATAATATTGATGTGGACAGATATTTAGAAAAAAAATAGAATTTTGAAAAAAAAAACATTAAAAAAAACTTCGTATTTTTTTCTTACAACTTTGCACAATGCAAAAAAAAAAAATCAATATTACTTAATTTGAACTAAGTTAATAACATAAATAATACAACTTTAGTCTAATATACGAGTTATATTGCTTACTATAAAAGTATGTCATCATTATATATATTGATTATGATTCTAATATTAGTTTACATGCTCATTAGAAACAAAGTACAATAATATAATAGAGTGCATAAAAACTATCGTCAAATATAATAAGTATGCACAAACTTTAAGTATCTTCAATACCAAAAAAAGTTTCTAGCTAGTTGGAAAGCATTATGTATGTTCTGATATTGATCTAAACAATTATCTGTTAGGATATTACCCTTGAATAATACTAGAGGTAATTGTTGATGTATCACATATATGTTTCTTGATTTCTTCCTACTGTTAATCAATAAGTTGGATATTATTAATATTGTTAACCTATTTTGAGAACTATAAGGAATATTATACCTTATAAGAATTTTGGTTAGTTCCTAAGCTCATGAGTCAAAACTCAAGGTAGCTAGAATTCTTATCAATTTGACTCCTTTGAGTTGTACTATGTCTTCATGTGCTCTATGAATAACAATAACTCTAACTAAAGACAAAAATAGTAAAATTATAGTACACACATCTACATGTAACATGACATAGGGCTTTACAAAAGAGTCAAAAACTATTTATTTTAAAAGTAAAAATTATTTAAAGACTAAATAAGTCTTAATAAATACTTTTTTTTATTTTTAGGTTCAAAATATTAGTCACATTATATTGAAAAATAACTAAAAAAAAAGTCCTGCAAAATTGGTCTATGAGCAAAAAGAAAATTTTCTTGGCCTTTTTGAATATTTTATGGAAATTTCTAAAAATATCCTAGATTTTCATGGATATTCAACGATATCACGATATTTGGAGATATTATGGATATTTTACAGACATCCTAGAAAAAAATCCTTACCCTCTATATCTATGTCAAGACTTCAAAGTATGAATATTGTAGTGAAAATATCGACAATATCATAGGCATTTTTATCCTTGATTAAAACCATAAGGATATGTTAAGAGACACCTAATAGTTTGAAATGTTATTCATTGATTATATGTCATTAATACTTACCACATACCTATATTTTTTTCCAACATATATATCAATATATTTATTATAATATAAAAAAGAAAAAGAAATTGGTTATTATATCTTAAATCATTTGAAAACAAACTAAGCTCATTTTGATATGGATATGTGGTAATTGGTAACATAATTGAGGCATTGCATCATCCAACAAGATGGTCATTCCAATATAACATATGGAAGTAAAAAACATATTATGACATTCAATTAAACATAACGTTGATGTTAGAGAGCTATAATACTAAAAAATTTTGTCATTCAAATACTACGTAGGGTGAACCAAAAAAACAACATAAAAAGAAAAAGGAATATTTATTTATTTATTTATGGGATCCCAACACCTATCAACGATAGTTTTCTCACAATATTGAAATCGGCCATATAATATATGTCGTTGCCAATTCAAATCAATTAATGATAAAAGGGACGTCAAATTTCAGCTAAAAAGTGCGTTAATTTTGGTGCGTATATAACACTGGATAAGCCAACACTAAAGGCCCTCTGATATGTGATGATGAGTTGTTGAGTTAGGTTTAAGGGTATTCACAAAATCCATAGAACTATAAGATCCACCTAACTCAATCCAATATGAAGGTTTTGGATTGGATTGAAAAAGTTTTAGATCAGTTATAGATTGAGAAAATCTCAATTCGAAGGTTTTAGATTGGATTACAGATTACAGAATTCTCAATCCGCTTAATCCATACATTCAAAATCTTATATATATTTATATATTTTTATCATTTTAATAATATATATTTAACAAAATTTTTCCTTTTTCTTAAAAAAAACACTATTTCAACGTTTTTTACCAAGCAAAAATATTATCACTGGTAATAACACGACTTGGTTTGGCAGCATTTTTAGTTTTTCATGAATTGTTTTCTTTGTTGTTGTTTCTTTTTTTTCTTTGTTGCTGTTGTTGTTTTGTTGGTTTGCTGTACGTGATCACCTTTGTTTTTTTTTTTTTTTTTTTAATGAAGTTCTTGTTACTGTTGCTATTTTGTTGGTTTGCTGTACGTGGCTGCTTTTGGTTTTTTTCAATGGAGTTATTGTTGCTGCTGCTATTTTGCTGGTTTGCTGTGTGTGGCCGCTTTTGGTTTTTTTAATGAAGTTCTTGTTTAGCAAAATAAAAAAAAAAAATAATAAATAAATAATTTATTTTGAGTTTTTTTAGAGATCATAGCTCAATCTGTAAATCCGTGAATCCAATCTGAAGGTTTTAGATCGGATTACAGATTGAGATTTTTTTAATATGAAGGTTTTAGACCAGATTATGGGTTGAGATTTTATCAATCCGAAAGTTTTAAATTGGATTACAAATTAACCTTAAATTCGTAAAATTCAATCCGTAATCACCCCTAGTTAGGTTTATGTTCAAATCATATTTTCTTTTTAACGTTTCACGTGCTACATCAACATCCATTTCACTTTCTTTGCGTATATATAGCCATTTTGAAGAAGTAAGAGTCTAAAGTGCACATGATTTGTACTGATGTTGTCTCCAAAAAGACAAATTTTGACAATTGAAATGTAACATCTTCTCTACGATACAATACAACAATACAACGCATACTAAATTTACAAGAATGAGAGCCTATTTTAGAAGAATAATCCTATTTAATCCTATAGGTCATAACCTTATTATCAAGAAAACAGTAAAATCTAGTCTAAAAAGTACACTACATATTAGATTAGGGCCATAAATTTATAAGTGGCATAGGTTACAACCCTATTAAATAAAGAAGATTTTTCTTTTACAATATTGGTAATGTAGGAAAATTCTATAGTAGTATGCATCGTTGCTTTTTTTTTTTTTTTTAATCTCTTTCTTTTCTTTCTTTTAGTGCTGAGGGTAGAAGTCTACACCTTTTAATAAAGTGTAAATTAATCACTAATTATGATGCATTGTATTGTATTATTGTTATCGTAAGTTCTATTAGTTTGATTAAATTTTAACAGTCAAAATATTAAAGTGTGTAATATGATACAAAATTACTTCTCCGCTTATACATTAGTGAAAATTTAATTAAAAAACCTTCATCCACCAATGTAGCAAAAAAAAAAAAGTGTCCTACATGATGTAAATTCTTGTATCTAAAAAATATATTGATGGTAGAGGTTAGAGAAGAGGTTGAATTGTCATATATGCATTGAGAGTTTGACATAGAAATATGTGGTGGTGGGTAGCCATGTGATGAAGGAATCTGACAAAGCATTCTTAGTTTCTGAATTATATATAACACTCTCTTTCATTATTGCTTTTGTTATGCCTCAGAGGGTTGAAATACAACCTAGAAATAGCAAGAGTAGCTGCAATAGGATAAATATGAATTTTGTGTGTGTTAGAAACTTCTCTTATGAATTTACCAAAATGTCCTTCGAATATATAATATGATTATGTGTTGTGTATAATTTATGTATTGGTATAATTAGATCATAGCATTGACATGGAAATTATAACAATCAACACCATGAGTTCTAAGATCAAAAATTTGTACATCATAATGTTTTATAACATTTATGACTCTTTCTTGGTCTATGGTATTATGCCCCCCATGTATTACCATGTGTTCACATTATACTTATAAATTCTCACTCTTATATATATATATATACATATATATGTCACCTACTCCAACTAAAATATTATTCGCTATATATATGTGTATATATATAATATTTCTGCAAAATAAGGAATAGAGACCACTTTTGGCCGGCCATTGCATCGACTAATAGGTCAATTTGCACGCATTACTTTCTCATTATATTATAAAAAGCATAAGTATCATGAGTGCGAAACGTTGAAAACAGTAAATACAAAGCCTAAAAGCTGCAACACAAAATTAGTTGATAGGTATTCCTTTGTCCTAATTCTTCATATATGCACAAGAGAACAACTTGCCCTCAGTGTTGTCGCATTATTTATAGCTTACTCACTCTTAATTCTTGATTTTTAACTCAAGATACAGGGAAGGAAAACCAAAACAAGATTCTTCCTTTTCATTACACCTAATCTTTTCAGGAAAAATTAATAAACAAGAAAAAGAGAGGTTTGGCAAAAAAAAAAAAAAAAGCTTCTTCACTTTAAGATTAATCTTATTTTTAGAAGCTACAGTTCAAATTGCAGTTTCAAACCAATTTTGTTACAATATTTTCTCTCACAAAATTTAAATTATTGTAGTGCTTTTAGTTCCAACCAGTTTGAAAAAACTGAGTTCCCAAATTTGCATGCGGTTAGTAATTTTATTAGACTTTTTTATACACAATTTGACTTTATATTCTTGGTAAGTTTTGGTTTTTGCAAAGCCATATTTAACCACTCCTTACACAAATTTGATGGGGGTATCGGTACATGTACCAAGCTACAGATGTAAAACAAAAATCTGGCACCCACTAAGATAAATACTCTCTTCATATATCTAGTAATTTATCCAATATTGTATATTTTATTGTAGATTGATACTGCCGACCACTCACAAGTCATCAAGGGATAATTACTTTCCTTAGTATATTTTCTTAAATTATTAGTCTTTATTCTCCTCTGATGGTCATACACCTACCTATTTTTTGCATTGTTATTTCATTTTTCCTTAATTTAAATACGTTCAATAATATTTTGCATAAATATCGATCAAAAGGAGGTTTTAAAAAGTTATTTGTTAGAAATAATACTATCATACAATTTTTTAATTTTTAAAATTTACCTATTTATGTTAGGATAGACGCCCTTGATGTTTTGTAAATGATATATTTATAAATAAATAAAGTAAAATTTTTTATTATATTTATGTGTATGTATTTTAAATACTTTATAAATATCATTAAAATTCTATAATTATCTATGTAATTTTAAATATTGTATAAGATAATATTTAAAGATAATAATTAAAATGATCAGTAATATATAACTAATCATTATAATTTATCATTCAATTAAATTATAGATTTGTTAATTTAGCGTTACTAGTGTAGATCATTGCCATTAAGAATGAAACAATCTCATCTGAACTGTTATTATATTGAGTCATTAAATGAGTACGCTATACGTATTATGATTATGTAGGACTAGGATATGATGTGATATGAATAGTTAATAATTTCCATTAAACATAGCAAGTTCTAATAACATCGACCGATGGTCATATATAAGATGATCTTATCCTACATTATTAGCATACTCCTATTTATGAAATTATATCTTTTGATTTATTCGGTATGGATTTGAGAATCTAATCTTCTCCCTTGTATTTTAGAGGCATGGTGAAGTAAGTAGCCAAAAATATTAATATCACAAGATGAAATCCATTCCATCTCTAACGAAAAGTAGATAAATAATTCTCTTGAGTATTTATTTGGGTCTTGAATAATATAAGCGCTCAATTCATAATTAAGTTTATGAATTTATTATTTATTAAAGAATCAATGACACTCAAGGATAAAGAAGTAATTAGAGAGGTTAATAGATTTTATCTAGCTCTAACTATGAATTATTTATGCAAGATCAATTTATATGTGATGGCTATATCAAATGGACGACTTAAAAAAAAAGCAATTATATCTATAATTTTAAGTGTGCAATTATAAGTATTTAGTAGAGTTACATTGGAATTAATGAAAGATTGATATATTAATTAAAGAGTTTAATTAATTATGGGTCCATTAGTCTCCCCACTATTTTTGCTATCACTGTTTAAACAAATGCAATTATTGGTTTAATTATTTAATTTAGAATTATGGATTCTAAATTAAATATCACTCGAAATAAATTAACTATAAATTAATTCATACTTATTAAATAATGAGATTATTTAATAATAATTAATTAATTTTGGAAGACACACAATGGGTCCACCCACAATGTGTGGTGCTACACGACATAAGGGAATATTCTATGTACAGTCCAAAGCTTGATTGCCAAGTTTGCAAATTTAGAATTTCTATTTTTTTTTTGGATAAATCTGATTTAAGTCAAGTTTGGAAAGTTAAATTTGGAAACAAATGAGATTGAGTAACAAGTAGATTTTCTCTCATCCTTCTCCTCAAATTGATGCCACACATAGATAGAGTATCTTTATGTAGGTGGCATCGCATACTGATAAGAAAAGAGAAAATATTCTTTTTTTATTTTAATTAAATATATGATATTTAAAAATAAAATAAAGGAAGCTTACAGAATTAGATAGGTCCCATATTCTCTATAAATAGAGGCTTCCTTTATCCGTTCTACACACAATTTATGAGTCTTTTAGAGAGACTAAGAGAACTCTATCAAAACCTATTCTTTGTCCTATGACCTATTTTGCTCATGTGTTGAGATTAACGAGTGACTAAAGTATAAGAGTGTTTTTTAGAAACCTTTATTCCCCTAACACCCATACGTTTCTTCATCCTGTGTCAAAGACTAGTCGAGAAAGATGTTAACCTCGATTAGAGAACATCCTTTCCCATTTGAAGAATTCATATCTCTCTTCTTCATCTAGGTAAGCAAAATTGTATATATATTTATTTAGCATTAAATTAATATAATTTATAGCATGTTTTATAAAAGTTTTGAGGTAATTTTTTGTTATATACATTTTGCATTATAACCACATTTCTACTTATTTCACGAAAATTGTTTTCTGAAGCCAATAGTTTACACATCATATTGTGATGAGTTTTGAAGAAGTGACCATGAAATACTGTGATAAATAATAAAAAGAACAATAATGTTCTTTTTTTAGAACCGTTAATAACATATTTGAGAGAGCGATTGAAACTGAAAATGTTAGTTTAAAAATTGTAATATATGTAAACTTTGTACTATAATAACTTTTTATTTTTTTACTGTAATTGTTAAAGCTTGGTTCCAACAGAGTTACCAAACAAAAGGTAGAAATTACAACAATGTTATGTATCGTTTTTTGTTTTTTTTTTTGTTTGCTAAATGTTATATGTCGTTACTTCTTCCAACTCTAACTTTTGGATAAAAGTTGCCGAGGAATAGATAAGGTAGAGCTCTTTGATTGAATATAAAAAGAATGAATCAAGAAGATACAATTATGAATCTTAAAATTATATCAAATTAAAAAAATGATTAAATTAGGTTAAAAAATATGATAAGTTAATTAAAATATCTACTAATATATATGTATATATTTTTTTCTTAACCTGTAAAAGGATTTTCCATTGATAAAATCAAGAAATATTACATGAGATGATTGGGTTTGGTTACCACTTTTATATTTTTTAAAGAAAGTAAACAATGACTTGTCGATCAGATTCGATTATTGATTGACCACCAAATCAATCAAATTAACCGATTAATCATTGGTTAAAAATTGTTCAAATATTTATTATATCAATCAATCAGTAATTACCTACAAAGCCAAACAATTTTGTAAATATTATTTTCTAATTTATAAGTTATTTGGGAGTAGTCAGTATCACAAAATTTTAACCATATACTATAGCATATAAGAGCTTTACTTTGTAGTAAACTTTTGCTTTACATAATAGCATGTGATAATCTTACATGGTTTGCGGTTGGAATTGTGTAGTTGGAACCCAAACATCCTATTAGTTGTGTATTTTTTTTTTTTTTTTTGTAGAATGAAGGAAATAAACCACACTTGTAAAAGAATAAAAATTAATAGGCCAAGTATAAAATAAAGTTAATAAATACGTCAAAAACAAATAGATGCAGATGTATTAACTAGTTAAATTATAAAAATATCCTCAATTTAAATATAAGCGACTAAAATAATGAAAAGACTCAAATTTTCTCTCTTTTTTTTTCTTTTTTCCCCCTAAAATTCTCTCTCAAGAAATATCTATCACTTTCTTTCATCTACTTTTCTCTTACGTTGTTCAGAGGTGCTGGCCAGCCATCTCCTAATGCCGCCATGGCAATGACACCGGCCCTTCTTCGACATTAGACGGACGACCTTGTCGTGACGAAGACCATTTCTCTCTACCCTTCATTTCTCCTCTCATTTTTTTTTTCTCTCCACCCCTCTCTCTCATTTGACGGTGGATTTGCTTCAGCTATAGGGATGATGACGAACGACGAATGAAGCATGACAACATGTGAACATGGTTCGATGGCAAGAAAAAAAATCCGGTTCCCTGTTTCTCATGCACAACGGCGGATCTCGACAACCATGGATCTCGACCTCATTGTCTGATCCTAACTTCACTGTCATCTTCAGACCTCATGCTTCCGGAGAAGACGATGGCAATGGCAGATCCCTCCAGTGCTAGCGGCTGCTTCTCTGACATTGCAATTTGAGGAGAAAGAGAGAAGGAGAAAGAAAGGAAAGAGAGAGGAAAGAAAGAGAAACTGAAAAAATGAGAAGGATAAAATTGAAAAATCACATACTCGAATCAATCAGTAGTTTCTGAAAGTGCCATTTACTAAAGGGTGTTTAGGAAGTATGATTAGAACCATGGTTGTGGTTAAAAATACTGTAGCATGTGAGAGTTTTATACTGTAATAACTTTTTGCTTTTTACTATAGCATGGAAGAGTTTTACCCTATTTAGTAACCACAACTATGGTTCTAACTACAATTGCCAAACACCTTATTACATATTAAATTATATGCTATTTGCTTTCGTTAAGTTTTCAAATTGTGTTACTTGATAAATTTCCCTTTTTTATTTTTTATTTAATTTTTTTGGGCATCTTCCTAATTTAACTGAACTTGAAACATTTGGGTCCGTTTGGTAAATAGATTCGAATTAATGATTTGATTTGAGTTAGTGTCATTTGAATTAGAATTTAAGTTAGTGATTTGAATTGTTATCTGAATTGACATTTAGATGTGCATTTAAGTTTTAATCTGAGTATGGAATAAAATTAGAATTTGTGTTTGGAGAGGTAGTGAAAATAATTTTTGATTTATCAACAAATCTAATAAAATCTTAATGTTAATGATCCTAAAAAATATGCAATATTGATCTTAATTTATTCCTCTCTTCACTATGAACACAATGAAAAAAGAATCATATCAATTGGATAACCAATGGAGAAGTTATGATTTTTTTTCTCAAATATTAGAGAGAGAATTTTAGTTTTTACTGTAAGAGAGATATTCGAATATCAAAAGTCTTGGGGAATCAGAACTTTGAAAACTTGGATTCTTGATACTCAAAGTATTTGAATTTTGAAGGAAACAAACATGTATCCAAAGAATTCTTAATACTCAAATCTAAATTTAAGTCTAAAGAATCAAAGGGTCCCTTTGGTAAATGGATTCGAATTAGTGATTTAATTTGACTTAGTATGATTTGAATTAGGATTTGAGTTAGTGATTTGAATTGTTATTCGAATTAACATGTGGATGTGCATTTGAGTTTTAATCTGAGTATAAAAAAACTTGAAATTTGTATTTGGAGAGGTAGGAAAGATAGTTTTTGATTTATTAATAAATCTAATAAAATCTTAATGTTAATGATCTTAAAAAATATGCAATATAGATATTGATTTATTCCTCTCTTCATTAGGAAAACAGTGAAAAAAGAATTATCTCAATTGGATATCAAATAAAAAAGTTTTGATTTTTTTTTCTCAAATATAAGAGAGCAAATTTTTGTTTTTACTATAGCAAAAATATCCGAGTATCAAAAGTTTAAAGGAGATGAGAACTCTAAAAATTTAGATTCTTGATATTTAAATGATTTAGATTTTAAGAAAAATAAACATATATTCAAAGAATTTTTGATACTTAAATTTAAATTTAAAATTATTAAATTTAAAAAATATATAAAATAAATATGCTTTAAGAGTTCTCGAAATAAACAGTACGTTAAAACAACGCTTTAGGAAAGGTTTCTTTCGTATCTCTAAAATCACTTATAGTAATGATTAATAATTTTTTTGGGTTAATTAAACGTGGCAAACATGATCTAAGTTGAAGGGTAAAACAGTAAATGAACAGCTGACAAACGTTTGATTAGGGCACTTGGATCTTGGCAGGTAGATGGAAGAAGGAATGCTTTTTTTTGTTTTTTCTTCTTCCTTCTCTGCTTTGCAATATAAATCCTCTCTCTCGCTCTTTCTCTCTCTCCTGACAACTGACAAGATCACATGCACATGCAGACAGGTCTTGACCCACCTACATACTCATCCCACATGGATGTGTGGGATAGAGCCTTGAGGATTTCTGACCCACACAAACAAAAACAACTACCTTCTCTCCCCCTCTATTTTTTTTTTTCGTTCCCAACATTTGTTTTGAGGCTTTGACTCTCTCTCCCTAAGAGGATTGGTGTATTACGATACTTTCACATTATAGGTCATAGCAAGCCTTCCCTATATGTCCTGAGCTGTCTTTCCCACTTGTTCCAAAGAGTGGAAAAGAAAAAAAAAAAAGAAAATTCCTTCTTCGATCTGCAGAGATTCTAAATTTACAGTCTGCATTTGTTTTAGTCACATTTATGGGCAAAAGAAGGTTATAATCTTGTTTGTTGGTAAAACCCTTTGGCGGATTTTGCCTCTATATTCAGCTTCATATATATATATATATACATATATATATTACTGGGGTCCCCTCCTTTTGGTGTAAGACAACTGTTATTGGTGTGTTTTTTTTTTTTTTTTTTTTTTTCCTGATTAGTTTCTGTGCAACCAAACAAGTTTCTTTCGCACACTGACTGAGTTTGTTATGTTTTCTTTTGGGTATGTGTAAATGTTCCTTTTTTCTGTTGTGGGGTTTTCCTTATTGCTGAGAAGCTGTTGAGATTGGGGAGAAATCCGTGACGTCCACAAAAGCTTTTGTGGGCTTGAGATTTTTTTATTACAAAAAAAAGAGTATAAAATCTTTTTCTCCCCTCTTTTCGCTTGGTGGGTTTCAAGGATGAAAAAAAAGTATGCATCTTTGAGCTGTAAATTAGCAGAAGAAGGGTCATTTGAAAGAGTGATATTTTTCTGTGGGCAGGCATTCTGATATAACTCAAAATTCTTTTGGTAAAATTTGCTTATTTGGGAAAAAAGCTGTATTTGGGAGTTTTAAGCGAATGAAGAATGTGCTTAGGATCATTGAGCATTTTTTGGTTTACATTAGACGTCACGAAGAAAAGGGTAAAGTTTTAGATTTTTATATATTTCGTTTTCTTTCTTGTACTCAAAGCTTGGATATTGTTGTCAGAGGCAGCAAGAAAAAAAAAGTCTTTGAGGTGTGTGAATTACTGCTTCTAGTTTTGAGTTATCCGAGAATTCCAAGGATATTTCTGATACCATTGATTTTTGGTTGTCAGAAGTTTAAACCTCTGTTGGGTGTCTGAAATTACTGTGTTTTGGGCTGCCAGAAACAAACAATGGTCCCCAGCGTTGTTTGAAGAGTCAGAAGGAGAGGGTGAGATTATGCTCTAATCTGGGTTGGAGAGAAAGTTAGGAGGTGGGAAAGGTTATATCAAAGTCTTGGGGAAGGGAAGATGGAAGAATTTTGAAACTTGAAAGATGGCTGCAAAACTCTTGCATTCCTTGGCTGATGAGAATCCAGATTTGCAGAAGCAAATTGGATGTATGACTGGGATTTTTCAAATCTTTGATCGTCACCATGTCCTCACTGGGAAACGCCTTCCCCACAAGAGGCTTCCTCCAGGTAAATTTTTGACCCATTTTTCTTAAGTTTCCACTGATGAAGTCTATTTGATTTTAGTTTATATAAATTTTGTACCAAACGGCTGAAATTATTGGTTGTGCCATCTTGATTTGCACTGTTTTGACTTTTTGGTGATGAATGATTTGTCTTGCCTCTGTTGTTTTGCCATGATATTCTCCATCATTGATTGAATACTTATTAACTTTCTAGATTTTGTTTTTTCTCATCTTTGTTGACTTCAGTGTTGAAAAATTATGCAGTCTTTAGGCTTCTAACATTTTTGTTTATAGATAATCCCAACTTCAGCAACAATAACCTGGAAAGACAGTCTAATAATCTACACTTATCAACAGACTTCTGTAAGCACTTCTCTTCCACTGCTCAATTCTTTTACTAATTGTTTCAAATTAACCTCATTATTGAATATGTTTTGATTTCTGATGCTTCAAGCATATTAAATCCGCTATCAAACCTGATTTGCCTACTATTAACTATAGGAGATAAATTTTAACAAGAGTGTGAGTGAAAAACAAAGACCTTCCACAGAATCGTCAAGAGCCTCTTTCTCATCTGCTTGTTCGTCCTCGGCATCATCTGTGGACTGTGACAAAACAGCTGAACACGAAGTTTCTTCCCTTGACCGAATAATTTTTCCTGAAACTTCCTCAAGGGAACCAGCATTAAACCAAGCGAGTACCTCTCCGCGATTGGGGAGGCACTCTCTTGATCTCCGGGATGTCGTCAAGGACTCGATGTATAGGGAAGCCAGGGGACTTTTTGTCAAAACTGCAACTAGAGATGAAGCAGTAGGTCATGGAGTGAAGCACAGAGATTCTCCAAGGCCTTTACAGCTCTCCAAGCACGTGGATGAATCTGATGGACTTGGGATTAGTGGAAAGCAAAATACATCAGTTGATCTCAAGGAGTCTCTGAGAGTTCTTGCCAAACTGAGAGAAGCGCCTAGGTATTATAATGATGCTAGAGAAAATCCAAGACCATCATCATCGTATGATTCGAAAGATGGATCTTGGCACTCGATTTCAAAGGATGCTCCTCGGTTTTCTTATGATGGAAGAGAAATTAACCGTCTATCTTTTGATTCACGGGATGCCTTCAAATCAACTGCTAAGCTAAAAGAGTTGCCAAGACTTTCATTGGATAGTCGAGAAAGTTCGATTCGGGGTTCCAACTTTGATTCAAAACCGAGTAATGTTTCAAGAATTTCCAAGAGTAGTAGCATCATGAATGAGAAAGACCCTAGCCTACCCCAGTCTTTGGTGAGTCAAAAGCGACCTCCTAGTGTTGTAGCAAAATTGATGGGCTTGGATGCACTACCAGACTCTCCTCAGGCTAGTGATGATCAATTTGCCTCAATCAGAACCTTCCCGCTTCATGACGGTGATTCGTCCACAAAGTCATTGAAGGCAAATAGTATCAACAGGCCTATTCGAATTTCAGACTCCCCAAGAAACTCATTGAAAGAGCCAACATCTCCACGGTGGAGAAATCCTTATTTGGTCATGAAACCCATTTCGAGCTCAAGGTTCCCGATTGAACCAGCTCCGTGGAAAATGCAGGATGGAAATAGAGGTCCACAGAGAACAAGTTCAAGATCGGTAAAAGTCCCACCGAGGAGTCAAAACTCCTTCCCTTCTGTTTATAGCGAGATTGAGAAGAGACTAAAAGATCTCGAATTCAAACAATCCAGGAAAGGATCTTCGGGCTCTTAAACAGATATTGGAAGCAATGCAAACAAAGGGACTGTTAGAGACCAGTAAACAAGAACAAGCTTCAAGTTTTGAAGCACAAGAACAACATGAATTACTGAGATACGTGGGACCCAATCTAAATCCGAAGTCTACTAACCAAAGAAACCAGCAGAGCACCCATGTTAATGCTTCCACCATTAGAGGGTCCGGTTCCTCGAGGACCTTTGAATCTCCCATAGTGATTATGAAACCGGCTAAACTCGTTGAAAAATCTAGTATTTCAAGTTCCTCTGTCATTTCTGCTGATGGTTTTCCTGATATCCCTAGACCCCAGAATGTGGGAACTGTAGAGGGTAGGAAGAGTTCAAACAACGGCCGAACAGCAAAAGATCAGTCCCCTAAGTACAGTCGTCGGGATGCTGCTGTTTGTTCCGTTGAAAAGAGAGGAGGGAGTTCCAGGAACACAAAACCAACTTATTGTTCATCTAGGTCTCAACAACAAACACTAGAAAACACTGCAACAAGTTCAATAAGGAGCTCAGGATCAGTGAGCCCGAGGCTGCAACGGAAGAAGCTCGAGATGGAGAAACGATCCCGTCCACCTACTCCTCCATCCAACTCGAACAAGCCTCAAAGGCAAACTGATCGGCAGCCAGCAGACGCAGGTTCCCCTGGTGGAAGAGCCAGACCGAAGTATCCCAACTCGCAACAATGTGATGACCAATTGAGCGAGGTAAGTAATGAATCGAAAACTTTGAGTTGCCAAGGTGATGATGCATCTGTGCAATCAGAGGGCAATGCGGCTTTGGACTCGAAATCAGATGTGGAAGTCATGAGTTCGCTAACCGAGATAAAGAGTGCGAAAGACTTGGGCCCTGACTCAATACAAAAGGTAGGTATTGTTTGTCTTCTCTCTCCCTGTTGGCTCGCTTAGTTTTATCATTTGCATGACAAAGTTTCCCTTTTCTTTGTCTCAGAAAGCAACTCCTAGGCTGGATGAAGAGGAGTCATTTGCCGAACTTGCTACGGTTGCACCGGAACATCCTAGTCCCGTCTCTGTTCTCGATGCCTCTGCTTACAAAGATGATGCACCTTCGCCTGTAAAGCAGATACCAAATGCCCTTACAGGTACAGTTTTAGCAGCTTATCATCATATAGTTTTTTCAGTAAAACGTACAGTCCATTCAGTAGGAATCGGTACCATATATAACAAGGGGATGCTTAATATTTTTTGCAATTAGGATGACAAAAAAAATAAGAGTAATGAAATCCACCAAATCTAATTTTGTAGTTATACATTGTGTTACAGGCGATGATTGTCAGGATTCCAACAAAATTCTGGGTGAAGATCTATGGCGACCTGCTGGGAACCTGTCTAATAGCAAAGGGTCCGGTCTTACCTCTGAGATAAACCGCAAGAAACTAGAAAATATTGAAAACTTGGTTAAGAAGCTCAGAAGATTGAACTCCAGTCACGATGAAGCCAGAACAGACTACATTGCATTGCTCTGCGAGAATACAAATCCCGATCACAGATACATTTCTGAGATATTGTTAGCTTCTGGCCTTCTCCTCAGAGACCTGGGCTCAGGCCTAACCACATTTCAGCTCCATCCCTCGGGCTATCCCATCAACCCTGAGTTGTTCTTTGTCTTGGAGCAAACCAAGGCAAGCAGCTTGCAACCGAAAGATGAATGCAGCCCCAAAAAGGGTGCCAACATGAAATCAGACGAGGAGAAGCTCCATAGGAAGCTCATATTTGACGCTGTGAACGAAATTCTCGTGGGGAAGTTGGCTTTGGTTAGTGTCTCTCCGGAACCATGGTTGAAGCCTGAGAAGCTAGCAAAGAAGACGCTTAATGCACAAAAGCTTCTAAAGGAATTATGTCACGAAATTGAACAGTTTCAGACCAAGAAACTAGAGTGCAGTTTAGAAGCTGAGGATGATTCTTTGAAGAACATCTTATGGGAGGATGTGATGCATCGGTCTGGGAGTTGGACAGACTTCTCCAGTGAGATTTCCGGGGTTGTGTTAGACGTGGAGCGCTCGATATTTAAGGACTTGGTAGATGAGGTTGTCAGGGGAGAGGCTGTGAATCTGCGAGTCAAGCCAGGCAGGCGCAGGCAGCTGTTTGCATAGTGGTTTTTTTACCATGCATTCTTTTTCTTCTTCATTTTGCCACTTTGGTGATCTATCGTTGGCTTCCTTGTTATCATTTAATTGTTTTTTTTTTCCTGACAAAAGAGGTAATTGTTTTTGTGAAAGAACTACGGTTTTCTGTCCTGGAAATTTTTTTTTTTTTTTGGTAAAGAAAATTAACTCTCAAAATGTTTACAAAGCCATTCTCAAGGATCAATATAATACTCTCTTCCAATGTTCCATAGAAGCTTGACCATTAATATTGATCATCCTCAACTCTTCTAAGCAATCTTCTTTTAATTTATGTAATCATTTTTGAAGTTTTCTCCATCCTTGTAGAGCTAGAAAAGTACAAGTGACTTGTTTAGTCTTTGGCTGTTAACGTAAAAGCTCTCTTTCATAACGTGACAATAAATTAGATTAAGATTTAGATTAAACAATGCTTTCTAAGTCTAATGTTTCATGATAAATCAAGGGAGGCCAAGAATTTCTAGCAAAATCTAGGATTTACGAAAATTACGCTTGAATGTATTTACACAATGTTTGAAAATATGTGTCCTTTTTTTCCCAACGTTTGGAGGCCAACATATGTTTTTCTTGTCATGCAAGAATATAAGTAGTATTAACCCTCAAATGAAGTGAAATTTTAAAAAAATTCTTGTAGATCTAGTTTCAGCCATCCACCTCCATCAACTTATACGAAACTGCGTCATTTAGTTAATTTATTAAAAGAAAAATCTCATATATGGTATTTCTCCAACATGCCCCAATAACTTCCAGAACGTAGCCTTTTTACTCGTAATATATGTAAAAATATTACAAATAACCCCTTATCCATTTATGTTTAAAGTTGGACAAAAATATCGTCAAGCTTTGGATGTGGTATTTTAAGTCCTTATCTTACAACGAACATCTTTCATTTCTAAAATAAATTAAACAGTAATTTTACATAGGTCTATAGATGATAATGCAATATTTTAAAGTTCGAAAGGTATAATATAACGAGCCTAATAGTTTAGGGGTTTTAAAAATTTGTCCAATCCTAATTGGAATGAAAATGAACAGATGGGAAAATAGTACTTAATAAGCAGGGAGTCCAAGTTTGAGAGAAATTTTGAATATATCCTAATACAAATTGAACAGTTCCAACTTTTTTGAGAATGCAATGGTATACTGTTCAAGTAGAATAACAACAACAACAACAACAACAACAACAACAACAAGAATAGTAATAAGGGACCCTGAAAGTTTGAAACAATGAGACTTTGATTAGCCTTCCTGTTGTGGATTTGAGTACGTAAATATTTTTTTCCTTCATTATCATTATTGTTATTATTATTGCTTAATCTGGTAGCTGAAAGATATTTACTTTTTTTAAATAAGTTAAAAATAAATTAGAAATAGAATTCGTGGGCCTCCGTAGCATAGTGGTAGTGCGTTCGCTTCGTAAGCGAAAGGTCGCGAGTTCGATCCTCGCCGGGGGCTGATGAGTTTTGCTATTTGGTTTTTTCTATTTTCATTACAACTTAATTTAAGGTTCTGGGCTTCTTGCAAAATAAATAATACCCACAAAAAGGAGCATAAAAAGTCACAAACGATGAAACGAAAGTAACCTACTTCTCTCTCTCTCTCTTTTTTTTTTTTTTTTTTTTTTTTTTTATTTAAAGATAGAGTAATCACACTTCTTTTATCATCACTAGTTGAACATGTGGAAATTGCATCTGAATGTTAGACATGGTTCTTTTTTTCTAAAACTTTTAAGATTTAGTTTTTATTTTTTTAGTTTTATTTAAAAGTAATTTTTTACTTTCATTAGGAATTGTTAAAATTACAATTTTGTAGTACGAATAACATTTGAATATTTTTTTTATAAAATTAGGAATCATAATGTATATTAAAATCAGTAAATAGTGGTTAGACTCTAAAAAAAAATAGAGATAAAATTATTTCAATTAAGTGATTAAAGAAAAACTATACTAATGGGACACACTTAAAAATTTAAGATTAAGAAAAAGTAGATGTATTAAAAATGTATGTCTTCGTCAAATCATGCTTGGTTGAATTTATACTTGTGTAGATATGTAGAGCACACTTATAAGAAAATGAGAACTTTGGTGAGAACAAATTAAATTAAAAACTAATTAGGGCCACATATGAGAACAAAAAAAGATGTTTAAGTGAAATCACCTTTGAAATAAAACTGTTTCAGCAGTGTAATTGAAAAATACAATCATTAAGAAGGCCACTTTGTCAAAGTAACATTTTAGAAGATTGCAAGAAAAAAAAAATTTAGTGGAGACATGTTAGGAAAAATTATTTCAAATAGTGGAATTAGTAGAAAAAACAATTTAAATGAAACACATTTTAAAATACAATATCTTAGCAAAGGAAAAAAGCAAATAAAACGGTAAAACAGAAAATGGAGGACTTCAGTAAAGAAACGCAATACGACAAAATAAATAAATTAAAGTAATGAACAATAAAAAAAAAGAAGAAGCAACTCTCCTTATATTACTCAAGTAAAAAATTAAACGAGGCAAATTGGAGAAGAAATTACTTTAAAGTATACAGGAAAAAATGAAAGCAATTATAAAGATCATGGTTGAAAAAATAATATTTTAGATTGTTTTTGGTTAAAAAAATCTAAAATTTTACGAGCAAGGAAAAGAAATAAAAAAAGAACCACAGAGGGACAAAACAATTTGAACGTTTTTTGAATATTTTTACCAGAATCTCTCACTTTTAATATAGTTATAGTAATCGATTATAGATTAGACATATAGATAATACATAGATTACAGATACAAGAAAAAACTAATAAGTTGATAAATAGAAAAGATAGAATTGATAAAAGAAAAGAGAAGAGAAAGAAAAACACAAGAGGACAAAATAGATGAAGCATTTTTGAATAATAGTACGTTAGGGAACTCCCACTTAATAATAGCTATATAGAATAATATAGACAGATTATAGATGACAGATAGATAAAAGATCATACAATGATCATGAGGTTCTATAATCCACCCAAGGATAAAAAACAAAAAAATTTGAAAAATTAGGAAAATTAGAAGAAAAAATTATTTCAATGAAACACATTTTAAAATACAATATCTTAGCAAGGGAAAAAAGCAAATAAAAGGGTAAAATAGAAAATGGAGTACTTCAGTAAAGAAACGCAATGCGACAAAATAAATACATAAAAGTAATGAACAATAAAAAAGGAACTCTCTTTCATAGAGGCAAATTTGAGAAGAAATTACTTCAAAGCATATATGAAAAAAATGATAGTAATTATAATGATCACGATTGAAAGGATAATATTTTAGATTGTTTTTGGTATAAAAAACAAAATTTTACGGGTAAGGAAAGTAAAAATGAAATAAAAAAAGAAACCACAAAGGACAAAACAATTTGACCGGTTTTCGAATATTTCCACAAGAAACTCTCACTTTAAAAATAGTTATGATGATCGAGTATAGATTATACATAGATTACAGATAGAAGAAAAAACTAATAAGGTGATAAATAGAAAATATATAATTGATAAAAGAAAAGAGAAGAGAAAGACAAAACATAAGGGGACAAAATAGATGAATCATTTTTTGAATAATAGTACTTTAGGAACTCCCACTTATATAGTAACTATATAAAATAATAGAGATAGATTATAAATTATAGATAGATAAAAGATCATACAATGCAGTTCTATAATTCACCTGAGGACAAAAAGCAAAAAATTTTGAAAAATTAGGAAATATTATTTCAACATAGTAGAATTAGAAGAAAAAATAATTTCAATGAAATACATTTTAAAATACAATATCTTAGCAAGGGAACAAGGCAAATAAAAGGGTAAAATAGAAAAGGAAGGACTTCAGTAAAGAAACACAATATGACAAAATAAATAAATAAAAGTCATGAACAATAAAAAAGGAACTCTCTTTCAATTACTCAAGTAAAAAGTTACAAGAGCCAAATTTGAGAAGGCATCACTTCAAAGCATATAAGAAAAAAAATAAAAATAATTATAAAGATCATGGTTGAAAGAATGTTTTTGGTAAAAAAAATATAAAATTTTATGGGTAAGGAAAGTAAAAAAGAAATAAAAAAAAAAGAATTTGACCGTTTTCGAATATTTCCACAAGAAACTCTCACTTTTAATATAGTTATAGTAATCGATTATAGATTATACATATAGACCGTCCATAGATTACAGATAGAAGAAAAAACTAATAAGTTGATAAATAAAAAAGATAGAATTGATAAAAGAAAAAAGAAGAGAAGGAAAAAACACAAGGGAACAAAATAGATGAAGCATTTTTTGAATAATAGCATGTTAGAAAACTGCCCGTTTATATAATGGCTGTATACAATAATATAGATGGATTATAGATTATAGATAGATAAAATATCATACAATGCAGTTCTATAATCCACCTAAGGACAAAAAACAAAAAATTTTGAAAAATTAGGAAAAATTATTTAAACACAGTGGAATTAGAAGAAAAATAATTTCAACGAAACACATTTTAAAATACAATATCTTAGCGAGGGAAAAAAGCAAATAAAAGGCTAAAATAGAAAAGGGTGGACTTTAGTAAAGAAACACAATACGACAAATAAATAAATAAAAGTAATGAACAATAAAAAAGCAACTCTCTTTTATATTACTCAAGTAAAAAATTACAGGAGACAAATTTGAGAAGAAATTGCTTCAAAGTTTATAATAAAAAAAAAGAAAGAAATTATAAAGATCACGGTTTGAAAGAATAATATTTTAGATTCTTTTTTTGAAGGAAAATAAAAAAGAAATTAAAAAAAGGAACCACAAAGGGACAAAACAATTTGACCGTTTTTTGAATATTTCCACAAGAATCTCTTACTTTTAATATAGTTATAGTAATCGATTATAGATTATGCATAGATTATATATAGACGAAAAAACTAACGAGTTGATAAATAAAAAAAGCAGAATTGATAAAAGAAAAGAGAAGAGAAGGACAAAACACAAGAGGACAAAACAGAAGAACCTTTTTTTGAATAATAGTAGGTTAGGGAACTCCTACTTATATAATAGCTATATAGAATAATATAGATAAATTATAAATTATAGATATATAAAAGATCACATAATACAGTTCTATAATCCAACTACGGACAAAAAATAAAAAAATTTAAAAAATAAAATTATGTAGGGAGCCCATATTGACAAAATCACATTTTAGAAAATTACAAGGAAAAGATGTACTTTGGTGGAGACATGTTTGGAAAAAAAAAAATATATTTCAACATAGAGGAATAGTGGAATTAGAAGAAAAAGAATTTCAACAAAACACATTTTAAAATACAATATTTTAAAGAGGTGAAAACCAAAAAAGGTTACAAAAAAGAAAAGAGAATACTTCAATAAAAGAACACAAAATGACAAAATAGATAAATAAAATTAAGGGAAAATAAAAAGGAACTCTCTTTTATATTACTGAAGTAAAAAATTACGAGAAGCAAATTTAAGAAGAGATTAGTTGGAAGCATATAGGAAAAGATAAAAATATTTATAAAGGTCACGGTTGAAATAGTGGTATTTTAGAATTTTTTAGTGAGAAAAATATAAAATCTAGGGATAAAAAAATAAAAAAGAAAAGTTAGCAAGAGTGAAAAAGGAAAAAAAAAAAACGACAAAAAGACAAAACGACTTGACCATTTTCGAGTATTTCTACAAAGAACTTTCACTTTTAATATAGTTGTAGATATAGATTTTAGATTTTAAATTATAGATTATGCAGATTATAAATTTTAGATAAAAATAATAAGTTGATGAAAAGGTCAAAAAAATATATATTAGTAGAACAAATTTTTAAATGACTAGATTTTTATTAAATTTTGTAAAGTTTATATACTCAATTTAATTGAGCTTAATTTTGATTTAATCTAAAGATAATAACTCCATGATAAAATCTAATGGTTAAAAATTGGATCATTTAAAGATAAAAACTCTATGACAAAATCTAACAATTAAAACTGTCATCCCAATAATTTCATATAGCAAATGATTATAACTGTAGACAACCTTAAAATTTTCATTTAAAGGTTTCTTGTAATATACATATATAACTTAAAATTGCATCTTTGGAAACTAATAGGGACTCAAAACAAAGTTAATAATTATATTAATTCTATGAACGTAATTAAATTTCAAATAATTATTGGAACTAAAATTATATATGTTTATATGTCTATATGGTCTTTTGCTAGCTACATATTCTCTTAGCTAAATTAATGGAATTTTCTTTATTGATTTTCAGTCTCCCAAACTAATAGGAAAAATGCCTAGTATGGTGGACTGTACAAGGCTGCCGCCTAATGGTCTGGGACACATGGGGCACGCTTTTAGATAACAATGATAGATTTGTTCCACTTTGTAAAAAATACTTATTTTATATGTTAAAATAAGTGCTACATGGTGATTATTTATTTCACCGGATGGAAATTATTTATTTTCAAACATTTAATACATATAAATCTCAATTTGGATTTAAAGTGAATATCATGCAACCATTAGATAAAATTTTCAGAAATCATAAAAAATGTCACTTTTTTAAAACTAATTGTAATAAATGTTAAGTTTTAAAACTATTTATAGTAACTATCAAATTTATAATGTAAATAATTTATCTACTTCTTTATTTATAGTATAAATAAGAATTATTTACACAACAAATAGATTTATAGTGCAAATAATATATATACCTATTTGTTTACAATGAATATTTCTTATTTACATAATAAATATTTTGTTTAGATTATAAATCTCACATTTATTATAAATATTTTCAAAACCTCATACTTACTTCAAAAAGTTTAAAAAATTGGAGATTTCCCTTGTTCTCTAATTACACATGTAATATGAGTGTGATGCATTGATAAGCCGCACACCCGCTCCCTATAGTAGCGGGGGTGTCCTACACTCAGGTTCGTTGTTGAGATCTTTAGCAGTATGGTTCTTACTTTGCAGATGTGCTCCAGTGCCTTTATTTCTCACGACAAGTGGATCCCTAAAAATTTGAGGTTGAGAGGTTGGAATGTTTGCCCTGCACAAGTTGCTTTGATGATCCGTAGCTTGGCCCATATTTTGAAATAGGTTCTCAAATTTTGAAGCCAACCTGCTTAGCTCCAACTTCGTCTCTGTGTAAAAATTCGGTAGTTTGATGGGGTAATATGCTACTTTGTTGAAATCTGATGACAACGACCCATATCGAACCATGTGGTTAACATCTTCCGACAGTGTCATGAAGGGTTGTTCATGATGGTCGACCATTGACTTTGCATTCATGGTCCATATGTTCAATATCAGGGAGTTGGGGATGGAATTGATATTGAGGTATTTCATCACATAAAAAATATGCCTGCAAGGATAACCATCGGCCTCAAACAATAAACAACTACACTTTATGTGTCCGTCTGATTTCTTGAATATGATACTGTGTGGCATGTCCCTTGACTGGAGCTTTGTTAGGCAAAAGTAATTGCAGTCACCGTGGTCTTGGCTTGCTCAGATGGAGTAGAGATTTTAAAGCTTGATTTCTTCCTCCACCTTTTTATAAATGGCCCTTGTGTATGTTGTGGCCGCATGCTAGTAGTATGGTCTCATTGGGTCGTCCACTTGGTGATAATTTGAAATTGTCTTGCATTTCTTCGTACCGAACGTTTGACCAAGCATAGTCGATGCAGGAGACGAAATCTGTTAGCGGACTTTGTCTTATTTATATGTTGTCTTATAGTTGCATCCATCGACTCGCACCTTTGCGTCGTCCTCATGCCAGCGAAGAAGTTACCGTGGAGGTTATGTTTAGCCCAACTCTCCCGCTTTTGGAACGTCACGTTGATCCGCTCGTTGTCTTGCAGTTCGTAAGCGCAATCAAGCATTCCACTTTCAAAGGAACTCTTCTTCGGAAAAAGTAGTCATATATTAGTGTTTGAAACTCTAGTTCGAAGGAGAGGTCCTTTACGTGCTTCCCGACGTTCTCCATGATATGCCACCCACACTATCTATGGACTTTTGCGGAAAGGACTTGTGAGATGGCTGCGCGTATGGCTGAGTCGCCATCCGTGATTTCAACATCAGGTTTCTTCTTGACAAGGAGCCTGTCAAGCGCCCAGACGAAAGAGTCTATTGTTTTGTCTCCTAGCAGGACGCAGCTGAATATCACCATTCTCCAGTGGTGGTTTGAAGCAGTAATAAGAAATGGCTTTCCATATTGGTTTGTTCTGTGTGCAATGTCGAAAGCTAGAACTCCACCAAAAGCCTTGTAGTCTCGTCTTGAACTTCCGTCAGCCCATATGCTGTTGGTTAGCCTGTTCCCTTCATCGTCGGAAATGCAGTAGAAATCTCCTCTATGTTGGCGTGCCAAGTATTACATGTAACCCAACTCTCCCTCGGAATCTATCACGGACAAACGTTCTACCTCCTCCCTTCCGGCTGTATATAGTTTGTTCGAAGATCCCTCTTTAGGAAGGGGAGTTTGTGACAGCCCCCAAGTTCCATAGCCATGATATCAATGATCTGTGAAGTTTTGATTACTGCCTCCTCGTTGTCGTGCATCTGGCCAACATGTCATCGGGCACTTTGCCATTTCTTGGCAAGAATTTTTTTTGATTTGCAGGGACTAACTCATGATTGTGCGAGTGGTTGAACTTCATTGCGATCCATCTAGTTGTGGATATGTTGCAATTGATTCGAAGGAGCGCCGAACACCCACATCGTGTCTCTGCCTTTGGTGTATTCTGTCGGTTTTCCATCTCTCCACTTTTCGCTCCTGAAGCCCGCCCAGCAAGCATATACTCTAGATCGAACGTCTCCCTTTACATTTCTCTTGATGCTGTCTCGCCGATGACTGAACCCAATTAATCTTGAATACCTCTTGTCGTATGATTCCTACTCTTCTGGACTTTCCAACTCCTTCCCTTCAATTTTGTGTCCCTGTGATGGTATCCTAGTCATCGAACTGAATATTGTATGTGAAGATTGGTTGTTCTCCATTGAATTCCATTGTGAAATTCCTCTGTATCCTACGTTGAACGACTATGTTTTAATGAGATGCATAAATTTAGAGCAACATTATGTGCACAAATCTGTAGCGTCATAGTTGTTAAGGAATGATACATATGTTTGATTTTTTGTCAATAATATTTGACGTGAATTGGGGGAAAAAAAAAGTAAATGTCTCCTCTTAGGACATTGTTTAAATTGTTGAAGGACTTGTGAATTATTATATAACACGAAGTCGACAAAGAAATCGGTCTTTATTAGAACATTCCCTAGTTTTTTGAAGGAGCTAAAAGTATCCAAAAAAAATAAGTCCAGATACCATGTGGGCTTACTTTCAAATGGCCCATTTAAAAGATTTTTGGTTTGGGTCAATATTTTCTGGAGCCCACTAAGGTCGTCCGCTTTATGTTTTGGCAAAACTTGAAAGAAAAAATTACAATACAACAAATTAGTGTTACGAAATTGAAATTTAATATAATATTTAAAATATCTTAAAAATATTTTTAATGATATAGTAATTATTTTAATGATATTATATTTTGTAATATATAATTATATAAAATTTATTTTAATGACATCATTTTAAGACATATATAAAATATTTACAAATTAGAATCATATTTTAATTCAATAAATATAATTGATTCATTTATCATATTGCAAAATTGAAGTAAAAGTTTCATGATACTTCCGGTTACGATAGACGGAAGGAGGCCTAGAAAAAAGTATGCAATCATCACGTTGTTTACATTGAAAGTAAGCCCAAAAAGGCCCATCTCATATACACATATACCTCCATTTAGATTTTTCGTGGCTGGGGGGCCACTGAGTGCGTGTTTGAGACTATAGATTACCGTCGATAAATGATAAGTGCATATTTTATTATAATTTTGCATCATTTTTTCTTGTATTTATTGAAGTTTTTAAGTAATCTTATATTTTTATTCATATTTTGTGTTTTTAGGTATTTTAATATCAAACAATAAAAAGAAGATGAAAAATGAAGATTTTTGGAGTTTAAAATGTCAAGCGTTCAATTTGGAGTTTAACGGAAGTCACATAATGCTAATCTGATTCAAAATGGATAAGAAACATCGATTTACAACCCCAGACCCAAGGCCATTGCGGGGCCACGCAGTCTATAGTGCTTCCTACGCAGCCTTTGTTCTTCCCACGCAACTCCTTATGCTTCTTATGTAGCCTTTGTGCTTCTCACATAACCTTTGTGCTTCTTACATAGCCTTTGCGCTTCCCACGCAACCCTTGTGCTTCCTACGCAGCCTGTTGTGCTCCAGCACGCTTACTTACAACCAGCCTTGCGTGGTCGCACGAGCAGTTGCGCGGCCTGTGCCTCTAACATGCTTTTGATGCATTTTGAGCCTGGAATCACTAATTTTTCACTGTTCCTTAACCCTAGGTATATAAGCCTCATTATAATTTAGAGGAAGACGTTTTTTTTTGGAAGGGTTTTTTGAGGTTTTTGGAGGAGAATAAGGAGGAGAAGGAGGAGGAGATCATGGGAGAGAGCATCGGTGGAGGCGGCGGCTTTTTGATTCCAAATTTATTCTTTTCTCTCACTCTTTCTCTATGTTCCTTCGTAATTATGTTACTTTAGTTTTTATTTTGGTTATGGGTGATTTCTAAACCTTAAACTTAATTATGTAGAGATTGTATAAATAATTTCTAGATTTTCTATATGTGATTGTTTGTGTTTCATCATAATTTTATGTTTATTATTATTTTCTTATTATATTTAGGTGTACAATTAGATATGACTTGAGAATTGTCTAATGCTAGGTTGGAATGCTTAATCTGTAATTGTCCTACAATTTTAGCCGTTAGTAGCAAATTATGACACATAGTTGCAGCGAGGTTTTTGTGTGATTGTGATGTAGAATAGAACAGCAGGTTGAATGAACCCAGCTTCTGCGTGTTTGTTGCCTAGATCAACCTATCTTTATCAGCGTAATACTTTTGTTAGATTGAACTTAGTGAGCTTCCTTCTAAGTTGTTTATAGAAAGGGGTTTAATAGAGCGCTTCTCTTATTACTGTATGGAAATATTGGGATAGCAGAACTTCTCACCATCTATGGTTTTTAGTTTCAATAAAAAATTTAGAAATAAATTTTATGATTATCTACATAATTAATGTTTAGTGGTAAAGAATAAACCTATAACCAGTTTTTATTATAATTGTTTTGTAATCTTTTATTTATTTATTTTTGTTTTAATTATTAATTTACTTAAAAATCCAAAACCTCCATCTTTGTGTTTAGTTTAATTTAGGTTTTTAGACTTGATAACTAATTAATTAGGCTCAGTTCTCCTATAGGAATGACGCTTGCTGACCGCTTTACTCAATAATGACTATACTACAACTCAGCAAGGTTTTGTCTTTTGATGGATCCTTTGGGACAGTATCAAAATTTTGGCGCTGGTTGCCAAGGAACTATTCATCTAATTAATTTGTTATTTGTTTTTATTTTTGTTTTGGTTTTGGTTTTTGTTAATTTTAATTAAGTTTCATTTTGTGTTTTTTTAATTGTAGTTTTTGTGTTTGTTTTGCAAGCTACTTCGATATGTTAAATCAACGAGTCTGCTTAAATTTTGCCCAACGAGACTTAGAGTCCATTTATTGTGCCTAGGAGAGATACAAAAATCTGCTCATTTGATTTTCATATCATGGGGTCTCAAAGGAGTGGCAACAACAACTCTTCCTCAACAGCTTACTTGCTACTGTAAGACATGTATGCCCTAAGGAGTAAAAATATAATAAGTTTTTGGAGACATTTTTATAAATAAAGAATTTATTTATTGTTTATATACCAAATTTTGTCCTCTTTACGTTCATATTTGTTGAATGTATGTTAAGCAAATAATAGTCTGAGACTGTCGGTCTAAACCTTTAAGAATTGGGCATATGATGAACAGATTATGCGGAAGACACGATTCTTAAGGTGACAGTCTAAA
Organism: Artocarpus heterophyllus; assembly: GCA_025403435.1. NCBI lineage: Eukaryota > Viridiplantae > Streptophyta > Magnoliopsida > Rosales > Moraceae > Artocarpus > Artocarpus heterophyllus. The sequence goes on along the minus strand of CM046345.1, from coordinate 14,610,874 downwards.
TCATAAGATCCGCAATCGAGGGAATAAAGTTGGGTGCTTTATTCATGTAAAGATTGTTATGTTGTCTATATCCCTATTGAGAGATGGTTTGTCTTGGCCATTGGAGGTAGATTCCGTGAATAGAAACATTGGCACAATGTCATAGGTGACGATGTGTTGGATCGGGACATAAAGTGAATTGATTTGGATTAATAATTCTTTGGCAAATCAATTCACTTTAGACAATCATTTGTATTGTATGTTAATCCTGAGATGAATAGTGGGCCCGTTGTCTGGACTTGTGTCTTTTGATGTACCAAAAGGTAACACCCACATCTTAATAGGGGTACGCATGCCGGTACGTTGGAGGCATAACTCTTAATAGCGTAGACTTGTTATTCATAGATATGGAATCCATATCTCCTCTTTAGAAGTAATGATATCCTCTTATATGCGTTATCTTGTAATTGAAAAACTAAAGCGCCCAACCATTTGGATACATAGGTGTAATCGAATCGTATACTATCTTTGGATGGCAAGTTTTCCGATGGTGAGATAATGGAACATAAAATGAAAATAATCGAGAAGGTAAGACAGAACTTGTCCTTAAGCTGATTATAGATAATCATATGGGGATACAATACACTATGATATGTCATGGAGACTTAGCTATACGGGCTTCGTAAGTCTATATAGTTCGAGAGTGGAGCTCCAAGCTTTTAGTGGAGTAGCGTTGTAGTTGATAATTATGAAATATATATCTGGCATATTGGGTTTCGTAATTATCGGGAGCTTGAACTATATAGGTCCATTTGGTCCCCTTTGCTAACTCACAACATCCTGTAACGATACGGCGTGCTTTTTTAATAATTGGTAACTTATGTTGGATTTATTAGATTGGTTAAATTTGGAAGAATAAGATAATTCATGTCTGTTTATTGGTTAAATTAATTTTGTGATAAAATTATTTCAAGATAAACTTGTTGAATTATTGGGATCGGATAATTCTTGTCTGTTTATCGGTTGATTTAATTTTGGATAAATTAGATCAAGATAAACTTGTAGAATTATTAGGAATTCATTTATTTTCCTAGATATTATCTACATAAAGTTATTTTAATTAGATAACTTCTCTATTTGGTTATTTGAATTAAAACTGAGACTTTATTCTATAGAATCTTGAGTGAAAAATAAAAATTCACTGAGTTTTTTTTTGGCAGTTCGGCATGCCAATCATCAAGTTTGGCCTACCAATGGGGCAAGTTCGGCCTGCCTATTAGATAGATTGGCTTGCCTATGCGCGAAAAAAAATTGCACGTTTTTATGCAGATTTTATCAGATATTGATTCGAATTTGATTCTGATTTGAATTTTTGAGACCTTATTTGATATGGACTGACCCTAGACCTAACCTCTATAAATAGGGAATGAGTCTCATAAGTTATTTAGATCAATTGAGAGATTAAAAGTGATACTCTGCTAGTGAAAATCTGAAAACTCCCTGAGAGCTTTTGTTCACAAATCACGAATACTTGCTTTGGGTTTTCTTGATTGGTTAAAAGGAGAGTCACCGGTGGAAGAGCTGCATGTGTGAGCCCACACTCACTCCGATCATGGATAGAGAATTGCAAAAAAGACCAGTTGGTTGAGGCTCTTCTGGAACGTTACTTCTCTTCACGTTTTGCGAGAGTTCTTCGGCACACAAAGGTTAGTAAGATTTAGTTAATTTATGTATATAGCATGTCAAACTTGTGTTTTTAAAATTTTACTACGTACTATTTTTTCAACAATTGGTATCAGAGACATGGTTTTTACATAAATTTATGAGTTTGTGATCATACTATACGCATAAATTTTATGATCTTAATCTCTCATATGCTTGAATTGAATTTTATAGAAAGCTGGTACTCTAGGTTTCTATATATTATATATGTTGTCATGAGTTATGTGGTGAATGTTCATTAATTAATTATAGTTGATTAAATTGTTATTTAATTAATTATTAATTAATTAATTTATGCCGGTTATGGTTCCTTAGAGGTTAGAATGTGTATCTAGGTTTTTCATGTAATTAGATGGCGAACTATCATCTCTGTCTAGGAATTATTATTTATTTTTAAATTTGTAAGAATTTTGTAATTAAATAATTATTCGAAGAAGACGGATCTGAAAGAATGATGATGATGCTCCCAAGTATTTCTTGAGTCTCTAATTTTATGTTTTTAAATTGTTGAAAATAAAATTGATGAATTGCATTAAAAATTGTATTTTCTGGAATAGAATATTTTTGCTCGGTCGGCATGCCGAACATCACAGTTCGACAGGCTGATGGTCATAGATCGGCAGGCTAGAGGTGAGGTTCGGTAGGCCGTCAGTGGGGTAAAAATCAAGAGGCTCTGTTCGGTAGGCCGAACCTGCATGACCGGCAAGCCGATCACCCAGATCGGCCTACTGACTGAGAGTTGGAAAATTTTCAAAAAGGTGCAGTTTTTTCGATACAGTTTTAATTTTATTTTTGGGACAATTCTGAGAAACATTAAGTTTGGATATGACCAAAAATATGAAGTATTCGATTCATACGGGATTGAAGACTTGAAGATAGGCATTACATGAAGAAGGATACAGCTTGAGGATTCAAGGATGAAGAATCGATAAATGTCTCGATTATTCTCTTATAATCTTAGTTTTCTATTCTCTAGGGTGGAGCCATAATATTATGGTTATTATTATTTTGTTTGTAGCTTTGCTTGATTGCTTTACTTGTCTGCATTATAATATGATTTGCTATGTATATTGATAACATATCATATAGAATGAGGAGTGCCACTCATATTAAAATTGTTCATACATGATCTTAAAATAAAACCTTGATTTCAAAAGATTGAGTGGGAGAAGGTTATTCAAAGAGAGAACCTAAGGCCTCCATCGTTGGTCCATAGGCAAAACATGATGGTCCTGACCCTAGGAAGGGATTTCTATCATGTACCAGATTGGATCTCTAAGAGGATAATATATTTTAGCATGATTTATGATTGCACACCCCTAGGTGGTGATTATAAATCATGGATAAAATATTAAAACGATGGTTATACACTCATGTTAATTTTATTATTAACCTTCCTTAGGAGCTCTGTTAATAAAATTAATGGCCAAAGAAACAATTATTAATATATGCTAGATCTTACGGGTCCTGGATGGCATATATTAATCAAGAGGAGATCTGTGTTCCTAATTGAATTTGGCATGACTCCCCTAGGAGCTTATTGAATTCTGAGTTGGGAATTATCGTTGTAAGGTTGTGATATTTTCAAGGTTTTGACACATAAACGCATTTGTATATTTTTTACATGATTGTGTTATCTTACTAAATTATTATGATATGTTTGCTTATGTTTGGTATATGATTCTTTATTGTAGATAAAAAATGTCTAAAAACACTTTATCATTGATACTTGACAAAAACCTATTCATTGGAGAGAATTATAACAATTGGAAACAAAACCTGGATATCGTCCTGTCCTTTGAGAAACTAAAATGTGTACTAAAAACCCTCCCGAGCCTGTGGGAGACTCATCTAATGAGCAATTCTAAGCATACGGTCGCTGAAAAGATGCAAATGATCAGGCCCATTGCTATGTTATGGCTAGCATGGATAACGTGCTACAGGCTCAACATCAGGACTATGAGACTATGAAGCAGATCTTGAATAATCTTGAGGATATGTTTGGAGGCCAAGCCATAGTAAAGCAGCAAGGGGTGCCTCAAAAACTCTTAAACTGTAAGCAGAGACCGGGGACATCTATAAAGGAGCACATGATGTTGGTCATGGGTTACTTCGTTGAGGCTCAAACCAATGGAGCCGACATAGATGCTAAAACTCAGATGACTATAGTCTTTAACACTCTATCAAAGGAATTTATTCCATTTAGAGCCACATTTAATTTAAGCAATAGACGGGATATGACCTTAACAGAATTAATGAAACAGTTACAAGAGTTTGAACTGCTGATCAGGGAGTCTTCTACGGGTGGTGAGGCCAACTTGGTAGCTGCTTTTGGTTCTAATCCTAACTCTGGGAATGGAAAGAAGCAACGGGCCAAAAATAGGAAGTCTTCTATTCCTGCTACCACCAAGAGCAAGAAGAAGAAGAAGAATAAGAACCCGAAGAAGCTTAAATGTTTCTTCTGTGGAAAGGTCAGGCATATTAAGAAGCATTGCAAGGACTTCCTTTCCAAAGGAGGTAGGTGTGATCTTCTATATTTAGAAACTTGTTTAATTGAGAAATCCAGTGACATTTGGGTCATAGATTCTGGTGTAACTAATCATGTTTGTGTTTCTCTATAGGGGTTTAAAGAAACGAGAAGTCTGCTGCATGAAGACTTCACACTTCAAATGGGCGATGGATCCTTGGTCTCAGAGGAAGCAATGGGAGACGTCCATCTTTATTTTAATAATTATAGGAATTTATTTTTGCAAGATTGTTTTTATGTTCCTAAATTTTAAAGGAATTTAATTTCTATAGCTTGTTTATTTAAAGACTCCTATTTGGTTTCTTTTAATGATAAAGTGGTGATTTGTAAAAACAAATCTTTTATCTATTCTAGATGGGTGCAAAATAATCTATATTTTATTAAACCTAAGATGGACTTTTGCGTAATGCTGAGATGAATGATAATAACTCTAAAAGACTTAAAACTTCTCACTCTAGTAAGACTTATCTTTGGCATTTGTGCCTTGGTCATATTAACCTGAATAGGATTCAAATGTTAGTAAGGGATAGACCTTTAAGCCACTTAAAGGTGGAATCTATACCTTAATGTGAATCTTGTTTGGAGGGTAAAATGACCAAAATACCATTCGGATCTAAGGGCAATAGGGTTAAGGGGTTCTAGAACTTGTGCATAGTGATGTTTGCGGACCGATGAACATTCGGGCATGAGGAGGGTATGAGTACTTCGCCACTTTTATTGATGATTACTCAAGATATGGGTATGTGTACTTGATGCACCATAAAAGCGAAACTTTTGACAAGTTCAGGGAGTTTTGGGTTGAAGTGGAAAAGCAAGTGGGTAGACCCATAAGGCACTTCGATCCGATCAAGGTGGGGAATACCTTTCTGATGAGTTCTTGGAATACTTATTAGAGAATGTGATTTTATCCCATTTGACTGCGCCGAGTACTCCGTAGCAGAATGATGCAGTGGAGAGAAGAAATAGGACTTTGCTGGACATGATTAGGTCCATGATGAGTTATTCAACATTGCCTTTATCCTTTTGGGGATATGCACTACAAACCGCATGTTATCTTTTGAACAATGTGCCTTTAAAATCGGTCTCTAAAGCTCTTCACGAGTTGTGGACAGGTAGGAAGACATCCTTAAACCATATTCACATATAGGGATGTCTGGCTCATGTCCTGTTTAAGGATCTGAATAAGTTGAAAGCACGTTCAGAAGTTTGCGTGTTTGTAGAATATCCAAAAGGGACTAAAGGGGCTTATTTCTATAACCCAAAGGAAAATAAAGTCGTGGTTTCAACTAATGTAACTTTTCTTAAGGAGAGTTACATGGATGACTTTAAACTTCGAAGCAAAGTGGTGCTTGAGGAGTTAAGGAGTGATCCGATCACTCTAGAGGTTCCGAATGAACCTATTCCGATCAGTTTAGAAGAACCAAACAAACCTGAACAACAACTTGCGTCTCGAGAAAAAACAATTTAACTCCTTAACTCAGCCATTTTGAAATATTTTTAGAAATTACTAAAAATATAATAAGACATATTTACAAACTTAAAACACACTATCAAACACACTAAAACTCAAAATAAAATAACCGCATTACTTTTATGATTTTGACTATTTACAGACTAGACATTTATTTAACACACACGAAATGACTCTAAAAATTCTATTAAACATAAAAACACACTAAAAACACATTTTAAACATATTTACATACTAAGACACAAAAACATTGTTTAATACAAAATTGCTATTAATTAGAGGATTTAATGAGAAATAAAAGCATGATAAATGATTTAAGCCTTAGAAAATGTACACTTTTATAGTCTCATCACAACCTGAGGGGCTTCGACGGAGTGGGAGGATCGGGCGTCAACTTGAGAAGTATATGTTCAATGGGGAGGCCTTCTTGGCTGAACCGGATGAACATGATAAGGATTCCTATACTTACGCAGAGGCTATGGAGGATGTTGATTTAAAACTCTGGACAGAGGCTATGAACATTGAGATGAAGTCTATGGAGACTAATCAGGTCTGGGAGATTGTGGATCTTCCCGAAGGAGTAAAACCCATAGGATGTAAGTGGATCTACAAGAGGAAAAGAGGAGTGGATGGAAAGGTCAAAACCTTTAAGGCTAGATTGGTTGCTAAGGGTTATACGTAAAAGGAAGGAATCGATTATGAGAAAACCTTTTCGCCTGTAGCCATGCTTAAGTTCATCTAGATTCTCTTGTCCATAGTTGCCTCTCTTGACTACGAGATTTAACAATGGATGTTAAGACTTTTCTGAATGGCTATATTGATGAGTCCATTTATATAGAACAACTAGACAGGTTTAAGGTCACGGGTCAAGAGGGGAAGGTTTGTAGGTTGCTAAAGACAATTTATGGACTTAAGCAGGCTTCTCGTTCTTGGAATATAAGATTTGTTCAAGTGATCAAGACTTATGGGTTCTCACAAAATGTGGATGAACCATGTGTTTACAAACACATAAAGGATGGGAATGTGGTTTTTCTACTGCTTTATGTAGATGACATTCTGCTAATTGGCAATGACATTGGGGCATTGTCATCGGTCAAATTATGGTTGACCAAGCAGTTTGACATGAAGGACTTGGGTGAGGCTAATTTTGTTCTCAGTATCCAAATTTTTTGGGATAGGAAGAACAAAATGATAGCTTTGTCTCAGGCTAGTTACATAGATAAAATTCTTAGGAGGTCTGCAATGCAAGATTCTAAGAAAGGTGGGCAACCATCTAGGTCTGGAATTACTCTTTCTAAGAAAGACTCTCCAAAGTCTTATGAAGAAAGATAATACATGAACAAGGTGCCTTATGCTTCAGCAGTGGGTAGTTTCATGTATGCCATGCTTTGCACACGACTGGTTATTAGTTATGCGGTCGGGATTGTAAGTCGATTTTGGGCGGATCCATGACCGAACCATTGGGTTGCGGTTAAGCATATTTTCAAGTACTTGAGAAGGACTCGCTGGTATATGCTTATGTATTCAGGTGAGGACTTGACTCCTCCAGGATATACTGACTCAGATTTTCAATCCTGCTTGGATTCTAGGAAATTGACTTCGGGTTTTGTGTTTACTCTGGGTGGCGGTGCCATTAGTTGGAGAAGTGCCAAGCAAGATTGCACTTCAGATTCAATGATGGAGGCTAAATATGTGGCAGCTAGTGATGCTTCAAAAGAAGCAGTGTGGCTTTACAAGTTTCTTGGGGATGTTGAAGTAGTTCCTAGTATGGATAAGGCTGTATCACTGTACTGTGATAACAGTGCGGCGGTAATTAGTGCTAAGGAACCAATATTTCACAAGAAGAGTAAGCATATTGATCAGAAGTATCATGTGATAAAGGACTTTGTTGAAGGCAGGCATGTCACGGTGTGTAAGATCATGTTAGATGACAATTTAGCTGATCCATTTACGAAGACACTTACTGGGAGAGTCTTTGAGAGGTATGTGGAAGCTATGGGGATGCAAGATTTGTCATATTTACTCACTTAGTGCAAGTGAGAGATTGTTAGATATGTATGTCCTAAAGAGTAAAAATGTAATAAGTTTTTGGAGGTATTTTTAGCAATAAAGAATTTGTTTATTGTTTATATACCAAATTTTATCCTCTTTATGTTCATATTTATTGAATGTATGTTAAGGAAACAATAGTCTGAGACTGTCGGTCTAAACCTTTAAGAATTGGGCATATGATGGACAGATTATGTGAAAGACACGATTCTTAAAGTGACAGTCTAAATCATAAAATCTGCAATTGAGAGAATAAAGTTGGGCATTTTATTCATGTAAAGATTGTTATGTTGTCTATATCCCTATTGGGAGATGGTTTGTCTTGGCCATCGGAGGTGGACTCCGTTAATAGAAACATTGGCACGTTGCTATAGGTGACGATGTGTTGGATCGGGACATAAAGTAAATTGATTTGGATTAATAATTCTATCTTGGCAAATCGATTCACTTTAGACAATCATTTGCATTGTATCTTAATCTTGAGATGAATAGTAAGCCCGTTATCTTGACTTGTATCTTTTGATATACCAAAGGGTGACACCCACATCTTAATAGTAGTATGCATGTCGGTACGTTGGAGTCATGACTCTTGATAGCATAGACTTGTTATTCATAGATATGGAATCCATAGCTCCTCTTTAGGAGTAATGATATCCTCTTATATGCGTTATCTTATAATTAAAAAACTGAAGCGCTCAACCATTTGGATACATAGGTGTAACCGAATGGTATACTGTCTTTGGATGGTAAGTTTTCCGATGGTGAGATAATAGAACGTAAGATAAAAATAATCAGGAAGGTAAGACAAAACTTGTCCTTAAGCCGATTATAGATAATCATATAGGGATACGATACACTATCATATGTTATGGAGACTTAGCTATACGAGTTTTGTAATTCTATATAGTTCGAGAGTGCAGCTCTAAGCTTTTAGTGGAGTAACGTTGGAGTTGATAATTATGAAATGTATATCTAGGATATTGGGTTTTGTAATTATCGGGAGCTTGAACTATATAGGTCTATTTGGTCCCCTTTGCTAGCTCACAACATCCTTTCAACGATACGGCGTGCTTTTCTAATAATTGGTAACTTATGTTGGATTTATTAGATTGGTTAAATTTGGAAGAATTAGATAATTCATGTCTGTTTATCGGTTGAATTAATTTTGTGATAAAATTGATTCAAGATAAACTTGTTGAATTATTGGGATCAGATAATTCTTGTTTATTTATCGGTTGATTTAATTTTGGATAAATTAGATCAAGATAAACTTGTAGTATTATTAAAAATTCATTTATTTTCTTAGATATTATCTAGATAAAGTTGTTTTAATTAGATAACTTCTCTATTGGGTTATTTGAATTAAAACTGAGACTTTATTTTATAGAATCTCGGGTGAAAGATAAAAGATTCGCTGATTTTTTTTGGTAGTTTGGTATGCCGATCCTTAAGTTTGGCCTGCTTATTAGACAGATCGACCTGCCTATGTGCAAAAAAAAATCACGCCTTTTTATGTGGATTTCATCAGATACTGATCCGAATTTGATTCTGATTTGAATTTTTGAGACCTTATCTGATATAGACTGACCCTAGACCTAACCTCTATAAATAGGGAATGAGTCTCATAAGTTATTTAGATCAATTGAGAGATTAAGAGTGATAATCTGCTAGTGAGAATCTGAAAACTCTATGAGAGCTTTTGTTCACAAATCACGAACACTTGCTTTGGGTTCTCTCGATTGGTTAGAATGAGAGTTACAGGTGGAAGAGTTATACGTGTGAGCCAACACTTACTCCGGTCATGGATAGGGAATAGCAAATAAGATCAGTTAGTTGAGGCTTTTATGAAACGTTACTTCTCTTCACGTTTTGCGAGAGTTCTTCGACACACAAAGGTTAGTAAGATCTAGTCAATTTATGTATATAGCATGTCAAACTTGTGTTTTGAAAGATACTCTGATGTAAAATTTTTTAAAATTTTGCTACGTACTATTTTTCCAACAGCTACAACATGACATTGGGTTGAAAGAGGTAATGGTACCACGTCTTTTTACCAACAATTCATGGATGAAGCCTACTTCATGTTAAAAGACATAGCTGAATATGATGAATGGAATTAGAATTGTTCAAGGACCAACCAAGGTTGAGAGGACAATTATTACAATTTTAAGCTATGAGTTAACACTCAACCTCAAAACATCGGGGTATCCTATGAAGTACAAGCTTTAGTGGCAGTACTAAAAGGAGCCTCGGTAGTCCAACAACATAAAGAGGATTCTCTAGAAGACATTGTGGATGCTTTAGTTGTCGTGAACATGTAATTTCATCAAGACACTAAAGCGAGACTTCAAACCCTAGAGAATCACTTAGACCAATTGGTATGGAGAGTAAGAAAATTGGAAGACCAAGATATGAATTGAATGTAGAAAATATGGTGTGGCATAAAGATAAAGATGATTTGAACAACTTAGGTTAGGAGAGTACTATGAGTTATAGGGAAACTTTACGGGAATTTGAGTCTCTAGATGAGATCGATCCTCCGGATGAAAGTCTAGAAGCCTATGAAGTAGTCTTAACTTAACATTTAGATACTCGTGAGATTACAACTAATTCACATCTTCCAATCATGAGACGATCATCCAAGGCTGTGAGCTTTATGAATATCAAATCACAAGCATGGTTTTGGAAAATCAAGTGGCGAGTGACAAGCAATTTGAAGGGTTATCATTCGAGGAGTCCTACGATGAAACCAAGTCACAAGACCCATTGGAGGATAAAGAAGCCTATGCGACCATCGACATGAGCTCATCGATGGTAATGACACATGCACCACTAGCGGATCCTTACTTCCCATTGGTGCCACCATCACCATATTATGCAATCTGAGCTTGAGCCGAAAAAAGAGTTCTTATTCCAAGCATATCAATCGAAACTGAGTCAAGTTGGTGCAACATGCCAAAATTTTCCACATTTTGCCAAGCTTGAGGGCATCAATAGTGAAGACTCATATGTGTTGTTCTATGACACATTTATGGGTGCAAACTGCTCTTTGATGAAAGCTTCTCCACTTTAAGCTGAGGACAATAAACCATGCGCTTATTGGGAGACAACCTAACGAATAAAGAGCACCTCATAACAAATTTAATTCCTTTTAACTCTATTTTATTTATTGCCTTTTATTAGGGGTTTGTATTTTCTAGAAATGAAAATAAGGCATAGATGTTAATCAAATCACTTTATGGTTTAAAGTAAGCATTAAAATAGCGGCACAAAAAATTTGACTCTGTTATTTTGCCTCATGGTTTTAAGCATAACAATGCAAATAAATGTTTTTATTCTAGATTTATAAATTATTTTTGTGTGATTATTTGTTTGTATGTTGATGACTTACTTATCTTGGGAACAAACAAACAAGGGGCAAATGATGCTAAAAAGTATCTTACTTCACAAATTTAAGATAAAAGATCTTGGTAAGATAGATACTACCTTAGGTGTGAAAATGAAGAAGCATAGTGGGGCTTACTCATTATATCAATCTCATTACATTTAGAAAGTGCTTCTTAAATTCAATCATTCGAAGTTTAAAGAGACGAATATCCATTTAATTCTAGAATTAAAGTACTAAAAAATTCTAGCAGAGCGGTAGCACAACTATGGTATGCTAGTACGGGAGGTAGCTTAATGTATGCAATGTATTGTACAAAGGCCAGATATTGCTTTTGTTGTGTACAAAATGTGAATGTTTACGAATAACCTAAGTGTAAACATTGGAATGTAGATGGATATTTGGTTATCTCAAAAGGACCTTCAATTTGGGTTTGTTTTATAATGATTATCATGTGGTATTAGATGGGTACTCAGATGTTAATTGGATAACCAGTGCAAGTGACAATAAAGCCACATCTGGTTGGATTTTCACAATTGTAGGTGGATCCTTGTCTTAGGCTTCCAAAACAAAAAGGGCCATAACTCATTCAACAATTGAACTTGAGTTTATAGCACTTACTATTACGGGCAAAGAAGCAAAATGACTGAGAAATTTGTTATTTGATATTAAGTTGTGGCCACAATCGATGCCATCAATTTCTTTGTAGTGAAGCTATATCGTCTTGAGCTTATAAAAAAATGCGTAATGGAAAATTACATGAGTGTGTGAACAATTAGTAACAGATGGTGTTATTAATGTTGTTTATGTTAGGATTAATAAGAACCTAACAGATCCCTTGATAAAAGGTCTATCAAGAGACTCAGTCAAAGATACTTCTAGTAGAATGAGACTAAAACATTTTATGAAAAAAAAATCACCAGTTATGGTAGCCCAACTATGTAATAGTTGCACCGCTATGCCATAGTTAAATGGGTAAGAAAAAGTCACTGACAAGTGATCGGTTTAGCATCAGAAATTTATTTGTCCCTTCCAAGATGTTCGGTGCAAATAGCTAGGTGTTGAGGTCGAGTATATATTCTAAATGAAGTTTCAAGTTTCAATTAGCTAAAGACATGAATTGAAACTTCACCTAAGTGAACATTAAAAATGGTATCATTTCTAATAAGACCGTGATTTAGTCTTGTAAATGTTGATAAATCCAAGATAGAGCACAATGCCAGAATAGTGTTAAATGATTGGAACATAATTTAAAATACAAGATAGCTCATATGTGATATATTTCTAATCTTTTTTTAAGAGACGAAGTTTAATGCATACCACGTCTTTGTCTTGTGAATACTTTGAAGTTCACTAATTGAAGTTTAAAACTCAAAAGATACCTTCTTGTATGTATGAGTTTATCACTATTTAATTGGGGAAAATATTACAATCTAGTGGGAGATTGTAAGAGAGATTGTAATATGTCTCTCAAGTATTTGAAATCAAAAGTCACAAGTTTAAACATGAAAAAACAAACATTTTACATATGTAATTAATTAGTGTCTAGTGTCGTGATGCTAGGATTTGACAAAAAACCTCAATGCTAAGCTCGAAGCGCCTCGGCACCTAGAGGGTAGCATCAAGGCACTCAGTTGGCAAAAGCACCATTTTTTTGGTGCAATATACTTGCCGTCGTTATGCTAGCTTTGGCCCAAAAATTAATATTTAAAAGTTACATGATTTTGAATTGTTTTGAATGATTGCATTGTTTGGTTATATGCTTTCATACAAATCTGTATTCTTATTACAAATAGAAATATATGTTGTAATAGTTGTGTTATATTACAAAAGGATACCTTTATGTGAAAGATTGCATGGATTACAATGATTGTGCCTATTTATGAAAAGACACCTCTGTTTTTTTATTAAATCTCTAGAAATTTCTAGATTTTATATCTTGTTCTTAAACACCATATTATTGCTAGTTATAGTGTCTTGAGTTTGTTATATCTTGAGTGTAATTTTGCTGTTAAAACCTGTTAGCAAACTTTATAGTGGGGGCAAATAAAACCTTAAAAAAGTATTTGTATCCACCTTAAACCCGTCTTTTGTCTCCAGATTTTCTCACTTCCATTTCTTGTTTCTACCCAAGAATTTACCAACACTATTCAAGCTCTATGTCTTATTATCAATATTGTTTAAACCAAAAAAGTATTATAAACACCTTTGAACCTTCTAGAAGCTCTATATGGAATTGATTTTTTTTAATATTGTATGGAACTTTTAACTATTTTACTTAATTTGAGATTGTATGCTTATCATTTATCATAAATATAATCACTTTTTACCAATCAAATTTATCACATACTCTTAGTGTTTTGGCTGAGAGTTTCATTTAAATTATATATTATTAACAATTATAGCATTTCTTAAAGTCTTATTTAAAAATAAAGTATTTTAAGATGACTTTCTGTTTTTTTTTGTCAATTTCCACTAATATCGATATTTCTTTCGATATTTTCGTAAAATCTAATACTAATATTCTCATGAATCTCAATATTTTCATCTTTGCTTTTGGTAAGTTGGTTTTATAATAATCAGTTGGATGTTCTTAACTTATTATTTTGTTAGTTTTTAGATAATTTCTAAAGTTTTTCATTTTATTTTGCTTTGTTTTGTAGATTTAAGATAAATGATTTTGGATAATTTTTGGGTGCAAACAAGGATTGAAGAGACAACAGAAATAAGAAAGGAGTCAATCAGGCATCTAGGCTTTGGTTCCTGAGTGCTTAGGCACCAATTTAAAGCAATTTCAATACAAAAACCAGAGAGAAAAGTGTCTAGGCTCTAGTTCAATGGTGCCTAAATGCCATTTGGAAGCCTTCTCATGAATGTAGATTGAGCTCTTAGGCATTCAAAAATGAGCGCCTATGCGCCCATGCGAGAAAATTTCAAATTGATGTTTTATTGATTATCTAAGTTACCCATTTAGTCCAAGACCATAAATAGTACTCTTAAGGGTTTCAAAAGGGGACCTTTTTGGATAGATAGAAGGCTGCAATCAAGAGAAGAGAAACTTGGTGATTTGGAGAAAAATAACGGCGTGATCTAGAGACGATATATATGCAACAATCCACATCCAAATTTCCAGTTCTTTTCTTTATTTTCATCATGTTTAAGACAATCATTAGGATTTCTTTTAGTTTTATTATGAATTGAATTTCCTTTTCTAGGGCTATGATATAGCCAAATTATGAATGTTTAATTTTTATATTAGTTTTAATTAATTCAAGGTTTATTTGGTAATATGTTGAGTGTTTCAATTGGTCTTAATTCTTGTGATTATTTGGTCAATAACATGATTTGTGATTTGATTTGAGACAGAAAAGTGATAATTAAATTGAACCATGATTGAAATACCATGAGATTATCATAGAAGAGAGATATTTATGAAACTTGTGCAGCTTTATAAATCTCTTGTACTTGATAAATTTTGGTGAGTTTAGAATTTTAATGGAGATGTAGGGAATTTGCTTATTAGAATATATTGTTAATGTTTGAGAAAGATTAATGATTAATTTAGAGAAATTCACTATCATCATAAAAATAAATCTTGATTAATTAAACTAGGTAATCTAAAACCCAAGAGATCTATTGAGTTTCTATTTGTTAAATTGCACATTGTTTTTACTAATTTCTAGTTTTAGTTGTTAATTCAAAAATCATCTCTTTGATTACTCGTTCAAATAAAATTAGAGTTAGATTAATTTCAGTACTTAGTAACAAGTTTTTGAGGAAACAACCTTTTCTCACTCTATTTTACTTGTTTCCAGTAGTGTACACTTTTGTTGTGATTTTACACAACACGTTTTTTTGTCATTGTCGGAGACTATTTTGATTTACTAATATTGATTACAAATGACTATAGTTTTAATTTGAATCTTTATTTTTGTTATTTATCTCTTGCTTTATTTGTGTCATTTCTGATATTATTATTAGGTGCATGCGACATTTAAGAAGCTACGAATTGATTCCTCTTGATTCTAAGATAGAATGCACTTTTCAAAGAAACAAAAATGATAAAATAAAACTCTTTAACAATAACCAGGCTCCATGGATGATGCAAAAAATCCAAGAAATGCAAATAATGAACAAGAAGTGTCTGAAGCGGAACAAAGAGCAATGAACCATCATGCATTAAATGACAATGCAGTTCCTATAGTGACAAAGATTCCCTAGGCTCTTGTGTAACTGAACATTCAAGCAAACAATTTTGAGATCAAGTCTGGAACCCTACAGATGATCCAAACTTGTGAAGATCTCACTACTCGTAATACACACTTCCTAGAGCTTTATGCTACCATGAAGTATAATGGTGTTATTGATGACACCTTTTTTATACAGTTATTCCCTTTTTTATCCAAAGGATAGGGCAAACAATTGGTTGAACACATTGCCTGTCGGTTCAATCACTAATTGGGTAGCTTAGCCTAGAAGTTTCTTGCCAAACTTTTCCTACCAGGTAAGAAAACACAAATGCGCATTGAGATTACTAATTTCACTCAATTTGAAGGTGAATCATTATATAAAGCATGGAAGCTATACAAGGACTTACTTCAGCTATGCTCTCACCATGCATAGATTGCCTTTGTGGATGCAAGTCAAAAACTTCTATAATGGAGTTGATGGGCCACTAGAAATCTAGTAAACACAGCCTCAGTAGGAGTTTTCATGAACAAATCATAAGAGAGGGCTTATGATTTGTTGGAGGAGATGGCCATGAACAATTATCAATAGCCTAGTAGGAGGATTTTGCCAAAGAAGGCAGTGGAATGTCATGAGATTGATACAATAACTGCTTTGAAAGCTCAGGTTGCTCCTTTCACTAAGCATTCCACCTCTACTATAGGTTTGTGAATTATGCCACGGGAACCATCCGAGTGAGTAATGTCAAGTAGGAAATCCTTTCTCACAACCAACGGCAGAGCAAGCGCACTATATCTCAAGTTTGGACAAGCATAAACATTTTGTGCTCCAAAGATTTGAGGTAAAGTCTTTGACCTAAAAATTCAGTCTTCCCCTACCTCTATTTTAATCCGAGACTTGTTGATTGATCTGAATTTTATTTTTATGACTGACTCTAGTTTTATGAGTTGTGTGAACATGCATGATGTATTTGTAGTATTTTGGGCAAGTATGGGTTTTGAGTACGGAAATATGAATTAAATGATGTTTTGAATTGACAGTGGTTATGCTTTGGATATATTTGTACTGTAAAGAGAATTGTTGCATGGCAAATATCTAAGTGAAATTCTGTTTTGATCACAGATTTATAAGCTTAGGTTTTCGAAAAATCAAAGTTTTGATCCAAAGTTATAATTTATATTTTAATGCTTCAAAAATTAGGGAAAATATTTCTAATTGTTTTAAACTATGTTTCAATGTTTTGTGTATGATTTCTATGCTCTGGGACTTAGAAACAAGTTCAAATCAAATTTGGACTCGATTAGGTCTCGGAGGAGAAAACTAGAAAAACAAACCAGCTGCCCATTGAAATCGACAGGCCAGATTCTTCTAGACTGCAGGCCGCTTGCCTGGGCAGCTAAAATGGTAGGCTGGTGCAAGGAACCCGTAGGCTAGAAAGCTATGCAATTTTGTATTTTTGCATAATTTTGTCCTGTTTTTCCAACCATGATGTTTTTAAGATGTTTGAAAATGTTCAAGAGACCAGAATACTATTTAAAACCATTTCTAACATGCATCATTATATTTTGTAAATTTTGCCACATTTTTACATTAAATTCAAAAATGACATACTAAAAAAGCGAATGACATAATAAATACCTAGAAATGTATTTTAATTCTAAACTAGATACGTATCTAATTTTAGAATGATATTTAAGATTCTAAAACATCATGGAGCATACGTTGGATTAGAACCAAGTTTGGAGCTTACGGCATCAGAGTACGCATATCAAGGTTGGGCTTTGCTACTTCTTTGAGAGCCTTGTTTTAAATGTTTTATCCTCATGTGTTTATTTTTTAGTTTTTGATGTTTGAAATCAATATGTTTAAATGGAATATTGATTTTCGAAAAGATTCCAAAAACCATGTGAACCTCAGTTGTTGTCTACACTGAGCTTCCATCAAATTACTATATGAACCTCGGTACTTGTCTATACCGGGCATCTATTATTTGTTTATATAATATTTGAAAGTTATGTTTTAACTCTGGATGCTGGTACTTGTCCACCGAGCTCCCAATAAAACCTCGGTTCTTATTCACCTAGTGTCTTAGAATTCAGGTCGTGCAGAGGGCGTCCTAGGGGGAAAGTCCTAAAAACCTGATCTACACTACTACGATGGTATTTTATCAGTGTTCTAATGTAAGTTCAACAATTTTGTTTATTATTTACGATAAATTATATGCTGCTTTTATAATGTATTTATGATTTGTGATAAATCATATGTTATGGTTTTTAGTAAGCTCATTTCAAGCTATGCTTATTATTCACTTCAATATATTTTATTGAATGGTTATTATTGCTTTTTGAAAAGGTAACCATACTGAGCCTTTCGCTCATAGTATCGTGTTTTGCTTGTTTTATTTTAATCCTCCCACTCTCCTTCCAAAGTGGTATAGTGTTATATGCCAAGTCGGTGGAAGTGGTTGATGATCAAGTTCATTAGAAATCTATCGGAGTATATAGTTATACACATGTATTCTTTATGTCTCATTTTGGTATGTACTTTTTAACTTTTCACCTAAAAATGTGTATTGTATATTATTTAGTATAAACATTGTCCCATCTTTTTGTTTTAATTAAATTGTAAATTCAGTGGACTATTATATAATTTACATACTTTTTATTTATTTTAATTTCGAGACTCCAGAGCAAATATGTTAAATATAAAATTTGTTGAGTCCACTTATTCAATTTAAATATTATGTTTTTATTTATTTTTATTTGATTTTAACTAAATTTTGGTGTTTCACTAGTTAACAGTAATTTAATTATTTTAACTAATCAACACATCACGAGTCCCGGTTTGGGTCGTGACAAATTCCAAGCCAAAAACCCAAGCATAGAGTGCCTAGGCACTGTAACAGTAGTGCCGCTTTGATATAGAAATTAGCGCTATGGCGTTGCCTCACTGGTACCATGGCATTTTCGTAAGACAACTCTGATTTTTTTTTTGTAGCATTGTAGTGCTACGTCGTGAAAGCTTTAAGTTTTTGCTTCCAACTTGACCTTGAAATTACCCATTTTGACTCCAACTTTGAGAGCCTATAAATATACGAGTTTAGGGTTGATTGAGACATCTTTTTATCAGTTTTTCATAGGTAAGGAGACTAAGAGGAGTGATGAAGACAGGCTCTAGTAATTGCTCAAGGCAAAGCTCGGCAAGATGTAAGCAAAGGAAAAGAAGCCAATTGGCCTATAGACCATTAAGAATGGAATAAGCATCAATTTGCGTTGGGATGGTCCATTGATGACATCAAAGAATGAACTAGATAGACTAAGGAGGAAAAGTCCGATTGAAGACTATAAAACAAGTACTTCTTGGGAGACAACCCAAGTTTTTTAAACTTTCTTCTTAGTTTGTGTTGATGCTTACCGTGATCCGGCGTCGGATCAACACCACATGCGGCTGCGCACGGTCTGACTCTTCCCTGGCCCGACGTACCTGCCACAAGAGGAGAGGGGGCTTCGGAGGTGAGAGTAAGGTTTCGGTCAAGGGCTCTCTGATGCTCAAGGTAGGGGTTGCTCGACTGAGGATGGGAGCTTGTTAGGTGGGAATGAGTCTCTCTCTCTCTAGAATGCAATAAATGCATTCTATTTATAGGTTACCACTTGGACCAGGTGTCAAGCGGGTTTTGCCCACAACCTGGGTGTCACATTAAGGCATGTCAGGCAGCAGGTGACAAGTGTCACGTCCCCCCGTCGATGGATTAAATTCCATCGGATGGTGAGTTATTTGTCGTTTGTCAGCCTGTAATGGCAAGTAGTAGTTTGCCTATGAGTGAGATTAATCCGACTCGAGCTAGTGCATGATCCGAGGTGGCATCTTGCTTAGGATGCATCCTCCGAGGCATTGAAAAGCACCTCAGACCGTGAGCATGTTGCGCCAGGGTCGATAGCATGCTCCTTGGAGGCTCTGTCGAGCTATTTAGCCGACCACCGATGTTTGTCTCCTCAGCGGTGGTGTCGAGCTCACCCTCAACATTAGCCCCTTAGTTCACCTAGTCGGTGTCCGGCCGGGTGGGTTAGGTCGGTTGGAAAAAAAAAGACCAAATGGCACTCCGAAGAGGGGTAAGGTGAGAGGTCACGCGGATTAACGAGTGGACACATGTCGCTCTCTGATCGACTGCGTCGCCTGACAGGCGTAATGATCGCGCCTCTTTGTTTTTCACACCCAGATTTCTCATCTGAAACGACTATAAATAGGGCCTTTATTTTCGTTTATTTTACACGACTGAAGTCAGATTTTTGCACTCAAAGAGTTTTCAGCTGTCGAGCTGTAGTGATACCCGAAGACTTAAAATTTCCAAGCTACCGCTGCCCAGAACAGGTAATTTCCCGAGGAGTGCTAAAAAAAATGAGTGACGTCACTGACTCACAAAACGCAAGTGTTTCCTAGACGAAAAGTAGTTCGGAGGACAGCTCGTCCACCGATCACGTCGACATCGATGGTGTTTCCCCAGAACGGGACGGGGCTGGTCAGCTCGAACAAATTTTAAGGTTCGACTCCCAAACTATTTCCGATTAGGAGTTCCTGAACCTGCTAGATGGTGAGGGGCCGATCAGGCCGTGCAAGGAGCAGGACCCTTACACCGGGGCAGCAACAGCTGGTTTCCCCCGAGTTAGTGCCTGGGAGAGAGCGAGCTTCATGTGATAGGTGATGTCCCGAGTACATCCAGCCGGGATCCTGAAGCCCTAGTTTAAGTCGAGGGCGTAATAACGGTGGACGTTTCTGACGAAGAGCGGGTGGCCGAGGAGGTCGTCACCTTCAAGATCCGAAATGGTAGCACAAGTGAATGCTAGAGATGATGCTGCCCTATAAGAAGGGTCGAGAGATGTAAGAAACCGATAGCTAAACACCAGCAGGCTTAGGGGCCGCCCCCGGGCCATAAGATCTCTGTTCGAGGGGCAGGGTAATACGGCCAGGGCCGGGCAGGCAGAGGACCCAGTGGCCTAAGATCTGATCCGAGAACTTATGAATGCAGTTCGGATCCTAACTCAGCAGCTCGCCCAACAGGCTCAACTCTAGGCCACGCCTGCTCTGCCGCCTCCAGCCCCGGTTGACTAGGTCGGAGGCGGGTAGGACGGGATGCTATCGACCGTAAAGAGACCAGTTTCGAGCGCTCAAGAGGGTCCACACATGGTACCTTGGCCAATAATCGATTGGTCCAAGAAGGCCGCCTCGGCCCTCAGGTAGCACGACCACCATCTCCCCAAGGATCCCGGGCCTCGGTGTTTGACCGGCTCAGGTACCATGGGGAAGCACGTCAAAATCGCCAGCACGGGGCCAGTGATCGTGTCAAGGGTGGAGTACCCTATAGGATCGAACTGCCCGAAGACACAAATAGTCGCTAGTTTTGAGCGCTGCAGCGTCAAATTGACGAGATCCGAAACAACTGCTTTGGCCTAGACGAGGCGGGGGCCTTAGACCCACCCTTCACGGACACCATCATGCGGGCTCCTATGCTGCCCAAGTTTAAATTCCCACAGATCAAAGCCAATGATGGAACGACAGATGCGGACGAGAATGTTGAACTATTCTGAGGACACATGCTCCTCCAAAATGCCAACGACGTGGCGATGTGCAAAGACTTCTCGCTAACCCTGACCTTTGTTTTTGTTATTTTTTGTTATTTTAGTTATTGATTCTTTTGGCTTTGTTATGGTCCTTGATTATGTTTTGAGCAAGTTTTTGGATCGTCAACATTGTGGAAGGAAGTTCTAGAATCACCAATTGGCACCCCACCCAAAAAAACTATTGTTTCTTAAAATTCTGTAATTCAAGGAAGTCTCATTATCCTCTTCATTCTTTATTTGTCTTAATATTAGGGATAATGTCCATTTAAAGTTTGGAGGTAGGAGTTTATTTTTTTAATTAGGAGTTTAATTTTGTTTGTTTTTCTTAGGATTTAAAAAAACATGTTTGTTTTTCTTAGGTTTTTTAGGATTTAAAAAAACCTAAAAAAATTGTTTTCTTTAATTTGTTTTTGAGTGATGATTAGATTTGATGATTAGAAGCCAATGGTAGGAACTGAATTTAATTGAATATAGCTCTTTGAAAATGATAGATGTTGTTTTTGTGTATGTGCATGATTAATTTTTATCTTTCTTTTGATTCTTTGAGCATTTTGAGCACATATCCATAATCACTTAGTTGTTTTGCTTACTTAGAGAAAGTTGACATGAATTAAGTGTTTTTTAATGATCTCACTGAACTTTAGAACTTGTTTGATTGTCACTTGAGGCGAAATCTTAGATTATATTGTGTTAATGAAATTATTTAGGCCATCTTTGGATTGCCTTTGACATTTTGTCTCTAGTAAAACTGTTGAATCTAATTATGCCTTCTTCTTTGTTAACCATATTTTTTTAATCCTAGTCTTTGCATAATTTTCTTCTTTGCATTCCTCATCCATAAGCATATTGATCATTTTTGTTCAAATTTTGAGTTATGCTAAAGTATGGGATGAAGGGTGGTGTTATGTAACGGTTACTTGCAAAAAAAACAAAACAAAAAAAAAAGGTGCTACATCCTTTGTTCATAATAGAAAGAAATAAGTTTGGGGGTTTTATGGAACAATTACTTGCAAAAAAAAAGGTATTACAGCCTTCGTTCATAATAGAAAGTAATAAGTTTGGGGGGTGTGGTGTTCCAAAAAGAGAGAGAGAAAGAGAAAGAAATTACAAAATTACATATATATACAAATACAGAACTTGGCAAGAGAAAGTTGAAATCAAGTTTTAGGGTGTTACTTTAAATGTTGAAAAAAGCTCTGTAAAGGTCTTAGAATGGTTTCTATGTTTATGGATGATTTAAGCCACTTTATAATCCTATATAATACCTTAATCTAAGCCACACATTACAAGTTTAATAAAGTACTCCTAATGTTAGTCTACATTAGTGGAAAATGATTTGAAAAGTAGGTCTATGGAGTTTACAAAGTTCTTTATCTAGAGATCTATCTTGATTTAGTCATTTGCATAAACTGACCCAAGTTACGAGCGATAGGCCCCGTTTGTTTATGTTCTTAAAATTTTTTATAATGTTTTTGCACGTCTTTTGAGGCAAAAATTTTAAAAACACTATTGGCATAATTCTCAAAAAATTCTCATTTTCTAAAACAAAAATATTTTCATCTATTTTGAAAACAATACCAAATGGCCCCTAAGTGTAAATGGCTATTCACTCACACTTCAAGAATCTAAAGTAAGACAAAGCTGGCATTTGAATTAAAATTCTACACATTTATTGTGTTTAGAAGTTTTCCTTTAGTTATATAATATGTAAAATGTTTGAGGCCTTTTGTGAATCAAACTAGATCAGTACTCGTACTTAGGATTTTTGTCTTTTCATTTTTTATTTTCTTTTGCTCGAGGACTACCAAAATCTTAAGTTTAAGGATATTTGATAAGTTTGTTTATACTAATCAATAGAATGTTTTTAACTTATTATTTTGTTAGTTTTCAAATAATTTTTAGAGTTTTTCATTTTATTTTACTTTGTATTGTATATTTAAGAGAAAATGTTTTACGTTGAGTTTTCGGTGCAAAAAGGGCTTAAATAGACAATAAAATTGAGAAAGAAGTCAATTGGGTGCCTAGGCTTCAGTTTGTGGGTGCTTAGGCGCCAATTTAGAGCAATTTTACTATAAAAACCTGAGATAAAAGAGCCTAGGTGCTAGTTTAGTGGAGCCTAGGCATCGTTTGAAAGCCTTCTCGAGAATGCTGATTGAGTGCCTCGTCTCTTAAAAAGGAGCACCTAGGCGTCCATGCGAGAGATTTTTAAATTGATGTTTTATTGATCCTCCAACTTACCCATTTAGTCCAAAACTATAAATAAGACTCTTTAGTGTTTCAAAAGGGGTTCTTTTATGGCAGATAGAAGGCTACTATGAAGAGGAGATAAAACTTGGTGATTTGGAAAAGAAGAACCGTGAAATCCAAAGATGAATGCAACAATTCACATCCAAATTTCCACTTCTTTTTCATTATTCTCATCATATTTAAGATAATCATTAGGATTTATTTTAGATTTATTTTAGTTTTATTATGAACTAAATTTCCTTTTTTAGGGCTACTATGTGTAGCTAGATTATGAATGTTCAATTTTTATTCTAGCTTGCATTAATTCGAGTTTATTCATTAATATGCTAAGTGTTTCAATTGTGCTTAATGCTTGTGTTTGTTTGGCTAATAATTACATGATTTGTGATTTAATTTGAGACTGAAAAGTGATAATTGAATTAAACCATGATTAAAATACCCAGAGATTGTCATAAGATAGAGACATCTATGAAACTTATGCAACTTTATGAATCTCTTGTTCTTAAAAAATTTTGGTGAGCTTAGTATTTTCACATATGTAGGGAATCCACTTACTTGAATATATTGTTAATGCTTGAGAATGATTAATGATAAATTTAGAGACATTCGCTATCAGTATAAGAATAAATCTTAATTAATTAAACTAGGTAATTTTAAACATGATTAATAAAGGTGACATCAGAAACCCTAGAGTCTTAAATCTATTGAGTCTATTTATTAAATTGTGCTTTGTTTTTATTAATTTCTAGTTTTAGTTGTTAATTGAAAAATCATCTCTTTAATTACTTGTTCAAACAAAATTAGAGTTAGATTAATTTTGTTATTTGGTAACAAACAGTCATTAAGGGAATGATCTTTTCTCACTCTATATTACTTGTTTGCGGTGGTGTCCACGTACACGCATTACAATTTTACACAACAGCTTCCATGTCATCGCCACGCCAAATTGCAGACCAAATTTCTCACATAATTTTTGGACTAGCACTTGCACATACATTTTTGTGTGGATAAAATATTACATTTACCAACACATAAAAAATGTCTGGCTAAGGACCTTCTCTACACGCCACCTAGACATTTTGACTATTTTTGAATGTAGATAAGACTTCTTTCCCTACACCTTTTGAACTTCTACCAACATACATGTGTGAGTAGAGAACTTATTTTTCACACTATATTTTGTAAGAGTTCATACACATACAATATGATGTATTATTTATATGATAGAATGTGATTTATTAAAGAAACACATTCATTAAACTTTTGTTTTTAGCTGTAAAACATGGAATATTTTATTTCTTTTATATATCCTTTGACGCCGACATGACTCGAAAACTTAGAGGCACGATCCCTTTTCCCAAATTAAAGTGCATGTCATCCCGCAACTAGAATGGCGCCCTTCATCAAGAAGAATAAATAAGGAAGGAAGTAAGAAAAGAAACATATGCATAGGTAGATATGAAACTCTAATGTTTGCATGAAAATGTTAGGGGAAAATTTGGGGAGTGTGCCCATCAATTTTTTTTTTTGCTTTACATTTTGTGTCATCTCTCATAGAATTCTGCACGTCAAAATTTATATATAAAGGGAGTAAGTGATAACACAAATTCTTATATATAACTACCTCATATATCTCGTTGTGCTCTCTCATGTACCAGAAATTCGTTTCTTAGGTGTTTCCTATTCTCAATTTAGATCCCTCCCCTCATGAACCAGTATAGAACAACACCTTATAAAATTATAAATCAAGCCCAATAAAATTTCACATTTGCTAGACCAATATCATTACATCGATGACCGAAATTTGGATTAAATCAAAGGTGGTCCTCCTGATCTACAATGGGCATGCATGTATAACATTATTGGACCACAAAAGGTCCATAAATCTCAGGAGGAGTACCTATCAGCGGCACGCCTACATAACATATTCCATTATTCTCTTTTTATATATTTACATATATAATACAAAATTCCAAACTAAAGAAAAATAATAATAATGCCTTTATCATAAGCATGCCATGTATTATATATATGTGACACTATCCATTCAATTATGGCATTATTTTCTCCTAGCTCTTTTTTTTTTTTTTTTCAATTCTCTCAAGGACCACACCAGCTATAGATTGTCAGCTACTATATAGGCAACTTTCTCTCTCTCTCTCTCTCACTCTTATTTCTTTCTTTTTTTTTTTTTTTTTGATGCCACACTTTTAAGGGGTCCAACTTGCAACAAGAAGAAACGGGGCAAGCTGTCCTTTAAATTTTCTTGGATCTAGTGACATTATTGTGATGGTGTTCAGAAAGCTACACTCAGACAACTAGTACTGATACATATTTCAATCCTCTCTCTCTCTCTCTCTCTCTCTATGCAGTAAGAGTTGTGTTACTTCCTTTTCATTTCAGAAGAATTGCAGATTCCAAAATATCCTTTTCCCCCTCTTAGGTGTGAAAACTCTTACCATGCTTAGGACATGCTGAGAAACACGCGGAACAAGAGATAAGGAAAATGAAGCTTTTGAGCTTTGCTTGCTATCTACTACTTCTTTATGTGTATATAGTTTGTGCTTTTATAATTAAAAAAAATACCTACAAAAATATCTAATAATTACTAAGAAACGAAACAAAAGAAACAACATAGGAATATCGATGTCGCTAGGTTTCTTTCTGCTTGTCATTGCTTTACGGGGTAGTACTTGTTGGGCAATAGATAGTTTGTTCTAGTTAAGGTTAGTATCTAGCACTAATACTGCTGGCTATAGATGAGTATGTATATATATATATATATATATATATATATATATATATATATATATATATGAGTGTAGTCTTAATAGTTATTCTAATATTTATTTATCTATGGGTATTGTTGTTTTAACAGTATGACATGGATTAGATTGTTATATATATGGGGTAATTGAGTTATATATAATGCTACATAATAAAGGGTGTTGTTTCAATATTTACGTTTTCAATGAGTACTACTATTATTAGTCATTTGGTATAAATCTAACAGTTGTAATATATTGAATAGTTGACAAAAAAATTCATGGTAATTAATGAAGTTAAATTCTTAATACGCCACGTCATCAATTATTGTTAAGACACACCTTTTTTGAATATGTAACATTAGAGACGTGATCACCATTGAAAACAAGTCCCATAACAAATATTGGTAATATAACATATAAGGTTATTTTTATAATTTGATTGATAATCATAAAAGAAACTAAATATTGAAAACTTGCACACACACACACACACAAAATATTCTCGAATTCAGAGGGTAATTTGCATGCTATGGTGGTAATTCTGAGAGGAATACATAGGAAAGAAACCCAGCCAAACAGACCCTAGGGTGATTTGTATGTGAAGTTCTTTGTAAAGTTTCACTTGTTTTCTGTCATCATGGCCTACATAAGTACTCTCAATTTGTTCCCAGAGTTTTACGATCCTTAAATTATGTTTAGAAATTGTGTCTCAATTTGCAGCTTTTCATCGCATGTATTCTATCAATAGTTTTTAAACGGGATAATGATATGAAGCCCACAATATTGAAGTTCCAAGGACAAAGTAAAATGACATCATATTTCAAGGCTTTTAAATATTGGTAATTAATTAGTATATCATTTCATCTTCAAATTAAATTAAGAAGACGATAAAAACGAAAAAAATAAGAAAGAAGCTTAAGAGAATTTCAAAATTAACAGACATGATCGATGAAATTTGTTCACAAGCTAACAAATTATCATAAAAAAAAAACAAAAGGAGCCAAGCAAACATAATTGCATGTTTTCCCTTGTTTATCATGAGTCATTGGATCAGGTACCTAATAATACTGTCTGAATTTAATTTGTGTAGTTATAAACACATGTTTCTGTCGAAACTATCAATGCAAGAGAAACAATTATTTTTAGTATTTTACTTAATACAGCACATTGATAGTGGATTTGCACTTTTTATGCAAAGAATAATGAGATAAAACCTGGCACCCCCAACCTCCCGAAAGTCCCGTCTCATCGCCAAAATCCCACATCTCCCAAACTTCCAGTGTCATTAGATCAAATAGTCTTAGACAGACTTATTATTCTCCCAACTTCTAATAAAACTCTTTTCAGTTAAAAAAACTATATTATTTAGCAATCCTCTATGTCAAAAGCAAAATAGATAATTTATATATAATGTTCATATATGTATGAATCCATTTACTCCGTATTACTGGCAAATTATCTTGTAATCAGATAGAGTTCAACTCCAACAAATATAATCTCATATATATATATATATATATGATAAAGTTTAAAATGTATCACTTTCAAAGAGTATAAAGACATAATTTATCATAAATATTTTAGGTAAGGATAAAACAAATAAAGTTATTTTAGCTTTTTTGACTAAGAAAAATAATATGAATTAAAGAAGGAAAAAAAGCGATGAAACACAATATTCATAGTAAATTAGATGGTATACTCGAGAAATTTTAAGAATTCTAGAGGTTTTTGCAAAGGGTGATTTGCCAAACCTTTAGCAATTTGTATGCTTTTGAAGCTGAGTTGAAGGGAGTCGTTACTGCTTATATTATTGATCTTTGTCTTTCTATGAATAGAAGAGTCGCTTTTGCAGTTTAGCTTTCGTTGGGATCGTTCAGTTTGTTACTTGGATAGAATTCCTATTAGGCATCACATATTTTTTGTGAAGGTAATCATGTTGCCGAAAAAATTGCCTCTCAAACGTTTGATTTGGAAGATTAGTTTTTCAACAATCCAGATTTCTACATTATTGTGGTCTGTATGGATTTGGCGAGTTTCCCCTGTTGCAAATTCTTTAATTAGCCGACTCTTAGAGCAGATATATACTCTTTTCCCTATCTGATTTTAGCGAGAGAGTTTTTATTGTAGCCTTCTTTCAAGGTGCGGTTGGTCTAGCCGCCTCTTTCCTCTGAAACTGAATACTAGCTTTCAAATTTATGACTGCATGTTTCATTTGGTTGTAATTTTTCTTTGCTTGCTTTTGGGTTGTTTTTTCCCCTCTTTCTTTGACACTAGTACAATTTTCTTTTCTAACTTATATTATCAAGTTGAAAAATTGATAAAAACATAAGATTGTTTGCGGGTGTCAATCTAGTTGGGATGTACTAGTTGTATTTGATATTAGTTAATCTCTCTCAAATTTTTCAATATATATGTGCGTGTATATATATATATACACACACAATTCACACACGGGCACACGCATACATATACATACTCTTTTGTTTTTATATGACCCTTACATGCAGCGACGGAAGTAGGATATTTTGTTAAGGATGACTAATACCTTATAATGTGTAAGATTATATATATTTAACATTTTTAGAGGGCTTTATTAAAACTTTAGTTATTTTTTGAGTATATAAGTTATATATGTGTATATTATATAAGTGGGAAGAAAAAATAATGTATGCATGCCTCCATCTCTCCTTACATATATATGGACCCAAATTTAAGTTAGTAATCAAGGTCAACATTTTTCTGTAATTTTTTTTTATGAAAAGATAGGATAACGGATGTCAAAAAAGAAATAGCATATTGTAACTAGATTTATACCTAGACTTCAAATCCTCTATCAAATCTCCCACTCAAATTTATCAAAGAAAATCAGAATTAAAAAAAATTATGGTGAATTTTGAATTTATATTGATTTTATTTTCTGGAAAAATGTTACAATAATGCAGCGATACTTTCAAAGTGCCAACAGTGTTTTTTAGCAAAATTATTTTTAATGCACAACTTCATATGGTTTTGTTTTTAAATGAAGTTAATAATGCAAAAGAATAATAATAAAGAGTATGTAAATATAGGCATATCTATTTATTTTATATATTTGCTAGATTTTGAGTTTATAAAAGAATATAACAAAAATCGTAGTAAATATCACTTTTTCAAAACTATTTGTAATAAATATTAGGTTTTAAAAATATTTGTAGTAAATATCAAATTTATATTCACCATAATTTATTTACCCCCTTATTTGTAGGGTAAATAATTTTTATTTATACAGTAAATAGATTTAAGGTGCAAATAAGTCAATTAGCCTCTTGTTTATAATCTAAATAATTCTTATTTACTGGTAAATAAATTATTTAAATCGTAAACATGTTATTAATTTATGTTTACATCCTATGCCAACACAAACGCACACATATGTGCATGTACATAAATATGTATATGTGCAACTAGATTGTTATTCTTTTTAGCCAAAAAAAACCTAGATTCATTGAAATATATGGAATGTAATATTATAACTCCGGTGTTCCTTTGTTCCAGGTTCCTTTTTATGCACCTTTATTAATCACTTCAATTAAAATATCATGTCAATTAAAGTATCATTTTACATCATTTAAAATACCATGACAGTTAAAATATTAGGCTATTTTCTACTTTATATCTTCCATTGTTAATTTATTAAAACAAATTCTATACTTTAGATATTCTCAAGATTATAGTTTTGAATTTCAAAATCATTTTAATTTTGTATCTTTTTAGGTTCATTATTTGATTTTGACCTTAGAACTAACAAATTTAACTCTGCAGCTTATAGGTGAATTTGTAACAAAGAACAAACTAGGCATAATGTTAAAAGAAACAATTAAAGGAAAAATTATAAAAAAAAATACTATTTTCAATTCAAAGGGTAATTTTATCAATTACTATTTTATGAAAAATTTATCTACAGGTTAGAAAAGGTAAATTCGTCAATTTCAAGGTCAAAATCAATTGACCTAGAGAAGGTATAAATTAGATATAGATTTGAAATTCGGAATAGTTCTTAATTTCAAAAACATCTAAAATAGACGGGCTTCAAATTTTATAACTCAAGATGAAAGGTATAAGGTCATGGTTTTGGCTCAAATCCGGCACTTTGACCTATCCATCACTCGTGACTTTCTTTGTTCATAAATATAACTTTGTTTGTGCGTTTGTGTAACGTTCAATGTTGCATGTGTTAGACTACAATTATTAAGTGTTACATGAATGCAAGAACAGAGCTACATTCGTGAATGAAAAAAGCTATAATTACTGGCTGGTTGGGGTACCAGACTGGAGACCAGTCCTAAAGTCATAAATATTCCTAAAATATTTTAATTGATGTGGCATTATAGTATTAAGGAAAAACAAAGGCCATAAAAAAAGGAAATATAATAATGCAAGGGTTAGAAATGGGAATTGAATAAAATATAAACACCAAACCATTTGAGAATATTAGTGTTTAGTGAAGTATGTGTACTATTTTAGCCAAGAAGTACTTTAGCAAAATTGTTATTTATCCGCCTACCCATGTTTTAACCTAGCGGCACAACTCACTACATATAACTTGAAGTTAGATGCAGAGTTTTTGAGTTTAAATTGAGTGGTATGACTTCTTTCAAACTTTTATAAAGCTTTTTTCTTAGGAAAAGATCGGGACTTTACTAAAAATAAGTTCTATACACACACACACAAACATATACATACATACATATATATATATATATAGTCACTCTTATCAACGAAGCTTAGCCTAACATAAGAGAGAAGCCCTGGTTAGTTACCTTATATTATAATTGCATGATTAAGTCAAGATCGATAATATTTATAGCTATAAGTCTTAATACAATATCTGTGTGCTTAAAACTTTGCTTCCCTAGTTTAGGATTCAAACCACAGTTCCCTATTTAATCTTTGTGACAATTCTATTATGTACATCGTAGTGCAATGACACAAGCATTTGACCCTTTTCTTCAACTTTTACTAGGTATTAAAGAGGGTTTGTTGTTTGTCTCAAGTGATATGAACTAGCTAGGTATAGAGAATAACACTACTGCAGATTATATTATTATATTATGGTGTCTGAGAACGTAGCTGCAACTACATTTTATGACTTTAACCAACTTTTAGTTTCAATTTTATAAGATAAAATTACAATATGGCTAACAATTTTGACAGAATTACAATATATAACTCCGTAATTTTGGAAGGATTATAAATCTAAAGTTTGAAATGACTTTTCACATATACTAGCTAGAGACGACCTCTAAGTTCAGCATTGAAAAATTTTTACTTTATGTGATATAATGCAAGAGAAAAGCGTGAATACTACAAGCTTTTTGTCTTGATTGACATTTTGACCATTCAAACCCATTTTCATCCCTGTGCTCCCAATATTCCTTTCTCAATAATTGAAGAGGTACGGAAAATGCAGTAACTAATAACAATCCCAACATTAATCCTGGTTTATGTTTCATATTCATGAATATGACCGTTAATTCGGTTCACAAATTTGAGTAGAAAGTCTAAAAAAAAGTAAATTTACTTAAACTTTTCTAAGAGAAAATATAGTATAACAAACCCAATTTAAACTAGAGCTTTTCTATTCGAACTTATTAAAAAAAACAGAGGTTTAGAATATCTGAAAGAAAATAATTACTAAATGAAAGATTGCATGCAGCCTATCAGTGCAACACATTATGAACAAGTAAGCAGTACCACTACTACTAAAACTATGACAAACATATATCTATATATATAATACATTATCATGTGTTTACAACAACAAACATACCATTATCCTGAAAATCATCAGAATTCAACTAAAATATATTGCAGAAAATGTAATCAACAACAATTAACGGATCATATATATATATATGTATGTATGTATATATACATATATATATATATATTCATGCCTTACTTGTAGTAGTAGTTGTAGCAACCAGGAAACATTCAGCATAACTTTCTGAGACGATCCATATTTACAGCGAAACAGAAGCTAGGTAGCCAATTTAAGCCCTTAACCAGCAGTACTACAATCCTTCTCCGGTCGGTTTTCGTGGCCACTAGTAGTAGTACTTTGCGCGAAAATCTGCCTCGGATTGAGAATTGCAGGAAAGGATTTCATCAAAGGCGGATTATTATTATTATTATTATTGTTATTGTTATTGGAATGAGTGGAATCATGAAGAGAAGACATGAGAGAATTATTAAGGCCATGATGATGATTATGGTATTGTTGTGATGATGATGAAGAAGGAGAAGAATAAGTACTAGTGCTAATACTACTTGAACCACTCAAAAATTGGATATGGTTATTGATCATTTGTGACCTTATTGTGTCATGAGGATTATTCTCATGGCTAGTACTTATGTATGGCGGATACGGAGTACCAAAAACGGACGCGGTTGAGTTGGATGGAGGAGGAGTGCAGAAGAATAACTGGGACACAGATTGGATAGAAGCCGAATTAAATGACGATGGCGGCGGCGTCAAAGGGTTTGTGCTCATGACAAGATTTCCGTGGCTTAATCCATCAAAGTACTGGCCGCCGGGTAGTGTGATTCCGTGGCCTAAAAACGACGTCGTTTGATCAGAGTTTTGATAGTGAGTAGTACTCATGTAGGGGGCCGTGGATGACATGTTACCAAAGAGCTTCTGAGCAAATTGATCTTGTTCGTTGGTTTTTGCTTGATGATGATGATCATGATGAGGAAGTAGACTAAGATGATGATGATGATGATCATGATCATGAATATTATGGTGATGAAGAAATTGGCCCAAAACTCCTTGAGGGATTTGAAGAGGTGGAAGCTTATCAATGTCTTGTCTTGTGGCTTCAATTAACCAATCTATGACTTTGCTAGGTTGGCTTAGCCCCAGCCGGTCTTGAAGGTCGTACAACTGTACGGCCGTTGGCACCGAAAGCCGAATCCTTCGGTCCCTCAGCCCCCTCACGGTGCAGACCTTACTGTGCCGGTCTTTCCCTCCGAAGGTACGCGAGACTCGCACGATCCTGGGGTTACGGAATCTTGCCGATGACCATTGCCTTGAGCTCGCCGACGGCACATTGTAGAGCTGCCTCTCTTCGCCCGCAGGAGTACCATCTTGTTTGGCTGCCGGGAAATCTTTTCCCTTTGAGTTTGTGATCATTGTGTTATGATTGATGGCTAACTGTGATCCCTCTTTCATGGTTGATTCTTTATTTGTTCAAGCGAAATAGTAATTCATCTTCTTCTGGGGTGCAGAACCAGATCGATTAATCAACTGATCAAAAAAGGTAAAGAGAATTAACTCAAGATTGTTATTATATATAGTCTCTTTATCCATAATTTCTTCAAGATTGTGGGTGCGAGTGTGTGTAGGAAATCTTGATGAATTTGCTTTCATAAACCAACTGAAATCTGCGTAAAAATCAATATATACATACATATTAAGAAATCTTGAAATTGATGATGAGGAGCATATACTTACTAAAAACCACCAGAATTAATTCCGTCGCGAATTTGCCGAATTGGGAAAGGAGTGTACTGAATTTCCTAAAAGGAACAATTTGTGAATCAAAATTCAAAAGAGAAAATAATGATGAAAATAGTAAGCTATGTATAATATATAAATTAAATCTATAATTTGAAATAATTAGGTTGTAGTTCTTTTAAAGCTCTGGCAATTAGCCCTAGCAAAAATCTTTAATACCAGAAATTATATTTAGATCACAAAAACGAATATTGACTTACATCAAGCTGAAAATGATGATGATGAATTTAGGTTCTTCATTATTGTTTCCACCATAGCCGAAAAAAGAAGAAATAGCAGCAGCAAAAGATGCTATGAAAGTCGCCTTGTGAGCTATGCAGTATGTGTGCTAAACCTAACTAATTATCAAGCTATATTGGCTGTGCAAAATTATTATTTTCACGCTTTAAATTCAACTCCTTAAAGGAGAATAAAGATAACCTTTAATGCGTCACAATTTTGGTAAAGAAACAGATGCTGGAATAATTATTTAACCGCAGCATGTTGCACTAGAATGGAAAGAAAGGAAAACGTAAGGCACAATTAATGCCACGTGTCGTTCTGTTTAGGACGAGCTAGCTAACTAGACACTTAAAACAAAAAAAAAAAGGAGAAGGAAATTAGGTCATCATTAATTAAAAATAAAAACAAATAAACTAAAATATAACAATGCTTAGTAAATAGACTACTTAAATTAAAACAGAATTTATTTTTGTATATAATGAAGTAGAGAGAAAATGAAAAATAAAAACGAAAAGAAGAAGAAGAAGAAGAAGAAGAAGAAGAAGAAGAAATGGGGTAAAATTAGAAATTCAAGTATGTAAATAGAGCACATAATTTCAGAGATATTATACACTTAAATAGTTTTAAAAGTGTTTTTTACTTACATTAAGAATTTAAACTGTGTTATTTGGTGTAATTTCCTAAAAAAAAATTAGAGCCCATTTTAAAAAATAGATTTAAACTAAAAAAGTTTTGGTACAAACTAATTAATACAATTTTTTTTTCTTTTACATTGTTTTTAGTTCAACCATTTCGTGCGAATCTATATTCTCAAACGAACTCTTTATCAAATAAGAAGATTCTACAGACTAAAAAACTAGCCCCTTCATTTTTGTTTTATTTCTAGAGGTAAGGATTAGATTAGAAACTCAGTAATAATACATTTGTTATTGTCACAAAAATATAATTGATTTATAGACTTTAAGCTGTTAGCTTAACTTCCATGGGGACCATAAATATTTACATATACGTGTGTACAACACAAATAAATAGAACAAGAAAAAAATGAAGGGAAAACAAACAAAAACAAAAGAATGCAGTTACACTTTAGCAGCAACTAGTAACTAGTTTTATTTTTGTCCAAAAAAAGCATGGGATTGAACTAGATGGCAAAAAAAAAAAAGAGAAAAATAATCTAAACCCTAGTGTGTGAATTTTTTGTTTAATTTTTTTCTTTAACTGTCTACGTAGAAAAACCCTAACTTCCTTCTTTCTGATGATGCCAGCAAGATTTGGAATAAAATTAGGGTTTTCTGTTATAGTGCAAATCGCAAGAGTTTGACTAGGGGGTTTATTGTGCTGTAATTAATTCAATTAGATAAGTCGTATTCATATGTAGCTTCCAAAAGTTGTGGTTTCTGAGACTTGCTAGAGGTCGATAAGTTAGATAAATATATATATACACATTATGATAATATATGCGTATATATATATAAATATATAAATATATATATGTATATATATATAATGGATAGCTAGTATAGCTATATATATGTGTAGAGGAGGGACCAAATCACATAGGTTCTTGAAAGCATCCATTGATTATATGCAGTAAGGGACCACACAGATAGCAGTGAGATTTGCACAGGCACAACTTGGAGAGAAAGAGTAGTAATAGTACTAGCTAATATGTAACGACTTGCATATGTGTTTGATGTGTATGCATATTAGATGTTTCTTTTCCAACAATATATATGTATATATACAAGTGTTGCGGATTATAAATAGTCGATTCAAATTTTATGAGAGAAAACAGTGTAGAAAAATTTGTTTGATCATTAAATTTTTTTTTTCGAACTATGCTTTTGAGGTTATAATAATTTATCCTTTCTCAATAGTAATATAGAACTTCCCAAAAAAAAAATAATAATTTGAATCAAGCAACGAAACCCTAAAAGCATAGTAATTATATAATTTGGTTTTGCGTCGACTTAAAAGTGACGGTGCTTTGCAACTCAATTATGTGAATTTAAAAATTTATGTCAGTTTGTATACGAAGAAACTAATACTTACAGTTCTGCAACTATAAACTGGTTTTCTTAACTTTATTTTCAAAAAAAAAAAAGTGATGAAAACAACTGACAGTAGTACTCGAGAAACCACAGCTTTTTCGTCCTCATAATAGAAAGGAACATTGAAATTCTAGACAATTCTTTAAAAAAGAAAGAAAGAAAGAAATCTAACCCTCTTTCTTGTTTTATTTATGGTCATCTTCTGAAACTACAAATCCATATTTATCCGCCCGCATAATAATAACAATAACAATAATAATACATGGGAAAATTGCTGTGTCTGTATCATTGCATATGTCTGTCCAAGTCTCAGAGAGTGAGAGAGAGACCAGAGAGAGAGAGAGACATTTTCCTTCGGGGACCTCAGCAGTCTAGAAAATAGGAACCTGCTACGACACAAAATAATGGAGAAAGGTTCAATTAATAGACTGTGGTAGCTGCAGTTGGCACCAGTCAATTGTAATTATGTAGTTATAATTTCTCCTAAAGCACAAAATCGTAACAATTCCCATAACTACCATCTTAATTGAAAGACAACTTAATCATAGTACTATCAAAGTTTGGTATACATGTAAATATTTTATGTGCTAGCAAAGTTGCCACTACTTCTTCCCTATTTAAAAAAAAAAAATCCATTATTATACTAATCTCACTTTGACTTTCAACATTTAAGACAACTAAACCACTCAATTAATAAACTATCTATTTTTAGAGAAAATGCAGCGTGAGTACAACACATGAAGGTTTTAAAACGAAAAAAAAAAAAAGTAAAACAAATAAACTAGTTTGAAAAACAAATTCCAAAAAAAAAAAAAAAAGAACTGGTGTCACGATTTTATTTTTTATTTTAGAGTTCTTTTCTTTTTATTTTTTTGAATTGCTTATTTTTTCTTATTACCTTACCTCTAATAAAATCCCCACGTGTAATCATTGTATTAAATTTTAACTAATTAATAGACTCCTTAATCCTTAATCAGGTGTCAAATTAATTGCGTTTTATATGAACGGCAGGCAGTTAGACCTCTAAATATAAATGTTGATGGATAAGTAAGACAATTGCATATGTTATGGAACATTAGCATAAATAATTCTAGTTATTTTAAAGTAACAATATTAAGCCCTTTTCATATTTTTGTGTGCTTGATAGAACTAAACTTGTATATATTGTTGTAATGTAATACCTTTAATTATATTATCTCTTTCGTTTCATAATTGTGTTTATTCTAGGTTACTCTGTACGAAAGGGTTCTCCACCATGCAAGTACAAAAGGCAGTTACTAAAATAAAACACCAATTACTTTATTTTATGCCCTTTCAAGGCACCCCACCCCACGCCCAATTTAGCTTGGCTGCAGTGTGTCGAAAGTTTTTGATTGATCTCTCTTTCCCTCTCCAAACCACCCCCCAAGTTAGGGCCTAGCTGCAGTGTGTAGAAAGTTTTTGACTGATCTCTCTTTCCCTCTCCAAACCCCTTCAGAAAAAAGTGGTGGGTTTCGCGAGGAGTTTTAATTCAATGCTTTTTTCTCACTCCTAAATTCACCTATAGTAATCATCATTAGTATTTTCCAACCAATCAAAAATTTTAAAGTTAATTTCATTAATGGTCTTTCAAGTTTATCTTTAGTTTTAATTTAGTCCTTAACGTTGAAAAAGTCTCATTTGATCTCTAAATTTTTACTTTATTTTAGTTTCGGTCTCTCTATTAGTTATATGTTAAATATTTAACAAAAAAATTTTAAATGTCTCTTTTTAGTCCCTAATCTATTACTTTGTTCACTTTTAGCCTCTCTATTATAGCTCAGAGTTATCAGGAACTAAAATATGAAAAATTTAGAGTAAAAACTCCTTGTAACTTAAAAAAATTATAAATAATTAATCTGACAAGTGTAGATTTGTTAGTTAAAAGCCGACTAGATTTATATCTGTTATCATTGCATGCTCTTATATAATACGAAGTACAGCAATAGTAAAATATGATTTGTGTTACTGCTCTTATACACAGAGTACAATAATGGCAAAATACAATTAGACCAGAAAATACTAATTTGCTTTTTTCTCGACCGTGGACCTTTTCGGGCTTGGATTCATATGTATTTCTGCAACATTTCTGACGTACTATCAATTTGATGAAGATATAGGAATCATAATTATACATTTGTAGCAGTCGCAATGAGATCGGAACCTTTTTGTCCTGCATTTTACCCCCCAGGTAAAACTGAAAATATTGATTAGATTTAGGCAGAAAAATGTACCACCACGTTGGTTTCGAATTCACACCCAAAGAACAAGAAGTAGCGTGAGGTTATAAACTTAACAAATGATAACTACGGTACTTTCACTACAACAAAATAGGTCATTTAGCCATGGTATATGTATGTCCAGTAATCAGGCTTTCACTTAAATAAAGGTATGCATTAAATTTTTTCTTGAAGTATATTAATATATAAAGACAAAAGATGTAAAGTTCACTAGGGAGGTACATGCAAAAAATCATAGAAGTGAGGATAAAACTAAGAAGTCACAAATTCGTAAAGACCATTTTAAAAAACAAAAGGGCCTGTTTGGTTATGTTTTTGAAAAGTTTTTAGTCATTTTTAAGAACACAATAATAAAAATCATTTTAAGAAGTTCTTAGTTTACTGGTCCAGCACAAAAACAAAAACATTTCTAAAAAATAACAAAAAGAGTAACAAAAATGAAAATTAAAAAAAGTTGATAATGAAAACAACCCCCAACCACATGCCTCACTAGAGCCCAACCTCATCGGGGCAACCTCCACTATAGCTCACCGGCCCCGACCCCACCCCAACATTGGTGACTAACAGTACCGGCCTTGTTGATGTCAAAGGAAGCTCCCAGGGTGGCCATGCTCGATGGGAGGGAAGTTGCGACGAGCTCCAGTGTTTGCATGGGTATGTAGTAGATCAAGGCGAGGGGCATCGATCTCCACTGGTGGCGTTGTTGATTGGGTGAGGGGCTATCGATCTACATGCCACGTGGGCCACTGATCTCCACGCGAAGCCATCAACATGAGAGGACTGTCGATCCATGACAGGGCTTTTGAAGGGTGGGGCTTAGTCTGTGGGGGGTGGGGCGAGGGGCCATTAGGGGTGGGGCTATCTACGGTGGGGGCTGGTAATACATTATACCCAAAATAATTTTAAAATACATTATACCCAAAATAATTTAAAAAAAATACTCAAAAAACTAACCAAATACTATTTTAAAAATAGTCAAACACATATTTTAAAATATTCTTATTTCTAAATTTTTACCCAAAACAAAAAACATTTTGAAAACATTACCAAATAAAAAAAAATCAATAATTTTAGCAACCCCTCCTTATTTGTAAGTGGCTCCGCCATAGGTAATCCCTAGAAGTTCAAAAATCAATGTTATATAATTTATGTGACAATATTTTGTCCAAAAGTCGTCATTATTTTAATAAGGATTGTTAAATAACGTAATTAAGACCTAGTTTAATTGTATACACTAATTTTCACCATTTAGTCTAATTCAATTTGAAGCGATACATACTTTATTCTAATAGAACCTTGTGTTACATCAATTCTTTTGATAAACTTTAAAGGCACTCTGATTTTAAAGCATGGATATCAGTCGCAATAGACAATCCTAATTAATAAAAGGACGGTGTTTATCTATCTTTTTTCTCTTTTTTTTATATATTTTTTGCGACTTTAAAGACAATATTAGTCATTAATGATCACGTTAAAATGATAAGAGGTACTATCTTAATTATGACGACTCAATATATAACATCAGAGAGAGCAAGAGTTCATCCAAAGTTCTGAACGTCCTTGTTACGTATTGGGAGGGTTGATAACTGATAAGGGTATATAAATCACACTCAAATTCTATGGAACAAAAGAAAGGGAGTTTTATAAAAGTGTAACTTCTGAGAGATTGCTAAAACAACAAGCATCCCTTCTTTTCCTTTTCCTTTTCCTTTTCCTTTTTCCTTTTTTCTTTTTCTTTTTCTTTTTCTTTATTTATTTTTTTACTATTTCTCTCTCAACTTCTTCCGTTGATGAGGTAGTAACTTCTCTCACAGGCCATGAAAGGGACAGCGGTCGCCAAACCCTAGGAGAGGGGAAAACGAGAATGGAAGGGCAAGACGTGATCCAATGCAAAACAAAATAAGTGGATCAGATGATCTCTTTAAATAGCAATATAAAGCTGCCAGAGAAAGTGAATTCTGCTCTTTCTGTCTCTTCTCTCTATAAGGGTTTCTTTTCTCCTCTAATTATTCATTATTTGGTTGGCTTCTATAAGTGTTCAGTCTTTAACTTCTTAAAAAAAAACAAAAACAAAAAGGGGATTTTTTCAACAAGCATCCCTACCGGTAGAGCTCAGTTTTAGCTGTTAAATATGATTAAAATCACTTTTTTAAACAGCTATCTACTAGGATATTACTTTTTCAGTGTCCATTAAAAAAAAAAAAAAAAAAATCTTTGACGAACAAAGAAGAAAGTAAAAACCATTGCTGTGGTCCTTAAGTTTGCTTTAAGCAAAACCCCTTTGTTGTTTCAAAATTTGGGAAAATTATGGACTACCCCTTCATAAGCATTGGAGTCGTGCCTATTAGTTCCTTTAACTTCTAGTTTTTATAATTAATAACTTCTCCTGAACTTTTGCGAATAGCTCCCAGTTCATCCTTTGTTTATCTTTTAATAAGAAGAACGTTAAATTATTAGTACTCTAGATGCAGGAGCACTTTGCCAATCATATAATGGTTTTAACAAGCCTTTTTTTTTTCCATTTTTTTTTATCATTTTGTTCTTGTCGAGAGTGTCGCTTCTCTGGTATCCCTGCTCTCTTGAGGTCTCGTCTATGGTGATGCAAGCATCTAATGTTATAAATTGTATCAAGTTGGGTAGGGCATGGGTGCATGTGTTGTTGGTCCGGAGGTGTGTCAACATTGCTTCTCTTCTCATTTGGTGCTCGGCTTTTCCCCGTTGCTTCAGGCGATGATGGTTGCCTCTTCTTGCAAGCTTTGTTACTATTGTTAATTGGTTCTTAGCTTGGCTAGTTTGAGTGTCTATCTCATTTGTTTAGCTCAACTGGTCGATCAGATTATTTCCTAGATTATCAAAGAGTCATGTTTGTGCGCGATATTTTATATTGCATCTTTCGAGTGTCTTTTGTCTGTGGGAACGTGCTATCTCCCCTATGATTTTGAGCATTTCATTTGAGTTTGCGAGCATTGTACGAGTTCTAGTAGTAAGAGACTGCGTGAGTGTGGATTGGTATTTGTATTGTCTTTTCACATATGGGATATATTTCACTTTCTCAAAAATCAAAAGCCAACAGAATACCGTACGTCTTAGTCCCTTGTAACTAAAGATTTAACAAAAGTATTTTAAAAGCTTATAACGAGAAACGTTCTCAGCAAATCTAGAGACTATTATTCCTTATTCTTGATTTTAAAGCCTAGAACTAGTTTCTTTCAATAATTTAAGCCACTTAAAGGCCAATTATAACATTAACCTTTTCTTGTTTTTGGATTGAAAGAAATTTTGTTTTATTTGATGAAAAATAACAATTTATGTAAACGCGCGCGTTATTTAGCCTCACATTTTAGCATATATATGAAATTAATAATGGCCTTTCGAAATAAATTAATAATGACAAATAGAGTTATATGAAAATTAAAGAAAAACTAAAATTATTGTTATCTTAATTAAGATGGACAAATTTTATAGTCGTTTTCAAATAAGAAGAGATTTCATTGCAACATAATAATAATAATAATAATATCTCTCTCTCTTCCCTCAACTTCTGCTAGTTTTTTTCTGCTTTGCTCTTTCGTGCGCCGCCAAGCCGTGCAGGGCCGGAGTCCAGTGTTGCCTATGGGCTGGCAATTGGACTCCCGGCCCAAAGATTTGGCACCAGATTGACACAGCAAATGCGGTCCCGAAAAAGATTGGCTCGGTGGTTGGGGCGTCGGATAGGGGAGGTCCGCGCGGTGTCCATTGCACGCAATAGAGGGGCTAGCTCTAACTGGATGATGGTCGATGTGAGGAATAAATCTCAGAAGAAACACGAAAGAACAAGATCTTCAACAAAACAACATGAACAACATAGGCGATTTATACTTGGTTCGGATCTTTAATGATCCTACATCCAAGTCAGGGCATCATTAGCCCTAGTTGAATCCACTAATAATAAGAATTACACACTCAATGTTACAGCACTCACATACAGTACTCTCTTTCTCTGTTTCAGGGAATTTGCCCAAGGAATTTTTCACTCCTCTCACCCTTTTACAAGAAGGAGCCGAGAACTTTCTACATGCCTAGAGAAAAGAAACCCACTAGCTTAGAATGAACCCTCGAATCCTTTTTTTTTTTCTCTTCTCAGATATACATCAAACAAGTGTAATCCTGTATTAACAAAGCATATCACAACTCCAGCCAAGTCCAATGAGAGGTTGACACATCATCAAGAGTGAATCTTCACAGGCTGCAGCCTTGTACAGTATTACTCTCCTAATAAACCGCCTCATAACAACTTCAATTAGAGACACCTTCACAATTCTTCACCTTGGCTCTAAATTGTGAGTTGTTTCATATCAGTGGATCTCAACTAAGAGCAACCCTAAATTACCTGTGAATCAGGCTAAAACCTTGAGCAAGTTCAAGGCTTCCTTGAACTTACTCATAGGGATTACTTTAGTAAGCAAATCTACAGGATTGTCTTTGGTAGCAATCTTTTCAACAGTCACCAATCTTGCTGCCACAATGTCTCCTAGAAAATGAAGTCTGACATCTATGTGTTTTGTTCTTTCATGAAATACTGAGTTTTTAGACAAATAAATGGCACTTTGAGAGTCACAAAACACAACAATACTTTCTTGCTTAACACCCAACTCACTAACCAGGCCCTTCAACCAAAGACCCTCTTTAACAGCTTCTGTCAAGGAAATATACTCAGCTTTAGTAGTTGATAGAGCGACTACATGCTGTAAACTTGACTTCCAACTTACTGTGTTACCACCTAATGTAACACCCGCCTATTTTATGTAACGGACCACATTAAGTTAGTAACGTTGTTAAGGAATGTTAGTAATAAATTTAGTTATATGACATGATATGTGATGTGCATGTTACTAACTTTTTATGTCAAGTTTTGTGACAGGTGACGACCGCATGGGATCGTTGTGCTCAAGTGTTCATGTGAAATTCTAAGTATATGTTTATTTATGATGCAATAATGAATGGGATCGTTGTGCTCTAGTGTTCATGTGAAATTCTAAGTATATGTTTATTGATGATGCAATAATGAATGTATGTTTTATTGTATGGCATTTAAGGACAGTTCGGCAGGCCGAACTTTTAAGATCGGCAGGCCGAACATTTTGCCCGAGATCGGCAGGCCGAAGAAACCAATCGGCAGGCCGAACACGGCTGACGAGCAGTCAGTTGAAATCTTTCCAAAATTATGGCTGAGTTAATTACATTAATTGGATGATTTAATGTGATTAATTGGCATAATAATGGAAGGATTATATCAGTTAAGGAAATAAAAGGGGTTTGACTTGCATGATTTGTGTCAAATTAAATGGTTTCCAATTTTAAATGGGCAAAACATGGTAAGATTGATGATGTGTTGTGGTTTCCTTTTCTTTCTCTTCTTTCCTTCCACGCCAATAGCCTCAACAGTCAGAAAATTTTTGACTTAATGAAGGGAATTGAATTCAGATCAATTATGTTTATTACGTTAAAAATTTTAACGTTTCTTTTTTTT
The DNA here is from genome assembly GCA_025403435.1 of Artocarpus heterophyllus. Lineage (NCBI taxonomy): Eukaryota > Viridiplantae > Streptophyta > Magnoliopsida > Rosales > Moraceae > Artocarpus > Artocarpus heterophyllus. Next base: position 14,567,325 of record CM046345.1, on the reverse strand, counting down.
ATTATTTTCTCTCTCAAAAATTCTGAGACGTTCTCTCATTTGTTTTCTTTTCCTCTTCTCTTCTCCACGAGTGCTTCTCTCTCTCTCACGAAAATTTTCTGAGTATATTGAAAGAAAAAGTCTTACTTCGTTGGATAAAATTCAAGGATTTTGATAAGAAACTCCAAGGTATGAATTCGGCTTTTCTAGTATTTTTGAAAAGAAATTCTCCTCCTCAAATTCGTCTACAATATCCTCTCTATGTATTGTATTTTGTTTTGGTGTTTCTATTATGATGCTCATGAGTGTTATGTGTGATGTTTCTTCACGTTTCATGTCATTTTTGAATGTTTTATAAAAAAAAAGAATATTTCTATCTTCTACCCTTCACAGTAATGTTACTGTTTAATTTTGAATATATGAAAAATGTAATGATTATTCAAGAGGTAATGAATGATGTTTCCATGAAAAGTTGTTAAGAATATGCATATGTATGATGAATGTATTTTATTTTTATGATTATGAAATTTTTATGAGATTATAATAAGAAAACTGTTTTGATAATGTTGTTTTTGGGATTTTTGTTTTATTAAACGTTTTATGTATTTACATGATTTTATAATAATAAAATGATTTTATGCATGATAATATGATGATTGTATGGAGTTTTAAATTAAAATATATGTATTTGTTTGAAAACGTTTTATTTAAAAGATAAATATGTTTAAAATATATGGTTTGTTTTTATATGCTTAAGGTAATTTTTATAATTAAAGAAAAATCATAATAACATGTTTATGTGATGACAATGTTTATGGTTATGAATTATTGATTGTAATGGATGTGATGAAAATATATATGTGATGATAATTTCATGTTTTACGATGATGGTTATGGATTATGAGATGAATGTATATGAATGAATGTTATATGCATGGATATTTTATGATACGTATTAATGTATTGCATCTTTAAAATAGAAAATGGCATGAACACTCAAAGAGGAGCACTACGAGACCGCGACACCGTCACCAAATCACATTAAGGTTAAGTAAGCTAACGATAAGGTAAGTATGCTAACGATAAGGTAAGTACATTCTCACCTGCAACATGACACCTTTTTCAAGGTTTGATGATATGTTTACAAGGATATTTATGATGATTTTTCTTAAAGGATTTCTTATGAAAGATTTTCATGATTTTATGTTATGCATGATGTTTATGGCATGTTTTAAAGTATGAAAAGTATGTATATATGTATCACCTAATAAGTGTTGCACACCCAATGTTATGAAATGTTATGTTATGATGCCATATTTGGTTTGGGATTAGCTACCCTTCTCCTCTCATGACGGCGCGCCTATGATGATGTTATGGTGCAACACTTGGGCCCTTAAGATAAAAATGGAATAAGTTTTAAAATGGTCAATGTAATGAAAGATATGTTTCTATGAAATTGTGCTTAAAGCACTTTTATGATATGATGATGATGATGATGATGATGATGATGATGTTTATGAAATGTTTTAAATTGTGAGAATTACATGTACTTACTAAGCATTAGCTTAATCATGTTTTATGTCATGTTGCAGATAAGGGTAAGAAAATCATGGACTAGGAGGAGGACATGGGAAGGCGTGTGAGCATATGCACGATGAATTGTAACCAGAAGCACGCCAAGAAGAATGCTCTTATGTTTTTTTTTTAATTAAGTTATATAATTCGAACATATATTTTATGTTAAGTTTTAAGAATACTTATATTATGGTTTTATAAGTTATTTTATCATTTTTGATGAATTACGAACTTCCGCTATATTTTACAAAAAGTTGGCTTGTTTTTAATATTTAAGTTTTCTAAAGGAATTTGCTCTCGGACGGCCTGCCGAACTTTTTGGCCGGCCTGCCGAAGTCCAGAAGTTCGGCCTGCCGATCACATTTTCCGGCCTGCTAAACATGGATAAATTTTTAGTCCAAATTGCAAGGCCTCTGCCGGCCTGCCGGTTGAGGGAACTCCTTCCTGTCGATCATGTTCGGCCTGCCGAACTGTAGGAGTAAGTAAGTTTTGAATGATTTGATGTTTAATGTGGTATGTTGTGATGTTTTGTTAAGTTCTGATTTTTACAACTTGATATACCTATATTATTAAGTAAGTTCATGATTAATTTAAGTATAATTGAATAAATTATGATATGGAATAAGTTAAACCTTGTTATTCTAAAACAATGATAAGTTTAAAAAAAAAATTGAAGGTATGAATGGATCCTGGTTATGTAGGTTTAAGTACTTTTCAAATCAATAATACTGATTAAGTTTGATATTATTTATATGTTTAAAGTTTATGCAAGTATGAACCTATGTATGTAACGACATCTGTAACGTCCGAATTAAGGGGCGTTTCACCTAAGGTGAAAACATAACCTGTCAATGATCTCCTTTTATCTAAATGCCCAGCAAAGTCAGAGTCACAATACCCCTTTACTTCACAGTTGTTATCAACACTCCTAGTGTATGTCAGCTTCAAATTTACAGAGCCTTTCAGGTACCTTAGAAGCCATTTTACAGCCTGCCAATGTCCTCTGCCTGGTTTGCTCATGAATCTACTAACTAAGCTAACTCCATATGCAATATCTGGTCTAGTTGAGACCATTGCATACATGAGACTCCCAACAGCATTTGAGTATGGTACTTGTTTCATATAAACTTCCTCCAATTTTGATTCTTGCTCCTTTACTGGGATGAGTTTGAAATTAGCTCCAATAGGTGTATTAACAACTTTGGCTTGTTTCATACCAAACACCTCAATTACCTTATTCAAATAACTTGTTTGAGATGAGGTTAATTTGCCATGTATCCTATCTCTTGTAATATCCATGCCAAGTATCCTCTTTGCTGATCCAAGATCCTTCATTTCAAACTCAGAACTCAGCTCCACCTTTAGTTTTTCAATTTCTGACCTATGCTTACATGCTATAAGCATATCATCAACATAAATCAAAAGGTAGATAAAGGACATATCATTCAATTTTGCCAAATAAACGCAGCTGTCATATTTTGATCTTGAAAACCCTTTTGCAAGCATGAACTGATCAAACCTGTGGTGCCATTGCCTGAGGGACTGTTTTAGTCCATACAAAGATCTTTGTAGTAGGCAAACTTGTGTGGACTCTCCTTATTAACAAATCCCTCAAGCTGGCACATATAAATTTTCTCATCCAGAGTTCCATGCAGGAATGCAGTCTTGACATCAAGTTGCTCCAATTCCAAATCCTAAATTGCAGTTAGTGCCAATATGACTATGATTGAGGTGTGTTTCACCACGGGTGAGAACACCTCATGAAAGTCTACTCCTTCAACCTGAGAATATCCTTTTGCCACCAGTCGTGCTTTAAATCTAGCTTCCTTAACCCCAGGGATGCCCGGTTTCTTTTTGAAAACCCATTTGTAGCCAATCAACTTTTGTCCTTTAGGTCTATCAACCAGTATCCAAGTTTTATTTTTGAGCAACAACCTCATCTCTTCCTCCATAGCAACCTTCCATCGTAACCAGTTTATGCTTTTCTTTGCCTCAGAATAATTTGCAGGCTTATTCAAATCAACCCCATCAGCTACACTCAAGGCAAAAGCAATTAAATCTGCTATAGCAAACCTTGAAGGAGGTTTTATTTGTCTTCTTGTTCTATCCCGAGTCAACAGGTAGTCTCTGAGTTGATCATCTGATCCTGATTGAGCTGTTTCTTCATCGTCTTGGGTTATTTCTTGGTATGTCTCCTCAAGATCAGGGTCACCTGATATAATGGGTTCTTGACCTTGTACAGGAGCTCCACCTTCTTCAAATGAACCTGTAGACCTATCAAGAACTTCAACCTGTGATATTGGAGTCTGCTCAGCTTGTTCAAAGCTGGCTATTCCTTGAGAATTAATGTTAGTTTTATAAAACGCATTTTCATTGAAAGTTATATCTCTGCTTATGACACATTTTTGCTCTTCTAACAGCCATATTTTATAACCTTTTACACCATACGAGTAACCAAGGAAAATTCCCTTCTTGGCCCTCGGGTTCAGTTTACCCTGTTTCACATGCACATAAGCTATACAGCCAAATGTTCTAAGGTGTTTATAATCAGGTTTCTCATTTGACCATTTCTCATCAAGAACCATGAAATTTAAAGCAACATGAGGTGATCTATTGATTAAATAACATGCAGTAATGGCAGCCTCTGCCCAAAATTTCTTGGGCAAGCCAGATTCATCAAGCATACATCTTACTTTATTCATAATGGTCTTATTCATACGTTCAGCTAAACCGTTTTGTTGTGGTGTATCAGTGCAAGTATGATGTCTAGATATACCATTTTCATAACAGTATAATTTGAATTGATTACTGTAAAACTCTAAACCATTATCTGTTCGTAACCTCTCAATTTTCTTATTGGTTTGATTTTCAATCAAGTTTTTCCATTCAACAATCTTACTAAAAGCCTCATCTTTGGTCTTTAAAAAATAAATCCACACCTTTCTAGAAAAATCATCTAGAAAAATAATAAAGTATTGACAATTTGATAAAGACATAGGTACCTTTGGTGAGCCCCGTAAATCTGAATGTATGTAGCCTAGGATAGATTTTGTCTTGTGAACAGCATTTGCAAAACTCAACCTTTGTGCCTTTCCAAGTATACAACTTTCAAAAAACTCAAGATTAGTGATGTGCTTTTGATCTAGAAAACCTTGCTTGCTCAATTCCTATAGACCTTTGATGCTCATGTGGCCAAGTCTTCTGTGCCACAAAATTGTCTTATCAGTCTTCGTTACAGAGACTGCAACCTCTCCAATCATTGTTGCCCCTTGTAGTACATACAAGCCCTGCATTAGAATTCCTTTCATTACCACCATGGAACCTTTTACCACCTTTAAGACACCCTTTTCAGTCTTGTAAGAATAACCACTCAAATCCAGACTTCCAAGAGAGATCAAGTTTCTCTTTAAGTCTAGTATATGCCTGACATCTGTTATAAGCTTGACTGTGCCATCCCACATTTTTAGTCTCACAGATCCTATTCCATGAATTTTATAGGACACGTTGTTGCCCATCAAGACTCTTCCTTTGGACACCTCTGTATAGTCCAAGAACCAATCTTTTATGGGTGTCATGTGAAAAGTGCACCCAGAATCTAAAATCCATTCATCATTTGGATCATTGCTAGTGACAGCAAGAACATCCACAGTTTCAAAAATGTGTGAGACGTTGGTTGATTCTTCAGGACCGATTTGATCAATTTTAGGAGAATTTATCTTTCTTTGAGAACAATTTCTCCTAAAATGACCGTCCTTCTTACAAACCCAACATGTTTTTCTAGATCTTGACTTTGATCTTGAAAAATTCTTGTTTTTGCTAGGTTGATCTTTTCTCTCCATTGTTCTGCCTCTGACATTCAGTCCCTCAGCATTCAATCTTGATTACTTGAAATTGGCCCTTAAGTCCAATTCTTTTGAGTAGGCAGCCCCCATAACTTCTTCAAGGGAAAGAGTTTCTCTTCCATACTTAAGTGTGTCTCTTAATTGTTCATACTTCCTAGGCAGTGAATTCAACAAAAAAAATTGCCTGATCTTCTTCTTCAATCTTAACTTCTAGATTTTCCAAATCTGATAACAATTTAGTAAACTCATCTATATTTTCATCTATGGAGTTATTCTCATCCATTCTAAAACCATAGAATCGTTGTTTCAGATAGATTCGGTTGGGAAGAGATTTGGTCATATATAGCTGTTCTAACTTGTTCCACATACCACAGGCGATTTTTTCTTTAATAACCTTCCTAAGTATCTGATCACTTAGACTCAACACAATGGTATTTCTAGCCTTTTTAGGATCTCATCTTTGTTCTACACGGAGTTAGGAATCTTTGATTCTCCCTTTAGAGCTTCATCCAGTCCAAGATTGTCGAGATGTGCAATCATTTTCTCCCTCCATAGATTGAAGTCGTTTTTCCCATCGAACTTCTCGATTTCATATTTGGATGTCGTCATCTTTCGTTAATTGGAGATTTGACGATGGTAAAGTGTCGATCAGAGAGAGGGTAGACGAGGAACAGCGACTTCAAACCAGCTCCAAGAATCTCCTTCTTGCTAGAACGATCCCAGCTCTGATACCAATTTGTGAGGAATAAATCTCAAAAGAAACACGAAAAAACAAGATCTTCAACAAAACAACATGAACAACATAGGCGATTTATACTTGGTTCGGATCTTTAATGATCCTACATCTAAGTCAGGGCATCATTAGCCCTAGTTGAATCCACTAATAATAAGAATTACACACTCAATGTTACAGCACTCATATACAGTACTCTCTTTCTCTGTTTCAAGGAATTTGCCTAAGGAATATTTCACTCCTCTCACCCTTTTACAAGAAGGAGCCTAGAACTTTCTACATGCCCAGAGAAAAGAAACCCACTAGCTTAGAATGAACCCTCGAATCCTTTTTTTTTTTTTCTCTTCTCAGATATACATCAAACAAGTGTAATCTTGTATTAACAAAGCATATCACAACTCCAGCCAAGTCCAATGAGAGGTTGACACATCATCAAGAGTGAATCTTCACAAGCTGCAGGCTTGTACAGTATTACTCTTCTAATAAAACCACCTCATAACAACTTCAATTAGACACACGTTCACAGTCGAGGGCATCGATCTGTGGCCTGTTGGAGTTCTCAAGGTTGTTGAAGGTTATGGTCTGAAGAGGGGAAAGCTCGATGGAGTTTTTTTTTTTTTTTTGGGGGGGGGGGGGGGGGGGGGTACGGCGCAGAAGGATCCAGGTGCTCTGGTGGTTTTGGAGCCTTGCTCTCCTCAGTATGACGCTCTTCTGTGGGGCTACTTCAGCTGGCACCGCACCGAGTAGCAACGGCTTGTCTCTGTCATGCATCAGCGAAGGTTCATCTCTTCTCCCATACCTTTGTTTGTTGCAGCTGTCTCCAGGCTCTCCGCCTACAATGACCGGCTCGATTCAAACGGGTTCTACTTTGCTCATAATGTGGTCTTGACCTGTAATTTAAAGGCAGTCTTGCCTTCAGTTTTTGTATATGGTTGTGTTGTTGTTTTCATAGTTTGTAATAACACGAGTGGTCTTTCCACATTCTCTGGTTTTGTCTTGAGTCCAACCCATCTGAGTTTGCCCTCTACGGTGCTATTGTAGGTGACCATTATAATACAAGTTTTATATTTTTGATCGATCGGAGCTCTCCATCAATTGTAGCATAGATGTTGAATGAGCCAAAGTACTATCTTGTTAGTACACCTTATTAGCAGAAGTTTAATCCCCTTGAGCGTTTCACTAGAATTTACTGGTGGAGTCGATTTGGGATCGAGATTAGGTATTTTTGTGTGATATGGCCACTTTCATCAGTATTGATATGTCTATTTTCTTGGACTAGAATACAATCACCGTTAAAAAAAAACTCGAGCAAAGCGTATCTTCTATGTACTCTATATATAACATTGATGACTTTGATATGATAAGTCTTTGTCATATATAATGTTGTGTAAGGTAGTGGGCGATTAGAACGTACATGAAGTTGTTCCTTGGGTTTGGGTTTCTTCTTGACTGTTGATGAGAAACCCGCTGCCCAAGGAGGGAAAGAATAAAAGCTTCTTTCAAAGATAATTAATTACCTCGTTTGTTTTTGTTCTTAGAAATTTTAGAAATGTTTTTGTATATTTTTCGAGGCAAAAATTTTAAAAACATTATCAACACAATTCTTAAAAAATTCTTTTTTTAAAAACAAAAATATTTTCACCTATTTTGAAAACAGTACCAAACGGCCCTAATGTGTCCCTATATGCCAAAATTGCATATCCTTCTATAGTTAATTACATGTAATTCTTATTTGACACTAATGGCTTACTTTTCTAACTATTTATTTAGGGTCTTAATTTTCTAATATTAAACAACAAATACTTCACAAAAACTAATTCCCAAGCTCTCTATGCTCTTCAGTTTCATTAACCCCTCAAAAAAATTAAAATATTTTATTTTGTTCATTGCAAGGCACAAATGCATGAAAGGTAGCGTGCAAAAAAAACTGTCGTGGTATGTTTTAACGACGGTTAAAAATCGTCGTGTAATTATCCGTCGTGGTACCAATGAGACTTTTCACGACGTTTTTTTTACTGTTGTGGAATCCTTATTTTGGTAGGGTTCTAGGATCTTGAGATGAGGCTACCACGATGGTTTTCACTAAAAACCGTCATGAAACTCTAAACTTACACGATAGTTTTTAGAAAAACTGTCATAGAAGCTTTGCCTTACACGATGATTTTTATGAAAACCGTCATGTAAGGATCTTGTTTCACGACGGTTTTTACTAAAAAACCATCGTGAAAAAGTTGGTCTGAAGCTAAAAAAAACCAAAATTTCTAGTTTCCCATAGGATAAATAGTCTCATATTTTCACCATTAATACAATACCCTGATTTCATAATCACATAATTACATTGAACTATAAAATTTATACAGAATCATATATATATTTACATTGTAAAGTCATGTACTCTTTTCGTGCTTGCACAAGAGTTGATGAATTCTTGGTATCTAAGTCCATGATGTCATGTGTTAGGTGAAGAAACAACACCAAAAATAAATAGAATTAACAAAAATTATGAAATAAAATTAATTACCTAAAACACAAACACACAGTCATAGAAGCTTTTCATCAAACATGTGGTGAGCATCACAATAATACTTAAGCATCACAAACACATAAAAAGTAACCTATTCTCACACCAAAATGCTAAATGTTGTTCAAAGTTCTTTCAAACACCAAATACAAGTAACACATACTAAATGGCAAATAACAAATTAATATAACTCATATTAAAACTAAAGCTAAAGCTAAATAACACTAAAATTACCAAAAAATACTAAGTTTAGAACTAACAATAACACTAAAACTAAAACTATAGGTTTGAGATTTACCAATGGAGGTGGAGTCAATGGAACATCAAGGGATGAGTTGAACGGTGGTGGAGTCGGTAGAATGTCAAAGGATGAGGACGAACGGCGGCGAACGGTGTTGGGTTTGTTAGGGGTTGGGTTGAACAATGATGGGGTTGTGGAGAGAGTGACAGAGAAATATCAAAGTTGGTGGAATGCCATGAAGGTTGGGTTCGTTGGTGGCTGGGTTGTGGGGGGAGGAGTTAGAGAGAGAAATGAGTTTGAGAGTTAAAGAGGATTTGAATTAGAGAAATTTTGAATAAATAAGGAAGGCCATGGTGTTGGCGCAGGATTAAATGTGGACGGAGTACTAAAAAATTTAAATATGCAGAACCTAGTAAAAACCGTCGTATAAAATAACACCTACCATGACGGTTTTTAGTAAAAACTAAAAACTATCGTAAAAGGTCCCACATCACTAACATGACAGTTTTCGTATTTTCAGGCGTACTCTCTGTGTTTTACCTCCTGGTAAAAAATCGTTGTATAAAATTACACCTACCATGACAGTTTTTAGTAAAAACTAAAAACTATCGTGAAAGGTCCCGCATCACTAACATGACGGTTTTTGTATTTTCAGGAGTACTCTGTGTTTTTACCTCTCCTTACCATGACGAGTTTTGAAAAAACGTCTTTAAATAAGAGTTGTGTAATCTAAAGTTTCTAGTAATGGCGGTTTTCCTTTGGAAGATTAGTGTTGGTACGCCAGCTTTGAGATCTAAAGTCCAAGTAGGGGTAGAGGTATTCCTTTGATATGTTCTCTTTGTGAGTCCTGTTGAGACCATTTGTCAAGAGCAAACGAAATCTTAGAAAGGAAAAATAAGTAGAAAAACATACATACAAAATTTATAGTGGTAAATCCTCAATGTGTGAGCTACTTTCACTTTTAGTCGCTAACTGTAAAAAATTAAAATAATAATAATAATAATAACAATAATAATTTATTGTGAGAAAGAAGAAATTTATAAAAAAAAAAATTACACACTACTCCACTCTCTGTATTTTCTCTAACTTCTCCAACATACCCAAATTGGGCATCCTTTTTATGTCTAAGAAAATAAAGGCAATCAAATTTTACAACGTAAAATCCCCAAACTACTCTTAATGAAATTTTTTGACTTGGAGACTCTGCTCATGCATTCCCTAGGGAGGCTCCCCCCTCCAACACACACAAGGACCTGCCTATAAGATCAATCTTTCTAATCCTCTATGCAAGGCAAAAGTCATCAAGGTATCAAATTAAGCTCCATAACTTAACACACATTTGGACTATGTTGCTATCTTAGTTATTATTTTTGTTCCAACTGTGACAATGTCATCACCCGCGAATGGGGCTGTGTTAATTAAAAGTTAAGTAAAAAGTAGGAGAAAATTAAACAGGGATTAAAGAAAAACTACCTGATAAAGTCCACCAAAACTGCATTGACTTGTAAATAACAATGTAAATAAAAGAATCCACCTCACGAAGATTTAAAAGTCAGCATACAATAAGACAATACAAACTATACAGTACAGATTAGTACAACAAATACAAGTTAAATACTAAACCTCATCGAAAACATCAAACAACTCAAAGTATAGTCTCAAACACGACTAGTTCTACAAAAGCTAAGGGAAATATTTTAAAATAGAAAACTAGCTATGAGCAAAAGGCTCAATATGATGATAATTTACACAAAGTATAAAACATTTAATAAAACATATTGAATTTAAACAGTATAAAGCCTGGAAACTAGCTCACCAACTAAACAGTAATAACATATGATTTAACTCCAATGATAAATAAATTAAACACTTACTTTTAAGATGCAAACATATGATTTGTCATAAATCATAAAAATAATTTGAGAAACCCATTAACATCACATAGTGGCATGATCAGGTTTTTGGGACTTACACCTTGAGGGTACGAGTTGAACTTTGAAGGTCTGTTTGTTTCGAGTATTATTTAGACTCAATGGATCATGAGGATTCTTCATAGCTCCTCTTCTCTCTCTCTGCTCTAGCAACAATCATGATCAATAGCTCTTGGTTCTTTACGATCTCCATCATGGTCCAATGCTATCCTCAAGTTATCGTCGCTAGATTCATGACACCGACTTTAACGGATTTAACTGAGTTTGAAATCGCAAGGATAGTGATAAGATTAGATCTGGAGTCATTTTGGATCTTGTTGCCTGAAGTTGCAGTTGTTTCTCACAGCGGCCATTGGAGTCAATCCAGCTAGAGCATCCTCAGATATGTGATAAGATCTCATCGCACCGGCTTTTGAAATTTGAGATTGTCGTCCACTGTGATTTTGGTAAGATTTGACTAGATCTAATCATTTTAACGTAGATTGATTTTTATAGTATGATGTTAAATATTTTTTAATTGTGGCCCATGTGTTATATTCTTATTAGTTCTTTTATTTATTTAAAGAACAATAATTATGATTTAATAATTATTAGGCGTCAAAATCATATTGGTCATATGGAAGATATTTCTATTTATTGCACACATGGATGGTCTGTGGGTTATAAAAAGATCCTAATAGAAACTGGTCCTCTCTCTACCCATTAACGATATATTTTTCTTATTTTGTCAAAACGAAGAGGGGTTAAGAGAGAGAAACATAGTTTTCTTCAAAGGCCTCTTGTGTTCAATCATTTTCATCAAGTCTTCATCATGGATTAACGTATGTCTTCTTCACTAATTATTGTTATATAAAAATCATATAATTCAAAGATCTTGACATTATGTTTATACAATATTAGGATTTGTTTTGCATAATTAAGAAATTTTAGTAAGATGTGGTATCCGAGCAATAGGTTTTAGATCATATGATTTTCCATTAATGATTATTAATTTTTTCTTTGATTGAATTATTGAAAAATATTTTTAAATCTTCCGTTGAATGCTACCAATTTGATGATCAAAGGCTTCAAAGTTTCCTTCTCTGTATGTCTATATATTCAAGTAATGAGAAGACTCTCGTCCAGTTGTTTTTTTTTTTTTTCAAGCGTTGAACGGTTCTTCAAAAAAATCAAAACATTAATTACGGTTAAATGAATACGGTTATCATAGTCAAAGTTTTGATTTTTTTTTTTTCTTTGAAAAGAATTTCGTTTGAAGTTCAAAACAAAATAAAATAAGATACTGCAAAAAAAAGGGAGAGGACGGTTATAAAAGTAAGTGCAGATAATGGCTAAAATCATAGGATTTATTCCCCATGTTGAATGGAATTATGACTGCACGTTTCTAGTAAACAATTAAGCTATTAGCAAGTCAAAGTTTGTTTTCCTTGTTTAGCCCATTACTAGGACAACCTAAAGAGAACTCTTGGACCTTAAGTCCATTAAAGAAGGAAATGGGCATTAAAGTTTAAAGGCCCAAAGCTGGACTGGGTAATGGATCCAGGTTAAATCTGACCCAAATCAGTCTTGACCTGAACTCGTTGACTTTGACTTTGATTGTTGACCTTTGACTTTGACAAAAAAAAATTTCTAAAGCATTAAATTAGAGTTTTAAAATTAAATTAAATTGAAATAAAGGGGTCAAAAGCTTAAAGTTTACTGTTTATTAAGTTGTATAATATTATTATTTAATTTGATGTCTATATTATGAATAATTTATTAGTCACCAAAGTGGCCAAAGTAGAATGTTTCCATAGATATCAAATTAAATAAAATTCAATTACTCATGATTATGTGATGCTAATAATAAGATGATATGATGATATATTTTCTTTGTAATGGGTATGTTGAAGTTCATTGGTTATAAAATATTTAAAGATTACCCAAAGGTTGATTAGTTATTTTATAATCATAAACATAACAGTGGTTAATTGATATATTTGGTTAGATATATTTAGTACATCCAAAGATTGCAAGCATATCTAATTGGAATGTATTTAATTGCCCATTATGTGAAATTTAAAATGACAATAATAAGCATCAATTATGTTTATTGTCATACATTGTTAGATCACCCAAAGGAGAACTTCAATGTTCATTTATGCCTATGTGAATGTTATTTGAATCTGTATTATGTGTTTTTTATGACTCAAAGCATTAATGTGTGAGCATTCTATCTATTTGCAGATTTGTTCTTGTTTCTCTTCATCTGCAAGTTTCACCTATTATGAAGTTCAATGGGCTTAACTTTCCTGAATGGTCTGAACAAGTTTAGTTTCACTTAGGTGTTTTGAATCTTGATTTGGCACTCCTACATGACAAGCCCGCTGCTATTACTGACACTAGTAGTGCTGAACAGAGATCTTTCTATGATGCTTAGGAAAGATCAAACAAACTAAGCTTAATGTTCACGCGGATGATAATAGCAAAGAACATTAAGTCAATGATTTCAAAAACTGACAGTGCAAAGAAATTTATGGAATTTGTGGAAAATATGTTTCAATTTGACACTACTGATAAGTCAGTTGCTGGGACACCGATGGGTATGTTAACCACCATGAAGTTTGATGGTTCTCATACCATGCATGAGCATGTCACTAAGATAATAAACATAGTAGCAAGATCAGGATCCATGAGAATGAAAGTGGATTAAAGTTTCCTTGTGACATTCATTATGAACTCCTTGCCTCCTCAGTATGGTCCATTCCAAATAAATTACAATACAATAAAGGATAAATGAAATGTGACAAAATTACAAACTTTGCTTATTCAAGAGCAAACAAGACTGAAGAAGTAAGAAACTCGCTCAATTAATCTCATGGGTTAACTAGGAGCCCAAAAGAAACCAAGAAAGAAGAATCAAAAGGGCAACAAAGGACCACTGAAGGTTAAAGCATCATCTGCCCAAATCCACAAGAAGGAACAAAAGAAAGATGTGTGCCATTTCTATGGAAAGCCTGGACACTACAAGAAAGACTGCCTAAAACGTAAGACATGGTTCGAAAGTAAATGTAAGCCTAGTGCTTTCATATGTTTCAAATCGAATTTGGCAGAAGTTCCTCATAATACTTGATGGATTGATTCTGGTTGTACCACTTATGTTTCAAATACGATGCAAGGATTCCTTACGCCCAAAACCATAAAACGCAAATAAACAATTTATGCTATGGGGAACCTATTCAAAGCTCCAGTTGAAGCCATCGGAACTTATCGTTTTATTTTAGACATTGAACATCATTTAGATCTTTTTCAAACTTTTTATCTTTTTTCTGTTTCTCGTAATTTAATTTCTTTTTCAAAATTTGATGCAGCTGGATATTCTTATAAGTTTGGAAATGGATGTTGCAGTTTGTTTAAGCACAATCATTTTATTGGTTCTGGTCTTCTTTGTGATGGTTTATATAAATTAAAGCTTGATAATCTTTTTGCTAAGACTCTATTGACTTTGTATCATAATGTTGGTACTAAACGTAGTTTAGTGGTTGTGGCATAAACGTTTAGGTTATATATCCAAAGAAAGAATACAAAGATTGGTAAAGAATAAAATCCTTCTTCATTTGGATTTTATTGATCTTGGTATTTGTGTGGATTGTATTAAGGAAAAACACACAATTAAGAAAAAGGCCACAAGAAGCACACAGCTCTTTGAACTTGTACATACCAACATATGTGGGCCTTTTGATGTTTCATCTTTTGGTGGAGAAAAGTATTTTATTTCCTTTATTGATGACTTTTCACGTTATGGATATATCTATTTGTTGCATGAGAAATCTCAATCAGTAAATGCCTTAGAGGTATTTATTGCTGAGGTTGAAAGACAATTAGATAGAAAGGTAAAAATTGTCAGGTATGATAGAGGTGGTGAATATTATAAAAGGTACGATAAAATTGGACAATGCCCTAGTCCATTTGCTAAATTTCTTGAAAAGCATGGCATATGTGCTCAATACACAACGCCAAGTACATCAAAACAAAATGGTGTTACAGAAAGGCGTAATCGTACTTTAATAGATATGATTAGGAGTATGTTAAGCTATTCTTCTTTACCCTTATCATTGTGGATGTATGCTCTAAAAACTACCATGTATTTGTTAAACAAGGTTCCTAGTAAGGCAGTTCCACGGACTCCGTTTAAATTGTGGACAGGAAGGAAACCTAATTTAAGGCACCGATATATTTATGTTGCCCAGCAGAAATAAGAATTTATAACCCACATGAAAGAAACTGGATTCAAGAACAACTAGTGGTTTCTTCAATGGTTATCTAGAAAAATCTAAAGGGTTTAGATTTTATTGTCCTGGCCATAGTACGAGGATTGTTGAAACTGGAAATGCGAGGTTCATTGAAAATGGTGAATTCAGTGGGATTATGGAACTACATAAAGTAGAAATTCAAGAGGCTAGGGTGGAGATTCCTTTGCCTAAAACTTCTTCTTAAGTTGTTGTTTCCACAGTTGTTGAACACTTAGACGACCTACAAGAACAACAAATGAATGATGAAACACCCCATGATGAAGCTGTTACCAAAGAACCCATAGTGGATGAACCACAAGAGGTGGTATTAAGAAGATCTGAAAGGCAAAGAAGATCTGCTATCCTTGATGATTATGTGGTTTATCTACGTCAAAACTTGACTTGGGAATTGATGAGGATTCATTTTCATTTTCACAAGCCATGGAAAGTAATGATTCTATTAAGTGGTTAGACACCATGAAAGAAGTGTTGAAATCAATGGATCACAATAAAGTCTGGGATCTTATTGAATTGCCTGAAGGTTGTAAAAGAGTCGGGTGTAAGTGGGTTTTTAAGACCAAGTGTGACTTTAAAGGCAATATCAAACGGCATAAAGCTAGACTTGTTGCCAAAGGTTTCACTCAGAAAGACGGTGTTGACTACAAAGAAACCTTTTCTCCTATTTCTAAAAAGGACTCATTTAGAATTATCATGACATTAGTAGCTCATTATGATTTAGAGCTTTACCAAATGGATGTGGAAACCACCTTTTTGAATGGGAATTTAGAGAAAGAGGTCTATATGGACCAACTCGACGGTTTTGTTGTTAAAGGAAAGGAACACATGGTGTGTAAACTCAAGAAATGATTATACGGACTTAAACAAGCTTCCCAACAATGGTATCTTAAGTTCAAAGATACCATCACTTCCTTTAGATTTAAGGAGAACATTGTTGATCAATGTATATATCTGAAGGTAAGTGGGAGCAAGTTTATAATTTTGATTTTGTATGTTGATGAAATTTTGCTTGCTACAAATGATCTTGGCTTATTACATGAGACTAAGAAATTCATTTCTGAGAAGTTTGAAATGAAAGATATAGGTGAGGCATCCTACATGATTGGGATTGTAATATTCTGTGATAGATCACAGGGATTATTAGGATATTCTCAAAAAGCATATATTAACAAAGTTCCAAAGAGATTTAAAATGGAAAAGTGTACTGCAAGTGTCGTTCCTATTCAGAAAGGAGATAAATTGAGCCTTATGCAATGCTTAAAGAATTAATTGGAATGCAAAGAAATGGAACAGATTCTGTGTGCTTCTATCGTTGGTAACTTGATGTATGCTCGGACTTGTACTAAGCCAAACATCAGTTTTGCCGTTGGAATGCTGGGTAGATATCAAAGTAATCCGGGATTGGATAATTGGAAAGCTACCAAGAAGGTGTTAAGATATTTGCAAGGAACAGAAGGTCACATGCTTACTTATAGAAGATCCGATCATCTTAAGATGATAGGATATTTAGATTCAGATTATGCTTGATGTATTGATACAAGAAAATCCACATTTGGCTACTTGTTCCTTTTAGCTGGAGAAGCAGTCTCATGGAAGAGCGCAAAGCAATCTGTCATCGCTGCATTGACTATAGAAGCTGAGTTTGTGGCATGCTTTGAGGCCACTGTTCATGGATTATGGCTGTGGAACTTTGTTTCAAGACTTAAAATTGTCGACAGCATTGCTAAGCCGTTGAAAATTTATTGTGATAATTCCGCAGTAGTCTTCTTCAAAAACGACAAGTATTCAAAAGGTGCTAAACATATGGAATTGAAATACTTTGCCATCAAAGACGAAGTTCATAAACAAAGAGTGTCAATCGAACACATTAGCACAAATCTCATGATTGTGGATCCATTGACAAAAGGGTTGCTACCAAAGACATTTAATGAACATGTTGAAAGAATGGGCATTACTGAAAACCATGATTGACATTATGATGATGTTTTATGTTCTTTATGTATTTGACACTCTGAGCTCAATTAATTTTTGTTTCTGATATTTTAATGCATCCTGTTTGATTATATTAGTTGTTGTATGTACATGAATAAATTATGTTGATATAACAGGATTTGTCTCTGACAAAGACATTATTGTTAGACCATTATGGTATATCTCTCATTGCAGGTCATATTAAGTATAGAACTAATACTGTGATACATAAAAAGGACTATGTCTATCTAATGACATACAACCGCTATGATCCTTATTAGTTTTTACTTAATAGTGATTTATGATTTAACCAATTTACGAAGGGATTTAGTTTATATTTTGCACATTATGTTCTATTATTAAACCAAGAAGTTGGATAATGTCACATGGACCAAGTGGGTGAATGTTAAATATTTTTTAATTGTAGTCCACATGTCATATTCCTATTAGTTGTTTTATTTATTTAAAGAACAATAATTATAGTTTAATAATTATTAGGTGTCAAAATCCTATTGGTCATAAGGGAGATATTTTCTATTTATTGTGCACATTGATGGTATGTAGATTATAAAAGGATCCTAATAGAAACTGGTCCTCCCTTTACCCATTAACGATATATTTTTCTCTCCATCAAAAAAAGTATTTGTCAAAACTAAGAGGAGTTAAGAGAGAGAAACACAGTTTTCTTCAAAGGCCTCTTGTGTACGTTATGTCTTTATCATGAATCAATGTATGTCTTCTTCTTTAATTATTGTTATGTGAGAATCATATAGTTCAAAGATCTTGGCATAATTATGTAATATTAGGGTTTGTTTTGCATAATTAAGAAATTTTCCTAACATATGATTCCTGAGTCTTTAGTGTTGTTTTTCAATTATCTTTGTTAGTTCCTCTTTTATAAGTTCTATTTAGTTTTGTAATTCAGGTAATGAATTATTTGGTGAATTATAATTCATTTTTTTGGTCGTTACTTTTGCCATTAATTTCGACCAAGTAGTTAGATGCTACATGTAGAGTGAGTTCTATGGCCACGGTCAAGTCCCAACCATTGCTTCGTTTTCTTTGGTCATATGGAGTGATTGCCTCTGGTCATATGTGGCATGTAATTGTGGGACTTCGCAATTGTTAAAGTTTTCTTTGTATTGATTAAGTTTTAAACATGTGGATTTGGTTCTCAATCTTTTACCTTTGTTTTGTTGTCTTATTGTTCTAGACAATGATTTTCCGGTTTGTAAATTTTGGGTTGATTATATTTTCTACATTTTTAGATTTAAGATTTGTTGTTAATTTGTTTCAATTGGATTTTTGGATGTTTCTAGATTGTTTTATGTTTAATTTGGCAATTTCGGTTATTTTTTAGACAGAATCTAGCATGTTCTATGTTGGAATCTAACACGTCTGTGTTGGAATCTAGCGGATTCTGCTTTGGAACCTGGTGGGTTCTAGCTCTGTGATAGAATCTGGTGGTTCCGGTAACATTTTACGAAATATGGCGGGTCTCATGTTGGAATCTAGCTCTATGTTGGACCCTTGGCAAGTTAAAACCCGGCACCCGCGCCATCAAACAGAGGCAGTTGGCACTTTTTTGTTTCAAAAAAAATATTTTGGAATCAAGTAGGTTCGAAGTTGGAACCTAGCAGGTTACAACCCTGTACCAACGCCACAAACCAGAAGTAGTTGGTGCTTCTTTGTTTCAAAAAAAATGTTAGAATTTGGTAGGTTCTAAGTTAGAACCTAGCAAGTTACTATATGGCATCCCGCTCTGAGAATCAGAGGTGGGTTCCGACGGGTTCCAAGATAGAACCTAGCAGGTTTTAGTGGGTACCGAGACAAAACCTAACAGGTTCTATTTTGGGAAGAAGGGTAATATAGTCTTTTAATAAATTATCTTTCTTTATTAATGGGGTAGTTTTGAAAATAGTCTTTTAGGGTAATCTTGAATAGATGCTTCTTTATGAGGGCATTCTTGTAAGTTGTTCAAACATTTAAGTCCCAATCTAACCCATGAAACTAATTAAGGCCACTTACAAGCAAACACACAAATAGTCACTTTCTCATGATACACTGATTAAAATTGTACACGTATTATTTTGCCATGAGTGCAAATGATCTAGCAAATTATATTTAGGGCAATATTAAATCTTGTGACGAAGTTGAAATGAATTTCTACTTATTTCGAAGCCTGAGAAAATGTGACAAGTGAAAGGCATTGGGTCCTCTGAACAAGCTAGACTACCTAATTATATCAAATAGCAAAATTATATTGTGTACCGTTTTTCGAACAAGTCGGTTACAATCACAAATAATTTCATAAGAAAAACTCATGCTACAATAGTACTCGTAGTTTCCCTTTCAATAACTCAAGGCAACACGCCATACATGATCTATCAACAATGATTGAAAATAAAAATCAAGATGCTATGAATAACTATATTTATTCTTTTGTATACTCCCAGACTTCATCAGGTATCTCGGTAATAATTATAAATGCAATGCAAATACGTAATTATTTGCTAAATTTGTGCCTGAGAATTTACAGGCATCACAAGTTTGATGATGGTTTTACTCCCTCAAGAGAGGTTTCCTATTGGCACTTACCGGTAAACTCCATGATAAGAAGTTTGGTCCTGTTGAGATCTTGAGTGCACTGCTGCAGAGCCTTAGTGGCTGTTTATTTCATTTCTTGTTTGTCGTTTGCTATTACTATTTTAGCTTCTTGTTGTATATAATCAACGGTTGGTAAGTTGCGTCGTTTAAGCCAAGGTTGAGAACGACGTTCTTCTGCGTAGCGACCTGCTCCATTTTATTATTTCATTTCTGTTGCTTGTAATCAGAGTTCTGTTTGGCTATTCTTTTCCACCGGTCAGACCAATCTTTGAATTGATTTGCCTTTACATCAATATAGTTTGGCTGAGCAAGGACTGACGTTTCCCTCACTCCAGCGTTTCCCGATTAGCCCTTGATTTTTCTGATTGACTCTCCATCAGATGTGCACTCATGTGGCATACATTGCACACCGAGGACATGGAGTACAACCCCAAGCCATTGAACATCAAATACTTGAAATTGTTATCGTCGATGTCCTTGTCATGGTCGGAGGGTTTGAAATGGATGAGAAAGAACATCAATTACTTAAAAATGTCATCGTCGGCCTCCTTGTCACGGTCGGAGGGTTTAAATCGGATGCACAGGGGTTGGAGTAAAAGTAGAGTGCATAAGTTTACCTCAAATGCCCACATTCACATGAGATTCAATTGTTAAACGTATAACATAATAGAGGACCAAAACAGAAGTTCACCCCAAAAAAAGTTCAAAGACCATCAGAGGGAACAACCTGGGGTCTTCGTGAGTGCTCTTCCATGCTTTAGTGACATAGATACTCTTGAAAACCCGTGGGGGTATGCATTACACCAATTGGAATGTCACGATTGATCATTCTTCTAAACTAGAAAATTAACACGAATCACAAGGAACCTTTTTCTTATCCTTTTTGGCTAACATTAACTTGCCAATGGAGAAGATCAAATAAGAAACAATTATTGAAAATTTTCAATTATTATCGCGGGTAAAAGTTTCTGGGATTGAAGCAATCAGATGCAGCAGCCATTACCTGATTGCCAGTGTATGTGAAATGAATACAAATACATTCATGAACAAAAGCAAAAGTTGGCTAGAAGGTTTCAGAATACCACTGTTTATTCACGTCAAACACAATAGCCCCTCTAAACAGGCAGTCATTCTTAGAAAAACATCGAGGCTATTGTTTATAAAGCCTCCTCCTCACTGAGAAAGCAAAACAGAGAGAAGAATTATGCAGATGCTTTTTCACGGTTCAAGAAGCCTGGTAACAAGCAAAAATATACGAGTCATCAGCAACTACTTGCAAATATATACATATATATATAATACACACAGAGACATATATATGTCCTCTCCATGAATACTACTAGCACGCTACATTTAGAAACATAGTCTAAGAAACCAAGTGAGGTAATAATTGAACAATAACACCAAATCCTACAGCAGAAAGGAGTTAGTTTATCGAAGTCATGGGCAAAAGGATCATACCATCATACCATCTGGAAGAGAGGGTGGAAGAATAGCTGTGAAGCACTCACTGAACTACACACAAGAAATAGGTGTTCCTAACTACACACTTCTCCCCAGTAATGATTTCTGGATGTTCTTAGATTATTCCCTATCCTCCTAAAGCACAACTCGTTAGTCAGAGAGGGAAACGCACGAGACTCAACACATATTGGCATAACTGTGCCAGATACAACACCAAATCAAGACCATTAACCTAAACAATCGAAAACAATTTCAAAAAAAAAGAACCAAATCAGGAGCAGCGTCACCAGTCCAGGATGGTATTTTCTCACTCTTCAAATGCTCACCACAGCATCTATCGAGCACTATACGAGGCTGAAGGAAACAAAAGAAAAGACAATCTGCTAACAATACATGTAAGATTGGAAATGTACCAACCTCTATTCCTAGTAAACATACATATATCTTGTAAAACAACGTACATGCACCAAACAACAAAAACGCCAAGTTTAGAATTGAAGTTTCTACCCCTGCCCTTAGGAAGTATTCTATAGAATGTGTTTGGTAAACGAACCAAAGGGATTAACACCTCCTCTGCAATAGCTTTTTTCCTATAACCGGCAGGGATTAGCTTTCTTCCTACAACTTCTGTGCAACGCTTATTTTACAAGCTTTAGCAAAATACCGAAAAGGGGCCAAAAAGTTGCACCGGAAAGTGGAAAGCTTGAAACTGAGGGTAAAATCTCTCACAAAGAATTCCCCGACGGAAAGCCCTGACATAGCTCGATCCATTAGTTGAACATATCAATACCCTTTAACATATCTAATATCATACTGAAACGGGTTAATCTGTTATGTTACCAACTAAGGCTTTGTTTGGCAATATCATTCCAACTATATAATTTTAACTGCTACCGCATAGAGCTTTCACATGATACTATAAGTTCGTTTTTATTTTTTGTTCTAACTATTTTACCAAACGCACTCCAAACTAAAGCAACAAGCACTAAGAGGTTCAAAGAAAATTACAACATGAATCAATTTGAATCCTCCTTTGCCCAATTCAAACTCCTCATTGTCAACAAAACTATATAACCAATAGATTACACAATTACACAAAGTACGTTATGTTAAAATCGTCAATAGGAAGAAGCTAAACAAAAAACTAAAACACCCAAAAAAAACCCACAAATGATACCATATCAACAACCAAGGCAAATCAACAAAGCAAAGAACTTTAGCATTCCCACAATCCAAACATTCAAATTAGGAATCCCTAATCAGAACCACAAAAATCAATTAGCTTCCAAAATCCAAAGAATTGACCAACCTAAAAAAAGATGCATTCATCTCTGATAGCCTCCACCGCGAGCGTTGTAGTCTTCTTCGACGGTTTGAGTCAAGTAAACCCTAGGGAAGTCAGCGATGTCGAAGGTGGTCTCCTTCTTCATGCGCTCGACGTCGGCCTTCTTGAGGACAGTGCGGCGTTTCGGCGGGCGGTTGCGGCGCTGGTCTCTGGTGAAGTACTTGATATCGTAGACGGTCTCAGGGTTGGAGGTCGGGACGGAGGGCTTGAGCTTGGTGGTGGCCGGGCAGGCGAGGCGGTACTCGAGGGCGGAGTGGAGGGCGGAGCGGTACTCGGGGTCGGCGCAGGGGCCGGTGATCTCCCATGGCTTCTTGAAGAAGCGCTTCAGGGATTGGAAGAGGGACGTCGTCGCTGCGGATGCGGATTTCGCCATTGTTGAGTTGGGAGAAAGGGGAATGTAAGTTCTTGAATTTGGGGGAGTTTTTTGGAAGATTTTGATGAAACGGACAAAAAAAAATTTGAATTGGGTAAAAGTTTTTTTTTTTTTTTAATAAAAAAAACATGTTTTTTTGTTTAGGTAAACTGTCTCAGTTTTTTCAACAAAATAAGAAAAATGACTATAGCAGAATAAGGAACCTCAACATGATAAAAAATAAAAAATAAAAACCGTTTTGATATCCAAAAAACCTTTTTTTTGATGTCAAAAACTGTTCAAAAAAAAGTGGTCTATTTGCCAAAAAAAAATTTGGACTGGGCCTCTTTCTCAAAATGCCCCGAGTTTTTTGGTGCTTTGTAATTGGGAAGATTTTGACAAAAGGGCCTAAAAAAAAATTCTAATTGGGTAAATAGTCTCTTTTTTTTTTTTTAACCACAAAACATGCTCTCTTTTTTTAACCAAAAATGGCCTCTTATAATTGTTGGCGTAGGAGATCAGCAACGACGTGTTCTTTGTTATACCAACGACATGTCGTTTTGAAGCTCGACTTCTATTATGATGATCGAGGGCTAAAATAATTTCTCATACCGCATGTTGTCCTCTTCTATTCCTTCTGTTGAATGTGTGATAAGCAAACAAAAGTTTGAGATTATCAGTCTAAACCTTTAAGATCGTGCATATGATGGACAGATTATGTGGAAGACATGAATCTTAAAGATGATGGTCTAAATGATAAGATCCATAATCGAGAAAATAAAGTTGGGTACTTTATTCATGCTAAGATTATTATGTTGTCTACATCCCTAATGGGAAATGTCTTGTCTTGGTCATTAGAATGGGATTCTGCTAGTAGAAACATTGTTATTTTGTCATAGGTGATGATATATTGGATCGAGGCAACAAGTTGAATTGATTTAGTTAATAATTCCATTTGTTTAAATCAATTCATTTTAGACAATCATATATGTTGTGTCTTAATCCTGAAATAACTGATGGGCCCGTATTCTTGACTTATGTCTTTTGATGCATCAAAAGGTGACATCCTGATTTGATGACGGTATACATACCGGTATGTTGGAGACATGATTCTTAATTGATGTAGACTCGTTATTCATAGATATAGAATCCATAACTCTTTTGTAAAGTTAATGATATTCTCTTATATGCATTATCTTGTATTGAAAGACTAAAGTACTCAACCATTAGGATACATAGGTTTAACCAAATGGTATATTAGTTATGAATAGTAACTATTCCAATAGTGAGACAATAGAATGTAAGATAAAAATAATCAGGAAGGTAGAATGAAATTTATCCTCAAGCCAATTACGAATATCCTATGAGGATGTGACATATTATGATATGTCATGGACGGTTAGCTTGTTGGAGCTTTGTAATTTTATATAGTGCGAGAGTGCAGCTCTAAGCTTTTAGTGGAATAGCGTTAGAGTTGATAAATATAAAATATGTTTGTATTTTATAATTATAAGAGCTTGGTCTATATATATTCATCAGGTCTATTTTGCTAGCTCATAATAAATCATGTAACAAAACGGTGTGTTTTTCCTACATATTAGTCACTTATGTTAAATTATTAGATTGACTAAAATTTGAGTTAATTGGATTTAATAATTCATGTTAGTTTATCAGTTGGATTAATTTTGTGAATTAATTCAAGTTAAACATGTTGAATTATTTGGATAATATTTTATTTGTATAGGTTTACATGTATATGACTATTTTAATAAGATAACTTTTCTATTAGGTTATTTGAATTAAAATTGAGGCTCTATAAATGATACTTGCGCCAAATAAGATAGGATTTATCCAATTGGTTGAGGTTGGATCAATCAAATAAGTTTGTGAAGTCAAACTTCAAATTAGAATCGAAGTCTCCGATAGCGCGGTCAACCACGATACACTAGGCGCGATCGATCGCAACAGTTAGAGTCTAAAAATGTGTCTACATGTTTTTACTATAAAGTTGATCCAAACTCAAATTTTGAAGCCTAATCTAATAAGGTTTAACCCCAAATCCGACTACTATAAATAAGGGGTGAGTTTGTTTTGTTATTCAGATCATTTAAGAAGTATAGAATGAGTACTTTAGTGAGAGAAACTCTGACACTCCCTTAGAGCTATTGTTCAACATCAAGAATCATAGCTTTAGATTTTCTCAAGTGGTTGGAATAAGAATCACTGGAGAAAAAGCAGTATGATGTGCAACCCCCTATACTCCGATCATGGATAGAAAATAGCAAAGACGACCGGTTAGTTGAGGCTCTTTTAAAACATTTTTCTCTTCACAAATTCCTATTACTTTCAGTATTTAAAAGAGGTATCTAAAATCTATTATTAATTTATATGCTTTGCATATCAAACTTGTTATTTAGAAAATACTCTGATTTAAAATTTTTTAAATTTCCGTTGCGTACTGTTCTCCAACACTAGCGACTTTGTCAGCAGCCGAAAAATACTATATTTACATAAAAATACTATATTTTTGTGTAATTATAAAAATTTACCTATGATGTTATTGAACACCACCAACTAAGCCACCGGTATCGACGACGTCATCGGCATCACCGGCATCGACAACATCACTTGCGGCCTGATTTACTAGTACATATCATATTTATATGTAAATACACATATTTACCAAAAAATTCATAAAACTATTGGAACGATTTTAGTATCACCAATGGAAAATATCGTCTTTACTGATAAATCCATCAAGAACAAGCTATAAAAGCAGTAAAAAAATCTCCTATAAATTTTTTTTTTAAATTGTACATTATTGTTTTATATCCAGATTTTTGTTTCATCATTAAAAAAATAATAAAAAAAACCCATAAAAATGAAGGCACCTACTTCAAGGCAGAGATAGTAGCAACGTTGGGTGACGATGTTTGATTATAGATCTAGCTTCATGGGTTCTAAGGGAAGAAAGGATCTAATCGCCAATGGAGAGATCGATAGTGGAACCACCCAAGCACCACCATTCTAAAATGATGTTGGCGATTATTCGCGATGACCATTGTAGTAGAGCATTTACGAAGATATGATAGAGAACAACAAAGCTAGGAGATTGTCGATCGAAGCTCAGAATAGTGCAAGCAAAGGTCATAAACCACTAATCAAACCTTGGAGATCACCAATCAACAACAAAAAGGGTCGACAGAGGTAGTTCGTTATAGATTATCTCTCACCGGTTGTCATCATGCTATGGTCGCCGATGGGATCATTGGAGCTAGGTTATGGGTGGGGGCGCCATTCTAATTGGCTTGTCAAAGCTCAACCGTAGAGGTGGTCAATAAAGAGGAGGACGAGAGAGGGGATGAGGAAATAGATTGTGATAGAGATAGAGAAAAAGAATATGAACAGATGAAGGAAAATGATGAAGGAATAAAAAAAAGGAAAAAAGAAAAAATGTGTTTAGGATCGGGGTATTTTGAGTTTTTCATGTTTGTAAAATATTGACTAATTCTAAATATGTTATTTTTAAACCTTTTTCAAACTTGTGACATAATTTATTAACGAATAACAAAATCTGCTATTTGATACAATTTCTCTAGATTAGATATTTTAATTAAAAGGAAGACCCAGCATGGCCCGCCTGTGTCTTTATAAGGGAATTACACTGACACCTCTTGTGTTTTGTCAAAATTACAAAGACCGTCGACCAAAACTAATCACACTACCACCCTCTAACTGTTCAAAAAAATTATAAAAAGACCTCTTCTATTAGTTAACTGTGAAGGTTGACCGTTAGTTGACAATTAATTTGTTCAAAATGCCAAAAATGCCCTTCCATCCATTAAAAAATGCTTTAGGGTTTGTTTAGTGCATAGGTTTAGAATAGTTTGGTTTAGAATTTTATGGTTTAATAGGATCATATCATGCACATCCATGCAAGATATTTGGCACAATTTAGAAATAATTCATGAAGGAACAAATCAAGTTAAAGAGACTAAAATAAATTATCGAATCAAGTTAAAGAGACTAAAATAAATTATCTTCTTTGTGACTAAATGTATACTAGATTTACGGATATTATTAATGGTCTCAATTCGCTTGGTAGGATTTTCAAAACAAGTGAGTTGGTTAGAAAACTTGTCTGATCCTTACCTCCTTTATGGCATGTCAAGAGGATGACTTCGAAGAAGCAAAAGATTTATCAACTCTACCATTAAAAGAGTTAATTGGTTCCCTTGTGACCCATGAAATTTCAAGAAGGCGAAATAAAGAATAAGAAGATAAGAAAAAGAAATTTGGAATTTTTTTGAAAGCTTCCACTCTCAAAAAAGAATATTCGGATCACGAGGAGCCAAGAGAAATCGCCAACATGTGCTTCTTAGTCATAGAAAACAATGATGATAATGAGGTAAGTACTTTTAACTCTTTCAATGATGATAATGATGATATTGATGATATTGATGTTGAAGAATTATCTAGAGCATTTGATGAATTGCATGATGATTATGAAAACTTGCTCTTAGAAATTCCACGCTAAAAAAAGTTTCTATTCTTTTAGAAGAAGTTGAAGTTTTGAAAAGTGAAAAATCTAAGAATGATGCTTTAGTTATTGAGAATGCATCATTAAACAAAAAAGTTGATGACCTAACTACAACAATATTAAAATTCATCAATGGAAAGAAAATTTAGAAATAATGCTTGGTAACCAAAGATGTATTTTTAACAAGGGTGGTTTACGATATAAACTATACATTGATCAAAAGTATTTCAAAAATTATTTTATTAAAACATCAACTTGTTCTCAAAACGTAAAATATGTATGTACCCATAACAATCAACATAGAGACATACTACATTTTATTGTTATATCAAGAAAAGTGCAAATTTTAGAGTAAAACAAAGATGGATTCCCAAAGGCTCAACGACTAACGAGAAAGGACCCAAAGCTATATGGGTACCAAAAATCAAAAATTAATTTGTTTTGTAGTGAGGATGAAAATGTTCCTAGATAGAAAAGGATCAAAAATATGAAGAGGAATCCTTCATATGACTTCGGAGATATCACAAATTCTACAAAACATGACAAGGAATTAAAAAGGGGATGGGCTAAATGCAATTATGCAAAACAAAGTCTAGTTATTGGCCCAAGGTTTCAATCTAGAAGAAGGTTGTGTATTTCTAACTCATTTGTACTTAATTTTATCTTATTATTTGTGGATTTTGATATATCATGTTAATTGAAATCTTTATGATGAATGATTGAATATTTCCTATATATCTAGTTTTATCTTCTCATTAGAATTAGTTTCATGCTTATTTTTGGTCAATAAGATATTCTCACTGTAATTATTGTACATGCATGTTTGCCTTCATGAATCGTCTTCTTTAACATGCATAATTTGATTATTGAATATGATTTTATTGATTTTATGTTTGATCTGAATTTGTTCAAAGATAAACTCATATTTAGTTTAAAATTTATTTGAGTTTAAATTAATTTTAAAAGGAAATTGATTCATGAAGGGACAAACCAAGTCAAAGAAATAGCTTAGGAATGTAATTCTAGCAACCCCGACAGCCGCAGTATGTGTAACCCGGCCAACCGGGCTGTCGGGAGGTCCAATTCTAGACTCGACGTGATTTTTTAAAAAAAAATTTCCCCTCTTTTCTCATCATTTGCATTATAACCCTATTTAGTTGGATAATTTGAATTATTTTATATTATCTCTCTTTTTGTTAATGATAAAGGGGGAGAGAAATATGATTGATGGCTATGATTATATATATGATTGCATAGATTGTTTTGAATCAGGGGAAGAAGATGTGTGTGACGACCCGCCTTTTCGGGCAGTCACTTTTCTTTCATAATCATCGTTGACTAAACAGTAATCTTACTTACTTAGTAAGAAAATACTGTAGTAAAATTTTTTTTTTCTTTCCTTAAACGTTCTTTAAAAACTGACGCGACCTCTGTCGCATTCAAGTTGAGACATCGCTCAACACTTGCCCTTAAAATCATTTCAAAACGTTTCTTAAAACTTAATAAGAAACATTTATTAAATCATAGTTTAAAACTTTACTTTATAATTACATAAAACAATCCATAAACTGTATTTTAAAACTTTGAATGCAATTCTTAAAACTCTGATTTTCTTTAAACTTCGAAAACACAACATTAAACAATGGAAAACATTTTCTTTACATAGCGGAAGCAAACAGTGATGGTATCCATACCCAAATCTTCGCATCTGTCCTCCGCAGCACCCAGCTCTTCTAACGGGTCCTATTGGTCACCCATAAATTACCTACAGCATGAAAAACTTTTAATGAGCTTTCGCTCAGCAAGTTCAAACATAATCTCACAAAGCATTTAAACATGCTTTAAAAACTTTTCTCATGAAAACTTTTCTCTTGAAACGTTCTTCATGAACGTTTCCCATAAACCTTTCTGAAAACGTTTTTCATAAACGTTTTCCATAAAACATTTCTGAAACGTTTTACATAAACGTTTTTCATAGAACATTTTTGAAAACCTTTTTCATAAAACATTTCTAAAACGTTTTTCTTAAAACGTCATTCGTAAACCTTTTCTTGCAAACATGAAATGTTTTTCATAAACATTTAATGTAAAACCTTTCTCTTAAAACATTTCTTGAACGTTTATCTTAAAACGTCGTTCATAAACCGTTTCTTGAAAACATGAAAACGTTATTCATAAACATTTATCGTAAACATTTTTCAGAATGTTTTCCATAAACATAACATATAAACATTTCATAAAAAAGCATTCAAGTAACATCAG
Source organism: Artocarpus heterophyllus (assembly GCA_025403435.1). NCBI lineage: Eukaryota > Viridiplantae > Streptophyta > Magnoliopsida > Rosales > Moraceae > Artocarpus > Artocarpus heterophyllus. The sequence continues at coordinate 14,537,673 of CM046345.1, read as the reverse complement.
AATGCATGACTCCATTTATGCTCAATTATTAACTTCAATTATGAGCATTTTATGAACGTTCTATAAACTTAAATATTCATTTCTTTCTCAACCTTTATTCTTGTTCCTTACTTTCTTTATCTTATAACCTTCCTTTTCCTTACTTTACTTTAGTGTTCGTACCAACTCATTAATCATGAGATCATAAACATGATGCTTCCCTTGTGGAAGACTTGAGACCATCAAACATTGAGGTCTTGTACCTCACCTTTAGGAGGTTAAACTTTAATTTTACTTTCATTACCTCATAACAAAGAGGCTGGTACGACACTTTCTGTTTACCTTATACGTTACCTTCTTATTAACTTTAGTGAGCATTTCAAATGCAATCACATCATATGCAATACACTTGCAATTCATAGCTTATACTATAAAACCAATTGCATAATAAATGCAACTCATTGCATAACAAATGCAACATAAAATGTAAACACATTTTGCAAATCATAACTTGCATTCTAACACTCATTGCATAACAATTGCAACATATTGCTTAATAAATACATCATAAAATGCAAACACATTTTGCGAACTATAACTTTTTTTTTTCTTAAATTTATTGCACAACAAATGCAACTTATTGCATAGTAAATGCATCATTAAACCTTTAACTTAAACTATAAAACATTATGCATTGTCATAATGCAAAACATACTTTCAATACTTTGAAAATCATAACTTAAACTTTTAAATAACATTATGCATATCAATATGCAAATAAACCTTTAGCATAACGATTGCAAATTCATTGCAAATCTTTTTCTTGAACTTTAAAACTTCTTGCATAATAAATGCAAACATACTTTAAAAACAACTTGCTTAACACTTTGCAAACACATTTGCAAACATATAAATAAGCATTTAAAAATCATTTACTTCATGCTGTAGGTGAGGTTTGAAACTTACCCAAACTATGCTCTAGCGTTCTCTATTCCGTTCCTTTCTCGTTCCTTTTCCTTCCATTGGTCGGCCTCTGTGTCCTGATCAAACGACAGCCGACTCATTAATTAACTTTCTTTATTATCAATCCACTCGATTGATAATAAAACGTAAACATTAATCATTCTTTCCTTATTCATAACTTGGTATATTATCGGTCTACCATTCTCTTACTCAACCTTATAAACTGTCAGTTTACATTTCCTTCAATTAGCCTTGTAACCCACCGGGGTTACTTTTCCTTTTAACTTTGTAACCCATCGGTTACCTCTCGTTTACTTAAAACATCCCTCGTTAAATCTTGATCTCACATGACCGTTACGTTACTTAACGTATCACGGAACATTTTCCATCTAATAACATTATGCTAAATCGGAGTGTTCGACTCCGTTCTAGCCGTTTCCTTAAAAATGACGATTTTACCCTTAACGGGTTTTTTTGTCACCTTATAACGTTATAAAACCTATTCTTACATAAAACAGTGTAACAATCACTGATCATGCATTTCATAAATTTCTATGAAAGCATCTAAAACAGTTTATTCTAAAACAGTTCAAACTGCATGCGAGATTCCTACTTACTTGAACTCCAAGCTAAGCAGATCCAGTTGTATCTCGCTGCATCTACAGTATGTGAAGCATCCTCTGCAGTGCTCCTCGAGCGACCATAAATGGCTAGGAATGCTTCCTGGAGATCATTCATTCTTGAAAACATCATTCTGGACTCCGATATTGCTGTTTGAATCGCCTCGATCCGCGTGCAGTCGGTACCAGACGATTTTCATCGGAGTGGAATTAGCTCGAACGGAGGTCACCATTGCGTTCAGAGCGTCGAAACGAGTCGGGAGGCGGTCTCGGATCTTCGATCGGAGGTCCGGATCACAAAATCTCATTTTGCCCTTTGACCGGCCGTTGACCGCCGTTGACCGGCAGTTGACCGGCGGCGGTTGGCTCCGTTGAGGGCTGAGCTCGAGCCTACCCCCCCTAATTCGACCCTCCTGAGTCGATTGGTGGGGTCAATTTCACCCAATTCGGCCTCCATCTGCTCCAATCGAGGATGGATTTCTCGGCTAACACCGGCGGCTCTGATCTCGGTCCTCCGGCGACGGTAGCCCAAAATTGCCTTGGGCGTTTTCTTCCCCGTGACCCTCTGAGCATTTCCCCTATGGTGGGGCAGCTCAACACCACGTGGAACGGCGGCTCCACCTCCTCACGGCGGCGCTCCACGGTGGACCTTGGTTCTCCGCCTTCTCGCGGTGTTTCCCCAAAATTGAGGTGTTGGGAAGCTTCCTCTCGGTCCTCTGAACGTGTTTGTGCCTTCAATTTGGCACAAAACGGCCTAAAATGGCCAACCCAAACTCACCCACGTCGACGGTGGCGGGTGCCTTCGTTCTCCGGCGAGGGGCGGCGGAATGGAGCAATTGACCGAGGGGTCTTGCTCGCCGTCGCCCTCTGATCATTTTGGCACCGGCGGTGTGCCACACCGCCACCAGGCACGACGGCTGCGACGGCGGCGACGGGGCAGCTCCGGTGAAGCCTTTCCAGCCAAAATTGAGCTGAAAATTTGGTGCCATCTTGTTCCTCTCCTCACACTGAGTCCATAGACACCAAAATCACGTCGATTGGTGGTCGGACGGCCGAGAAACGACGTCGAAAAATTATGGGTTTCGCCGCCACTTTGGGCGGCGCGTGAGCCCTCCTCCGGCGGCTATTTGGGTGGCACGACACCTCGTTGGACTCAGCTCAACGAGAGCTTCTCACTGGTATAGGAGGTGTCGAAAAATAACGCCGGAATCTCAAACGAGATTTGAGGAGAGAGAGAGAAAATCTAGAGAGAGAAAGAGGAGAGAGAAAGTCTCGAATTTGCTTTGAATTTTTGATTTTTCTTTTTTTTTTCTTTTCTTTTTATAAAAGTATAAAAAGAAATTGTGGTCCACACAATTCAATTCTTATACTGCATTGCTCTAACACTGTATAATTTTCCATCTTATTATACAGTATTTTCCTTTAATTGTACTTTGTCTTAATATAATCTTTAATTTAATGCATTTTTAATGCATTAAAAATCTCGGGTGTTACAATGTGATTGCTTTAAGGGGAGTTACTTCTATTTTGAATTTATGTAAGGGGAGTTTTGTTTGCTTTGATTTTTATCAAGATATTTTTATTGAGATTAAGATATAAAATTTATGTTTGTTTTCTTGATGCCAAAAGCGGGAGATAATATGTGTCAAGAAAATTGATTTTTAAGAAGATTGAATTTTTGCTTACTTTTATTGATTTGAAATTTTGTTGAACAAAGGGGGAGATGTAATATGTGATTACGCACCACTTTGGTTTGATATAGTTTATTTACTCTTTTTGCTGATGCCAAAGGGGGAGAGAATATGATATTGATTGCTTTAAAATTTTTGCTCAAAGTTGAATTGATCATGTTTTGAGCATCTTAGTAAGAGGGAGATCTTTGTTATTTTAATGATCAAATTATACCTGACAAGGGAAGCTTAAAGTAAAGTATATGGTAATAAATTTTTTAGCGCTACACTTACTTTATTTCTATCATTATTTTATCATAAGCAATGAATTATTTGTTATCATCAAAAAAGATGAGATTGTTGGCTTCAAGGTTTCAAATGAAATATTTATTTTTGTTTTAGTGGCAACAAACAATTAATTGCTAAACTATCAATGATTTATCTTGAGTATGTAGAGCTGTTTTGTGAAGAATTGATTTTTAGCAACTCAAGATAATTGAAAGAAATCTATCAAGGCTCGGAAGCAATAGAACACAAAGATAGATCATATTACCAAAAGATTGAAGAACACAAGAATTTTTTTAAGCCTCTTTTGTAAGTATGCAATAATCTTGAGTTACCTAGTCTATGTAAGCTCAAATTATACACACACTAACATTCATAATTGTTTTAAATCTCTACATAATTCGCTTTGGTCCACAAAATATTTTCATATCTGAACTTTATATCTAAAATGCTGACTTAAAATCATACTTAAAAAACACACAAATTGCTCAAACAAGGTTTTATAAAAACTGCATTTTGGAAACATGTCTTTGAAGTTCATGTTCAGCAGGATTGGCCTACCGACCATTTCAGATCAACCTGTCAATTACAAAAGAAAGGAAGCTGGATTTCTAGCCTCTTATAGGCCTGCCAGATATGCCAACCGGTTTGTCAAAAGCCTTGCCTTAGCCCACCAGCAGAATGCTTTCGAAGCAAAATTTGTTTCTTGCTTTCGGTGGTCTGTTAGACTCACAAGACCAACATGCTGGTGGCCTCAAGCGGCCTGTCAAATTGATGATCGTTTGGAGTTTAATCCAAGAAATTTCAAATTATGGCCTGCTGGACCAAATTTCTGGCTTGCCAATCCGTCTATAACGGTTAGTTTTTTTATCATTAAAAATTTATTTGCAACGAATATTTTAATCCAAAAATGTTAATTTAGGCCATAATTGAGCACTTGGAGGATGGATATACTCTTCCATTCATTGGGTTCAAAACCAAGTATTAATTGCAAGATTCCTCACATTGTTTTAATAATAAGTATTCATACTCTTTACACACTCTTGAGCTTACGTATTTTATATTTTTCTTGAGAGTTGCTCACACCCTTGAATGTAAGCCTTACATTGTTTTCATCCATATGTGAAGAGTTTTATAAGTGAGTCAAAAATTGTTCATTTTCTCCTTTTAAGTGATAGGTTAACAAGTGCTGGCAATTCGTGTTCGCGTGTCATATTTGTGTCAACACATTTACAACACGACACGATTAAACCAAAATGAACACGATACTATTAATAAACATGCTTAAAATACAAACATAAACATGACACACCTAAAACACGTTTAACACGGCACGACATGATTAAAAAAACTTATTATATAATTTTTTATTATATATTTTTTGTAAAATTTTGACTAACAAAATTTTAAAAAATTAAATTTCTTTTACTATATAAATTTTCTTACTATAAACTAAAAAGTCTTTATTAGTGTCAAAAATATAACAACATTTAATTATTAAATATTTTAAACTGTATTTTTTTCAATCTTTAAATTTTAACTAATCAACTTTGGACAAAAATTGATCTCAACGGCAACACCTTAAAACACAAAGGAACGGGTAGTGTTTATATAGAGAAAAATGGGAGAAAGTCTCTATTTTCTTTCGATGTGAGATTCCTGGTTTAAAACCTTAAAACTATAATAAATATATTAGAAGCCCTTATTTGACAAAAAACATTGATTCACCTGGGTAGTGGGTTGGCATCATACTCAACCTTGGGATCTAGGTTCAATTCCTTGCAACTACAAAAACCTAAATTTTTTTTTTGTTTTAAGTTTAAACATGCTATAAACGTGTTAAATGTGCTAGCACGAATCCAGCACGTTTATTTTCGTGTTATTCGTACTAACCTATTTATGGTCCAATAAATATACGTGCGGTTCAAACCCATTTATCTAGTGTCGTTTTCGTATCATGTCATCATGTTGTGTTTGAAATTACAGGCTTTAAGGTTACCAAGCCTTAGAAATAGGGAAAATTTTTGGTTTTTCAATCTCCGTAGAAAATAAACGGTTGTAAGAGGCTGTGGTGAGCCTCGAGTAGAAAAAGTCATCGAATTGTACAAGGAGTGATTGTGTCAAAAATATAATTGTGATAGGGGAAGAGGCTGAATCTAAGCTTTGTTCGGTGACAGTAAACATAGGCATATTGCCAAACCACTATAAATAGTATTTGCATTTCTTTATCCTTAACTCTTTACTTTAATGTATTTATATTTTGTTGAAGTTTATCACAACTGCTATTTGTGTGTTTTACTTATTTGCGCGATTAATCTAGAAAATTTCAATGTTTGTAAAAAGTTTTAAAAACGCAATTCATCCCCTTTGGGTAGCTATTCTTGGGCTAACACTCCCTACTTGTTTCAAGATTCCAGACGCGACGGTGCCTTCCATTCGATCTAATTTCACTTCGTTAAGAATCATCCAATACCAATTGCACGTATATCGAGGCAATGTAGATCGAAATAACGGAGCTCAATATGATGTTTCCAGCAATGTATGACCTTCATGAAGTATTCATAGCCATTCACAGTCGCCCTAGGACCCCTATTGAAGATGCTTCCGAGGCTATAAGACTGACAAGATACAACTAGAACCGCTTAGCTCAGATCCAAGTAAGTAGGAATCTCACCTATAGTATAATCAGTGATTTGTCACACCATATTGTGTTATGATATGTTGTTATATTATGATATAGTTATGATTTATTATGTTTATGTCCTGTCATATCATATTATGTAGTGATTATGTCATGATCAATATGTGATGTATGCAATAATAAATTATATTGTTTAATCATTTTCAAGTTAAGCATGTTTGCAATTTATGATTTATGATCTATGAAATTGTGATGCTATATAGTAATATGTCATACTGCATATACACAATAAGATAAGTGAAATTAATAAGACATGTTAAGGGTGTCACACCAACCTCTTGACTTACGAAGAGGCTTCAATACAGCTCAATACAGTTTATGATCTCGGTGTCGTTGAGGACCTTGCAAACCATGACTTCCTGAATATCGCATATAGCCAGTACGATTGTAACGACCCTACCTACGTGGTCGTTACTTAACTTAAACGTATTCGTAAACTTAAACTTAACTTATCATGAGTACAGAAATTTTGGAAAATTTTTTTTTCTAAAATGAATTCTTGTTATTGATAAAGAATTCTTAACATATAACCTTGAAAGAAATATTAATCATTTTTCAAAACTTAATTTCGTAAATCTAACATAATAACATTAATTTCTCAAACGTGATAATAACGTAATACTAATCATTGCGTTTTAACATAATCATAATTTCTAAAAACTTAATCCTTTGCATACCTGATAACCTTAATCTCTTAAAACATAAAATAATGAAGATTCTTTAAAACTTTTCTTTTAAACATAAAGATAGTTATTTAAGAATTACTTCTTTTAAAACATTCCTTAGTTTAAATATAACTAATTCAAAAACAATTTTGAATTAAATGATGGAATAAAATCATATTAAATTCTCTTTAAAAATTCCTTAAAAATTATTTATATATTTCACTTATATTTTAATATCTTAAAAATAATATATTGATTTCTTAAAAAAAAAAATTAACCTTTTCAAAACTTATCATAATAATAATTACTTATAACTCGTTCACTTGAATCCAACATAATAATTTCTCAAAGCATAATCATCTAAACTTTCATATTAATGAATTTATAAAACATATTCATAAAATCATTTCTTATTTAAACGTAAAATTCCAATAATTATTTTCAATTCTACATAACCTTATAATTTTCTTACTTGATCATTGTCGTTTATTTGTTGCATTGTCTATCGTAACATTTTAAACCTTAAAACTCTATGGTCCAAGGTCTTATGATTACACCCTTGGTTTTTAAAACATAATTACGTAATTTTATATACTATTTACATGCACATAACTTTTATAAACTAAAGACATACATAATTTCATAAATTAAAAACATGCATAATTTTGTAACCTAAACTGCAGAAATGTTACATTGCGTGAGCAGTATCTATTTTCATCTTCACCATTCGTCCACCGCTTACCACTACCCAACAAATGTGGCTGATAGGTTTTCTTAGCTACAGTATGAACATACTAAATGAGCTTTCACTCAGCAAGTAGGAAATTAGCCTCGCAAACCATATTTAAATATCATTTAATCAAAAATATGCATGAACATTTTATGCTTGCTTATCAACTTGATTTATGCTTCATTATTTAAGCTAATAACTTATCTTATTAATTTGGGCTCGAGTGATTGCACCAGTTGCGCACGATTCTTAGAAAGTTAAGGTTTGCGAGGTCCCCAACAACACCAAAATCATAATTTGCATTTAAGCCTCTCTGTGGGTCGAGAGGTTGCTATTACACCTTTAACTTGTCCTTAAGTTTCACTTGTCTTATTGTGTGTATGAAGTATGACTTATCACTACATAGCATCACACTTACGTAAATCATAAACCATAAATCATAATCATGCACAACTTGAAGGTGATTGAACAATATGATTTAAATATTACGTATATCACATATTGATCATGACATAATCATAACATACATGACATGGCATGGCATAAACATAATAAATCATAATATCATAACATGAGAACACATCATATCATAACACAGTGTGACAAATCACTGATAATGTTTTTTCATAAATTTTTATGAAAACATATAAAATAGTTTATTTTAAAACTATTCATACTGTAGGCGAGATTCCTACTTACCTGGACTCTAAACTGAGCGGGTCAGTTGTATTTTGTTGTATGTATAGTCTGTGAAGCATCCTTGACAGTGGTCCTTGAGCGACTGTGGATGGCTAGGAATGCTCCACAGAGATTTATTATTGTTGAAAATACTATTCTGGACTCTGTTACTACAGTTTAAGTCACCTCGATTCGCATGCATTCGGTATCATACAATTTTCATCGGAGTAAAATTAGCTCGAACGGAGGACACCATCACATTTGAAGCATCAAAACGAGTCAAAAGGCAGTCTCGGATCATCAATTGGAGGTTCGAATCATAAAAATCCAAGGTCATCGTTGACCGACCATTGACCGACTTTGACCGGCGTCGATCGGGCTCTGTTGGCAGCCAAGCTCGGACCTACCCCCACTAATTTGACCCTTCTGAGTCTAATGGCAGTGTCAATTTCACAAATTTCCATCTCTAACTACCCTAATCGTGAAGTCTATCATCGATAGAAATGGAGGAGCTCCGATCTAGATTCTCTGACGATGGTGGTCCAAAATTCGTCAAGGAGTTTTGCTACTCACTCGTTTTTGAGCATTTTCCCTAAGGTGGAGCTACTCAACACAGTTGAAAACATTGGAATTGTGGTGACGGATTGCAAGCGGTGACAGTGACTTCGTTGTTCGACGAACGACAGCAATTTCAAGTAATTGAGGCATGGGTTTTCTTCCTCTGCCCCCTCTGAATGATTTGGTGCCTTTAATTTCGCACAATTTGGTTAGGAATGGTGAGATCAATCTCCCACATGACAGTTGGCGGTGGTGCTCTCCAATCTCCGTCGTGTAGCCATGGCTCGCTGCAATTGATTGGGGGGAAAGATTCCCTATGGTGGTTTGAGGCTATTGGCACAGACGGTGTGCCTCAACTCCACCTAGAATGGTGAGGTCAATGGTGGCACGGTGGCGGCGAAGAGGGCTAGATGGGTGGAGCATTCCGGCAGCTGTTGAGGTGCAACCAAACTTGGATCATGTTCTACTCATCACGATGCCGAACGGCGAAGATATCTCATTAAAAGATTTTGGGTTTTCCTGCCACTTTGACAGGCACGTGTGGCTTCCTTTGGGGCTGTTGTGGGTGGCACAACACACCGTTAGACTCAACTCGTTGAGATCTTTCCATTGGTGCAAGAGGTGTCGAAAATGATGGTCAGAATCTTGACTAGAGTTTGAGGGGAGAGAGAGTAGAGAGAAAAAGTAGAGAGTGTGTGAGAGCTGATTTGATTGGCTGATTTATTTTTTTTTTTTTTTTGCTGCATTTGCATGCATTTATAGACACTACTGTTGGTCTTTGATTTCTATACTGTATCGTGGTCGAGTTGATCAAATCCTTGATCTGTAAACTTAAAATTTCTATAACCATAACTGTACTCTTTAAACTGTAAAATTCTTGTTCTTTTAAAAAAAAATCATAAGCTCTAATCTCTTATTGTATCATTGCCTTATTAAAATTTTCATACGGTCATGAAATAATTTCCATAAATTAATTCACACTATATGGATTATTCTGACATCATAAACATTGACAACATTGTCTTTAAAATCGTTGATTTACTAATTTCACCAGACATGTATTTATTTGTTAAAGATAATATTTTGTATTTAAGAACTTTGATTAAAACTTAAAATTTGTTTTCTTGATCAAAATAATCTTTCGCAAATTTTAAAATTTTTAAAACATTAATTAGTAAATAAAACATATATTTCCTATCGTAAATCTCTTCTTTTAAGAACTATGTTTTTAAACTTGATATTAGAACAAATCATAAACATAATTTTTTATCCATAAAAATGATAATCATAATTTACACAAATTTTCGTATCATAAACTTTTGGTTTTGTCATAGAAATAATAGTTGAAATTTATAATAGTTTATTATATATATTTATATATTTTTTATTTTATTTTATTTTTTTGTGAATTGACCATCTATAAGTCAACTTAATCAAATTCTAGACTTAGCACAATTTCGTGCTTTACGAGCATAACCCAAACTATTTTTAGTAAAAATTTGTTTATAGGTGCACATCCAATCTATAGATGTTTCTAAACTTTCCTTAATCACTGTACGGATTGTAATTTACCCGTTTGTGATTTTGCATTTACCTTAAAGGCTCATGAAATGTTTGTGAACTTCATTAACGTTCTTTCATAATAATAATAATAATAATAATAATTTACTATTATTATAAGTTTCACACAGTTATTTACACTTGTAGGTAATTTACTGTGTACTTATAAGACATCGTAAATTTCTAAATTTTTATTAATTCTTACGACTTAGAAAATCCTTGTCATGCATTGTGATTTCATAAATATCGAGATCGATTTTGCATATGTAAACTTTACGCTTACCAATTCTTAATTATGGTATTAAGTTATTGATTACATATTGACCTGAACTGGCTTCGTATAGAAATTCTGTATAATAATACAAAGTCAAAAATTCTTTTTAATCATATAATCTCAATTTAAATATTCTAATTGAGATTCTTATAACTATCACTACTTTGGCTCATACATGACATTATTAAATCATAAACTTTTAATTTAACACATTAAATAATTATTTTTAATTATTTAAGTATACTATCATAACATTACATTGTTACATGTTTCATAAATAAAGCACATAATTTTGTGCATTGCATTCATAACATTATTTATTTCTAAGGCTTATAGCTATTAAAACCTTTGAATTTGTGTGTTAATAAATTATATACTTGTACTTCCTCAAGTACTTAGCTGAATAATTATGTAAAAATTTTTAATTAATCATACTTTTTAATTTTTAGATTTTTTCAGTCATTACCACGATCACCCGCACATAATCAGTAAGACAACTTTAAGCTTAAATAATTAAGCATAAAGCAAGTTCATAAGCAAGCATAAAATGTTTATGCATGTTTTATTAAATGTTTTTCAAATATGTTTGCAAGTCTAATTTCTTACTTGTTGAGTGAAAGCTCATTTATTTATGTTCATGTTGTAGGTAAAAAACCTATCAGCTACATTTGATGGGCAGTGGTGAGCGACAGACGAATGGTGGAGATGAGAATGGATATCGCTAACGAGAAATGTAAATTCCACATTTATTTTTTATTAAAATATGTACATATAAATAATTAAATAATATTACATAAGTATGTTTTAGAAACCTATATTAGTTCAGAAAATTTTAAGATTTACAGATGTTGCAACAAAAAGTGCCACAAATATACATAAATCTTCTAGTAAGAAAATTATGATGTTTTTAGAATTAAAAATGTTTATAGAAGCTTTACGTTAAAATTGATAAAGAATTTTAGTGAATATGTTTTATAAAATCGTTATTATGTTAGTTTTTTTTAATGGAATAAGTTTTAAAAATTTAAATATTAGTTTTAAAAGAATAAGTTATAATAAAAGTTTAACAGTTAATTTTAGAAAGAACTTAAAATGTATTTAAAGTAGGAATTTATATCGATATTTAATTTAGAATTATTTCAAAAATATTTTCATTTAAATTAAGTAATGTCTTAAAAGAAATAGTTTTTAATATTTATTTTACGTTTAAAAGAGAAGTTTATGAAATTATTATTATTATTATTATTATTATTATTATTATGTTTTAAGAAATTAAAGTTACGATGTATTTAAAGAATTAGGTCTTTAAAAATGTGTACTATGTTAAAACGTAATAATTATTGTTATGTTTAAGGAAATCGATATTTCTTTAAAAGAAATATTAGGAAATCATTACGAAGATTTTGTTTAAAAAAATTTATTCTACAATTTAAGAACTATGTTAAACCATATTTAAGATCAAAAGTACATAGTTGAGTAACAGCAATATAGGTGATATCGTTACATTTTCTAAGCCCAAAATAAATAAAAAAGAAAACTTTGGGATTATTTGGAACACTAATATTGTCGGCAGCCTTTGCAAGGGAGGGGTAGTTGGAAGATTCGTGACTTGTACGAGGGAAAATAGCATCTTTTTCTCCTTAAAACGGAATAAAATTATTGTGGAATCGGTAATCTTCAAATGCAGGAGCTCTCTGTTTTTTTCTTTTTGCTTTTTTTTTTTCCTTTTCTTTTTTAAAACTCACATTCTTTCCATTTGATAGTCTATAGAAATACCCATTTTATATATTTAAGACCGTTTGATTAAATCTAATGGCTATAAAAGCCATTTTCATCAACGAGAATTTTTTAAGTCTCTTGTGATAGTCACTCTCTATATGTATATATGTAAGAGTTCTTGCCATTACAAATCTAAAGCATTAATTCCATAAGTACTTCTTGATAGAGAACATGCATTCATCTATCTGATTTACATGTGCAAACAACAAACGTCTGCAAAGGGTGATGAGTGGTAATTAATAAGAATTGATGGGTCAGTTATTGTTTTAAAAAGCATAACAAATTATTGTTTCAATTATGTTCTATGAAATTTCTTTGGTTTTATCCATCTCTATACACTCATCATTGACTTGCATGGATTAGGTGGTGTCCCTATCCTCTTTCTACTTTCTAAGAAATTTCCTTTAAATAAACACAAGAGATTTCTAATGGTAGCACCTAAAAAATAAAACATTAGGAGACTATATGTATCAATATTTTTTTGTATACTTTTTATTTTTATATGATTTTGACCCAATCAAATGTTCAAAAACAATCACTACTATTGATATAAAGGTTATATTGTGAAAAGACCCTTATTTTAAAATTAAAAATTTTGGTCTTACAAATTTCACAAAATGGTTATAAGAAAAATTAGATATGACATTTGAAAAAAGAATACGTCATAAATCAAAATAACAAATAGTATATACTATTTTCACATTTTTATGGCATTAACAATGGTCCTAAACTCATAATTTTTCTTTCCGAAAAACATTCGCACCCTTGCCAACTATCAATAATCACAAAAATGGCAATAACATAAACTAATCCACAAGAACACCTTGGCGGAAAACATGTATTCGTCGATCTCATTTACTTGTGCAAAGGTCTACAAGGGGTGATGAGTGGTAATTACAAAGAATAAATGGGTCAATTGATTTTTTTTTTTTTTTAAAAAGTAACAGATTAGGTGGAATTAATGTTCAATGAAAATTCTTAGAAAGAGGACGTTATTGGTTCTGTCCATTTGCACACAATCATCACCGACTTGCATTTCTTCTTACTCCTTACCCAGTTATTGTCTTTTGTTGGTCTTTACCTTCGTAAAAGTTTTCTTGCTCCCTCAAAATTATTATTATTTTATTATTTTTATAAAAAGGTTCCTGCAATCACAAATCTAAAGCATAAATTCCCAATTGCTTTTGACCTAGTCCATAACAACTCCTTGGTGGAAAACATGTTGTTGGGGGTGAGCTCGACGTCCACCGCCAAGGAGCCTTACTCCAGGTGATCGGTAAACCAGTTTGGCAGGGACCATTGGAAGCGAATAACCAATCCCGATAAGCTCGTATCACATGTCTAAGGTGCTTTTCAGGGCCCTCCAGGCCGCGCCATAACTGTCCGCCTCTTCGGGTTAGACACCAGTTCGGGTCGGATTTCTTACTCGCAAGTAGGCTGCTACTCGCCATCACTGACCAACAAATGGCAGACAACTCAGTCGTTGGATGAGAGATAATCCACCGGTGGAGAGCACGACACTTGTCTTCAGCCTCCTAACACGCCTTGATGTGACACACGAGTCGTGGGCCAAACTCACCTAACACCCGATTCAAGTGGCAACATATAATAGGACGCATTTATTGCATTCAAGCAAGCCTGCTCCTTAACAACTAACCAGCTCTCGTTCTCTGCCGAGCAACGCCTGTCTTAAGCGTCGAAGAGCCCTTCTATTGACTAACCCGTTCCCTTCTTGCCTCCGAAGCGTCCCTTTTTTTGCTGCATGTCCACCCGAATAGGCAGAAACGAACAGAAAAAAGCTTTCCAGCATGCGCAACTACACATGATGTTGATCCGCCGCCATATTACGCTAAGCATCAACACATGTATTCATCTATATATATCATTTACAAGTGCAAACAAAAAACGTCTACAAAGAGAGATGAGTGATAATTAATAATAGTGAATGGGTCTATGGTTTTAAAAAATCAACAAATTAGTTATTGGTTAGTTCTCATCGTTGACCTGCATTACATCAGGTCTTCTCCATGCCTTCCTTCCACTTTCTAGGAAATTCCCTTCAATTATACAAAAAGATGACTTCTCAATCGTTGCAATCAAGTTATATATTCACATTCGGGCTTCACCCATCTCTCTTTCATTTCTCACAGCATTTCATATCTTTCTAGACGCAGAAAGCTATTTAAAAAAAAAAAGAAAAAAAGAAGCCTTTAGTCATTTTATTCCAAATATTATTAACTTGAGGGCTTATGACTATGGCTATTACTTCTTCTTCTTTTGTTGTTCCCGGTTCAAACAAGCATGATGTTTTCCTCAGTTTCAGAGGAGAGGACACTCGTAAGAACTTTACTAGCCATCTTTACGCTGCATTATGTCGAAATCAAATCGATACTTACATCGATGAGAAAAGTCTCGAGAGAGCAGAGGAAATTTCACCCGCGCTTCTGACTGCAATTGAGGAATCTTGTATTTCAATAATTGTCTTCTCAATGGATTTTGCTTCTTCAACATGGTGTTTAGATGAATTAGTGCACATACTCAAATGCAAGAAAGAAAGAGGACAGACTGTTTTACCTGTCTTCTATGGAGTCAATCCATCAGATGTGAGGAAACAAAAGGGAAGTTATGGCGCTGCTTTTGCTGCACATGAAAAACGCTTTGAGAGCAACATGAGCAAGGTGGACGAGTGGAAGGATGCGTTGACCGAGGCAACAAAGCTGTCTGGTTTTGATTCGCAAGACGAGTGAGTTTAATCTGTATAATATATCTTTCTTTCTTTTTTTCTAAACAAAATTCAAATTCAATATTTGATTATGCATGCCTGATAATTAATAAGACCATTGTTTTTTTATATCATTTGCTTCTCTTATTACTACTGTAGGTACGAGTCAAAGCTAATTGAGAAGATTGTGGAATTTGTAATGAGGATATTAGATCGTCAGTCACCAAAATCTGCGTAAATTAATAAGATTCTGAGGGATGCTTTTTTATATGAACGTTTGATGACGATGAGATCACAAGAAGAACACAAACAGGGTTGTTTTAGAACTTGTGTTGTAGTTACACTAGAATTCGAAAAAAATTAAAAAAAAAAAAAGTTGTTTGTTCTTAGAATTTACAATTCCTCAAAAAGAAAAAAAAAATCTATATTAGGGTAAAAAAATGAGGAATTACAAACGCATTTCCTCTAATATAAAATTATATTTCACAAAAAAAATATCAAATTATATTTTCCACCAAAAAAATATTATCAAATTATATTTCCGTCAAAAACAAATATCAAATTATATTAGTCGTTTTTGTATCAGATATAACATTAGTGATAGATTGACTAAAAAATATGATTTGTAAATGGATTCTAATTCCACAGACATCCAATTAAAAAAAAAATCCGCATACATATTGGGGAACAAATTTAGAAAATCCTTTAAAAATAGGAAAAAAAAAAAGTAGAATGCTGGTTTCTATTACTTCAGGAAAAAAGATAAACAAAAGTAAAGCGGTGTTTCTTTTTTTATTTTTTATTTTTTTTTATTACTAGGAGTAGTGAAGGTATACGTCCGATGCAAGCGAAGTGGTGCTTTTATAATTTGGGAAATTTTTTTAGTCAATTTATTTAAAAAATATTTCAACCAATTTTTTTTTAAATTACTATAAGTGGATATAGTAGAATTTCTTTTTATTTGTAAAGGCTATTTTGTATCAACACTTTCTTTGGTGTTTCATTTATGTATTAAATATGCAATTTCTATGTCATGAACTGAAGTTTGGCGTTTTTAGTTACATATATTTTTATTTCTTTTATGTCTGATAGAGTGACAAAAAAAAAATAAAGAATTTGGAGTAGAAAAAATATTATTATTTACGAGCAAATATATTCTATCCACCATTTTTTAATCCCCTCAACTTTTAAAAGACAAAAATAGAAAATTGGTACAAAGAAATAAATAAAAAACCTACTTTGCCATTAGATTTTTTTTAGCAGATATTTTTTTTTTCATTCACTTATTTTGTGTAACGATGAGCGTCTACCATTCAAACAAACTTACAGACAACTTGTTTTTTCTTTCTTTTATTTCTCTTTCTAAGGAACCTTATGATTGAGAAACTCTCCCTCCTTTTAACTTATTTTTCACTTTTTTTTTAACCTTCTACTTCTTATTTTTGAGTGCCTTTGCAAATAATGTTGATAGAAAAGGCTTGGACACAATAGTCATTCCCTAAAAATAAAAAAACTAGTATTTGATTTTTTTCTCTCTTCTAGTCTTTTCCTATGAGGGGCGTTCTTCTCAGCAATGTAGTGTGAGAGCTTGACATTGTGATTGGTGTTTTTTAATGTGGTTTGTAAGTGTGATATGTTCATGGACAACATTGTCCATCGTTGGAAAACCCTACCAATAACAGTGGAGGGAGTTGGTGGCGGCGCTGGGATTTTATTTCAGGGGCAAAAGCTAATAACATTAAAAATATAAAAATTATTAAACTATTAACTCTTACTACTATTATTGACCAAGTTTAATATATTACAACTATTCTCTATGAGTTTTATATTTTGAAAATGTTGCATAATAGTCTCATTATTAATTGTATTAAAAATATCTTTTTCCACATTACTCAATTTTGTACTTTTTCATTTTTTCCTTCAGAAAATGGGGACTCTAACTTTTTTTTTCTTTTCAAAGTATCTCTCCATAACTGTTTCAAACTAATCAAATGTTATTTCAACATAGACTATAAAAAGAAACAAAGGCAAAGATAAAAATAATAACAAAAAAGTTCCTAAGTTTGATATTGAGTTAGTCTACAGTTCTATACTAGTTCTATAAATTAAGCAAAAAAGCCAAAGAACACAAAAAATAAAAGGCAATATCAGGTTCAAGAAATATGAATGATTTATACAAATTAGTCTACAAGTCTGGTTCTTTGAATCAAGCAAATAAGAAAGAACGCAAAATAATAATAATAATAATAATAATAATAATTTTTCTTTGCTCCTTTTTTCTCTGAATCCAACGTTCAAGCTCATACTTTCAAGCTTCAAAATTTTTCGATTATTTAAAGTTATTTTCAATGTCAAAGAAGAGTAAAATCACCATTTTTAACTGCATAAATAACTAATATGCCGTTTTGTGTATAGGTTCTAAAACATGGAAGTGGTTTTAAACCATGAAGATGGTATAAACTAGCGTTAGATGGAATAATAATTGAGGCAGTTTTAAACTATGAAGATGGTTTTAAACCAATTTAAACACTCAAAATCAAAACTTCGCACCCCTTAAATTCGGGCGGTTTTGAACCATTTTATACACTAAAACCATTCTCATTCTCGTTTTCTTTAAAAACTATTGGTACTGTTTGGTATTGTTTTCAAAATAAGTGAAAATGTTTTTGTTTTGAAAAATAAGAATTTTTTAGGAATTATGCTGAGAGTGTTTAAAATTTTTGCCTCGAAAAACATACGAAAACATTTCTAAAAATTCTGAGAACGAAACCAAACGGGGTGATAGTTTTCCAAACACTAGTTCTTGTTTTAAACCACTATTTTTGTCTCAAACCTTTACATTTCAAATATCAATTTAAAACCACTGTTCAAACCACACAGTTTAGAACCTACAGTATTAACTATTTTCACAATTGTATACATATATATATATATATATTCTAAGAAAGATATTATGTATTTAAAACTTTGCTCAATATAATTTTAATTTTTTTAACTTTTAAAACTTTAAAATGTAATTTAAAACATATATTTCTCATTAAAAATTTTCATATTGTAAACTTTAAATTTCATTATAAAAACAATAGTTGTAATTTATAAAAACTTTGTAAATTAAATTGACTATCTGAAAGTCAATTTAATTTGAATTCTGAACTTAGCACAATTTCGTGCTTTACGAGTATAACCAAAACTATTTTTTGTAAAAATTCATTTATAAGTGCACATCCAATCTATGGATGTTTTTTAAACTTTCCGTAATCACTTCACAGATTAATCTGTTTGTGATTTTGCATTTGTCTTAAAGGCTCATACAATGTTTGTAAACTCCATTAACGTTCTTTTATTATAATAATAATAATTTACTATTATTATAAATTTCACACAGTTATTTACTCTTGTAGGTAATTTACTATGCACTTATAAGACATCGTGAATTCTTGAATTTCTATTAATTCTAACGACTTAGAAAATCCTTGTCATGCATTGTGATCTCATAAAAATAGAGATTGATTTTGCATATATAAACTTGTTGCTTGCCATTTCTTAATCATGGTATTGAGTCATTGATTACACATTGACTTGAACTGGCTTCATACAGAAATTCCATATAATCATACAAAGTCGACAATTCCTTTTTATCATATAATCTTAATTTAAATATTCTAATTGAGATTTTTATAATTGTCGTTGCTTTGGCTCATAGATGAAATTGTTGAATCATAAACTTTTTAATTTAACACATTAAATAATTTTTTTTTAATTATTTAAGTTTACAATCATAATATTACATTGTTACATGTTTTATAAATAAAGCACATAAATTTATGCATTCATAACATTATTTATTTCTAAGGTCTTATAGCTATTAAGACCTTTAAATTTACGTGTTAATAAATTCTAAACTTGTACTTTCTTAAGTGCTTAGATGAGTAATTATGAAAAAATTCTTAATTAATCATACTTATTAATTTTTAAATTTTTTCGGTCATTATACATCTTTCTTGATCAATCGTGCCAATGGTGCTGCTATCTTTAAAAAGTCTTGAACGAATTTTCTATAGTATCACGCGAGTTCTAAGAAGCTACGGATTTCAGCCACGTTCCTCGATCATTCCCATTGCACCACAACTTCTATGTTGGAAGGATCCATTGAAATACCTTGTTAAGGGATGACGTGCTCTAGAAACTTGACTTCGGTCAACCAAAACTCTCATTTCTCTTTTTTAGCATACAATTGATGTTCCCACAAAGTCTAAAGCATAATCCTTAGGTGCTACTCGTGCTTCCCCTAGGTTTTAAAATAGATTAGTATGTCATCAATGAACACAATCACAAATTGATCTAAACGAGCCTTGAAAATCTGATTCATCAAATCCATGAAAGCTGCAGGGGCATTTGTTAGTCCAAACGACATCACCGGAAACTTGAAGTGTCCATACCGGGTCCTAAAGACCGTCTTTGGAATATCTTCTTGCTTGATTCTAAGCTGATGATATCTTGAACGCAAGTCTATCTTTGAGAAATACCAAGAACCTCCTAATTAATCGAATAGCTCATTGATTCTTGGCAGTGGATACGTGTTCTTCACTGTGACCCGATTCAATTGTTGATAGTTAATACATAACCTGAGAGTTTCATCATGTTTCTTGGCAAATAGAACTTATGCACCCCATGATGACGTACTGTTCCGGATGTATCCTTTATCTTCAAGTTCATGAAGCTACTTCCTTAGTTCTTTCATCTCCGCCGGTGCCATTAGGTATGGTGCTATGGAAATCGAAGCAATCTTGGGGAATAACTTGATACTGAACTCGATTTCTCAGTGTAAAGGTAATCCAAGTAACTCATCGGGGAAGACATCATCAAACTCATCAACCACTAGTATCACAGTGTTTCTTCCTACTGCACTAGATTCTTCCTCTAGGTTCAAAAGAAATGTTTCACAAGCTAAGTTTCTTTGTCCCCAAAAACATAACTTCAAGAATCGTTCACTCATCATTCGATCATCACTGCTTTGGTATGTGATCGTTGTTCCCTTATCAATTAGTAAGTCACTTTTCTAAGGTGATAGTCTACAATGGCATTTTATTCATTCTTAGGATTACATCATAGGTACTCGTGAGGATTATAATCAAATCACTTTTAAAATCTCCCACCAATCATTATTTTACAAGATTTATACATATTATTTACATACACTCGCCCCAAGGTTGAGATAATTATTAAGGGTTCATAAATTCCTTTATTTTTAATCCCAAGGCATTTAGAAATAAATTAGAAATGAGAGAATGCGTGACACCAGCATCAAATAAGACACGTGTTAAAGACTGTATAGCAAGAATCATACCATCAACTATCGCATTATTGGCCTAAGCATTAGAACTTCTTGTAGTCATGATGTGGACTTAAGCTAGAGCTTTCCCTTTTCTTTCAATTAGCATTGCTGGGTCAAGGGTTTGTTGGCCGATACTGTTGTGATGGATGAGACTGCACACTAACTGAACTGGGTGCTCTATATTGTGGAATGTTCCTCTGGAAACTTGGCTACTAATAACCTTGTGCTGGATAGTGCATCTGCTGAGGGGTAAACTAGTGAAACTATGGTTGAGGAATTTGTTAAGTTGAAGCAAATAACTAGACTTGGGTCTGACGGGTTGCACCCTCTTTGGTTTGGGATCCTTGCTGAGAATTCCTTATTGAGCAATTTCTCTTGATATGTCCTGATTGCTGGCAAAAGTGACAATAAAAGTTATAAGGATTGCTTTGTCTGCTGCCTAAAGAAGTACTACTCCCACTATTAGCATTGCTGTGCTGATTCTTCATTTAAGCTTGACAGTTGTTGTTGTTGCCTCTCCTGTTGTTCCTTTGGTGCCCACTTAAGGTCCTCGCTTTGTTCTCATAGTAAGTAGCATTGTCGCTTTCCACTGACAAAGCTGACAATACCAATTCACCATAATCCCATATTCGTAAGGAACCAGTTGTCGTCAGATGAATCCTTAAAGTCCCTCTTGAAACTTGATACATTTTTCCTGCTCAGAAGCCATTGTGGATGGAGCGAATCTGGCCAATTTAGTGAACTGCACCTCGTATTTCTAGACTATCATGTTGCCTTACTCCAATCAATAGACTTTAGTGATCTTCTAGTCTCTGTACCCTTGTGAAAAATAGCGTTTGTAGAATAACTTTTTGAATCTGTCCTAGTCGATTTTTGTATTGTTTTCTATGCGTTTGCCTACTTCCACCACATGTTGCACTTCCTTCTAGTTTGTAAGTTGCGAATTCAACTCGATATTTTGTTAGTATTCCAAATACACCTAAATGCATTACCACTAAATCGAACCAATACTCAATTACTTGTGGGTCCCCCTTTTCGTCAAAAGTCATGATAACCGCGCGTCAGAATTCCTTGAAATACTCGCGCCAACGACCCGCCTCAAGGTCCTCATGTTGTACTCTTGTCGTCGTATGCCAGAAAGCAGCAAACATGGCTCCCATCATGCCTTCGTCATTCATGGGATTTGCAACAGCAGGACTAAACGACGCCTAGATGCCATTCTTTCAATTGTGAAAATAAAATTGGACTTTTAGTATTTTTTTGTTGTCGTATCTATATGTGCACAATTCCTAAGGTTCAAAACCTAGGGCTCTGATACCAAAACTGTCACGAACTCATACCCGAGTTGTGACGTGATTGTTTAATTAAATTAATTAAACAAATTTTAACTAAACTTGCCAATTAATACTTTAGTACATTTATAAAAATGTGGTAAATTTAAAACTATTTAGGTAACTACCATTTATTAAGTCCTAGTAAATAATTTCATGAAATACCTCTAAATTAAATTAAATTAAGATATAAAATTTATGAGAGTGAGTTGGGCCACACTTGACCCACATAATACCGACATAAATAAAATACAAACCACAGTCCAAATGGACATAAATAGAGTCTTAATATTACATGCCTTAATTAAATGCACAGATAACTTAATTAAAGCTTCTACGTTCCACGCGTGCAATTAGCAGCGTCTTAGTCGGCAGTATGCTACAACCTCCTAGAAGGAGGGAAAATTTTAAAATAGTAAAACCATGAGCGAAAGGCTTAGTGGGACTTAGATTTTGAAAACATTATTTTAAAAAAATGAAATTTCGTTGATACAAAAGCTATAAAAAGGCAATAAATAAATATAGTTATTTATATGCGTACCATTTCGATCTAATGATCATCTAATATCAGGTTTACCATTTTACTTTATGCAAAGCCATCAAAATAAAGACTTATGCCTCCCTGAGATAAAAGCTAGCCTTCCTATTTCTTTTCCCACCTCTCTCCACATCTCCCTCACTCTCTCTTTCTCTCATATTTTCTGTTTGAAAAAAGCATCGAAGAGCAACTCCTTTTTCAGCCAAGAGCAGGAGCTGTTTTGAAGCCACTAAGCTGCACCTAACCATTACTCTTAGGTTGGAGACATTTCCAACTCATTAAATACTTGTTATTGACGCTCTAAGAATTGATTTTTCCTTGCAAATTCAAGTTCAAATGTCTGCTTTTGAGCAGCCTTATTTTGAGTATTGTTTAGCAACATTTTTGTGTGCATGTGATGATTTGTGTTTTGGTAACCTTAAACAACATTCAATCTAATTTTGTAAAATCAATTCTGTCATGAATTTGTGATTTATTTCGATTGAAACCGAATTAAAAGTAGTCTTCACAGTTTTGTTCAACCTTTAAAATTTTGTGAAAATGTATGAAAAATTGGGGAAAAGTGTTTAAATTAGCTCTAGTATGTTATTCCACTCATTTTGAACATTTTTTCATGCTCTGAGAATTGTGAAAGCAGGTAAAAATGAGCCTTTGAGCTTGGGTTGGTTGAGAATCAAAACCTGAAATTTTCTAGATTTCGACAGATCGACAAGCCGAACTAATGCTTCTGAAAGCCGGATTCAAACAGTTCGGTAGGTCGGACTCAAAGGGCAGTAGTTTGAACACTAGCAGTTCGTAGGTCAGACTGAGTGGTCGGCAGGCCAACCAAGCTACATAAAAAGGGTCGTTTTTCACCAGTTTTCATCATTTAATGATAAAAAAGGGATTTTGATCTTGTAACATGATTATATAGACTTTAAAGGCACACTAAGATACCATGAAATAACATACTAATGTAGGATATTCCAAATTAGATATTAACATATCTAGTTCACGTCTAAGGTTGTTTGTGGTTCCGAGTAGCTGACGTATAGCAAATCGAGACTATAGAGTTATGCTATCGTGCTAAATAGCGAGGTAGGACTCTAAACCCACTTCATTGTTAGCCATGATTTTAAAAGAGTTTTGGCCACAACTTATTTTCCTAAAATGTTTTTTTAAAGGAATGATTGTGATATACTTATTCGATTATTTTTAGTAATTGCTGAATTATCATATGATCATAATGAACTAAATAATGAATATAAATGTGATACCTGATAACATAAGACTTAGATAATTATCTAAGTACCATAAATATTTAATATTGAGTGAGTCAAGAACTCCGTTTGGAAAAAGACATCAATACATGATATCACATACAGAGGTTGGGTAGTATAGAGAGCGACCTTGGGGGCAGGTCCTAAAACCCTGATGGGCCATTACGATGATGATTTTGATGGCTTTGCATAAAGTAAAATGGTAAACCTAATATTAGATGATCATTAGGTCGAAATGGTATGCATATAAATAACTGGATTTATTTACTGCCTTTTTATAGCTTTTGTATCAACGAAATTTCATTTTTTTAAAATAATGTTTTCAAAATCTAAGTCCTACTGAGCCTTTCGCTCATGGTTTTACTATTTTAAAATTTTTCCTCCTTCTAGGAGGTTGTAGCATACTGTCGACTAAGATGTTGCTAATTGCACACGTGGAACGTAGAAGCCTTAATTAAGTTATACATGCATTTAATTAAGGCATGTAATATTAAGAATCTATTTATTTCCTTTTGGACTGTGGTTTGTATTTTATTTATGTTGGTATTATGTGTGTGCACTATATGGGTCTAGTGTGGCCCAACTTGCTCTAATAAATTTTATATCTTAATTTAATTTAATTTAGAGATATTTCATGAAATTATTCACTAGGACTTAATAAATGGTAATTACCTAAATAGTTTTAAATTTACCACATTTTTATAAATTTAAATTTACTAAAGTATTAATTGGTGAGTTTACTTAAAATTTATTTAATTAATTTAATTAAATTGTCACGTTACCACCCGAGTCTGGGTTCGTGATAGTTTTAGTATTAGAGCCCTAGGTTTTGAACATTGAGAATTGTGCACATATAGATACAACAATGAAAAACCGCTGAAAGTCGAATTTTATTTTCACAATTGAGAGAATGGCACCTAGGTGTCGTTCAGCTACTGCTGATGCAAATCCCATGAATGACAAAGGCATGATGGGAGCTATGTTTGCTGCTTTCCAGCAGATGGCGACAAAAGTACAACGTGAGGACCCTGAGGCAGGTCGTCGGCATGAGTATTTCAAGGAATTCTGACACTAGGCTATCCTGACTTTCGACGAAAAGGGGGACCCACAAGCAGCTGAGTATTGGTTCAATTCAATGGTAAAGCATCTGAACACACTTGGAATACCAGTAGAATACCAAGTTGAATTTGCAACTTACAAACTAGAAGGAATCGCAAACACATGATGGAAGCAGGTCAAACACATGGAAAACAATAGAAATACCGATTGGGATAGATTGAAAAGTTATTCTATGAGTGCTATTCTCCGCAAGGGTACAAAGCCCAAAAGATCACTGAATTCTATCCATTGGAACAAGGCGACATGATAATCTAGGAATATGAGGCAAAGTTCATTGAACTGGCCAGATTCACTCCATCCATAGTGGCTTCTGAGTAGTAAAAGTGTATCAAGTTTCAAGAGGGACTTAAAGGATCCATTCGATGACAACTGGTTGCCTTGCGAATCTAGGATTATGGTGAATTGGTATCGTCAGCTTTGTCAGTGGAAAGCAACAATGCTACCTACTATGAGAACAAAGCAAGGACCTTAGGCGGGCACCAAAGGAACAACAGGAGAGACAACAACAACAACTGTTAAGCTCAAATGAAGAATCAGCATAACAATGCTAATAGTGGGAGTAGTAGTTCTTTAGGCAATGAACGAAGCAATCCTTATAACTTTTATTGTCACTTCTGCCAGTAATCAGGACTTATCAAGAGAAATTGCCCAATAAGGAATTCTTGGCAAGGATCCCAAACCGAAGAGGGTGTAACCCGTCAGACCTAAGTCCAGTCATTTGCTTCACCCCATCAAATTCCTCAACCATAGTTTCACTAGTTTAACCCTCAGCAGATGCACTATCTAGCACAAGGTTATCAACCGTCGAGTTTCTAGAGGAACGTTCCACAATATAGAGCACCCAGTTCAGTTAGTGTGTAGTCTCCTCCACCACAACAGTATCAGCCGACAAACCCTAGACCCAGCAATGCTAATTAAAAGAAAAGGGAAAGCTCTAGCTCAAGTCCACATCATGACTACAAGAAGTTCTGACGCTCAGGCCAGTAATGCAGTAGTTGACGGTACGATTCTTGTTTCATAGTCTTTAGCTTGTGTCTTATTTAATACTGGTGTCACGCGTTCTCTCATTTCTAATTTATTTCTAAATGCCTTGGGATTAGAAATAGAGGAATTTATGAACCCTTAATAATTACCTCACCCTTGGGGCGAGTGTATGTAAATAGTGTGTATAAATCCTGTAAAATAATGATTGGGGGGAGATTTTAAAAACTGATTTGATTATAATCTCCATGAGTTCCTATGATGTAATCCTAAGAATGGATTGGTTATCTAAGTATAATGCCCTTGTAGACAGTCGCCTTAAAAAAGTGACCTTAGTGATTGATAGGAGAACAACGATCACATACCAAGGCAGTGATGATCGAATAATGAGTGAACGATTCTTGAAGTCATGTTTTAGGGGACGAAGAAACTTAGCTTGTTATACACTTCTTTTGAACCTAGAGGAAGAATCTAGTGCAGCAGAAAGAAACACCGTGAATCGGTGGTTGATGAGTTTGATGATGTCTTCCCCAATGAGTTACCTGGATTACCTCCACATCGAGAAATCAAGTTTAGTGTCAAGTTATTCCCTGAGATTGCTCTGATTTCCATAGCACCATACCACATGGCACCGACAGAGATGAAAGAATTGAGGAAGCACCTTCAGGAACTTGTAGATAAAGGATACACCCATAACAGTACATCATAGTGGGGTGCGTTAGTTCTATTTGCCAAGAAACATGACGAAACTCTCAGGTTATGTATTGACTATCGATAGTTGAATTGGGTCATAGTGAAGAACAAGTATCCACTGCCAAGAATCAATGAGCTATTCAATTAGTTAGGAGGTTCTTGGTATATCTCAAAGATAGACTTGCGTTCAAGATATCATCAGCTTAGAATCAAGAAAGAGGATATTCCAAAGACGGTCTTTAGGACCTGGTATGGACACTTTAAGTTTCTGGTGATACTGAATTTGGACTAAGAAATGCCTCTGTAGCTTTCATAGATTTGATGAATCAGATTTTAGGCCTTATTTAGATCAGTTTGTGATTGTGTTCATCGATGACATACTAATCTATTCTAAGACCTGGGAGGAGCACAAGCAACACCTAAGGATTGTGCTTCAGACTCTGCGGGAACATTAATTGTATGCTAAAAACGAGAAGTGCGAGTTTTGGTTGACCGAAGTCAGGTTTCTAGGGCACGTCATCTCTGAACAAGGTATTTTGGTAGATCCTTCCAAGATAGAAGCTGTGGTGCAATGGAAAAGACGAGGAACGTGGCTAAAATCCATAGCTTTTTAGGACTTGTAGGATACTACAGAAAATTCGTTCAAGACTTCTTGAAGATCCATTGACACAAGTGATCAAGAAAGATGTGTAATGATAGAAAAAATCCAAAAATTAATAAGTATGATTAATTAAAGATTTTTTCATAATTACTTAGCTAAACTTAAGAAAGTACAAGTTTAGAATTTATTAACACATAAATTTAAAGGTCTTAATAGCTATAAGACCTTAGAAATAAATAATGTTGTGAATGCACAAATTTATGTGCTTTTTTATAAAACATGTAATAATGTAATGTTATGATAGTACACTTAAATAATTAAAAATAATTATTTAATGTGCTAAATTAAAAAGTTTATGATTCAACAATTTCATGCATGAGCCAAAGTAGCGACCGTTATAAGAATCTCAATTAAAATATTTAAATTGAGATTATATGATAAAAATGAATTTTTGACTTTGTATGATTATACAGAATTTCTATATGAAGCCAGTTTAGATCAATGTGTAATCAATGACTTAATACCATGATTAAGAAATGTAAGAAAAAATTTTATATATGCAAAATCAATCTCTATTTTTATGAGATCACAATGTATGACAAGGATTTTCTAAGTCGTAAGAATTAATAGAAATTCAGGAATTCATGATGTCTTATAAGTGCACAATAAATTACATACAAATGTAAATAACCGTGTGAAATTTATAATAATAGTAAATTATTATTATTATAATAAAAGAACATTAATGGAGTTTACAAACATTGCATGAGCCTTTAAGGCAAATGCAAAATCACAAACGGACAAATTTTAATCTGTGAAGTGATTACGGAAAGTTTAAAGAGCATCCATAAATTAGATGTGCACCTATAAATGAATTTTTACAAAAAATAGTTCGGGTTATACCCGTAAAGAATGAAATTGTGCTAAGTTCAGAATCTAAATTAAATTGACTTTCAGATAGTCAATTTAATTTACAAAATATTTATAAATTACAACTATTATTTTTTTAATGAAATTTAAAGTTTACAATATGAAAATTTTTAATGAGAAATATATGTTTTAAATTACATTTTAAAGTTTTAAAAGTTAAAAAAATTAAAATTATATTGAGCAAAGTTTTAAATACATAATATCTTTCTTAGAATAAATATATATATATGTATACAGTTATGAAAATAGTTAATATTGTAGGTTCTAAACTGAGTGATTTGAACGGTGATTTTAAATTGATATTTAGAATGTAAAGGTTTGAAACAAAAATAATGGTTTAAAACGAGAACCAGTGCTTGAAAAACTATAATTTTTGAAAGAAAATGAGAATGAGAATAGTTTTGGTGTATAAAATCACTCAAAACCGCCCGAATTTAAGGGGAGCAAAGTTTGGACTTTGAGTGTTTAAATCGATTTAAAACCATCTTCATGGTTTAAAACTGCCTCAATTATTATACCATTAAATGCTAGTTTATACCATCTTCATGGTTTAAAACTACTTCCATGCTTTAGAACCTATGTACAAAACGACATATTAGTTATTTACGCAATTAGAACTGACGATTTTACTCTTCTTTGACATAAGTTTAAATAATTTAAAAAGTTGAAGCTTGAAAGTATGAGCTTGAACGTTGAATTCAGAGAAAAAAGGAGCATAGAAAAATTAAAAAGTTCAACTTTCAACAATTTTTCCTCTAATTGTCCCATGATCGGTATTTATTTATTTATTATTCTTTCTTATTTGCTTGATTCAAAGAACTAGAGTCTTTCTTTCTTTCTTTCTTTCTTTTTTTTTTTTTTGCGTTCTTTCTTATTTGCTTGATTCAAACAACTAGAGTTGTAGACTAACTTGTATAAATCATTCATATTTCTTGAACCTGATATTGCCTTTTATTTTTTGTGTTCCTTGGCTTTTTTGCTTAATTTATAGAACTAGTATAGAACTGTAGACTGACTCAATATCAAACTTAGGAACTTTTTTGTTATTATTTTTATCTTTGCCTTTGTTTCTTTTTATAGTCTATGTTGAAATAACATTTGATTAGTTTGAAAGAGTTATGGAGAGATACTTTGAAAAAAAAAAAAAAAAAAGAGTTAAGAGTCCCCATTTTCTGAAGGAAAAAATGAAAAAGTACAAAATTGACTAGTGTGGAAAAAGATATTTTTAATACAATTAATAATGAGACCATTATGCAACATTTTCAAAATATAAAAACTCATAGACAATAGTTGTAATATATTAAACTTGGTCAATAATTGTAGTAAGAGTTAATAGTTTAATAGTTTTTATATTTTTCTTGTTATTAGCTTCTGTGCCCCTGAAATAAAATCCTGGCGCCGCCACCAACTCCAACCACATCTTTCTCCTCCACTGTTATTGTCAGGGTTTTCCAACTATGGACAATGTTGTCCATGACCATATCACACGTACAAACCACATTAAGGTGGTGTTTGGAAAGTGGTAGGAACTGGTGGTGAGAACCATTTTTACTGTAACATGTGAAAGCTTTACACTATAGTAATTTTTTAAATTGTTACTGTAACATATGAGAGTTTTACACTATTTATAACTGAGTTTGTGGTGGGAACCACTTGGTTCCCACCACAATGCCAAACAGGGGGTAAAAAACATCAATCACAATGTCAAGCACTCACACTACATTGGTGAGAAGAATGCCCCCCATAGGAAAAGACTAGAGAGAAAAAAAATCAAATACTAGCTTTTTTTTTATTTTTAGGGAATGACTATTGTGTCCAAGCCTTTTCTATCAACATTATTTGCAAAGGCACTAAAAAATAAGAAGCAGAACGTACAAAAAAAAGTGAAAAATAAGTTAAAAGGAGGGAGAGAGTTTCTCAATCATAAGGTTCTTTAGAAAGAGCAATAAAGGAAAGAAAAAACAAGTTGTATATAAGTTTGTTTGAATGGTAGACGCTCATCGTTACACAAAATAAGTGAATGAAAAAAAAAATATCTGCTAAAAAAAATCTAATGGCAAAGTAGGTTTTTTATTTATTTCTTTGTACCAATTTTCTATTTTTGTCTTTTAAAAGTTGAGGGGGATTAAAAAATGGTGGATAGAATATATTTGCTCGTAAATAATAATATTTTTTCTACTCCAAATTCTTTATTTTTTTTTTTTGTCACTCTATCAGACATAAAAGAAATAAAAATATATGTAACTAAAAACGCCAAACTTCAGTTCATGACATAGAAATTGCATATTTAATACATAAATGAAACACCAAAGAAAGTGTTGATACAAAATAGCCTTTACAAATAAAAAGAAATTCTACTATATCCACTTATAGTAATTTAAAAAAAAAATTGGTTGAAATATTTTCTAAAGACATTGACTAAAAAAATTTCTCAAATTATAAAGGCACCACTTCGCTTGCATCGGACGTATACCTTCACTACTCCTAGTAATAAAAAAATAATAATAATAAAAAATAAAAAATAAAAAAAAGAAACACCGCTTTACTTTTGTGTATCTTTTTTTCCTGAAGTAATAGAAATCCAGCATTCTACTTTTTTTTTTCCTATTTTTAGAGGATTTTCTAAATTTGTTCCCTAATATGTATGCGGATTTTTTTTTTTCTTGAATTGGATGTATGTGGAATTAGAATCCATTTACAAATAATATATTTTTAGTCAATCTATCACTAATGTTATATTTAATACAAAAACGACTAATATAATTTGATATTTGTTTTTGACGGAAATATAATTTGATAATATTTTTTTGGTGAAAAATATAATTTGATATTTTTTTTTGTGAAATATAATTTTATATTAGAGTAAAGGCGTTTGTAATTCCTCATTTTTTACCCTAATATGGAGCCCCCCTTTTTTTTTTTTTTTGAGGAATTGTAAATTCTAAGAACAAACAAGTTTTTTTTTTTTCAATTCTAGTGTAACTACAACACAAGTTCTAAAACAACCTTTTTTGTGTTCTTGTGATCTCATCGTCATCAAACGTTCATATAAAAAAGCATCCCTCAGAATCTTTGCCCCTGTACTTCCCAATTCCTACCTCTTCCTTCGCTTTACGCCACTCTTCTTTCTCTCTCTACCCCCTGCGGATCTTTCTTTCTCTACATCTTAAGCTGCAGATCAGTCGCCTAAGCAGGTATCTTTTGTTCCTTCTCTCTCTCTACAATTCATTGCTTGTTTAGCTGTTTAATTTGATCTGGGATTTCTGATTCGCCAATTGATCTATCAATTTCATAATTCGAAGGTCAAACTTCTTCACTCTTTTGGCATGATATTGCTCAATTTTTGTTTTTGGAGGTCCCAGTTGAGGTTTAGGGCTCTCAATCTTTGCCAAATTGCAATCAGATGTCGTATTTCTTAATTATTTTGATGATTTTTTATCTGGGTTTGCTTCCTTTTTCTTTTTTTTTTTGCCGGTTTCAGTTTCTGAGCATTGAATTAGGGGAAAAAGGGTTTACACTTTTACTTTGTCTCTTTACAATTTCATTATTATTATTATTATTATTTTCTTTTCATTTTTCTGCTACTAGAAAATCTGTTATTCCTCTTGTTCATTGATACTTTCTAGTTCAGTAATAAATTACTTTAATTATCATGATGTTGTTAATTAAATGAAGCGTAAATGAAATTAAGTTCTTCATGTCATGTTTGATAGAATTCATTTAGCCATTTAAGGAGTCATGCTTTTTTTTGTTCTTTCGTTTTTAATTATTTTTCCTATTAGCATTTATTCAATAACAATTTCAATGAATAAGTTATTGTGTTCCATGTGTTGATGTTGTTGAACTTTCTGTTTTAGATGGCAATGCAGGAAGCAAGTACTGTTTCAGCTCCTAGTGCCCAAGTTGTTGGGAATGCATTTGTGGAGCAATATTACCACATCCTTCACCATTCTCCGGAATTGGTGCATAGATTTTATCAGGATTCGAGTTCGCTTAGCCGGCCGGATGCTACTGGCACAATGGCGACCGTGTCAACAATGGAGGCAAGTATATTTATGTTTCTGTATGCGTGGATGTGCATGTATTTTCGCTACTATTCAGTTGGGTTTTCGTTTTAAGTTCTTGGTGTCAGAAAGTTTTACAATTAGTTATGTCTATGTTAGAAAAAGGAAAAACGTGTTTATAGATGATTTACTGATACTTAGTGAGCAATCATGGGGATGGATAATTTCAATCTAGTATTTGCCTGTTTGATGATTAGATTTGGCAGAGTTTTTCTTATGTAATTCTGCATTCGGAACTTTGCTTGCTTATTGCACTAGGCAGTAGACAAAGTAGCTATTAGATGCTGTCTAGGTTTGTTGCTGGATTTTGATAGTACTTTTATTCTAAAATGATTAATTGATTCTTTTCTGGAATTCTGCTGCTTAGTGTTTGAGAACGAATGGCTTATATCACAGTCTTGTTTGGATATTCCCATCGATTACCAAGCTAGCTAATTATTTGAAATTCACAACTTTTGAATTTTTTTATTTTTTGAAAAAAGGAACAATGAAAATACTTTCAAGGCATTAACTGTTAACTTTCAAAGTTATCCAGTTGAATTAAAAGCGTACACTTTGAGAAAAGATATGCATGTCTTGACACTTTGCTAATAACCTAGCAGGCAATAAATGACAAGATTTTGTCCTTGAAATATGAGGACTATACCGCAGAAATCAAAACTGCGGATGCTCAGGACTCGTATGAGAAAGGAGTTATTGTTCTAGTAACTGGATGCTTGACAGGAAAGGACAACATCAGAAAGAAATTCACGCAAACGTTCTTTCTTGCTCCTCAGGACAAAGGCTACTATGTCTTAAATGATGTGTTTAGGTTTGTTGAGGAAAGCGAAGTCTTGCTAATCAACTCTGTCGAAGTTAATGGCGTCAGTGAAAACGCTCAGGAGCCTTCCTTGGCTGCTGAACCAGGTTGGCATTTGTCTTCCTTGTAAAATCGTGTGTTGATCTGTGGTTTGGCTTAACTTTCATTTGCAGACATCGTTGATATCATTTTCTGATTTATGGTTTTCAGAGCCTACTCATGCTCCTGATCATCTGGTGGTGGATCGTGAAATTCCGTTAGAGGAGGAAAATTTTAATGATGGTGCTGAAGTTTGTGATCCTTCAGACAATTGGGATGGATCTGTGGTTGAAGATGAGGTTGTCGAACCCCCTATTCATTCAAGTGAGAGTAAAAGCCTTCCAGGGTTTGAGACAGCTCCTGAAACCCAGGAAGACATTCCAAAGAAATCGTACGCATCAATTGTGAGTCTATTGCTAATTTTTTGTTTGTTTCCCTATTCATTACACTTTTGCATCCCTCCATTTCTGAATAGCATTTAAAATTTAGTTGAAGGTAATGACGGCTAGTACAACGCCAACTCCTGCCTATGTTCCTAAACAAGTTGCTGTGAGGACAATAACAACAAACACCGATCAACAATCATCTAATTCTCCAAAACCTCCCCCTGCTGTGGAGATATCAGCTCCCAGTGGGAGTGATGCTCCTGAAAGTGACAGTGCGAATGAAGAAAGTATGTATTTCTCTGCTCAAACTGGGCCGATATTAGTGCTTTTATAACGTGTTGTACCTGCTTATACACTCTTTTGTTAGAATTGGTTTCTATTCCTTTTTCATATGAAAAGAAGGTTGAACAGCAAACTCAAAAGCTCTTTATTGTTCTGGAAGGGCCAATATTTCATCACTCTCTAGGTTTCATGTCTAAAAGTGCTAGTATTATCCCTATAAAGCTTGACATTTTATTTCTATTTTGCATGTATTTTTCACAGCCAAAGGTCATTCCATTTACGTGAGGAACTTGCCATATGATGCAACAGTCGAACAGCTGGAGGAGAAATTTAAGAAATTTGGTCCTATTAAACATGATGGGATCCAAGTCAGAAGTAGTAAGGTGTGCCTCTGATGCAATTTTATATGACAGCACGTTCTATTTAAACTAAATAGTTGTTGATGTGGCAATTTCTGATGATATTTCTACGGATTTCTTGCAGCAAGGATTCTGTTTCGGATTTGTCGAATTTGAAAGTTTGAGTTCCATGCAAAATGCGCTGGAGGTAGGCAGACAAACTTATTTATGAGCTGTAAACTTTCTACATGTTTACAACTGCTTATTTTTTTGTTCTAAACATATGTACTGTGTTACTCTATTTTTTGTTATTAAATTTAATTGGTGTCTGACGTTGTGTTCATGGATTAGTTTGTTTAAATGCAATAGATGTCTATTTTCAATGGGTTATTAGAGAGGCCTGAGGTTGGGGATAATAATTGAATTTGGACAAACGAACCAAGAATTTGGTTGAAGTCATCTTATGGTAGTTTTTGCTCAATTTTTGGTCAACTTCTGTTACTTAGAATTGGATTTTAACTGGCATAAGGACTTTCAAATAGTTACATTATTATACCCGGGACCCTCTCTGCTATAAAAAGAATGATAACGTCCTATTTCATAACTTCATATGATTATTCTGGATTTTTTTTTTTCCGCTTATTTGGGTTGAAATCAGGAAGTCTTTAACTTACGCAGTTACAAACAGAGCTTATGAACTTTGCTAGTTTATTTGTGTTAAATTATACTGTTATAGCACTCTACTATCATTTTACTTCTTTCTGTATCTGATATAAATCTTATTTAATTTATAGGCTTCACTTACAATTGGGGATCGTCAGGCCGTCATTGAGGAGAAAAGAACCACTACTCGAGGTAAGACTAAACAACTCTGTCGTTGAGTTGTTGAGCTTTAAACCCACTAGTCTATGGAGTTGTATAAACATGAACTCAAGTGACATGAGAAAAACCTGTCTATTCTGGGTTGGTAGGTTTGTTTGAAAAAGAAGCCTAACAAAGTTGACATTGATTTCAGTTAGCGGTAGTGGGAGAGGGAAGTTTTCTTCCGGAAGAGGCGGGTTCCGAAGCGACAGTTTTAGGAACCGTAGCAATTTCGGTGGCAGTCGTAATTATGGAAGGAACGAATACAGAAACCAGGGTGAGTTTTCAGGGCGAGGTAGGGGTTCGGCTGGGCGCAGCGGAGAGGGTTATCAGCGTAATCAGAATGGAAGAGGTGGACGCCAGGGCGGTGGGGGCCGTGGCTCTGTTGCCGCTTGATTGTTAGTGGAAGGAAGTGGTGGATAGGCCATTTTTTGGGATACAAATGAGGCTCATTTTTTCTTTTTCTCGTTTTTGTTCCCTCTTTCTTATGGATAAACGAGGGGTGTTAAGCTTTAGAATTTTGTTCTCAACTGCAACCATTGAGTTAAGATACCAAGATTATTGTCTTTTTTTTTTTTTAAGCTCCTCTGGCTTATTTTATAAAAGCTTGCTTGGCTGGGAGAAAATGCCATTATGCAACATATTCTTTTATAAAATCTAATGTTATCGATTTGACACACTTGTTTATAGTCTTGTGATCTACATCTCTCTCTCTCCCTCTCTTAACACAGTTTTAAGTTAAAAGTTAATAGATTCGCTCTCTTACAATGTTATGCTATAGTTACAATCCAAATGTGATTTGCTTGCTATATGGGAAAGATCATGTGCTTGATTTTAAAAATCATTTTCTATCAAAGTTGTTCCCCATTAGTAGAGAACTTGGAATTGGTTGTCACATGAATTCAAACCAATCACACTCCCATATGGTAATTTAAAATCCTCACATGCCCATTTGACAATACACATTACTAAACCGAAATCGTATTTTTTGAGTTCTACTATTGATTGATTGTTGCCCGGCAATCTAATGATTTAGATCAGAAAATGTTTGCAAAGTGTAATGCTTCTAAGGAATACTCTTGGGATGTTTAGTCTTGTATCATGCGCGTCATCAGATTTAAATCGTATGATTGCTATTAATGACCTCATGAAATGCGCATGATGGGGTGCCCTTGTTTTTGCAGAAATCCCTTGGTTTTTATCGCTCTCTACATAGTAATAGAAGATCACACTCTCATTGTATAATACATGTAAAATTTTAATCACACTGAGAATTTATACGAATATCCTCATAGTGAGAAGAGCGAAATCATGCTTCTTAGAGGAATCATAGTGAGAGTGAGACCTTAAAAGTAAAAGAGGTTATGAAATTCTCAATTTGATTTCTGTAAGTTTGATACAAGATTTGAAGCAGCAAAAGCTGCAGAACCCCCAGCCACAGAGACCAAAGCAACAATGGCTTGAAGGGCTATCTCCCAAGGATAGTCCTCAGGCACAAAGTAAACAAAAGAAGGTCCCAAAACCAACAAAACCAAGCTAAGTGTCAACAATGTCCCTGGGGTTCCTGGATCTGTGGCTGCTGATAGCACCCCTAATTCCTCTGCCTTCGACAGCAGACCGAGCCTCTCTATTGTTGAGAGAGAGAACCCGAACTTCTCGGCTGCCGACAACAGGCCAGCTTTCTCTGCCTTGGTCAGCAGTTTCAGCTGCTCCACCCTTGTTAGCAACTTCACTGGCATGCCGCTTGTCAAGGGGCTGCTCCGTGGACCTTGCTCGCCTAGGGGGAACACAGTTGAATTCTGTGGATTGTAATGGTAACCCATTTTAGTACACAACAGTTTACAATCATTGAAGATGATATATGTCACAGAAGAGCCAACAATTTTGAAGGAAACATGTGATTATCACAACAACCCAGTTTTCATCTAATCGTTATGACGGTGAATAAAATTGCTCATCTTGAATAGCATGTGCTTATAAGTAGAGCATGGTAATGTAATTCTTGAAAGCACATAGATATTTCCTTTCAATTATTCCTAGTTAGAGATATGATATATTTGCTTCAGGGTAAAAGTCATAACTTCACAAAACAAAGGTTCAAGAAATTAGAGCCATATCATTGAATTGAAAAAAGAAATAATTAAATGAAAATCAATTAAATTAAAAAAAAAAACCAGATGTGGTGTGAAGGATAACTGACCTTCCTGGAGCTGACAATTCTATTAGCAGCTGGAATGGGCTTCTGGGTGGCCATTGATTTGATGAGAAGTGGCGAAAAAGAGGAAGAATTCTCTGTTATTGCGTTGGAGCCACAAAATGCTCTTGCAGCCATTGTTCCTCTTTCTAGGAGTATGTGTTCTGAATGTGGTTCACCGAGGTCGGTTGGAATGTTGAAGTTGGGTTGAATTAGGATCTCAGGAGGAAGCCAACAATCTGAATGAATGATGGACAAGAAAAAATGAAGGATTGGCTTCAAGATTTTTGATTCCACGTGTCATGTCAGGGTTGGCTGTAATGATTGGTGTTTCCTCCATATGTGTTATAAGGGACTGTTTTGAGCTTTATAACTGTCATTGAGGGTCAATTTGTAGCAACCAAGTGCTTTGGATTATAATTTTAAAAAAAAAGTGTGTTTTTCTATTTTTTTGTTTATTTAGATTTTTTAATAGGTAATTTCTTTCAGTCGAAACTAAAAAAGATAAAAATAAAAATAACATAACGATAAAATTTTTTCTTTCAGCTGTTAAGTCTATGCCAGGAATGTCATTTTAACTAGATCCAATAGTTAAAAACATGTTGTACTCGTATGTGTCCTTATCGGAAAAAAAAAATCATTCCTATTAAAAGAGCCATTGTTTAAGGAATATGAAAAGCATTAAGTTAAACATGTGACCACAAAAATGTGAAACCTATATATTTAATTTGATAAATTGTTAGAATTCCTCCTCAACTATAGACTTTGTAACAATGTGCCTCTAATTTTTTTAACATGACATAATTTTCCCCTAAACTATAAAATATTAAGGAAACTCTCTGTTAGGATTTTTAACATAAATAACTTTTAAAAAAAAAGGAATTTTAACAAAAATAGAACATGAAAAATGAGGCTTATAGAACAATTAATAAACAATTACTTTGTTAGCTCCTTGTTGTGCAGGCATGCAAAATTAAAGGAGAGATTGTTATGTTAAAATTATTTTCAGGTTTATTTAATTTATTTTCTCAAACAAAGAGAAATTGTAAATCATATCAATTTTTAATTTAAATTAGTTTTTTTAAACATAATAGAGTGATCAAAACACTCGGATACTACGCATCCTATGCTAATGACATGTTAACTTTCATTAAGAAATATGCTTCAAAGATCAAAGGCATATTATCAATAAGGTTATAAATGGATAAGAATTTTTGTGATTAATTCTATTTAAATTTTGTTCAAGTGAAAAAAGATTTTTGCTTAAAAAAAAAAAGATTTTTACTCTTAATTTTTCTAAGATTGGACTTCATCAGATTTGGACATTATTTGTTTCTATTCTTAATTTATAGCCACCGTCCGATCAAATCTTTTTCTAAATAGTGATACACTGTGCAGTGACATGCATGGGACTTTTCAGGAAAGTGTGAATTGGTTTTCCGTACGTGTCACTTGTCATCTTAATAGATATTGTGAAAGTAGAAAAAATAAGCGTAAATGACCAAATGATTAATGAAATTAAAATTTAACATAATATTTAAAATATTTTTAATAACATTAGTAATTATTTTAATAATTTTATATTTAATTTTATATAAATATATAGTAACTATTTTAATTATATCATTTAAGGATATATGTAAAACATCTATAAACTGGAATGGTGTTTTAATTCAATAAACGTAATTGAATCATTTGTTTTGTAAAAGTAATGTTAAAGCATAAAAGTTTAACTGTTAATGAGATAAATGGTATAATTATGTTTATTGAATTAAAATATGACTATAAATTGTAAATATTCTATTTATGTCTCAAAATAATATCATTAAAATTATTACTATGTCATTATATAGTACAAAATATGATGAGAAATTCTTTTTTTGCAATCTCTCTCCACTCTTGAGCTCTGCTAGAATTTGCTTTCCTTGGTTTTCTTTGTGCGCCGCCAAGTCTGTGTACGGTCTGAAGTCTGGCGTCACCTACGAGCTGGCCTCTAGACATCCAGCCCAGAGTTTTTGGTACCAAGATAATGCTGCAAAAGTGGTTTCGGAGGAGTTTGGCTCATGAGCGCGAGGGCACCGGAAAAGGGAGGCCGGCGTGGCAGGAGTCCTCTACATGCAACAGGGTCGCAGGTAAGGGAGGGGCTAGCATGGACTGGAAGAACGTCAAGGCTTCTTGAGCTTTGGGCTCTGGATATATTGGGGCCGTCAAGGGTCAAAGCCCTATGGAGAAGGGTGTTCAACCAAGTTTGTCAGGAGGGGGCGTGGAGGTTTCCAGGTGCTTAGGTAGCTTAGGGGTCTTGCTCTCCTCGAAGAGACGGTCCTCCATGGCTGTCTCGGCATCAGGCGACAACAACGCGTGATTGTCACACAATGAGATAGGCGTGCCTCCTTTCCCATCTCTCCAACTCTGTTTATTGCAGCAGTCTTTGGGCTCTCCACTCACGGTGGCCAGATCAACTCCAACAATTTTTGCGATGTTAATATTCTAGTTTTGTGTTGTAATGTAAAGGCAGTTTTGCCTTCGGCTTGTGTTTTTGGTTTTGTGGTTGTTTTCCTAGTTTGCAATAATAGGAGTAGCCTTTCCACTCTCTGGTTTTGTCTTAAGTCCAACCCACTTGAGCTTGTCCTCTATGGTGCTACTGTAGGTTATCGTTACAATACGAGTCTTATAGTCTCAATCGTAGCAGATTTGTTGAACAAGCCAAGGTGCTCTACTATTGATACTCCTTATTGGCAGAAGTTGAATCCCCTTAAACGTTTCACTAGAATTTAATGGTGAAGCCAATTTGGGATCAATATTAGGTATTCTTATGTAATCTGGCCACTTTCATTAGTATTGGTGTGTGCATTTTGTTGAGCTGAAATACAACTACCTGTTCAAAAAAATATGATATCATTAGAATAATTACTATATCATTGAGGACAATTTAAGATATTCTATTCATAATAACAATTTGGTCATGTATTGTAATTTTTTCATAGTTTAATTAATAAGCAAATGTGGTATTTAGCTTTCGTTTGGAACTTTAGTTGTGATTGACATTTTAAGTTTAAGAACAGTAGTATGTGAGAGCTTTACATTATAGCAATATTTTGCTTTCACTACAGCTATTAAGAGCTTTATATTATTTATAATTGTAATTGAAAGGTTGAAACTAAAGTTCTAAACACACTCTGTTAACCAATAAATATGAAAAATTTTAATCAATTATAGTTAAAGATGACTTTACAATGATGACCCTTTCGCGCGGGTCAAGATCGGGGGACGCAGTGGAGGATATTTTCGTACTTTAATAGGGTATCACCTATACGGAGGACGCCCAACATTCCCTGGTAAATCTCTCCCAAAACCCAAAACCCTAATCAGAATCCTAAATTCAGCATCTTCCCTTCCCCCTCTCTCTCACTGCATCAATGGCCGACTTCTATTGTCTCACTGGACAAGGTGAAACGTTTCGTGTACGCCCAGTACAACGATGAGGAGAAGTGGGCCCACAACATGGTAATCTTCTTTCTTTTTTTTTTAATTCGATTTGTAATTTCTCTTGACAATTTCATCACTTTAGCTCTAGATTTCTCTTTACTGGTTCGCGTGTTGCTCATAAGTATAATGAAATCTTGAAAGAAATTAAAGAAAACCTTATTTAATTGTTTGCTTCTTTCATTTTGTTAGGTGTTTAAATCTATTTTAAGTTCGCAGACTTTTTCCACTTAAACAAATTAAGGGAATTGTTGGGATTTTTGCCCTAAGTAAGGGATGAATTTGAATTTTTTTTGTAACATTATTGATTGAATTTTCAGCACCGATTTCGTTAACTTGATATTGCTAGGGTCTGGAGACTGGTCTTGTTTTTCCATGTGTTGTGTCGAGGAATATAATATCACATATATTTTTTCATCAGATGAAATTTAATGAGGATCTGATGAATGATGGGGTTTTGTTCGTATTAAGGGGGCGTCGTCTTTAGGGTTAAGAGATGGGTACGAGAAAACACAGTGAATTTGAGAAATATGTTATTCCTCCTGTAATCTTCTTCTTTTATCATGGTATTAGTGAATTACCACGGTGACTGAGAGTGGACGGGTGTTTAGCAAATGAGTTTGAACTCAAAATATAAGTTCAAATACTGTAGCATATGAGAGTTTTTTGTTGTAGCATACGTTTACTTTACACTGTAGCGTTTGAGTTCATACATGAGTTTGAACTCATTTTTCCAACACAATGGTAGCTCTCAATTGAGAATAAACCTCTAAAAGTTGTGTTTTTGTGCCTGTTTGTATTTTTCTTTTATGACTTTATTGTCCCGGTAGTAAAATTATTAGGATCTATAATTTTTAACGGAAGTCTTACTCTTCTACTTTGTTGCTCCATTCCTGTGTTTTCTTGCTTTTGTGTGTCTGTGTATGTCTCTCTGTGTGTGTGTGGATCTCACGATTTATTAGCGTAGAAATGCATTGGTTTGGTTGAGAAAACAGTTTCACTCCAATTTGTTTATATTTCTCGGTTGCAGAAATTGCTGCGGGCTGTGGGGCTTTTTGTGGGATCAATAGTTCTGATGCGAAATTACGGTGATCTAATGGCAATATGAGGATATTTATGGGGGCTGTTCTTAGTTAGCTACCTATATTTTGAAATGTAGTCTCTCTGTTTGTCACATGGATCGAGCTCATAATAACATTCAGGGGTGGGTATTCTGCCATGTTTTCGTTTGTAGTGAAGAAGATGATTTCTTTCTGTTTCTGAAGCGTGTTGAGAATGCTTGGTCCCAGTGTTTTTTATAGATGAAGAACTGGTTTTGAGTTTAGAAGCTTAATAGTTATGTGTTTGGATGGCACAAATATGATTTACTTCTTGTTGCTTTTATTTCACTGCAAGGTCTAGGGAAGTTTTTAGTTCCAAAACCATTTCTGGCACCAAATTACAAGGAAAAGGCAAAAATATGTTTGTTTTTTTAGTTTACTGAAATCAACACACATCAAAGGTATTAGATAGTGGGAGTTAATTTCGCTGCTGCATCTAGAACTATTCGTTTTTTGCATAATACACTTTGAGCTTTTATCTTGACCAAAATGTATCATAAACTTTAAATTCATTGACAATTGATATTCAATAGCTATTTTTACTTTCCGTTTCGTACTCTTTTTTATTTGTTGAGCTTTAATTTTTTTTCTTAAAATAATAAACTTTATCTTTAAAAAAAACTAACGTGTGAACCTTGTGACTAAAATTGTATATGCTTTTTAAAGCTCGGTAGCTATTGGAGTTTAATTACCAATGATTTCAAAATTCAAGTTATATTGTGCAAAAAGCTAATAGTTTAAAATATAACAATGTAAATATAATTTACTCTAGCAGAAGTGGTAGATGGAGATGGAAGTAAATTATGCTAGCCTAAGCTTTTTTTAATTTTCTTATCTATATTTTCTTTTCTTTTTTTGTTTTTTTGTCTTTTCCTTTTTTTGTCCAGTTGATGTTATCATATGAAAGTGTCAGAGTGAAGGTTTAAAGCATTTTTAAAGGAACAAATGGACGATAATGGCCACTGGTCGTCGGAGGTGAAAGGGTAACGTCATAATGACACCATTAAGCTCCGTAACAAAATTTGTACCAGATCTGAAAAAACGACAGAGGCATATACGATAACCACGAAACGACATAAAACTGGTTTTTTTAGGGAAACGTCATGAGTCTTAAACCAACGGAAACATGAAAAACGACATCCACATACAAGGGCAGCCTTGAATTCAACAACAGCCATTAACGTATAAGAGAGAGAGAGAGCCAGAGATGAAACTTTAAACCAACAGAAACTTGAAAAACGACAACGAAAGAACTTTTGTAGAGGTGTTTATCTACGGTCAGAAATAAATGACAATTAGCGTTTTGTAATTAATGAAATTAAGAGGGTGTCTGGAAGGTGGTGGGAATCGTTGGATAGAACTACTTTTACTGTAGCATGTGAGAGCTTTACACTGT
The DNA here is from genome assembly GCA_025403435.1 of Artocarpus heterophyllus. Lineage (NCBI taxonomy): Eukaryota > Viridiplantae > Streptophyta > Magnoliopsida > Rosales > Moraceae > Artocarpus > Artocarpus heterophyllus. The sequence continues at coordinate 14,494,760 of CM046345.1, read as the reverse complement.
AGCAATTTTTTTTATTGTTACTTTAGCATGTTCCCATCACTCAGCCAAACAGTGTAAAGTATTTGGGTCCTTGATTATCATTGTTAAAACCTTAACAACTTAGAATACTTTCAAACAATTAAATAAAAATTAGTTCACTATAATCATAATCAATGAACATTAAGATAAAGCAAAAATGCAGTAATAGGGTATTTGGAAAGGTGGTGGGAACCAGTAGTGGGAACCACTTTTACTGTAGCATGTGAGAGTTTTACACTGTAGCATATTTTTTTATTGTTACTGTAGCATGTGAGAGCTTTAGACTGTTCATAACTGAGATTGTGGTGGAAACTGAGTGGTTCCCACCACTACTAAACACCCCCTAAAAGTAGACCACACATCTATAGTTATTTACTCTTGAATGAGCTACCTTTACTGTACAAATCCTTTCAATATATGAAGAATATGGTACAAGTTACAATAGTTTTTTGAGAGAATAAGGATACGATGGTGCTCTTGTCAATGTGTATGCAAACGAGTTTGTAGCCCAGAAAGAATGGGGTGTTTGGGCCTATGTATAGAGAGAGGATTGATCACGTTCAATTTCATATTTTGCATTAGTGGGCCATAAGCAGTGGAGACGCAGTGGGACACATGTCAAACACTCATTGGCTTCACATCGCAGATCACGTAAGGGTAGAATTCGTAGGTTGCAACTTTCCTAATGCAGTTATTTGCCCTGAGTCAATTAATCCTCTTCTAGCAAATTGATCATAGCGACTGAAACGAGTGGACTGACCCGAATACTTTGTGACTACCGCTGTTCCTCTAGGCTGTCAATTAGGCCAAGCTCCAACTCCGAATGCTCGTTGATTGACTACACAAGTCAGCTCGCTTCAATCTTCTTGTAGGGTGTTTAGAAGGACGGTGAAAATAAGTGGTGGGAACCATTTTTACTGTAGCATGTGAGAGTTTTATACTGTAGCATATTTTTTAATTGTTATTGTAACATGTGAGAGTTTTACACTGTTTATAACTGAGATTGTGGTGGGAACTGAGTGGTTCCCACCACTACCAAACACCCCCTTGGTCATTTGCTATCCTCGCCCGACAATTGGGCCTTTCATTTGGGCTTTGTAATATTTATGAATAACGCCATCCTATTGAATAATAAATTGGCTTTTTGTCACTTGCAAAAACAAAAACTTTTACATTATATGCCACTCATAAAATAATACAAGAGTAAAATTAAAAAAAAAAACAAGTGATTTGTGGTATATTTTTAAAAAGCTTTTTTCTATTTCAATCTGCAGTTTAAAATGTGACCTATTTGTAAAACACTCTCACAAATTGGTCCCCAACAATTTTAAATTAAAATTATAAATTTAAGACGACGAGACCATAAAAATGACAAGAGAATGAAAACAAGAATGCTATTCTGAAAACAAGAAACACTCGAAAAGACAACAATAGGGGAACTGACGGCAAAAAGAGGAAAACGACAATAAGAAATTAAAATTATAAACTACTTGATAACGAAAACGACAACAACAGTGGAAATGAGGGCAAAACAAGAAAACCGAGAAATTAAGATTATAGAATATTTAATACGAATAACGATACAACTAAGAAAAAAAAAAGAAAGAAAAATCTCAAAAACAACGAGATCTTGAAAAGGACAAAAATACTCGAATTGAACTACAACCTGTCAGCCTGAAAAACAATAGCCAAAACAAATTGAGGACAGCTTCAAATCAACAAAAGAATTAGAAGATCAGACAAAACTTATACTTGGTTTGATAAGTAGATTCGAATGGAAAGCGTGAATAAAAATTTAAATATTTGTAAAAGAAAGTATTACCGGAAAAAGCTCTAAGTTGTGATTTAACTTACAAATAAATGGGGCAATGAATAAAAAAATAAAAAAATAAAAAGCTCCACTAAGAAAACAAAAGAGAAGTTGGAATTGATAATATAATGAAAAGGGAACGTAAATAACAATAAAGGGGTTTTTTTATTTTGATACCCTGTATTTTAAGAAATATTATATTGATATTTTGTTATTTAAAAAATATCAAAATGATACTTTGTAGTTTTTAAAAGTTCATATTGGTATCCCGCGTTTATTTTTTATGTGAAATTTTTTTTTTTTACTCTTACATTATTGAACCTTAAATTAATTTACAAAACTATAATAGAAAATTAAAAAAAAAGATTAGATAAAATTCATTAAAGAAAAGCATGTATGTGGATTCATTCATTTTTTATCTTGTTTCTATTTATTTTCTTTAATAATTCTTAAAAAAAATTCAAGGTTCATTAATTAAAAGGGTATGTTAAAAATTTTACGTCACAAAACCCAAATTTATAATACCAAAATGATATTTTGAAAACTACAAAATACTATTTTAACATTTTTCAAACAGTAAAATATCAATATAATGTTTTTCTATGACACAGGAGATCAAAACAATAATAACTCTTATAAGTAATAACCATAACACAAAATGAAATTGCAACGACATTGAAAATCACAACAATCTAAATGACAGACATCTTGAAAACTAAAAAGGACACCTCCTTTAGAAACAACATAAATTTTAAAGACGACAGCAAATCGAAGAACAAAAAGGACATTTATTAACTTTTCAAAAAAAAAATGTATTTACTTTTTTACACCCTCTATTTTTGGTTAAATCAAAATTATACATTTAATTTTTTATCTCATTAAATAGATTATATTTAATACACAAATTTATATTTTACCTCAATCAATAATTAATTTTGATATTTAAAATGATTATTTATCCTTAAGTTAAAAAAATAAAACTCTCATAAATCAAGAATTAAAAAATAATAATTTTGAGACTATTTTTGGATATTTTGAGGTCAAAAACTGTGGTTTAAAATTTTTAAAGGTTTTAAAGTTTTTTGTTTTTCAATTTAGGTCCAACTAAGAGTTGATCAAAAAAATATATAAATATATGCATTTAATGTAATATGAAGGTACATATTTGATGAAATTGAAAATCAAAGTCTAGTTTTTCAATAAATTAAAACACAAGGGATAAAAATGTAAATAACTAAAAAAAATTATAGACGGCAACAAAAACAAAAGCATAAGCCTAATAGAGTGGTGAGAGAGAGAAGAAGAAGAAGTTGAAGAAAAAGAAAGAAATTCCTACATGGACACTAACTAGACGACTAAGATGGAAGAAGAGTGGGATTTCCATAGATGTCAAAGATCCAACAAATAATCGGGACTTAAAAATTGGCTTTATCTTATGACGTGCAAGGCCGTGATTGCTTTCTTTTTGGCTCTTATTCGTTTTTGTCCTTTGTTTCTTCATTTTGCTAAGGTATTGCTCCATTTACAATTGCTTTATTCCCCATCCTTTACGGCAATAATATTATTTTTATACTAAGGGTCCGTTTGGTTCGAGTATTTGAGTAGAATATTTAAATAAAGATTTAAATTTTTGTGAAAGAAAATACTATAACAAAATGATTCGAACCGTAATTCGAATATCCAACCAAACGGGCCCTAAAAGTTTGATAAATCTTGGCATTCAAGATGGGAATAACCAATAGTTTTGGCCACTCTGAACTGTAATTAGCAACATCATCTTTATAAAAATAAATTAAAACATAAAAATTCTTATAACAAAGAAGATAATTTTACTCTATTGATAAAACATGGTGTTTTAAATGATGGATTAGGATTTTAACGGTCAAATAATTGACGGCTAAAACATCCATGCTTTATTAATTAAGTAAAATTGTCTTCTCTGTTACAAAAATTCTCTAAAAAAGTAACGTAATAAGTAAAGTTGTAATTTGGAGTGACAAACCTTAAAAATATCCCAATTTGACAGGAGAACTTCATTCAATCCCAAGTTGCAGTCCAAAAGGCCAATACACGACGTTAATGGAATCTTGTGGATTTGGTTGAAAATTTTGTCAAAATTCCCCACATGAGTTTAGTGTATAAATATTTCCAACTTGACCAAATGGTGGCATTGCCCATATTTTTATATTGGAAACATTCGTATCTTTAAACCTTTCAACATGGAATAATTAAGCATTTCTTTAGCATCCTATCTTCTCCTGATCTCAATCCCCAAGTTTCTGTTATATTATTATGGAAATAAAATATGTTTATATGGCGAGCACGGCAAGTAAACCCTGCTTAGCTCATTCTCTCTCTCTCTCTCTCTCTCTCTCTCTCTCTCTCTCAAGTTGTGTACCTCTTATGATTTAAAAAGGAAAAGAAGAAACATATGCCCATAAAAGTTGGCATAAATGTTAAAGTTAAATTACTCTTTTGTTATGTTGTTATTAACATTTGTTTTTTTGAACTTCTATGTGGTTTTAACATTTAAATACACAAACGTTACATGTCAAAGAAAAACATGATAAAATGTATACGAGTTAGTATTCATTATACACGTTTATATGGTCATACGAAGGACCATTGTATTGGGTATTTAGCATTGAAATAATAATAAAGAAAGACAAAATTTTGTATCAGAAGCTAAGACTTGCTGCCTTCCTCAATTTTTTTTTTAAATAAGGGTTTATAATCATAAACTATAGGCTCATTTAATTGGACGGTTCATGTGGTTTGATCTTAAAATTTCTCTTAAACTAATGTTTTATAACCAAAAACTTAAAATTATTTCGAATCATGATGTCATAATTTAAACTTAAAATTCCTTTTAAATTCAAGATTATTTCCTTTTTATTTTCAAGATTTTGTATCCGTTTTTAAAACCATACTATTCAAATTTCTTATTAAAAAAAAGGTTCAAATCATTATATTTTAAACGCGTGATATAAACAGACCTCTTTTCCATCATGTTACTTTGATCAATGAAAAACCAAACTTAGAAGTGTTTTGTCAACAATAAGATCATGTCACTTTGATCAATGAAAAACCAAACTTAGAAGTGTTTCGTGAACAATTAAACCCATTTGCGAATATAGGTTAAAAAAAAAAACCGAAAACAATTGCAGAGGGGTAATACCGTCAGAACGCCCAGCAAAGATTCAAGACACGCTCCGGGAGGCGCGTTGGAAAAGAAAGTGAGGTGAAGATATCGTCACAGAAGAAAGTACGGGGTTTGCTGTCGACACGTGGTGTTGCAAGTTGCCAAGTGGATGAGGGCAACGGGTCCCACATATCCCAAGTCGACGTCCTTCTCTCCATCAGATTTTCGCCACGCGGAGAACTCCTGACGGGTCGTACCATTTTGCCTGCCATGAGAACAAAAGTAAAAAGAGAGAAAAGAAAAGCGCAAGTTGTAGCCTTGATGGCTTGGAGTGGGCCCCACCCATGCTTTACTGACCTGTAGCTGTTTTAGGGACTGTGCATGGCCCACACGTTAGCTTCACATACTAGCTAGATCAGACGCATCTATCATGTCCCTAAATTATTTTTTGAAAAAAATAATAATAATAACCAATGACTGGCGTAGATATTCATTTGTGTAATCATTAAGAGGATGTTTAAGAGGGTTAAGCTTAAATCATAAGCAGTATGAAATAAAAGAGTGGACTATTATAAAACTTCGGCTCAAACCTATTTGCTGAACCATTCTCTTAAACCTCTTATAGGGTGTTTAAAAAGATGGTAAAAATTAATGGTGAGAATCATTTTTACTGTAGCATGTGAGAGTTTTACACTATAGTATATTTTTTTATTGTTATTGTAGCATATAAGAGCTTTACACTGTTCATAACTGAGATTGTGGTGGGAACTGAGTGGTTCCCACCACTGCCAAACACCCTCTTATAATTTTTTAACTTAAGAATAATAATAGGGTGTTTAACTAGTGGTAAGAATTATTAATAAGAATTTTTTTTATTGTAATATATGAGAGCTTATACTGTAGTAACTTTTTTTTTTAATTGTAGTATGTGAAAACTTTACACTATTTATAACTGAGTTTATGGTTTACACCACTCTTAACCAAACACCCTCTAAGTTTGAATCATTCTCTTAAACATCTTATAATTTTTTAACTTAAGAATGTTCACATTTATTAAATTTTAACCAATTACTTTTAAACTTTTGACGACTTTGGTACCTCTACATTATAATTAACAATAGATTTTTGAAATTTTACAAAGATCACCACGTCCCAGACACATAATAATTAAAATTTTTATAAAAATAGTTGTGTTAAATGATAAATATTGTATGCATGATTATACAAACTATCCATTAGAAGCTAAAACATTTTGCATAAATGTAACTCATTTTGCAAAAATTTTAGGTACAATGAATTTGGACGTTATAGTTCAAAATTCATTTGTTAATTTTAGCGCGTAGGGATCAAAATGTTCAAAAACCAAAGTCACATAATCTAAATGATTCAGGAATAAAATAAATATATTTTCAAATAATATGTAACACAAGAATGGCATGTGAAGATTTTGAAATGGTTAAAAAAAGAATTAAAAATTACTCTCAAAGAGAAAAAAAAGATCATATGTAAATTATAATCTATTTTTCTTCTTCTTTAAAGAAATTTTTTCAAATTTGTCAAGTGACTATAAGCTTGTAAATTTTAAAAATATATATAATGACTTGCATAACGATATATTCAGGGACTTTAGGAATTAAAAGTATAAAAATTACAATTATGCGTTTGAGAGAAGAGTTAAAAACTATATAATTAGAGTTACGAAAATGTTTGAGAATATTAATTTCAATTTAAACAAAATAAAGCTCTCAAATACTTTACGGGTCCGTTTGGTAAATGGATTCAAATTAGTAATTTAATTTGTGTTAGTGTGAGTTGAATTAGGATTTAAGTTATTGATTTGAATTGTTATCCGAATTAACGTTTGGATGTGCATTTAAGTTTTAATCCGAGTATAGAATGAAATTGAAACTTGTGTTTGGAGAAATAGTGAAAATAGTTTTTGATTTATTAACAAATCTATTAAAATCATAATGTTAATGATCCTAAAATATATGCGATATTGATATTAATTTATTCCTTTCTTCATTAAAAATACAATGAAAAAAGAATAATCTCAATTTGATATCAAACGAAAAAGTTATGATTTTTTTTCTTAAATATAAGAGAGAGAATTTTAGTTTTTACTGTACCAAAAATATCAAAGTATCAAAAGTTTAAGATGGAGTCAAAACTCTAAAACCTTGAATCTTGATACTCAAATAATTCAAATTTTAAAAAAAACAGACCCATATTTAAATAATTCTTGTTACTTAAATTTAAATTTAAATATTAAATATAAATAATGCACCTAAACAAATAACCTTTATATGCTATAGACTTTGAGTTCTAATACTTTCTAATAACATGCAAAAACTTTACCGTACACTTTCTACATTACACTGTGAGCGCGCCACTAAACAAGAGGGCCCTAAAATTTTCCAAAAGACAAACAAAGGGCAAGTGGCTATATAGGGGATCTAGGAAATCGTGGGGAATCTCCTGTCCTTGGATCGAAACGTGTCTCCACGTAAAAAAACTCCCCCCTCTTTCTCGTCTCTCACCCCTCAAAATCACAACATAGACCACTTTCTCTTCCGAATTTACCCTCCACATTCCCTCCAAATTACAAACCAGGCCCCAACATAATATCATTGGATGTCAGACATGTCACAATATACACACCCATACATACAGGGTTACAGCTAGTTCACAGGTGGGCGGTGAACTGAGTGAGATTACTGTCTCTGCCAGTGACAATACTGCAACTTGCATAATCAACTCAGAAATTCTCATAATAAAAGACAGAAAAGAGTAGCGGAACGTAAATGTGAAATTGTGAATAAAACTCCTTTGTCTCTCACTTTCTGCCTCCAATTTTAACCACGTGGAGCTTTTACTCTGTTTTAGGGGAAAAAGAAGCCGAAACCAAAAACTCTCTTGGGTATTTTTTTTTTTTCTTCTTCTGATGAGTTCCGTTCTTATCTTTTCATCATAAATTCTCCAAATCTCATCTGGGTTTGCCCAATTTTGCTATAAATTTTGGGTCTTGCTTTCTGAATTCTTCGTAGCAGAGCGCAAAAAAAAAAAAAATGGCTAAAGTTAATCAGATGATCAACTTTGGTCAGACCAAGATGCCATTTCCGAACTACGAACAAAACCCAACAAATTTTTTCTGGAGATTTTCCCGAGAAAGTTCAAACGACAAAGCCCAGTTATCTGTTTTGTCAAGTTCGGAATCAGAAGAGGAAGACGAAGAACCAGAACTCAATCTTTGTCTCTCTTTGGGAGGAATCTACGCGAAACCCATGAAGGAAAAGCAAAATCCTTTGGCTCGGTCGTCTTCTATTGCCGGAGAAGAATCCGAGACTCACCGCAGAGAATTGGAAACCCTTCCGTTTCTCCCTCTGCCGAGATCTTGCTCGCTTCCGACGGAGACCAATAGTGATAAAAGCTGTGAAGAAGAGATGGTTAAGCTCAGGGACTTGGCGTCGATGAGGAGAATGGCGGCGAAGAAGAGGTTGGCTGGGAAGCAGAGGGGTGTCAGGGACTCTCTTGAGGAGGAGGTGTTGCCGGCCCCGGCGGTGAAGTCGCCGACGTCGGAGATAGCGGCTTGGGCGGCGGCTTCTGCTGCCAAGAGTGCTGCTCTGAGTCGTGCCATCTGTAAGATCAAAGGTGAGATTTCTTTGGTTAATTTTTTTATTTATTTAATTATTCTTTCTTTGGTCCGATAATTTTTTTTTGGTAGGATAAAAAACCTACTGACTTATAACAGGTTTTGACCGCCGGATTAGTTCAAATTACCTCGGATTAACGACAACGATTTAACAGAACTCGGGAAAAAAAAAAGAAAAGTGACGATTCAAAGTTGTGTTCTACATGTTTCCTTTTGTGTGTGTGTGTGTGTGTGTGTTTATTTATTTTTTTTTAAATGAGGTTCAGTTTTCTGCTTTGACCCTTTAATTAAAAAAAAAATTGTCTTTTGATGCTTTTGTGTTGAAAGCTTTATACAGTAATTTTATTTACTGTTCTTAAAGTTAATACTTCATTGTTGGTCTGAAATTCAATGGGCCTCTTTGTGTTTGTGCTTGGTAAATAGTACTTAAGCAGTGTTATTTTTGGGCTTACTTTGGTTTTGGATACCTTTTTTTTTTCTTTGGTTTTGGATACTTTTTTTTTTCTTTGATGGTAGGGATGTCCTTTTGGTTTTGGATACTTGTTGTGTCAGAAGACAGTCTCTTTTTTCTTTTTTCTTTTTTCTTTTTTTTTTTTTTTCCTGCTGGTAGAAAATGCACAAGCAATTTTCTGAGAACACAAGATCCGTGCACATGTTGTGAAATCTTTTTGCATTGGCTTATGATTGTCTTATTCATATGTCTGCATAGAAAATTCCTTTTTAGAGACTTGTATTGTTTTGGGACTTGGGAGTTTGAGCTTTTGGAGCACAACACAAGTGAACTTTAAAACAATTTGTCTTATTTTAACCAAAGATTCAAGATTGGAATTGGAGTACTACAACTTGACCAACTAAATGTAATTTGGCATGGATCAAATCTATACTTAATAAGAGTTTTTTTTAATTGCAAAAACAATTACCCATTTGGATTATAAAAGAAAAGGAAAAATATCCCATGTTTTGCTAGAAAAGTTTCCCTTCTACTTCCAATAATATTGTATAGCAAAGTCTTCCATGTGCACAAGACTCTGCAGCATAGATTTATCTTAAGAGGGAAAATTCATGATTTTTCTGATTAGCCTAAACTTCCAAAAACTAAATGTTCTTGCTTTTTCATTTTTGCATTATTCTTTACCAATGACTCAGTTTTTGTGATACCAAATCCATACAGGACAAGAATGCTTAACCGCTGCAAGAGACAACAAAACCAGTTTGAAGAACGCCGTGGAACGTTCCGCCATGTTCTCGGCGATGGTATCCAATGGGGACCAATATGTCAAGCCTGCAGAATTAGATAACAATAAACCACAGCAAAATCCACCGAAGAAGGTCAAAGCTTCTAGTGGGGAGGTTTTGAACGATTGGACGAATGTGGTGAACAGAATGCCTAGTGTGACAACCACTGGGGATGGCCCTAATGGGAAAAGAATTGATGGGTTTCTTTACAAGTACACCAAAGGGCAAGTGAGCATAGTATGCGTTTGCCACGGCAGTTTTCTCTCCCCGGCCGAGTTCATCAAGCACGCCGGCGGGAAGGAGGTGGCGAACCCGATGCGACACATCAATGTCTGCACTGCTCTTCCCGTGTAGGTCAATCAGTGGTGGTAGACAATATTGACAAAGTGTGATAATCCCAACTTAAGCATAAGAAGCTTTTTCTTCTCTTCTTAATCTCTTTATTTAATTGTTTCTTGCTCTTATGTGTTACGTTGTTAAATTAGGTAATCATAGAGAGATTAGTAGTGAAAGGTGAAATCAGCTGTTTTATGTCCTTTGTTCTTGGTGGTCCTCTCTGAAAAGAAGATATGTTGGTAACTTAGATTTAACAAGTTTGGTACTTCTCTCCTCAGCTATTATAAGAGGACGTCTTGGAATGGATTTCCCATGATGAAATCACGACAAGTTTTGCACTGTCGTTTTCATTGTACCTCCTGTTGTCAATTATAAATATGATTATATAGTGCACTTTGGTACCATACAAGGTCCAAGCAATGCCATTGTCGTTTTGTTCCATCGTCATAGAAATCAAACATTAAGCTCAAAATTTTGTGGGTTTCTGCATTTGGAAAATTCCAAGGTAACTTAAAAGAGTTTGTACAAGATTGTTATCTAGTTTTATTAGACGGTCGTACGTTTAACACACTTTTCTTAATGTGATATGATTCTAATTCTGACGATTTAGAAGTGTGTCAAGAAAACATGGAGCCGAACCCGAATCTATCAACAAAAACAAACTCAGCGCCATTATGAACAATCAAGACAGAAAAGGCAAAAGCAGAACAACAAAGAATTTGATTAACCAGTCTCACCGTGCATGATATGATGACACATTGCATAAGAACAAATCCTAATTCCAGGACACAACACAAAACAAGAAGTCAGGAGAAGAACCATAAGAGCTTTGAGGATTATTTTGAATATCCACTCGCTTTCTCCATGACTGACAAAACAAAGCCTTCCCACACATACACATAACTGTGTCCTCGCAAAACCACAGGAAACAATTCTTTCTTTCCTCGGCGGAGGCTCGCCGCTGGATTGCCGTCGCACGACAAGGTACCTCTTACCGTCCTTATAAAGCCACAAGGCAGGCAAATGCAGCCTCATGCAGTGACGGATTTGTGTAGGGGCCAATGGGGAGCACGTGAAATAAAATTAAAAAAATATATATATATCTATATTAAATTTAGGTGATTTTCTATTTGTGCCCCTACTGATTTGGTCTCTCTGGCATTTTTTGGAGACTTTTTTGTAATTTAGTTTAAGTAACTTGTCCTTTCAGATTCTTTTAGATCACTTTTTTTATTTTTTTTCCTTCTCTTTGCATCTCTTTATATTTCTCGTAGGACCACTTTCTCTCTCTCTCTCTCTCTCTCTATGTTTCTTGCGTGAGCCACTCATCACCGTACAAGACATGAGCTTTTTTTTTTTTTTCCCTACAGGCGCATCAAAGACAAAAGTTAACTAATATATTTTCTGTTCCTTTTTTTCTTTTTTTTTTTCTCCACAAAAGTCCTGCCAATCTACGCATCAGATATGCTAATTTATTTTAATTTTATTTCTTTAATTTGAATATTTAATCTTCTTAGAATATGTATAATATCATTAGAAAAGGAGTATATTTGAATTGTATTTTATTTTTTTGCATACATGTAGATTGTTTTAGAATGTTTTATGACATTTTATTTTTTTAAATATAGATAATGTTACCATAGTATGATTAAATTTATTTTTTAAATTTTGTGAATCAGTTATGTTGAGGTATTTTGATTACAAAAGAAAATTAGAGTCACCGATTCCAACTGGGAGAAACAATGATATTGCAAAATTAAGTAGAGAGGAATTTGACTCTACAAGCCTTCCAGCGGATCCTGGGCTAAGAATTCCTATTTCGAATTATAATCCAAATATTTGAGATGATGTTTCAAGAGCATACATACTAAAGGGTCCTTGTCAATCTTTGAAACATAATTTTCCCTTCACGAAATTTGGGAACAAATCAACACATTTCAACTGTGATTGGTTTGTTGAATATGCTAATTGGTTATAATATAGCATAGCCAAAGATGCTGCATATTGTCTTTGTTGCTATCTATTTAAACCAAGTACTGGAGAACAAGTGGGCGGTGATTGTTTTGTTACTACGGGGTTATCAAATTGGAAAATAAGGGAAAGATTTGGTGCTAAGAATTCCAATTTTGGATTATAATCCAAATATTCAAGATGTTGTTCAAAGAGCATACATACTAAAGGGTCCTCGTCAATCTTTGAAACATAATTTTCCTTTCACAAAATTTAGGAACAAATCAAGACGTTTCAACTATGACTGGTTTGTTAAATATGCTAATTGGTTAGAATATAGCATAGCCCAAGATGCTGCATATTGTCTTTGTTGCTATCTATTTAAACCAAGTACTGGAGAACAAGTGGGCAATGATTGTTTTGTTACTACGGGGTTATCAAATTGGAAAAAAAAAAAAGGAAGATTTGATGCTCATGTTGGAGGCCCTAACAGTGTTCATAACCAAACTTGGATCAAGCTTGAAGCTCTTAGGAACAAAAGCAGAATATAAAAAATGCCTTCATAATTTAAACAGATCAAACTCGAAGTGACTATCGACTACGATTGAACGCATTGATTGATTGTATTCGGTTTCTTTTAAGACGGGGGCTTGCATTCTGTGGTGATGATGAATCAGAAAATTCAAGAAAGCAAGGTGACTTTCTTGAGCTTTTGAAGTTTTTAGTTGATTATAATGACAATGTAAAATCTGTTACCTTCAAGAATGCTCCTACAAATCTCAAATTAACTGCACCTAGTATTCAAAAAAATATTGTAAATGTTGCTGCTGTTGAAATCATTGATAGGATCATGATAGATATAGGTGATGCATTATTTTCTATTCTAGTTGATAAATCTCATGACATCTTAATGAAGGAGCAAATGGCTATAGTGTTGCATTTTGTGAATACAAATGGTTGTGTTGTTGAACGTTTTGTGGGTCTTGAACATGTTACTAGTACTACGGCTCTCTCACTTCAAGATGCAATTGATGATTTATTTCCTAGACATGGATTGAGCATTTCTAGATTACGAGGACAAGGTCATAATGGAGGTAGTAATATGCAAGGAGATTTCAATGGTTTAAAAACACTTAATTTGAAGGAGAACCCTCAAGCTTTTTACATTCACTGTTTTGCTCACCAACTCTAACTTGCTCTTGTAGCGGTAGCAAAAAAACATGTTCAAGTTGCAAGTCACTTTTTTTCAATTGCTAGTTTGGTCAATGTTGCTGAAGCTTCATCTAAGCAATGTGATATTCTTCATCAGAAACAAGCAGCAAAAATTTTTGATGCACTTGATAATGGTGAACTTTCTAGTGGAAGGGGTTTAAATCAAGAGATTGTTCTTAAACATTCTTCAGATACACGTTGGAGCTCGTTTTATGATTCTTTAATAAGTTTGGTCGCCATATTCTCATCTACAATTGATCTTCTTGAAATAATTATAGAGGGCGGGAGCTCTGAGCAAAAGTTTGAAGCAAATAATTTGTTGGGTTTGATACAATCATTTGATTTTGTACTTACCCTGCGATTGATGAAAGACATATTAGGGATACAAATGATTTGTCAAAGGCATTACAGAGGAGGGATCAAGATATTATGAATGCTATGTTAGTGAAGATATGCAAGCAAAGACTACAGATGATTGGAGATGAAGGATGGGATTCTGTCTATGATGAAGTTTCTTCTTTTTGTGAAAAGCACAACATTAATGTTCCCAACATGGACAATCTGTTTATAACTCGAGGGAGATCACAACATAAAGCTCAAGAAGTCACAAATTTGCATCACTTTTGTGTTGAGTCATTTTATTCTGTTATCGATATGCAACTTCAAGAGCTAAATGATCATTTCACCGAGGTAAATACTGAGTTGCTTCTTTGTATAGCATGTTTGTATATAAATGACTCATTCTTTGCTTATGACAAGCAAAAGTTGATCCGCCTTGCTGAATTTTGTCATGAAGACTTTTCTGTTGTAGAGCTCTTGAAACTTGACAACCAACTTGAAACTTACATTTTTGATGTGCACTCTGGCAAGAAGTTTGTCGGACTCAAAGGACTTGAAGATCTTGCAAAAAAGATGGTTGAGACGAAAAAGGATAAGGTATATCCATTGGTTTACTTGCTTGTTACACTTGCACTAATTCTTCCAATTGCTACTGCCACAGTTGAGAGAGTATTTCTGGCATGAATATTGTCAAGAATCGTTTGCGTAATCGAATGGGAGATCAATAGATGAATGACAACTTGATTGTGTATATTGAGAAAGATATTTTTGATAGCATTGATAAGTAAGCTATCATAAAACGATTTCAAAACATGAAGCCTCGTCGAGTACAATTGTAATTTGTTACTCGTTACATGAAACTGATTATTAAGAAACTTTTTTTCCCTATTGTTTTAGTTTGAAAATTTGGTCTTTATTTGCGCCCCACTAAATTAAAATTCTGGATCCGTCACTGGCCTCATGAAAAGTTCCAATTAGAAGGGAAAAAAAAAATAGACAGTTGCAAGTGAAGATAAAGAAACAAGTCCTGAAAGATAAAGAAGTTCGTAGGAAGCATGGAAAGACCATTAGCAGATCTTACGTTTGTATCTGAATCACAGTGAATAAAAGTATCCTACTTCATCCTCAGATAAGAAAAATCACAAAGAGAATTTTTTTTTTTCCTCATCCTTTTGAACTGATTTTTCTTTTCAGCCGGTAAAGCTTTGGCAATTTTATAGCGTGCATTGATGAGATGACGTAGATAATTAGATGAATTAATGTAGGCATCGATGTCACTTTCAGTTGTATAAGCCTTTAAGAGATAATCTTTATTTTACATATATAAAAGTGAGAATGCAACTTTTGGTCCTCTCTGATCAGCCTTCCTCAATACTTCTCCTTCTTTTATTTGCTCTTCTTACACCTTTTTTTTAAGGGAACTTTCTTTTTTTTTTTTTTTACTTTTTTCTTCATTTATTCCTTTATGATTTCTTTTTTTTCAAAACGACCCTAATAAATAGTTTTCTTGCTAAATCTTATCATATCTTACTGTATATAAAAATCTCAATGTACAATTCGATGGGTCGATGACATAAGGCTTTTCGTTCTCCTTTCCCTAATATCTTAAATATTTTCAAATGCACATTATTGATTATATTTTTATTATGTAGCATAGAAATATTCCTTCTAATTTATCCCTATTACATAACTTTTTTACATTCTTTAAAAAATTATTTTTTCAAGCATGACTTTCAACTTTCATTCTCATTCTTGTAATTTCAACCTTCTTGCTTTTGTGTTTTAGTTCTTAAATATTTTTCTACTTACATATTTTTTAAAAAAAAACTATAAAGAATGTGTGTGCTTTTAATTAGTGTTTGACAAAGTTGTTTAGAACCAATTTTTTGGTTAAAAATAATATAAATCTTCACATGCCATAATAAAAGACAAAAAATTGCTCCAGTATAAAGCTCTGCATGCTATAATATTTTAAACTAAAAAGTTGATTCTAACTAATTTTCTCAAACAATTTAAGTCAATAAAAAAGGACAACACAATTCTTCTTTTTTTTTTCACTTTGGTCTGCGTGTCAATTAGTCAATGGGGATTTTAAACTGATCATTTTTCTATTGCATTGAAGTTGAGAATATTCCAAGCATAAGAGTGAGTTTCTGCTTTAATTGACACAAGATTGTTTAGGTATTCCATCAAATTAGTTCTTTTTAAATGAAATTCCAAGAGAAAGGAGAAAATAACATAAAATAATTGAAACTTTGGTCATTGATTGGACAAAAAATGGATATAAAATCAACTTCTGGAGTAGCACATTCCAAGTGATAGGTTTATTTATTCATATCTTTACAGAATGGACAGACCAAGCAATAGTTTATGTCCATGAATTTATGGCTCTAACATTTCTAATAAAAACATACACCTCCAACAAATTAAAACGTTTTTTCAAATGTAACCTAAGTTACTGTCAAGATTGGAAACAGAAAATTAAACTAACAAAATACACTCTTTTTTTTTGTTTTGAAGGTTTAAATGCAAATATTCATGTAACACCCCGAAATTTATTTAATGTTATTGTAATGTAAAATGATAAATTAGTGTGCCATAATTAATATTTCAACATTAATTTGATTATTTAGTTAAATTTTGAATTTTAAGTTGTTTTGTTAATTTAATAAATTCTAAAGATTTCTTATTATTTTAAAATGATGTTTTGAGTTTTAAGATACAACAATTCGTAAAATGTTAAAAATATTCTGTTTTACAAAACCGTGGGTGGCATTGGTTTTCGCACAGCAAAACAGCCCACCGTTTCTTTCTGTTTATTTTCTCTTACCTTCCTCTCTCTTCACTTTCAGCTCTCACTCTCTCTCTCCTCTTCTCTACCGTGTGATCTCTCACATTTCCTCTCTCGGTTTCTCTCTTCTCTCTCTCAATTTCTCTCTCAAATTTTTGAATCAAATTCAAATCCAAGCTTCAGGTTAGCAAGAAGGAAGCTCGGGGACGAGATTTGGCTACCAAGATCGCGGATTGAAGCTTCGATTCGAGGTTAGTTTTGAAATTTTTAAACTTTTTCAAAATTTTCAAATTTTGTGCATTTTGAAATCTAAGTTTGTTTGAGCTTAGAAAACTCTTGATTTGAGTTAAATGAACTTAGAACAACTAGAATCTAAGCTTAGATTGAAGAAAAACATATTGGATTCAATATTTTTTATTTTTCCTTATTTTTTCTATTTTTGGATTTTTAAGATTTTTATGTTTAAATCTTGTTTAAATGAGTTTAAAAGTGTTGTAGTATGTTTTTCTATCATCTATGATTGTTTTTCATGCCTGAGATTTGAGAAAAACAGGTTAAAATCAAGATTTGGATTTTGGGAGATTGAAAACTCGTGGCTGGGATTTTTGGTTTTTTTCAATTCGACAGGCTGGATTCAAGGGATCAACAGGCCGGATTCACCCGTTTGGCAGGCCGAACCTTGGAAATGTCCGGCCGACCGGACCTGATTTTCGGCAGGCCGAACTGCACAGTTCGACCGGCCGAAGCAGGGAGTCCGGTAGGACGGCAGAGCATGAAAATTTTATGATTTTTGACCTGTTTTTACTATTTTGAACCTCGATTTAAATTCCAACCTTATAGGATGATTTTAAAGATACAAATGGCACACTAGGACATCATGAAATGGTTTAGTAACATAGAATGTCTCGAACTAGATATTGATCGACTTAGTGTGTATCTAGGATCATTCGTAGTTCCGCGGAGCTAACGAATAGCGGACTGGGATTACGATGTGGGGCACCGGTACGAGCATCGAGGTAGGACTTCCATCCTTTCTTTAGTAGCCTAGTTTCAAAATGATTTGGCTTTGAAAAGGGTTTCTATAAAAATGTTTTCAACGGTTGATTGAAAATGAATTTATCGGTTATATTTTAATAAACTGTGAACTGAAATGAACTTTATAATGAATGTAAACGACAATACTCAGTAAATGGGTTTTGAATGATGATGAAAATAAACACAAAGGCATGATGTCATATCAAAGATCGGGTCGTGTAGCGATCGACCTTGGGGGAAGGTCCCGAAACTCAGCTGGGCCACTACGGTGGTGATATCCTTATGGTTTGCCTAGGAAAAGAAAATGATATTTCCGATCGACCGAATAAACTGTTTTGGGTAAGAACGGTTTTATTTAAATTTATTTATTTATTCAGTGTTTCTTTTAAATAGTTCCTTGAATAATAAGATTTTCCTTTAAATTGAATGATTTACTAAAACATAGTCCTACTGAGCCTTTCGCTCACATTTTCTTTGTTTTTAAATTTCTCCCCCCTTTAGATGGATTCCCATTTAGGTTCAGAGATGACTCCACGGACAGAACTTAGGAGCAGTAGAAGGAATCGTAGGTTATTTGTATAAATTAAACAAGGCATGTAATGTTTTTAACTTTATTTGTACTTGGACTGTTGTTGTATTATTATATTGTCAATACTATGTGTGTGCATAAGTTGTAGGTCAGTGAGACCTATACTCGCGGTACTTTATTATTTTATTATTCGTTTAATGATTTCACATGCTTAATGCTTATGAACTCTCTTATACAATGTTGTTTTGAAACTTTTATCTTTTTATATTTAATTTAACCCCTAAAATTCTTGGTTTTAATCAAATTCTCCTTTTAATTAATTTAAATAATCCGCCACGTTACCTCTCGTACTCCGGGGCGTGACAATTCATCTTAAAACAAATTCTTTAAAAAAAGAAACAAAATTATTTTTATTCTTATTTTGGGATTTGACTGTTTTATGAGGGAAAGGACAACTTTAAAGTATTGTTACATAAAATCAAAACGAAGTTTATGACATTAACGAAATTGTTAAATTAAGGACATAAAAGGAATTCTCAATGATGTTGGATCAACATTTTTGAAATTTTGAGAATTTGATGATAAGATAAGATTAAATTGTAAAGTTGAGGAAATCAAAGGAATCAATGATATTGGATCAACATTTTTGATATTTTGAGAATTTTATGATAATATAATATTTTTAGACACTATTTCAAACCATTAAATTATATCATAATCATATCAAATTAAAAATAACTATAATAATTTAATGAAATTTAACCACAATCTAATAATTTAAAATTATGTTATTATCATAGCTGTTTCTCATCGTGGAGAATTCTTTTTCTAATAAAATACTTTCTTATGAATTTAGCAAAGAAGAATTGGACAATGATATTACCTCCGCCAGTTGTGCAAAAGCATCAAGTGGGCAAACATCGACTTCATAGATATCATGGACATATTTTGAGAAAACAAATAAGAAATAAGAAATGCAGGGCAATAAAAAAAATCTACAACGAGTTCGTGATTCTATATGACCACCAAAGTACCAATGTTTTTCACACTTGGCCACTATAACAAACCTATAAACTATTAGGGTATAGGGTATGGTAAGGCACTCTATGGACCATAGTAGACTAGAATTTCTATCTAGCATATTTCTCTATTTATAAAATAACGGGTCATAGTCTAAAAAGTATATTATATATTAATTGTGACCTACAGTTTTATAAATAGAGAGGTTTTAAACCCATGAAGATGAAAACAATTTTTTATTTCCATCATAAGACAATTCTTTTCATATATTTGGTTTGTTTGGCATTCGGGTTCCAACACAATGTTTCATCTGCTGCAGTATAAAGTTCTTACATGTTACAGTAAAAAATAAAAGTATGTTATATTATAACGCCTTAAATGCCATAGTGTTTTGGTTTTTATTAACTAACAATTTTAACTTTGTTCTCAAACGCTTTCAGTATTAACAAAAAAATTTCTATTATAGGACCTGAAAAAATACACTACGACAAACATTTGTTTTTTAGCTAGTAGATATGCATGAAAAAGTGTTTGTTCTGCGTACTTTTTTCCTTATTTAAACCATACACTATAGATATAAAGCCCTATTATAAAAAGACCATATTAGTAAGGGTACACGAACAGACTTGTTATACAAATAGAAAGTCGTATGCCCAAATAGTTCATACGATATATAATACATTTCTCATGTGATACATATATGTTTCATAAAATGAGCTATCCACATACCCGGTCTCTGCTATTATATATGTTAGGATAAATGTCTGTACAGCATATGATATTTTATAAAGTGCATATTTATATATAAATAAAGTGAATTTCTCATTATATTTGCATATATGTATTATTAGATACTATATGAATACCATTAAAATTCTATAATTATCTATGTAACCTTAATATTGTATTAAGTGTTATATACAGGAGGATAATATTTAAAGATAATAATTAAAAAAGTCAATAACATATAATTAATAATTATAATTAATTAAATTAAAGGATTGAATCTTTAATTGAATGTTACTATTGTAGATCATTTCCATTAAGAATAAAATGGTCTTATTTGAACTGTTAATGTAGTGAGCCATTTAATAAGTGTACTATACATAATGTGATTACATAGGACTAAAATATAATATGATATGAACAACTAAATAATTTTTTACTGAAATATAACAAATTCTAATCAAATCCATCGATGGTCATATATAAGATATATCTTAATTTTGAGTTATTAACAGACTTCTATTTATGGAATTATGTCTTTTGATTTACTTGTACGGATTCGAGAATCCAATCCTATCCTTTATATTTTAGAGACATAGTAAAGTAAGTAGTCCATAATGTTGATATTACAAGATGGAATCCATTCCTTCTTTAAGGAGAACCAGATAAATAATTCTCTTGAATATTAATTTAGGTTTTAAATAATAAGAGCGCTCAATTCATGATTAAGTTTATAAATTTATTATTTGTTACAGAATTGAGAGCACTTAAGGATAAAAATATAATTATAAAGGTTAAATGATTCTATCTAGCTCTAATTGTGAATTATTATAGAGGATCAACTTATATATAATGACTATATCAATGGATGATTCAATTCTTTGAATAAATTATATTTATAATTTCAAAAGTACAATTTCAAGTTTTTAAAGGTGAAAGTTTGGAATTAATAAAATTGATAAATTAATTATTAATTTTTTAGAGCTTGAAATTATAAGTCCATAGTTCCCCGTGTCATCTCAGTAAATTATTTGAACTTATGGCTAATAAATTATTAATTTAATTTATTTTTAAATTAATATACACTCTAAAAATTAAATAAAATTATTTTCATAAATTTCTTTTGACTTATATACCTTATTTTACTTTACTTTTGATTTTTCAAAACCGGTTAAAGCACCGCTAATCTATAGAAAACCATTCAAAATGCCTCTCTGTCCAATTCCATTAATAATACTAACAGATTCGCTGACATAGCCTATAATTAAAAATTAAAAATTAAAAATGTATTAAAATCCTAATTAAATATATAAAATAATTATATATTAAAAAATTAGTTTAATTTTTTTCTAATCCTGTTTTCTCTCTTCCTCCCTCTTCTCTCGATCTCCCTCTTCTAATTTCTATATTCATCTTATCTTTAGTAAAATTCAAAAACTAATAAAGAAAAAAAAAACTTGTCAGATCTGATTAATTGAAAAAAAAAAAAAAAAAAACATAGGACGTCTCTTTTCCAAATGTGATTGTTCAGCTGAAAGAAAGAAAGATTATTTCACAAAATAAACAACCAACATTCTTTTTCTATGAGAAATTTGTTGAACAGATTGAATGCTCAATCGTTTTGAAGTATTACATGATCAGACAACAACAATGGTAGTCCTTTCTTCAATCTCAGATGAGAGGAAAGAGAGAGAGTATTTGAACTGAAACAACAATGACGATAACAAAAATAGAAAAGAAGCAAACTGAAAGTGTGTTTCATTTTTTTAATATATTATTTCACAAAATGTCTCGGTTGCCTGCGAGATGCAGGGAGGCCTGGTTCACCACGGATGAGGGCAACGGTACGGCGGTGGGAGTGGCAAGGGCTGGGTTGCGAAGGGTGGTCGGAGGGCGGCGGCCGGTACGGCTAATTTTAGAGATCTGTTTTACTTATATATGAATTTAATGTGGGTTCTTCTCTAACATAATTGATTGTTATTTTGGAGGTTTTTGGATGAGAATGGATTATGATTTGCTATTGTTGTTTTTTTTTTTTTTTTTTTGGAAGGTGTTTAGCTTTTGATGATTTGGGGCGACTATTTCAGTCTGTACTTTGAGAGGGGAGACAAAGGGAGGGAGGAGAAGATTGAACGAGAGAAAATTAGGACAAAAAAAAATTGTAACAAAGTGTTTTCTTATTATTTTTAATATTTATTTATTTTTATACATTTAATTAAGATTCTAATACATTTTTTAATTCTTAATGATATGCTATGTCAGGAAATCCGTTACTATTATAGGCGAAATTAGATAGAATAGGGTATTTTGAATTTTTTTTTTATAGATTGAGGGTGCTTTAATCGATTTTGAAAAATTAAGGGTAAAGTGAAATATGGTATATAAATTAGAAGGAATTTATGAAAATAATATAATTAAATAATGTGGTTATTTAATTAGATAACACAATATAAATGAGATCCAATCTGTAGGCATGTTATACAAGGATTTATTTTTATGCTAAGTTTACTTCTTCTTTAAGTTTTTTATTTATTTAAAACAAGAAGTTTTTTGTTTTAATGTGAATGGCCCAACACATAAGAACACCTTCTATGCATCTATAAGGAAGTGTTTAGTGAGAGTTTTTATTTGGTTCCAATTCCAATTTTTTCAGTTTTAGAGAAAGAAATTAAGCCTAGAGAAAAGTGTTCTTCATAGCCAAAGAGAGTATGATTGCTTCCCATAATGCCCACACGTCATTCAAGTAAGCGGAGAGTTAGCGTGAAAGATCTAAGGTGTCAAAGAGTTGAAGTTATCATATTTAATCTCTTCAAGAGGTATGTTATTCATTTATTTTTATATATTAATTGTATAGTAATTAATATAGCCATAGAGTATGGACAAAAGCTTAATGAAATTTTTTGTTATACACGGTTCTACTACTTACGCTATTTAAAACCAACAATATATTATATACATATATGTTTCTTAAAATCTTCTCAAGTAAAAACTAGCCGTCTAAACTACCCCACTTAATTATCACATACCCCACTCTTTGAAAAAAAATGTCACAAGTCACTTGTTTTTTTGGGATAATTTTACTCATGTATTGATTCTTGTGAGTAGCGTATAATATAAAAGTTTTTTTTATAAGTGGCAAAAAGCAATCCATTATTCAATAATGTGGCAGTGGGCATTAATATCTCCAAAAACTCGTAACCAATGATCTCACTCAAATCATTAATATACTTTAAATTTCAACACATGAGATGCTCTTAGTTTTTTTAACCTTAATATGTTACTTAATGTACGTGTTTCTAATTTTAAACATTAAATCTTATTAAAATCATATTAAAATTCAAAAAAATAATTAAATCTCATATAAATCTTGTAGTTTAAAAATGTCTTACAATATTCTATTTTCAAAAATTAAGCTGGGTGGCTTTTTTTAATGGCCTTTTAAAAATAAATTATTATATTTTTTTTCTAAATTAGGCAAATAGTCCCTCCTTAAGTATAAATTAAAATGATAATAATAACTTTCACTATTGTTAATCAAAATAACGTTCGCAGGCACTCTAGGTGGCTGACTTGACAGAGTGTGGCATTGGCAGTGTCTGATATAAATCTTACAGTTTAAAAAGGTCATACCAATATTCTTATTTTGGGAAATAGCACTGGATAACCTTTTTAATGGACTTTTTAAAATAAATTATTAAACTTTTTCTAAATTAGGCAAACGGCCCTTTTTTATTTCTTATAAAATCACAACAGCAACAATAACCTTCACTATTATTAGTCCCAATAACCTTCACTGACGCTTCAAGTGGCCGCCTTGACTGAGTATGACACCAACAGTATCTGAAGATGTAGGGCTTGAGTTTTTTGTTAGGGTTTGTTATTTATGGGTTTATCACTGATATATTAGGCTTTTACCATTGACATATTATGATTTATCACTAACATACTCGAGTTTATCATTGATGTACTACATTGTATCGTTAATATATTACAGTTTCACTAATATACACGTGTTTATCATAATATACTCGAGTTTATCATTAATGTATTATAATTAATTAATAATTAATAAATGTTATTTTTGTCATTTAACTTTATCATTAATAAGAAATAATCATTTTCCTAATCTAAAAAAATATAATCATTTATTTTAAAAAAGTCATTTGACTCTACGTCCCTTCTATTTTTCTATGACCAACCTTGGAATCTTATTAATAGCCTTCAAAAAAAAAGTAAAAAAAAAAAAAAAAAAAGGAAATAACCTCGTACACCTGTACATTAAGGAAAAACTATAGTGGAGGCCGGTTTTATTCACCACCGGTAGAGAATATTTATTTGAACTGTTAGATTTTAATCCAATGAACGCTATAGAGTGATTCCAAAGGTGAAAACATGGCGAAGGTTGTAGGTTATTATACTCCCCATATTTCCCATCAGAGCCGGTTCCACACCGCTCCTAACACCCATATCTGGATTTGTGCTGCCATGGAGAGGGAAGCTTAGGTTCATGCTGTTGAACGGCTTCACAGTGTTCTCTCCCCAATTTCTATGCTGTAAAACTCCAATGGTCGCAGATGAGGAGCTCGCCAATGGCAAAAGCTTAGAGGATTCGCGTCCTCTAGTAGAGATGAAGATTGGAGGGCGAGACCAGAGTTTCGTTGACAGAATTAAAGAGCCTATTGAAGATCCAACAAACAAAACTTTGAGGAAGAGAGAGAAAGAGACAAAAAGGTATTAAATCTACAAAAATCTGAAGAAAGACAAACAAGACTTTGAGCTAATTATCGTTTCTTCCTCGTATGTTAAAGTCTTTACTTTTGTATTTCTTGGCTATGCCTTGTGTTTTTTGAGTTTTTGGACCAGGCCTATGGCTTGTCATTCTCCTTTGATTATGCTCTTACGAATGAAGCATTCAGTTAGCAAAAACAAACAGATAAATAAAAGGCAAGTTTGATTATGGAATTTGCTTCACTATATACTTAGACGAAGCCTTTTTCTGGGTAATTTATGTGTTTTATTTGATACAATCAGTTGAAAATGTAATTCAATTATTTTTTGGGCTGTTTTTTTCAATGAACGTGAGAGACAATAAATGGGAAAAATAAGAAAGAGATTGGTGCTCTCGTCGTTGGTAGCTCGACCCTACACGTCACCATCATCGGATCTTTTAGCTAGGTGCGAGGAAGCTAGACTCGTTGAATTCTGAGAGGCATGGTCGCTAGGCGTGGCAAGGGTGGGATGAAGAAGATGTGGTCTTTTCTTTTCTTTTCTTTTCTTTTCTTTTTTCTCAAAGCTGTTTTTTAATTATTTTTTAGAATAAATGTTATAATCAAGTGCGGCAAGAACTATGTAAAACCATGTTTAAATTGAATGTTACTCATTCCCCGTTCTATTCTCCACCATAGACTTCCTTCTATATATTAATCTTAATCTTCCTTGAATTGCAAAATCTTTGTTTTTATGAGCAAAAAAATCTTCCAAAAGCCATTGCTAGCGTCTGGTTGAAGCATATTGGTTAGTTGCATGCGTCACGTGTCCAAATATGATACGTCCGGTATTTTCTTTAATAGGTTTCAATCAAAATTTATTTTTTTCTTAAATAGGTTTCAATCAAAATTTATTTTTCATATTTGAACCTCAATTTGTCCGAACTTTACCGACCCTACCACACACGAACTGAACTCTAAAAATTTCTGAAAGTATAGAAGATGCTGTACTTATGTGTTAAAAAGATGAAGTGGGGATCTAGAAGAGACCATGATTTCGTTCTCTTTCCAATATGGGATAAGAGAATAATTTACTTTAGCTAAGAAATCTCATATGTACAATTGTGCATTTTAGATGTCAATTTCTCATTCATCCGTTCATTATTTTTAGCATATGAGTATATCATTTCGATCTCCACTCAAAATTGAGCTTAAAAATAGTATTTCAACATGTTGTTTCTAAACCATCCAACAATTTAACCAAAATCTAATAATTTAAAATTATGTTGATTTCATATTTGTTTTTCATTCTCCATCGTGGAGAATTCTTTTTCTAATGAATACTTCGTCAGATTTTAGCGAAGAAGAATTGGCAAATGATATTACCTGAAAGTTTTGCAAAAGCATCAAGCGGGCAACATCAACTTCACAGATCTCATGGACATATCTTGAGAAAAGAAATAAGAAAAAAAAAAAAAAGCAGGGCAATAATTGAATCTACAATGAGTTCCAAGGTATCCAATGTTTTTCACACTTAGCCACTATAACAAACCTATAAACTACCAGGGCATGGGCTATGACACTTTATGGACCATAGTAGACTAGAATTTCTATCAGAAAACAATTCTTTTCATATATTATTTATAGGAAATTTCAAAGGAAAAAAAATACATTGTGGATACGGTTTTGTTATTGAGCTGTTAGATATGTATAAAACACGTGTGGCTGATACAAAACCTGAAAAGACCAATTTGGTATGCAATAATTCAGAGGATGGGAATAGGAATATGCAAGATTCCTACATTTGGTATAAGAATTGTAATTTTTGGATTCCTGAGAAACTCAATTCCATAAGATTCACTTTACCTTATTTTGGGTAATCTAAAACCCACCCTACAAGGTGATAGTCATATTCCTAAAAATCTCAAAACTATCATAATCTTGCCTTTTTATGATGATGATAAATAAATAACATAATATAATATAGAAACTATTAAATATTTATAATATTATCAAAACTTAATATTATTATTTAATGTTAATATTATATAAAATAACAATATATTATAAAAAATTATATTTTATTATTATTTACATCCATATCCATATATTATATATTATTTACAATAATATATATATATAATATTTTAGAATAATTATATTATTATTATTATTAAATTATAATAATATTATTATTAGAAATTAATATTTTATACAATATAAATTTAAAAATTATATCAATACAAAATAATAATTTGATAAGAAGGATAATAAAAAAAATTAACAATAATAATGAAAATAGATAATATATTACATAAACAATATTTAAATGTAATATATATTATTATTGATTAATATTAGTATATAATACATATAAATACTATAATAATAAAATAAAATAAAATAATTTTGTACTATTATTATAAATTAATATTATTATATAATATAGATATAAATATTATATCAATATAAAATAATAATTTAATAATAAGGATAAAAATAAAATTGCAATAATAATAAAAACATAATAATATAATATCAATATGAATAGTATAATATCAATATTCATAGTAATATTAATATTAAATTATACTTATTCTATTATAATAATTATAAATAATAGAATATAACTCAACATGTTTAATATTTTTTATAAAAATATTTTTATTTAATGTTAATATTAATATAAATAATAATATATTATTGAGAATTATATTTTTATTATTTATATTCATATCAATATATTTTATATTATATACAACATTTTAATATTAATATATTATTAAATAATAATTCTATGATTATTATAAATTAATATTTTTATATAATATAAATATAGTATTATATTAATATAAAATAATAATTATTTAATAATATGATAATAATAACATTAATATTCATAGTAATATTAATGTTAAATTATATATAATATTCTTTTATTATTCTTATTTATATTCTTATTATTATTTAATATTAGCAGTAACATATTATATTGATACATTTAATATTAATACTATAAATTATTTTTATCAATTATACATGATTCTTATTTACAACCAAACCCAGTAATATATTATTTTTAAGAATCTAATAAAAATTTTCTATGTATAACCAAATGTGATAATATTAATTTTCTAGGAATTATATTGTTTCCTATCATTTTCTCTAGAATGTGATTCATACTTATTACTGTATACAAAATGCCCCCTAAGGGTGCATAAATAAACTTTTTGCATGAATAGAAAGTCGCGTGCTCAACAGTACTGGCTTAACCTCTAGACAGGTCAAGCAGCAGGCTAGGACCCCAAATTTAGGAGGGCCTAAAACTTTTTTCCTCTGGACAGGTCAAGCAGCAGGCTAGGACCCCAAATTTAGGAGGGCCTAAAACTTTTTTCTTAAAAAATAGGTTGTATTTGTATTATTTTTACGAAAGTTGTAACAAATAACACTTTTTAAACTTAATGTAAGTAAATAACACAACTTTAAAAATATTACACTAAAATTTTCAATTTTACCCCATCTTCTTCATCTCCTCCAAAAAAAACCTATATCCATTTTCTCTCTCCTCTCCCTCCTCTCTCCTCCTCTTTTCTCTCTACGCCAGCAGTAACTCCAACGACGTGTTGTCCCGCATGACTTCGGCTGATGCTTCACTTCGTGATGGCTCCTCCCTCTGCAACGACGACGTCTCTCTCCTCGCGCGACTCTAGCATTTTTTCCCGACGAAGCTTTTGCAATTTCGGCCTTACGACTCCAATGGCACAGCTCCTGTGATTCGGCCTCATGACTCCGGTGGCGAGCTCCAGCGATTCGGCCTTGCGACCCCAACCTCGAGCTCCTACAATTTGGCCTCGCGCGTCTCTAACGGCAAGCAGCACCTGCGATTTAGACTCGCGCGACTTTGACGGTGCCCTCCTGCAATTTGGCCTCGTGACTCTAGCAACGTAGACTCCTACGATTTGGCCTCCCAACTCCGGTGGTGCTCCGACGATCTAGAAGGAGAAAGTAATATGAGGGAACAGAAAGAGAAGGGAAGAGAGAGAAACGGGGAGAAAAAAGAGGGAAAGTAAGAGAAAGAAAAATAAAAACATTAATAATTAAATTAAGTTTATTTTGTAATTTAACTAGTTCATAAAAGTGCATTCATATTTTTTGACGTATTTATTAACTTTGTTTTAAATTTGGACTATTAATTTTTATTTCATCATAAGTTTGGCTTTTTCCTTCTTCTCCCTTATTTTTATTTAAAAATTATTTTTGCATTATCGTTGCTTTTAAGGCCTTTGTTTATACTAAAAAAAAGAAAAAGAAAAATCCATTGTCCACACGTTATTAAAGTGGCATTGTTTTAAGAGCATTAGACTACATTGATATTTTTTAGGGTAACTAAGTCAATTATTTATTTTCCCAAAAAAATAGAAAAGTAAATCAGATATTCAATTAGAAAAAGGAAACTTAAACGTCTTTTTCAAAAAAAAATGCCACATCATTTTTTAACTTAATTGCAACGTCATTTAAGAAATAATAAAATACTTAAAAATATAACAATAAACGTAAAAACAAAAACTCGGAAAGAAAAACCTAAAATGTTATTTTCTTTCTCTTACATCTCTTTTTATTTTTCTTTCTTCTTCTTCTTCACAAAACATCCCTTCAATTCCTCAAAACAAAAATCTCTTATCACAAAACTATAATTGCTATTCTCTTTCTCAACAAAATTTCGAGGTTATATCTTTCTTATTCATTTATCATTTACTAGCCAATTATTACTTTTAAAGTTTTATAATTGCTATTTTGTTTTTTCATTATTGTTGTGCTTATGTTGTGTTGATTTGATTTTCGAATGTACAAAAGTAAAGAATGGATATGTCTAATAATATATGCATCGATTTATGACAAATAATTGAAAAAGGAAGAGTCGATTCAATCCTAAAAGGGAGCTCTTGAAAAATTTTAGTTTGATTGTTATTTTTACACTGAACATAATAAATTGCTTTCTTATAGAACAACAAAAGAGATTATACTTTTTTCTTAATTTCAAGTTTTAAAGTAAAATATTCTATAAAAAAATTCTTCTAAAAAGACATTTTTAAAAAATTAGTTTGGGGACCCAAAATTAATTGAACCGAACAGGTGCTCAAATAATTCTTAGAATATATAATACATTCCTTGTGTGATACTGAATGAACTATTCATACACCCTGTTTACCGTGATAAATCGAATTCAAAACCTTCTCCAGTAAAAACTAGTTGTCTAAACTATCCCACTTAATTATCACATAACAAAAACTCGCAATCAAATGTTTTATCATTTAGGGTGTTTAGGGAGTGGTTTAAACTGTGTGGTTGAAACTGCCTATTGTAGTATATAAAAGTTTTATATTGTAGTATATAAAGAGCTTTCACTATTTAGAAAGAGCAAATAATATATTTAGGATAAATTTTAGTAAATAATGTCTTATAGTTTCAAAATGTGTAGTAAATAACATATTATGAGAAATTGAAAACAAAAACCCTAAAATACCTCACCTCTTTCTCCTCTAGCAGTACTTTCTTTCTCAATCTCTTTTACACTCTCTGCATTCACTGTCTAACATGTAGAATTCACTATCCTATTTTCTGTTTAAATAAAAACTTATATGTTAATAAATTCTATGTGTCAAACTCTGAATGTAGAAAATATAAAAGAGTGAAAAAGAGAGTGTTGTTAGCATTCCTCTCTCCTCTATATCTTCCACTAGGTGTCGGCTTTTGAAAAATACAATATTGCTTTGGTATTATTATATTACTATGTAAATATAAAATTTATCGACCATTTTGCTAAACTATCGGTGGCTAAAAAATATAAAAAAAATATAATATTGACCTGTTAATACTTTGTTATCATGTGAATATAAAAAATTCACGGTCAACTCGTTTATCTTCGCGACTTCGCAAGCTAGGCCACATCGACGAGAGAGTGAAACAAAGAAATGGAAAGAGACGAAAGATACGAGAGAAACAAAGAGATAGATGAGAGAGAGAAGAGAAAGAAATTGATGGAGGGAAAATGAATCTCATATTCACAGGGAGGATATCTTTGGGTTTTTACTTTTTTAAAATATTGAATTTTAATCTATTATTTATTCATTATTTACAACACATCAAACATAAAATCTGCTATTATTTAACTTGTTTAAACATTAAATCTTATCGAAATTAATTAAATATATATATACAAAGATAGAAAAATCTTATATAAATCTCATCAAAATTAATTAAAAAAAATAACAGTTTAAAAAGGAGATACAAATATGGTATTTTTCTATGAGCTACATCAAATCTCGTAAATATCTTTAAAAAAATATGTTCCTTGAATTACAAAATATTTGTTTTTATGAAAAAGAAAAAAAAAACTCCTTGAATTTCTCAAAACTTAATTGGACTCAACAAACCTTCAGAAAATAACCATGGCCTTCATACACACTAAGCTCTAAAATCTGATTCCATTTTCTTTAATAGTTTCCATCAAAATTCAATCAAACTTTACTTTCTTTGTTTTAAAGAAAAGTTTACTCTTCTTCTTTATTTGCAACGGCAAACTAAATTTACCCAAACTCTACTACAAGCAAGCTAAATTTACCCAAACCTTACTGCACTTAATCCCAAACTTTTGCTCAAACTCTAACACCCTGTATTTGTGTGTTAGAAGGTGAAATGGAGTTGCCTTATATAGGGTTCGCATGAGACCTCTTTGAGATGTGGGACAATTGAATAATCTATTTTAGTTAAAAAATCTCACATATTCAATTGTACACTTTGAGTGTCAATTTTTCATTTAACCATCCATCATTTTGAGCATACGAATATACCATTCCGGTCTTCACTCAAAAGTAAGCCTGAAAATAGTCTTTCCACGTGTTTCTCCAAAACTTTTTACCAACAATTTAACCAAAATCTAATAATTTAAAATTATGTTGATATCATACTTGTTTTTCATTCTCCATCGTGGAGAATTCTTTTTCTAACGAGTACTTTGTCAGATTTTAGCAAGGAAAAATTGGCCAATGATATTACCTCTGCAAGTTGTGCAAAAGCATCAAGTGGGCAAACATCAACTTCACAGATCTCATGGACACATCTTTAGAAAAGAAATAAGAAATAAGAAAAAGCAGGGCAGATCTACAATGAGTTCCTACGTATCCAATGTTTTTCACATTTAAGCCACTATAACAAACCTATAAACTACCAGTGCAGGGGCTATGGCACTTTATGGACCATACTAGACCAGAATTTCTATCAGAAAACAATTCTTTTCACATATTATTGATAGGAAATTACTAGAAGAAAAAATACATTGTGGATAAGGTTTTGTTATTCAGTTAGATATGTATAAGAACGCCAAAACGACTCCATTTCAAAAACAAACCAAAGCAACAAAAAAATTATATATTTAAAAAACTTAACAAAACCTGATTAAGCATAAACAAGAAAAACAACATTGTAGAGAATCCGCCCACCGGAGAAGCAATCGCCATTCGTCGCCGCTGTCAAACTCTTCTCCTCCCTCCTCATCTTCTCAAAAACAAACCAAAACACCAAAAAATTATTAAAAAAAAAAAGAAGAGAAAACTTAACAAATCCTGATTAAGCATTAAAAAAAACACACACACACATTGCAGAGAATCCGATTACTGGAGAAGCAAACGCCGTGCATTGGCGCTATCAAACTCTTCTCCTCCCTCCATATCTTCTTCAGCTCCGGCATGAATGCGGCTGCGTGAAGACGAACGCAAACAGGAAGAATACTCCGGCGAGCTCGCAATTTAGCTGTCATGATTAAAGATCTTAGCTGGATCTGAAGGTTATCGTTGGACTGTCGCCCGTAGTCGTCGGATAACAAAGCAGCGTCAAAGATTGGACGGTGGTGGTGAATCCAAACCTGATGCGACTCGACGAGCTTGGCAATTTTCTTTGCCTTTTTTGTGTTCGTGCTCGTCAGTCTTCGGGACTCCGGCGAGGTCGGCGACTCCGACGACGAGAGAGGGAAACGGAGAGATGGAGAGAGACGAGAGAGACGGAGAGGCGGATGAGAGAGAAGAGAAAGAAATTGATGGAGGGGAGAGAAGGATATCGAGAGATTGAGGAGCGAGAATAAAAGAGCAAAAAGAATCTCATATTTACAATGAGAGTATTTTTGGTTTTACGTGTTTTAAAACATTGATTTTTAAATGTGCTATTGATTTTGCTTTTCAGACATGTAACGCCCCGAAATTTATTTAATGTTAATGTAATGTAAATGGTAGATTAGTGTGCTATAATTAACGTTTTAACATTAATTAAATTATTTGGTTGGATTTTGAATTTTCGGTTGTTTTGTTAAAATGATGTGTTCAAATGATTCCTTATTGTTTTAAAATGATGTTTTGAGTTTTAAAACACAACAATTTGTAAAATGTTAAAAATACTCTGTTTTACAAAACCGTGGGCGGCACATGGTTTTCGCACAGTAAAACCGCCCACCGATTTTCTCTATTTATTTCCTTTTTCCCTCTCTCTCTCCCCACTCTCACGTTTCACTATCTCTCTTTCTCTTCTCTCATCTCTCTCGGTAGCCCTCTCTCCCTCTACATTTCTCTCAAAATTTTTGAAACTAAATTCGAATCCAAGCTTCGGGATAGCAAGGAGGAGGCTCGGGGACGTGATTCGGCAACCGAGAACGCGGATTGAAGCTTCGATTCGAGGTTAGAATCGAAATTTCTAAACTTTTTACAAAATTTTCAATTTTGTGTGTTTTTGAAATCTAGGTTTGTTTAAGCTTAGAAAACCGTGGATTTGTGTTAAATGAACTTAGAACAACTAGAATCTAAGATTAGATTGAAGAAAAACGGATTGAATTCAAGATTTTTCATTTTTCTCCTCATTTTCTCATTTTCAGATTTTTGAGGATTTCGAGTTCAAATCTTGTTTAAATGAGTCCAAACATGTTTTAGTGTGTTTTTCTATCAACTATAATTGTTTTTCATGCCTGGGGATTGAGAAAAACAAGTTGGAATCCAGATTTGGATTTTAGGGATCGAGAAACCCGTGGCTAGGATTTCTGGATTTTCCCAGTTCGGCAGGCCGAACTGTGTGTTCGGCAGGCCGGAGTGATGATCGGCAGGCCGGTGTTCTTCCGACCGGCAGGCCGAAACTGGGGAAATGTTCGGCAGGCCGAACTGTGCAGTTCGGCAGGCCGAAGCAGGGCGTCCGGCAGGCCGACCGAGGCATAGAAAATTTTGTGATTTTTACCCGTTTTCACTGTTTTAAACCCTGATTTAAACCCCAACCTTATAGGATGATTTTAAATGTACAAATGGCACACTAGGACATCATGAAATGATTTAGTAACATAGAGTGTCTCAAACTAGATATTGATCGACTTAGTTTGTATCTAGGATCGTTCGTGGTTCTGCGGAGCTAACGTATAGCGGACCGGGATTACGGTGTGGGGCATCGGCGCGAGTATTGAGGTAGGACTTCTATCCTATTTCCTTGGTAGCCTGGTTTTGAAATGATTTGGCTTTAAAAAGGATTTCTATCAAAATGTTTTCAACGGTTGTTTGAAAATGATTTTATCGGTTATATTTTAATATACCGTGATTATGAAATGAATTTCATAATGAATGTAATTGACAACACTCGGTAATTGGGTTTTGAATGACAATGATAATAAACACTAAGGCATGATGCCATATCGGAGATCGGGTCGTGTAACGATCGACCTTGGGGGCAGGTCCCGAAACCCAACTGGGCCACTACGGTGGTGATATCATGGTTTGCCTAGGTAAAAGTAAAATGGTGTTTTGATTGGGAGAGTAGACTGTTCTGTGTCAGAACGGTTCTACTCAAATTATTTATTTATTTATTTAAGTTTCCTTTTGAGTAACTTCTAATAATGCTACGTTTCTTTGCATTAAACTGTTTTTATAAAACATAGTCCTACTAAGCCTTTCGCTCACGTTTTATTGTTTTAAATTTCCCCCCTCTAGGTGGTTTCCTATTTAGGTTTGGAGAAGATTCTTCGGACCGAACTCAAGAGCAATAGGAGGATTTATTTTACCTTTTGCTCTATTTAATTAAGGCATGTAAAAATTTAACTTTATTTGTACTTGGACTGTAATTGTATTCATGATATTGTTAGAACCATGTGTGTGCACAAGTTGTGAGTTGTGGAACCCATATTCGCGGTTTTTATTTAATTATTATTATTTCCTTAATATTTACAAATTCTTTTTATCAAATGTGGTGGAAAATCTCTTTATTTCTCACTTAATTGGATTTTTAAACTCTTAATTTCAATTAAATTCTCTTTTAATTAATCTAAATATTCCGTCGCGTCACCTCCTGTACTCCGAGGCGTAACATGACATTATTTAGACTCAATTATAAAAGATACTATTTCATCACTTCTCCTTTTTTTGTTAGCTGAATATGTGATTACGCTTAAACATTAAATCTTATCAAAATTAATTAAAAATATATATACAAAGATAAAAATCTGATATAAATATCATCAAAATTAATTAAAAAAATATACAAATATATAAAAAAAATTGATATAAATCTTGCAGTTTAAAAAAAATGCAAATATCGAATGACCCATAAGAATCTCGCAAATAACTTTTTAAAAAAATAACGGCAAAATGTTTTGTTTTATGATAAAAATAAAAGCTCCTTAAATTTCTCAAAACTTAATTGTACTCAAACAACTTTCAGAAAATTTTGAATAACAAATGATCCAAAAACCATTCTTAGCATCTAGTTAAAGCATATTCATTATTATTGCCACGTGTTCAAAAATGATTCGATTTCAGTTTGGTGTTATAAACACCTATAAATATTGTAGGATAGACAACCTTCAGGTCAATGACTTTGACCCAACAAACAACCATGGCTTTCATACACAGTAAGCTCCGTAATCCGATTTCGTTTTCTTTAATAGTTTTCATCACAATTGAATCAAACTTTGCATTCATTATTTTTCTTGTTTATTTTGTGAAGATACTGATTTTAATGGTGTCTTCATAATTGTTCCTTTGTTTATTTATGTTTTTTTAATTTTGGCTTTTCCACAGGCATTGTCTCCTTGGTGTTTCTCTGGTTCTTTGTTGGGTCTTTTGGAAGGCCTTTATACCCACTTCCCAGTAAACACAATCGTGTAAGTAAAGAGCCTTTACAAACTTCTCGTCCGTATAATATTGCCCATCGAGGTTCTAATGGAGAGATTCCTGAAGAAACTGAACCTGCATACCGGGTAATTGTTGTGATGTTTCTTGTTATCATATGCGTCTCGTTATCATTTATATACAATCTGGTTGACTGGTTTAGAACTTTTTTTTTGGTAACTTGGAAAATGCTTGGTTTAAATATGTCTAATTTAGGTATCCATGAATCGTTTTCCTTATGTTGGTTGAGTATTGAGAATTGGCATTGAAAATTTGATTTGAGGGAAAAAAAAAACACAGGAAAAAATGGCCCTTTTTTGTTTAATTTTACACATAAGGAGCCTCTTTTGAGTGAAAGAGTGGTTCTATCTGCCTCGACTCAACCCGGGTTGATCATGATTCAGCTACTCTATGAGCGTGATCAAAACGGCCCCACGCGCTGAGAAAATCCATACCTATTTGTGTGAGGAGATATAGGGGGTCTCATGAACATTCAACCCTAGAAGACTCGAACCTCAGATCTTTCATCTACAAAACCGCTTG
This sequence comes from Artocarpus heterophyllus, assembly GCA_025403435.1. Lineage (NCBI taxonomy): Eukaryota > Viridiplantae > Streptophyta > Magnoliopsida > Rosales > Moraceae > Artocarpus > Artocarpus heterophyllus. Next base: position 14,458,529 of record CM046345.1, on the reverse strand, counting down.
GCTTTACCCCCAATGCCACTAGGCTGTAACCTTGGTGAACACAAGATGGCACTAAAAAAGTTAAAAATCTTTATTTCAAGAGATGGAAATGGTTAGGTTATAAGCTATTTGGAAATTGCTGTGAACTTGATATTGTTATTTGTATTGCAGAGAGCAATTGAAGAGGGAACAGACTTTATTGAAACAGATATCTTATCATCCAAAGACGGAGTTCTCATATGCTTCCACGATGTGACACTCGATGATACAACCGATATTGCGGAACACAAGCACTTTGCAAATAGGAAAAGGACTTATGAGGTTCAAGGGTTCAATGTCACCGGCTTTTTCACTGGTATACAAGCCCTTCTTATATCTTTAATAGTCTTTTCATTTGTGGTGCATTTGAGAATTGTAGTTCTAACGGTAGTTTGCATGAAGAATGCAACAAATTTTTGCAATGTATGTGTTATTTTACTCCAATATCATTATGGTGTTTATTCGCTTAAAGATGATGTTCTTTGATTTAAGGAACTGAAGTGTTTGAATCTCATTTTACTTGTGGACAGTCGATTTTACTCTAAAGGAACTGAAATCGTTACGTGTGAAGCAGAGATATTCTTTCCGTGATCAACAATATAATGGTTAGTTCCTTGCTTTGGCAAAGAAATTTGTATCTTTTTCTTTTCCTATTATCTTATCATTAGTTTGTGGCAAACTAGATACAGCTACATGATAAAACTGCACTTCATTGTGTGCAAACTTCATGAATGTCTCTGAACTGAGTCAAGTCCTACATTATTGTATAGACTCTACAATTATGCTACTTCTTTTTGGTTTGCTGTTCAGGAAAGTATTCTATTATTACTTTTGAAGAATTCATCGAAATCGCACTGGACGCACCCAGAATTGTTGGAATATATCCAGAGATAAAAAATCCAGTGCTTATCAACCAGCATGTAAGTATATCGAGAGCTGTTATAGAAAATGGTCTTGCAGAAAATCTTATTGGATTAAGGGTGTAGGAATATGATTTTCTCTTTAGGCAGATTTGTTCTAAACTGGGTACCAAGCCGCAAATATCTAATTTAACTGAAGTACTACACTTTTTTTCGATTGCTGAAAGTTTCACTTAGTCAACATTTACGTTTCCTCTAATATTTTCTTTTATTATTATTGATAATGACAGGTGAAATGGGCAGATGGTAAGAAATTTGAGGACATCTTTGTGGGGACACTCAAAAAGTATGGATACAAGGGTTCATATTTGTCAGAAGATTGGTTAAAACAACCTGCATTTATCCAGTCATTTGCTCCCACTTCTCTTATACACATATCAAATCTCACAGACTTGCCCAAGATACTATTAATTGATGATGTTACAATGCCAACTCAAGACACTAATCAGGTTTCTTTTCTTCCCATTTTTAACTGTTTTAGAGTCTCTCTTTGAGCAAACAATCAATTTATATATGAACCCTGTGAATTTGACATGCTTAAAAATCTTTGGAAAAGTTCCTTTTAAACCATCAATTCAAAATTTAATAATTGAAAGCCCTATACAATACTCATGCCATTGGCTTCTAGCCATTTTGTGAGGGGTCTGTCTACTTTATATTAATCTCCCTAGTTTTCCATAATTGATCTCATTCCATCTGTAATCATTTAGTTAGATTTAACATTTGGCTTGGAATAATTTCTTAATCTTGATCATGGTTTCCATAAAGAGACTAGAAGTAGCAGTTGCAAGGAATGAAATTAATTGTTGCCATTTGATGACATAAGCAAAAACTATAGATCTATGAATCTGCGAAAGCATAAACGTTTTCTAGTGTTTGTTATCTTCTATTTCATGGTTTGAACCATGGACTCCGCTTCAGAACTTACCCCAGTTTACCAAAGTTTCTTGTTTTTTACCTTATTGTCCATTCCTATTTTTACCGTTTCAAAGCGCCTGCTTGTCTTAAGCATATTCTTTCGTCTTGAATTCTCTCTGCTTTTCTCACTGTATGACATGAGATCAATTATGTGCAGTCCTATTGGGAAATCACCTCCGATAGTTACTTTGACTATATTAAAAATTACGTGGTGGGGATCGGACCTTGGAAGGATACAGTGGTCCCTGTCGTAAATAATTATCTTCAAGAACCTACCGATCTGTTGGCGAGAGCACATGCTCATAACCTACAGGTATGCCTTCTCTATCGAATGTTGTATTAAGGGTTAAAATATGGTTACGAATCTATTTTATTTAACCACATTCATTGTTATATTGTTTAGTCTTGAATGCTGTATCATAGTAATTTAAACCAGTTTAGTTGTGACTTACAAGTCACAAGAACTACCGTCTTTCTGGACTAAATCCTTTCTTCTAAGAGGTGGCAATTACATAGAGAGATAACACGCATAACCCTGAGAACATTATTTCTTAGAGTCAATGCTGCTTAAGTGCCTCTCTAATCATCAAGTATTAAGCTTTTAACTAACAATGGAGATAAACTAACCCCGCTATCAAACGACCAAGTGCAGCAATTCCAATGCATTGTTGCCTTTGGATTATGAATGGTTTAGCAATTGTGGATCAAAGTATCGTTTCTGAGAACCAATAAGCTTTTAGAGATGAGCATAAATTAGTTGGAAACAAACTTCCTGTTTGTACTCTTGTACTATGAGAAATTAGGAGTTTTCTTCTCCAATTGCATGGCAGGTTTTGCAAAATCTTTTGATCAGATATCATCACTTCCTTCAACCAGATTTAATATATATATATAGATGTATGCATGTATATATATTGCTTATCTTCACACTCTTTTTGCTGCGAACACAACTCAATTTCGATTACTTGTTTGTATTGTTTGTTTAACGAGTCGTCAATGCCTAGAAGATCTAAATTGCAACTTAACATGGTGAATGCACAGGTGCATCCATATACTTTTAGAAATGAGAACCAGTTTTTGCATTTCGACTTTCATCAAGACCCGTATGCGGAGTATGATTTCTGGATTAACCAGATAGGAGTTGATGGACTGTTTACAGACTTCACGGGCAGCCTTCACAATTACCAGGAGTGGACATCCTATAAAAATGGTGATGAACAGAGTGCCTCTAAATTATTGCATGAAATTGCAAAGTTGGTTTCTTCCTATAGGAAAGCATGACATCGTTTGGATCCATTTTTTCTTTTCGTTGTCGATGCACAATTCGTTTGGACGACCTTGTTGAGAGTGGATTATAAATAAAATAAAAGCACATGTTTATTTAAACAAATATATGACTGTTAACCTTTTAAGACTATAAGGGTGGTCTGTTTGATACATAGATTCAAATTGTGTTTATTTAGATTATTTTAATTTGAGTTGTGTAATTTAAGTTGCAATTTGAATTGATGTTTAGATGTATATTTAAAGCGTTAAGCTAAAGAGGAAAAAAATTGGTATTTGTGTTTGGATAGAGTGAAAAAAAGTTTTAATGTATTAACAAATCTAGCAAAATCTTAATGTTTATACCATTAGAAAATATGTTATATGAACCTTGATTTATTCTTCTTTTTATTAAAAACACAATGAAAGGAGAATCGTCTCAATCGGATATCAAATAAAAAAGTTATGATTTTTTTCCTCATAAATATAGGAGAGAGAATATGAAATTTTATTGTAATAAATTGATTCAAGTCCAAAGAATTCAAAGAGAATAGAAATTTGAAAACTTGGATTCATTCATTTGATTTGAATTTTAAAAGAAGCAAACATATATTTAAAGGATTTTTTTTAGACTTTAGAGATTAAAGAGTTAGCTCAATGCCAAAAAAAAGGGGCCCTAAATTTGTTCAAGTCAAATAAACGAATAAGTATTTGTAAAGAGGCCTGCAATTAGGCCGTGCATTTATTCATGCTCAAAAGTTAATATTGTATTTCTCCTTTCAAATAGAGATGTACCTTTTTATTTTTCCAAATCAAATCTTATAGTACAAACTCTATAAAGTGTTTGACATAATAGTTAAAACTATTAATCAAAATTATAAATATTATAATATATAAAAACTTTATATTATAACAATTTTTTTGTTTTTATTATAGTATGTAACAACTTTATATTGTTTCTAACTAAAAAATTAATTAAAACCAATTAATGTCAAACAAAATCTAAATTTTAATGTCCAGCCTCATGAATGTAGATCCATTAAGTTGCGGCTATATTTGTGCTCAATTCCACATTAATCCAACATTGGCCTTCTCTTATCTAATAATTTGTGAATGCTTGACAATCTCTTGCCCTTGAATCTCTTTTTGTAGTTCTTAAAAGGTAACGCTCCAAAACAGACTATTGGCGTTAAACAACATTGTACTTAAGAACTCTGCTCATTAGCATTTGCTAATACAAGGTTGAATAGTTGAATTTAGAAGCCTTTCTCAGTCAAATTTCAATCACATAGTAATAATAAGCAGAGAAAAATAACATTGATTTTTCAGCATCCAACAATAGGAAAATGGCTACTCATTTACAAATCAACTAAACAGATCATGGAGGAAATCCCCTGTAAATTTTTTAAACTACATTCTCTACATGCCCAAAAAAAAAGCACTAAACGACATTTGATATGAAGATTAGACATTTAGGCATTAACTTGTGCATCCACACCTTACAATAAAATAGACTTCCCCACCGAGCAAAAAGGAAACCAATATCTTATATTAGCCCAGACATGGTCTTGATTAGTTAGCAAATTGACAGTGTCAGATTCAGGAAGCTTTCATCTTTGATATCTCCTCTAGCAAAAATTTCGATTCAGCAGCAAAATCAACTGGAGCAACTGCCCTTACTGTTATCCTCTGCCTCTTCTCGTTGTTGTACTCGTTCTGAGAAACACTAATTCGGAAGAGATGAGGGACCCAAGTTGCTTCTTTCAATTTCATTTCGTATGAGTTCTCCTCTCCCAACTAAAGACATACAAATAAAAGAAAATTCAATGTCAGTTTTTCCCACTTTCACTTGTTTAGGCTGTAATTCACATTGTTCCAATGATTACATACCTGTGATCTTAGTTTATCAAGCTCATCAGCTGAGCACCCAATAATCCTCTCTGCTTCTTCATTGAAGGCAGAGACATAAGCCTCACCACTTGCATCTGACACTCTTACTACCAATATGTACCTGAAGGAAAAAGTAAAAAAGACATTAGAAATGCATTGGATACTTTACAAAGCTCAAGAAACAATGTGGTGATTATTACGGGTTTGGGGAGTTATACCTTAAACAGCACTCTTCATCATTCTTCTGGCAACCTTCACACCAGTAACCAGATCCAATAGACTCTGTGACTTTCTTGTTGCAAGTTTGGCAAGCACGATACCACATTGTCTGATCAGGCTTAATAGAACTTATATATGCTCTAATGCTGAAAAACACCGGCTGCAAAACAGATGATATATCTTCAGTACGCATCACAAGTAAAGCACAATGTCGCAGGCCTAAGAAAATATCTTTCTGAAACTAGGAACTGATGATATAATACCTTGTCCTCGCCCAATGATGGGTTTTCAGTTATATGGGACAAGAAAACTCTGTCAGAGTACATGGATCTTAATCCACCCCTTGCTGATGGGCTCATACCAGTGCCAACAGAGGCCATTGGCGATCCCCTACCTTCAGAATCATACCTGCGCAAAAAGAAAGGATATTAAAATCACATACATGAGGGCATGAAGAGGGAACAACAGGTTTAGTGAGTTAGATTATAGCTTTCTGATAATAGCTTACCAAGATTTCAACTTCTTAGCTTCAGGTGTATTTGGATTTACCACGACAGTGCTCCTACTTAGTGCTGACAAAGATAAACCTTCAACAGGGAGTAAAAGAGCGTAAGATCTTCCACTGTATTCTACTTGATAATCAATATGTAAACTCAAACCATTTTATCCTATTACAACTTCTAAATACCTTGAAAATCTCCAACTTTAACAGACTTAATAGGCAACTACAGGAGATTGCTCAGCAATATCTAGCAATTCCTGGCCTACACTTGTTGCAAGCTCATTCCACAATGACACTACAACTGTCTTTTTGCTGCAATTCAGATTACCAAAGTGTAAAATAGCATGACAAATTTGTCATCCAATTGCAAATCTGAAAGGGCATACACTTACCTTTCATCAGCAATTGTTATATCACGTTTTGGGATAGTTTCATCATTGCTCTTTCTTCTGATACTCATTGTAGGAGATACACTTTGGACAACTCCTATAACATCTGAAAGTATAGCATGAAAAAAAAAGGTTAGCAGAATAAAAAATTATATGAGTCCAAATAAATTTCAAGAGAGGCTCCTTACCAACAAGTTCCCTCCCATTGACGTAGGGACCCAACATTTCAATCGGAACAAAATTGAATTTTGTTTCAGGAACAAAAGCTGCTTCATTGCTTGCTTCTTCCACTTCGGAATTCTCATTCAAAGTCATCTCATAATCATTTTGCACCGTCTTAAACTGTTTGTTAGCAACCTTTAGAGTTCCCTTTGAGATATAGTAAACCTTCCCCAATTGAAATTTGTCATAGAACTTCCTTGCAGCTTCATTAAACATTGTTGCTTGAATTTGGGTGCCCTGTAACAAATTTACCACAAAATTAAAATCAATCTTCCAACGAGTTATATCATTTTGAACATAAGTGGAGATCATACAAATTCACACACAAAAAAAAGAGGTTTATGGCTTACATCTTCATCAGTCAACTCCACATTAAAGACGCAGCCTTCACCTCTAGCATTTTTGTATGTACGCATGGTTCCCTTATTTGTAACACGGACCTTTATTGTCCAACTTCCTTGATAAGGGTTCAAAGAAACAAGGGGGTGAACTCTACGAGTCATTGCCATTCGGGCAGATGGTGGCATACTGAAATCCATAACAAGAGAAACCAGGTGGGTCAACTAACATGAATTCAATCATAAAATGAGGAATAAAATACAATAACAATCAGCAGCAGCAGTACACATAAAACACTCACTTTCCATGCTGCTCATGGACAATTTGAGCAGCCGATTTTGCAACCATTTCTTGCTTAGGCTTCAACATGATCCCATTATGCCCAAGATCCTCCCTTTTCACCTCCCTCTTGATCTCAACCTCTTGCTTTGGCTTCAATAAAATGCCAGTTTCCTCACTCTTGAACTCCATTTCAAGTGCAGGAGAAACCGTTTCACACTTTGTTACAATTACATATCTGAACAGAACAAAACAATCACCAAAACGAAATTATAACTACAAACTGAGAATCAATATTGCCTGGACACATTTTGAGAAGCAAATTGTAGTCAGATCTTACTTTTCTGACTTGCTTGGAATATCATTGAGGGAGTAATCAAGGATGCGCACTAAGACCGAGATTCTGAACCTCTCCTGAGATAATCTGAGAAGTCAGGTGTGATGGGAGAATTCCTTTTAGCTTCTTCTTCCCATCATTAGCAGTAAACCTAAAACAAAATTCAACCAGGAAAATTTTAGATTTCAGTTCACATAGAAGAACCAAAAAAAAAAAAAAGGACTATAAATTCCATTTGAAAGACAACAAAACCGTGAGCAGAAAAAGAAAAATGACTGGGAGTGAACAAAGCATAACAGAAGATCGAAGCAAAAATCTGAACCTTTTTCGTGAAGATATCAAAAACCCTAAGATTTTGGGAAGAAGTCTCACATGTATCGGTTCCCCTTGGAGGTGAGATCGAGGATCTGGACAACGATCTCCGGCATGTCGGCGGAGGTGTCGGGGGAGGGGTTCGCCAGTATGGTCGAGATCGCGTCTGGGCTCGGCGCTTTCATCGTCGTCATCTTTTTCTTCTTCACTGGAAGTTGTTTGGAAGGAAAGAAAGAGAAAATGGGTGAGAAACAAACGTGAGTGAGGGGAAAAATATGGAGGTTGGAGAGTTGTGAGAAATGGGTTTTTGTATTCGTCGGCTTGGCGGGAATGTTTGCGCTCCTTTGAATTAGTTTCCCGCAAATTAATTTGAAGGTTTTGGAAATCGAAATTTTTTTTACCCCTTTTTTTCATTTTTATTTTTTTTTTTTGCAATTAATTCGTTTTTTAAGTTTTGGCGGCAAAGTCTTCCTTGGTTCCCTTTTTCGATCTGTTAAGAGGTAAAGAAATTGGTGCGCTCGCGCCAAATGTGTTTCTCTGTGGGTTTATGCCCTTTTGCGTTTGCGATTTCCGTTGGCGTAGACTTTTATTTTTATTTTATTTTTAATTTTTTGTTTACAAGTCATTTGGTACATTAGGTTTTGGTCGTTTTGCACCTATGAGCTAATTGGACCTAGTTTTTGATATGCGAAATAAACAAATTGTTTAAAATGATGATGATGGTTTAATATGGGCTAAACTGTAAGTTTTAAGAACTTGACTCTTTTTAAATTCTAACTGTTTTTTCATATACTTGTACCTATGAAAGTCAACAATGTTGTACATATATGCCCTAAGAAGTAAAAATATAATATGTTTTTGGATATATTTTTATCAATAAAGAATTTATTTATTATTTATATATCAAATCTTGTCCTCTTTACGTTCATATTTATTGAATATATGTTAAGAAAATAAAAGTATGAGATTATTAGTCTAAACCTTTAAGAATTTGGCATATAATAGACAGATTATGTAAAAGACACAATTCTTAAAGTTGATGGTCTAAATCATAAGATTCGCAATCAAGCAAATAAAGTTGGATGCTTTATTCATGTAAAGATTATTATATTGTCTATATCCCTAACAGGAGATGGTTTGTCTTGACCATCAGAAGTAGACTCCGTGAATAGAAACTGTTGAGGGTGAGCTCGGCGCCATTGTCGAGGAGCCATACTCCAGGTAATCAGCCAAACAGCTTGGCAAAGCTATGGGGGAGGATACTACTTATCCCGATGAGCCTAAATCTCTTGTCCGAGATGCTTTTCAGGGTCTCCTAGGCCGCACCTCAATAGGTTGCCTCCTCGGATTGAGTACCAGCTTGGGTCGAACTCTTCCCATTTGAAAGTGGGTTGCTACTTGCCATCTTTAGCCAACAGATGGCAAACAACTCACCGTCGGATGGGATGCAATCCACCGGTGGAGAGAGGCGACACTTGTCCCCTACCATCTGACATACCTTGATGTGACACTCGGGTTGTAGGCAAAACCCACCTAACACCCGGTCCAAGTGGTGGCCTATAAATAGGATGCATTTATTACATCCTAGCATGCATGCTCATTCCCATCTAACGAGTTCTTGTTCTCTACCGAGCAACCCCTGCCTTGAGCATTGGAGAGCCCTTGTCTATTGATTGACCTACCTCTTCTTATCTCTGCAGCGTCCCTCCTCTTGTTGCAGGACTACCCGATCAGGCAGAGTCAAATAGGGAAGAGCCATCCGATGTGGGCAGCTGCACGTGGTGTTGATCCGACGCTAAACTCTGATAAGCATCAACATTTTGGCGCTAAAAGGAGGGCACCTATGCCTTCACTTAAGTTTACCAGCCACAAGTCTAACCTCCAAGCCGAGATGTGACTTGAGGTAATGGCTGAGACGACGTTGCCCGATAGGAGGGGTCGGGAGATGCTTGAAGCCGACACCAAAATCTAACTAGACCTAGGGGCTGCCCACAAGCTGCAAGATCTAGATCCGGGGGCAAGGAAGCATGGCAAGGGCCGAACACGTGCAGGACTCAATCGACTAGGATCCAATTTGTGAACTAACGAATGCTGTACATATACTAACTCAGCAGCTTGCGCAGCAAGCACAGCGACAGGTGGCACCCGGCCTCCCACCTCCGGCCCTGGCTGACCAGGCTAGAGGTCGAGCAGGACAGGATGTTGCCGACCCTAACGACGTTGATTCTGAATGCTCTAGAGGCTCTACACATGGTGTCTCAACTAACAACAAACTTGTCCAAGAAGGTCGACTAGGACCGTAGGGAGCAAGGGTTCCATCACCACAAGGTTCCCGAGCATCCGTGTTTGACCTACTCGGATGTCAAAGAGAAGCACACCAAGGTCGCCAACCCAGGGCAAGTGACCGCGTGGAGGGTGGAGCACCTTACAGGGTTGAACTACCTAAAGATACAAATAGTCACTAGTTTAGGGAGTTACAGTGCCAAATCGACAGATTCGCAATAATCGCTTTGGCTTGGATGACGTAGGTGCCCTAGACCTGCCATTCCTATATGCTATAATGCGAGCCCCTATGTTGCCCAAATTTAAGGTCCCGCAAATCAAAGCCTGTGATGGGACCGCGCATGCGGATGAGCATGTTGAGTTATACCGAGGACACATGCTCCTTCAAAATGCCAGCGATGTAGCAATGTGTAAGGCCTTTTCACTGACCCTTACCAGACCAGCTCGACAGTGGTTCCGGTTACTCGAGCTAGCCTCCATCACATCTTTTTGGTAGCTCTCGAATGCCTTTTTAGCAGCCTTTTCCATCATCAAGACAAGGAGGAAGGAAATTACCTACTTGTACGCTGTCAAGCAAGGCGAGGGCAATGTCAGGGACTACATAAACAGGTTTACCCGAGCAACCCTCGAAGTAAAGCATGTCGAAGATGAGACCCTCAGGCATGCTTTTGTTGGGGGTCTTTGAGACGAAAAGCTTACTTGGTCACTGGCGTTTGAACAACCAAGCACGTTTTCACAGATGCTTGGCTACATGCAAAGGAACACCAACGCGACTACATGAAGAGCTGTAAAGAGAAGGCTAGCACCAGTGGGATGAAGAAAGAGAAGAAGCAGAAGAAAGCGCCAAAACAGACCAATGTCGAGCAGAACAAGAAACATAAGAAAGAAAAGAAACCCGAGAAGCCAAAGACGCCGATTAAGAAGTTCCAAAACTACACACCCCTAGTAGCAAGCATCGATGAAGTGCTCGCCCAAGTGAGCGGGAGGAACTTACTGGTAGCGCCGCCTAAGCTTAAGGGCAGTAGGGCGAAGCGGGATCAAAACAGGTATTGTGAGTTCCACAAGGACATGGGGCACAACACCCCCGAATGTATTCAGCTAAAGGACCAAATTGAGAGGCTGGTCCGAGACGGACACCTAAGGGAATTCATTAAGCGAATCTTAACTCCGAGCTCCACAACTGGGAAGAATGACTCGTCGAGCTGAGACTCATCGAACTGCCCATGTAATGACGGTGGGAAAACTCCAGAATCCCCGAACATCATTCACACGATTTTCGGAGGGCCTGTCATTGGGGACACGTCGAGTGGGCGGCAGGCTTACATCCAAAAAGCTCTGTTTGTCGAACGAGGCGAGTTCGTCAACATGTTCGAGCATGTAAACAAGATCTATCGCCAACAAGACACACCAATCACCTTCACTAAGGAGGAGGCTGATAGATTAATTCATCCGCATAACGACGCTCTTATGTGCGAGCTGCACATCACCAACAACATAGTCCGGCGAGTGCTGATTGACAATGGTAGCTTAGCTGACATCCTATTCAAGCAAGTTTACGATAAATTAAAGATCAACAATGCTACCTTAGTCCTGGTCCAGGCCCTGCTTTATGGCTTCACGGGAAAATACGTCCGAGCCGTAGGCAAGGTTGGCCTGCTGGTGACCTTCGGGGGGGTGCTACTACTCGGGTCACATGCGTCGTCTACTTTCTGGTCATCGACAAACTCTCCCAGTATAATATCATCATCGGTTGCCCGACATTAAACGCATTGAAGGCTGTAGTCTCCACTTATCACTTGGCAATGAAATTCCCAACGGAGAATAGGGTTGGAGTAATCCGGTCATCACAGAGAGACTCCCGAGCTTGCTATGCCAATGTTGTTAGAGCGGCATCGGCCTTGTAGTTAAACATCTTGACCATTTACAAGGCTGACGAGATAGAGTTTCCCGTCGACCTTGAGCCCAAGATGCTATCTGATCTCGACCCCTGAATGCCCAAGGAAGAGGTAAGGGCTACTCCAGTCGAGGACTTAGTGCCGTTCAGCCTAGACCTTGCATACCCTGAGCGCACTATCCAACTCGGATCCCAGCTACGACCTGAGATTCGGGCCGACCTTGAGGGGCTCCTTACTGAGTATTGGGACGTGTTTGTGTGGTCTCATGAAGACATGCCCGGTATTGATCCAAGTGTAATCTGTCACTGGCTCAATGTTTGACCCGGTCACAAACCGATGATGTAGAAGAGAAAGGCCTTCAATCCAGAAAGATACGCGGCTATCAATGAAGAGGTCCAGAAGCTCCTAAAAGCAGGATTCATCCTAAAGGTCAAGTATCTGGAATGGTTAGCGAACGTTGTCCTCGTCAAAAAGGCGAATGGAAAATGGCGATTTTGTATAGACTACATCGACCTGAATAAGGCCTATCCGAAGACTACTTTCCACTTCCCCGAATAGACCAGCTCGTCGATGCCACGGCCGGCCACGAACTGCTCAGCTTCATGGATGCCTATTCCAGGTATAACTAGATAAGTATGGCCGAGGAAGACCAAATAAAGACAGATTTCGTTACCTACCAAGGGCTTTACTGGTACGTGGTAATACCCTTCGGGTTAAAGAATGCCAGGGCAACCTACCAGCACCTAGTTAATAAGATGTTTGCTCTGCTGATCGGCAAAACAATGGAGGTCTACATGGACGATATGCTAGTTAAATCAGTCCGAGCAGTGAATCACATGGCTGATCTTCGAGCAAGCTTTAACATTCTCTGAGAATATAGGATGAAACTCAACCCGACAAAATGTGCGTTTGGGGTTAGTTTGGGCAAGTTTCTCAGATTTTTAGTCAATCAACGAGGCATAGAGGTTAATCCAACTAAGGCTCAAGCAGTTATTAACATGCATTCACCTCGAACTGTAAAAGAGGTGCAGAAACTTACTTTCATAATAGCAGCTCTCTCCAGATTTGTCCCCCAGTCTACCGACAAGTGCCACCCATTTTTTAAGGCACTCAAGGGGAGGTTTAAGTGGAGCAGGGAGTATGAAGAAGCCTTTCAGAATTTGAAAAAGTACTTAGCCACACCCCCGCTCCTGTCCAAACCTTTACTAGGAGAAATATTGTCCACCTACCTTGCCGTGTCCGAGATGGCCGTAAGCTCGGTCCTTGTTCGAGAAGAAGATGGAGTCTAAAAGCCCATCTACTATACAAGCCATGCATTCTAGGGTGCCGAGGAGTGCTACCCCCCACTTGAAAAGTTGGCATTTGCAATAGTCACCTCTGCTTGGAAGCTGCGGCCCTACTTCCAAGGCCACATGATACGGGTCCCAACAAAGTTCCCTCTCCGGCAAGTATTTCAAAGCTCAAAAATATCAGGATGGATGGCCAAATGATCGGTCGAGCTTGACCAGTATGAGATCCATTTTGTGCCAAGGACAGCCATCAAGGCTCAGGCCCTTGTAGATTTTTTCGTTGAGTTCACCGATACCGAGCAAGGCACACCACTGGCTAAGAAGGCATCCGTGGAAGTACAAGATGCCTCCAGCTGTAGCGAAGGTCCTACAACGTCAGAACCAGAATGGAAGCTTTTTGTTGATGGATCCTCCTGCATGGAAGGTTCAGGCGTCGGGCTGGTATTGACAAGCCTAGAAGGATACAAAGCAATCTACGCACTTCGATTCGACTTCAAGGCCTCTAACAATGAGGCGGAATACAAAGCACTCCTGGCCGAATTGAGAATCGCCAGAGATCTCGGGGTAGATCGCATCATCATCCATAGCGATTCAATGCTAGTTGTCCAAAAAGTAACTAGGGTATTTCAAGCCCGAATAGAGTCAATGGCTACATATTTACAAGAGGTCAAGACGTTGCTCAGACAGTTTAAGTCTTACTCATTCAGGCAAATCCCCAAATAGAAAAACTTAGAGACTGATACGCTTGCTGGCTAGCCTTGGGTCTTGGTGACAGTGACCTAGCTTCGGTCCCTATTGAAAGGTTAACCGAGCCAAGCATTAACAAAGAAATAGCGTGTGTAACCAAAGAACAAGAAACCACTTGGATGGACCCGATCATCCGATACCTAACCGTAGCCGAATTGCCCAACGACCGAGAAAAGGCAAGCTGGATTCGCAACAACTCGGCCCAGTATTCAATGAATGGCAAAAAAGTATACTGGCGAGGCCACACTACGTTGTGTCTAAAGTGCGTCGGGTCCAAAAAAGCCGAATATCTAATGAAGAAGATCCATGAAGGCCTATATGGTAACCATTTCGACGGGCGATCCTTGGCTCAAAAATGTCTTCAGTAGGGCTACTACTGGCCAACCATGGAGAATAACTATAAGGACTTCACGCAGAAATGCCTCAAGTGCTAGTAATTCATGAGGGTGCCTGGACACCATGCCAAGCCCCTCACCTTAGTGACATAGGTGTGGTCATTTGTCAAGTGGGCTATTGATTTGATTGAGCCCATTCCCCAAGCCCGATGATAATTCAAGTACTGTATTGTGGCCATTGACTACCTCACCAAATAGGTCGAGGCAGAGCCATGCACCAACATAACCGAGGCAAAGTGTACTAACTTTGTTTGGAAAAACATTATTTGCCGGTTTGAAATCCCGTATACCATAGTGACCAACAATGCGAAGCAGTTCGAATCATCAGGCCTCCTCTGCTTGTGTGAGCAGCTTGGAATTAAGAAAGTTTTCTCCTCTCCAAGCTACCCTCAGAGAAACGGGCAGCTAGAAGCTATCAACAAGACAATCAAGGACAACATGAAAAAAAAACTTGAAGGCCTCAAGGGAGCATGGATCGATGAGCTCCTAAAAGTGCTTTAGGCTTACCGAACAACTGCTCGAACAGCTACTAGAGAGACCCCATTCTCGCTCATGTACGGAGCGGAAGTAGTCATCCCGGTGGAGGTGGGACTACCGAGTTTTAGGGTTGAACATTATGACAAAATTTGAAACATCGAGGTCATGATGTCTGAGCTGGACTTGCTTGAGGAAAAAAGGAATTGGGCAGCAATCTATAACGTAGCTCAAAATCAAGTCTTTCTCGGTATTACAACAAGCAGGTTCAACCGAGAAGCTTCAAGGTTAGGGATTTGGTGCTTAAAAAGGTCACATTCAGCAGCTTGAGGTGGGGTCCTTTGGTCTAAAATAGGACGGGCCGTACAAGGTCGTCGGAATTATCCGACCAGGCACCTATAGACTATCTGACATTGATGGCAACTTGCTCAGTCATTCTTAGAATGCCGAGCTCCTGAAGAGATTCTTTTGTTAGTCGACGCCAGAAATCCTTTTTGACCTCTGGTTGTATTCTTTTTATAACTAGGCCTTCTAAATAGGACTGGAATGTAAATACTATACATCAATGAAATGTAAATTCCTACACTGTTCTGTCGAGCAATATGTGTTTAAGGAAAAAACAAGTCCCGAAGAGGGAAGTCGTAACTCTAGCCCGAGGGACGAGATCGTAACTCCTAAAGAGGGAAGGTTATCCTGACCAACTAGACTGGGGGCTAATCAGCATTTTGCCGACCATTAGTCTGTCACCGTACGGACAACTCGTACAAAGTCACCCTAGCATAACTATGTCCAACCAACGTTAGACTTGTAACAGTTTCCATAAACTTAAACAAGTCTAGGGGACGACAGGGTATAGGGTATCACGTGCCGTTGTGCTCTACCCGATCGAGAAATGGACTTTTCCTACTCAGCTAAACTCGGTAATCACTTCTCCCAGGAAGTTTCCTTTGGGAAGTAAGATACTTTGTCACCGAGTTATTGAACTCGACAAGGAGAGTTGAAAGACGTGAGCTCGGAATCCAAAAGTTCAAGAATGCTCCTCTCGAGGAGCACCTAACTTGGAAAAGTTCCTAATTTGATCCCTCCCGAGGTCCTAGTTAACTCGGAGAGGCGAAGGTCAAACTTCGTTCCTAAGAAACTCCTTGCCTGAAGCATGAAAATATCTACTTGAGAATAATCATACTTGGAAATTTTCAAAAATGAAGTACATAAAAATCAGAGAAGTGGTGAACTTGGAAAGATAAAATTTTCATTAAAAAAGTGATGGGGAGGTACAGTTAACCAGGCACTTCCTAAGCCTGGATAAACAAAACAAACCAAAAAAAAAAAAAAGATAGAGAGAAAGCTAAGTTTGGGCCCCTTCCCCGGCGTCACCATCACCCCCTCCGCTGTCTCCACCTTGTTTGTCCCCGTCGTCCTTGCCATCCACTTTGACGACCTCCCCATCCCCCGGCTGTTGTACTGCGCTTTGCTCTGGCTTGACTATAAGCGACCAGTTGAAGCCTTCAGCCTTGGGGTGCTTCCGATCAAGTAGTCTTTGAGGTCTGTCATGCCAAAATAGTAGTAGTTAGCGTACTCTGGGGACGCCTTGAATTCCTCCACAGCTTGGGCAAGTCGGTCGGGCGGCTCTTCTCATAAGGGCTGGTGCTCGGCCTGAGAAGCCTGCAGCTGCTCCCTGAGCCGGGCAGCTTCATCCTGAAATTGGCCAACCTCATTCCACGCCTCCTCTGCTGCCACCCTGGCTTGATCAGCATCTCGTTTTGCCTTCCTGGCCTCCTCTTCAGCCCGAGAAAGAGCCTTTTTCATTTGTTCTAGCTTGATGTTCTTGGCACCGAGCTCTTTCTCGACCTCATCCTTGTCGAGGGTAGTCTTCTTATGTCTTTCCTTCTCCAGGTTGAATTCCTTCAACCTAACCGAATAGGCCATGTGCAAGAAGGTGCATGTCTGAGGAAAACAGAACTTTTAGCATGCGAAAAAAGAAGAAAAGAAAGAAAGCTTGGGGTGGGATAATCACTCACCTTGGCGGTAGAGCGGAAGGCAGCGCCAAACAAACCCTCAAAATCCTCTCTGCGGAGGTTCTACAGAAAAGATTAGTTGGGCACCGCGTCTCCGAGGTGCTCAAGGATGTGATGGCGAAAGTTAACTCTTCTCCTCGGAAGGTCTCCTGAGGGAGCCATCACGGTTATCGTGACAACGGGGGTTGGGTCTTGCCCGACGAAGCCCTAGTCCTCGTCATCGGGGGTGGGGGTGTTAGACATGTATGCTCTAAGGAGTAAAAATGTAATACGTTTTTGGAGACATTTTTATCAATAAAGAATTTATTCATTTATATATACCAAATATTGTCCTCTTTACGTTCATATTTGTTGAATGTATGATAAGCAAACAGTAGTCTGAGACTATCAGTCTAAACCTTAAGAGTTGGGCATATGATGGGATGATTATGCGGTAGACACGACTCTCAAGGTGATGGTCTAAAATATATGATCCGCAATCGAGGGAATAAAGTTGGGCGCTTTATTCATGTAAAGATTGTTATGTTGTCTATATCCCTTTTGGGAGATGGTTTGTCTTGGCCATCGGAGTTGGACTCCGTGAATAGAAACATTGGCGCGTTGTCATAGGTGACGATGTGTTGGATCGGGACATAAAGTGAATTGATTTGGATTAATAATTCTGTCTTGGCAAATCGATTCACTTTAGACAATCATTTGTATTGTATCTTAATCCTGAGATGAATAATGGGCCCGTTGTCTCGACTTGTGTCTTTTGATGTACCAATGGGTGACTCCCACATCTCTATAGTGGCATGCATGCCGGTACGTTGGAGGCATGACTCTTGATAACGTAGACTTGTTATTCATAGATATGGAATCCATAGCTCCTCTTTAGGAGTAATGATATCCTCTTATATGCGTTGTCCTGTAATTGGAAAACTAGAGCGCTCAACCATTTGGATACATAGGTGTAACCGAATGGTATACTATCTTTGGATGGTAAGTTTTCTAATGGTGAGACAATGGAACGTAAGATAAAAATAATCGGGAAGGTAAGACAGAACTTGTCCTTAAGCCGATTATGGATGATCATATGGGGATGCGATACACTATGATATGTCATGGAGACTTAGCTACACGAGCTTCGTAATTCTATAAAGTTCGAGAGTGCAGCTCCAAGCTTTTAGTGGAGTAGCGTTGGAGTTGATAATTGTGAAATGTATATCTGGGATATTGGGTTTCATAATTATCATGAGCTTGAACTTTATAGGTCCATTTTGGTCCCCTTTGTTAGCTCACAAAATCCTGTAACGACACGGCGTGCTTTTCCAATAATTGGTGACTTATGTCGGATTTATCAGATTGGTTTAAAATTTATAAGAATCAAATAATTCATGTCTGTTTATCGGTTGAATTAATTATGTAAGAAATTAGTTCAAGATGAACTTGTTGAATTATGGCGTTCGGATAATTCTTGTCTGTTTATCGGTTGTTTTAATTTTGGACAATTAGAACAAGATAAACTTGTAGAATTATTGTGAATTGATTTATTTTCTTAGAGATTATCTTGATAAAGTTTGTTTTGATCAGATATCTTTTCTATTGGGCTATTTGAATCAAAACTGAGACTTTATCCTTTAGAATCTCGGGTGGAAAATAAAAGATTCGCGGAGATTTTTTCTCGGCAGTTCGGCCTGCCGATTAGAAAGTTCGGCCTGCCGAACTGGCCAGTTCGGCCTGCCTATCTCACAGTTCGGCATGCCGACCGCAACAGCTAAGATTACGCGTTTTTCACGCGTATCTTATCAGATATTGATCCGAACTTGATTCTGTTTCGATTTTGGAGACCTAATCTGATATGAAAAATAATAACCAAATCTTTGAAAATTTACTTGATAATACTATTTAACTTTTAAAAAACAAGACATTACTACATAACTTTTTCACAAAATAAGACCAAATTTTAAAAACTGAGACAAAATTTAACTTGCACAATACACAAAACACCTATCAAAGAAAAAATGATGAATTTGACAGTTAAGATAAAGTCAATATAATATTATTAAAAGCAAACAATATATACATAATTATTAAAACAAATAATGTAATGATCACACAAAAACACATTTATTTTTTGATGAAATTTTATTTGAGAATGAATTGAAAACTTATGTTCATAAAAATGCGTGTTTACAAAATTCTGTCACTTAGCCATTCTAAGAACTTTTCATTAAGTAGTTAGATCTGTATGAAACTCTGTACGTAATGTAAACTATTCTTTTTGTTTTTGAAAAATATGTAAAATAAATTCTACTATAATATTTTTGAATAACTACCAAAATACATATTATTGAGAATTGTAGGGTATGAAACATATCCTATTCGTAGAGTTTTGTCCTAAGACACCATATTTATATCAAAAACTGTTTCTTTTATTTTTTATTTTTGTTTTTGTGTGATTTTAATATGATCTAATGTTTTGAAATGTGCATTTTAAGGTTATAAAAAAATTTATTGCTCATATTTTGGATGTATCATTTTTATATTTTTTAGATTTTAAATTCATACTCAATTCTTACGTTTAACTGGTCACTGGTCAATTATCACCGCAATAAAGCTGTAATCATTCCTAATAAAAAAAAAAGAAAAAATTAAAAAATTATAAAATGTGAATAAGATTTAAGCATTTTTAATGGTCAGAATCAACCTTTATTAAAAAAGCTAAAGATTTAACATAAATTTAAAATATAAAGATATAAATGTAATACAGTCCATAATATAAAGTGTAGGTTTTTTGTTTCAAACATCAAATTGCAAAGTGTGAAAAAGAAGAAAAAAACGGTTATAGTATGCTCCCACACAATAAGTAAAAGAGTAAAGTTCTTTAAACTTGAGACTGAGAGATTTGAACTCTACATATTATGTTGGAGTAGAGGGTAGAGTTATTGTTAGTTTACGTTTGTAACCATCAAAAAAAAGTTATTTATAAAAGAGACATGGGAAGAAAATAAAAATTGGATAAAGTTTAATGGGGCATATATGAAAATATTAAACTTTAGTACATGCAGAATGAAAAAGTTAGATAGTTTAAGAAAGTTTAAATTTTTAAAAACTTAGTAGAGACAACTGCCCCCAATCAACCTGAAGAACCTATACCCACGTATCTAACAATTAGAAATATTCATAACCAGTATGAGACTCCATTGTAGAAAGAACCTTAAAAAAATTGCTTTTGGAAGATTTAATAGCAATACAGGATTTAAAAGGTTCATTAGCATTAGTACAAGTATGGCAAAACTTATTACTCTTATAACATAAAATCTCACAATATGCTGCATTATCTCAGAATACATTTTTTATGTACATTGGCACCTGATCGGGCAACAATCTAAACTCAAATATCTTCTTTCTGTTAGTTCATTTTCATCAATTTTGATGTACATTGGTACCTTTTATATTGCAACTATCATAGCTCAAGTTTCTTCACGCTAACAGAAAATGATTTAAGTAAAAACTCATTGGGTCATACATAAGCTTTACACATGCTAAAAAAGCTATATGGAGGAGTCACCACTTTTTTGGCTGGATTGCCTTGTTTCTACCGAGTTGTTTCATGAAATGCAGAGGTTTTACCAATTTACTATAGGTTGGTTATATTTTTTGTGTTTATGTTTCACTTTTTCAAAAGTCATTTCACCTTTGTGATGTTTTCAATCCCCTACTAGATTGGAGATTATGCTTGATATTTTAATTGATATGATATAATGTTATTAGAGAGACAAGATAAAAAAAAAACATGAATGAGAATAAGGAACATTGAATCTTAAAATTTATGCTACCTCTTTCTTATAGGGATTAAATTACTTTGCATTTTCTCTATTGTAAATTGAGGGGACACATTTTCAAATTTTCTCCATTGTTGGAATAGAAAAATCCTACAGATATAAGTCCAAAGAAGAAAGGGGCCAGGGCAGGCCAAACCAATTGTAAACTTTTAAATCCACTAGGATTGTAGAGTTCAGATCTGTTGTCCTCTATTTTTCGTCTCGATGGTTGTTCCCTACTATTTATTTGCCATGTCATCTAAATTTAAGAATTTGACCACAAAAATAAGAATAAGACACCAAAAATATTTAAACAATTCACAATGTGTCAAAATTTAAATAGAGGAACAAGATACCAAGAATACTTAAACAAAATTAATTAGCATGCTCGAAGTGCGCGTATTCCCCTTTGCTTTTTTATTGTGCAATGTTCTTAATGCTTTCTATTAGGTAATAATTCCTTTCTTTTTCTTTATAACACTCACAAGGAAATTAAAGAAGTAGATTCAAGTAGAAGAATGGGAGGAGGAGGAATAAGATTAAGAAGAAGGAAAGAATTCATTGGTTTAACCAAAATGAAGCCCTTTTAGAATTTTCTTATTTTTATTTTTTTTCCTTCAAAATCTTAAGGTTACGTAGTTTCCAAAATTTATATCCATAGAGGATAACGATTAGGATTTCGCTTGGCTGTTTATGAATGCATAAAAAAAGGAAATAAAGAAAGTAAATTAACTATTTCGATACAATACTTTCCAAATAAAGATCCTGAGACTGATATCTTTTACCCCTTAAAAAAGAAAAAAGTTGTATCCATGGCCAAAAAAAAAAAAAACTGTATATTTTCTCTTCCTTAATTTTTATTTAACAATAATATTCGTGAGACTAACTTCTTCTATTTCGCATTCCCAAACTATTCTTTTTCTTTTTCTTTTTACAAACGAACGAATTTAAACTTATCAAAGTTAGAAAAATATACACATATATAAAATAAAATAAAGCCAAATTACAGCGCGTGGCAAACAAATCAAACGCACCAATGGATCAAAATAAACATTTTTTTTTGTT
This sequence comes from Artocarpus heterophyllus, assembly GCA_025403435.1. NCBI lineage: Eukaryota > Viridiplantae > Streptophyta > Magnoliopsida > Rosales > Moraceae > Artocarpus > Artocarpus heterophyllus. Next base: position 14,436,952 of record CM046345.1, on the reverse strand, counting down.
TTTTTTTTTGCTTTGAACAAAGCAAAAAAAATTTATGATGCCAACTTGCAGCCAATATAATGCAACAAGACGACCTTCCATATGAAAATCCACACCATAAAACACTTTGCTTTGACAACTTAGTAAGAAGTTATTAGCTCCAACTGCTATAGTGTAAAGTCTCATAAGTTATGGTGTTTTAGTTTTAATTTATTATTTCAACTATGTTTCCAAACACTATAAAATGTATATCTTTATATAATTACCATCCTTGTATACATACAGATTCAGATTTTTTGTCTAACTTTTAGTCTCAATTGACTAATCATATTTTGTCATGTACTGCGTTAATAGACTCATACATATAGTGTTATATACATATATTTTCTTAGTGAATATACGTATAGGACTATTAACATTAATGGTCTTTTAACTTTGGAGTCTCTCCTATTTTATCCATTAAACTTTAAAATCACCGCTTTTGTAACATGTAAAATTTTAATTACAATTTATTATGTGTAAATTTGATCAATTAGTATGCCTAATTAATTTGAAAAGGAAAATTTTCATGTTGTATAAAATAAATACCCATTTACAAATTTAAAATTCATTTTTGTAACAATTTTAATTTTCAAAACTATACCCACTATTTACCCTCACGCACATATTTTTCTTTTATTTCAAAATCACCCAAACCCCGCTCTCACTCCTCTCACCCGTGCATCCCCCAACCCAAAAGACAACATTTTTTTTTTTTTTTGAGTCTCCATGTATAGATAAATGCACCACATGGAGGCTACTACTCCATCATATTGAGCACACCACACACTCATCACCCTCTTCTCCTCTCTCCCACTCCTCACTCTCTCACTCTCCCTCTCTTTGCTGCTGCCAACCAAACCAAAAATCAAACCACCAAAGACAGCCATGAGTAGCCCATCTTCTTGCTCAAAATCAACCAAAAACACAGCTAAAAACTCAGCCAAAAACAGCTCGTCTTCTTGCCCAAAAATGCAGCTGAGACATGTCCAAAAACACAAGAAAAAAACAACCAAAAACACCAAGAAGGACAATCCCTCCTCTTGTCCCAAACCAGCCAAAAATGTCACCTTCATGTCTAGCCAACTTCAAGAGCTCAAGCTTGGTTTTTAATTTGAAAATTTAGTGTTTTTAAGAGGAGTTTTGATGTAGGTTTTCTCTAATCCGAACTTGGATTTTAGTTTGTATTTTCTTTAAGTTTGATGCATGATATTCGTGCTCAATGTTCATGCAAAATTTCTGGTTCATGGTTATGTGCATATTTGTGTGGATGAACAAAAGCTTGAGTTTTGAACTAAAATAGAAAATATGTTTTCATTTAGATTTGGCATTGATGTTAGAAATAAGTTAGGAGCATTTAAATTAGTTTTCATAATTTTACAATTTATGTTTAGAAGCTTGGAGCTTGAAAAATGAATTTGAACATATTTTCATTTTTATTTCAAACAACTTCTAAAAATATAGTTTCCATGATGATTTTGGCATAAAAATTCAATGGAATACATTTACTAAGATTATAGAATGTTTACTACACATTTTGGAATGGTATTGAGTCACTTAAAAGCAGTTCAAGCCAAAAACTTGACATCTTTCAAATCTGGTTGAAGGAGGAAAAACTGGGTTCTACCCAGTACGGTGGAGGCGTGATCGACTGTGCCCTAAGTGTTGTGGTCTAACGTGGGTAGTAGACTTAGCTACTGTCACCTCCACCTGAGCCCAACACACTCTTGGTTTGTTCTGGTTCGGTTCCTCTATGTTCTGCCATGATTAAACAGTCCTAAAACCTCTATTTTTGTGTTTTTAAGTTGTGAAATACCAATTCGCATTTCATGATCATTTTAAAACACAAATGGTACACAAGAGATTGATTTATACATAATACAAATTTATGGTTTTATTTATTCTTGTTTTGGTTCCTCGCTAATCTTGTTATAAATGGTCAAGGTTGGGAAGCGTTGGAGCTTATGTTGTGCGAGCTAGATTTATGCAATTTAAGGCTATCCTTAGACGTTTTACTAAAAAGGGAGGGTCCTAATCCCTTTCTTGGTAGATTTGAAATTAAAATTATTTTGTTTTGGCGAGCATGTTTCTTACAAGATTGTTTATAAATGTGTTTTTGCATATTGCAATGAGTTTCCAAAATGTATATAACATATGTAAATATGTATAGTTTCATATTTTGACAAATGAATTTAAGAAATTATGATTTAGACTTGGAGTAAGAAATATTAAGCATAATAGGGTATTCAAATGCTACAAAGGACATATGGTTCCTGGTGGTTGGTTTTTAGTAGCCAAAAAGATCAGGTTATTTAGAATGTAACCTTGGGGGCAGGCCCCTAAACCTTGATTGGAGGGCTCCGTAGCATGTGCATTGACTGAAGCATTGTAAGTATGTTAAGTATATGATATGCCAAAGGTTAGGAATGGAAATTTAATTAAAATTGTCTCATCTCTTTCTTAATTATTTTACTACATTTGCAATCTTTGATATCCCAATTATTTACTTGTTTACCTTATTGCTTATTTAAATACCTTAATTGTTTGACGTGTTAAAGTTTGTTCAAATATTATCTTTCTAGGACTTTTGCTCATTTTTGTGTTTTAAATTAACCCCTTTCCCGGCACAACAAAAAGTGGTGCTAAGTAAGTACCAAGATAGTGTTGACAAGTCATCAATATGTATATTAGAGCAGGGCTTCAGAATCCTTGGGAATTGAACCGTGTGAGTTTTTGTTTTGTTTTGTTTTTTTTTTTTTTTTTTTTTTTTTTTTTTTTTTTTTTTTTTTTTTGCATTTGGTGTTAAAAGAAGCTTTGTTTGAACCAATGTTTTCTTTCCTAAGGTTTTTCAAAATATTGTTTTGTTTAAATTGTTTTCATTGATGGGACATGTGTTGTGCCAATGCTAGTCAGGTACACTATACAACAAATTTAAGAGTCTATTGTGTGGCGACATTTATGAGATCTAGATGTCAACTTGATATTAAACTTTAAGGATGATGTTCTCTTTAAGTAGAAGCATTGAACAAAAATTAAAAAAAAAAAGACTTTATAACTCATAGTTTCACCGTGATTTATATTTTTACTATAGCTGAGAAATCTTGCATCTTTTAAGTTAGAATTCTAAGAAAATCACAACTTGGCGTAGGAGACGAGGATCTAACATAGGAATTCCATTTGTATATTACAACATTTAATTTCAAGAAACCTAATAAGTCACTATATATTACTAAGTGGTTTTGAGGGTTCCCTTAGGGAAGTATTAATAGAACATCGAGGTTACATATTCTTGATGCATTCTTGTAGATATACCTTGATTACAAGTTACTCATGGGAGATTTAAGGTTATACTTAATCAGTTTTGAGTTTTAAGTTATGATTCTGAATCATGGTGCCATGTGTATTGATGGAATATTCAGATATAACCTTTCATAAATCTATAGGGTGTATGTGATTGCTATAAGTGTATAATGATTAGTAGGTAGAAGAAAATGATATATTGTGCATTAGGTTTAAGAAAGAAAGATTTGTCTCTTAACATACAATAAAAAGAGTATAATGTGGATATAAAGAAGAAAAAAAATATAGAGAGATTTTCCTAATATCCTATGTGAGAAATGTTCTTAGGATGGTAATCCTCATGTACTTAGGAAATATGATACACTTCTCAGTTTTTGGATTTTTGGGGAGTATCTAAGAAGAGAATAATTTTAAAAGGCCAAATTAAGAAATATTATTCATCTACAAATTATCCTAGGAGAAATAATTACACAGATAAGAGATGACACACTATGTTTTAGGAGATAAATGGGGTAAATTAAAGTTCATGATCATGGTGAAATTCTGAAGGATGGTCATAAACTATAAGGCCTTGTCATTAATTCTGTTTCATTCATCCTGTTGCCTTTAGCTAATAGTAAGGTTTGAGGATTTTGACCCTATTTCTTGGTCATACCATCGCACAGGTTTCGATTTAGAACTGAGTTAAACAACTACACTAGGTATGGATCTAGGCCATATCTACTCTTAGGATGTTGTCACTTATTCCCATAAGCTAAAACATCCATCATCCTAAGTGATAGTTTATACAAAGGCATTAACTTCGTAGGATTTCCGAACCTCTTCTTCTTACCTCAAATAGTGATGACTCTATCATAAACCGTGACACGAGAAGAACACCTAGAAGCTACTATAAACACTTAGGGGCATGGTAGGCCATAACCCATATGTCCTCCTAGTTCCAAACCGTGAGGTTTAAGTTCTGTCATTTTGACTACGGTGTCAATTATTTAACTTTAAAGTTGTAATTTGCTCCAAGTTGTCATTATGACTATGTCGGTCTTCTAATTGAGGTTATTATGATAGCTTGTAATTACTGGCCTTATTTTCTTATTGGCAGAAGTCAACCCATAAGTATGATATGTGATTTACCTTGAGTTGAGAAAGCTAAGTAATGATTTAAGTTTAGTCATGTTTGACATTTTTGTCATTTCCTTATTATTGTTACTACTATTATTACTGTTATTGTTATTATCATTATTATTTATATTATTATATTGTTACAGATACTGACTCTAAGAGAGGATCGATCTCGATATGCTATTACCATAGAAGTTTAAAGTAGAACTAACTATTACTCAGAGTTCATGTATTGATATGACCAAGGTCGGGTTCCCCAAATAGAAGCACAGTGGAATGCTTAAAGTATTTCACCTAGTGTTCTGATTGACTATATGACAGGTAAAAACTTAGTTAAAAAAACTATATGTAAAGTTTTAAAGTTAGATAGAAACACAAGGTTATAGGAACTAGTTGTTATGAGGATTTTAAGCTAAATAATGACTAAGACAACAAATGAGAGTGAGCAATTACAGAGACTATAATAAGATGAGACAACGTTGTGATATGAGGTATTCTTGAAGTCATTTCCCTTTGAAATTGTACTTTAGGCATTTAAACATTTGAAGTCCCTCTTAGGAGATTATGATCATTTATAACTTGTCTATTTGCTAGAAAGCACATCTCAAGGTCTTAATTTTGAAACGATACGACGAGGTTTGAAAATTTTCTTCTGGCTAAGATTCAAGAAATTGCTTTCTAATGCACTAAGTTTGTGTCTTCTTATCGGTGAATTTTGGAATATAAACAGGTGATTTCATTTAGTTTAAATCATCAAGGTTGGTTCACGAGACTCTATGGTAAATAAAGACTAAATTTTACTATCACACCAAGGATCTAGTAGACAAAGTCTAAGACCTTGACCTTTAGACATGATTGTTGTATCTGAGGCGACAAATTAACTTTACTACCCATGATAAGACATGTGTTGCTAAGAATCATATTGTTTGATTTTAGTAATTTGAGTATGCATATTTGAGGTTTAACATAACTATTAGGGATGTTATCGAGTCATTGAATTACAAGATATTATTTCCTTGAGGATTATCATGAAAGAATTAGAGGGCTTAAATTAGGATTGTATACCCATTATCCTTGACATAGGTTCATACTTTTTGGAGATGCATAAGATGTTTATGGGATTCATCGTTTGGATATATATGTGCTCAAATTACATGTTTCTAGGAATTGCCCAGTGATATCTATTGAGGTCTTCTCTTCTAAAGGACCATCTCATAAATTTTAGTTAATCATAGACGTATCGGCATTGAGAGTTGTGTGGAGTTGTAGAGATCATTTTAGGTCATATATATTAAGTTTGGTTCCTTTGAGGCCAACCTAGCTTTAAGTTTGGAAATTATGTTGACACACGGCTTAACTGTAAGTATGACGCTACTTGGGTCGCCATTGATAGATTAATCAAATAGACCCATCTTATTCATTTTATTTCAGCCTAATTGTCTAGGGAAGGACTTGGGAGAGTTTTTGAGCACTTTGTCCAATTACACATGGTTTCATCATTAACCACTTCAGATAGAGATACCTGTTTTAATATCAAATATTGGAAGATTTTCAAGAAGCCTTCGGAGCGGAGTTGAGTTTAGCATAATTTTTCATCCTTAGATTGAGGGACATATTAAAAGAGTTTGTTAGATTTTTGAGGATATGTTTCGTGCATGCATATTGGACTTTGGCAAATATCAAGAGAAGCACCCAAACCTAGCTGAATTCTCTTATAACAAAGGGTGCTAAGCTGTCATCAATAAGGCTCCATTGAGGCACTTGAAGGTAGACCATATCAGGTACAACTTCGTTGGCTCGAGCATAAGGATGAGTCACCACTGAACCAGATAATATCAAAAAGAAAATTGGCCTTTATTTGTTAATGCTTGCGAATCATTGAAGTCATGAGAAAAGTTACGCTGACATAAGATGTACCTTTAGAATTTGAAGACGGCGACTATGTTTTTTTTGAAAGTCTCCACATGCAAAGGAATTACTCGTTTTGGTGTTAGTGGAAAACATGCACTGAGACACATTAGGCCATCCCCAAAACTTGCGGCAGATTGGTGTTGTTGCGTAACACCTCGAATTGCCTCAGGAATTGTCCTATGTTCACAACGTCTCTCATGTGCCCATGCTTCGCAAGTGCCAACCCAACCGCAACATAGTTGTCTCATGGCACGACGTGCCGCTCTAAGAAGACATGACTTACGAAGAGGTGTCGACTCAAATCATTGATCGCAAAGTAACAAGTTTGTGATGACAAGAATTCCATTTTTTAAAGTACTATGGCAGCACCACCATGACGATGAAGCAACTTGGGATTAGAGTCGACGATGCAGAAGGTATACCTGCACCTTTATTGCTTTTGAAGTAAGCTTTAAATTTTATGGACAAAATTTCTTTTAAGAGGATGGAGTTGTAACATCTAAAAATTTTAATTACGATATATTACATGTAAATTTGATCAATTAGTGTGCCTAATTAATTTAAAAATGAATATTTTCATGTCGCATAAAATACACATTTAAATTTCATTTTTGTCACAATTTTAATTTTCAAAACTACACACACTATTTACACTATTTACCTTCAGACCCTATATTTTTCCTTTATTTCAAAATCAGCCCCAATGCCATTGTGACACCCGTTATTCTCCTAACGGGTATTGAGGTAATTAAATTAATTTTTAATGTATAAAAAAAAATTGCTTCATTTAAATTTATTTTATAATATTTATTTTTATCTATTTTTAAGTTTTCTAAAATTCTCCTATATTTATTTAGTATGATTACTAAAAAGCCTTAGAACTTCTAATAAATCTCAAAAATGTCATATTGGCATTATGTGTGTTAAAGTCTTTAGATGAGACATAAGGATATCTTTTCCAACTACTCTTGACCCTCATTTTCTTTATTTCCTCCGTGACATGCTTCAACATGTCTCCTCTATAATTGTTTCTATCACTTCTCTTCAAAGACTTCATCTTTTCTTCCTTTCTCTTCCACGGTTCCCACACTCTTCTTCTCATTTCTTTGCTGAAGCAAAATACTTAGAGAACTTCTTCAAGGCAGCCATAAAAATCAGCCACCATCACCTCCATTTGAGCAAGAATTTCAGTCATACCGAAGTAAAGGAACCTGTTTTGAAACCATTTCAAGCTTCCAACTAACCATAATCCGAGGTTAGAATCTTATGAACAAATTTAGTCTTTCATTTATAAATTTTCTTTTATACTAAAGGATTATTCAAATTTGCGTTCTTAAACCTAAGTATATGTTTGTTGCTATTTTGGAGCATATGTATGAAGTCTAAGTGTATATGCCCTAGACAGAAAATTTATATTGTTAAACTTTGTAATACCTCTATGGGCAGTGGTTATTTCTTGAAATTCTAAGATTAAATTAAAATGAATTTTATGAATTGGTTTGCATATTTGAAAAGTAGCATCCTAGGCTTTCTAACGAGCTATCATAAACCTAAATCGGAGTTGTATTTTATTTTCTAAGAATTATTCAATTTTTGTATTGGAAACTAGTAAATCTGACAGTTTGTTATGGTATACCAACTGCTAACCTGAACCAAGAACCCATCTTTGCTCACCACCTAATTCTTTAATGTCTTGCAACCTTTCCAATATTATCCTAAGTGATTGATGAATCTTATTAGGGACTAAAACATATAGATTACTTGTTCACATTTTATATTGTGTTAAGACAAAAATTGTTTACTGTGGTATTCAAAAGAGATTTATATAAAAGCTTTAATGGCATACTAGTAAGATAGGTTTACACATGATTTATTTATGAATGTAGTTGTATGTTGTGCTTTAGTTTTAATTGTCCTTATGCACGCCTTAGGATCAAGGGAGTATGGAGCTAACGTTAATTGATTCCAGGATTAAGAGACTGTTGATAAGCTTAAAAGGTAGGGATTCTATTACTCATCTTTTGTGAGGTTTTTATAGAATTAAAATTGATTGTTTTGCCGCAATATATATATATATCTATGTTGAACTGATATTATATGATTATCACATATGAAACTATGACATGGACTCGTCTTGTATTGTACGGCGAGGAACATAATGAATTGACACATGTTATAAATTGAGAAGCATGGTTAGGAAAACTAACTCTATTGATAATGATTCAATATAGAGAAATTGTGAGACATGAAAAGGGCGACGGTTACGTCCTTGGGCATGAATACCCTAAAAGGTAAAATAGGGGGAAGGTGATGACGCTTCCTTGGGTTGAAAGTCCCAGAACACACTGTACAGGAATTGATTTGGTGAGGACTCGGGGCTTGATGTCCCCTCACCGGAACACCCTTGGAATGTTTATAGGGTGATCAAGTGCGCCCATTTGGGTTTCGATGAGTTGAGTGATACTCAATTTAACATGGATACCTAGGAACAATGATGATTGTTAATATTTGTATAAATGTGTAATTATGACACTTGGTAATGATTAACTACGGTATCCATAAGATGTGATCATAATAAACCTCATAATCTGGAATATGATGTAACTTACTAACCATGCAGATTTTAATGTGGTAATGATAGAGGTGAGTAATAGCTTTCTCTACTGAGCATAGTGTTGCTCATACCCTTATGTTTATATCTTTTCAGGACTCACTAAGTGTGAGGTGGCTACGAGAAATATAGTTGAGGAAGCGATGTAACTATATTACATTGGGACTGCTCAATTGTAAAGAATGTTCTTCATGATAATGTAAGCATCAATTGTTACTTTCTGTGACTGTATTATAATGTGTTGAGGGTTAAAATGATGATGACAACAGTTTATATTATTAAATTTAAGGTGCTACATTAAAACTGTGGTTTATTTGTCGTTTATATTTTTATTTTTGAGTTGAGAGTTTTCATTTAAGTCCCGGGCAAATTTTATTTTTAAGGTTTTACTTTTATTATTTATTTTTATTTTATCTCATTAAAAACTGTTAACCCCCATATAGGGGCGTTACAGCCATTTATTTCAAAATCAGCCCCAATGCCATTTATTTCAAAATCAGCCCCAATGCCACTCTCATTCCTCTCACCCATGCATCCCTCCACCCAAAAGACAACATCAGGTTTTTTTTAAGTCTCCATATATAGAGACATGCACCACATGGAGACTACCACCCCATCATATTGAGCACACTACACACTCATCACCCTCTTCTCCTTTCTCCCATGCCTTTCTCTCTCACACTCTCTCTTTTTGCTGCTGCCAACCAAACAAAAAAATAAACCACTAAAGATAGCCGTGAGCAGCCCATCTTTTTGACAAAAATCAACCAAAAACACAGCTAAAAACTCAGCCAAGGACAACCCCTTTTCTTGCCAAAAAACACAGTTGAGACACAGACAAAAAAAGGGGAAAAACTCAAGCCAAAACGTAGCCAAAACATAGCCAAAAACACCAAGAAGGATAGCCCCTCTTCTTGTCCAAAAACCAGCCAACAACATCACCTTCATGCCTAGCCAACTTTAAGAAACCAAGCTTGGTTTTTAATCCAAAAATTTGGTGTTTTTCAATGGAGTTTTGAAGTAGGTTTTCTTTAATCTAAACTTGGTTTTTAGTTTGTATTTTCTTCAAGTTTAATGCTTGATTTTCGTGCTTGTTCATGCAAAATATCTTGTTCATGGTCATGTGCATGTTTAGGTGTTGATGACCAAAAACTTGAGTTTTGAACTAAAACAGGAAAAAAAGAACTTTCATTTGGATTCGAAATTGATGTTCGAAACATGTTAGGAGTATTTAAAATTAGTTTTAATGATTTTACGATTTATGTTTGAAAGCTTGGCGCTTGAAAAACAAATTTGAACATATTTTCATTTTTATTTCAAACAACTTCTAAAAATATAGTTTTGAAGACGATTTTGGTATAAAAATTCATGGGAATATGTTTGCTTAGGTTATAGAATATTTACTACATATTTTGGAATGGTTTTGAGTTACTTAGATGCAGTTTGAGCTAAAAACTCGACATCTTTCAAATTTGGCCGAAGGAGGAAAAATTAGGTTCTGTCCAGTATAGTGGAGGTGCAGTCGACCGCATCTTGTGTATTAAGGTCAACCACGGGCAGTAGACTTAGCTACTGTCACCTCCATCCTAGCCCAACACACCTCTTGGTTTGTCCCGGTTTGGTTCCTCCATGTTCCACCATGTTTAAAGACTCCTAAAACCTCTATTTTGTGTTTTAAAGTTGTGAAAAACCAATTCGTAGTTCATGATCATTTTAAACACACAAGGCACACAAGAAATTGGTTTATACATAATGCAAATTTATGGCTTCATTTGTTCTTGTTTTGGTTCTTCGTTAACCTTGTTAGAAATGGTCAATGTTAGGACGCATTGGAGCTTACATTGTACGAGTTAGATTTCTGAGATTTAAGGCTATCCTAAGACGTTTTGCTAAAGAGGTAGGATCCTAATCCCTTTCATGGTAGGGCATGATTTGAAACTAAATTTATTTTGTTTTGGCCAACAATGTTATCTTAAGATGAGCATGTTACTTACAAGATTGTCTACAAATATGTTTTTGCATATTGCAATAAGTTTGCGAAATGTTTATAATATGTAAATATGAGTAGTTTCATATTGTGACAAATGAATTTGAGAAATTATGATTTAGACTTGGAATAAAAAAGTTTGAACATAATGGGTTATTCAAATGCTATCGAGGACATATGTCCCCCAGTGGTTAGTTTTTAGTAGCCAGAGATATCGGGGTTTGTAGAGTGTAACCTTGGGGGTAGGCCCTTAAACCTCGATCAAGGGGCTCCGTAGCACGGGTATTGACTGAAGCATTATAAGTATGTTAAGCGTTGGCTAAATTTTTATTTGATATAGTTATTTTGTTTCAACTCATATTCTTTGTTTTAAAATTAGTGTTTTGCTGTCCATCTTGAATAATCCATATCTATAAAAAAATTCGACCTTCTATATAATTTGTGTAATTTGTAAAAATAATAGTTGTTCACATGAATAAGTATGCGTTAAAATAAAATGTCTTTATTTATTTTTTTATTATGTGGGGATTGGTTTAGGAAAATAATTAAGTCACATTTAATTAATTTCATTTCTAATTTGATTTCAAGTTTTAAAATTTTACCTAACTTAAATTATTTTCTTAAACTAAGCTTCCATGTCATACCCCATTTTTGGATCGTGACAGCGTTAGTCCCTGAACTTTTAAAACTTTTCACTTTGTCCTTTGGACTTTGAAAATCACCACTATGCCCCTAAACTTTCAAGACTCCTCCTTTTGCCCCTAAATCTCTGTTTTTTGTTCAAATAAACAGAATCAAACTTATGTGATTCGCACATAAGTCACTTACAAGGCCAAATATGAGATATTATCACTCCTATGTATAAATTATGTTGGCTTAATTTTGTCTACTTAAATGAAAAATTGGAAGTGCTGGGGCAAAATGAAGAGTTTTGAAAGTTCAAAGAGTAAAATGATGATTTTTAAAGTTCAGGGGCAAAATAGAGAATTTTGAAAGTTTAGGGGATGAAATTATAATTTTTAAAGTTTAGAGAACAAAGTAAAAGAGACAACAAAGTTTAGGGGCCATTGGTGTTGGCTTCTCAAAATAATAAATATTATCAAGATCAAAACCAAATCAATATCTAAAAATACAACCAGCCAAAACTATGGTCTCTCAAAACTCCCATCCCCACTCCACTTCCAAGCAAAAATTATACTTTATTATCTCTCTTTTCATTCTCTATTTCTCCCTCCTAATCCTAGCCTCGTCCTTCCATGACCCAAATCCCATCAACATTAACAATCTTTCCACAACTATTCATAGGATTATTAATAGGAAATATGATCAAGTCCTCGTCGCCGATCGCCCTGAATGGCTCGAAATCATAGAACAAAAACTAAAGGCTAAGAAAAAGAAGCTTAAGCTTGGTTTGGTCAACCTAGATGATCATGATCATCGTGATCTACGCAATGGACTGCAGAGATTGACCGAGGTAGAAACAGTCTCGGTGCCATTTGACCGCTTGACTGGAGACAATAAAAGGGAATGGGAGGAGTATTTCCCTGAATGGTTCGATGAGAATCGCAAGTCGGGCCTACCAAAGTGCCCAGAGATCCCACTACCGCTGTCGTTGGACCAATATGGTGACCTCGATGTCATCGTTGCATCTATTCCTTGTGGGAACTATTTGAGAGAAAAAGGGGTTAGGGATGTGTTTAGGCTGCAAGTCAATTTGGTGGCGGCCAATGTGGCTGTGAGGAGGGGGTGGGGGAACCGCAACGTGAAAAATACTCTGATGAAAAATTTTAAAAAAATTCCGCTGCGCACTTTGTTTCCAACAATTGGTATCAGAGACGAGGTTTTTACATAAATTTGCAAGTTTGTGATCATGTTATATGCATAAATTTTGTGATCTTAATCTCTCCAATGCTTGAATTAAATTTTATAGAGAGGTGGCACTCTAGGTTTCTATATAATATATATGTTGTCATGGATTATATGGTGAATGTTTATTAATTAATTATGGTTGATTAAATTGTTGTTTAATTATTTATTAATTAATTAATACCGGTTATGGTTCCTTAGAGGTTAGAATGTGTATCTAGGTTTTTCATGTAATTAGATGGCGGACTATCATCTCCGTCTATGAATTATTATTTAATTTTTAATTTGTAAGAATTTTGTAATTAAATAATTATTCGGAGAAGACGGAACGAGAAGTCGGATCTTGAAGATAGATGATGGCGCCTCCAGGTATTTCCTAAGTCTCTAATTTTATGTTTTTGAATTGTTGAAAATAAAATTGATGAATTGCATTGAAATTGTATTTTCTGGATTGAGGGTTTTCTGCTCGGTCGGCATGCCGGACCTCACAGTTCGGCAGGCCGAAGGTCATAGATCGGCAGGCCGGACGTACGGTCCGGCAGGCCGACAGTGGGGCAGAAATTTTGGTGCTCTGCCGGCAGGCCGAACCTTCATGTTCGGCAGGCCGAACCACCATGATCGGCAGACCGATCACCCAGATCGGCCTGCCGACCGAGAGCAGCCAGGTGTCCAGAAAAGGTGCAATTTTTTGGTGCAGTTTTAATTTTATTTTTGGGACGATTCTGAGAAACATTAAATTTGGATATGACCGGAAATATAAAGTGTTCGATTCATACGGGATTGAGGACTTGAAGATGGATATTACGTGAAGAAGGATACAGCTTGAGGATTCAAGGATGAAGAATCGATAAATGTCTCGATTATTCTCTTGTAATCTTAGTTCTTCTATTCTCTAGGGTGGAACCATAATATTACGGTTATTATTATTATGCTTGTAGCTTTGCTTGATTGCTTTGCTTGTCTGCATTATAATATGATTTACCATGTATATTGATAACATGTCATATAGAATAGGGAGTGCCGCTCATATTAAAATTGTTCATGCATAATTTTAAAATAAAACCTTGACTTCAAAAGATTGAGTGGGAGAAGGTTTTCGAAGAGAGAACCTAAGGCCTCCATCGTTGGTCCATAGGAAGAACATGATGGTCCCAACCCCTAGGAAGGGATTTCTATCATGTACCAGATTGGATCTCTGAAAGGATAAAGTATGTTAGTATGATTTATGATTGCACACCCCTAGGTGGTGATTATAAATCATGGATAAAATATTAAAACGGTGGTTATACACTCACATTAATTTTATTATTAACCTCCCCTAGGAGCTCTGTAAATAAAATTAATGGCCAAAGAAACGATTATTAGTATATGCTGGATCATACGGGTCCTGGATGGCATATATTAATCAGGAGGGGATCCGTGTTCCTGATTGAATTTGGCATGACTCCCCTAGGAGCTTGTTGAATTCTGAGTTGGGAATTATCGTTGTAAGGTTGTGATATTTTCAAGGTTTTGACACATAAACACATTTGTATGATTTTACATGATTGTGTTATCTTACTAAATTATTATATATGTTTGCTTATGTTTGGTATATGATTCTTTATTGTAGATTGAAAATGTCTAAAAACGCTTTATCATCGATACTTGACAAAAACCAATTAACCGGTGAGAACTATAATGATTGGAAACGGAACCTGGACATCGTCCTTTCCTTTGAGAAACTGAAATATGTTCTGACAACTCCTTGTCCTCCCGAGCCTACAGGAGACTCAAGTAATGAGCAATTCCAAGCGTACGAACGCTGGAAAGATGCTAATGATCAGGCCCGCTGCTATGTTATGGCTAGCATGAATAACGTGCTGCAGGCTCAACATCAAGATTATGAGACTGCGAAGCAGATCTTGGATAATCTTGAGGACATGTTTGGAGGCCAGGCCATAACAAAGCGGCAAGGGGCGCTTCGGAAACTCTTAAACTGTAGACAGAGACCGGGGACATCTGTAAAGGAGCACATGATGTTGGTCATGGGTTACCTCGCTGAGGCTCAAACCAATGGAGCCGACATCGATGCTGAAACTCAGATGACTATGGTCTTTGAGACTCTGTCTAAGGAATTTATTCCGTTTAGAGCTACTTTTAATCTAAGCAATAGACGGGATATGACCTTGACAGAACTGATGAAACAGTTACAAGAGTTTGAACTGCTGATCAGGGAGTCTCCTGCTAGTGGAGAGGCCAATATGGTAGCTGCTTCTGGTTCCAATCCTAACTCTGGGAATGGAAAGAAACAACGGGCCAAGAGTGGGAAGTCTTCTATTCCTATTGCTACCAAGAGCAAGAAGAAGAAGAAGAAGAACCCAAAGAAGCTTAAGTGCTTCTTTTGTGGTAAGGTCGGGCATATAAAGAAGCATTGCAAGGACTTCCTTTCCAAGGGAGGTAGGTGTGATCTTCTATATTTAGAAACTTGTTTGGTTGAGGAATCCAGTGACATTTGGGTCATAGATTCTGGTGCAACTAATCATGTTTGTGTTTCTCTGCAGGGATTCAAAGAAACGAGAAGTCTACTTCGTGAAGACTTAACGCTTCGGATGGGCGATGGATCCTTGGTCTCAGCGGAAGCAGTGGGAGATGTCCATCTTTATTTTGATAATTATAGGAGTTTAATTTTGCGAGATTGTTTTTATGTTCCTAAATTTAAAAGGAATTTAATTTCTGTATCTTCTTTATTTAAAGACTCCTACGTGGTATCTTTTAATGAAAAAGTGGTGATTCGTAAAAACAAATCTTTTATCTGTTCTGGATGGATGCAAAATAATCTATATTTTATCAAACCTAAGATGGACCTATTGCTTAATGCTGAGATAAATGATAATGACTCAAAAAGACTTAAAACTTCTCACTCTAATAAGACTTATCTTTGGCATTTGCGCCTTGGCCATATTAACCTAAATAGGATTCAAAGGTTGGTAAGGGATGGACCTTTAAGTCACTTAAAGGTGGAATCTATACCTCAATGTGAGTCTTGTTTGGAGGGTAAAATGACCAAAAGACCATACGGTTCTAAGGGCAATAGGGCCGAAGGGGTTCTAGAACTTGTGCATAGTGATGTTTGCGGACCGATGAACATCCGGGCACGAGGAGGGTATGAGTACTTCGTTACTTTTATTGACGATTACTCAAGATATGGGTATGTGTACCTAATGCACCACAAAAGCGAAACTTATGATAAGTTCAGGGAGTTTCGGGCTGAAGTGGAAAAGCAATTGGGTAGACCCATAAAGGCACTTCGATCTGATCGAGGTGGGGAATACCTTTCTGATGAGTTCTTGGGACACTTGTTAGAGAATGGGATTTTATCCCATTTGACTGCGCCGGGCACTCCGTAGCAGAATGGCGTAGCAGAGAGAAGGAATAGGACTTTGTTGGACATGATTCGGTCCATGATGAGTTATTCATCATTGCCTTTATCCTTTTGGGGATATGCACTACAAACCGCATGTTATCTTTTGAACAATGTGCCTTCAAAATCGGTCCCTAAAACTCCTCACGAGTTGTGGACAAGACGGAAGACATCCTTAAACCATATTCGCATATGGGGATGTCCAGCTCATGTCCTGTTTAAGGATCCGAATAAGTTGGAAGCACGTTCAGAAGTTTGCGTGTTTGTAGGATATCCAAAAGGGACTAAAGGGGGTTATTTTTATAACCCAAAGGAAAATAAAGTCGTGGTTTCAACTAATGCAACTTTCCTTGAGGAGAGTTACATGAACGACTTTAAACCTCAAAGCAAAGTGGTGCTTGAGGAGTTGAGGGGCAATCCGTTTACTCCGGAGGTTCCGAACGAAACCATTCCGATCGGTGTAGAAAAACCAAACAAACCTGAACAACAACCTCAGGGGCTTCGGCGTAGTGGGAGGATCGGGCGTCAACCTGAGAGGTATATGTTCAATGGGGAGGTCTTTTTGGCTGAACCGGATGAACATGACAGGGATCCTTATACTTACGCAGAAGCTATGGAGGATGTTGATTCAAGACTCTGGACAGAGGCCATGAACATTGAGATGAAGTCTATGGAGACTAATCGGGTCTGGGAGCTTGTGGATCTTCCCGAAGGGGTAAAACCCATAGGGTGTAAATGGATCTACAAGAGGAAAAGAGGAGTGGATGGAAAGGTCGAAACCTTTAAGGCTAGACTGGTAGCTAAGGGTTATACGCAAAAGGAAGGAATCGATTATGAGGAAACCTTTTCGCCTGTAGCCATGCTTAAGTCCATCCGAATTCTCTTGTCCATAGCTGCCGCTCTCGACTACGAGATTTGGCAGATGGATGTCAAGACGGCTTTTCTGAATGGCTATCTTGATGAGTCCATTTATATGGAACAACCAGACGGGTTCAAGGTCACGGGTCAAGAGGGTAAGGTTTGTAAGTTGCTAAAGTCTATTTATGGACTTAAGCAGGCTTCTCGTTCTTGGAACATAAGATTTGATCAAGTGATCAAGACTTATGGGTTCTCACAAAATGTGGATGAACCATGTGTTTACAAACACATTAAGAATGGGAAGGTGGTTTTTCTACTACTCTATGTAGATGACATTCTGCTAATTGGCAATGACGTTGGGGCGTTGTCATCGGTCAAATTATGGTTGACCAAGCAGTTTGCCATGAAGGACTTGGGTGAGGCTAATTTTGTTCTCGGTATCCAGATCTTTCGGGATAGGAAGAACAAAATGATAGCTTTGTCACAGGCCGGCTACATAGATAAAATTCTCAGGAGGTTTGCAATGCAGGATTCCAAGAAAGGTGGGCAACCATCTAGGTCTGGAATTACTCTTTCTAAGAAAGACTCTCCAAAGTCTTATGACGAAAGAGAATACATGAAGAAGGTGCCTTATGCTTCGGCAGTGGGTAGTCTCATGTATGCCATGCTTTGCACTCGACCGGATATTAGCTATGCGGTCGGGATTGTGAGTCGATTTCAGGCGGATCCAGGACCAAACCATTGGGTTGCGGTAAAGCATATTTTCAAGTACCTGAAAAGGACTCGTGGGTATATGCTTGTGTATTCGGGTGAGGATTTAACTCCTCTAGGATACACTGATTCGGATTTTCAATCCTGCCTGGATACTAGGAAATCGACTTCAGGGTTTGTGTTTACTCTGGGTGGCGGTGCCATCAGTTGGAGAAGTGCGAAACAAGATTGCACTTCGGATTCAACCATGGAGGCCGAGTATGTGGCGGCTAGTGATGCTTCGAAAGAAGCAGTGTGGCTCCGCAAGTTCCTTGGGGATCTTGAGGTAGTTCCTGGTGTGGATAAAGCGGTATCACTGTACTGTGATAACAGTGCGGCGGTAGCTAATGCTAAGGAACCAAGATTTCACAAGAAGAGTAAGCATATTGATCGGAAGTATCATGTGATAAAGGACTTCGTTGAGAGCGGGCATGTCACGGTGTGCAAGATCGCGTCAGAGGACAATTTAGCTGATCCATTTACGAAGACACTTTCTGGGAGAGTCTTCGAAAGGCATGTGGAAGCTATGGGGATGCGAAATTTGCAGTATTTACTCACTTAGTGCAAGTGGGAGATTGTTAGACATGTATGCTCTAAGGAGTAAAAATGTAATACGTTTTTGTAGACATTTTTATCAATAAAGAATTTATTCATTTATATATACCAAATATTGTCCTCTTTACGTTCATATTTGTTGAATGTATGATAAGCAAACAGTAGTCTGAGACTATCAGTCTAAACCTTAAGAGTTGGGCATATGATAGGATGATTATGCGGTAGACACGACTCTCAAGGTGATGGTCTAAAATATATGATCCGCAATCGAGGGAATAAAGTTGGGCGCTTTATTCATGTAAAGATTGTTATGTTGTCTATATCCCTTTTGGGAGATGGTTTGTCTTGGCCATCGGAGTTGGACTCCGTGAATAGAAACATTGGCGCGTTGTCATAGGTGACGATGTGTTGGATCGGGACATAAAGTGAATTGATTTGGATTAATAGTTCTGTCTTGGCAAATCGATTCACTTTAGACAATCATTTGTATTGTATCTTAATCCTGAGATGAATAATGGGCCCGTTGTCTCGACTTGTGTCTTTTGATGTACCAATGGGTGACTCCCACATCTCTATAGTGGCATGCATGCCGGTACGTTGGAGGCATGACTCTTGATAACGTAGACTTGTTATTCATAGATATGGAATCCATAGCTCCTCTTTAGGAGTAATGATATCCTCTTATATGCGTTGTCCTGTAATTGGAAAACTGGAGCGCTCAACCATTTGGATACATAGGTGTAACCGAATGGTATACTATCTTTGGATGGTAAGTTTTCTAATGGTGAGACAATGGAACGTAAGATAAAAATAATCGGGAAGGTAAGACAGAACTTGTCCTTAAGCCGATTATGGATGATCATATGGGGATGCGATACACTATGATATGTCATGGAGACTTAGCTACACGAGCTTCGTAATTCTATAAAGTTCGAGAGTGCAGCTCCAAGCTTTTAGTGGAGTAGCGTTGGAGTTGATAATTGTGAAATGTATATCTGGGATATTGGGTTTCATAATTATCATGAGCTTGAACTTTATAGGTCCATTTTGGTCCCCTTTGTTAGCTCACAAAATCCTGTAACGACACGACGTGCTTTTCCAATAATTGGTGACTTATGTCGGATTTATCAGATTGGTTTAAAATTTATAAGAATCAAATAATTCATGTCTGTTTATCGGTTGAATTAATTATGTAAGAAATTAGTTCAAGATGAACTTGTTGAATTATGGCGTTCGGATAATTCTTGTCTGTTTATCGGTTGTTTTAATTTTGGACAATTAGAACAAGATAAACTTGTAGAATTATTGTGAATTGATTTATTTTCTTAGAGATTATCTTGATAAAGTTTGTTTTGATCAGATATCTTTTCTATTGGGCTATTTGAATCAAAACTGAGACTTTATCCTTTAGAATCTCGGGTGGAAAATAAAAGATTCGCGGAGATTTTTTCTCGGCAGTTCGGCCTGCCGATTAGAAAGTTCGGCCTGCCGAACTGGCCAGTTCGGCCTGCCTATCTCACAGTTCGGCATGCCGACCGCGACAGCTAAGATTACGCGTTTTTCACGCGTATCTTATCAGATATTGATCCGAACTTGATTCTGTTTCGATTTTGGAGACCTAATCTGATATGGACTGACCCCAAGGACCAATAGGTATAAAAAGGGAGTGAGTCTAATGATTTACTCAGATCAATTTGAGAGATTAAGAGTGATACTCTTCTAGTGAGCATCTGAAAACTCCCTGAGAGCTTTTGTTCACAAATCACGAACACTAGCTTTGGGTTCTCTCTATTGGTTGGAAGGAGAGTCACCGGTGGAAGAGCTGTACGTGTGAGCCCACACTCACTCCGGTTGTGGATAGAGAATAGCAAAGAAGACCAGTTGGTTGAGGCTCTTCTGGGACGTTACTTCTCTACACAGGTCGCGGAGGTTCTTCGGCATACTGAGGTTAGTAAGATCTGTTTAATTTATACATATAACATGTCAAACTTGTGTTTTGGAAAATACTCTGATGAAAAATTTTAAAAAAATTCCGCTGCGCACTTTGTTTCCAACAGGGGGCACTTGGACTGAACTGGGTGGCTGTGTAACACCCGTATTTTTAACGGGCATAATTTTGTAAAATTTAATGAATAAAATGTGACTATTTAAAATTACTAAGTTGTTTATGATCATTTAAAAAAAAATACCATTTTAGTATTTTCTTACCAAGTCTTCCTAAGAAACATTCAAAACTTACCAACACTTACTTCTACCAATCTTGTCTCCCTAAATTATTGCTCAATTATATAGACTTCTTCTCATTTTGCTAAAGGTATCCGAAGGGGACATTAAATTATTTTCCGTCAATTCATAGAAGACATGGAGATATTTTCTCAACCACCTAATTAATTATTTCCTTATCTTCTTCTATAATTCACTCCAATTATCCCCTCAATTATGTTGGCATTATTTGCTAAAAGTCTTCATGGGAGACAAGATGATATTTTCCTTTAAGACTCTTTTGTTTCTTCTTACAACTTTTCCCCGTAAACATCCCATTCCTCTTAAGCATTTTGATATCTTTTTATTTAACTATCACCATCTTCTTCTCTAATTCTCATTCTCTCCCTTCTCACTTCAAATTTCTAACTAAAGACATAGAGCACAAAGCTCTCTTTGTGGCCAAGACAATTATAATTCCCAACCATGATCGAGGCGGTTTTAAAGTTAATTCAAGCTTGATTGATAACCCAAACTTTGGTGCTTTTCAAAGAAGTTTTGAGGTAGGTTTTCTTTAATCTAAACTTAGTTTTTAGTATGCATTTTCTCCATGTTTAATGCATAAAAATACTTTAATGGCACTAGTAGACGGGTTTACACATAACTCACTTATGAATGTGATTATACGTTGTGCTTTAGTTTTAATTGTCCTTATGCATGCCTTAGGGTCAAGGATGTGTGGAGCTAACGTTAATTGATTCCAGGATTAAAAAGATTGTTGATAAGCTTGAAAGGTAGGGATTCTATTACTCATTTTTGTGAGGTTTTAATAGAATTAAAATTGATTGTTTTGCCGCAATATATATATATATCTATGTTGAACTGATATTATATGAGTATCACATATGAAACTATGACATGGACTCGTCTTGTATTGTACGGCGAGGAACATAATGAATTGACACATGTTATAAATTGAGAAGCATGGTTAGGAAAACTGACTCTATTAATAATGATTTAATATAGAGAAATGGTGAGACATGAAGAGGGCGGCGGTTACGTCCTTGGGCATGAATACCCAAAAAGGTAAAATAGGGGGAAGGTGATGACGCTTCCTTGGGTTGAAAGTCCCAGAACACACTGTACAGGAATTGATTTGGTGAGGACTCGGGGCTTGATGTCCCCTCACCGGAACACCCTTGGAATGTTTATAGGGTGATCAAGTGCGCCCATTTGGGTTTCGATGAGTTGAGTGATACTCAATTTAACATGGATACCTAGGAACAATGATGATTGGTAATATTTGTATAAATGTGTAATTATGACACTTGGTAATGATTAACTACGGTATCCATAAGATGTGATCATAATAAACCTCATAATCTGGAATATGATGTAACCTACTAACCATGCAGTTTTTAATGTGGTAATGGATAAACCATAAGGTGAGTCATGATTTCCCTACTGGGCATGTCGATGCTCATCCCTATCATATCTTCATATCTCAGGTGGAACTCAGTGCAACATATTTGAAGAGGAATAAGCGAAAACAATCCTGCTGTTTTCGTGTTAGAAGACCCTGTTTAATTACAACTTATCTACAACATGTAAGAGTTGTATTTTTTTTTTTATGGCTGTGTTAAGTTATTTGGGAATTGTACTATGGTGATGATGACTGTAATTATATATATTTGGTGCTACACTAAAAACTGTGGTTTGTATTTAAAACGTTTATTTTTATTTTTCTTGTTGTTTAAAGACCCATGGGCATTGTTTAATTGATTTAAATAATATAAAATTTAAAATTATTTTTATTTATTTAAAACTGTTAACCCCCACATAGGGGTGTTACAGGCTGGTTGGACCACGCTGGCACTTCTGGTCTCGAAGTCCTCTTCCTTTTTTGCCCGACAGCCACAGCCTTCCCTTTTTGCTTACGAAGGCTCTCCATAAGGGCTCGTCTCTCTTCTGCATTCCTTGGTTAGGAAGACATCTCTGCAAAATCAAAATCCAAGTCAAGGCAAGCTCAGCTAAAAAAAAAAAAAAATCAGGACTAACCTCCAATCAGGAGCTGGCCAAGCAGGTGTAGGAGCCAAATCATGTCCTCTAGGTCCTCGTCTGCTATAGGTGGCCCCGCGTCAAAGGAGCCACTCAACGAGTCCTAAGAGCTGGACGATGATAGCTCCCTCGCTGGCCACCTAGATCTAGAAGTGATTGGCCCGAGGATGTCCACGGCACTCGACTTTGCGACTGTAACCTGCCTAGTTTGATGGGGAATTGATTCTGCTGGTTCCCTAAACCAGCCATAACAGGAGAGGGTCTCCTTCCCGAGCAAGAATGACTGTTGCCTCGTCGCTTATGGCTTCTCAAACAGGTCTTCGACCGCCCTAATAATGTGGTTCGGCGCCCACAGCCTCTTTAGACCACACGTGCCCTTGTTCAATTGTCCTCGAGACATGCTGATCTTCAAGGATGACCTCACCGGCTCTGGCTAGGTAATTACCCCTGACATAGAACCACTCGTACTTCCAAAGTTTGTCTGAATCGGGGTTGCCCAAAATAAAATCTTTCTTGAACCCGGTGATGTAATACCAGTTGGACTACCGGGGAAGCTTCTTCATTTTATAAACCTGCTTGAATGCATCCCATGACATCTCGGTAGCCCAGTGTACCTCTACGACATATACATCCCGATCAACGACCTGTAGTTGTTTGGGTTAAGTTGAGCCGGGCACACGTTAAGGTCGTTGAGTGCCCTACGAAGGAATGGATGAAACAGTAGTTGCAGCCTAGCTTTGAAAAACTCCATGTATAATGTAATAAACCCCTCGGGCGGAGTCAGGGGCGAGTTGCTCTCCTCGGGCGCAATGAGGATGACGTCGTCTGGGATGTTGAAATCGATACGTAAATCCTCATGCTAAGACTTCGTCATTGCACTGGAGTAAGCCGCTGCTGAAGTTTTTCTAGGCCGGGTTACTTGGTATACGGTCACTCCCCGTACTTAGGTGACTCGGACCCCTTCGTACTTCTCTTCGGCGGCACTCATCACCCGCTTAGTTTCCTCGACTGCCTGTTCATCGGATATGTCGATGGTAATCCTGCCAACGATTTAGATAGGGGCCCTGATGTCTCGACCAGAGGTGCTTGCTACATCATCGACTGCCTCCAGCTTAGCTTGTTCCTAAGCCATAACTTAGGACGTGCTGGTGGTGGCTGCCCCGATGTAAGGATTCTCACCCCTACAAGGTCTCACTAGGTGCTCCCCATCCAACAAGTTTAGGAACTTTGGCTAGGGGACAGTTTGGGCATCGACCCTTAATATTTTGGCTAACCGATTAGCCCCATCCTGCTCTGAGGACAAACCTTCTATATGGACCTTTGTGGAGGACAATTCGGTCTTTGGACTACTTTTCGACAAGGAAATATTAACGTTCTGGGAATTTGACAAGTCACTCATCTTTATCGCGTTCCTCGGGAAATTACCTGGTTAGACTGTGGAAGCTCAAGAACGGAGAGTTCTCAGGTTGCTAACTACAGCTCAACAGTTAAAACTCAAGAAGTAGCGAGCGTGACCTTAATTGCATGTGAAAATGAGAGGAAGACAGATTCTATTTATAGCCACTTTCGACGGGAAACCTGGGTGCAAAAAATGAAGAGGCACGATGATTATGCCTGTCAGGGAGGCACCACTCGCATTGCGACACGTGTTCCTCCAAGCTTCACAGCGTGACCTTTCGTCTCACGCTACCTTGGGACGTCGCTTGGTCTTCTGTCCTGAGCCAACCTCACCCACTTGGCATAGTCCACCCAGCCGAGCACCAACTAGGTAAATTGGGGGGCTACTATTGAGAGTGAGCTCGGTGCCACCGTCGAGGAGCCATACTCTGGGTGGCCGGCCAAACAGCTTAACAAAGCTACGGGGGAGGATACTACTTATCCCGATGAGCCTGGATCTCTTGTCTGAGGTACTTTTCAGGGTCTCCTAGGCCGCACCTCAATTGGTTGCCTCCTCGGATTAAGTACCAGCTTGGGTCAGACTCTTCCCATTTGAAAATGGGTTGCTACTTGCCACCTTTGGCCAACAGATGGCAAACAACTCACCGTCAGATGGGATGGAATCCATAGGTGGAGGGAGGCGACACTTGTGTCCAGCCATCTAACACGCCTTGATGTGACACTCGGGTCATGGTCAAAACCCACCTAACACCCGATCCAAATGGTAGCCTATAAATAGGATGCATTTATTTCATCCTAGCATGCATGCTTCTTCTGACAAGTTCTCGTTCTCTACCAAGTAACCCCTGCCTTGAGCATCAGAAAGCCCTTGTCTATTGATTGACCTGCCTCTTCTTATCTCCGAAGCATCCCTTCTCTTGTTGCAGGACCACCCGATCAGGCAGAGCCGAACAAGGAAGAGCCATTCGCCGTGCGCAACCGCATGTGGTGTTGATCAGACGCCGAACTCTGGTAAGCATCAACAGAAACATTGGCACATTGTCATAGGTAATGATGTATTGGATCGGGACATAAAGTGAATTGATTTAGATTAATAATTCTATCTTGGCGAATCGATTCACTTTAGAGAATCATATGTATTGTACCTTAATCTTGAGATGAATAGTGAGCCTGTTATCTTGACTTATGTCTTTTGATGTACCAAAGGTAACATCCACATTTTAATAATGATACGCATGCCAGTACGTTGGAGGCATGACCCTTGATAACGTAGACCTGTTATTCATAGATATGGAATCCATAGCTCCTCTTTAGGAGTAGTTGATATCCTCTTATATGTGTTATCTTGTAATTGAAAAACTGGGGCGCTCAACCATTTAGATACATAGGTGTAACCAAATGGTATACCGTCTTTGGATGGTAAGTTTTTCAATGGTAAGATAATGAAATGTAAAATAAAAATAATCAAGAAGGTAAGACAGAATTTATTCTTAAGCTGATTATGGATAATCTTATAGGGATACAATACAGTATGATATGTCATGGAGACTTAGCTATGTGGGCTTCGTAATTCTATATAGTTTGAGAGTGCAGCTCTAAGCTTTTAGTGGAGTAGCGTTAGAGTTGATAATTATGAAATGTATATCTGGGATATTGGGTTTCATAATTATTGGGAGCTTGAACTATATAGGTCCATTAGGTCCCATTTGCTAGCTCATAAATATCATGTAATGATACGGCGTGCTTTTTCAATAATTGGTGACTTGTGTCAAATTATTAGATTGACTGAAAATTTGATAGGATCAGATAATTCGTGTCTGTTTATCAGTTGAATTAATTTTGTAAAAATTAATTTAAGATAAACTTGTTGAATTATTAGGATCAGATAATTCATGTCTGTTTATCAGTTGGATTAATTTTGAATAAATTAATTCAAGATAAACTTGTTGAATTATCAAGAATATTTATTTTCCTAGAGATTATCTAGATATGACTGTTTTAATTAGATAACTTCTTTATTGGGTTATTTGAATTAAAATTGAGGCTCTATCCCAAGAATCTCAGGTGGGAAATAAAAATTCGCAGTGATCATTCATTGGAAGTTCGACAGGCCGATCTTTAAATTCAGCCTGCCAATGGAGGAAGTTCGGCAGGCTGATATGCTAGTTTGGCATGTCGACCGAGCAATAAATAGATCACGTGTTTTATGCAGATTTTATCAAATATTGATCCTGATTTGATTCTTATTTGAATTTTTAAGGCCTTATTTGATAATGACTGACTCTTGGGCCCAACCTTTATAAAAAGGGGGAGTGAGACTCATTGTAATTTAGATCAGTTGAGAAATCTAGAGTGAGACTCTGTTGTGAGACTCTATGACTCCCTAGAAAGCTATTGTTCACAAATCACGAACTATAGCTTTGGGTTTTTTTCAATTGGTTGAAATGAGAGCTATCCAGTGGAAGAGCTATACGAGTGTGCCCACACACACACTGGTCGTGAATAGAGAATTGCAAAGAAGGCCAGTTGGTTGAGGTCCTTCTGAAACACACATCTCTTCACAGACTGCAGGAGCTTTTTAGCGTTTACAAGGTTAGTAAGATCCGGTTAATTTATGCATATAGTGTGTCGAACTTGTATTTTGGAAAAAAATTTAGAATTCTACTGTGAACTGTTTTTCCAACAAATAATTGTCCCATCTGACTTTTTTATTTTGCATTAAATATCGCCCTATTTGACTATAAGATGATGGAACACACGCGTCTTCACATTGGCATAATATTGTCTATTTTGGACTAAGCCTTCATGGACTTGATTTAGGACTCTACCCAAAATGTGTCATACTAATGGAGATATCTTCCATCCTTATAAAACCATGATCATCCCCTTTTATAGCCAATGCGGGACTTTGATTGCATTTCTAATAATTTGCACCCCACCCTTACTTCAATCAATGCTGCTACCGGTTGCATTATGGCTTTTGTGGGTGACAGTTATTATTAAAAATCATCATGAAACCACATTGCAACTGAGTGCAACATAGATATTGTTGAGGGTGAGCTCGGCGCCACCGCCGAGGAGCCGTACTCCGGGTGGTCGGCCAAACAGCTCGGCAAAGCTATAGGGGAGGATACTATGTATCCCGATGAGCCTAGATCTCTTGTCCGAGGTGCTTTTTAGGGTCTCCTGGGCCGCACCTCAATAGGTTGCCTCCTCGGATTGAGTACCAGCTCAGGTCAGACTCTTCCCACTTAAGAGTGGGTTGCTACTTACCACCTTTGGCCAACAGATGGCAAACAACTCACCGTTGGATGGGATGCAATCCACCGACGGAGGGAGGCGACACTTGTCCCTTGCCATTTGACACGCCTTAATGTGACACTCGGGTTATGGGCAGAACCCACCTAACACCCAATCCAAATGGTGGCCTAAATAGGATGCATTTATTACATCTTGGCATGCATGCTCCTTCCCACCTAACAAGTTCTCGTTCCCTGCCGAGCAACCCCTGCCTTGAGCATCGGAGAGCCATTGTTTATTGATTGACCCACCTCTTCTTATCCCTGAAGCGTCCCTCCTCTTATTGTAGGACCACCCGATCAGGCAGAGCCGAACAAGAAAGAGCCATCTGCCATGCGTAGCCGCACATGGTATTGATTCGACGCCGAACTCTGGTAAGCATCAACAGATATGTTGCTTTATGAGACACTTGGGCCCATGTTAAGCTATCTTGCTTGCTTAAACTTGAATTGTTAACTTTACTTATTAGTAAGAAAATTGCTGAATAAAATAAAAAAAAATCAAAACTATTGATCTTACTTATTACTAAGAAAACTGCTTAATGAAATATTTTTTTAAAAATTATTGTAACTTTCATTGCAATATAATCTGAAAACATGAATACAAAATCTTAACTTTGTAATCGTCTAAAACATTTCTTAAAACTTGTTAATAAACATTTACTTTCTTAAAACTTCTAAACTATCTTTCAAAAACAGTGGAAAACTTCTTTTTATACAATGGAAACAATTGTAGTGGCATCCATAGTGCAACAATCACATTTGTCTCATCGCAGCATCGAGCTCATTAACTAGTCATACTGGTCTCTTAAAGAATTACCTACAATGTGAAAGACCTTGTAATGAGCTTTCACTCAGTAAGTTCAAACAAATCTGACGATATATAAAAACATTCATCATGAAACTTTTCTCTTAAAACAACTTTCACAAACGTTTTTCATAAAACTTTTTTTGTAGAACCTTTTCTTAAAACACTACCATAAACGTTTCTCATAAAACAATCTCATAAAACCACGTAAAACTTTTGTCATAAAATGTTTATCAAAAAACATTTCTCAAGAAACATGTCTCTCAAAATAATTCTCATAAAACATTTAAGAAGAAATGCAAGCAACATCACAATGTATGATTCTGTTTATGCTCTATTATGATCAACTTGTTCTTGTAACTTATCTTGAACTATAGGCCCAAGTGTACATACCAAGTGCATAAAATGTCGTCGTATCACGAAAATTGTAACATAACTTAACAGGATACTCCTATTGGGTTGAGAGGCTGGTACGATACTTTTTTTTTTATCTTAACTTAAAGGTTTAAATTACCGATCTTGTAATCTTAGTGAACCTTTTACATGACATAACTTAATGTCTAAAACAATAAATCATAACAAATGCAACCATATTGCAAATCATGACTTGGTCTTTAAAACATTATGCATAACGAATGCAAACATATTTCAAGCACATTCAAAGCATTTAAAAATCATTTTCTTCATGTCATAAGTGAGGTTTGAAACTTACTTGAATATAGCTCTAGTGTTCCCATTTTATCAATTTCTCTTTTATTATTCGGCTTTGTGTCATGTTCAAATGACAGCTGACTATTAGAAATTATTTGTGTTTACACTAGGTTTATTTTTATACTGCTTAACGTGAACAATCTATGGTCAAATTTATGTCTAACTTGATGGTTCGTTACCTAATGTGATATGGATCATTTTTCATATAAGGGAGTTTCACTAATTCGGAAGGCTCAAGATCTATTTTAGCGATTTTATAAAAGAAAATGATGATTTTACTCTTAGTGGATTTTTCCTTAGAAAATCACATATTCTCTTGAACTTAAAACTCTAGAATTGCTCATATTTTCACAATAGTGCATGAAACTAGCTTTGCACTATGAAAATTTTAGTTTCACATACTTTTACGATTTTGACCTAAAACATAAAATCTTGACATTTTTACTACTGAAACCAAAAGTAACTATTTGATACCTTAATGTCTAGTTTTTTTGTAAGGATTAAAACTTACTAAAGTTCTTTGGGCAAACTTAAACAATTTCAAAATGTTTTCCTTATTTTACTGTTTCAAAATTTTATGATAAAATCTCGTAAAACTCATAACCTAAAATCTATGTAGAAATTTTCACAAATTGCTTACAAATTTTAACAATTTCGATAAGATCCATAACTTTCGTGTCTTAAGTTTTTCCAAAATCATTCATCTTCATGGAATTTTGGCCCATTTTCAATATGGCCAAAACTGAAATCAACATTTTTCAACTTGATAGAATTGAAATTCTAGGAAATTTTCTTCACAAAAGTTGTCCGTCTCGACATTTTCAATGAATCTCATCTTTTGTTCGAAAAATAATTTAGCCTCTAAATTTATCAAAAACCCATTTACTTGAAAACTAGTTAAAATTTGTATTTTGATAAAGTTTAACAATCTTTCTCTTTTTAGCATAAAACCTCTAGTTTCAACTAAGCAACCGCATAACCATCTATACCACACATAATCTAATCATGTCATAGTGTTTTTATTAGGTGCTATAGTCCCTAAACATTACAACAAACACTTGATACATATGAACAAAATCAAGACTAGGGTTTAGAGTTTACCTAAAAGATCCTAAGATTTTATCCTTCCTCTTTAGTACTTGAAATCTTTTAAGTTCCCTTGACAACAATCCATATCATAACCCAGAAAAATTTCATCCAAAACATGAGCAAAAACCTTAGATACAATAGTAAAAGTTTTGAGTTTTACCTTGAAAAGTCATTAGTCTTCCTCTACATACTTGATTTTGCTTCAAAACATGATTTATAGGCTTGGGATCAACAAAAACTTAAGGAAAAACTAGCTTGGGAAGGCCGGTTTTCATGGAGGAGAAAATGGGTTTCATGGGACATAATTTTGATGAAGCAAAAGTGGGAATTTTTTTTATCAATTAAGTCCTTAGCCTTTTAAAGGATTATTCTAGGGACTAAAATGAAAAGAACTTTGGCTCCATTCCACTTGTTTCCACTGGTTTTCCATGGGGTGACGTAGAAGTTTTTCAACTTTTGGGATGTTACCTAATGGGTCTCACATCAACATTTTTAACAATCTAAATTTAGACTACAATATATTTTTTCTATAGTGTTAGGACACTTTCTTATATTGTCGGTATATTTCCTATATTATTATACGCTTCCACAACTTTTCATACTTATCTACATCATCTACATAATTTAATTCCCATGCTGCTTAACGTTATCCATTATAATTTCACTGTTTAATTTTATAAGTATGATTTCTATATTGCTTAACTTTATCAGTATAATCCATATGCTGCATTATTCTAATATTGCATAGTTTCCATATTATATATTTCTTATATTGCATAATTTTTATTACGCATAACTTTTGTACTGCTTGATTCTTACACTGTATAATTTTTATATTTTTCATACAATATTTTTCCTTTACAATATTTCTATCTCTTTAATTTGTTGCAACACATTCTATAACAATTAATTATTTTTCCTTGCTCATAAACTATCTCTTATCTTTATTTAATTCGTACTTTACTTAGGACTGTGACTTGACATTTAATCTTAAAAATTCCATATTTATGCATATGGAATTTTGTCACATAAATCAGTTTTAAACAGTAATCTTCATAGCACTTATTTTGCCTTCAAGGCACTTGACAAAATTTCTAAGCATAAATCCCACAAAATTTATACATAAATTACTTACCATAACCTTGTCATGTTCTAAGAATTTATTAGGTGTTACAATAAAACACAATCATACAAAAACTAACTTGTAATTTTTTCAATAAATTATGTCTAGATAAAGAAAAAAAATCATACAAGGTAGTGGCTAAAAAATACATTAAAATCACCATAGAAAAAGCAAATAAACGAAAATATGTCGTATGTGTTGATCAATTGTACTTTCAAAAATTTTACCACACAGTTGGGTACTTATAACATAATTTAAATGGTTTTTGTAAGCCACGGTTTGATTTTCAAATCGCAGTTTGTAGTTCAAACTAATTTTGGTACAGTATTTTCTCTTATAAAATTTAAATTCTCTTAGTGTTTTTTATCCAAATCATGTTATTTTTTGACCCAAACAAACCAAAAAAAAAACATCACATCACATCAATGTGGTTTTGGATAGTTTTTGTAGTCAAGTTGTTATGTTGATCCTCTTATGTGGCATCATCCAAGCCTGGCTCCCAACTTTGATTTAATTGTGAAATAATTAAAAGTAATAGCTATACTTGATTTAAATTCAAATTGGTATATTAATTCTGTCTAGCATTTGATTTAATATGAGGTGAAAAAACATATTTTGATATAATATATAAATAGTTTGGTAATTGTTTATATTATGCCTCAGCTACATGGGTGTAACAAGGAATATGTGAAAAGGACATGTTAAGGGGAAAATGAAAACAAACATGTTGATGAAACAAGGTTTTTATTATTTATTTATTTATTAACTAATAATGAATGGTTTTGTCTCTCTTTTTTAACCAACATCTTATTTTTTATTTTTTAGTTGGATGACCTTTTTTATGGGTTTCATAATGGTCAATTATTGACATGCTAATGATAACTTATCATTAATTTATCAATATCTATCATTGATTTATCGATAAAATTGCATTAGCTTTGGTTAATCATTGAGTAATATTGGTCTCTTAGTGATAAATCATCAAATCAATCAATGATAAACCATCAAGTTAATCAAGGATAGACTAAAAAGCAATCAATCAGCCACTAATCAATTTTAGAAAACAATTTTTTTTAACTTTTTACACATATAATAAACACACGAATGATAAAGTTAGAGTGTAGCAAAATTTTCACATATTGCAAGAATAACAAAAAATATATATTATTAAAATAATTACCAAATAATTATACAGTATAAAATGTAAAATTATTACGTTAAGTACTATGTAAGTTATGTTATTTTTACAATATTTTAAATTTTTGCTAAATTTCAATCCACCATATAAATTTTGCTATGTAATGTAATTTTCTCTACTTTCTTTCTCTTCTCCCTCTATTGTTATAGATCGGATCTAATATAGTGTGTTTGGTAACGTCGTTTAGAAAATATCATTTCAATTGCTCCAATGTAAAGTAAAAGTAAGTTGCAGTGTAAAGCTCTCGCATGCTATTGTAAAAATCATTATAATTTTTTTGTTTTAATTGCATTGTCAAATGTACTCTTTTATCAACTAAACATGTTGGGCCCAACCTGTTTGTTTGTGATATATGTGGTGTTCGGACAAGTTGTTGCAAGGGGTTTTGGCAGCTAAGTAAATCTAACCCTTCGGTGCTTAAAAAAAACCAATAATTGCATTTGAATTTAGAAACAATAATGCTATATTGATGTGTTAATTTCAAGTTTACCTTATGCTAAATTTGGTGATAAATTTAATATTTGATTTTTGCTTGTTAATATGTTAATTTTTTGTTTTAGTCATTACAATATTGTTGATTTCAAAGTACTTTTATATTAAATGTACGACAAAGATAATTTAGAAATAGCATTATATAGTAAAGCGCAAGATAAACATGATATTTTAACATTTTTTTATGGCAAATACAGTATAAATGTTAACATTTGTATTTGAGATGGTCTTAGCGGTGAATCGAAGAGTTTAAATCCTCCATCCAATGTTTTCTTGTTTTTTAAAATATTATTATTTTGATACCTGTATTATAGAGATATATTATATTAGTACCTTATTATTTAAAAAATATCAAAACGGTACGATGTAGTTTTCAAAAATATTATTTCGGTACCCTGAGTTCGTATTTTGTGATGTGGAATTTCTAGCTTCCCTTTCATTAATGAATCTTAATTTATTTTATAAAAACTATAAAAATAAATAAACACAAATAATGCCAAAAAATAAATAAGTCCACATATATGCTTTTTTTAATTAGTTTTGTACAATCTTTTGTTTTGATTTTCTATTGTAGCTTTCCAAAATTAATTTAGAATTATTAATGAAAAGGTAAAAAAAAAAATTCATTTCAAAAACATGAATTCAGGATATCAAATGATATTTTTGTAAACTATAAGGTATTATTTTGATATTTTTTTAAAAATAAAATACAAATGTGAGTTTCAAAACGTAAGGTATCAAAAATGATAATATAAATTTTTTTTTTTTAACAAACTAACCTGGAAAAAAAGAAAGAAAACCTGCAACCATCAATTAAACGACGCCGCCTCTGATTGAAAGCAAAGCATACGACCGATGGGTAACGTTAACACGGACAACGCGTGGTGTGGCGGAGAACAGTGAGAATTGTTCACCACGGTCGAACGTGGGGACTCCCAATTCCAAATTCCAAATCCCTATTTAACTATCTGTGTAAGTATTAATTATTAACAACAATTTAAAGTTTTGATTTTGCCATCATTTTGCTCTGATTGGAGCTAAAATACGAAGTAATTTTTTTCGATATGTAACCGACATATGATCATATTTTTGTTTGGGAATTTTGTTATCTACGTGAACTCAACTAGCGTTGGATTTTTTTTTTGTTCTTTAACTTTTCTGAGAAAAATCACGTAAATTCGTCTGTACAAACATGAGATTGAATCGAACAATTTCAGATATTTAAATCGTTCATATATATATATATATATATATTCAATTCAGTTTGTGGAAGCTCGGAGTTTGAGAAGAAAGCCTAATTTCTCGTTTGTTGCCTCGGCTAATCCGACGTCGTTTTCAGCAGTCAGCATTGCCTTTCCATCAGCAAAGGTCAGGTTTTTTTTTTGGTGATTTTTTCTCTGGTTTTCTTGATGACTGTGAACTTAAGTACTGTGTCAGGCTTTCAGCTCAATTCTCTTTTAGGGTTTTTAATTTTATACTGAAAAAAATAGAAATTAGTGTCAAGGAGCTGAAATTTTGATAGGTCCTAGTACTAAATCACGAGAAAGGAAAACTAATCTGAGAATATGATGAATGAAATTTGAAATTAAGTATATACTTGAACTGCTAGTTGGAACTTATTAGTAGCTCCAATTGCTACAGTGTAAAGCTATCGCATGTTATAGTGTAAAGCAAAAGTTTGCTACATGGTAAAGCTGTCATATGCTACAGTGTTTTAGTTCTAACTTGTAGTTCCAATTATGTTCCCAAACATTGTCAATATATCATGATCCGTACCCTTTTTTCATTTGTTCATCTGTCCGTTTCGGAAGTTCAGGAAAAAAAAATTATTGAAACTTGGCATTTTAAGTTTATTTATTTATTTATTTTTGTGGCTTGGCAATACATTTTAGGGATTTATTAATAATTCTCCATAAACTGAAGAGATTGGAGCATTTATGGTTTTTCCTACTGATGTATGTAGGAACTTTGAGGACTAACAAAAATGTCGAGGTTCCGAGCACTATGGCAAGCTTCCTTAAACGCGACAAAGAAAGGTGCCATTTTTAGAATAATGTGTTTGTATGCCTTTTCTGATTATGTATCATAAGCTTGTATCTCCACTTTCTATTTCGTTAATCTTGGTTTGGCATGTGATTTTCGTTTCCTGTTACTTACTACAGCATTTTAAATTTAAAGGTTTTGAGCATTGATTCGAGGCTTATTATGATTTGTTGTTACGTTTTTCGTCTGTATTGTGCGCTTACACTTGCCTGGTCCTTAAGTTCTTTCATTTCTGATCTCAAATTGTAGCCATCATGTGGAATGTTGATGATCTTATGCCTCCAACTGAGAGATATATTTTCAATTTCAACTCAAAAGAAGAGCTGAAAAGGTGGCATTTGTATTCAGATTCTGAATATGGAGGTATGTAAGCAGTTCATTCTTTCTTCTTCTTCTTTTTCCCCCCTCTCCATTTTTTATCCATATGCATTAAAGTTAACACCCATTTAGAACTTTTATGTAGCGTTAATATCTCTGTTTATTATTTGGCAATGCCGTTCCAACTTATTAGTTTCAACTGTTACAGTATAAAATAAAAGTATGGTATAGTGTAAAGCTCTCAAATGCTACAATGTTCTGGTTCTAACTTATGGTTCCTACCATGCTTCCAAACGCACTCGAAACTTTTACATGCAATCTCTTCTCCTTTACTTAATAGATACTATGCAGTATGCCTACAAGTTTGTGGGTGTCAGTCTATTAAAGCCCGTGATTTTCTCAGCTGAAACATTGATTCTGAATAAAAAATTTCTGATATTGTAATTGTTACCATGTCACAAATGAAAAATGCAGATCCTAATAGCGGGCGCCACCTTTGTATATATTGCAGGGTTGTCCTCGGCATCTTTGGAGATCACAGATGCTGGAAAGGGACTAAGTGGTACTTAATAAAATATTTTTTGATCTGAATTTATAGAGCTGTGACAAGTAATTTCCTTTTTTCTTTTCCAGTTATATAAGGCACTGCCATATGATGTGACTGCAAACCTAAACTTTGTGTGTGAAATATCAAAATATCTCACACAGGGTGATAAGATTTCCATTCTCTCTGTCAATTTTTATTTCTGTGATAGGAGTTTTCTCTGGCAACCTTTCACTTGATATTGCCGAGGGTTCAAAATGGAACATGACTCGGGGTGGCTTTTGTGGAATGAGGTCAAAGCAGGTGAAGTTATTTCAAAAAACTTAAGGTTATGTTCTACTAGGTTAGAAGTCGTGACCAATTAAGGAAAGTTTCTTTTGTGATACTTGGGATTTTATTTGAACTATTATTTTGTTCTTATTTAGCTCCAACACGTTTTAAAATGAACTGACTGTGGGTAGCTGCTCTGCAACTTTGGGGTAGATAATGTGGATTATCTTTACAAAAATTGCAAGATTAATGTTGTTTGATTGTGTGCTTTACACTATAAGTTGACCTCTAAGGCCATTTGGTTTTGATATATATATATATATATATATATATATGTATGTATGTATGTATGTATGTATGTATACATATACATATATATTGTGTGTGTGTTGTTGGGTGAGGTGGAGGAGGGGGGGGGGGGGGGGGGGGGGGATGTTGTGTTTGCTAATCTATACCATGATCTTGGTCTTTTATTCTCATAAGAAACTATTTTTTTTTATTTTTTATTCGTTATCTTTATCTTTTCCTGTGAAGTCAGAAACAATTTTTAGAAGGCACAACTTCCTTCATGTGTTTTTTTCCTTAGCAGTTTGATGGCTTCATTGATTTGGACCCGTTTGATACAATAGCACTAAAGATAAAAGGAGATGGAAGATGCTACATATCTACTGTGAGTATTCCATTTGGGCAATGGAAAAAAGTTTTGGAATTCAAATCTTCTGTTTATTTTTTTTTTCTTTTACTTTATTTTTAACTGGAGCTTCTGTTTCAGTTTTTCCATTGCATTTTCTTAATGATTTTGAATAATATCTGATTGGACTTGCTTATGCAGATTTACACAGAAAATTGGGTTAACTCACCTGGGCAACCGGAGGATAATTCGTGGCAGGCTTTTGTTTATGTACCCAAAGACAACTGGTATATCACAAAGGTAACTCCTGTTTACCTCAAGGTTAGATCGGCTGTAAAAGAAGCAGACGTGTCCGCAAACAAAATATAATTCAACAAATATTGCTTTGAATGGTTTTCCTTCACCATGATGAAGTCCAAGAAATAGTTTACTATTCATTTTTTGCCTCTACTTCACTCCTACACACCACCTAATAAATTGCTATCTTAATTTAATGCTAGGGAACTTTAAGGCTTGTTTGTTCATTTGTTGTGCCATTCTTTCATTATTAAATAAGTGTGAACACATGATCTTGCTCGTGTTTTATATATATATTTTTAATATGACCTTTTAGATTCCTTTGGCTCAATATCTACCAACGTGGAGAGGAAACGTTATAGATGCAAAGCTGGAAATGAATCCTTCTCGGGTTGTTGGAATGTCTCTATCAGTGAATGCAGAGGGTGGAGTCCCTGGTGCCAGGTCGGGGCCAGGTGATTTCAGAATTGAGATTGATTGGATCAAGGCCTTGAGAACACAAAACTTGTAGCAAAATCTGAAGAGTGCAAACTTTTGTTTTAAAACATAAGATTTTTGTGACATAGTAACATTCAGTTGTTTGTTATGTTCCCTTTTCACTTACCTTTATACGGAAAATCTGAAGATGTTTGAGCCGTTGAGCGATTTTGAAAGGGAAACTTTAGGGACAAGCTTTTCGGCAGCTTAAAGGATTGTTGAATGAAACTGAGCCGAGTGTGCTTTTTTCATATTCATTTTCTTTTCTTTGATTTCTGAGTTGGAAGGAGTTTTGTTCTCATATTCTCAGTTGGAAACTTTTAGCTTTCCTTCTGATTTTGGCTCTTATACCACAATGCCTGTATCCAAAACTCCGGTTTTAGTGCATTTGGAAGGGCTTAATCTTTGATTTCTGACGTTTTTGTTTTCATTTTCTAAAGGAAAGGAGTAAAAACTTAAAGATTGAAGACGAAAGAGCTATTCTCTCACATCCAAAATCACATCTGAATTTTCAAAACTGAAGAAGAATAAGCTTTTGCATTTTACATGAGCAACATATGTCTCTTCCGGCCTCACATTCTTCGATGATGGTGCAAGGACATCTAAGTATTGCTTCATGTTTGTTTGGCTGTTAGAATACCGGAAATTTAATCCTAGCCAACTCTCATTACGCTCATTTGTGTCTTCTTTGGGGTAAATTTAATGTCACTGTCCCAACTAATCTAACTGTTAACAGGGAGGAATTTGCAAAGAAAATCTAATTGCATGTTATATAATTATAATTTCTAACAAAAGGGCATTTGTGAAAAGACTTAAATATAAAGGAAAGTTTACCCCTACAATTTTGACATATTTTCAGAGTTTGAACTACCAGGCAGATTTGGATTGCTCTTCGATTTAGTAGATAAGGTCATCGAACAAAGAAGAAAAAAAGATTTTTTGCTTGACACAGCTGAATTGGCCATGTTCTTCCTGTTTGTTCTCACTGTAATCACTCGTGACGCGTCCATTTCTCAGTATTACTTCGTGTACAGCTCTAGAAAGTATTTGAATCTCAATGCATAATTTCATATAGCAATTTTAATGAGAAGAGACAACAAAACTGCAAACTAAATATCTGTAACAATATATATATATATATAACTTGGTTTCTGAGACTATGCAACTATCCAATCCTACACACCTCCTAGGATTTTGAAGACAATGATTCACACTCGAAGAGAATCACTTTCAGAAACATGATGGACGACAAGAAGTGAAGCAAGAATAATAAGAAAACCATTTGCTCACATAGGCCATTCGGCTTGATCTAGGGGGGGTATCAGCTGCAACTGGAGTTGCTTTAGTCGTCCCCGATCGCGATGGTTGTGCTTGCTTTGCTGCTCCTACCTTCCCTGAGGTGCTTTTGTCTCCATCCCCTGACAAACTTCATGTTACAAGGACCAAAAAAAAAAAAAAAAAATCAATTATCTGTCTCAAAATGTTTATATTGATAATGTGCATAAAGAGTTTGCAAGTCTAATTAATCAAAGCATGTGTCTGCATTGTCGTGAGTATTGCATGGTTAAGATGTGAGAACGAAAAATAAAATGATTGAGAGGGCATAAAAACAAGTATAAAATTACTAAAAAACGGTTGATGAATAGTTAATGCTATATGATTTTGACTACAAGCAGACCATTCAAGCTTGGATCAGAACTGAGAAATCGAAAATCTTACACTGAAAATGCAAAAGATTTTGTTTTCTCATCAGGCTGGCGAGAAATCTTCGATGAAGGAGACGTGTCCTTGGCGGGACGTGCATCCTCTTTAGCCTTGTTTTCTGCACTTTCCCTTATTACTTCTCTCATTATTTCAGCGGCTTTTTCTTCAGCAGCTCGAAAATCCTCATCCAAGTTAATGCTGTTGTCAACTCTGGTAGATGTTTTGACATTCGTTGGTGGCAGGTCCATCAATGGACCAGACAAACCAAGCTCTCCTGATTTACCTAACCAGAATAACTGGTCCCTATTGAAACTCATGTTCCCCATGTGAATGCTGAAAAGGGATTCATTGGAAGCAGTGCTCCACTCCATTGGGGCTGTGGACTTCGTTCGAGCAAAGACATGCGACGGAATTCTGTAACCTGATGAAGTAGGATCGTAAGGTCGTTCCATCACTTGAGTTGGAGGGAATTGTGTTGCTGAACTACTATTACTGTGGCCCTGAACAGCTGGCTTTGATGGAGACCCTGCCAATTCATGACTATGCTGCTCGTGAGTAGGCTTAGAGCTGACTCGAATCTCCTCGTTCCGACCCTCTGACAATGAGGACGATAACGCGTTATCTGAATTCTTGTCTGGAATGGAAAGATTATTCTTCTCATTAGGAGTTATAGTAGGAATTGTGCTGGAATTGTTGATAGCTGTTCTCATATTCTCGTGTTCTACATTTGGAATTGTCTGATTTGATTCAGACTTCAAAGTCGTCAAGCCATTGTCTTTTTCAGGCATCGGGGAGTCAGTGGAGCCTAAAGGTGTATCGGCAGCTTTATTTTCACCAAGTTGGAAAGGTTCTTCAGAAGAAGATGAAGATGAAGATGACGACGATGACGATGAACGGGAACGACCAGGCTCTTGCATAGCCTTAGAGCTGACTTGAACATCCTCTTCGTGACATTCTGGCGCTATTGGAGAATCCTCAGTTTCTCTTACAGTAATTTGTGAGGCGACTTTTGGGCGACTTTCAGATTGATGGGATGATGGTGCTGACACTGAATTATCCAACTTCTTGTCCACGATGAAAAGTTCAGTATCAATCAAAGTTGCAGCAGGAATTGCTCTGGAATCACTGCTAGCTATGCTTACATTCCCATCTCCTGTATTTGAGAAGGTTTGATTTGATTCAGACTTCAAAGTTTTTGAGCCGTTTTCCTCCTCAAGTGTTGGGGCGTTAGTAGAACCAAAAGGGATATCAGCAGTTTCATTTGCACCATGCTGAAAAGAGTCTT
Source organism: Artocarpus heterophyllus (assembly GCA_025403435.1). Classification (NCBI taxonomy): domain Eukaryota; kingdom Viridiplantae; phylum Streptophyta; class Magnoliopsida; order Rosales; family Moraceae; genus Artocarpus; species Artocarpus heterophyllus. The sequence goes on along the minus strand of CM046345.1, from coordinate 14,396,627 downwards.
CGGTCAAAGAAGAAGATGACGACGATGAGAGGGAATCCACCCGCACATGCACGGGCATAGAGCTAACTCTAATTGCCCCATCATGACTCTCTGTCACAGTACTATAATCGTCGGTTGCTCTTGCAATAATTTTAGGATACGATGCCGATGATGACGAGTTATCCAACTCTTTGTCTGGGATAGAAATATCAGGTTCAGTTGCAGCAGCAAGTGCTCTGGAGTCACTGCTATCTATGTTCACATTTTCATGTCCTGTATTTGGGAATGTCTGATTCGATTCGGGCTTGAAAACTTTTAAGCCATTTTTTTCATCAAATGTTGGGAAATCATTAAAGCCTAAAGGACGGTTGTTAGCAGTTTCATTTGCGCCGAGATGGAGTCTGTCTTCAGAGGAAGATTCAGACGATGATGATGAGAGAGAGCGGTCCAACTGTTGGCCTGCGGTGGCTGGATCTCTTCTCAAATCACCGTTAGTTTCAATTGCATTTGCGTATTCCATAGCTTAAACTGTAATGCTTGTTTATGCTCTAGGGATCATGCTGCAAGAAAACAAGAAACTTGGATTTTAATCTCTTGATGCTCAAAAAGGAGACTTTGAATTTACTTAGATAAAAATTAAACTGTGTCAGCGTATAAGATGGAAAAAATATAAACAAAGCTGTATTCAAAATTTGGAATCATTTTCTTTGGCGGACATCTTAGAATCTAATTTTAGAGGATTGGACTTTTTACATTACCATAATTTCTTCCTTCAAATTTAACATTTAAAGCTAGCTCAGGAATGAATATTTAGTAAAAAGTTTTTATTTTTTATTTTAAATTACAATTCTACAAGAACAAAGCCATAACTTCAAATTTGTGTTTTTAATCCTCTTTCTTGAGAAACACGGCTAATGAAATTGCAAGCAGAAGAAGATTTCAAATAAAGGTCTAAAATTTTTTTCATCGGTAAAAAAACAAAATCAAATCCATACCATTAGCTTGAATCTCTCATGCCCATTAGATACCTTTTATTTAATTGAATTTGAATACCATGATATCAAACAATTGCTATATATTCTTGCAATACTAAAACCCATTATCAGTTTCTTCAAAAGAGAAATATGTATACTTACTTGTAAACTTTGTGCTTCCTTTTCCTAAGTTTTAAGAAAAGGAAGCCAGAGCCCTGCCTTCAAAAATCAAATTGAAGCCCTTTTGACCTAACAGAAAATGGATTTTATTTTTTTAATTTATTTTTTGTGTGTATGTGTGTTTTCCTTGTTCCTGAAACGAAAAAAAAAATAGAAAAAAAAGAAGAAAAAAGAGAAATAAAGGAAATACAAGAAACAAAGTGGCATGTGGACGGAAAAGAGATAATTGAAGGTGTTCCATTGTTTTAGGCGTTTGTTTCTCTTTCTTTCCCTTAAAGGTGAAGCCATCAAGACAATTGCCTAAGGCCTCATTATTAGTAAACTCTTAACTACTTATTTATAAAATCCTTAAAACATAGAAATTAATCGTCTTAATGGTTTTTTTTGTAAATGATTCTGAATATTGAAGAGTTGCACAAATGTAATAAAAGATAAAATAATAGTCTATAATTATGTTTTATTTTTGTTAGAACGTGTGATAATATATGGTTGGAGAAGAAGCTAAAGAGTGATAAACAAAGTGACTTTACCATTTCCCATCTTATTAAATTTATCATTACATGAATATATTTAAATTTTAAGATAAATCTCAGAAAAATATGGACAACCATTTTTTTTTTAAGATAACAGCTATGCTATCAAAGACATTTATTCATCAATAATTATTAATATTTATTTCTTTTCCTAGCAACTACTTATCTTTCTAAAAGTTTTTGTGATTTATTTATTTATTATTTTTTTAATATTTTATTTTTTTCCCAACAAATGTTGTATTAAAAAATGAAAAATAAAGAAAAACCAAGAAACTATACCGAATAGCAGATTTTGCTATTCAATTGGTAAATAATGTGACTAGTTTTAAAAATGTGTAGAGGTTACAAACATAAAAAAGCCCACAATACCCATAGTTAAATCTAATACCAACTTTCACATTTTCATAAAAAAAAAAAAAGAAGCTCTCTCTACCTATCTCTACCTCTCCTTTTCTCTCTTCCCAACTCTCTTTGTCTCGTCAGATCTCTGTGTTGCAGATGTGGAGCCAAATCAAGTCGACACCCTAGCAAAAAGGAAGAAAAAGGAAGAATCGCAGTGCTCGTGAGGTAGAGAGCCAGCGCCGCGACTCTGCCAGGAGAGCGCCGCGGCGCTGGGACAAGAGCGCCTAGGTGCCAATTGAAGAGCGCCTAGGCGCCAGGTGTATGGAGCCTAGGCGCAGTAGAGGAGCGTCGCGGCGCTGACGCGCTGTGTTGTGCGATATTTTTTGAGTCAGAGTCGAACTTAAATGCCCTAAAAACGAAAAACTACTGGGGTTTCTCATTAGTTGCTATTTTTCTCTTCCTTTGGGTATAAATAGACATAAGATGGCTAGGGTTCTGTGTGTGTGACATTGAGAGTGGCATTATTTTGTGTGAGACATAATTCTTGAGAGCTCCATCATTGAGAGAGAAAAATTCCCACAGGGTGCTAGATAGAAGAGAGTTTTGGTAAGCACAATTTGAGAGTGTGTGAGAAACTTATCTTGTAATCTGTAATCTCTTTCATCATAGTGGAATCTGCAAGCGGCAAAAACATGACGTAGTCTCAATTTTAGACGAACCTGTATAAAATTTGGTGTCTCTTTTTTTTTTTCTTTTCTCCTATTTATTTTCTACAATTATTCGTTATTGTGATCCTTGAAATTAGGAGTCGCCTAATTCCCCAACACTCTGTCAGCAAGGAATCTGCCGCTCACGGTTGAGCTCCAACGAGCCAAGGAAAGCACGCCACCACCTGCATAATGAGCTCTAAGATTGGAGACACCCAAGGAGTATCTTCGATGAGCAGAGGGCGAGTTTCCAATGGAGATTGCAATTGCGGTTGTCAAGTTTCATGACCTTTTCATTGTCGATGGTGATAGAGTTGGGTCACGATCTCCTTGAGTTTTGATTCCCCTCGGCTTTTAAGGCGATTGAAGACGATTGTGATTATTGACATACGACGAATGGGGAAAAGAGACACGATGGCGGCACGACTCTGTTGCGTGAGATCTAACGACGACAAGTGTTGGACAAGCGCATATGGCTCTATAAAGTTCGGCTCCTTCGAGTGTCAGGGAGCCTGGTAGTGTCATTGGAGGACCTTCACATGCCACCCACGTGCTGAAGCGTGGCTTTAGTGTTCAAGTGTTTTTTTTTTCCTTATGTATTATCTGGTTTCTTAGAAATATTGAAATTTGTGTAAAAAATGAAATATTTAGAGCTAAATATGCTTAGCCATCGCTAGTGCCGGTGATGTCCGAGAACGGTGCCAATAATTTTTTATACTTATATAATATTTACAGGTAAGTATTATATTTTTATGCTGCCAACGCCATTATCGGTGCCATGATCTCCAACGAAGCTACCAGTAAATTTTTTGTATTTATATGTAAGTGCAGTATTTGCATTTAAATATTGTATTTCATGGTCACTGGTGGTCCAACAACGCCACTAGTATATTTTTGTATTTACGTAAAAATACAATATTTATATATTAATACGATATTGTGACATCCGTTATTCTCCTAACGGGTATTGAGGTAATTAAATTAATTTTTAGTGTATAAAAAAAATTGCTTCATTTAAATTTATTTTATAATATTTATTTTTATCTATTTTTAAATTTTCTAAAATTCTCCTATATTTATTTAGTATGATTACTAAAAAGCCTTAGAACTTCTAATAAATCTCAAAAATGTCATATTGGCATTATGTGTGTTAAAGTCTTTAGATGAGACATAAGGATATCTTTTCCAACTACTCTTGACCCTCATTTTCTTTATTTCCTCCGTGACATGCTTCAACATGTCTCCTCCATAATTGTTTCTATCAATTCTGTTCAAAGACTTCATCTTTTCTTCCTTTCTCTTCCACGGTTCCCACACTCTTCTTCTCATTTCTTTGCTGAAGCAAAATACTTAGAGAACTTCTTCAAGGCAGCCATAAAAATCAGCCACCATCACCTCCATTTGAGCAAGAATTTCAGTCATACCGAAGTAAAGGAACCTGTTTTGAAGCCATTTCAAGCTTCCAACTAACCATAATACGAGGTTAGAATCTTATGAACAAATTTAGTCTTTCATTTATAAATTTTCTTTTATACTAAAGGATTATTCAAATTTGCGTTCTTAAACCTAAGTATATGTTTGTTGCTATTTTGGAGCATATGTATGAAGTCTAAGTGTATATGCCCTAGACAGAAAATTTATATTGTTAAACTTTGTAATACCTCTATGGGCAGTGGTTATTTCTTGAAATTTGTGACACCCGTTATTCTCCTAAGGGTATTGAGGTAATTAAATTAATTTTTAGTGTATAAAAAAAAAATTGCTTCATTTAAATTTATTTTATAATATTTATTTTAATCTATTTTTTAAAATTTTCTAAAATTCTCCTATATTTATTTAGTATGATTACTAAAAAGCCTTAGAACTTCTAATAAATCTCAAAAATGTCATATTGGCATTATGTGTGTTAAAGTCTTTAGATGAGACATAAGGATATCTTTTCCAACTACTCTTGACCCTCATTTTCTTTATTTCCTCCGTGACATGCTTCAACATGTCTCCTCCATAATTGTTTCTATCACTTCTGTTCAAAGACTTCATCTTTTCTTCCTTTCTCTTCCACGGTTCCCACACTCTTCTTCTCATTTCTTTGCTGAAGCAAAATACTTAGAGAACTTCTTCAAGACAGCCATAAAAATCAGCCACCATCACCTCCATTTGAGCAAGAATTTCAGTCATACCGAAGTAAAGGAACCTGTTTTGAAGCCATTTCAAGCTTCCAACTAACCATAATCCGAGGTTAGAATCTTATGAACAAATTTAGTCTTTCATTTATAAATTTTCTTTTATACTAAAGGATTATTCAAATTTGCGTTCTTAAACCTAAGTATATATTTGTTGCTATTTTGGAGCATATGTATGAAGTCTAAGTGTATATGCCCTAGAAAGAAAATTTATATTGTTAAACTTTGTAATACCTCTATGGGCAGTGGCTATTTCTTGAAATTCGGGGATTAAATTAAAATGAATTTTATGAATTGGTTTGCATATTTGAAAAGTAGCATCCTAGGCTTTCTAACGAGCTATCATAAACCTAAATCGGAGTTGTATTTTATTTTCTAAGAATCATTCAATTTTTGTATTGGAAACTAGTAAATCTGCCAGTTTGTTATGGTATACCAGCTGCTAACCTGAACCAAGAACCCATCTTTGCTCACCACCTAATTCTTTAATGTCTTGCAACCTTTCCAATATTATCCTAAGTGATTGATGAATCTTATTAGGGACTAAAACATATAGATTACTTGTTCACATTTTATATTGTGTTAAGACAAAAATTGTTTACTGTGGTATTCAAAAGAGATTTATATAAAAGCTTTAATGGCATACTAGTAAGATAGGTTTACACATGATTTATTTATGAATGTAGTTGTATGTTGTGCTTTAGTTTTAATTGTCCTTATGCACGCCTTAGGATCAAGGGAGTATGGAGCTAACGTTAATTGATTCCAGGATTAAAAGATTGTTGATAAGCTTGAAAGGTAGGGATTCTATTACTCATCTTTTGTGAGGTTTTTATAGAATTAAAATTGATTGTTTTGCCGCAATATATATATATCTATGTTGAACTGATATTATATGAGTATCACATATGAAACTATGACATGGACTCGTCTTGTATTGTACGGCGAGGAACATAATGAATTGACACATGTTATAAATTGAGAAGCATGGTTAGGAAAACTAACTCTATTAATAATGATTCAATATAGAGAAATTGTGAGACATGAAGAGGGCGACGGTTACGTCCTTGGGCATGAATACCCTAAAAGGTAAAATAGGGGGAAGGTGATGACGCTTCCTTGGGTTGAAAGTCCCAGAACACACTATACAGGAATCGACTTGGTGAGGACTCGGGGCTTGATGTCCCCTCACCGGAACACCCTTGGAATGTTTATAGGGTGATCAAGTGCGCCCATTTGGGTTTCGATGAGTTGAGTGATACTCTATTTAACATGGATACCTAGGAACAATGATGATTGGTAATATTTGTATAAATGTGTAATTATGACACTTGGTAATGATTAACTACGGTATCCATAAGATGTGATCATAATAAACCTCATAATCTAGAATATGATGTAACTTACTAACCATGCAGGTTTTAATGTGGTAATGATAAAAGCCTAAAGGTGAGTAATGGCTTTCTCTACTGAGCATAGTGTTGCTCATTCCCTTATGTTTTTATCTTTTCAGGACTCACTAAGTGTGAGGTGGCTACGAGAAATATAGTTGAGGAAGTGATGTAGCTATATTACATTGGGACTGCTTCAATTGTTGAGAATGTTCTTCATGATAATGTAAGCATCAATTGTTACTTTCTGTGACTGTATTACAATGTGTTGAGGGTTAAAATGATGATGACAATAGTTTATATTATTAAATTTAAGGTGCTACATTTAAAACTGTGGTTTATTTGTCGTTTATATTTTTATTTTTGAGTTGGGAGTTTTCATTTAAGTCCCGGGCAAATTTTATTTTTAAGGTTTTACTTTTATTATTTATTTTTATTTTATCTCATTAAAAACTGTTAACCCCCATATAGGGGCGTTACAAAATTCTAAGATTAAATTAAAATGAATTTTATGAATTGGTTTGCATATTTGAAAAGTAGCATCCTAGGCTTTCTAATAAGCTATCATAAACCTAAATCGGAGTTGTATTTTATTTTCTAAGAATTATTCAATTTTTGTATTGGAAACTAGTAAATCTGCCAGTTTGTTATGGTATACCAGCTGTTAACCTGAACCAAGAACCCATCTTTGCTCACCACCTAATTCTTTAATGTCTTGCAACCTTTCCAATATTATCCTAAGTGATTGATGAATCTTATTAGGGACTAAAACATATAGATTACTTGTTCACATTTTATATTGTGTTAAGACAAAAATTGTTTACTGTGGTATTCAAAAGAGATTTATATAAAAGCTTTAATGGCATACTAGTAAGATAGGTTTACACATGATTTATTTATGAATGTAGTTGTACGTTGTGCTTTAGTTTTAATTGTCCTTATGCACGCCTTAGGATCAAGGGAGTATGGAGCTAACGTTAATTGATTCCAGGATTAAAAGATTGTTGATAAGCTTGAAAGGTAGGGATTCTATTACTCATCTTTTGTGAGGTTTTTATAGAATTAAAATTGATTGTTTTGCCGCAATATATATATCTATGTTGAACTAATATTATATGAGTATCACATATGAAACTATGACATGGACTCGTCTTGTATTGTACGGCGAGGAACATAATGAATTGACACATGTTATAAATTGAGAAGCATGGTTAGGAAAACTAACTCTATTTAATAATGATTCAATATAGAGAAATTGTGAGACATGAAGAGGGCGACGGTTACGTCCTTGGGCATGAATACCCTAAAAGGTAAAATAGGGGGAAGGCGATGACGCTTCATTGGGTTGAAAGTCCCAGAACACACTGTACAGGAATCGACTTGGTGAGGACTCGGGGCTTGATGTCCCCTCACCGGAACACCCTTGGAATGTTTATAGGGTGATCAAGTGCGCCCATTTGGGTTTCGATGAGTTGAGTGATACTCTATTTAACATGAATACCTAGGAACAATGATGATTGGTAATATTTGTATAAATGTGTAATTATGACACTTGGTAATGATTAACTACGGTATCCATAAGATGTGATCATAATAAACCTCATAATCTAGAATATGATGTAACTTACTAACCATGCAGGTTTTAATGTGGTAATGATAAAAACCTAAAGGTGAGTAATGGCTTTCTCTACTGAGCATAGTGTTGCTCATTCCCTTATGTTTTTATCTTTTCAAGACTCACTGAGTGTGAGGTGGCTACGAGAAATATAGTTGAGGAAGTGATGTAGCTATATTACATTGGGACTGCTTCAATTGTTGAGAATGTTCTTCATGATAATGTAAGCATCAATTGTTACTTTCTGTGACTGTATTACAATGTGTTGAGGGTTAAAATGATGATGACAACAGTTTATACTATTAAATTTAAGGTGCTACATTAAACTATGGTTTATTTATCGTTTATATTTTTATTTTTGAGTTGAGAGTTTTCATTTAAGTCCCGGGCAAATTTTATTTTTAAGGTTTTACTTTTATTATTTATTTTTATTTTATCTCATTAAAAACTGTTAACCCCCATATAGGGGCGTTACAGAATTTTTGGTATCAGAGCCTAGGTTCGGTTAACCTAGGGAGTGTAGCACCACTTTAAAAAAATATATTTTTGAGATGGTTTTGAAGCTGAATTTTCATTGTCATCATCAAAATGAACCTTCACATTGATTTATACAGTCTAGAAGGATGTAACATAGAAAGGCCATAGAATGAAAATACTTATGGTTATATGAGTACAATAATTATATAGAAGGAAAGTATTAATAGTTATGAGGGAATGATAATTATATGGAATGAGTTTATAAGTAGAATGCTTATGAGAGATTCGTATAATATTAGGATCTATAAGCATATCTAATTCGTATAAACGATGAGAAATTCGTGTAGATACGAGGATTTAAGAGCCTTTTGTCTCATGAAAAACAATAAGAAATATAAGGCTTGATTTATTGATTTTAAAGTTTGACATAGATATGCCAAATTTTTCGTAATTGATTCAAACCTAAGTAATGATTATGTGTGGATTCGATGGAGCACATAAGTGTCAATAACTTTTCTTGAAAGTTCTATTTATTTGAGGAATATGATATAAGTTGGGAATCATGGTATTGAATCTTGAGAGAGATAAATGTTAGACTTTTGGTCTGTTGAGACTGTGTAAAGTCTAGAATGCATGAATCTCAAAATTGGAATATTTCGTTACGTACATTGTATTTAAGTGTATCAGTGAATCTTTATATATAGATGCAATAGAAAAATGATCAATAGGAGTTTCTTTAAGTAAATCATAATACTTAAGCCACTTATAATAATTTTGGATAATTACAATAAAATGTTTAAGTTTTAGATGTTTAGATGTGAATCTTTTGGTTACCTACGGTTTTGTTATATGAGGAAATTCGATATTGTATAAGTAGAATTGTGGGGATTGTAGATGTTCTTAAGTAGTAACATCAAGTGTCTTTGTTCATTGATATGGTCTATGTTGAAAGACGTAAATCGTATTGATTTCAAGGTTAGTCACATTCTAAACCCTTGGTAGTAATGATGATGAATCCATTGATAGATGTTGAGTATTATCAATAACATATGGGTGTATGCATTGTTCAATAAGGTTTTGATTAAAACAAAATTAATTGAGTTGCTTGAAGATTATGTTGTTATGAAATGATTTTAAATACCATTCAGGAAGATCCTTGATTGTCGTTAAATTAGATTTGTTGTTCATACTTAACTTATCTATAGTGGACTTTGAATTGGGTTTAAGATTTATACGAATTGGTTTTCAATTTTATGTTTGTTATTTAACTCGTTCCAAATGTGTTAAGGCCCGAAACAACCTGACCATTTTCAACTTAGAACATTTGGGCCTAGTTCAAATCTTAAATCAGTTTGATTCACACTGTCTCTCCCACGTGGTCTCTATACGTGTCATATACAGTGGTTTAATTATTGTTTACATATACGTTTACTGTGCATAAGAGCTTATTTCTCCGAGTTCACTTTTTCTCTCTTAATTTGTTATTTTCTCTCTAAATCGCAAATCCTCTTCTTTTTCATTAGAAATTCTTCTTTTCCTCTAAAAGAAGAAGGAATTCTAGGATTCTGCAATTTACTATCTTAATTTTTCCTTTCTATTTACTCTTCTTTCATCTCATCATGGACCCAAAGTACCAACACATGAGAAAGTATTTCCCATCACTCTCCCAAAAGATTCTCAGAAAGAAATACAAGGCTAGAATTACTCGGTTGTGGATTCTTATGCGTTTTGGTATCCCTTGTGATGTGAGAATGTTGATAGAGGGGAAAATCCGTCCGACTGACTTTAGTCAAGATGTCGGTTTACCAGGAACAGGTACCAGTCGTAGTGCAATGAAAAGAAGAGCTCGTGCCATCGTGGTCGCTTGTAACAAATGTGGAAGACAAAATTGTAACGGTAAATGTACTTCACCTGGTTATATGTCTACGAATAGAGAGGATAAAATAAGGTTTTGTAGGAATGGACTTTCAAAGGAGAACTTGGATAATATCCATCCTCCTCTCCACGGTCACCCTAGTGGATATGTTCAAGGAGCTATTTTTAAACTCTGGCCTAAATTTTATACAGAAAGACAACGCCTCAAGAATATGGTATTTCTAGATCCTGTTTGCCAAGCCATAAGAAAACTGGATGGGGAATAAATCATCGCTCTATAAAGGTTATTTAGTCTTTACTTATTTGAAGCAGTTTTAGCTGATGTTCAACAGTTTGTGTTTTTCTTTTACTCAGAATATTTGCTTTTGTGTTTGAAATAATTGTGATTATTAGATTGATACAGTAAGTGTTAATATCTTATTTAATTTATGATTTTCTTAAATATATATATATATAATAAAATATATTATCTTATCAGACACGTCACATACGGTACAGTAATATGTTTGAATTTTGAAAAGCTTATCCAGATATTTCAAGATTTGTGTCTCAAATTTCAAAAGTTCTACAGTATTTGTCGTTTATATTAAATTTCTAGACTTGGTGTATATTTGTCAAAAAGTCTACAGTTGTGTCAAGAGGGTCTTCTGTCGAATTGTTCTCAATTGTCAAAAGTTATACAATTAGAGTCTAATCTTTTTCAAAAAGTGAATCAGATTTTCTGTAAACTATCAATCACCTTATCTTACTTTCTTATCCACACAAGATTTTGTTTAAATCTTTGGATTACCTTTTCATTACCTACTCGTCTATCTCTTTAGCCCTTTTTGTATATTTCTCATCTTTAAAATCTCATGTAGAACCCGAAGTCTAAGTGGAGCAGACATTAAGCAACCACTTCTATAAACCAAATATGTCTACCTCCCAGTCCACGAAGAAAATAAAGAATGTCTGTGTCTTTTGTGGTTCCAGCCTTGGAAAAGATAAAGCTTATTTAGAAGCTGCAAATCACTTAGGGCAAGTCCTAGCACGCAAGAAGATTAACATAATCTATGGGGGTGGTAGTATAAAAATGATGGTAAATATGGCACTAGCAGCTAGGTCTAGCGACGCTACTGATGTAAGAATTTGGCCTCATATTCCAGTTGAAGGAAACCTTTGTAAGGAAGCCATAGGTAAGGGAGAAGGAGTCAGGAGTATCCCTAGAAATTTTAAAGACATAATCTATAATTCTGATGCTTTTATAGCATTACCTGGTGGTCTAGGTACTCTTGAGGAAATATTTGTAGTTGCTTGTGGGCAATTGTTGGGCTTTTATTCCAAACCTTTGGGACTGCTGAATGTAAATGGTTTTTATGACGGTCTTTTGAAATTTCTAGATTACGCTGTGGAAGAAAACATCACTACAGAATCGGAGAGACAAATCTTTGTTACTGCTTCAACAGCTGAGGAATTGATAGATAAAATGCAAATCATACATCCAAGCTTGAATTGGAAAGGGAAAGCCGGGAGCGGCCAATTGATTTGAATCTCCATCTGTAATCTTTTTGTTTTATCTTTGGCATGTAGGCATGTGTGTCCGTATTTCGTGTGTTACGAATAACCGTTTGTCTTGTATTCTGTGTTTCTTGTGGTACGTCGTTGTTCAATCTTTTAGATTCATTGAGCCTAATGCCGGGATGGCTGGATACGGAGTACTTGATGCTCTCGAAACGCATCCTTCTTAAGGTCCGATCTTTTGTTTATCGATGTTTTTGTATCCTATAAGCATGCATGATATGGATAGCTGGTATACGGAGTGCCTTGTACTCTCGAAACGTATTCGTATCATGTTTGTAATGTGTAATATTCTGTTAATATTATGTGGAAGTACCAGAGTCAGTTATGGGGATATTGTGACACCCGTTATTCTCCTAACGGGTATTGAGGTAATTAAATTAATTTTTAGTGTATAAAAAAAAAATTGCTTCATTTAAATTTATTTTATAATATTTATTTTTATCTATTTTTAAATTTTCTAAAATTCTCCTATATTTATTTAGTATGATTACTAAAAAGCCTTAGAACTTCTAATAAATCTCAAAAATGTCATATTGGCATTATGTGTGTTAAAGTCTTTAAATGAGACATAAGGATATCTTTTCCAACTACTCTTGACCCTCATTTTCTTTATTTCCTCCGTGACATGCTTCAACATGTCTCCTCTATAATTGTTTCTATCACTTCTCTTCAAAGACTTCATCTTTTCTTCCTTTCTCTTCCACGGTTCCCACACTCTTCTTCTCATTTCTTTGCTGAAGCAAAATACTTAGAGAACTTCTTCAAGGCAGCCATAAAAATCAGCCACCATCACCTCCATTTGAGCAAGAATTTCAGTCATACCGAAGTAAAGGAACCTGTTTTGAAGCCATTTCAAGCTTCCAACTAACCATAATCCGAGGTTAGAATCTTATGAACAAATTTAGTCTTTCATTTATAAATTTTCTTTTATACTAAAGGATTATTCAAATTTGCGTTCTTAAACCTAAGTATATGTTTGTTGCTATTTTGGAGCATATGTATGAAGTCTAAGTGTATATGCCCTAGACAGAAAATTTATATTGTTAAACTTTATAATACCTCTATGGGCAGTGGTTATTTCTTGAAATTCTAAGATTAAATTAAAATAAATTTTATGAATGTAGTTGTATGTTGTGCTTTAGTTTTAATTGTCCTTATGCACGCCTTAGGATCAAGGGAGTATGGAGCTAACGTTAATTGATTCCAGGATTAAGAGACTGTTGATAAGCTTAAAAGGTAGGGATTCTATTACTCATCTTTTGTGAGGTTTTTATAGAATTAAAATTGATTGTTTTGCCGCAATATATATATATCTATGTTGAACTGATATTATATGATGTATCACATATGAAACTATGACATGGACTCGTCTTGTATTGTACGGCGAGGAACATAATGAATTGACACATGTTATAAATTGAGAAGCATGGTTAGGAAAACTAACTCTATTGATAATGATTCAATATAGAGAAATTGTGAGACATGAAGAGGGCGACGGTTACGTCCTTGGGCATGAATACCCTAAAAGGTAAAATAGGGGGAAGGCGATGACGCTTCCTTGGGTTGAAAGTCCCAGAACACACTGTACAGGAATCGATTTGGTGAGGACTCGGGGCTTGATGTCCCCTCACCGGAACACCCTTGGAATGTTTATAGGGTGATCAAGTGCGCCCATTTGGGTTTCGATGAGTTGAGTGATACTCAATTTAACATGGATACCTAGGAACAATGATGATTGGTAATATTTGTATAAATGTGTAATTATGACACTTGGTAATGATTAACTACGGTATCCATAAGATGTGATCATAATAAACCTCATAATCTGGAATATGATGTAACTTACTAACCATGCAGATTTTAATGTGGTAATGATAAAAACCTAAAGGTGAGTAATGGCTTTCTCTACTGAGCATAGTGTTGCTCATTCCCTTATGTTTATATCTTTTCAGGACTCACTAAGTGTGAGGTGGCTACGAGAAATATAGTTGAGGAAGTGATGTAACTATATTACATTGGGACTGCTTCAATTGTTAAGAATGTTCTTCATGATAATGTAAGCATCAATTGTTACTTTCTGTGACTGTATTATAATGTGTTGAGGGTTAAAATGATGATGACAACAGTTTATATTATTAAATTTAAGGTGCTACATTAAAACTGTGGTTTATTTGTCGTTTATATTTTTATTTTTGAGTTGAGAGTTTTCATTTAAGTCCCGGGCAAATTTTATTTTTAAGGTTTTACTTTTATTATTTATTTTTATTTTATCTCATTAAAAACTGTTAACCCCCATATAGGGGCGTTACAGAATTTTTGGTATCAGAGCCTAGGTTCGGTTAACCTAGGGAGTGTAGCACCACTTTAAAAAAATATATTTTTGAGATGGTTTTGAAGCTGAATTTTCATTGTCATCATCAAAATGAACCTTCACATTGATTTATACAGTCTAGAAGGATGTAACATGGAAAGGCCATAGAATGAAAATATCAATAGTTATATGAGTACAATAATTATATAGAAGGAAAGTATTAATAGTTATAAGGGAATGATAATTATATGGAATGAGTTTATAAGTAGAATGCTTATGAGAGATTCGTATAATATTTGGATCTATAAGCATATCTAATTCGTATAAACGATGAGAAATTCGTATAGATACGAGGATTTAAGAGCCTTTTGTCTCGTGAAAAACAATAAGAAATATAAGGCTTGATTTATTGATTTTAAAGTTTGACATAGATATGCCAAATTTTTCGTAATTGATTCAAACCTAAGTAATGATTATGTGTGGATTCGATGGAGCACATAAGTGTCAATATCTTTTCTTAAAAGTTCTATTTATTTGAGGAATATGATATAAGTTGGGAATCATGGTATTGAATCTTGAGAGAGATAAATGTTAGACTTTTGGTCTGTTGAGACTGTGTAAAGTCTAGAATGCATGAATCTCAAAATTGGAATATTTCGTTACGTACATTGTATTTAAGTGTATCAGTGAATCTTTTGGTTACCTAAGGTTTTGTTATATGAGGAAATTATATATTGTATAAGTAGAATTGTGGGGATTGTAGATGTTCTTAAGTAGTAACATCTAGTGTCTTTGTTCATTGATATGGTCTACGTTGAAAGACGTAAATCGTATTGATTTCAAGGTTAGTCACATTCTAAACCCTTGGTAGCAATGATGATGAATCCATTGATAGATGTTGAGTATTAGGAATAACATATGGGTGTATGTATTGTTCAATAAGGTTTTGATTAAAACAAAATTATTTGAGTTGCTGGAGATTATGTTGTTATGAAATGATTTTAAATATCATTCAGGAAGATCCTTGTTGTCGTTAAATTAGATTTGTTGTTATAGTTAACTTTATCTATAGTGGACTTTGAATTGGGTTTAAGATTTATACAAATTGGTTTTCAATTTTATGTTTGTTATTTAACTCGTTCTAAATGTGTTAAGGCCCGAAACAACCTGACCATTTTCAACTTAAGAACATTTGGGCCTAGTTCAAATCTTAAATCAGTTTGATTCACACTGTCTCTCCCACGTGGTCTCTATACGTGTCATATACAGTGGTTTAATTAATTGTTTACATATACGTTTACTGTGCATAGGAGCTTATTTCTCCGAGTTCACTTTTTCTCTCTTAATTTGTTATTTTCTCTCTAAATCGCAAATCCTCTTCTTTTTCATTAAAAATTCTTCTTTTCCTCTAAAAGAAGAAGGAATTCTAGGATTCTGCAATTTACTATCTTAATTTTTCCTTTCTATTTACTCTTCTTTCATCTCATCATGGACCCAAAGTACCAACACCTGAGAAAGTATTTCCCATCACTCTCCCAAAAGATTCTCAGAAAGAAATACAAGGCTAGAATTACTCGGTTGTGGATTCTTATGCGTTTTGGTATCCCTTGTGATGTGAGAATGTTAATAGAGGGGAAAATCCGTCCGAGTGACTTTAGTCAAGATGTCGGTTTACCAGGAACAGGTACCAGTCGTAGTGCAATGAAAAGAAGAGCTCGTGCCATCGTGGTCACTTGTAACAAATGTGGAAGACAAAATTGTAACGGTAAATGTACTTCACCTGGTTATATGTCTACGAATAGAGAGGATAAAATAAGGTTTTGTAGGGAATGGACTTTCAAAGGAGAACTTGGATAGCATCCATCCTCCTCTCCACGGTCACCCTAGTGGATATGTTCAAGGAGCTATTTTTAAACTCTGGCCTAAATTTTATACAGAAAGACAACGCCTCAGGAATATGGTATTTCTAGATCCTGTTTGCCAAGCCATAAGAAAACTGGATGGGGAATAAGTCATCGCTCTATAAAGGTTATTTAGTCTTTACTTATTTGAAGCAGTTTTAGCTGATGTTCAACAGTTTGTGTTTTTCTTTTACTCAGAATATTTGCTTTTGTGTTTGAAATAATTGTGATTATTAGATTGATACAGTAAGTGTTAATATCTTATTTAATTTATGATTTTCTTAAATATATATATAATAAAATATATTATCTTATCAGACACGTTACATACGGTACAGTAATATGTTTGAATTTTGAAAAGCTTATCCAGATATTTCAAGATTTGTGTCTCAAATTTCAAAAGTTCTACAGTATTTGTCGTTTATATTAAATTTCTAGACTTGGTGTATATTTGTCAAAAAGTCTACAGTTGTGTCAATGAGGGTCTTCTGTCGAATTGTTCTCAATTGTCAAAAGTTATACAATTAGAGTCTAATCTTTTTCAAAAAGTGAATCAGATTTTCTGTAAACTATCAATCACCTTATCTTACTTTCTTATCCGCACAAGATTTTGTTTAAATCTTTGGATTACCTTTTCATTACCTACTCGTCTATCTCTTTAGCCCTTTTTGTATATTTCTCATCTTTAAAATCTCATGTAGAACCCGAAGTCTAAGTGGAGCAGACATTAAGCAACCACTTCTATAAACCAAATATGTCTACCTCCCAGTCCACGAAGAAAATAAAGAATGTCTGTGTCTTTTGTGGTTCCAGCCTTGGAAAAGATAAAGCTTATTTAGAAGCTGCAAATCACTTAGGGCAAGTCCTAGCACGCAAGAAGATTAACATAATCTATGGGGGTGGTAGTATAAAAATGATGGTAAATATGGCACTAGCAGCTAGGTCTAGCGACGCTACTGATGTAAGAATTTGGCCTCATATTCCAGTTGAAGGAAACCTTTGTAAGGAAGCCATAGGTAAGGGAGAAGGAGTCAGGAGTATCCCTAAAAATTTTAAAGACATAATCTATAATTCTGATGCTTTTATAGCATTACCTGGTGGTCTAGGTACTCTTGAGGAAATATTTATAGTTGCTTGTGGGCAATTGTTGGGCTTTTATTCCAAACCTTTGGGACTGCTGAACGTAAAGGGTTTTTATGACGGTCTTTTGAAATTTCTAGATTACGCTGTGGAAGAAAACATCACTACAGAATCGGAGAGACAAATCTTTGTCACTGCTTCAACAGCTGAGGAATTGATAGATAAAATGCAAATCATACATCCAGAATCCGACACTGCAACATCCAAGCTTGAATGGGAAAGGGAAAGCCGGGAGCGGCCAATTGATTTGAATCTCCATCTGTAATCTTTTTGTTTTATCTTTGGCATGTAGGCATGTGTGTCCGTATTTCGTGTGTTACGAATAACCGTTTGCCTTGTATTCTGTGTTTCTTGTGGTACGTTGTTGTTCAATCTTTTAGATTCATTGAGCCTAATGCCGGGATGGCTGGATACGGAGTACTTGATGCTCTCGAAACGCATCCTTCTTAAGGTCCGATCTTTTGTTTATCGATGTTTTTGTATCCTCTAAGCATGCATGATATGGATAGCTGGTATACGGAGTGCCTTGTACTCTCGAAACGTATCCGTATTATGTTTGTAATGTGTAATATTCTGTTAATATTATGTGGAAGTACCAGAGTCAGTTATGGGGATATTCCATATGAAATATGAGTATATTATTTGGATTGAATGTTTGTGTCATGAGGATAGCTGTTTAATGAAAAATATGCCGGGTATGTTTGCAACTCTGAGATTCCGTTTAATATCTCTATGAGTAAGTTTAATGTATAGTTTTGAATAAAAGTGTTTGTGATATATGTTTTATGATTATGTTTAGTTTATTAGTTGAGGTATGAAATCAAATATATTTGACTTTTCCTTACTCAAAAAGGAAAAGGAACCTAAAGATGAAGTATATAAAATTTCTCTGGCAATCTCCTTAAATGTGATTGTAAATCACAGTCCATGGACAATGAAGGACTGGAATCATGATATGGTCAATATGTATGCCTGATCAGATTCTTAGACTATTATACGGTGTTATAAGTTGAAACTTGTCAGAAATACTCTCATTGAGGGATTTAGGAGTAAGATTTATTATGCAAGTAAATAAGTGGAGATACGATAACTTAAATTTGGAGGACAAACAACATTAACGGTTTAGACTCGGAATTGGAATCATAATGGAATTAAAATTTTTACTAGTATTGCTAGAATTGAAATTTCGAGGACGAAATTTCTTTAAGGGGGGTAGAGCTGTGACACCCGTTATTCTCCTAACGGGTATTGAGGTAATTAAATTAATTTTTAGTGTATAAAAAAAAATTGCTTCATTTAAATTTATTTTATAATATTTATTTTTATCTATTTTTAAATTTTCTAAAATTCTCCTATATTTATTTAGTATGATTACTAAAAAGCCTTAGAACTTCTAATAAATCTCAAAAATGTCATATTGGCATTATGTGTGTTAAAGTCTTTAGATGAGACATAAGGATATCTTTTCCAACTACTCTTGACCCTCATTTTCTTTATTTCCTCCGTGACATGCTTCAACATGTCTCCTCTATAATTGTTTCTATCACTTCTCTTCAAAGACTTCATCTTTTCTTCCTTTCTCTTCCACGGTTCCCACACTCTTCTTCTCATTTCTTTGCTGAAGCAAAATACTTAGAGAACTTCTTCAAGGCAGCCATAAAAATCAGCCACCATCACCTCCATTTGAGCAAGAATTTCAGTCATACCGAAGTAAAGGAACCTGTTTTGAAGCCATTTCAAGCTTCCAACTAACCATAATCCGAGGTTAGAATCTTATGAACAAATTTAGTCTTTCATTTATAAATTTTCTTTTATACTAAAGGATTATTCAAATTTGCGTTCTTAAACCTAAGTATATGTTTGTTGCTATTTTGGAGCATATGTATGAAGTCTAAGTGTATATGCCCTAGACAGAAAATTTATATTGTTAAACTTTGTAATACCTCTATGGGCAGTGGTTATTTCTTGAAATTCTAAGATTAAATTAAAATAAATTTTATGAATGTAGTTGTATGTTGTGCTTTAGTTTTAATTGTCCTTATGCACGCCTTAGGATCAAGGGAGTATGGAGCTAACGTTAATTGATTCCAGGATTAAGAGACTGTTGATAAGCTTAAAAGGTAGGGATTCTATTACTCATCTTTTGTGAGGTTTTTATAGAATTAAAATTGATTGTTTTGCCTGCAATATATATATATCTATGTTGAACTGATATTATATGTGTATCACATATGAAACTATGACATGGACTCGTCTTGTATTGTACGGCGAGGAACATAATGAATTGACACATGTTATAAATTGAGAAGCATGGTTAGGAAAACTAACTCTATTGATAATGATTCAATATAGAGAAATTGTGAGACATGAAGAGGGCGACGGTTACGTCCTTGGGCATGAATACCCTAAAAGGTAAAATAGGGGGAAGGCGATGACGCTTCCTTGGGTTGAAAGTCCCAGAACACACTGTACAGGAATCGATTTGGTGAGGACTCGGGGCTTGATGTCCCCTCACCGGAACACCCTTGGAATGTTTATAGGGTGATCAAGTGCGCCCATTTGGGTTTCGATGAGTTGAGTGATACTCAATTTAACATGGATACCTAGGAACAATGATGATTGGTAATATTTGTATAAATGTGTAATTATGACACTTGGTAATGATTAACTACGGTATCCATAAGATGTGATCATAATAAACCTCATAATCTGGAATATGATGTAACTTACTAACCATGCAGATTTTAATGTGGTAATGATAAAAACCTAAAGGTGAGTAATGGCTTTCTCTACTGAGCATAGTGTTGCTCATTCCCTTATGTTTATATCTTTTCAGGACTCACTAAGTGTGAGGTGGCTACGAGAAATATAGTTGAGGAAGTGATGTAACTATATTACATTGGGACTGCTTCAATTGTAAGAATGTTCTTCATGATAATGTAAGCATCAATTGTTACTTTCTGTGACTGTATTATAATGTGTTGAGGGTTAAAATGATGATGACAACAGTTTATATTATTAAATTTAAGGTGCTACATTAAAACTGTGGTTTATTTGTCGTTTATATTTTTATTTTTGAGTTGAGAGTTTTCATTTAAGTCCCGGGCAAATTTTATTTTTAAGGTTTTACTTTTATTATTTATTTTTATTTTATCTCATTAAAAACTGTTAACCCCCATATAGGGGCGTTACAGATATTCCATATGAAATATGAATATATTATTTGGGTTGAATGTTTGTGTCATGAGGATAGCTGTTTAATGAAAAATATGTCGGGTATGTTTGCAACTCTGAGATTCCGTTTAATATCTCTATGAATAAGTTTAATGTATGGTTTTGAATATAAGTGTTTGTGATATATGTTTTATGATTATGTTTTAGTTTATTAGTTGAGGTATGAAATCAAATATATTTGACTTTTCTTTACTCAAAAAGGAAAAGGAACCTAAAGATGAAGTATATAAAATTTCTCTGGCAATCTCCTTAAATGTGATTGTAAATCACAGTCCATGGACAATGAAGGACTGGAATCATGATATGGTCAATATGTATGCCTGATCAGATTCTTAGACTATAATACGGTGTTATAAGTTGAAACTTGTCAGAAATACTCTCATTGAGGGATTTAGGTGTAAGATTTATTATGCAAGTAAATAAGTGGAGATACGATGACTTAAATTTGGAGGACAAACAACATTAACGGTTTAGACTCGGAATTGGAATCATAATGGAATTAAAATTTTTACTAGTATTGCTAGAATTGAAATTTCGAGGACGAAATTTCTTTAAGGGGGGTAGAGCTGTGACACCCGTTATTCTCCTAACGGGTATTAAGGTAATTAAATTAATTTTTAGTGTATAAAAAAAATTGCTTCATTTAAATTTATTTTATAATATTTATTTTTATCTATTTTTAAATTTTCTAAAATTCTCCTATATTTATTTAGTATGATTACTAAAAAGCCTTAGAACTTCTAATAAATCTCAAAAATGTCATATTGGCATTATGTGTGTTAAAGTCTTTAGATGAGACATAAGGATATCTTTTCCAACTACTCTTGACCCTCATTTTCTTTATTTCCTCCGTGACATGCTTCAACATGTCTCCTCTATAATTATTTCTATCACTTCTCTTCAAAGACTTCATCTTTTCTTCCTTTCTCTTCCACGGTTCCCTCACTCTTCTTCTCATTTCTTTGCTGAAGCAAAATACTTAGAGAACTTCTTCAAGGCAGCCATAAAAATCAGCCACCATCACCTCCATTTGAGCAAGAATTTCAGTCATACCGAAGTAAAGGAACCTGTTTTGAAGCCATTTCAAGCTTCCAACTAACCATAATCCGAGGTTAGAATCTTATGAACAAATTTAGTCTTTCATTTATAAATTTTCTTTTATACTAAAGGATTATTCAAATTTGCGTTCTTAAACCTAAGTATATGTTTGTTGCTATTTTGGAGCATATGTATGAAGTCTAAGTGTATATGCCCGAGACAGAAAATTTATATTGTTAAACTTTGTAATACCTCTATGGGCAGTGGTTATTTCTTGAAATTCTAAGATTAAATTAAAATGAATTTTATGAATTGGTTTGCATATTTGAAAAGTAGCATCCTAGGCTTTCTAACGAGCTATCATAAACCTAAATCGGAGTTGTATTTTATTTTCTAAGAATTATTCAATTTTTGTATTGGAAACTAGTAAATCTGCCAGTTTGTTATGGTATACCAGCTGCTAACCTGAACCAAGAACCCATCTTTGCTCACCACCTAATTCTTTAATGTCTTGCAACCTTTCCAATATTATCCTAAGTGATTGATGAATCTTATTAGGGACTAAAACATATAGATTACTTGTTCACATTTTATATTGTGTTAAGACAAAAATTGTTTACTGTGGTATTCAAAAGAGATTTATATAAAAGCTTTAATGGCATACTAGTAAGATAGGTTTACACATGATTTATTTATGAATGTAGTTGTATGTTGTGCTTTAGTTTTAATTGTCCTTATGCACGCCTTAGGATCAAGGGAGTATGGAGCTAACGTTAATTGATTCCAGGATTAAAAGATTGTTGATAAGCTTGAAAGGTAGGGATTCTATTACTCATCTTTTGTGAGGTTTTTATAGAATTAAAATTGATTGTTTTGCCGCAATATATATATATCTATGTTGAACTAATATTATATGAGTATCACATATGAAACTATGACATGGACTCGTCTTGTATTGTACGGCGAGGAACATAATGAATTGACACATGTTATAAATTGAGAAGCATGGTTAGGAAAACTAACTCTATTAATAATGATTCAATATAGAGAAATTGTGAGACATGAAGAGGGCGACGGTTACGTCCTTGGGCATGAATACCCTAAAAGGTAAAATAGGGGGAAGGTGATGACGCTTCCTTGGGTTGAAAGTCCCAGAACACACTATACAGGAATCGACTTGGTGAGGACTCGGGGCTTGATGTCCCCTCACCGGAACACCCTTGGAATGTTTATAGGGTGATCAAGTGCGCCCATTTGGGTTTCGATGAGTTGAGTGATACTCTATTTAACATGGATACCTAGGAACAATGATGATTGGTAATATTTGTATAAATGTGTAATTATGAAACTTGGTAATGATTAACTACGGTATCCATAAGATGTGATCATAATAAACCTCATAATCTGGAATATGATGTAACCTACTAATCATGCAGGTTTTAATGTGGTAATGATAAAAACCTAAAGGTGAGTAATGGCTTTCTCTACTGAGCATAGTGTCGCTCATTCCCTTATATTTTTATCTTTTCAGGACTCACTAAGTGTGAGGTGGCTACGAGAAATATAGTTGAGGAAGTGATGTAGCTATATTACATTGGGACTGCTTCAATTGTTGAGAATGTTCTTCATGATAATGTAAGCATCAATTGTTACTTTCTGTGACTGTATTACAATGTGTTGAGGGTTAAAATGATGATGACAACAGTTTATACTATTAAATTTAAGGTGCTACATTAAACTGTGGTTTATTTATCGTTTATATTTTTATTTTTGAGTTGAGAGTTTTCATTTAAGTCCCGGGCAAATTTTATTTTTAAGGTTTTACTTTTATTATTTATTTTTATTTTATCTCATTAAAAACTGTTAACCCCCATATAGGGGCGTTACAGATATTTCCTAGATCCAATAAGGTTACCAGTAAATTTTCATATTTACATGGACTTATAGTATTTACATGTTAATATAATATTTTTCGGCAATGGACGACATCACCAATGCTGTGGTAACTAGCAACGTTGTCGGTAATTTTTTTTTTCATTATTGAAAAGACTATATTAACATGTAAATACAATATTTTTCGCCCACCACCAGTACCTAAGAGAAGGAGGGTGAGAGATGGAGAGAAGAAAGAGGTAAGTATATTTTGGGGTTTTCGTTCTCAATTTCTCATGAGATTTATCTTAATTTCTCATGATATGCTCTTTATTACACATTTTGAAAACATATAACATTATTTACTAATTAATAGCCTAAATATGTTATTTTGTATTTTCTCCCTAACAAGTCTTCTGATTACTATTGTAACTATAGACGTTAGATCCACAATTAAATTCAAATAGATCAGAACAAAATTTGATGTTTATTATGTGAGATTTTGGACCCTCAAATCATAATTATTGGGTGCTAATAAACTTAGCAAATTGGGTTTGTATAATAATTGAAAGAGAAACAGATCAAAATCTTGATATAAAAGATAAACGCTATAAAGAGTAAAAGATATCACATGCTGAATTTATAATAGTTCACTCTTTAATGAAAGCTACGTCTGTTGTTCTTCACTATAATATTGAGAATAGTTACAAAGTACAAATCTGAGTGTAAAAACAGAAGAGAGTATTTCTGGAAATATTTTAGTAGAGTTTAAGCATATGGGCTTCATGATGCTTTAGTTGAAGGGTTCTCCTTCTATATTTATAGAGGGTTTTAGAGTCGTGGGCTTCAACCTAGTGGAGAAAGTGGATCTTGTTAACCTTGTAGTAGTAGGACACGTGTTGGTCTTTATTAAGGCGTAAATATCAAGCCATAACTCCATGTTCCTTATCCTGGCTTAGTGGATATCTCCTTGTAACTGCCAAACTTATAATGATCCCAACGAACCAATACTTAGTAGATCAGCAATGGTGGACAACGTGCAAATCCATCCTAAAGGAGCTGCATAGAAACCTCAATCGAATCAAAGATGTTGAACCGATTGATGCTGCTACTTGAACAAACAATGGGCTGGTGATCTAATACCAACAATTTGGCCGAATTGACCACTCCAATTAGGCTTGATTTGTTTTGATTGCAACTTGGACCTCCCACGTTGTGCCTTTGCTTAATAATTTGGGTCTAGCCAAATTATACCCCTACAGTTAGCCCCCAATCCTTAGTAGATATGATCGACTACAAGAGTGCAATTGATTGCTCTAAAAGGGTCTAACACTTGATCCGATCAGCAGTTGCTTCCTTCACATGAAACCATGCGTTCATACTTTAATCATGATCTTTTTTTGAGAAAACACGAGTGTGGCACAATCTGATTGGTCAATTTCAAAATATCCATGTATTGTTGACGTTAGTATCTGATTGAAATGATGCAAGAAGTCAAAAAAATGCCCAAGCCTAATCGTCCGATTATTTCCCAAAGATTCAATCTCAATCGTTCATATATTTTTAGACACACTTTATAAGGATACCATTTTTTTCTCTTTCCATTTTTCCACTTTCACCTTCGAAGTTTTGAGTCTTCCTCTCTGAGTTTCTTGAGTTTTTCAAGGTTTTTAGGCAAGATTCTCGTCCTTCTCTTTGATTTTCTTGTAACTTTCTCTCCATAAATTTGTTTTTATGCAATTTTTGCACATTTTGATACCATTTTCACTTAATCTTCTAAGAAAATCCATAGTTTTTAGGACTGCTTGGCTCTTTAGGATTTGGAAATTTTAGGAACTCCTTTAAAACACAATTTTTTAGGCTTTTAGATCTGTTGAACCCCAGATTTCCCCTAGAATCCTTTTTTTCACTCAAGATGTCAAATAAACCCATCGATGTAAATTTACCATCGAGGAAAAACAAGATTTGTTAATTTAATTGGAGAAATTAGATCTATGGAGGCCTTTGATCACTGTTAGTTTTTCAATATCAAGTAATTATGCGAGATCAAACTGTAATTCAAGTGAATTTGCAATGAAAGAGAAATAGAAGTTTAAAAGCCTGTTTGGCATTAGCTGGTTCTAGCAACTTTTCAGTTACGAATAGTGTAAAGTTTTTATATGCTACAGTAAAAACAAAAAAGTTGCTATAGCGTAAAGTGTTGGAAAAAAATGGTTAATAACTATTTTGAGGCCTAATGTTTAGTAGGACCTATTTTGTAAAAGTGATGGATTTTGGCGGATTTACGTTCTTCGTCGCGAGGAGATCGAAATCATATATTATATATGCTCAAAATAGTAATCGGGTGAAAGAGAAATTGATGTTCAAAATATGCTCATTGACATTTAGATTTTGTTGGAAAATCCTAAATGTAGAGTCCCACATTGGTTAGGCATTAAAGCTTGATATAGTTTTTAATAGGTTGCACTTTATGTCTGGGTAAGATGTTGTACCTAAGAGGCATAGGGGGGGTGCAAATCACAGCTCCCTAGGTTAGGGGCTCAATGTATGCACCCACAACATGGGCGACGCGAATGTTGGGTTCGTTGAACTTGCCTTGCATGGGCTACGTTTTGCAAAATTTTTTATTGTTCATAAAACCTAGGTTAATGGCACTGAAATTAAACCTCATAAAATTTGAAATTAAACTTGTAACAACCTTCATGACTAACCTATATATATAAGGCCATTTTTTACAACTTCATACTCACAAAAATCACACACGAGTTGCACAGAAAAACACAAAACTTTTCTCTTATTTACGAGTCTTGTTGCTCTCTCTTTTTGAGTTTCGTCTAGTTCTGTCGTTGAAGTTTTTGGTGATAGAGGAAGACGTTGTTTCAAGTTCGCCGAAGGCGGTGTTCAATCGTGCATAGACAATTATCGTTTCTCATTGTATCCTAAGAGACAGACATCTGTCGAATCCTCGTGCATAGCCAAAGGAAACCTCATAAAACCCGGGTTAATGGCACCAAAATTAAACCTCATAAAATCCAAAATTAAACTTATAACACCCCTCATGAGTGGCCTATATATATAAGGCCATTTTCTACAACTTCATACTCATGAAAAATCACACATGAGTTGCACATAAAAACACAAAACTTTTCTCTTGTTTATGAGTCTTGTTGTTCTCTCTTTTCGAGTTTTGTCTGGTTCTGTTGTTGAAGTTTTTGCTGATAGAGGAAGACGTTGTTTCAAGTTCATCGGAGGTGGTGTTCGATCGTGCATTAACTATCATCGTTTCTCGTTGTATCATGGGAGACAAACGTCTGTTGAATCTTCATGCACTACCGGAGGGGACAAATCTGTTTTAAGAAAAGCATGAGCCGCATGTGTCTCGACTATCATTTTCATTCCAATTGAGATTCACTTTGAAGGTTGAATTTTGTTGTAATATTTTATTTCTAATTTTGTTGAAATATTCTTTCTTCTATATTTTACTTGTTTGTTGTACCTTCTATATTTTGCTAACAATCTTAAACCAGAATCTATCTTCCATTTGACGACAAATAGATTCATTGGATTCGGAAGACATTTTTTTTCTTCTGCTTTGTTGTTCTTCCAATTTACTGTTTATCTTTATAAACGTTTATGTTTGTAAACTTTTCTTAAATTTATGTTTATATATGAATATTATATAAACGTTTACAGATTATATATATAGACAATTTTTGTTTATAGTTTTGTTTATATAGTTAACAGTCTTGTTTACTTACGTCGTTATTTGTTTATATATAGTTTATATGCCGAGGTCAGTTTTGGTTTTCTGTTTTTATATTTAAAACGCCTATATATATAAGCTACATAGTTTACAATTATAACAGTTATATATTACGTTAATATACATAAAATTTTAAAACAGTTTTGTTTATTGTTTCTTTCAAAAACGTTTGCATACAGTTGTTGTTTTATAAAGTTTACGTTTACATACAGTTTATAAAGGTTTATTGGTAACAAAACTTTTATCATATATTAAAAGTCTCTTTTACCTCTTTTATCTCATGTTATAAATGACTGTAGCTTGTATACGTTTTTTGGTTTTATTTGTTTACGTTTTCTTTGTTTAACGTTTATATATTGTAACAATTTGTTATATATATTATTTCATTCAAAACATTCATGTTATAACCGTTTGTTATGTTTTGATTATATATATATATATTAAGTTTACTGTTTCTTAAAAAAAGTTAATTTATCTTCGGTATAAATTCTAAGACTTGGACTTTGGTATTTTTAGAAATGGGTGATAACATGAACATTGTTTCAACTGAGAATGTTCTAATTGCGAGCACTTCAGAGACACCAGTATTGTCTTCTAGGGTTCATGCCTCGACCTCGACACAGCCATTGTCGGTTACGGTTCCTGTGAACCACAATGAAAAACTTGAAAAATTCAGTGGATTGAATTTCAAAACTTGGCAACAAAAGATGTTGTTCCATTTGACAACACTGAATCTTGTGAGATTCTTGAAAGAGGATCCTCCTAATGTTAGAGAGGACGAAATAGATGCTTAGACTTTGCTTGCTGTTGAAGCATGGAAGCATTCTGACTTCTTGTGCGAGAACTATATTCTGAACGGTTTGACTAATGCACTTTATAATGTGTATAGTCTGAAAAAAATGGCCAAAGAAGTGTGAGAGTCTTTGGACTATAAGTACAAAACAGAGGATGCTGGTGCTAAAAAATTCATAATTGGATGGTTCATGAACTATAAAATGGTGGATTCCAAGACTATAATTAGTCAAGTTTAAGAACTGCAATTACTTATTCATGAAATTCATGCAGAAAGAATGGTAACTAGTGAATCTTTCTAGGTAGCTGCAATTATAGAGATGTTACCCTCTGTGTGGAATGACTTCAAAAACTATATGAAGCACAAACGTAAGGAGATGAGCATTGAAGATCTTATTGTTCGACTTCGCATTGAGGAAGACAATAGAGGATCTAAGAAAAAGATTTCTAACAAGTCTGTTGCCAAAGCAAATGTGGTAGAGCATGATAAAAGCTCCAAGAATAAGAAGAATAAGTTGGGGCTCAAGTTGGGACCTAAAGGAGAAGCAGAAATTCCAAGGGAAGTGTTTCAACTGTGACAAGGTGGGTCACAACTTGACATATTATAGGCTGCCAAAGAGGAACAAGAAGAAAGAGGCCAATGTGGTAGACATCATCACACAAGAAGTGTCAGACATCAGTGTTTTTGCTGTGGTTTCTGAAGTCAACATGGTGGACTCCAACCCAAAGGAGTGATGGCTAGACATAGAGGCCACATGCCATGGTTGTTGTGATAGAGTTGCCTTTACTGAGCTCGTACTGTCAGATTCCGGAGAAAAGCTATATATGGGTAACTTTGCCACATCTGAGATCAAGGGTGAATGGAGGATATTTCTGAAAATGACATCAGGCAAGTGTTGAAAAAATAGTACGCAACGGAATTTTAAAAATTTTACATCAAAGTATTTTCCAAAAACACAAGTTTAACATGCTATATGCATAAATTAACCAGATCTTACTAACCTTTGATTGCTGAAGAACCCTCGCAAAACGTGAAGAGAAGTAACGTTCCAAAAGAGCCTCAACCAACTGGTCTTCTTTGCTACTCTCTATCCACGCCGGAGTGAGTGTGGGCTCACACGTACAGCTTTTCCACCATGTGACTCCTCTTCCAACCAATCGAGAGAACCCAAAGCAAGTGTTTGTGATTTGTGAACAAAAGCTCTTAGGGAGTTTTCAGATTCTCACCAGCAGAGTATCACTCTTAATCTCTCAATTGATCTAAGTAACTCTTAAGACTTCCTATTTATAGAGGTTGGTCTTAGGGTCAGTCCTTATCAGATTAGGTCTCAAAAATTCGAACCAGAATCAAAATCTTATCAATATCTGATAAGATCTACGTAAAAACGTGTGATCTTATCCTTCGCTCATTGGTAGGCCGATTAGGATGATTGGCAGGCCGAATTGTCGAATAAATATCTTCGTAAATATTTTATTTTTCACCCGAGATTCTATAGGATAAAGTCTCAGTTTTAATTCAAATAACCCAATAGAGAAGTTATCTGATCAAAACAACTTTATCCAGATAATCTCTAGGAAAATAAATGAATTCCCAATAATTCTACAAGTTTATCTTGATCTAATTTATCTAAAATTAAATCAACCGATAAACAGACAAGAATTATCTTGAATTAATTTCATTACAAAATTAATTCAACCGATAAGCAGACATGAATTATCTGATTCTTCCAAATTTTAACCAATCTGATAAATCCAACACAAGTAACCAATTATTGAAAAAGCACGCCGTATCATTACGGGATGTTGTGAGCTAGCAAAGGGAACCAAATGGACCTATATAGTTCAAGCTTTCGATAATTATGAAACCCAATATCCCAGATATACATTTCATAATTATCAACTCCAACACTACTCCACTAAAAGCTTGGAGTTGCACTCTCGAACTACATAGAATTACGAAGCCTGTATAGCTCAGTCTCTATGACATATCATAGTGTATCGTACCCGCATAAGATTATCCATAATCGGCTTAAGGACAAGTTCTGTCTTACCTTTCCGATTATTTTTATCTTACGTTCCATTATCTCACCACCGAAAAACTTACCATCCAAAGACAGTATACCATTCGGTTACACCTATGTATCCAAATGATTGAACGCTCTAGTTTTTCAATTATAAAATAATGCATATAAAAGGATATATCTCTACTCCTGAAGAGGAGCTATGGATTCCATATCTATGAATAATAGGTCTACGTTATCTAGAGTTATGCCTCTAACGTACCAGCATGCATACCACTATTAAGATATGGGTGTCACCCTTTGGTACATCAAAAGACACAAGTCAAGACAACGGGCCCACTATTCATCTCAGGGTTAAGATACAATACAAATGATTGTCTAAAGTGAATCGATTTGCCGAGACAGAATTATTAATCCAAATCAATTCACTTTATGTCCCGATCCAATACATCGTCACCTATGACAACATGCCAATGTTTCTATTCACGGAGTCTACCTCTGATGGTCAAGACAAACCATCTCCCAATAGGGATATAGACAACATAGCAATCTTTACATGAATAAAGTGCCCAACTTTATTCCCTTAATTGCGGATCTTACGATTTAGACCATCACCTTAAGAATCGTGTCTTCCACATAATCTGTCCATCATATGCCCAATTCTAAAGGTTTAGACCGACAATCTCAGACAATTGTTTGCTTAACATACATTCAATAAATATGAATGTAAAGAGGACAAGATTTGGTATAAAACAATAAATAAATTCTTTATTGATAAAAATGTCTGCAAAAACTTATTACATTTTTACTCCTTAGGCCATACATGTCTAACAATCTCCCACTTGTACTAAGTGAGTAAATATGACAAATCTCACATCCCCATAGCTTCCACATTCCTCTCGAAGACTCTCCCAGTAAGTGTCTTCGTAAATAGATCAGCTAAATTGTCCTTTGACGTGATCTTGCACACCGTGACATGCTCGCCATCAATCAAGTCCTTTATTACATGATATTTTTGATCAATATGTTTACTCTTCTTGTGAAATCTTGGCTCCTTAGCATTAGCTACCGCTGCACTGTTATCACAGTACAGTGATACCGCCTTATCCATACCAGGAACTACCTCAAGATCCCCAAGGAGTTTGCAGAGCCACACTGCTTCTTTCAAAGCAACACTAGCTGTCACATACTTGACCTCCATCGTTAAATCTGAAGTGCAATCTTGCTTCACACTTCTCCAACTGATGGCACTATCGCCTAGAGTAAACACAAAAATCGAAGTCGATTTCCTAGAATTCAGACAGGATTGAAAATCCGAGTCAGTATATCCTAGAGGAGTCAAGTCCTCACCTGAATATACAAGCATATACCCTCGAGTCCTTCTCAGGTACTTGAAAATATGCTTTACAACAACCCAATGGTTCGGTCCTAGATCTGCCTAAAATCGACTTACAATTTCGACAGCATAACTAATATCTGGTCGTGTGCAAAGCATGACATACATGAGACTATCCACTGCCGAAGCATAAGGCACCTTCTTCATGTATTCTCTTTCTTCATAAGACTTTGGAGAGTCTTTCTTAGAAAGAGTAATTCCAGACCTAGATGGTTGCCCACTTTTCTTGGAATCTTGCATTGCAAACCTCCTAAGAATTTTATCTATGTAACCAGCCTGGGACAAAGCTATAATTCTGTTCTTCCTATCCCGAAAGATCTGGATATCGAGAACAAAATTAGCCCCACCTAAGTCCTTCATGTCAAATTGCTTGGTCAACTATAATTTGACCGATGACAACGCCCCAATGTCATTACCAATTAGCAAAATGCCATCTACATAGAGCAGTAGAAAAACCACCTTTCCATCCTTTATGTGTTTGTAAACAAATGGTTCATCCACATTTTGTAAGAACCCATAAGTCTTAATCACTTGATCAAATCTTATGTTCCAAGAATAGGAAGCCTGCTTAAGTCCATAAATTAACTTCAACAGCTTACAAACCTTACCCTCTTGACCCGTGACCTTGAACCCGTCTGGTTGTTCCATATAAATAGACTCATTAAGATAGCCATTTAGAAAAGCCATCTTGACATCCATATGCCAATCTCGTAGTCGAAAATCGCAGCTATGGACAAGAGAATCTGAATGGACTTAAGCATTGCTATAGGCGAAGAGGTT
This sequence comes from Artocarpus heterophyllus, assembly GCA_025403435.1. Classification (NCBI taxonomy): domain Eukaryota; kingdom Viridiplantae; phylum Streptophyta; class Magnoliopsida; order Rosales; family Moraceae; genus Artocarpus; species Artocarpus heterophyllus. The sequence continues at coordinate 14,364,563 of CM046345.1, read as the reverse complement.
TCCTCATAATTGATTCCTTCCTTTTGCGTATAACCCTTAGCTACCAGTCTAGCCTTAAAGGTTTCGACCTTTCCATCCACTCCTCTTTTCCTCTTGTAGATCCACTTACACCCTATGGGTTTTACCCATTCGGGAAGATCCACAAGCTCCCAGACATGATTAGTCTCTATAGACTTCATCTCAATGTTCATGGCCTCTGTCTAGAGTTTTGAATCAACATCCTCTATAGCCTTTGCATAAGTATAAGGATCCCTATCATGTTCATCTGGTTCAGCCAAGAAGAGCTCCCCATTGAACATATACCTCTCAAGTTGACACCTGATCCTCCCACTACGCCGAAGCCCCTGAGGTTGTTGTTCAGGTTTGTTTGGTTTTTCTACACTGATTGGAATGGTTTCATTTGGAACCTGTGGAGTGATCGAATCACTCCTTAACTCCTCAAGCACCACTTTGCTTTGAGGTTTAAAGTCGTCCATGTAACTCTCTTCAAGGAAAGTTGCATTAGTTGAAACCACGACTTTATTTTCCTTTGGGTTATAAAAGAACCCCCTTTAGTCTCTTTTGGATATCCTACAAACACGCAAACTTCCGAACGTGCTTCCAACTTATTTGGATCCTTAAATAGGACATGAGCCAGACATTTCCATATGCGAATATGGTTTAAGGATGTCTTCCTACCCGTCCACAACTCGTGAGGAGTTTTATGGACATATTTTAAAGGCACATTGTTTAATAGATAACATGCGGTTTGTAGTGCATATCCCCAAAAGGATAAAGGCAATGATGAATAACTCATCATGGACCTAATCATATCCAACAAAGTCCTATTTTTTCTCTCTGCTATGCAATTCTGTTGCGAAATGCTCGGGGCAGTCAAATAGGATAAAATCTCATTCTCTAATAAGTGTTCCAATAACTCATCAGAAAGGTATTCCCCACCTCGATCAGATCGAAATGTCTTTATGAGTCTATCTAATTGCTTTTCCACTTCAGCCCAAAACTCCCTGAACTTGTCAAAAGTTTCGCTTTTGTGGTGTATTAGGTACACATACCCATATCTTGAGTAATCGCCCATAAAAGTAACGAAGTACTCATACCCTCCTTGTGCCTGGATGTTCATCGGTCCGCAAACATCACTATGCACAAGTTCTAGAACCACTTCAGCCCTATTGCCCTTAGACCCGAATGGTCTTTTGGTTATTTTACCCTCCAAACAAGATTCATATTGTGGTATAGATTCCACCTTTAAGTGACTTAAAGGTCCATCCCTTATCAACCTTTGAATCCTATTCATGCTAATATGACTAAGGCACAAATGCCAAAGATAAGTCTTATTAGAGTGAGAAGTTTCAAGTCTTTTAGAGTTATTATCATTCATCTCGGCATTAAACAATAAGTCCATCTTAGGTTTGATAAAATATAGATTATTTTGCATCAATCTAGAACAGATATAAGATTTGTTTTTACGAATCACCACTTTATCATTAAAAGAAACCAAATAGGAGTCTTTAAATAAACAAGCTACATAAATTAAATTCCTTTTAAATTTAGGAATATAAAAACAATCTTGCAAAAATAAATTCCTATAATTATCAAAATAAAGATGGACATCTCCAACTGCTTTCGCTGAGACCAAGGATCCATCGCCCATCCGAAGCGTGAAGTCTTCATGCAGTAGGCTTCTCGTTTCTTTAAACCTCTACAGAGAAACACAAACATGATTAGTTGCACTGGATGTTAGACATGTATGCTCTAAGGAGTAAAAATGTAATACGTTTTTGGAGACATTTTTATCAATAAAGAATTTATTCGTACCAAATATTGTCCTCTTTACGTTCATATTTGTTGAATGTATGATAAGCAAACAGTAGTCTGAGACTGTCAGTCTAAACCTTAAGAGTTGGGCATATGATGGGATGATTATGCGGTAGACACGACTCGTAAGGTGATGGTCTAAAATATATGATCCGCAATCGAGGGAATAAAGTTGGGCGCTTTATTCATGTAAAGATTGTTATGTTGTCTATATCCCTTTTGGGAGATGGTTTGTCTTGGCCATCGGAGTTGGACTCCGTGAATAGAAACATTGGCGCGTTGTCATAGGTGACGATGTGTTGGATCGGGACATAAAGTGAATTGATTTGGATTAATAATTCTGTCTTGGCAAATCGATTCACTTTAGACAATCATTTGTATTGTATCTTAATCCTGAGATGAATAATGGGCCCGTTGTCTCGATTTGTGTCTTTTGATGTACCAATGGGTGACTCCCACATCTCTATAGTGGCATGCATGCCGGTACGTTGGAGGCATGACTCTTGGTAGCGTAGACTTGTTATTCATAGATATGGAATCCATAGCTCCTCTTTAGGAGTAATGATATCCTCTTATATGCGTTGTCCTGTAATTGGAAAACTGGAGCGCTCAACCATTTGGATACATAGGTGTAACCGAATGGTATACTATCTTTGGATGGTAAGTTTTCTAATGGTGAGACAATGGAACGTAAGATAAAAATAATCGGGAAGGTAAGACAGAACTTGTCCTTAAGCCGATTATGGATGATCATATGGGGATGCGATACACTATGATATGTCATGGAGACTTAGCTACACGAGCTTCGTAATTCTATAAAGTTCGAGAGTGCAGCTCCAAGCTTTTAGTGGAGTAGCGTTGGAGTTGATAATTGTGAAATGTATATCTGGGATATTGGGTTTCATAATTATCATGAGCTTGAACTTTATAGGTCCATTTTGGTCCCCTTTGCTAGCTCACAAAATCCTGTAACGACACGGCGTGCTTTTCCAATAATTGGTGACTTATGTCGGATTTATCAGATTGGTTTAAAAGAATCAAATAATTCATGTCTGTTTATCGGTTGAATTAATTATGTAAGAAATTAGTTCAAGATGAACTTGTTGAATTATGGCGTTCGGATAATTCTTGTCTGTTTATCGGTTGTTTTAATTTTGGACAATTAGAACAAGATAAACTTGTAGAATTATTGTGAATTGATTTATTTTCTTAGAGATTATCTTGATAAAGTTTGTTTTGATCAGATATCTTTTCTATTGGGCTATTTGAATCAAAACTGAGACTTTATCCTTTAGAATCTCGGGTGGAAAATAAAAGATTCGCGGAGATTTTTTCTCGGCAGTTCGGCATGCCGGATGACGTGTTCGGCCTGCCGAACCTGCCAGTTCGGCCTGCCTATCACACAGTTCGGCATGCCGACCGCGACAGTTAAGATTACGCGTTTTTCACGCGTATCTTATCAGATATTGATCCGAACTTGATTCTGTTTCGATTTTTGAGACCTAATCTGATATGGACTGACCCCAAGGACCAATAGGTATAAAAAGGGAGTGAGTCTAATGATTTACTCAGATCAATTTGAGAGATTAAGAGTGATACTCTTCTAGTGAGCATCTGAAAACTCCCTGAGAGCTTTTGTTCACAAATTACGAACACTAGCTTTGGGTTCTCTCTATTGGTTGGAAGGAGAGTCACCGGTGGAAGAGCTGTACGTGTGAGCCCACACTCACTCCAGTTGTGGATAGAGAATAGCAAAGAAGACCAGTTGGTTGAGGCTCTTCTGGAACGTTACTTCTCTACACAGGTCGCGGAGGTTCTTCGGCACACTGAGGTTAGTAAGATCTGTTTAATTTATACATATAACATGTCAAACTTGTGTTTTGGAAAATACTCTGATAAAAAATTTTTAAAATTCCGCTGCGCACTTTGTTTCCAACACTGGAATCTATAACCCAAATGTTACTGGATTCCTTAACTAAACAAGTTTCTAAATATAAAAGATCACACCTACCTCCTTTGGAAAGGAAGTCCTTACAATGCTTCTTTATGTGCCCGACCTTCCCACAGAAGAAGCACTTAAGCTTCTTCGGGTTCTTCTTCTTCTTCTTTTTGCTCTTGGTGCTAGCAAGAATAGAAGACTTCCCGTTGTTGGTCCGTTGCTTCTTTCCATTCCCAGAGTTGTGATTGGAACCAGAAGTAGCTGCCATGTTGGCATCTCCACCCGTAGGAAACTCCCTGATCAGCAATTTGAACTTCTGTAACTATTTCTTTAATTCTGTTAAGGTCATATCCCGTCTATTGCTTAAATTAAAAATAGCTCTAAACAGAATAAATTCCTTTGACAGAGTCTTAAAGACCATAGTCATCTGAGTTTCAGCATCGATGCCGGCTCCATTGGTTTATGCCTCAGCGAGGTAACCCATGACCAACATCATGTGCTCCTTTACAGATGTCCCCGGTCTCTGCTTACAATTTAAGAGTTTTCAAAGCGCCCTATGCCACTTGTTATGGCCTGGCCTCCAAACATATCCTCAAGATTATCCAAGATTTGCTTCGCAGTCTCATAATCCTGATGTTGAGCCTGTAGCACGTTATTCATGTTAGCCATAACATAGCAGCGGGCCTGATCATTAGCATCTTTCCAGCGATCATACGCTTGGAATTGCTCATTAATTGAGTCTCCCGTAGGCTCGGGAGGACAAGAGGTTGTCAGTACATATTTCAGTTTCTCAAAGGACAGGACGATATCCAGGTTTCGTTTTCAATCATTATAATTCTCTCTAGTTAATAGGTTTTTGTCAAGTAGCGATGATAAAGAGTTTTTAGACATTTTTAATCTACAATAAAGAATCATATACCAAACATAAGCAAATATATCACAGCCTTACAATGATAATTCCTAACTCAGAATTAAACAAGCTCCTAAGGGAGTCATGCCAAATTCAATCAGGAACACGGATCCCCTTCTGATTAATATATGCCATCCAGGACCCGTATGATCCAACATATATTAATAATCGTTTCTTTGGCCATTAATTTTATTAACAGAGCTCCTAGGGGAGGTTAATAATAAAATTAACATGAGTGTATAACCATCGTTTTAATATTTTATCCATGATTTATAATCACCACGTAGGGGTGTACAACCATAAATCATGCTAAAATACCTTATCCTCTCAGAGATCTAATCTGGTACATGATAGAAATCCCTTCCTAGGGGTCAGGACCACCATGTTCTGCCTATGGACCAACGATGGAGGCCTTAGGTTCTCTCTTCGAAAACCTTCTCCCACTCAATCTTTTGAAATCAAGGTTTTATTTTAAGAACATGCATGAACAATTTTAATATGAGAAGCACTCCCTATTCTATATGACATGTTATCAATATACATGGCAAATCATATTATAATGCAGACAAGCAAAGCAATCAAGTAAAGCTACAAGTAAAATAATAAATAACCATAATATTATGGTTCCACCCTAGAGAATAGAAATAAAAAATTACAAGAGAATAATAGAAACATATCATCGATTCTTCATCCTTGATTTCTCAGGTTGTATCTCTCATCATGTAATGTCTATCTTTAAGTCTTCAATTTCGTATGAATCAAATACTTCATATTTCCAGTTATATCCAAATTTAATGTCTCTCAGAATTGTCCCAAAAATAAAATTAAAACTGCACTGGAAAAACTGCACCTTTTATGGAAATTTTTTAGCTCTCGGTCGGCAAGCCGATCTAGGTGATCGGCCTATCGGTCACGACCCATTGGCCTACCGATCATGAAAGATCAGCCTGCCGAGCCAAAAGTTTGGCCTGCCGCCAGAGCCTCTTGATTTTCGTCCCGCTGTCGGCCTGCCGAACCTCACGTCTGGCTTGCCGATCTGTGACCATCGGCCTGCCGAACTATGAGGTTCGGCGTGCTGACCGAGCAGAAATCTCCTATTCAAAAAAATACAATTTTTAATACAATTCATCAATTTTATTTTCAACAATTCAAAAACATAAAACTAGAGACCCAGGAAATACCTGGGAGCACCATCATCATACTTCTAGATCCGTCTTCTATATCCGCCTTCTCTGAATGATTATTTAATTACAAAATTCTTATAAATTTAAAAATAAATAATAATTCCTAGACAGAGATGATAGGCTACCATCTAATTACATGAAAAACCTAGATACACATTCTAATCTCTAAGGAACCATAATCGGTATAAATTAATTAATTAATAAATAATTAAATAACAATTTAATCAATCATAATTAATTAATGAACATTCACCACATAATCCATGACAACATATATAATATATAGAAACCTAGAGTGCCAACTTTTTATAAAATTAAATTCAAGCATAGGAGAGATTAAGATCATAAAATTTATACATATAACATGATCACAAACTCGTAAATTTATGTAAAAACCTTGGCTTTAATACCAATTGTTGGAAAAATAGTACGTAGTGGAATTTTAAAAATTTTACATCAGAGTATTTTCCAAAAACACAAGTTTAGCATGCTATATGCATAAATTAACCAGATCTTACTAACCTTTGATTGTTGAAGAACCCTCGTAAAACGTGAAGAGAGGTAACGTTCCAGAAGAGCCTCAACCAACTAGTATTCTTTGCTATTCTCTATCCACGACCGGAGTGAGTGTGGGCTCACACGTATAGCTCTTCCACAAGGTGACTCTCATTCCAACCAATCGAGAGAACCCAAAGCATGTGTTCATGATTTGTGAACAAAAGCTCTAAGGGAGTTTTCAGATTCTCACTAGCAGATTATTACTCTTAATCTCTTAATTGATCTAAGTAACTCTTAAGACTTACTCCCATTTATAGAGGTTGGTCCTAGGGTCAGTCATTATCAGATTAGGTATAAAAAATTTGAACCAGAATCAAAATCATATCAATATCTAATAAGATCCACATAAAAACGTGTGATCTTATCCTTCACTCACTGGCAGGCCGATCGAGATGATCGGCAGGCCGAACAGCCCTATCGGTAGGCCAAACACGTGGATCAACAGGCTGAACTACCGAATAAATATCTCCACAAATCTTTTATTTTTCACCTGAGATTCTATAGGATAAAGTCTTAGTTTCAATTCAAATAACCCAATAGAGAAGGTATCTGATCAAAACAACTTTATTTAGATATCTCTAGGAAAATAAATGAATTCCCAATAATTCTACAAGTTTTTCTTGATCTAATTTATCCAAAATTAAATCAACCGATAAACAGACAAGAATTATCCGATCCCAATAATTCAACAAGTTTATCTTGAATTAATTTTATCACAAAATTAATTCAACCGATAAGTAGACATGAATTATCTGATTCTTTCAAATTTTAACCAATTTTATAAATCCGACACAAGTCACCAATTATTGAAAAAGCACACCGTATCGTTATAGGATGTTGTGAGCTAGCAAAGGGGACCAAATGGACCTATATAGTTCAAGCTCCCGATAATTATGAAACCCAATATCCCAGATATACATTTCATAATTATCAACTCCAACACTACTCCACTAAAAGCTTGGAACTGCACTCTCAAACTACATAGAATTACGAAGCCCGTATAGCTAAGTCTCCATGACATATCATAGTGTATCGTATCCCTATAAGATTATCCATAATTGGCTTAAGGACAAGTTCTGTTTTATCTTCTCGATTTTTTTTTATCTTATGTTCCATTATCTCACCATCAGAAACTTACCATCCAAAGACAGTATACCATTCGGTTACACCTATGTATCTAAATGGTTGAGCGCTCTAGTTTTTCAATTACAGGATAACGCATATAAGAGGATATCTCTACTCCTAAAGAGGATCTATGGATTCCATATCTACGAATAGCAGGTCTACGCTATCTAGAGTCATGCCTCCAACGTACCGGCATGCATACCACTATTAAGATGTGGGTGTCACCCTTTGGTACATCAAAAGACACAAGTCAAGACAACGGGCCCACTATTCATCTTAGGATTAAGATACAATACAAATGATTGTCTAAAGTGAATCGATTTGTTGAGATAGAATTATTAATCCAAATAAATTCACTTTATTTCCGATCCAACACATCGTCACTTATGACAACATGCCAATGTTTCTATTCACGAAGTCCACCTCCGATGGTCAAGATAAACTATCTCCCAATAGGGATATAGACAATATAACAATCTTTACATGAATAAAGCGCCCAACTTTATTCCTTCGATTGCGGATCTTGTGATTTAGACTATCACCTTAAGAATCATGTCTTCTACATAATCTGTCCATCATATGCCCAATTCTTAAGGTTTAGACTAATAGTCTCAGACTATTGTTTGCTTAACATACATTCAACAAATATGAATATAAATAGGACAAGATTTGGTATATAAATAATAAATAAATTCTTTATTGATAAAAATGTCTCGAAAAACTTATTATATTTTTACTCCTTAGGGCATACATGTCTAACAGCAAGGAAGTAAAGCTGCAAAATACGTTGTATGTGCCTGATATTTGGAAGAATCTAGGGTATGTTTGTTTCATGTATTCTTTGAACTCAATAGACTCAAATTTGGATTCAAGTATCAAGAATCCTTCAGATACACGTTTGTTTCCCCTAAAATCTAAATCATTTGAGTATTAATAATCTAAGTTTTCAGAGTTCTTATCCCCCTTAAACTTTTGATACTCAAATGTCTTTGCTTCAGTAAAAACTAAAATTCTCTCTCCTATATTTGAGGAAAAAAATCATAACTTCTTCATTTGATATCGAATTGAGATTATTCTTTTTTCAATAAGTTCCTAATGAAGGGAGGAATAAATCAAGATCCATATTGCATATTTTTTAAGATCATTAACATTAAGATTTTATTGGATTTATTAATAAATCAAAACTATCTTTACTACCGTACTAAACATAAATTCTAATTTTATTTTATACTTAGATTAAAACTTAAATGCATATCCAAACGTTAATTCGAAGAACAATTCAAATCACTAACTCAAATTCTAATTCAAATCATACTAACTCAAATTAAATCGCTAATTCAAATCCATTTACCAAATGGACCTCTCATTTCTAAAACTTTGTTGAGTTCACATGGATTCAAGATGGTTTTTGAAGCTGATAAAATAGTTTTGTCTAAACATGAGATGTATGTCGAAAAGGGATATATGAAAAATGGAATGTGGAAAATGAATGTAATGGCTATTAAGCCCAATTCCACTAATAAAAATAAAAAGCCTTTCGCTTATATGCTTGAGTCTTCTAATTTATGGCATGGTAGACTAGGTCATGTTAATTATGATACTTTGCGTAGATTAATTAACTTGGATCACATACCCACGTTTAATATTAATCCCAAACATAAATGTGAAATATGTGTAGAGGCAAAACTAATGAGATCTTCATTTCAAACGATTGAGAGAAATACTAAGCCATTTGATTTGATACATAGCGATGTTTGTGACTTAAAAATTTGTTCTAACTAGAGGTGGGAATAAATATTTTGTCACATTTATAGATGATAGCACAAAACATTGCTATGTATGTTTGCTTAAAAGCAAAGATGAAGTTATAGAGAAATTTGCTCTCTATAAGCAAGAAGTTGAAAACCAACTTAATAAGAAAACTAAGATGGTAAGAAGTGACTGTAGTGGTGAATATATAGAACCATTTAGTGAATTTTGTGCACAACATGGTATTATTCATAAGGTTACGCCACCTTATTCACCTCAGTTAAATGGTGTGGTTGAACGCAAACATCGTACCTTAAAGGATATGATGAATGTGATGCTGATAAGTTCTGGATTGTCATAGAACATATGGGCGGAAGCCATTTTGTCGGCTAATTATCTTATAAATAAGGTACTCCGAAAGAAAGAAGATAAGACCCCTTATGAATTATGGAAAGGTAGAAAGCCTTCCTACAAATACTTAAGAGTATTGGGGTGTCTTGCAATGGTAATGGTATCTACACTAAAGAACATGAGAATAGGTCGTAAAATGGTTGATTGCATCTTCATTGGTTATACTCACAACAGTAGTGAATATTGGTTCCTTGTGTATGAATTTTAAAACCCTAGGGTTCATAAGAACACGATAATAGAATCTAGGAATGCATTGTTTTTTGAACATGTATTTCCTTGTAAATAAAAAAAGGATGGTCCAAGTTTGTCTAAACGAATATTTGAGAATGTTGAAGAGAATAGTCAGGGTCACCAAGAAGTTGAAACCAAACAAGAAGAGGAAGAGCCTAGATGAAGCAAAAAGGCAAGGACAAAAAAGTCATTTGGACAAGATTTTCTAACCTATATGCTAGAAGCTGAACCTCAAACTTTCAAAGAAGTTGTAAGCTCATCTGAGGGTCCTTTATGGAAAGAAGCCATAAAGAGTGAAATTGATTCCATCATACAAAATCAAACTTGGGAATTAGTGAACCTTCCTCCAGGAAGTAAATCACTAGGTTCTAATTACATTTTCAAATGGAAAATGAAAACATATAGAACAATTGACAAATATAAGGCTAGACTTGTTATAAAAGGTTATAGACAAAAAGAAGACCTTGATTACTTTGATACTTATTCTCTTATGACGAGAATAACCTCCATTAGAATGATTTTGGCAATTGCAGCTTTGCAGAATCTTGAAGTACATCAGATGGATGTAAAAACTACTTTTCTTAATAGAGATCTTGAAGAAGAAATATATATGGAACAACCTGAGGCTTGTATTTCTCTAGGACAAGAAAAGAAAGTCTGCAAATTGTTGAAGTCTTTGAATAGGATTAAACAAGCACCAAAGCAATGGCATGAGAAATTTGACAGTGTTATGATGTCAAATGGTTTCAAAATTAATGAGTGTGACAAGTGTGTTTATGTCAAAAGAACAGAAGACGGATATGTCATTCTTTGTCTGTATGTAGATGACATGCTTATCGTGGGTAGCAATGATCAGATGATCAAATCTACCAAGGATATGTTGAACTCTAGGTTTGACATAAAAGACATGGGACTTGCCGATGTGATTTTGGGATTCAAAATCAGAAGGTCAGCTGATGAACTCATCTTGAGTCAGTCACACTATGTGGACAAGATACTTGATGAATTTAGTAAAAATGACTCTAGCGTGGCCAGAACACCAATTGATATTAGTCAACATCTGTCTAAAAATAGAGGAGAAAATATATCCTAGGTGGAATATGCTACAGTGATAGGCAGTTTAATGTATTTAATGAGTTGTACAAGACTAGATATTGCTTATGTTGTGAATAGTCTGAGCAGATTCACTAGTAATCTAGGAGATGACCACTTGAAAGCGATTGTCAGAGTACTTAGGTACTTATGATATACTCGTGATTATGGGCTACACTATACAAGAGATCCTGCTATTCTTGAAGGGTATTCTGATGCAAGTTGGATATCTGATATACAAGATTCTAAAGCTATAAATGGATATGTATTCACTTTGGGAGACGCAGCAGTTTCATGGAAGTCCCCAAAGCAGACGGTAATAACTAGATCCACTATGGAATCTGAATTTGTAGCTTTAGATAAAAGCGGTGAAGAGGCTAAATGGCTAGGGCATTTCTTGGAGGATATTCCTAAATGGCTTAAACCTATACCTACAATATACATACATTGTGATAATCAATCTGCTATTAGCAGAGCACAGAATGTGATGTACAATGATAAGTCAAGACATATACATCATCAACATAATATTGTTAGAAACTGATCTCGACTGGAGTCATGACAATAGACTATGTAAGGTCTAAAGAAAATATTGCAATCTGTTAACCAAAGGGCTGAATAGAGATCAAATTGAGAAAACATAAAGAGGAATGGGACTTAAGCCTATGAAAGAATAGGTTGAAATAGTGGAAACCCAACATTGTTGACTGGAGATCCCAAGATCTAGGTTCAATGGGATAACTAAATTGAATTGACTGAGTAAGATCATTATAGGGGTTACCCCAACCCATTCCTATAAAAAAACAGTGATACCTATAGGGAAAGGTTAAGCTGTTTGCTTTTAATGATTCTTATGCGTCGAATACATTAGGAATTCGAGCAGAGTAATGCGGGACACTCTTAAGTAAGAAATCACCTATGTGAGAGAGAAGTGGGGCCGCTTCAAAGGAGAATTACTAGGGCTCAATTGTTTAGAAACTCTTGTAGAACCAAGGAGATGTTCATGGCCAAAATGAACACAACCATGAGAACTGAAATTGTGTCAAGAAAATTTCTATGTAAGGTATGTTATCGTTTATACAAACGGTAGAGCACTTTAAAGACATCACGTTTACTAGTTAGCCGGTAAAGTAAGCATACTTTTACAAGGGAAGGTTCAAGGGTTAAGGCCTACCTATCTTATGCAGGTGTTAACTATAGAACTCTATCACCATGTAGTGTATTTGTTTTCACTTGTCGTCAATCAATTTCATTCATGTGGGGAATTGTCAGAAACAATGGTTAATAACCATTTTGAGGAGCCATTTTGAGACCTAATTTTTAGTGGGACGCACTTTGTAAAAGTGACGGGTCTTGGCGGATTTGCGTTCTCTGTCGCGAGGAGATCGATATCATATATTTATATGCTCAAAATGGTAATCAGGTGAAAGAGAAATTGAACCTCAAAGTGTGCTCATTGACATTTAGATTTTGTTGGAAAAAGCCTAAATGTGGAGTCCTATATTTGTTAGGCATTAAAGCTTGATATGGTTTTTAATATGTTGCACTTTTGTGCTTGGATAAGATGTTATACCTAAGAGGCTCTGTCACGCACAGGGGGTGCAAATCACGACCCTAGTGGGTTAAGGGGCCAATGTGTGCATGCATGACGTGGGCGACACGAAAGCTGGGTTTTTTGAGCTTGCCTTGAATGGGCTATGTTTTGCAAAATTTTTTTATTGCTTCCAACAACAAATCCAATGAGAGGCTTAATGGCTCAGCATTAAACTTGCTCATAAAGCTGTAGAAATTAAACCTCATAAAATCTAATATTAAACTTGTAACATCCCTCATGACTGGCCTATATATAGAAGGCCATTTTCTACAACTTCATCCTCACAAAAAATCACGCACGAGTTGCACAGAAAAACACAACTTTTTCTTGTTTACCAGTCTTGTTGCTCTCTCTTTTCGAGTTTTGTCTGGTTCTATCATTGAAGCTTTTGATGATAGAGGAAGACGCTATTTCAAGTTCGCCGGAGGCGGTGTTTAATTGTGCATAGACCATCGTCATTTGTCGGTATATCCTAGGAGACAGACGTCCATTAAATCCTTGTGCACAACAGGATGAGACGAATCTGTTTTAAGGAAAATGTGAGCCACACATGCCTTGACTATCATTTTCGTTCCAATTGAGATTCAGTTTGAAGGTTGAATTTTGTTGTAATGTTTTATTTCTAATTTCGTTGAAATATTCTTTCCTTTATATTGTACTTGTTTGTTGTACCTCCTATATTTTGCTAACATAAAGCTCTCATATGCTATAGTGTTTATAGTTCTAACTAATGATTCTAACCACCATGTCAAACACCTAATAAGTAAATTACCATATCAAAGTTTTATAGTTGGTTAATCTTTAAATCAGAGCAATGTCTACTGCTCGAGATGACTTCACTAAGAACTTGAATAAAAGTGAGAGTGTATCAATATAACAGAGTGTATGTGTGTTATAAGAACTTTGGAACCCTTTTGAAGGAAAATCCAGGTTTATAGTGTAAATCTCTTACATGCTGTAGTATTTAAGTTCTAACTTGATTTTCAAACACTCTCTTCATTGATCACACATGAGAGTCCACGTGTTAATGTAAGCCAAGTTATTTTACAACATGCTAGAAGTGGCACGAGGACCTTGATAAAGTGACTATAAGATCAGGACTAATGGGACTAAAATCACATTTTGAATTTTATTGTCCAAAATGATGTCTAACTGACAAAATCATGTCACGTCATTTGAAAAATTTAAAATGTTCTTTAGTTGACTTTTTCATGCTTATTCACTAAAAAATTAACAAAATATAGGTTAGATATTATTTAAGATACTAAAAATTAAACAAGTGATTTGAAACCCTCAATTCGTTGGTTTTGAGCAAATCGGGTGCTGAATCGAGTCAAGCACTCCTTAATGGGTAGAAGCCAACTCTCATATCAGCCTATCATGTCAACCATAAAAAGCAACACCTTGGTTCGATGGATGAAAACGTGTGAGAACTTGATTTGGAGACATAGTCTTAACTCTTACCCCATCATAAACAAAATGGATAGATAAGAAAGCGACAGAACCAAGTTTTTGTAAATGTTTTTGCTTTCGTGACAGCCATTTTTTTTTGGAATTAAAAAAGATACTTATGGACAATATGAGAGTGCTGAAAAAAAAAAGTTATTGTTGGGTATTTTTTTTAATTATTAGATCTGAAAAAAAAATAATAATTTTGATTAAATCTAACAATCAAGTTTTGTAAAACTAATGAAGTTTCCACGAGAAAAATCCACTAGTTATAACCATTAAAGTAAGAGTGCTGAAAGAAGTTTTCAAGAGTTTCATTTCACCGACAATTTTAGACGCTTTATATGTTTATTATTCTATCTTTCACGCACTCTCTAACGCCATGGATGTTTCAATGGGTAAATGCGACAAACTTAAGCTTCATAATGGTTTATGATCAATCATTGCTATTCAAGTAAAAGTGTTGAATCCCTCAAAAAAAAAAATAGAAGTGTTGAAACAAATTTCAAGAATTTTACCATTGCCAAGAAAGATTTTGCACATTTTTTATTCTCTCTCTTGAGTGGTGGCCACATAAAATTGGATTTTAATTCTATGTACTATTCAAGTCAAGATTGACCAAAATGTGATGAATTTCGCAGTTCCTTAAGGGGAGAGTAATGGGTCAAGTGGAAATTTATTGCTTAAAAATCCCCAAGTTTTTTTAGATATCTCAACTTTTTTTTTTTTAATGATTAGAAAGAAATAACAAGTCAAGTGGAATCTCATGTAATATACCCCAAATGTAGATGAGATCCGTGATGCAGAAAACTTACCAAACTTTTATGGTTTTTTTTTCCTTCTTTCAGAAAATTCTTTCAAAATTTTCCTCTATTTTTTTCTAAATTAAAAAAGGAAATAATGCGGTGCCCGTCACGGTCTCTAGCCTTGTAGGCACTTTAGCAACCTAAGGACAACCGAGAAGTCGATCGGGGATTGAAATATTCTCCCCATGCCTCGGCCCGGTATCTTCCGGCTGCCATAGGGTCCCAAGTACCAAGTGAGTTCAATTGAGGCTATTGAATTTCAATCCTTGGATGGAAGGATATAATAGACCTAACAAAAGTGTGCTAACCACTATACTATAGCCTTTGGTGGTTCAAATTTTCCCTCTACTCTTTTGGGTTCTCTCTTTCTTTTTTTAGTTTTAGTACGTGGAATGTTACTTAGTGCGTCCAATGGACGTACGTACATTAATTATGTACATTATCTCACAGATTTTAACATTTTCATGATCAGAATTAAAATAATATTAGTGCCAATTATTATTATTTAATAATCTACAAAACCAAATATTTATATCTATTTTTTTTTTACTTTGTAGCAAAATATTAAAATTATATATATCCTAATAGTATATCATCAAGATGTCTTTTAATCTACATTTTTAGAAGTATTTTTTTTTTCATAGGCTTTCTAGTTTTCGTTTGTGCTATTTGCCTTTCGATGGATATACTATGCTTAATTTTTGTTTTTGTTATTTTTCTTATTTAAAAATATGGTAGAAGAGTTAGTACGGGATGAGATAGAAGTTAGGTAAAAATCTAGTTGGGATATTTTTTTTCCTCCTTATGATACTACTCTCTCTTGTCATTTATATAATAAATAATTTTATTAGATGTCCTAGTTTTATTAGATGGAAAATATATACAGCCTAATTTTGTTGGATGGAAATCATATTATATTTAATCTTTTTGAACTTTTTGAGCAAAATAAATAAATTATATTTAAATTTTTTATGGGATACATTTTTAAGTTCTTCTCTTTTGAAAATAATAAACAATAGGATATATATATATATATATATTCGTACGTAGAAATAAATTGTGGTTGTTAATACTTCATAGCTCATGCCTATAACTAACAAAATAAGCTACATGATAGTTGATAGGATGATTTTATTCATTCCTCCACTTGACTATTCGTACTTCTTTTTAAAATAAAATTTTTTGTTACAGAATAACCCTTAAATAAAATGGCAAAAGAAGGACAACGGAAATTGACCTAGTAATATAATTAAATCCTTTTTTAATAAATAGAAACTAGTGATATAGCATTTTTTTTTATACACACCTATATATCATCTCCTTAAATAAGTAAACTTCTAATGTATAAATCTTTTTACGACAAAATCTTAATTTTCATTATTCAATAAATATTTCAAAAAATCATATGGAGATACGTTAAATTTTTTTAACATAAAGTCGTATTCGTGATAGTGCTTGTTTAATTAAACTAAAAAAAGTAATGATAAATAAATAATTTCTTAAATATAATTAGTAAATGTCGTGAATATATATAATTTTTAATGTAAAAATGTCCTTTATGTATGAAAATGCTACATGCTTAAAGCTTCAAAAAAAAAAAAAAAGAAAGAGAGATAGAGAAATAAGAATGTTAAAATAATGAAAAATAAAATGTAGGTGTGAAAAAAAAATGAGGGGAGAGAAACTAATAATCGTAGGGATAGTTTTGAAACTATAACGGGTGCATTAAGTAAATTTAGTTATTTGAAAATTATAAATGTATGCGAAGAGCTAAAAGGGGTGCAAACAGAACCACCCTAGCTGACTACATATCCCCAGTAAAGAAAAGGGCTTACTAATTTAATTATCTACCGTTTTAATACTTCATATTACCACTTAAAGAGTGAATACATATTGGCACAATACTCGTTGAGTCGAAAGAAAACAATTTTAGCTCAATATTTATCAACATAAAAAGGAAAGAAAATAAAAGAAAAAGATAAGATATCAAGAAAAAAAGATATGATGTGCCAAAAGAAGTATAAGCCATGTAAATTAATTTTTTTGCTACTATGTAGGTTAATTAACATAAGCCATTCTATTATTTGAAGTCGAAAAATAAATAATTTTAAACCATTAGATTAGGTCACAAGTAACAAGTTGGTTGAAGTAGAAAGTTTTTTCTCCCTTCCATATTAGTTATTAAAGAATAGATATTTATCTTAGCTGGATTCGAGACTAGACTTTCTCATTTGATTTGTTCTTTCCCTTTCAATGGGAATAAAAGATTTTTGAATTGTGAAAGCAGCAACTGTATTCAAAAGCCTTTGAACAAAATTTTCCTGCATTTGAAAGTTAATAAAAAAATGGAACCAAACAAATTGCGAGAATGCAAAATAGAAGAAGATCAATATATATATATATATATATATATAACCGACTCAGATAACTCACCAGTTATCACTTTTAAATTTAACATATATATATTTTCAACATATTTTAACTAGCAGCAGAAAAAGGAAAACATAAAAAATTGCATTAATCGGATTTTTTTTTAATTGAATGCATTAATCGGATTTGATTCAAGTTTCTTGACTACGGCTGCTTTTGATGTTATTTATTTATTTTAGTTGACCAATTAGTTTGCGTTGGAGTTGCAACTTTGAAGTCGAAAATGATGTCAAAGATACTGAAATCAAAACAGTGAAGGTCAACCCCAAAACAAAAGCAAAAGAAACTTATGTTACTTCACTAAGTTGGTCAAAGCCACACTATGCAAAAGAGCATCGATTTGGCAAAAGCTGTTCTAACTATTTGCTATAATTTAACTATTTTTATTATGTTTTATGTCATAAATTCTAATTGATTTTTATGGTTTAACCATTTTTGTTATAGTGTTTTATACCACAAAATTTAAATCAAAATATGATTCAAACCATAAAAGACAGTTTAACGTTCAAACAATTCTCCCAAACAGACACAAAATGTTAAGTATTTCTTCAGAAAATGTCTACTCATGAAATTGACCTTTCCACAGTTGGTAGAAACGTTTTTTTAGTTTACGTTTGGAAACATATTTTTAAAGAAACATATTTTTAAACTTGAAATTTCAAATAAAAACACTATAATATTTCAAACTTTATGAAAGAAAACATTATAACAAAATTAATTTCATCCAAACACACTCCTAATTATTATATTAATTTTTTGACATTTTGATTTACAAGTTTTCACAATAAAAATTTACAATTATGAGCCAAAACTGCTCTCATTTGTAAACCAGCGGTTGAAAATTTAATTTAATAAAAACAACGTGTAGTAAAAAGGTGTTGCATCTATTGCAGGAACTTTCAGTTTTATCAGGTTAAAAGTATCATCGTACAAATTTAAAGTTAGTCAAACAAATATAGAAACAAGTACTTTGCAAATTGTAAAGAATACAGATACAAGTACTTCACAAATTATCGAGCTTACAAGTAAAATGTAAACATAGATAGTGTAACATACATTTATTTATTTTTGACAAAATCATAATTTTTTCCCTGTAGGGCATCCTACAAACAATTAGAGATAATAATTTATTGTATGGAGATATGGTTATATATTTTAATTGCTGAGTGAGGACATAATTATAATTTTTCTTACAAAACAAAATTTACTAAATTTTTCTTAAAAAAAAAAAAGCTTTATAGGTAAAAATTAACTTCAAATGTTGAGCTGGGCTTGTCTCTGTCACTGATTATTGTGTAGAAGAATAATTTTGTAAAAATACAATCAGAAATTTATTTACTACATAGCAGTTAAATGTCATGTTATAAACTTACATTCTTGTTATCCTATTTTCACGTCTTATTGTTTGTCTTTCAATATTAATTTGTCATGTATGCTAATTTTAAAACTTGATTACATAAAATGGTTAAAACCTGATTACATAAAATCAACTGTCAAAATTTAATACGAAATGACAAGCATGAGATAGAAAACAAGACATCATGACAAACTTTTATATGTGATTACTTAAAAATAGATAATTGTTCCATTAAAAGAATAGATACTTATTGCTAAATATATAAATTGTGATGCATGATATACTTTTTCAATATTCATTATTTTTACTTTTGTAGTAATGTATAATTTTGGAGCAATCTTACTTAACCTATTGGTTAAAACCTCGATATTAACGAAAGCTGTAGGTCTCACTTTAAAAACTTCACTACATGTTAGACTGAGACTTCATAATATTATGAATGGTGAGATTTTAACCCCGTGAAGATAAAACAAGATTTTTCATAATTTTGCGCTGCTAGCCACCATTAAATTCGTTAGTTTTTTAAAGCAGTTTTAGACAAAAATAATGAAAATGTGATGAAGGTGTAGATCGTATATAACAAGAATTTTAGAAAACTTTTAAAAAACATTGCTTTTGATTATGTTAATTCAATACTTGATATATATTACATTAATTAAGTACTTGATAAATATATATATAATTAATTATTACTTAATTGAAGTGATTAAGTTAAAAGCTGCTATGGGCAACGTTCTCTATGAAACTATAGTCTTTCTCGCCTAGTACTTGTCACCAGTTGATGGACATGTGGGCATAAAAAGAACTAGGTTTTTTCCTGGATCACTCAACATACTTTTCTCTCCTACTAATCTCAACGCATGAGTAAAGCGGCAGTGAGAATGATATCACATAAAACAACTAGTGCATAAAACAATAAAGAAACCTCTATTTATAGAGTGAGCTACCTAGATAATTTTGAAAGCTTCTTTTTTCTTTTAAATTAAATATCACATGTTTAAGGGGAAAAGAGCCAAATAGCATATTTAGGCTAAGAATTAGTAAATAATGACATATGTTTTTAAAATGTGTAATAAATTACACATCATGAGAACTTGGAACTTATCTCATGAGAAATTGAGACAAAAACCTCAAAATACCCTAACCTTTTTCTCTTCTCTATATCTCGCTATCCTCTCTTGCTCGCACCAATGATGTTTGAGAAATAAGTATTTACATGTTAATACTGCATTTCAAACTAATGAAAACATTTATCGGCAATTTCGCCGGTTACCACTGGTACCAACTACATCGTCGGCTGCTGAGAAATATTGTACTAACATATAAAGACTGTATTTTTATGTAAATATAAAAATTTTCTGACAACCACGCTAGACCTGGTAATAACCGTATTAACATGTAAATTTCTATATATATAAATACAAAAATTTACTAGAAACGTCTCTAGAAGTCGCCAATGCCGGGAAATATTGTATTAACATGTAAAAAATGTATTTCCATTTAAAGACAAAAATTTACTAACAACCTTAATGGATCCAAAAAATACCCTATTAACATGTAAATATTTTATTTCCATTTAAATACAAAAATTTACTATATATATTACCAGACATCATCGGCACTGGCGACGTCGTTGGCGGCTAGTAAACACTATATTTACATAGAAATACAATATTTCTATATAAATATAAAATTAATGAAAAAGGTCATCAGATATCATGGGCACAGGTGATCTCATTAGCGGCTAGAAAATATTACGCTTACATGAAAATACAATATTTTGATGTAAATACAAAATCAATTGGCAAAGTCACTGGACATCATCGGTGGTTAGAAAATACAATATTTACATAGAAATATTATATTTCTATGTAAATATAAAAATTTATCAATATCTTAGGACATTACTGGCACTGATGATGCCACCCCGATTAATATCATATTTTGCAATAAATATAAACATTAAAAAATATTTTAAATTTGCAATAAAAAACAAGAAATACATTAAAAAAATAAAAATAAACATTGTTTTTTCTACTTTTTTCAACATCATTTTTCTAATCTTGTTTAAAGATTTTTTTTTCATCTCTCACTGTCCCACGGTGCTCCTTAATACCTGCACCACACCGGTGACAGTGGGGATTGGGAATATTGAGACATGAAGATCGGGGGCTCTAGCTTCGGTGGTGTTTTAACGGCGAGACGATGGGTGTAGACTTTGCACTTCCTCAGTAGCGGGCTTGGCCTTTGGAGGGAAAAATGAATCACGAGGCTCTAAAGGTGTTGAATCTCAGTCGAAACTCAGATGGCGTTCAATCTCTGTTGAACTTCGCCGATGACTTTGAGTGCAGCGGCCACACAATTCTATTGACTACGTTCTTGATTTGCAATCTCCATTTGACTTTGTCTACCACTGAGAATGATTGACAACGACGGAGATTCTCAGTTCCAACTCATCGTCGTCGTCGTCCAAATGTGGTCGTGCTGGACAGCCGACTTGAATTTAGATTGTCGAATTAGAGAGAGAAAAAGAGAGGATGGAAGGAGGGAGGGAGTTCTTGATGGGAGACGGGGTGCGGGTGGAGAGAGAAGAGAGAGAGAGAGAGAGAGAGAGAGAGTAAGGAAAAGTGATAAATTAGGGTTTGTTAAAAATGAAGGGTATTTTGGGTTTTTTCTCATCTTATAAATTATAGTTTGTACTAAATATTCTATTTACTTTATATTTTCAAAACATTTTGTGTAATTTACTAATTAGATATAAAATTTGTTATTTGTTGCAATTTCTTCATATTTAATTATAAAGGAAAATATTTTTCTTGCTTTTTGACTGTGATAAGAACCACTTACAGGGACCTTTCCTTTATGGGTGGCGCCAATCCTAGCAATGTAGGGAGAGAATGCTACTTGTTACCCAATTGTATTTCCTTCTCCAAAATTTAAATTCCTAATTTAAAAAAATCTTATTTTTTAAAATTAGAAAATTTTGAATTTTTTTTAAAAGCAGGGAGCTTGGAGAACCAGCTTGCACAGTAATAGGAAACCTCTCTATGCCATGCATGCACCACATAGTGTGGGTGGGACCCATACTATGTTTTACAAAATTAATAATTAATATTAAATAATCTTGAGTGATATTATATAAATTAATAATTAATTTATTTTGAGTGATATTAATTTAGAATTCTATAATTTTAAATTAATTAATAAATCCAATAATTTTACTTGTTTAAATAGTGTTTGCAAGGATGAAATGAGGACTAATGAACCTATAAAATCAAGCTCCACTAAAACCAATATATTAATTAAATTTTTTAATTAATATATTACTTTTTTATTAGTTCTAGAGTTATTCCACTAAAAACTTGTAACTACACTCTTGTATATAATTGCTTATATTTAGAGTTGTCTACTTGATACAGTCATTACATATAAATTGATCTTTCATAATTACAACTAGTAGATATCTGTTAGCCTCCCTAATTATATCTTTATCCTTGAGTACCATGTATTATCTAATGAATAATAAATTCATGAATTTAATCACGACTTTGAGCGTTCATATTATTCAAGCATCGACTTAATACTCAAGAAAATATTGATCTACTTCTTAATAAAGAATGAATTGAGTCCATCTCGTAATATTAAATTTCACAGCTATTTACTTTATTATATGTCCAAAATACAAGGCACGGGATTAGCATTCCTAAATCCGTATCGAGTAAATCAAAACACATAATTCCATAAATAGGAATCTGCTAATAACTCAGGGTTAAGATCATTCTGTGTATGATCATTGGTTGATGAAATTAGAACTTGCTATATTTTAACAAAGATTATTTAGTTCTTCATATTACATTGTATCCTAGTCCGACATAATATACAATATGCTCATTTAATAACTCGTTACATTAACTGTTTAGATAAGACTATTTCATCCTTAATAGAAATGACTTATACTAATACCGCTCAATTAAAGATTTCATACTTTAATTGAATAATTAATTATGTATTATTGATTGCTTCAATTATGATCCTTCAATATTATCTTTTTGTATATAACACTTCTATACAATATTATGATCACATAGATAATTATAAAATTTTAATGATATTTATAAAATATTTAAAATGTATACTCACAAATATAATGAAATATTTTATTTATTTATTTATTTACAATATCCAACAATACAAAACATCATATGCTTTTTGGACATCTACCCTAACAAAATCAAACAACATATGATAAGGTAGGATGAAGACGAAAATGAAAGTCGTTGTTCAATTTCTATAGATTTAAAATTATATAATGTTGTGCCTATTTGGTCCCGACTTTAAAGTCCTATAAACCAACGTCTCTAACACTTTGAGCATCAACATATACAAAGTACATTCAATATGAATACGCCACACATAATTTTTGGTTTGATAAATATAAAATATTACAAGTCAAAACTCAAATGCATGGCAAACAAGAGAGAGAGAGAGAGGGAAAAAAAAAAACTTGTTACTCGGCAAAGACTTTCACAACCCCACGAAACTCCAAGTCCACTCTCCCATTTATTTTTCGGCTATTTCATATTTCTGCTCTCACGTTCACTCTCGCCTCTTTATTTCCCTTTTTTTTTTTTTTTTTTTGTTTTTGTTTTCCCGTCCCTTTCTTTTGTTGGAAAATATTTATCTGATCAACGAAAACGCGTAATTCACTTTCGCTTGGATATCTGATAAGATTTTTTCCTCACTTAAAACAATCTCTCTCTCTCTCTCTCTTCATTTCCTTCGGTATATGTTCTACCACGTCATGGTTTGCAAGTACTCCTGTTTTTGTTGTAGATTGATTGAATGCCCATGACTTGTTTCTTCTGTTTCTTTTGCCAAATTCCTCATCTGGGTTTTCGAGTTTTTGAGTTTGTGTTAGTTTGATCAAGTTAAATTAAGTTTTTGGTTGTTTTTTAAGTCCCTCTGTATTGCAGTGAGTATAGGGGGAAAAGGGCAAAAGGGAAATCAAGAGAAAGAAACAGAGCCCCTCCAAATAAAAAAAAAAAAAAAAAGGGAGAAAGAAACAGAGAAAAAGTGTTTGTAAAATTTTTTCTATTACAATTCTCAAGAGTTAAACTTTCTTTATAACCATCGTTTAATTTATTGATTTTGCTTAAGGAAGCTTCAATTCTAATATATTTCCTTTATGTTTTATCATGTCAGTTTTATTCATTCCTTGAGTTTTGTTTGAACCAATTTTTTTCCTCATTTTTTTTCGTTTTTACTTTCCCTGCTTCAAGTCTTTGTCTTCGGTGTTACTTGGGACTTAAACAAAGTCTTGAAAGAACCCCTATTTGTTAGTATTCCTTCCAAGTTTGTTATTCTTTCTTGACAAGGAAGCTTGTTTATTTGAATTCAACTTCTTCTTCTGAATACGAAATCAGCAAAGAATTTCGGGTTTTGTCCGGTTTTTAGTTTAGCAATTCGGTTGAGCCTTTGATCAGTTTCGTGTTGATTCTTTTCTTTGCTCGTACTCTTTTTTCTTAAATGGAAGATTTTAAATCTGCAATCCAAACCCAAGAAGGAAAGCAGCACATTATGGCTGCAGCTTTTCACTTAACCAAGGCATTAGTGGCCAGTAATTACCTCCCTGAGGACATGAAAAAGATCTTCACTGATCTTGACTCCCACTTTTCTGCCATGGCCGCAATTGCCGAAACCAAAGACGGGGAATTTTCGGTGCTCGAGCAGCGCCTCAAACATGCAGAGGAAAATTGCTTGGCTTGGATGTCGAATCCGCTTCATGGTGTGGGACTCTGGGCCTAGTGAAGCCTCCAAGCACTTCAAAGTCATAGATGAAATCATCTCCTTGATGGAAAGCCTCAAAACCTTGTCACCAGAAGGCGAATTTGGGAAGCCAATACGACTTCTTCGACGAGCTGAAAGCCTTCTTCAGACCGCGATGTCAAGGCTTGAAGAATTGCTTGTCCACAGTCTCCAACACCACAAGCAGTACTTTGAGCCCGAGTACATGTCCTTTCGGTCCTGTGGATCGGATGTCGTGTATGATGAGTCCTTTGTTTCGGCCGAGGAGGAAACATCACCGCAGGAGGAAGCCTCCCAAAGAGACAGCACCACGGGTGATGGACCCGAAGACCATCTCGTCGACTTGATCCATCCGAACGCGGTTCCTCTCCTCAAGTCCATTGCGAAGATGATGTTTGCTTCAGACTACGGTCAGGAATTTTGTCAGGCTTTTGTCAAGGCGAGGAAAGAAGCCTTGGATGAGTACTGGACTAGTTTAGAAATGGAGACATTTAGCATCGAGGATGTGGTCAAAATGGATTGGAAAAGATTGAATTATGAGATCAAGAAATGGAATTGGATCATGAAGATCATCATCCGGGTCTACCTGCAGAGCGAGAAGCGCCTTTGTGATCAAATTTTAGGGGAATTCGGATCCTTTAGCACCTATTGCTTTGTTGAAACCTCAAAGGCTTCAATGGTGTACCTATTGAATTTTGGTGAAGCCGTGGCAATGGGAGACCATCGGCCTGAAAAGCTGATTCGGTTGCTTGACATGTATGAGGTCGTGGCGGATCTTCTCCTTGACATAGACAATTTGTTATTTGAGGATACAGGGTGTCATGTCCGAATCGAATTCCATGAGCTCTTAAGGAAGCTAGGGGATTGCTCGAGAGCGACATTCGTGGAATTTGGACGTGCAATTGCCTCCAACACGTCGACTACACCTTTTCCAGGAGGCGGAATTCATCCTCTAACAAAATATGTCATGAACTACACCACGACCCTTGGTGAATATGTTGAGACACTCAATGTCCTTCTCAAGGATCAAGATCAAGAACAAGAACAAGTTTTCGAAACGCACAATCAGTCCGAGGAGTTGACTTCTTGTCCTGCGGCTTACCATTTTCGATCCATCACATCAATTCTTGAATCCAACCTTCACAATAGGTCCAGATTGTACAGGGATGGCGCCTTGCAGCTTGTGTTCTTGATGAACAACATCAATTACATTGTCCAGAAGGTGAAGGGCTCGAAACTTGGGCCCTTCGTCGGAGACGCTTGGATTCGAGAGCACATTGCCAGGGTTCAGCAGCAGGCAACAAGCTATGTTAGAATATCTTGGAGTTGTGCTCTTTCCTTGCTTAGATCACCTGATGGCCATCCCCTTCCAAGGGCCACTTTCAAAGAAAGGTGTAGGGCCTTTAGCGTTACCTTTGAAGAGGTGTATAGAAACCAGACAGGTAACAGAAATTCGACTTTCTAAAGGCTTAGACTTTATCTTAAAAGCCAATCTGTTAAATAGATCTAACGTCATTATTAGTTGTTTATGTTCATATTTAAATGATCTTAGACTTATTATTTTATCCTTTACAACAGGTTGGCGTGTCTCAGATCTACAACTTAAGGAAGATCTTCAGATCTCAATCTCGCAAAAGGTGATCCTTGCATACCGAAACTTCATCGGGAGAAACTCCGATGACGAGAGGCATATCAAGTACACTGCTGATGATTTGGAGAGGTTCCTTTTGGATCTCTTTGAAGGGTCACCTAGATCACTTCCAAAAAGAAGATGAAGCCTAAATAGTTTTCAGCCATAATATTCTTTCCATCTTTTTTTAGAATAATTTTTCTCTTCTTACTCTGTAAATAACCGCCGTTATGGATGTATAGGGTGTTTGGAGTATTGGTTTGAACCAATTGATTTGAAAGAAATGCTAGCGTTATTCTCTTTGTCACTCTCTTTATTACTCTCTATCTTCTCCGTTTGACATATATCCTCTCATTTTCTAAAAAATTAAAGCCTAATTGTACATCCTTTTCTTTTAACTTTTGCTACAAGTTTGCCATTTTTAATACTATAACAATTTCATTCTATTATTTTTACTCAGTTTTAATTATTATTTTATAGGCGTATAAGATTTTTCCCCTTTCTCCCTCCTTGCAAATTCGTTGGGGAAAAAGGAAATTTCTTGAATGTACATTATATTTCGAAGACCATCGAGTATCCATTGAAGACGTTAATTTATATTTATAAATTTTTTTGTTCTTGGTAGTTCGTTTATAACTGAATACTACTTAAATATATTGCATATATAAACCACATAGTATGCTGAAGTAAATGTTAAACCGGAATTTTCATGAAAGTCTCATTGTTATATCTACGTAAGACTAAGGAATACAAGCAGAGCTTCTTGATATGAAATTAGTTTTGCATCTTCAATTTTGATAACTAAAAGGAAAAAGGATTTTTTTTTTAAAAAAAAATGCAAATGATATTTAGAACTAGCCTTGTGAAAGTTGGGGTTATGTTAAGTTGATGAAAGGTCAACGTCAACGGATTTCTAAAGAACAGAAGTAAGAAGACGATGGAAATTTTACAATAAAAAGACCAAAAAGGAAAAAAAATGGTTTTCATTTTAGTTTTATCTTTCCTGAGGAGTAAGAGGATAAATGGCAAGTATAGAGCATATAAAGTGATAAAAAGAGTGACTTTAACATTTCTTTTTTTGGTTTGAATTTAAACGATAGCTCTTATATGCTATAGTATAAAATAAAAATAAGCTATAATATAAAACTCTCGTATGTTACAGTGCTTTAAACTAATTAATTCAAACCAATTCTTCAAATACCCTAATAAATTGTGATTGCATATCTCATATCCCCAATGTAAAAATTATCATATCAAGAATCACGTAAATTATGTTATTATTATATTGTTGTTTCTATCAGTGTTTATGTATAAACAAACTGCCAAGAATTTCTTACCTAAGATTTGAATTGGCAAACATTGCTCAAATAGATTAAAAACATCAAATTCGTCATTACGGTAAAAGTTCCTTTTCTGATTGGTATATGGACCAAAAACCAAACACATCTTAATCCACCCAGCAAGTTTCTTTTTTCTTCCTGAGTTGAAACTAAATTGCTTTAACGTACAAACAAAAGAGTCCTGACATCACCCGGAAAAAAAAAGAGGTTTTTTTTCAGAAAGTCAATTTTTTTGTTTTGATCTTGACCTGGGTTGACCTGAATATGGTACACGAATATGAAGGTAACCAGCTACGCAGTCAACCCCTTTTTGCTTGCATTCTTTCATTCATGAATCCAAAAGTGTAGTTGATTCAAGCATTAAATGCTAAAAGAGCATGCTCTGTTCTTAGGCATTTCAAAGGGTTGGCAATGAAAACATGACATGTACGAACAAAGACGGAGCCAAAAAAAAAAAAAAGCTACGAGGGAGAGAGCATATGTCTAAGAACAATTAAATGGAGGGAGATATAGAACTTTAAAAAAGACGAAACATAATTTTCAAGTGGCAGATATAATTTTAAAAGAAATGAAAATATAATTTTATAAAATTTTATATACGATATTAAAAGAGAAAAATAATTTAAAGGACGGTTGTTTGATTTTGTCTGTGTGTAGCTTTGTCTTTATGTATGAATTCAAAGATTTTATTTGAAGTAGGTACAATGTTTTGTTACTAGTAAAACAAGGTGCATTGTTTTAGCTTGAGATATAGCCGATAGGACTTATACTATGAACATGACTTTTTCTGTGGTCATTATTGTTTATCATTTTCGTGTTTAAGACTTTTTTTTAATATTAGTTTCTCATTTAATGTGGAATTGAAGCATATGCCCTTGAACATTTGACCAATCAATGAAATTGGCTTCCAGAAAAATTGAACACCTTCCCTTTTATGACCCTTCTAAATTTTCCATCAAAAACAAACCAAAAAACCAAAACAAAAGCAATGACGCAATTCTTCTACTTATTATTATTATTATTATTATTTTGAACTACCAAGGGTTTGTTCGGCTTGTTTGTTCAAAACATTGTGGTTTAAATTTTTATGGTTTAGAATAGAAGGTTTAATCTTTGGTTAAAATTAATCACAAAATTTGGAATTTTTTATTCAAAACATAAAATCGATAGCTTGAACCAAGTCTCAAAAAGATCTGTTTAAGCACCCCATAAACCAAAGAGCGATACAGGCTTTAAATTTCGTGTAAATATATAATTAAATTGGAAAAATCGTTATAGGTCATTTGAGAACGTAGTAATATAGTTTCAACCAACTTTTATACAGTGTGTTCTCTTACTTAGAATTATATTTTGTAGTTCTCACCGTATTTTCCAAACGCCTTAGGTAAGGCAACTATAGGATTGCAAAAATGTTGAGATGAATAAGAGAGAGGACAAAATTCTTTAAATAATCACCATCCAAATTACTAGGTCCCAAATTAATATTCGTGATTTATATTATATTGTTATCCAAAGGTCATTTTCCGACATCTTTTTTCCAAGACATTGTCGGCCAAGGTTTTTTTTGGGTCAAAATTTGTAATTTTAACGAAGCTGCTCTTTACCACATGCACCCAAAAAAAAAAAAAAGGCTTAAAACCTTGTCCTACACACTTTCAAAATAGTGAATAATAAACCTGCCTTTTTAAAAGTCTTTTTCTGTTCTTCTTTCTTTTTTTTTCTTTCATTTTTTTGGGAACTTGACAAAAGTCATTTCCATTACGTGTGCTTGATCACTGCTTTTTTGTCAAACATTTTTGGGTGTCAAAGCTTTTGATCCAAGAAAATTGCCATATTCTTTGTATTTTATGCACGAGACAGAAAATAAGCTTTTCCAAAGCCAAAAAGAAAAGAAAGCGGGCAAGAACTACATATATCCTTTTCAAGCAGATATTTCTTTAGAAATAAAGGCTCTCGCTTTTTGACATTGTCGCATAAAATTAATAGGTTAGACATAATCATGTTTCATTTGACTCTTGTTTCTCCTATAATCCCCATTCAGTGGATTGATTTCATAAGCTGATAAGAGATGAGTCATCTAGTTACGATAAGTACTCCATAGTTACAGCAACGATTACGATTAGGAAAATTCCGATATAGGTATGAAAATATACCATGTTAATAAGATACAATTTTGAACCGTTAAATCACATAAGAATCATATTCAATTAAGAAATGTATGAAAGTTCAATGAAACTTGACAAAAATACGATGGTATGAAAATTTAACCATTCAAAATTTTATCTTACCAGTAAATATTTCATACCCCACCTTAAAATTCTTCTTTTGATTATAGCACCGTAAGCACAATGGTTTGGTGCTTCATTCAAGTCATGTTACGTGGACCAAGTTGTCTACTCTTTCCTATTTTCTATTGTGGTGCAATTAGTAGCATACAATGCACTTGACTTGTGCACAAGTACGATTGGAATGAGAAGAATTTTTCAACAAATTTTGCTTTATTTCCAATATTTTCTGTCTAAATCCTCCCAAAATGCTGGCTTTAGCCGTCTCCACAATATCTGTGTCCCTTTTTTTTTTTTTTTCAATTTTTGTTAGTTCTAATACTTTCACAAGCTTGGGGGAAAAAAAAAAACCATTCACTGTCTATTAAAATTTTATGTTAAATTCAAAATAGTCTTTCGCACATGAATATTAGACCCCTAAAGCCTAAGGGCCCAAACCTTGTTCACACCCTCTCCTTTTGAACCTATTAATATTAAAATTTAACTTAATTTAATGGGAGAGGAAAAAAGTAATTAATTACTATACAAATTGGTGGGACACAAAATTGCTATTCGTGATTTACATTCTAAGGTTGTTATAGAATTTTAATCCAAAGGTCATCTTCCAACAACTTTTTTTTTTTTTTCCAAGACATTGTCGACCATGTTTTTTTTAGTTCAAAATTTAGTAATTTTAATGAAGTTGGTCTCCACCACAGGAACAAAAATACCGATTAAACTAGTCCTAGAGACTTACAAAATGGTGGCTAATAAACTTGCCATTTCTTTAAGTCACCCCCAAAAGGAGACTTCACAAAAGTCATTTTTATCACGCGTTTTTGTTTACTTTGCCAACATTTTTTTGGGATCAAAAGAGACGAAAAAAATTGTATCAAGATCATTGTTATGTTCTTTGTATCTCATCCGTGAGACAGAAGACGAGTTTGTTTAAACCCAAAGTACAAGAAAGCGACAAGAACCTATATACATATATATATATATATATATATATATATATGTATTCAAGTAGATATCTCTTTGGAAATAAAGATTGTGCTTTTTGACATTTTTCACAATAAGATTAGTAGGTTAGACATAATCAAGTTTCATTTGACTCTTGTGTCTCCTATAATCCCCATTCAGTGGATTGATTTATTCAGCTGCTAAGATATGATTCATCTTTCACCAAATAAGTATCTATTATTAAGTCAACAATTATGTAACGTGTTTCTACAAAAAAATAAAATAAAAATCATGTTACGTGTACCAAGTTGTCTACTCTTTCTTTCAATTTAATTAATTTAATGTGGTATAATTACCCAATAATCCACAACTTGAATCACTGGGGTGATAATCGACCACATGTCACTTAATGGGGTGATAAGGCTGCTTCTTTTTCTCGACAACAAAATTTTAAATTCGAGACAGTTCTACCATGATTGGCGAGATTTATGGACAATTCACACTAAAAGATCCATGTACCACATGGGGATAGACTGCCTTGAGCTCATCTAATTGCTATTGGAGAGATTGTAGTATATCTCTCTAACATATTTAAGATCAAAGATCAAATAGATATAAACTAGAAACTATATTTTTAATGTGTTTAGATTTAGCTAGGAGCACCACAACGCCCATATTGGAAGCTGCGGCACTAGAGGTACAAAAAATCGTAAAATGGGACAGAGTTGCTAGGGCCGTGGGGCCTATTAAGACGCTGGCGCTGCGACGCCCAAGGGCAAGGCCGCAGCGCCCACCACTATAACATATATGTTTAGACATGTTTTGAACTGGTGTATTCGTTGGTTCTATGGTTTCGTATAAACCTGAATATCAATTAGCAACGGACACATCCGTTGTAATAGGTATATTGAGACACAAATAAACACCTTTATGAGTGAAGAGATACTTTTATATTTAATGAGATACTTTTGTGTAAAGGTTATATAGATTGGTTCAGTTTTTACCCTTCAAATGGCACCCCTATCTTTTATAAACTGTAAAGTTATTATAGAATTTGTATCTCGTTCTGGAACGTTATATTGTTTCTAGATATAGTGTTCAAGTGTTTGTTGTATTTTGAGCATAATTTGCCACAAAAATTCTCTAGAAAAATTGAATAAGTGAGGGCAAATAAAACCTTTAAGGAAAGTGTTCATACACGCCTAAAACACATTTCTATTTTTGAAATTTCTTAGTCTCAATTCTCTCCTTATACACAAAATACACTAACAAGTACACCATCCTTTATGCCTATAGATTTTTTTCATTTATTAAAGAAAAAAATATTGTTGAAGTGATGAGCATTCTTCTACAAATTGTGCTTCAATCTCCAACATCGGGGTGCAAGTCCTCCCAAAACACTGGCTTTACCCGTCTTCACTAATTAACGTGTACAGAACCAATCGTTTGGTTAGTCTCAAATACAATCTCATTTTTACTTCTTAAACTTTGAATCAGGAAGACAGTTTTTAAACTCGGAAAAAAAATTCCCATTGATTCTGTTTTAATATTTTTATATTAAATTGATCAATATTGCACACCATTATTTAGCAATTGTAATTCTTTTTACTAGGCACAAGAATATTGATTCCCCTGAACTTTGTCAACTCTCATTTTAAACCATCAATGTTAAAATATATATTGTTATAAAAACTAGGAACTATAAAGGCAAAGTAAGGGAATTTAGAAAGAGAAAGTAGAGAGAGAAAGTGCATTAGTCTTTTAATTTCAGATATCTAAAAATAGGTAAGAAAATGAAGTATTTATAGGAAATTTTTTGTGTGCTACAGTGTCTACTATAGTAGTCGTGATGCTACAGTTCTATAGACTGCTAAATTAATCATGGTCAATCATTACTATAGTAACTCTGCCGGATTTGACTTTACTATGTAAGCGCTGATATCAGCGCTTATTTCAGCAAGAGATATAAAGATCTAATCTTAGATATTAATTCTTGATAGACAGATACAATTGATTATTCATAACACTCCCCTTGGATGTCCACCATGTATAACGCCTCATTAAAAATCTTAGCTAGGAAAACCTATTGGGATAAAACCATAGGGAAAGGAAAAAGAGTACATCATTCTAGTAAAGATGCTCTATGCTACCTTGTTAAAAACCTTACTAGGAAAAACCTATGGGACAAAACCATAGCAAGGAAAAAAGAATACAACTGGTATAAACTCCCCCTTAAGTTGACATTAGTTGTTCTTTACAAATCTCTTAGATGACTCATCTTGATATTGTATACATGTCGTCTAAAAGTTGATGTGGGACGTGCCTTCATGAAAAGATCTACAGCATATTACTTGAATGAGTGTATTGGCATCAATATCTTTATTCTTTTTAAGCTCTTGTGTAAATGAAAAGAATTTGGAGGTATGTGTTTTGTTTTGTCACTCTTGATGTATCCTTCCTTTATCTAAGTGACACATGTGTTGTCGTCTTCAAACAATACTGTTAGATCCTTATTTAGTGGTAATCCACAAGTGGCTTGGATATGTTGAGTCATAGATCTCAACCACACACATTCTTGACAAGCTTTATGGAGTGTGATAACTTCAGCATGATTTGATGAAGTGGCAACCAGTGTTTGCTTTTGTGAATGTCAAGAAATCGTAGTACCTCCACTTGTGAATTCATTTCTAGTCTAAGATCTAGCTTAATGTGGATATGATAAATAATTTGCATATGTAAAACCAATTAGTCCTTGTTTTGATCCTTTGGGATAGAATAAACTCGAGTCAATTGTTCCTCGAAGATAACAAAATATGGGCTAAATTCCATTCCAATGTCTCCATATAGGAGTTGAGCTAAATCTTGCTAATAAGTTAACAGTGAAAGCAATATCTGGTCTTATACAATTAGCAAAATATATAAGAGCTCCAATTGCACTTAGTTATGATATTTTAGGAATAAAAAACCTCTTCATTATCTTTGCAAGGACAGAATAGATCCATTTCTACATTGAGTGATCTGTTTACCATTGGGGTACTAACAGGGATTCACTTTGTCCATATTAAAGCACTTAAAGACCTTTTTGATATAATTTGATTGATGTAAAAGTATTCCACTTTGTAAATTCTCACTCTGTAAACTAAGACTAATACTTGGTTTTTCCATGGTCTTTCATTTCAAATTCCTCCTTTAAATATGTCACTGTCTCAAGAATTTCTTTATGAGTTCCAATGACGTTTAAATCATCAACATAGACAGCAATAATCACATATCCATATATTGTTTTCTTAATAAAAACACATAGGTATATAGGATTGTTTCATATCCTTTTTTTAATAAATATTTACTTAAATGATTATACCACATTCGTTCGGATTGCTTCAAACCATACAACTATCTCTGTAACTTGATCGAATACATTTCTTTAAGATTTGAACTTGATGCTCTAGGCATTTTAAATCCTTCAGCAAATTTTATATAAATATAACTATTAAGTGATCCATACAAGTAAGCTGTAACAACATCCATAAGACGCATTTCTAATTTTTTGAAATTATTAGGCTGATTAGATATCTAAATGTAATTGCATCCATTATTGGAGAATACATTTTTTCATAATTGATTCCAAGTCTTTGCAAAAATCATTGTGCAACAAGTCAAGCTTTGTATCTCACAATCTCGTTTTTCTTGTTGTGTTTTCACACAAAGGCCTATTTATATCCTACAGGTGTCACAGCTTTAGGTGTAAAAACCATAGATCCAAAAACTTTATGCTTATTAAAGGAATTTAATTTAGCATGCAAAATGTCTTTGCATTTAGCCCAATCGTGACTATTTTTACATTCAGTAATGGATCTTGATTCAGGATCCTCACTTTCAATGACACATGCCACTGAGTAAGAAAATATTTCATCAATATTCTCCATTTTATTCCGATTCCACAATCCTTTTGTATTTACATAATCAATAGAGATCTCATGATATTCTAAACCTTTTAGGTTTTGGTCAACATCAAAACTCTCTTGTTTTATCTCATTTATGTTTCTTCTGTTGGAAAAATAGTATGCAGTAGAAATTAAAAATTTTTATATAGAGTATTTTTCCAAAACACAAGTTTAACACGCTATATGTATAAATTAACCAGATCTTACTAACCTTTAAATACCAAAGAGCTCTTGCAATCTATGAAGAGAAAGGTGTTCTAGAAGAGCTTCAACCAACTGGTCTTCTTTGTTATTCTCTACTTACGATTGGAGTATGTGTGGGCGCACCTCGTGCAGCTCTTCCGCCGATGACTCTCCTTCCAACCAATTGAGAAATACCCAGAACTACTGTTCGTGATTTGTGAACAATAGCTCTTCAGGGGAGTTTCAGAGACTCACAAATAGAGTGCTCACTCTTGATCTTTCAACTGATCTTAATGACCTATAAGTCTCACTCCCTACTTATAGAGGTCAGACCTAGGGTTAATCATTATTAGATAAGACCTCAAAATTTGAGTTTGAATCAGTTTCAGAGTCTGATTTATGTAATCAAACTCAGAGTCTAACTATTGTAGTAGACCGCCATACAAAGGCGCGGTCGACCGTGTAGTTGCTAATCCTAAGTGCAAATGCGGTCAACCATGTAGTAGTTGATCCTTGAGTTCAAATTTAATTCAAACTCTACAAGTTGATCCGATAGATACTATCCAACCAATTGGATAATTCCTATCTAATTAGTTCTAGGTATCTTTTATAGGGCCTCAATTTTAATTCAAATAACCTAATAGAGAAGTGATCTGATTAAAATAGTCATATATACATAAACCCACTACAAGAAAAGATATTATCCACAATAATTCAACACATTTATCTTGAATTAATTTACCAAATTAATTCAACCGATAAACAAACATGTTAATCTGGAATTAATTACAAAATTAATTCAATTGATAAATTAACATGAATTATTAAATCCAATTAACTCAAATTTTAGCCAATCTAATAATTTAACATAAGTCACCAATTTATTGAAAAAGCACGTCGTATCGTTATAGGATTTATTATGAGCTAGCAAAGGGGACCTAATAGACCTATATAGTTCAAGCTCCTGATAATTATAAACCTAATATCCCAAATATATGTTTTATAATTATCAACTCTAACGTTACTCCACTAAAAGCTTAGAGCTGCACTCTCAAACTATATAAAATTACGAAGCCCGAATAGCTAAATAACTATGGACATATCATGATATATCGTATCCCCATAGGATGTCCATAATCGGCTTAAGGATAAATTCCATCTTACCTTGCCGATTATTTTTCTCTTATGTTTCATTATCTCACCATCAAAAAACTTACCATTCAAAGACAATATACCATTCGGTTACATCTATGTATCCAAATAGTTAAGCACTCCAGTCTTTCAATTACAAGATAACGCATGTAAGAGGATATAATCAACTCCTAAAAAGGAGCTATGGATTTCATATCTATAAATAACATGTCTATGTTATTAAGAGTCATGTTTTCAACATACCGGCATGCATACCAATATAAAATATGTATGTCACCATTTGGTACATCAAAAGACATAAGTCAAGACAACGGGCCCACTATTCATCTCAGGGTTAAGATACAACACATATGATTGTCTAAAGTGAATTGATTTGTTGAGACAGAATTATTAATCCAAATCAATTATACTTTATGTCTCGATCCAATACATCGTCACCTATGACAATGCACCAATGTTTTTATTCAGGTACTCCACCTCCGATGGCCAAGACAAACCATCTCTCGTTAGGGATATAGACAACATAACAATCTTTGCATGAATAAAGTGCCCAACTTTATTCCCTCGATTGCGGATCTTATGATTTAGACCGTCACCTTTAGAATCATGTTTCCTCATAATATGTCTATCATATGCCTGATTTTAAGGGTTTAGACCTACAGTCTTAGATTTTTGTTTGCTTCTTATACATCCAACAAATATGAACGTAAAGAGGTCAAGATTTGGTATATGAATAATAAATAAACTTTTTATTGATAAAAATGTCTTCAAAAACTTATTATATTTTTATTCCTTAGGGCATATATGTCTAACATCCTTTGGAACACATTCCTCCATATTAGGTCATCATGCTTTTTAGCTCCTTTTTTTTCTGAGGATTTTTATCTTTAGAATCGATTGGCCTATCATGCTTCAACCGTACCGTAGACTTATGAGGGACTATATCTTTGATTTGTCCTTTTAGGGACTTCAATTCAAGCAGGGGTATTAGCAGTTGGTATATGTGATTTAGTCACTCATTTTGTATCTGTGAATGCATCAGGTATTTGATTTGCTATATTTTGTAAGTGAATAATCTTTTGAACTTTTAACTTACACTATTTTGTGTAAAGATCAAGATGCAACAGAGATGGTTCCCACAATGTAATTTCTTTTCCAACTGTTTCTTATCTTCCCCTAATATCAGGAAAATTACCTCATTAAATTGACAATCGATGAAATGTGTTGTAAAAAACCACCAGTTTGAGGTTCAAGATATATGAAGATGAAAGATGATTTGTATTCGACATATATTCCCAGTTTGCTCTAAGGACCTACCTTTGTGCATTGTGGTAAAGCAATTTGTACATATACTACACAACTAAAAATCTTTGATGGGAAATATTTTGCTCTTGACCAAATGCTAGTTGTAATGAGGAATA
Source organism: Artocarpus heterophyllus (assembly GCA_025403435.1). NCBI lineage: Eukaryota > Viridiplantae > Streptophyta > Magnoliopsida > Rosales > Moraceae > Artocarpus > Artocarpus heterophyllus. Next base: position 14,327,211 of record CM046345.1, on the reverse strand, counting down.
TTTATAATAAGCACTTGGCCTGATATGAATTAATACCACAGCATGTAAGATTACATGACCCCATATAGAAATAGGAAGCTTCGTTCTCATTATTAATGGTCTAACAATAAGGTAAAGGCGCTTAATCAATGATTTAGCCAAACTATTTGTGTATGTATATGACCAACATGATGCTCAACAATAATCCTAACCAACATACAATAATCATTAAAAGCTTCGGATGTAAATTCACTAGCATTATCAAATCTAACTTTCTTGATTATATAATCAAAAAACTGTGCTGTTAACCTGATTATTTGGGCAAGGAATTCACAAATGCCACATTACAAGTTGATAATAAGCAAACTTGTGACCATCTGCTAGAGGCATCTATCAGTACCCTAAAATATCTGAATGGCCTACACGGTGCATGAAAAGGCCCCACATATATCACCTTGAATACATTCAAGAAACATAGGTGATTCACTATTAATTTTAACTAATGATGGTTTCAAAATCAACTTTCCAAGAGAACAAGCTACACATAAAGTTTTATTTCTTTGAAGGAACTTCTGGCCCTTCAATAGATGTCCATGTGAGTTTTCAATAATTCTTCGCATCATTGGTGAACCAAGATGACCCAATCGGTCATGCCATAAGTTTGACATCTGAGTATCTTCCTCAACTACCACATGTGATTCAATCACAGTTAAATATGTGTAATGCAGTCTCGAGGAAAGCTTTGGTAGTTTTTTTTTAATATGTACTTCTTTTCAGAAATCTCATTAGTAATGTACATATAACTTTTATTATCTTTAGTCCCAGACTGAGTATCATATCTATGAAAGTATATGTTATTAAAACTCAACAAATTCCTTTTGGATTTTGGTGAAATCAAAGCATTATTTATGAAAAACTTTGTTTCATTTGGCAATGTAAAGCTGGCTTTCGTAGTTCCTTTAATCAAATTTGCAAGACCTAATATTGTATTTACAATTTCCTTTGTTGGTTTTAAATCTAAGAAGTACTATTTATTTTTAAGGATAGTGTGCATTGTACCACTATCTGTTATACAAATGTCCCAGGATTAATATTGAAATTTGCTCATTCCTTAGTGCAATCCTTGTTAAGCTTAACATAAAATAGATAATTTAATAAAAATAAAGTTTCAAATGCATTATTTAAGGAACATTTTATTCAATGAAAGAGAATATGACTGTTAGACATGTATGCCCTAAGGAGCAAAAATGTAATACGTTTTTGGAGACCTTTTTTTATCAATAAAGAATTTATTCATTTATATATACCAAATCTTGTCCTCTTTACGTTCATATTTATTGAATGTATGTTAAATAAACAGTAGTCTGAGACTGTCAGTCTAAACCTTAAGAATTGGGCATATGATGGACTAATTATGCGGAAGACACGATTCTTAAGGTGACAGTCTAAAACATATGATCCGCAATCAAGGGAATAAAGTTGGGCCCTTTATTCATGTAAAAATTGTTATGTTGTCTATATCCCTTTTGGGAGATGGTTTGTCTTGACCATCGGAGTTGGACTCTGTGAATAGCAACATTGGCACGTTGTCATAGGTGACGATGTGTTGGATCGGGACATAAAGTGAATTGATTTTGATTAATAATTCTGTCTCGATAAATTGATTCACTTTAGACAATCATTTGTATTGTATCTTAATCTTGAGATGAATAGTGGGCCTGTTATCTCGACTTGTGTCTTTTGATGTACCAAAAGGTGACACCCACATCTCAATAGTGGTATGTATGTCGGTACGTTGGAGGCATGACTCTTGATAGCGTAGACTTGTTATTCATAGATATGGAATCCATAGCTCCTCTTTAGGAGTAATGATACCCTCTTATATGCGTTGTCCTGTAATTGAAAAACTTAAGCGCTCAACTATTTGGATACATAGGTGTGACCGAATGGTATACTATCTTTGGAGAGTAAGTTTTCTGATGGTGAGATAATGGAACGTAAGATAAAAATAATCGGGAAGGTAAGACAGAACTTGTCCTTAAGTTGATTATGGATTTTCATATAGGGATACGATACACTATGATATGTCATGGAGACTTAGCTATACGAGCTTCGTAATTTTATAAAGTTTGAGAGTGCAGCTCCAAGCTTTTAGTGGAGTAGCGTTGGAGTTGATAATTGTGAAATGTATATCTAGGATATTGGGTTTCATAATTATCGTAAGCTTGAACTTTATAGGTCCATTTTGGTCCCCTTTGCTAGCTCACAAAATCCTATAACGACACGGTATGCTTTTCTAATAATTGGTGACTTATGTCGGATTTATCAGATTGGTTTAAAATTTGGAATTTTAAATAATTCATGTCTGTTTATCAGTTGAATTAATTTTGTAAGAAATTAATTTAAGATAAACTTGTTGAATTATTGGGATCAAATAATTCTTGTCTGTTTATCGGTTGATTTAATTTTGGATAAATTAGATCAAGATAAACCTGTAGAATTATTGTAAATTGATTTATTTTCTTAGAGATTATCTTGATAAAGTTTGTTTTGATCAGATAACTTTTCTCTTGGGTTATTTGAATCAAAACTGAGACTTTATCCTATAGAATCTCGGGTAGAAAATAAAAGATTCGTGGAGATATTTTCGCAGGAGTTCAGCCTACCGAATGACGTGTTCGGCCTGCTGATGGGGCCTATTCGGCTTGCCGATCAACGAGTGATAAGATTACGTGTTTTCACACGGATCTTATCAGATATTGATCCGAACTTGATTCTGTTTCGAGTTTTTGAGACCTAATCTGATAAGGACTGACCCCAGGACCAATAGCTATAAAAAGGGAGTGAGTCTCATGATTTACTCAGATCAATTGAGAGATTAAGAGTGATACTCTTCTAGTGAGCATCTGAAAACTCCCTGAGAGCTTTTGTTCACAAATCACGAACACTAGCTTTGGGTTCTCTCTATTGGTTGGAAGGAGAGTCACCGGTGGAAGAGCTGTACGTGTGAGCCCACACTCACTCTGGTTATGGATAGAGAATAGAAAAGAAGACCAGTTGGTTAAGGCTCTTCTGGAACGTTACTTCTCTACATAGGTTATAGAGGTTCTTCGGCACACAAAGGTTAGTAAGATCTGTCTAATTTATACATATAGCATGTCAAACTTGTGTTTTGAAAATTACTCTGATATATAAAATTTTTAAAATTTCGCTGCACATTGTTTTTCCAACAATTGGTATCAGAGACATGGTTTTTACATAAGTTTACAAGTTTGTGATCATGTTATATGCATAAATTTTGTGATCTTAATCTCTCCTATGCTTGAATTGAATTTTATAGAGAGATGGCACTCTAGGTTTCTATAAATTATATATATTGTCATGGATTATGTGGTGAATGTTTATTAATTAATTATGGTTGATTAAATCATTGTTTAATTATTTATTAATTAATTTATACCGGTTATGGTTCCTTAGAGGTTAGAATGTGTATCTAGGTTTTTCATGTAATTAGATGGCGGACTATCATCTTCGTTTAGGAATTATTATTTATATTAAATTTGTAAAAATTTTGTAATTAAATAATTATCCGGAGAAGACGGATCTAGAAGAATAATGATGGCGCCTCCAAGTATTTCCTGAGTCTCTAATTTTATGTTTTTGAATTGTTGAAAACAAAATTGATGAATTGCATTAAAATTATATTTTCAAGAAAGGGATTTCTGCTCGGTCGGCATGCCGGACATCACAGTTCGACAGGCCGATGGTCACAGAACACGTCCGGCCGGACATGTGGTCCGGCAGGCCGATAGTGGGGCAGAAATAGGCTGGCTTTGTCGGCAGGCCGAACCTTCGTGGATCGGCAGAAACAAGACCGGCAGGCCGATCACCCAGATCGGCCTGCCGACTGAGAGCTGGAAAATTTCCAAAAAAGGTACAATTTTGCGATGCAGTTTTAATTTTATTTTTGGGACGATTTCGAGAAACATTAAATTTGGATATGACTGGAAATATGAAGTATTCGATTCATACGGGATTGAAGACTTAAAGATGGATATTACATGAAGAAGTATACAGCTTGAGGATTCAAGGATGAAGAATCGATAAATGTCTCGATTATTCTCTTGTAATCTTAGTTTTCTATTCTTTAAGATGGAACCATAATATTACGGTTATTAATATTTTGCTTGTAGCTTTGCTTGATTGCTTTGCTTGTCTGCATTATAATATGATTTACCATGTATATTGATAACATGTCATATAGAATAGGGAGTGCCGCTCATATTAAAATTGTTCATGCATATTCTTAAAGTAAAACCTTGATTTCAAAAGATTGAGTCGGAGAAGGTTTTCGAAGAGAGGACCTAAGGCCTCCATCGTTGGTCCATAGGCAGAACATGGTGGTCCCGACCCCTAGGAAGGGATTTCTATCATGTACCAGATTGGATCTCTGAAAGGATAAGGTATTTTAGTATGATTTATGGTTGCACACCCCTAAGTGGTGATTATAAATCATGGATAAAATATTGAAATGATGGTTATACACTCACGTTAATTTTATTATTAACCTCCCCTAGGAGCTCTGTTAATAAAATTAATGGCCAAAGAAACGATTATTAATATATGCTGGATCATACGGGTCCTGGATGGCATATATTAATCAGGAGGAGATCCGTGTTCCTGATTGAATTTGGCATGACTCCCCTAGGAGCTTGTTGAATTCTAAGTTGGGAATTATCGTTGTAAGGTTGTAATATTTTCAAGGTTTTGACACATAAACACATTTGTATGATTTTACATGATTGTGTTATCTTACTAAACTATTATTATATGTTTGCTTATGTTTGGTATATGATTCTTTATTGTAGATTGAAAATTTCTAAAAACGCTTTATCATCGATACTTGACAAAAACCAATTAACCGGTGAGAATTATAACGATTGGAAACGGAACCTGGATATCGTCCTGTACTTTGAGAAACTAAAATATGTCCTGACAACCCCTTGTCCTCCCGAGCCTACGGGAGACTCAAGTAATGAGCAATTCCAAGCATACGATCGCTGGAAAGATGCTAATGATCAGGCCCGCTACTATGTTATGGCCAGCATGAACAACGTGCTACAGGCTCAACATCAAGATTATGAGACTACAAAACAGATCTTGGATAATCTTGAGGATAAGTTTGGAGGCCAGGCCATAACAAAGCGGCAAGGGGCGCTTCGAAAACTCTTAAACTGTAGACAGAGACCGGGGACATCTGTAAAGGAGCACATGATGTTGGTCATGGGTTACCTCGCTGAGGCTCAAACCAATGGAGCTGATATCGATGCTGAAACTCAGATGAGTATGGTCTTTGAGACTCTATCTAAGGAATTTATTCCGTTTAGAGCTACTTTTAATTTAAGCAATAGACGGGATATGACCTTAATAGAAATAATGAAACAGTTACAGGAGTTTGAACTGCTGATCAGGGAGTCTCTTGTTGGTGGTGAGGCCAACATGGTAGCTGCTTCTGGTTCCAATCCTAACTCAGGGAATGGAAAGAAGCAACGGGCCAAGAACGGGAAGTCTTATATTCCTACTGCTACCAAGAGCAAGAAGAAGAAGAAGAAAAACCCAAAGAAGCTTAAGTGCTTCTTCTGTGGAAAGGTCAGGCATATCAAGAAGCATTGCAAGGACTTCTTTTCCAAAAGAGGTAGGTGTGATCTTTTATTAACTTTTTTGGTTGAGGAATCTAGTGACATCTAGGTCATCGATTCCGGTGCAACTAATCATGTTTGTGTGTCTCTGAAGGGATTTAAAGAAACGAGAAGTCTGCTGTGTGAAGACTTCTCACTTCGGATGGGCGATGGATCCTTGGTCTCAGCGGAAGCAGTGGGAGATGTCCATCTATACTTTGATTATTATAGGAATTTATTTTTGCAAGATTGTTTTTATGTTCCTAAATTTAAAAGGAATTTAATTTCTGTATTTTGTTTATTTAAAGACTCCTACGTGGTATCTTTTAATGAAAAAGTGGTGATCGTAAAAACAAATCTTTATCTGTTCTGGATAGATGCAAAATAATCTATATTTTAACAAACCTAAGATGGACTTATTGCTTAATGCTGAGATAAATGATAATGACTCAAAAAGACTTAAAACTTCTCACTCTAATAAGACTTATCTTTGGCATTTGCGCCTTGGTCATATTAACCTGAATAGGATTCAAAGGTTGGTAAGGGATGGACCTGTAAGTCACTTTAAGGTGGAATCTATACCTCAATGTGAATCTTGTTTGGAGGGTAAAATGACCAAAGGACCATTCAGGTCTAAGAGCAATAGGGCCGAAGGGGTTCTAGAACTTGTGCATTGTAACGCCCCTATATGGGGGTTAACAGTTTTTAATGAGATAAAATAAAAATAAATAATAAAAGTAAAACCTTAAAAATAAAATTTGCCCGGGACTTAAATGAAAACTCTCAACTCAAAAATAAAAATATAAACGATAAATAAACCACAGTTTTAAATGTAGCACCTTAAATTTAATAAAATAAACTGTTGTCATCATCATTTTAACCCTCAACACATTATAATACAGTCACAGAAAGTAACAATTGATGCTTACATTATCATGAAGAACATTCTCAACGATTGAAGCAGTCCCAATGTAATATAGTTACATCACTTCCTCAATTATATTTCTCGTAGCCACCTCACACTTAGTGAGTCCTGAAAAGATATAAACATAAGGGAATGAGCAACACTATGCTCAGTAGAGAAAGCCATTACTCACCTTTAGGTTTTTATCATTACCACATTAAAATCTGCATGGTCAGTAAGTCACATCATATTCCATATTATGAGGTTTATTATGATCACATCTTATGGATACCGTAGTTAATCATTACCAAGTGTCATAATTACACATTTATACAAATATTACCAATCATCATTGTTCCTAGGTATCCATGTTAAATTGAGTATCACTCAACTCATCGAAACCCAAATGGGCGCACTTGATCACCCTATAAACATTCCAAGGGTGTTCCGGTGAGGGGACATCAAGCCCCGAGTCCTCACCAAATCGATTCCTGTACAGTGTGTTCTGGGACTTTCAACCCAAGGAAGCATCATCACCTTCCCCCTATTTTACCTTTTAGGGTATTCATGCCCAAGGACGCAACCGTCGCCCTTTTCATGTCTCACAATTTCTCTATATTAAATCATTATTAATAGAGTTAATTTTCCTAACCATGCTTCTCAATTTATAACATATGTCAATTCATTATGTTCCTCGCCGTACAATACAAGACGAGTCCATGTCATAGTTTCATATGTGATACTCATATAATATCAATTCAACATAGATATATATATATTGCGGCAAAACAATCAATTTTAATTCTATAAAAACCTCACAAAAGATGAGTAATAGAATCCCTACCTTTCAAGCTTATCAACAGTCTCTTAATCCTGGAATCAATTAACGTTAGCTCCATACTCCCTTGATCTTGAACTCCAAGCAAAGCAGATCCAGTTGTATCTCGCTGTATCTACGAAGCATCCTCTGTAGTGCTCCTCGAGCGACTATGAATGGCTAGAAATGCTTCCTGGAGATCATACATTCTTGAAAACGTCATTCTGGACTCCGATACTGCTGTTTGAATCACCTCGATTCGCGTGCAGTCGGTACCGGATGATTTTCATCGGAGTGGAATTTGCTCGAACGGAGGTCACCATTGCATCCAGAGCATCGAAACGAGTCAGGAGGCGGTCTCGGATCTTCGATCGGAGGTCCGGATCACAAAATTCCAATTTAGCCTTTGACTGGCCGTTGACCGGCGTTGACCACCGTTGACCGACGTTGACCGACTTTGACCGTCGTTGACCGGCGTCAATCGGGGTCCGTTGGCAGCTGGGCTCGGGCCTACCCCCCCTAAATCGACCCTTCTGAGTCCAATGGCGGGGTCAATTTCACCCAATTCTGCCTCTAACATAACGGGTCGTGAAGTACAACGTCGGTAGAAATGGATGAGCTCCGATCTTGATTCTCCGACGATGGAAACCTGAAATTGGCTGAGGGCTTTTGCTACCCATCCTCCTATGAGCATTTCCCCTCATCCAATTTGAAGAAACGTGGCTGGGAAGAGCCAAAACGAAGGCTCCCGCGGCGGTTGACGGCGGCGTTGGCCGTTCTCCGGCGAAACCGGCTCCTTCCGTGCAATTGATCGAGGGGTTTTACTCCCCTTGATCCTCTGAACTCATTGGGAGGGGTGGTGTCAGTCACCTCCTCCGGCAAGGCGGAGTTCCACCATGGGGGCGGCGGTGCACGGCGGCAATAGGCGGGCGGAGCAATCCGGCGGTTGTTGAGCTGCCACCAAGGGTGGGTTTTGTTCCTCTCATCACGGTGGTCGTGTAGGAACAAGAATCACGTCGATCAGACGTCGGACGGCGAAGATATCTCGTCGGAAAGAAATGGGTTTTGCCGCCACTTTGGGCGGCGCGTGTGGTCTCCTCCGGCGGCGTTTTGGGCGGCGCGGCACCTCGTTGGACTCAGCTCGTCGAGAGCTTTCCATTGGTGCGGGAGGTGTCGAAAACGGATGCCGAAATCTCAAACGATCTTTGAGGAGGAAGAGAGAAAATTCTAGAGAGAGAAAGAGGAGAGAGAAAGTGTCGAGTTTCTCTCAATTTTTTGATTTTTTTTTTATATATATATATACTAAAAATTAATCTAATTACCTTAATACCCTTAGGGGAATAACGGGTGTCACAGCTCTACCCCCCTTAAAGAAATTTCGTCCTCGAAATTTCAATTCTAGTAATACTAGTAAAAATTATGATTCCACTATGATTCCAATTCTGAGTCTAAACCGTTAATGTTCTTTGTCCTCCAAATTTAAGTTATCGTATCTCCACTCATTTACTTGCATAATAAATCTTACTCCTAAATCCCTCAAGAGAGTATTTCTGACAAGTTTCAACTTATAACACCGTATAATAGTCTAAGAATCTGATCAAGCATACATATTGACCACACCATGATTCCAGTCCTTCATTGTCCATGGACTGTGATTTACAATCACATTTAAGGAGATTGCCAGAGAAATTTTATATACTTCATCTTTAGGTTCCTTTTCCTTTTTAAGTAAGGAAAAGTCAAATATATTTGATTTCATACCTCAACTAATAAACTAAAACATAATCATAAAACATATATCACAAACACTTATATTCAAAACCATACATTAAACTTATTCATAGAGATATTAAACGGAATCTCAGAGTTGCAAACATACCCGACATATTTTTCATTAAACAGCTATCCTCATGACACAAACATTCAATCCAAATAATATACTCATATTTCATATGGAATATCCTCATAACTGACTCTGGTACTTCCACATAATATTAACAGAATATTACACATTACAAACATAATACGGATACGTTTCGAGAGTACAAGGCACTCCGTATACCAGCTATCCATATCATGCATGCTTAGAGGATACAAAAACATCGATAAACAAAAGATCGGACCTTAAGAAGGATGCGTTTCGAGAGCATCAAGTACTCCGTATCCAGCCATCCCGGCATTAGGCTCAATGAATCTAAAAGATTTAACAACGACGTACCACAAGAAACACAGAATACAAGGCAAACGGTTATTCGTAACACACGAAATACGGACACACATGCCTACATGCCAAAGATAAAACAAAAAGATTACAGATGGAGATTCAAATCAATTGGCCGCTCCCTGCTTTCCCTTTCCCATTCAAGCTTGGATGTTGCAGTGTCGGATTCTGGATGTATGATTTGCATTTTATCTATCAATTCCTCAACTGTTGAAGCAGTGACAAAGATTTGTCTCTCCGATTCTGTAGTGATGTTTTCTTCCACAGCGTAATCTAGAAATTTCAAAAGACCGTCATAAAAACCCTTTACGTTCAGCAGTCCCAAAGGTTTGGAATAAAAGCCCAACAATTGCCCACAAGCAACTATAAATATTTCCTCAAGAGTACCTAGACCACCAGGTAATGCTATAAAAGCATCAGAATTATAGATTATGTCTTTAAAATTTTTAGGGATACTCCTGACTCCTTCTCCCTTACCTATGGCTTCCTTACAAAGGTTTCCTTCAACTGGAATATGAGGCCAAATTCTTACATCAGTAGCGTCACTAGACCTAGCTGCTAGTGCCATATTTACCATCATTTTTATACTACCACCCCCATAGATTATGTTAATCTTCTTGCGTGCTAGGACTTGCCCTAAGTGATTTGCAGCTTCTAAATAAGCTTTATCTTTTCCAAGGCTGGAACCACAAAAGACACAGACATTCTTTATTTTCTTCGTGGACTGGGAGGTAGACATATTTGGTTTATAGAAGTGGTTGCTTAATGTCTGCTCCACTTAGACTTCGGGTTCTACATGAGATTTTAAAGATGAGAAATATACAAAAAGGGCTAAAGAGATAGACGAGTAGGAAATGAAAAGGTAATCCAAAGATTTAAACAAAATCTTGTGCGGATAAGAAAGTAAGATAAGGTGATTGATAGTTTACAGAAAATCTGATTCACTTTTTGAAAAAGATTAGACTCTAATTGTATAACTTTTGACAATTGAGAACAATTCGACAGAAGACCCTCATGACACAACTGTAGACTTTTTGACAAATATACACCAAGTCTAGAAATTTAATATAAACGACAAATACTGTAGAACTTTTGAAATTTGAGACACAAATCTTGAAATATCTGGATAAGCTTTTCAAAATTCAAACATATTACTGTACCGTATGTAACGTGTCTGATAAGATAATATATTTTATTATATATATATTTAAGAAAATCATAAATTAAATAAGATATTAACACTTACTGTATCAATCTAATAATCACAATTATTTCAAACACAAAAGCAAATATTCTGAGTAAAAGAAAAACACAAACTGTTGAATATCAGCTAAAACTGCTTCAAATAAGTAAAGACTAAATAACCTTTATAGAGCGATGACTTATTCCCCATCCAGTTTTCTTATGGTTTGGCAAACAGGATCTAGAAATACCATATTCCTGAGGCGTTGTCTTTCTGTATAAAATTTAGGCCAGAGTTTAAAAATAGCTCCTTGAACATATCCACTAGGGTGACCGTGGAGAGGAGGATGGATGCTATCCAAGTTCTCCTTTGAAAGTCCATCCCTACAAAACCTTATTTTATCCTCTCTATTCGTAGACATATAACCAGGTGAAGTACATTTACCGTTACAATTTTGTCTTCCACATTTGTTACAAGTGACCACGAAGGCACGAGCTCTTCTTTTCATTGCACTACGACTGGTACCTGTTCCTGGTAAACCGACATCTTGACTAAAGTCACTCGGACGGATTTTCCCCTCTATTAACATTCTCACATCACAAGGGATACCAAAACGCATAAGAATCCACAACCGAGTAATTCTAGCCTTGTATTTCTTTCTGAGAATCTTTTGGGAGAGTGATGGGAAATACTTTCTCAGGTGTTGGTACTTTGGGTCCATGATGAGATGAAAGAAGAGTAAATAGAAAGGAAAAATTAAGATAGTAAATTGCAGAATCCTAGAATTCCTTCTTCTTTTAGAGGAAAAGAAGAATTTTTAATGAAAAAGAAGAGGATTTGCGATTTAGAGAGAAAATAACAAATTAAGAGAGAAAAAGTAAACTCGAAGAAATAAGCTCCTATGCACAGTAAACGTATATGTAAACAATGATTAAACCACTGTATATGACACGTATAGAAACCACGTGGGAGAGACAGTGTGAATCAAACTGATTTAAGATTTAAACTAGGCCCAAATGTTCTAAGTTGAAAATGGTCAGGTTGTTTCGGGCCTTAACACATTTAGAACGAGTTAAATAACAAACATAAAATTGAAAACCAATTCGTATGAATCTTAAACCCAATTCAAAGCCCACTATAGATAAAGTTAACTATAAACAACAAATCTAATTTAACGACAACAAGGATCTTCCTGAATGATATTTAAAATCATTTCATAACAACACAATCTTCCAGCAACTCAAAAAATTTTGTTTTAATCAAAACCTTATTGAACAAAGACACTTGATGTTACTACTTAAGAACATCTACAATCCCCACAATTCTACTCATACAATATATAATTTCCTCATATAACAAAACCTTAGGTAACCAAAAGATTCACTGATACACTTAAATACAATGTACGTAACGAAATATTCCAATTTTGAGATTCATGCATTCTAGACTTTACACAGTCTCAACAGACCAAAAGTCTAACATTTATCTCTCTCAAGATTCAATACCATGATTCCCAACTTATATCATATTCCTCAAATAAATAGAACTTTTAAGAAAAGTTATTGTCACTTATGTGCTCCATCGAATCCACACATAATCATTACTTAGGTTTGAATCAATTACGAAAAATTTGGCATATCTATGCCAAACTTTAAAATCAATAAATCAAGCCTTATATTTCTTATTGTTTTTCACGAGACAAAAGGCTATTAAATCCTCATATCTATACGAATTTCTCATCGTTTATACGAATTAAATATGCTTATAGATCCAAATATTATACGAATCTCTCATAAGCATTCTACTTATAAACTCATTCCATATAATTATCATTCCCTCATAACTATTAATACTTTCCTTCTATATAATTATTGTACTCATATAACTATTGATATTTTCATTCTATGGCCTTTCCATGTTACATCCTTCTAGACTGTATAAATCAATGTGAAGGTTCATTTTGATGATGACAATAAAAATTCAGCTTCAAAACCATCTCAAAAATATATATTTTTTAAAGTGGTGCTACACTCCCTAGGTTAACCGAACCTAGGCTCTGATACCAAAAATTCTGTAACGCCCCTATATGGGGGTTAACAGTTTTTAATGAGATAAAACAAAAATAAATAATAAAAGTAAAACCTTAAAAATAAAATTTACCCGGGACTTAAATGAAAACTCTCAACTCAAAAATAAAAATATAAACGATAAATAAACCACAGTTTTAAATGTAGCACCTTAAATTTAATAAAATAAACTGTTGTCATCATCATTTTAACCCTCAACACATTATAATACAGTCACAGAAAGTAACAATTGATGCTTACATTATCATGAAGAACATTCTCAACGATTGAAGCAGTCCCAATGTAATATAGTTACATCACTTCCTCAACTATATTTCTCGTAGCCACCTCACACTTAGTGAGTCCTAAAAAGATATAAACATAAGGGAATGAGCAACACTATGCTCAGTAGAGAAAGCCATTACTCACCTTTAGGTTTTTATCATTACCACATTAAAATCTGCATGGTCAGTAAGTCACATCATATTCTAGATTATGAGGTTTATTATGATCACATCTTATGGACACCGTAGTTAATCATTACCAAGTGTCATAATTACACATTTATACAAATATTACCAATCATCATTGTTCCTAGGTATCCATGTTAAATTGAGTATCACTCAACTCATCGAAACCCAAATGGGCGCACTTGATCACCCTATAAACATTCCAAGGGTGTTCCGGTGAGGGGACATCAAGCCCCGAGTCCTCACCAAATCGATTCCTGTACAGTGTGTTCTGGGACTTTCAACCCAAGGAAGCGTCATCACCTTCCCCCTATTTTACCTTTTAGGGTATTCATGCCCAAGGACGCAACCGTCGCCCTTTTCATGTCTCACAATTTCTCTATATTAAATCATTATTAATAGAGTTAATTTTCCTAACCATGCTTCTCAATTTATAACATATGTCAATTCATTATGTTCCTTGCCGTACAATACAAGACGAGTCCATGTCATAGTTTCATATGTGATACTCATATAATATCAGTTCAACATAGATATATATATATTGCGGCAAAACAATCAATTTTAATTCTATAAAAACCTCACAAAAGATGAGTAATAGAATCCCTACCTTTCAAGCTTATCAACAGTCTCTTAATCCTGGAATCAATTAACGTTAGCTCCATACTCCCTTGATCTTGAACTCCAAGCAAAGCAGATCCAGTTGTATCTCGCTGTATCTACGAAGCATCCTCTGTAGTGCTCCTCGAGCGACTATGAATGGCTAGGAATGCTTCCTAGAGATCATACATTCTTGAAAACGTCATTCTGGACTCCGATACTGCTGTTTGAATCGCCTCGATTCGCGTGCAGTTGGTACCGGATGATTTTCATCGGAGTGGAATTTGCTCGAACGGAGGTCACCATTGCATCCAAAGCATCGAAACGAGTCAGGAGGCGGTCTCGGATCTTCGATCGGAGGTCCGGATCACAAAATTCCAATTTAGCCTTTGACTGGCCGTTGACCACCGTTGACCGGCGTTGACCGACTTTGACCGTCGTTGACCGGCGTCAATCGGGGTCCGTTGGCAGCTGGGCTCGGGCCTACCCCCCCTAAATCGACCCTTCTGAGTCCAATGGCGGGGTCAATTTCACCCAATTCTGCCTCTAACATAGCGGGTCGTGAAGTACAACGTCGATAGAAATGGATGAGCTCCGATCTTGATTCTCCGACGATGGAAACCTGAAATTGGCTGAGGGCTTTTGCTACCCATCCTCCTATGAGCATTTCCCCTCATCCAATTTGAAGAAACGTGGCTGGGAAGAGCCAAAACGGAGGCTCCCGCGGCGGTTGACGGCGGCGTTGGCCGTTCTCCGGCGAAACCGGCTCCTTCCGTGCAATTGATCGAGGGGTTTTACTCCCCTTGATCCTCTGAACTCATTGGGAGGGGTGGTGTCAGTCACCTCCTCCGGCAAGGCGGAGTTCCACCATGGCGGCGGCGGCGCACGGCGGCAATAGGCGGGCGGAGCAATCCGGCGGTTGTTGAGATGCCACCAAGGGTGGGTTTTGTTCCTCTCATCACGGTGGTCGTGTAGGAACAAGAATCACGTCGATCGGACGTCGGACGGCGAAGATATCTCGTCGGAAAGAAATAGGTTTTGTCGCCACTTTGGGCGGCGCGTGTGGTCTCCTCCGGCGGCGTTTTGGGCGGCGCGGCACCTCGTTGGACTCAGCTCGTCGAGAGCTTTCCATTGGTGCGGGAGGTGTCGAAAACGGATGCCGAAATCTCAAACGATCTTTGAGGAGGAAGAGAGAAAATTCTAGAGAGAGAAAGAGGAGAGAGAAAGTGTCGAGTTTCTCTCAATTTTCTGATTTTTTTTTTTTATATATATATATACTAAAAAATTAATCTAATTACCTTAATACCCTTAGGAAAATAACGGGTGTCACATGCATGTGATGTTTGCAGACCGATGAACATCCGAGCACGAGGAGGGTATGAGTACTTCGTCACTTTTATTGACGATTACTCAAGATATGGGTATGTGTACCTAATGCACCACAAAAGTGAAACTTTTGACAAGTTCAGGGAGTTTCGGGCTGAAGTGGAAAAGCAATTTGGTAGACCCATAAAGGCACTTTGATCAGATCGAGGTGGGGAATACCTTTCTGATGAGTTCTTGGAACACTTGTTAGAGAATGGCATTTTATCCTATTTGACTGCGCCGGACACTCCGCAGCAGAATGGCGTAGCGGAGAGAAGGAATAAGACTTTGTTGGACATGATTAGGTCCATGATGAGTTATTCATCATTGCCTTTATCCTTTTGGGGATATGCACTACAAACTGCATGTTATCTTTTGAACAATGTGCCTTCAAAATCGATCCCTAAAACTCCTCACGAGTTGTGGACAAGTAGGAAGGCATCCTTAAACCATATTCGTATATGGGGATGTCTAGCTCATGTCCTGTTTAAGGATCCGAATAAGTTGGAAGCACGTTTGAAAGTTTACGTGTTTGTAGGATATCCAAAAGGGACTAAAGGGGGTTATTTTTATAACCCAAAGGAAAATAAAGTCGTGGTTTCAACTAATGCAACTTTTCTTGAGGAGAGTTACATGGACGACTTTAAACCTCGAAGCAAAGTGGTGCTTGAGGAGTTAAGGGGTGATTCGTTCACTCCGGAGGTTCCGAATGAAACCATTTTGATCGGTGTAGAAAAACCAAACAAACCTGAACAACAACCTCAGGGGCTTCGGCGTAGTGGGAGGATCGGGCGTCAACCTAAGAGGTATATGTTCAATGGGGAGGTCTTCTTGGCTGAACCGGATGAACATGACAGGGATCCTTATACTTACGCAGAAGCTATGAAGGATGTTGATTCAAGACTCTGGACAGAGGCCATGAACATAGAGATGAAGTCTATGAGACTAATCAGGTCTGGGAGCTTGTGGATCTTCCCGAAGGGGTAAAACCCATAGGGTGTAAGTGGATCTACAAGAGGAAAAGAGGAGTGGATAGAAAGGTTGAAACCTTTAAGGCTAGACTGGTAGCTAAGGGTTATACGCAAAAGGAAGGAATCGATTATGAGAAAACCTTTTTGCCTGTAGCCATGCTTAAGTCCATCCGGATTCTCTTGTTCATAGCTGCCGCTCTTGACTACGAGATTTGGCAGATGGATGTCAAGACGGCTTTTCTAAATGGCTATCTTGATGAGTCCATTTATATGGAACAACTAGACGGTGTTCAAGGTCGCGGGTCAAGAGGGTAAGGTTTGTAAGCTGCTAAAGTCAATTTATGGACTTAAGCAGGCTTCTCGTTCTTGGAACATAAGATTTGATCAAGTGATCAAGACTTATGGGTTCTCACAAAACGTGGATGAACCATATGTTTACAAACACATTAAGAATGAGAAAGTGGTTTTTCTACTGCTCTATGTAGATGACATTTTGCTAATAGGCAATGACGTTGGGGCATTGTCATCGGTCAAATTATGGTTGACCAAGTAGTTTGACATGAAGGACTTGGATGAGGCTAATTTTATTCTCGGTATCCAGATCTTTCGGGATAGGAAGAACAAAATGATAGCTTTGTCTCAGGCCGGCTACATAGATAAAATTCTCAGGAGGTTTGCAATGTAGGATTCCAAGAAAGGTGGGCAACCATCTAGGTCTGGAATTACTCTTTCTAAGAAAGAGTCTCCAAAGTCTTATGAAGAAAGAGAATACATGAAGAAGGTGCCTTATGCTTCGGCAGTGGGTAGTTTCATGTATGCCATGCTTTGCACACGACCGGATATTAGCTATGCGGTCGGGATTGTAAGTCGATTTCAGGCGGATCCAGGACCGAACCATTGGGTTGTGGTAGAGCATATTTTCAAGTACCTAAGAAGGACTCGAGGGTATATGTTTGTGTATTCGGGTAAGGACTTGACTCCTTTAGGATACACTGACTCGGATTTTCAATCCTGTCTGGATTCTAGGAAATCGACTTCAGGGTTTGTGTTTACTCTAGGAGGCGGTGCCATCAGTTGGAGAAGTGCGAAGCAAGATTGCACTTCGGATTCAATGATGGAAGCCGAGTATGTGGCGGCTAGTGATGCTTCGAAAGAAGCAGTGTGGCTCCGCAAGTTCCTTGGGGACCTTGAGGTAGTTCCTGGTATGGATAAAGCGGTATCACTGTACTGTGATAATGCTAAGGAACCAAGATTTCACAAGAAGAGTAAGCATATTGATTGGAAGTATCATGTGATAAAGGACTTCGTTGAGGGCGGGCATGTCACGGTGTGCAAGATTACGTCAGAGGACAATTTAACTGATCCATTTACGAAGACACTTACTGGGAGAGTCTTCAAGAGGCATGTGAAAGCTATAGGGATGCAAAATTTGCTGTATTTAGTCACTTAGTGCAAGTGGGAGATTGTTAGACATGTATGCCCTAAGGAGTAAAATGTAATACGTTTTTGGAGACATTTTTTTATCAATAAAGAATTTATTCATTTATATATACCAAATCTTGTCCTCTTTACGTTCATATTTGTTGAATGTATGTTAAGCAAACAATAGTCTGAGACTGTCAGTCTAAACCTTAAGAATTGGGCATATGATGGACTGATTATGTGAAAGACACGATTCTTAAGGTGACGGTCTAAAACATATGATCCGCAATCGAGGGAATAAAGTTGGGCGCTTTATTCATGTAAAGATTGTTATGTTGTCTATATCCCTTTTGGGAGATGGTTTGTCTTGACCATCGGAGTTGGACTCCGTGAATAGAAACATTGGCACGTTGTCATAGGTGACGATGTGTTGGATCGGGACATAAAGTGAATTGATTTGGATTAATAATTCTGTCTCAGCAAATCGATTCACTTTAGACAATCATTTGTATTGTATCTTAATCCTAAGATGAATAGTGGGCCCGTTGTCTCGACTTGTGTCTTTTGATGTATCAAAGGGTGACACCCACATCTCAATAGTGGTATGCATGCCGGTACGTTGGAGGCATGACTCTTGATAGCGTAGACTTGTTATTCATAAATATGGAATCCATAGCTCCTCTTTAGGAGTAATGATATCCTCTTATATGCGTTATCCTATAATTGGAAAACTGGAGCGCTCAACCATTTGGATACATAGGTGTAACCGAATGGTATACTATCTTTGGATAGTAAGTTTTCTGATGGTGAGACAATGGAACGTAAGATAAAAATAATCAGAAAGGTAAGACAGAACTTATCCTTAAGCCAATTATGGATTTTCATATGGGGATACGATACACTATGATATGTCATTGAAACTTAGCTATACGAGCTTCGTAATTCTATAAAGTTTGAGAGTGCAGCTCCAAGCTTTTAGTGGAGTAGCGTTGGAGTTGATAATTGTGAAATGTATATCTGGGATTTTGGGTTTCGTAATTATCGTGAGCTTGAACTTTATAGGTCCATTTTGGTCCCCTTTGCTAGCTCACAAAATCTTGTAACGACACGGCGTCCTTTTTCAATAAATTGTGACTTATGTCAGATTTATCAGATTGGTTTAAAATTTGGAAGAATTAAATAATTCATGTCTGTTTATCAGTTGAATTAATTTTGTAAGAAATTAATTTAAGATAAACTTGTTGAATTATTGGGATAAAATAACTCTTGTCTGTTTATCGGTTGATTTAATTTTGGATAAATTAGATCAAGATAAACTTGTAGAATTATTGTGAATTGATTTATTTTCTTAGAGATTATCTTGATAAAGTTTGTTTTGATCAGATAACTTTTCTATTGGGTTATTTGAATTAAAATTGAGACTTTATCCTATAGAATCTCGGGTGGAAAATAAAAGATTCGCGGAGATATTTTCGTGGGAGTTCAGCCTGCCAAATGACGTGTTTGGCCTGCCGATGGGGCCTGTTCGGCTTGCCGATCAGCGAGTGATAAGAGTACGCATTTTTACACGGATCTTATCAGATATTGATCCGAACTTGATTCTGTTTCGAGTTTTTGAGACCTAATCTGATAAGGACTGACCCCAGGACCAATAGCTATAAAAAGGGAGTGAGTCTCATGATTTACTCAGATCAATTGAGAGATTAAGAGTGATACTCTTCTAATGAGCATCTGAAAACTCCCTGAGAGCTTTTGTTCATAAATCACGAACACTAGCTTTGGGTTCTCTCTATTGGTTAGAAGGAGAGTCACCGGTGGAAGAGCTGTTCGTGTGAGCCCACACTGACTCCGGTTGTGGATAGAGAATAGCAAAGAAGACCAGTTAGTTGAGGCTCTTCTAGAACGTTACTTCTCTACACAGGTTGCGGAGGTTCTTCGGCACACAAAGATTAGTAAGGCCTGTCTAATTTAGACATATAGCATATCAAACTTGTGTTTTGGAATTACTCTGATATATAAAATTTTTAAAATTTCGCTGCGCATTGTTTTTCCAACAATGACTACATCCAAAAATTACAAGTAAAATATAACAAATGAAAATATAGTTTTACATTTACCAATTAGTTGTCCCCAAGATCTTTGTCAACAAAATCATCAGTAAAATCCGAAGCATCAAAGTGTGTTAAATCATCTATAGGATCTAAATGTTTAACAAAATTTACTTTTTTTTCTTTCCCTATTGGGGATGCGTTACAAAGCTTACATAGATGTTCTGGTGTTCGAAAAACTCGGGATCAATGCCTTTTAGTACACATCTATAGCAAGAATCTTCAAGATTCTTAAAAGAATTTTCACGAATATTTTTTCCTTTATCATATCTTCTTTATGATGCTTCTTTTGGATTGTGTGGTTTTGTGTAAGGCAAAAACTGCCTTAACCACGTCCCCGACCATGACCACAACCACGGCTATGACCACGACCACGCCCACATCCATGGCCACAACCATGATTATGTCATCGTCCAAAATTTTCAATACTTGTAGCATTTGCTTCTGGAAAGGCTACTGAACTTGTAGGACGAGACTGATAATTTTTTTTATCAAAAGTCATTATTTTTTTATGCTACCAAAAGAGAAAAATTAGTTCAAAATATTTTTTAGAACCACACAATTGATATTGTTATTGTAAGATTTTGTAGGATTCATGAAATGTGGAGTAAGTCTTTTTTAATATTTTCTCATTAGTAATTTTTTCCCCATAAAATTTTAATTGTGAAACTTTTCTGAACATAGCAGAGTTGTAATCACTGACTTTTTTAAAGTCTTGAAATCACAAAGTGTTCCATTCATCATGGGTTATAGGAAGTATAACTTCCTTTTGATGATCGAATCTTTCTTTAAGATCATTTCATAATGCACTTAGATCTTTCACAGTGAAATATTCGCATTTTAAACCTTCATCAAGGTGTATACGAAGGAAAATCATAGCTTTTACTTTATCTTATGATGATGTAGTATTGCCTTTTTTGATTGTCCCCAAGAGACTCATTGACTTAAGATGCCTTTTTACATCAAGAATCCAAGGCATATAATTCATTCCCATGATATTTAATACAATGAGTTCAAATTTTGCAAGGTTTGCATGGTGATAACTATAAGAAATGTAAAAGTAATTAGAATTAAGACTTTATTTATTCAAAGCATAAGTAGTACAAGCATTACATATCATTGAAGTACATAGCAATCATTAAAAGAGGAATAACTATAAACATTATCGCTACAAAAAAAAGTTGTAATTCAACTGGAGACAGATTGAAATAAGAGGAATAATGACTTGGATAATAATAGCTGTAATGAGAAATATTATAACTATGTTAAACATTTTATGAAAACTTTAATTATAGATAATTTCTATAGAGGGGATAAGATATTAAGGAGAATAAGAAGTGATATATAAGAGTTAAAAATTTACTAATTTATAGAACAAAAACTAGTTGTTATTTAGCTGTTTATTACAGTTGGAATAGTGTTATAACCGTTAGAATAACACAAAGATGGTATTACCCTTGATTGATATTTTAAGAAAAATACAAAACCATATATGATAACAGTAACATATAAACGAATACATAAAAGGCCGACCTGATAGAGTGTGGTGCCAATAGTGTCTAGAGATGTTATGTAATGAGAGAAGAGAGAGAAAGTTAAGGTTGGGTTTTTTTGGGAATTGTTATTTATGAGTTTATCAGTGATAAATTAAACACTGATAAACTCGATAAATAGTGTGACGTTAGAACTAATGGCCTTTTTTTTCCATTAATTAAAATTGTCGACACAAGTCAAGAGGTCTTCATTAGGCTGAACATTAACAAATTTGATTTCCATCCCAAAATATGTATTCCAAAAGTAAAAAACAATTACCGGACTATATATTCCCTGTCCCCCACCTGCCATAATATACCTTTGACAAAATGGCTCTCCCATTGGAGGAATAAAATCCTCACGAGCTGTTAGAACTGGATTTGCTTGACAAGAACAGTTACTATCACGTTTAAATTTCTTCTTTGAAGTGATTCTCAAAGCATTCCTTGATTGATATTAACAATAATGTTCCTGATGTAAGACCAGGATAGAGATAGAAAAATAGAATTAAAAAAGAGAGAGAGAGAGAGGGAGAAATAGAACCACCAGAGATACAGGAGCGAAAAGAGAATATCTAAGAAGAGAACAAGAACTCAAGAGGAAAAAAAACCAATTCATTTATAAACCATTCTATCAATTGAATTACAAAGTACATGTCAATATCGACAACAATGGAACTTATAGCAAGAGAAAAATCTATCGACTCTAAAAAGCGTGAAGGTCCAAGTCCTCTACGTTAAAATGGCTCATTTGATTCATTCATTATTTATCCTACATTCTCGTTTTGTTGGCGGTTTAAAATTCCCTATTTATTCATAGGTAAGCTCAATAAATAGAAAACTGAACCAAATAAAATAAGGAGAGTTCAGAATGTGAAACATAACTAAGGAAGCGAAGCAAGCTTTCTCATGTCATCTCATGAATATTCAACAGATTCAGAAGCAACCAGAAGTTTCTCAAAAGAATTTCTTTGGTTTACAGAATTCTAGTACTACCCAGTAGCTATGAAAGGGAAAAAGTATTTTTTTTTAACTCCTAATAAAAGATTAATTTCAGAAATGCTCCCTAAACTCCGCACTGTAGTTCAACATACTTCCGAATTTTTGAAAGGGTTCATTTCCCCCCTGAAATATGCACCCTAGTGGCTAGTTCAAAACACCCTCTCTGTTTACAAATAAATATAAAAGAACAATGAAATGTACTACTTATAATTTTATAAATGCCACCCGAACTTGGTTTGAAGTCAACTTGTCCCCTAAACTATTGATTTTTGTGTCAACTTGCCCTTGAGTTTTTAAAAGATCGGGGTGCAGAGTGACACAAAATCAACAGTTCATTGGGCATTTATGAAATTACATTAGTTTCAAGGGTGTTTTTAACCACTTGACATATTTAGGGAGTGAAATAAAGCCTTTTCAAAATTCGAGAAGCATGTTAAACTAGGGTACATAGTTCAGGGGCATTTATGAAATTAATCCCCTATTAAATCAGCTCAAACGGTTCATATAACACTTATGACTGGAAACAAGGGCAAAAGCAACAACACTCTTAACATTCTTACATAAAAATTTTGAAGAATATGGACTGAAAAGTTCAGATGTACAAGAAGAATCCATAAGGGCAAAGCTTCCATAAGATGGATCATCGTCTATCTTTATTGAAAATACAGTTCACATTATGGCAAAAGCCTGTAGCATGCTTATGTAAATGGCTAGTAGGAATGTTGTGCCAATACATATTAGAGACTAATACGTCTGCTTTCTTACCTCTGGCAGGTGAATAGTTATGGAAGAACAATAAGAGGCTCCAGCCCTTTATCCTTGTCTCAAGTTTTCATAATGCAGAACTCTCTTCACCATCTTTTCTTGTGGTGTCTCCATTTTTACTTCTTCACACACTTAAGAGCAACACTCTGAACTTTAACGAAAATCTGCTTCATCTAACCACTCCTCCACTTCCCACTCATCTCCTGCGCCATTTTTGATTCCCTAATTGACTTAAGAAACCAAGAATCTATTATCTTAAACTTGGAGCAGATATCATAACAACTATTTTCTGACAACACTTGCTAACTTTACCCACTTGGACTAAATGAAATTGGTACTAGAGTATTGAATCAACTGATAGAAAAGAATGCAAGTTGCAATAATAAATCACGAGTTTTGCATCATATTCTGATAATCTTGTGGCTGAGAGTCAAACTTCCACAAGACAGTTTGTATTCCTAGAACATCAACAGCTTCAAGGAACATTGTACAACGAAAACTTCAAGCAGATACCGGGTCAAGAAATAAAACAATACACCCAGCATTACAGACACTGGAAGGGCGGGCAAAGCTTTCTGGTACAAAGCCAATAGCATCAAAGTGATGCCAAGACCAGCTATAATAGCGAGGTAGCACGCATAAACCGTCATGTAGTCATACATTGCTGCCCTCCCAACCAACACGCTGTAGAAGATGAAGTCCCCTAGGCCAAGCTTGATTGCCCCAGACGACCCCAACCCCATTCCCTCCAGCAACAAATTCTCATCGGACACAGCACTTTCCCGTTCAACCCATGGGACATTCATTCCACGGTTGAGCAATGGAGCAACAAGCTCTGCATCCCTCTCCACAACCCGCCCCTCCTCAGCTATCGCCAAGCTTGCACCGCTATCTCCAGAATTAGAATCTGAAATACCATCAGTATTTGGATTGGAACCTGATACATCATCCTCATTATCAACTAAAACAGAATTTTCATCCAAATTCGGGTTAGCTTCTGTATTCAGATTCTCATTCCTCCTTTGTCTCCACACCCGCCTTTGAGACACACCACCACTTATACCGGAATCATTATAATTCACTGGCCTAGCCTCATAAACCAAAGCAGGGATATCTTCGTCCCTGGATATTGCAAGCTCAACCAAGAGTCTCAACGGTCCGATGGGCAACAAAACCGCAGCGAGATCATACAATGCCATGGCAACCAACAGAACCCAAGTCGTCCATTCAGGCAAAAGAGTAAACCAATAGGCTACCAACATTCCAATAACAACTAAATACCCTTGAGTCACAACAATTGCCATTTTTGACATGAAAACAGCCAAAACACCCACCACAGCAAAATTAAACAAAGCTACAAAAAATGTAATGCAATCAATTGGGATGCTAAAATCTTCAGTCAGAAATAGGGCAATTTCACCTCCCAAAAACCCCAAAACAACAAAGGCTGAAAAGCCCATGTAAAGTTTCAAGAACTTGGTGCATCTGAGATAGAAAAGCAGTACTAAAACGAATGTGACCACAGTAACAACTGCCACAAAAGCAAGGGAGTTTAAAAGGGCACCTACGAATTTGTCCCAGGTCGTGTCCGAGGTTGTTTCTGAGTAGGCTATGGTGGCTATTGAGCTAACTGTTGTTGTCGAGGAATCCAAGGTGAGAATGGATACTAAAATGACCACCATGAACATGCAGATTGAGACTGGGGTTATGATCCTGATGATCTCTTCGCCTAAGGACTCGAGAACGCTTCTGGGTCTTGGATTTTGGGCCATTGGGTGCTCGAGGATTGGATCAATTTTGGTTCTTGGTGGTGTTTCCGATTGATGGGTCTTCGAATTTTTTGGTCGGAGCGGTTGGAGTGGGAAATTTCGGAGATTTTGGCAACTATACACCAATTTCTTGCTTACTGTCGAGTCATGAATTTCAACCGTTCCCCTTGGCTACCCCGATAAAAAAAGAGAGATGAAGGATTAGACTTTTCTACTTGATTGTACATTTCAACCGAATAATTTTCCAACAAATATAAGTTTTTTTTTTACATATTTACCCCTTAAACTATTTATATTTTCGTAATTAAGTCCTTGCATTATTTTCTGTGACAATTGAGTTTTTAAACTTAATAAAGTGTGACAATTAAGTCTTAATCACAATCTTCCTTCAAAATTAGGATGAAAACAATCATATAAAACTCACTTGACCCATTTAGAACACATGTGCCCCTTATTTGCCGATGATAAAAGTCAAATATGTTTAATTTTATACCCAAAAAAGGTGAAAAATTATATATATATATATATATATATCATTGTTAATTTTTTATAACAATTTTGTTGGCTTATATGTCTATTTTAATCATTGTAGTGCTTAAAATTCTGTTTCTTCTCTTCGACTTGGGTCATGTATGTTTCACGTGATCGTTTCCATTTTAATTTTAAAAAATGTTTGTAATTAAGGACTTAATTGCACACTTAGCTAAATTTAGGGACTCAATTGCTACAAAAAAGCTTAACTACTATGTTAAAAAAAGCCTAAAGCTTAAGAGGTAAATGTGCCAAAAACCCTAAATATGCACTTACTTCACTTTGGTCCCTCTTATTCATTTTGAAAAGTTCATGTACAATGTTGCTTATAAAATATACAGTTTTAACTCCTCTATTAATAAGAGTCAATTAAATAAATATACTTTATAATTTTAATTATTTCTCTATCTTCCTATGCTTTTAGAAACTACAAAGTATCATTTAAATTTAAGAAAATTATTTTAATTTTTTATCCTTGCCTATTTTATAAATTGAAAAAAATAGACGAAACAATATTACCACACTTAGACACAATTTATGAAAATATTTAATAGATTTAATTAACATAAAATCCTTAAAATAAAACATTAAATGTCAAACAAATATCCTGACATTTTTAAAAAACTATTAAAATATTTTTATGATTTAAACTCAGTTTACTTAAGGGTATCCTTGCCTTAAACTTTTATTTTTTGTTAATGTACAGCTTTACAATGTATGAAAGTGAAACAAGTTTTTCAAATTTAAAAGACATTTTTCCAGTTTATAAAACATAGTGATAAATTGAGATGTAATTAAAAGGCCTTGTTGTTTGGAAAATAGCAAATTGGTACCCTATAGTTTTTGAAAAAAAAAATCAATTTGGTACTTGAACCCTTATTTCATGATGTGAAATGTGAAATTTCCTACTTACCCTTTAATTAATGAACCCCAAATTAATTTTGTAACGTAATAGAAGAATCAAAATAAAAGAGTAAACAAAACTCATCATAGAAAATCATATATGTAGATTTATTTGTTTTTTGGGTATTGTTTCTATTCATTTTCTTTTATAGTTTAAACAAAATAATTTAGGGTTTCCTTAAAAAAAAAATAATACGAGGTTCATTAATGAAAGGGCAGGTAGGAACTTTCACGTCATAAGGCACGAGGTGAGGATGCTAAATTGATGCTATTGGAAACTACATGATATTACTTTGATATTTTTTTAAATATTAGGGTACCAACCATTGTATTTCTCGGGTACCAACCATTGATATTTCTCGGGTACCAAAATGATAATAATCCTAATTAAAACTATAAGGTATAGTTTTGTAATTAATCACATTAATATATTCCCTATTTTTTAGGAAATTTAAAAAGAAAATCCATAAAATACATTTTTTTTTTTGCTAAATCTCTTGTTTTTCTCTATGTTTATTATAATCTAAAAAATATACCTCATGTTTTTGAACCATTCTAACAATATCTCTAAGTTTTTTTTTTAAGTAAAATATAACCTTTTAATTGGTTAAATTGTTGTGAATGACATAAATCTCCTTAATGATCAATAATTAAGCATTATTTTAAGTACCAATAATTAAGAAAAAGTGAAAAAATCAATAAAATAAACTATATTTTGTTAAAAAAAAAAGAAGCTTGGGTCAATTAGAAAACTACCGCTTCTAGATATGTGGAATTCAAAAATACCTATTTTTTTTAAGTCTCACAAATTTACGACTTTTGACAGATGAAATCCCAAACCTCACCTTTAAACCTTAGCCTCCTTCTCTCCTTTTCTTCCCCAACCCTTCTCTTACTTCAGCGTTGGAGATCTGCGAACTTGTTGTCGACAATCTCTTCCCCTTTGAGCCTCCCATCTCCTCATTGTACAAGCACCTATGAGCATGACATTGACATGAATGGAGACGATAATCATAAGACGGACCAGCCAGATAGAGAGTTCCATCAATGAAGTCGAATGTAAGTGGAGTAGGATTTGACGCCGACTTCATGCACTGAAGGAGTTGCACCGGCCAACGGCTTCCCTCGAGCAAGGAAACAGCATCTAGCGTGAGCGAAATAGGCATCTAGCATTAGGGATAATAGTGTTTCTAAAGTGGGGTTGATTTTTAGATTAATAGAATGTTTCGAAATATA
Source organism: Artocarpus heterophyllus (assembly GCA_025403435.1). Lineage (NCBI taxonomy): Eukaryota > Viridiplantae > Streptophyta > Magnoliopsida > Rosales > Moraceae > Artocarpus > Artocarpus heterophyllus. The sequence continues at coordinate 14,299,689 of CM046345.1, read as the reverse complement.
GATAGAAATATAAAACTGTAATATATGAGAGATTTACACCGTAATATATAAAAACTTTATATAATAATAATTAAAATTAATAAATTTTAACTAAATTGGCAGGTAATTTTCAAATTACAAACAAAAGTGACACTATCTTCATTAAGAATAAAAAAATAAAAAAGGCGCTGATGTTAATAACTCTTCTAGAATTGAAAGGATATTTTAGAAGCCAAAAATTCCTCAGCAGTCACAAACAAAAAAATGACTGCCCAATCGAAACAACACACGCCACAGTCCAACGGCTCCGCAAATACCTCCGACCTCACCATTGCTCTTCCCATCCAACGGCTGCCACAACCCCACTTACGATCTAACGGGTGAAATTTCCTAATGCATTCCCTATATAAACTTTCTCTCTCTGCCCTTCGCCTTCATAAACCCTACCCAAATCGAAGGTTTTAGGGTTTTTGTCTGTACCTGAATCAGAGTGAAAGAACGAGCTTTTCCGACAAGGTACGCTTGGAAGAAGAATCTCACAGGTCATTTCTCTTTCGATTTCTCTGATCATTTATTTTTCTACTTCTTTTCCTTTCATTTCAATTCTATTTGTTTGAGTTTTTGCTTGGACTTTGGGGATAAAAAAATGATCGCTTATTTTTATTATTGCCTGCGATTTTTTTAATTTTTTTTGGTTTTCAAGATCGGTTTGGTTTGTTCTAAAGTGAGGGAAAAAAAGCGGAAGTTTTGAATTTTTTTGATTCTTGCGTTTTATGGTTCATGGAGTTTTTGGATTCATCATATGTTCAAATGATTGCGCTGATTGTTTTCTTGCTTTTGGATTATTTGGTAAAGAAGTTAGAGAGCTGTGCCGAAATGGTTTTCTCATATATCATCCTTACCTGTTTGAATTGGTTTTGGGATGTGAATATATCATCCGTGAAAGTTATTTCTGTTGGTTTTGGTATTTTATTTCCTTCGTTTGGTTAATATTAGTTTAAAGATAAAGCCTACCTAAGAAATGGTTATTCGTATATAGTATGCTTGAAATAGTTTTTTGGGTTTCATCATTTATTATTTATTATTTATATGGGGGTGTTTTTAAAATATTTTGGTGGAGAATGGAGTGCCGAGCTCTGTTTTAACTCGGTTGAAGATTTTAATTTTGTGGTTTTCTTTAGGTGACTGTGATGGCTTTCTTAAGTAAAGTTGGGAATATCCTAAGACAATCTGCAGCGAAGCAGGTCAGCTCTGAAGCGTCTCCCTTCAAACTCCCTATTTTCCAAGCGATACGATGCATGTCTTCTGGGACAAGTTCCAAACTTTTTATTGGAGGTGAATTTCAATTTTTGTTTTTCGACTTCCATGTATCACTGCTTTCCATTTTTGTTTTTGTGTTTGGACTTCTGATTTTCTTTTTTTATTGCAGGTCTTTCGTACGGGACAGATGAGCCGAGTCTGAGGGAAGCTTTTGCAAAATATGGTGAAGTTGTTGATGGTAGGTCATTAGCTATTGTGTTGATTTTGAGTTATAGATGGAAGATTACTGGTGTTTACAATTATCAGCACGTGCTTTTGTTGTTTTCTACTCGCGTGTGGGTGATCTTGGTGACTTGTTAACACCTTTGATCTCACATAAATATGATTCCCTGCTATTTACGTGCATGGTCTGAGAATTTAGGTTAGAGTCTTTGTAACGCTGTTTATTTATTTTCACATCTGGCCCATGCTGTTTTATTTGGAAGTGCAAGTGATATATCATATGCTTAATCTGTTTACTTAGTTTTTTTGGACTGATTGACCTTATAAATGGTGCAGCAAGAATTATCGTGGATCGAGAAACTGGTAGATCCAGAGGATTTGGGTTTATCACCTACACTTCGAGTGAAGAGGCAAGCAGTGCTATCCAGGCTTTGGATGGACAGGTACTGAAAATTCTTCTCTATTTCTCAGAATAGCAATAGGTTGATCGCGGGTGATGAGTGTCTTTTTTGTTGTTCTACGTCCATTGTGCAACTTTGTGTTTTATTATTTAAATATGTTTCAAATACTAGAAACATCGAAAATCATTCATTCCAGATGTTTTTCATCCCAGATTTGTATGTTTTTCTAATCCTAAGGCTTGTGTGCCTGAGTCATTTTCAAACTTCTCCAGTGTGGCTTCGGAGTACTCACGACCGGTTGTGTTATCTTCTTCTTGACCATTTAGGAGTGCTTACATGATCCATTACATCATACATATATCTCATCTATATATTCTGGCAGCATATCACAACGTTACATTTGTTTGATTCTCACCTTCAACAAATGAAGAACTGGAAATTTAATTGATAATGCCTAGATTATTTCATTGACAGTCTTAGCTCTGGAAAGGCTATTAAATATAGAAACAAAGATTATTCCTGCTGTTTCAAGTCATATGAATGGCTGCTAACTAGTCTATGGATCATTTACCTTAGTCCTTGCTATTACATTTTGCTGACTCTGCTATTTTGGGCAAAACATTTGTTCTCCTAGGAACTTCATGGTCGCCGTGTAAGGGTGAATTATGCTACTGACAGGCGTAATAGCTTTGGAGGCAGCGGCGGCGGTGGCTACGGTGGCGGCGGTTTTGGTGGTGGCTACGGTGGTGGTAGCTATGGAGGTGGCGGCTACTCTGGAGGTGGTGGAGGCTATAGCGGTGGAAACTACAATTCTAATTACGGTGGTGGCAGCTATGGTGGAAGTTCAGGGGGCTTCGGTGACAGTAACTATGCAGCAACTGGTGATGCTGGAGGCTATGGCAGTAATACAGGGAATTACAATGTTGCTGGTGGTGCTGATGGCAGCAATAACTTTGCCAGTGGCCTTGGTGACAGTGACAACTTTGCCGGTGGTGTTGGTGGCGGTGGCAGTTTTGGTGGTGGACATGATGGAAGTTCCGGGTCAGGGTTTGGCGGTGATGGTCAATTTACTGGCAGCAGTGGAAATGATGCCGCCGATAGTGCATTTGGCGATAATAACCAGGATGGTCAGTTGGAAGAAACTTTCAGGGATGATGATGATGCTGACTTTGCCAAAAGAGCTTGAAAAAAAGAGTACGGGAAATGATGCATATTGCTTGTTTTAAATGCCAAGTAGATTGTTCCTTTTTTCTTTATCCCCCTTGACTCTTCTTTTTAGCTTTTCAGGGTCTTATATTCCCCCTATTACCGAATTGTTGCATCTTTATTTGTGTTTTTGGCTCTTGGACCTGGATTTTGGATGCAGTTTTTACCTTTTTCTCAATTATTAAACCTGAAATTCTCAAATAATTGTATTTCAAGGGGTATGCCCTTTCGCTGTGTCCTGAAGACGTCCATTGTTTTGTGCAAAAAGTGTCATCTTTTTATAAGCTGTTGTAATCAACCTTTTTTGTTTTTGGTGGAGCAAGTCTATCGAAAATTCATCCAGAGCCATTTTGTAGGGAGAGTTTTGCAACTTAAAAGTGTCAGAGCCTTGGCCTAAAAGTACAAATATTTGACGAGCTAATGGCTCCTTTCAAATGAAAAGGAAGAAAAGGAAAAAGCTTCTGGGAAAATGAGTAGAATCTGTTTATATATCCATAAAAAGATTAATAGGGTGTTTGGAATGGTGGTGGGAACCAGTGATGGGAACCACTTTTACTGTAGCATATGAGAGTTTTATAATGTAGCATATTTTTTTATTGTTACTGTAGTATGTGAAAGCTTTACACTGTTTATAACTGAGATTGTGGTGGAAACTGAGTGGTTCCCACCACTGCCAAACACCCCATAAGAGAAATTGTAGAGGCTTAACCAATTCATTGAATTCTGTGGCGTATTTATGAATCAGAAGTCTAACAAGTTTTGCCAGATGCACCGAAGGACCAAAAACACAGTTGAGACGAATAGGAGTAACAACATAAAGAGATATTGGCTATGAGATGAAGAAATAGTATCCGCTTCTGTGTACATACGTGGCAAAAATCAGTACTTTTTTTCGTCTAAAAGCTCATTTTCATCCAATGAAAACAGCAGCCTTTGTGCATTCAAAACAACAGGAGAGCCTTTCTTGGTTCTCTCCACAATCTGCTTTATCAATTCCTTCTCCATCTCATCCTCACAATCACTAATCTCGTCTCCACTGTTGGAGGTGTCGTTTGATCCAAGAACTAAGGAAATATGCTCTTCCTGCATTCTTAAACTGTTGGGAAACGATTCACATGGCGACTTCTCTTCAGGGATTGCGGAATGAGAGTAATGAATGTCTTCGTAGATACTGCGAGGTGAATCCTCTTCCTCTGAGTCACTCATCTTCATCAGTTCTTCACAAGCCTCGTTGTAAGCATCAAGAGCTTCCCCCGATAAATTCATGACTACAGGAGGATGAGTCATGGATTTATAATCTTCTCTAGCAATTGGACTTTCATGCGTTGACAAATATCTTAGTCGGCCATTCGAGAACTCTCCCCGATTTTTACGCCCAGATTCCATAATCTGTATCTTTCTCTGGCTGTTCTGAAGTGCAGTCTCGAGCTCATTCACACGTTCTTCGAGTCTTGATTGAATGACCTCATGCAGGCGCAAGCTAAGCTCTGTTGGAGAAACTGCATAGTTTCCTGAAAGATGTGTTGTGGAGGTGCTGGCCTCATCTTTGTTTGACTTAGATTGAGCAACATCTTCTTGTCCGAGCATGTCAACTCTCAACTCACCTTGAGCAAAATCCGCTACAAAGTCTGGGTCAAGCTGCAAAAATTTTGAGCTCTGTTAACACTCTCTGTTGTATCATTACCAGCAGATTACGTCTCATTTGAAGGACACAAAAACAAGGAATGTCTTGGCCATCTTGCAAGAAACAATAAACTGATGAAGTGTTCTTGTTTGATTTCATTGATGTTATCCCGATTATTGCCTTCAACGATATGAAAGAATATAAAATGTAAGTTTCACGGCCCAAAAAACACATAAATGTTGCAATCGTCCTCCTGCCCCAGACAGAACATCATGCACTTTTCGGCGAACTTAGAAATCCATACAACAGTTTTTGTGTGTGTACGTGTATCCTACTTCTTTCCGTGCATGACAAGAGCACAAGATCACAACTTTGAAATGATGAAAAGTTATGACACATAGGATCATGCTTATTGACGTAATATAACTTTAATATTTAGTCTGGTTACATGAGAACAAACCAGAGAATTGCCCTCACCACAGGTTACCCCGAGATGGATCATAAGGATTCCAAAGGGACAACAGTTTAGACTCAGAGGAGTCACTACTCACTAAGGCGCATAGGCACACAACTTGAGCGAGCTAAGTTGGCGTCAACGACATGTTTTGGAATCTAAGGCCAAATCTGAGAGTGGCCAAGAGACAAGTGTTTCTTCAGAGGTGGTAAGACCATGCATGTAGCTAATACAAGTGCCGGTGGGGTGATGGTCCGTTACCAAGAGAACAAACCACGATATCTAGGTTTGGAAACTTTTGGCAGTGGAGATAAATTGATTATCTTCAAGGATCCAATATATATATATATATATTATCTAAAGATTCAACAAAGTAATTTCTTCCTTTTTTAAGAAAGGATTTAAAACATTTTTACGTTCACTAATATATTAACTACACACGATTGATGGTACCAACAAGAACGAAGAAAAGAACTCCATAACCAAGGTTCTTAATATTAGAGTTGCTGTGGACTATGGCATGTTAAAATCTTACAACTGGAAGGTATTCCATGGACGCTACAACTCTTAAAATAGAAGCTATTCCATAAATGCTGCAACTCTTAAGACCATATTAAATTAGTAGTTAAAAGAACCAAGGAAAGTACTGACATAGTCATGCCAGCCTGCAATGTTGATGTTAAGTTAAATAATCAAGCTGTGGCTAAGTAAGCATATAAATGAAACTTTTAAGTTTAGATGCTTTACCTCAACAACCCCAGATAATCTTCTCTCCAGAGTCGATGCATTCATATTCAGGCCCAGCCTCTCTAATTCAGCTTCAAGTTCTGCCTCAATTTTACTTATTGATTCCGAATTCTCATCCACTTTCTGACAATGTGAATCTTCACCCTCATCTCCGGTAGAGTTGTAAATATTTTGACCAGAGGGAATTTTGTTCAGGACCCTTTTAGAACTGGAAGTATCACATGCATCCTGCGATTCATAATTCTCATTCGCCAGCTCTTTCACCGTCAATGAATCTTTCATCTCAAGTTCCTCTTGTAAATCTTGAACCAAGTTCTCAGTTTGCTCCAACAACTCCTTCAGCTTGTCAACTTCACTTTTATTTGTCATGAAAGAAGATATTATGCCAATAGAAATCCCGATAAAGAACAAAAATGTGCCATCCAGTGAACCTGTTGACATCAGGGTAAAACACCACAAACTTCTTCAAAACAAGAGAAACACAACTTAAAAGTCAAGCATTGCAACCAATATTTCATTAAAGTGCTGCAAATCTAATAGGTATTGTAGGCTGTTATCTCAAATAAGATTTGGATCAGAAAACTAGATATATGGTGAATGAATCTTCAACATTTATGTCATAAAGTTGCTACTAACACTTTCATCATAGGAGTGCAAGTTGGGCCTTATATGAGAAATATGACTTTTTAGGACTTAAGAGTGCAACAAAACCTATTGTAGCAACCACATGATGCTGATGTTTTCACCAACCAGTCGTCCAAATATAATATGACAAATTTCTCCTAAGCCTAATTAAGAAAAAATCTTATATAGTACGAAGGAGAGCTAAATTGTTAAATCCATTATATTTTACTTGGTGAACCACGTAAAGTCACAAATAAACAAACTTAAATTGCCTCATAAACAAGAAAGATGGTTATAGAACGATAAACATTATTCTATTGGTCTAAGAAAAATCCTTAGGTTGATAAGAAATAGAGGAAAATATTTTCTTCTTTAGTGATATCATGACAACGATCAGCAATAAAGCTAAAAGAAAAACGTGAAAACGACTTAGTATTACCTTGAGAATGGAAATCTTCTCTGTTGGTCATTTTACTAGAACTGCTCAATTTTCCTCTCTTCCCCTTTCCTGTCTTGGCTTTCATCTTCTTAGTCGGATCCAAATACTCAATTTTTGGCAATGGGGGAACCCCATGTATTTTTCCATTGTTTTCTAAGCAAGCTTCCTTACTCGGCTCACTTTCCTTGGTTCCAATTCGAGCACCGAAAGACTCACTGGATGCACGACTAACAACTTTGCTGCCGTCGGTCACAAACAATGTCCTCATAGTTGGTGTGGCTGGGGATGGAAGGGCACTAAGCACATACTCTTCCATTTCAGCATGTTCCTTATATAACTGAGCCATAAGGCAACTCTCCAAAGAACTCATTGGTTTAATAAAATGTGCACGAGAAAGTTTAGTCCTAAGATAGCTTCTTTTCCTCATAGAATCATTACCAGAATTCCTTCCTTCAGCAGATAAGTTGGATGATAAATCACCACAGTTATCATTAACATTGCCAGTTAATCTATTTCCACCCTCCCAATCTTTAAGGTCTTCAATCCTTGAGAATCCAGACAGAGAATTTGGTACCAAATGTATATCTGAATCCTGGTAAGTTTCCAAGTTTCCACTAATAGAAGCAATCTCCGTTCCTGAAGCATTATCATCTATTGAGCTGATATCTGAAAGTGTCTTGTCGGAAACCGTACTGTCTTTATCTGCATTGCCTTGCCATTTCGGTCTATGGCCCAAACTACGTAAAGGACAGCCTGAGGATTCAGGTTTCTTAACATTTGAATCCCCAGAAGACAACTGTAACAAAATTAAACTATCCTTGTCTCGATCTCTCGCATTACTCTGCCAAACCTTGGCCAAACATCCAGCACCAGCAGCAGCTGCAACAAGCCAAAAATCCATTTCTGCTCTCCTTTCCGCACACAAAACATTACCCTAAATCCACCAAACAAAGCTTCCTCTTTGTTTCAGTTCTCAGCACCAACAATTCCCATGAACCCCAAATCAAGAACCAAAATGTCTGAACTTGGAATGCAAAACCCCCTAATTTTTAGTGGGGTTAACAAGCTATCTCAAAGTATTAAGCTAGCAAAAGATAGACTTTCTTCTGTCACAATTTCCAGCCTTGAAGTCTCCAAGATACCAACATTCGTGAAGCCTTTTTTTCTCCCTTCTGTAATAACCAAGTTGAGAGACTATTATCTCAAAACCAGAAACAATAATCAATCAACTCGTGAACAGATATAAAAAAGAGCTAACTCTACCAATTGAAAGCAATGTTTTCATTATTCTTCAAAGCCCATCAAAGCATAAGCTCCATAGAAAAAAAAAAAAAAACCTTTACTACCCCATAACATAACTAAAAAGAGAATCGACAATATAAGGAATACCCATTTGAAAGCAGCCTTTAGGCTGCAAAACCCATCAACAAAATGAACCCATTTGAAAAAATTTCTCCTCAACAACAGAGAAACTGAAACGAGAAGAAAATTAAAAGAAGGTCAAAACAGCGCAGCTCTTTTTCGAACAAGAAGAAAAGGAAAGGAAATAAAAAAAAGGGCTTACTTTCGGGAATGGTAGACTTTGTGAGGGAGATCCAATTTCCTGTTCTTGAATCTTTAGAGAAGTTGGATTCTCTTTGGAGGAGTAAGACCCGTCCCAATATTATCTATACGTCGTACATACACACGAGCTCTTCCTCTCATTGAAAAAAGAGGGTTATGACATGTGAAAATTTTTAGAAATATTTAATCATATTTTAATTTTTGTTTTTGGTAGAGCATTTTTCGTATTTCCTTTTCAGACGTATATACGTGTACTTTTGTGGACTCGATACGCCTATGTCTGATGCGTCATGTATCTTTTTCTTTGCCTTGAAATGAAGGCTATTTTTTTAGGAAAAAAGGTTTTTTTATTCTATTTTATTTTATTGTGTTGTATTTTAAGAAAATATTATATTAGTATTTTATTATTTCAAAAGTATCAATATAATACTCTATAGTTTTTAAAAACATCGTTTTGTATCCGAGATCATGTTTTGCGATCTAAAATTTTTAACTTATTTTTTTATTAATAAACTAAAATTATTTTGTGAAAACTACATAAGAAAATAAGTACAAATAATTTCAAAAAATAAATAAGTTCAAATATATATATTTTTTATTAGTTTTGTTTAATCTTTTTTTTTTTAATTTTCAATTACAGTTTTATAAAATTACTTTAGAATTCATAAGTAAAAGGGAAATTCGATGAAAAAAAATTGTATATGTCATATATATTCATTTATTTTGGCTTTCTTTTGAACATTTTCTTTTTATTTATTAGAATTACGTGATGATAGAATTAAAATCTCAATATTTAGTTGATAAAACCAAGTTTAAGGGCTTAATGAGTATGTTATGAGTTATGATAGACATGACATAGGCACGAGCAAGACATGTGCGTTGGTCATGGCCGAGCTTAGCATAAGTTTTCGAATTTCGAATAAACATGAGCATGACATTGTTATTGCGAGTTTGAGAACTATAGCATTGTTGGGGAATTAGGCGACTCCTAAATCCAAGGATCGCAAGAACGAACAATTGCAGAAAATAAATAGAAGAAAAGAAGAAAAAGAGACACTAAATTTTTATACAGGTTCGTCTAAAATTGAGACTATGTCCTGTTTCTGCTGCTTGCAGATTCCACTATGATAAAGGAGATTACAGTTTACAAGAGAAGTTTATCACACACTCTCAAATTGTGCTTACTAAAACTCTCTTCTATCTAGCACCCTATGGGAATTTTTTCTCTCTCAAGGATGGAGCTCTCAAGAATTTTGCCTCTCACAAAATAATGTCTCTCTCAATCTTACACACACACAATCCTAGCCACCTTGTGTCTATTTATAGCCAAAAGAGGAGAAAAATAACAACTAACGGGAAACCCTAGTAGTTTCCCGTTTTTGGAGCCTTTGAGTCCGACTCTAACTTAAAAAATATCGCGCAACACAGCGCGTCAACGCCGCGGCGCTCGAAACGAGCGCTGCGGCGCTCGAAACGAGCGTTGCGGCGCCTACGCGCTCTGCTCCTGGCGCCTAGGCGCCGTCCACTTGCGACCTAGGCATCTTTCTCTTGGCGCCTAGGCGCCCTCGTCCTAGCGCCGCAACGCTCTTCTGCCAGAGCCGCGGCGCTAGCTCTCTGCCTCCCGAGGACTGCTTTTCTTCCTTTGTGCTGGGGTGTCAACTTGATTTGGCTCCACATCTGCAACAATCTCCCACTTGGAGACTAATCAATCACCATGTCTCCAACTACAGCGGCAACGACTTCTCACGCCTCTTGGAGAAGTCCAACTGAAGTTGCGCACAACTTCAGTTTTTCAATCGGAACCGTCTTGGTGGGCATATCTGTTGGATTCTAACTCACAAGAATCTTCTCAAGCTTCAACACTCCATTTTCCAAAGCCAACCTGATGAAGTGATACCGTAATTGTATATGCTTCGTCCTAGTATGAAATGCGGAATTTTTCGCTAAATGAATGGCACTCTGATTATCACTATGTAATGCACTCCTTTCCTACTTGTGACCCAGTTCTTCCAGAAATGACCGCAACCAAATAATCTCCTTGCTCGCTTCTGTCATTGCCATATACTCTGCTTCTATTGTAGGGAGTGCAACTATGTTCTACAGCTTCGAGACCCAACTAATTGCAGTGCCACCCAAAGTGTAGACATAACCGGTGGTACTTTTCCTACCATCAATGTCTCCAGCCATATCAACATCAACATAGCCCTGTAGTCCCAAGTCTGACTTCTTGAAACACAATGCTAAACCTGCAGTACCTCTCAAATATCTGAGAATCCACTTCACTGCCTTCCAATGTTGTTTACCTGGATTACTCATGTACCTACTCACAACTCCCACTGCATGTGCAATGTCCGGTTTGGTACAAACCATGGCATACATTAGATTGCCTATAGCGGAAGCATAAGGCACCTTGGCCATGTGGTCTCGTTCCTGCTCCGTGGTCGGTGATTGCTCCTTTGATAACTTGAAGTGACTGGCCAAAGGAGTATTCATAGGCTTTGCATTACCCATGTTGAATCTGCTCAACACCTTTTCAACATATTCTTCATGTGACAGTTTCAGACTATTATGGTTCCTTGTTATTCTCATCCCAAGGATTTGTTTTGCAGTACCCAAATCCTTCATTACAAACTCCTTAGACAGCTCCTTCTTTAGCTTGTCGATCTCTTGTTTGCAACCTCCTGCTATCAGTATGTCATCGACATATAGCAACAGTATGATGTAAGAATCACTAAAATTCTTCACATAACAACAATGATCTCCCTGACACCTCAAGAAACCGTTGCTACACATAAACCCGTCAAACTTCTTGTACCACTGCATGGGAGCTTGTTTGAGGCCATACAAGCTCTTCTGAAGTTTGCACACCAAGTTCTCCTTACCCGATACTTCGAACCCTTGTGGCTGCTTCATGTAGATCTCCTCCTCCAAATCACCATGGAGAAAAGCTGTCTTCACATCCAACTGTTCCAAGAACAAGTCCTCATTTGCCACTAGTGCAAGTACCGTCCTAATCGTGGTTAGCTTCACCACCAGAGAAAAAATCTCATTGAAGTCGATGCCTTCTTTTTGCTGAAAGCCTTTTACCACCAACCTTACCTTATATCGTTTGCTGCCATTAAATTCATCTTTAATCTGGTATACCCACTTATTATGCAAGGACTTTTTACCCTGTGGTAACTTTACCAGTTGCCATGTCCGATTGGACATTAAGGAATCCATCTCGTCCCTCATGGCTAACTCCCACTTGACCGAATCTTCAGCCTTCACCGCTTCATCATAGCTCTCTGGCTCACCTCTATCGGTCAACAAAATATAATGCAGAGTAGGGGAGTATCTCTGCGGCGGTCTTATAGTCCTGCTAGACCTCTTGACTGGTGTGATAAGAGTCCTCTGGTTTCCTTCTGGAGCTACATTTTCTTGGTCTTCAACCTCTGGATTCTCCACTTCCACTTCAGGAAGATCCTTCAATGGAATCACCTCAGGCTTCTTATCTTTAGAACCTAAACCCCTGGAGTCAGTGTTGTCTCTGTCTTTGTACAGAACACCTTCATTAAAGATCACATCCTTACTTCTGATAATCTTCCGACTTTGGTCATCCCAGAGACGATAACCAAACTCAAGTCCACTATAGCCAACCAGAAAACACTTCTTTGACTTGGCATCTAGTTTACTTCTAGCAGCAGGATCAATGTGAACATAGGAAACACACCCAAACACTCTCAAGTAAGAGAGATCAACCTTTTTATAGCTCCAGACTTCTTCCGGTAGCTTGAACTTCAGCGGTGTGGATGGACTTCTATTGATCAGATGAGCGGCTGTATTAATTGCCTCAGCCCAAAATATCTTTGGCAGCCCCGCATGCAACCTCATGCTTCTGGCACGCTCGTTTAAAGTCCTGTTCATCCTCTCAGCTACCCCATTCTGTTGTGGTTTCCTTGGAATGGTATTCCTCATCTCTATCCCATTCTCAGCACAGTACCGCCTGAAATCTTCATCTAAATACTTATCCCCATTATCAGACTGTAAGCACTTCACCTTCAAATCTGTCTCGTTCTCCACCATGGCTTTCAATCTCTTGAAAGCATCAAAGACACCAGATTTGTTTTTCAAAAAGTAAACTCATACCTTCCTGCTTGAGTCATCTATGAACGTCATATAGTAATTTGCGCCACCAAGGGAAGTCACTGGCTCAGGCCCCCACACATCAGTATGAACTAGCTCCAATTTCCTGGACTTAGGCTCTCTACCTATTTTTGAGAAACTAACTCTCTTCTGTTTACTAAAGATGCAGGCTTTACACAAACTGTGATCAACAGTTTTCAAATCTGGCAATTTTTCTTTGTAGTGAAGCACCTTCATACCCTTCTCACTTATGTGACCGAGCCTATAATGCCATAGCTCGGTATTGGCAGCAGAATTAGCAACTGCTATGGTATCTCTGCAATTAGAGTTCATATAGAGAGTTTCAGCCTTGCGTCCCCGAGCAACAACCATCGCTTCTTTTGTGACTTTCCAACCTCCACAATTGAAGGTCACTTTATGTCCTTCATCATCCAGTTGCCCCATCGAAATCAAGTTGCGTATTAGTTTAGGAACATGTCTAACCTTATGAATCTTTCACACAGACCCATTAGACATTTTTAAACTAACATCTCCAATGCCAACAATATCTAAAGGTTCTCCATCAGCGAGATAAACCTTACCATGGTTTTCGGCAACATAATTCTCCAAGACATGACAGTGTGCAGTGGTGTGGAATGATGCTCCTGAATCTATCACCCACGAATCAAAAGAACTGTCAACTGACAAGATTAAGGCATCCTATTGCTCTTCAGTGGCGGCGTTAGCTGTGTCATTAGTCTTGTCTTCGTTCTTCCTTGGAGCCCTGCAGTTCTTTTTCAAGTGGCTAGTCTTTCCATAGTTCCAACACTTCATTGTCCTACCGTTCCTTGGATTGCTTCTCTCATTCCTCGACTTACCTCTCCTGCCATTATCCTTGTTGGATTGCCTATCAAGTTTCTTGCCCCTATTATCAACATTAAGGGCCGAGTTCGACCAAGAGGCTTCACCTGAGTCCTTCCTGCAAACTTCTTCCGCCAGAATGGAGTTTCTGACATCAACAAACTTCAATTTTGCATTCCCAGGAGAATTTGTAATGGTCACCCTCATGGGTTCCCAAATATTCGGTAACGAGGCCAAGAGGATTAGGGCATTGATCTCATCATCGAATTTAATCTCTACCGAGACCAATTGGTTTAGGACGGTGTTGAAACTGTTCAAATGCTCTACCACCGAGGCACCTTCAGGCATCTTTAAATTAAAAGGCTTCTTCATAAGATGTACCTTGTTATTGGCTGAGGGCTTCTCATACATCTCTGACAGAGCCTTCATCATCCCTGCTGTAGTAGTCTCCTTTGCAACGTTGTGAGCAACGTTCTTTGATAGGGTCAAACGGATCACACCCAGCACTTGTCTATCAAGGAGATTCCACTCCTCATCTTTCATGCCTTCGGGCTTATTACCCAAGGGCAAGTGCAGTTTCCTGCTATAAAGGTAGTCTTCAACTTGCATCCTCCAATAGGAAAAATCTGAACCATCAAATTTGGTGATGCCGGCTGCCATACCTTCTTCTCCAGTCATCGTTCTTGATCAAAAGCTCCTCTCTGATACCCCTTGTTGAGGAATTAGGCGACTCCTAATTCCAAGGATCGCAAGAACGAACAATTGCAGAAAATAAATAGGAGAAAAAAAGAAAAAGAGACACCAAATTTTTATACAGGTTCGGCCAAATTGAGACTACGTCCTGTTTCTGCCGCTTGCAGATTCCACTATGATGAAAGAGATTACAGTTTACAAGAGAAGTTTCTCACACACTCTCAAATTGTGCTTACCAAAACTCTCTTCTATCTAGCACCCTATGGGAATTTTTTCTCTCTCAAGGATGGAGCTCTCAAGAATTTTGCCTCTCACAAAATAATGCCTCTCTCAATCTCACACACACACAACCCTAGCCACTTTGTGTCTATTTATAGCCAAAGGAGGAGAAAAATAGCAACTAATGGGAAACCTTAGTAGTTTCCCCTTTTTGGGACCTTTGAGTCCGACTCTAACTCAAAAAATATCGTGCAACACAGCGCGTCAGCGCCGCGGCGCTCGAAACCGAGCGCTGCGGCGCCCCCTGCAGCGCCTAGGCGCTCTGCTCTTAGCGCCTAGGCGCCGTCCACTCGCGGCCTAGGCGTCTTTCTCTTGGCGCCTAGGCACCCTTGTCCCAGCGCCTAGGCGCCCTTCCCTTGGCGTCTAGGCGCCCTCGTCCCAGCCCCGCGGCGCTCTTCTGCCAGAGCCGCAGCGCTGGCTCTCTGCCTCCCGAGGACTGTTTTTCTCCCTTTTTCTTCCTTTGTGCTGGGGTGTCGACTTGATTTAGCTCCACATCTGCAACAAGCATGTGAAAGTTTTATACTGTAGTTTTTTACTATAGTATATGAGAGTTTTATACTGTTTATAATTTAAATCATTGATTTGAATTACTATTTTAAACACCCTAACAGTCTTGATCGACATGATAATTATAACACTTTCGTTGACATTTGATCGTAGCAATATAATTGACCCAATTTAGGAGTTCTATCTAGAAATAATTACAACATTTCTGTTGGCAGACAAATTCAACTTTTGGCTTCCAGCTTTTAGCCTTTTAACTTTGGGGAAATTTGAATATGACTTTTAAAATAATAGCTGATGGCTCTTCTGTGGTGGCTCTTTGATATAATCGCCACTTACAAGAAGAAAAAAACAATGTTTGATCAACTTAATACAAAAGATTTTTTCAACAACTGGCCAACTTATTCAGCAACCTTTTCCCAACCCCAAAATTAAGTGGCGATCCTTTCAAAATAAATAAACAAATACTTGAGCAAAAAATAAATAAATAAATAGTCAAGTTGTGACACCATCACTTAAGGAAAAAAAATGTATACTTTTTTAATTCAATATTTTTTTTCTTTAAAAACTATGAGGTGGGGTTGGCGAGGAATTTATTTTGGTGAATAAAACAGAAAATTAGAAGGCCCGGAAATCATATAAATAGAATGTGTGTGAAAAGGAAATAAATTAAGGGTGACACTTTCCTAAGTTCATGACCAATGGGCACCATCACAATGAGTAATTGCACAGATAAAGAGGAAAAAAAAAAGTACCTCAAAAAAGAAAAAGAAAAAAGAAAAATAAAGGAATTACACTTTTATTATAAAAAAAATCAGTTAAAGAGGGAGGTGAATCCTTGCCAGGGCCCAATAAAAGGCCCACTAAGATGTTATTAAACAAGAAAAAACACTTTAAGGGTATCCAAATCATTTTCCAAGATCCAAAAATTGCCAAGCAATGGTTTGCCCATGTTTGAATGCGACTTTGATCTGAATTCTCTTTAATCACATTCTACTTATTGTACACTCAGGCTTTTCAAAATAGAAACTGCAATAATGAATCACAAATATAATGATGTTCATATTTGACATTGGTTCCCTTTATGGGCTACAGTACTGGCTAAGTAAACTTTTTTTTTTAGTATGTTTGATAATTGAGTTGGGACCAAAAATGCTAAAACATATGAGCGTTTTATACTGTAATATATTTTTGTTTTACACTGTAGTATATTTTTTACTTATGCTGTAGCATGTAAGAGCTTTACACTGTTTGAGTTGGACTGATGAATTGGATTGAGTTTGCCAAATACCATATCAGACATCCAAAATACATGACATTAAAAAGTATTCAGACAATTCTCTGGTTTGAAAACATATGCTATATAAATGTGCATACAAGTATAAATACTTAAATTCTGTTTAATATCATGCAATCACATTCACAAGGCAGACACTTAACTTGGAGAAAAAGATCTATAAAAGTATCTTCATGTTGTACCTAGCCCCATGCTTGTGATCAAAGGAGAGAAAAAGAAAATGCATTTATAAAATTAAAGGCACTCAAAGCCTGTCAAATGTTAGGTGAGCTTTCACAATAAAAGAGAAAAGAAAAGAAGAACAAGAAGAAGAAGAAAAAAGGCTGTTCAGTTGAATTTTGACTTTGTATTCAGACGAGCTGGAGAGGTCCCATTCAAAGAATTTTAAAAAAGAATTGCAGTTTTTTTTTTTTTGAAAAAAAGGAAGAAGAAGAACTATTCAAAATTGAGACCCGAACTCCAAATGCAGTATGCACCATGATAATATTTAAACGCATTTTCATAATATACTATTTTTTAAGATTTATTTTCTATAAATATCACGTATCTTTATTTTTGATACAACTTAATATATAATATAAATAATAATATGATATAAATAAATTTAATTTTTGAAAGGATGACATGACATCTAATTTTCTCCAATATTTACAAAAGAGTGGCCAAACCTAACAGGAATGGATTTGAGTCCAAATGTTAATCATCAAACTTGGCTTTTCAGGAATTTTGGGGCCTCAGTTTTGCCTTGTCAGTATTCTTAACAGCTCAAGGTTCTAAGGCCATGGGCTACGCTGAATCCATTTGTGGCAGCCCATTAAAGATGCAAACAGGCAAATTCATAAAATATATGCAAAACATAGAAAAAGAAAAGCACTCACATTTTTGTATTTGTAGAGGCAAACTTTCCCCATTAATGCAAAATAAATATATGGTATTCTGATTCCAAAAGAGGGGGGAAAAACATGGATCAAGTGAGTCATAAACACGTATGATTTGAAAGAAAAATATTGATTAGAAATGTATGCCTGTTGGGAAATATAAGATGTGTTTAGCTAATGAGTTAAAACTCTTAAATTTAAACTCAAAACACTATGGTGTGTGCATAATATAACATATTTTTGTTTTACACTATAACATGTGAAAGCTTTACATTGTTTATGATTTAAACTTATAAGTTTAAACTTATTTGCCAAGATAGATCCACCAAGCAAAGGGCATTGTGAGCGCTGGGAATACCAAATACTCCTTATTCATTTATTATGGGGTTATTTAAATATAATAAATAATATAATCTAATGTTATGCCTTTTGAGGGGCTAAAAAAAACGAGGTTTACTTTCTAAATAAGTATAAAATACAAGGTATAAAAAGATAAATGACCCTTTCATATACGAGTTTTTATACACTTCCCTTAGAATGAAAGTAAGATACATATGATCTTCCCTTAGAATGAAAGTAAGATACATATGATCTTACACAAGCAAAGCGTAGTTGTAGTCTATAATACCAGAGTCCAAGCGACTGGAAAAGAAGAACAAAGAATAAGGTAGGGCTTGTGGAAGAATTCAGACTAGTCCAAGGAGTTTATCAGGTCTTTGAAACTGAAAACAAGCCAGTCAGCATTTTCTGCAACAGCGCCTCGAAGTTGAACACCCGCATAGCAAATGAACATGTCAGCGCCTTCAGGTTGGCGGGCCTACACATGGAAAGGCGGATTAAGATAATTATATTGGATAGAAAACTCCCATCTTGAAGAGTAAAGGACATATTATCATGTTAGTCAATCTTATGTACTCCTGTGAATCAAATTTATAACGTACTCTATTAAGTTTGACGTTGAATGTAGCCGACAAGATCACATAGTTTGTTTTTTCTCCTTTGAACTAGATGGAAAACTCCATGTTGAAGAGGAAAGAGCATTTTTCATGTTAGTCATGCTTATGTACGACTGTAGCGTTCTCTTTTCTTTTCGCCTAACATCTACAAAATAAGTTTGATGTCTCTTGTCATAGCCAAAATCAAATCATCACATATTTGGTTTTTTGCTTTGCATTTTTTAGTATACTTTTCGAACTATTTGGTGATGACGTTTGAAACATTGTTTCTGGCATGAACAAGTTCTACATATAGCTGTATGTCAGCATGGAAGAGACGAACCTTTGCAGCATGCAAAACTTTGAAGTTTTTACTTCTTCACTTACCTCAAGATCTGTTGCCCCATCCCCAATCATGACTAGTGTCTCGTAATTATGAGCCTAGAACAACATTTTAATCAGCTTAGCACGGCACATACAAGAAAACCAAACATAAAATTATAAGCTATTAGACTGACCTTCCTTATTTGTTGCACTGCCTTTGCCTTTCCTCCACTTCGTGAAGTCAGCTCATCTTTGTCAAAACCAAGAAACTCCCCAGAACTTCCGAACAACAGCTGATTTGCAAAAATGTTTTCTGGTGGAATACCGAGGATTGATGCAACAGGCTTCACAGGAAATTGCTCAGTTAACAATTATAATCTCTTCTTGGCTTAGCTAGAAGCCGGGAGCTACAAATGTGATTTTACACACAGAAGACCTCCCATTGATCATATATAATACATATATGTGTAGATACACACACATGTACATATATAAAGAGGAGGACAAATGGACCATAGAGAATAAAACAAGGAAGAACATTCTCATCACATTATTCAACAACATACATTGATCATTTGACGGAAGCCTCCAGATATTAGGTAAACCTCAGTATTATTAGCCTTCAATTTCTTGACCAACTCATCTATACCATGTGAAAGCCTGCATGGAAATTCCAAAGACTTGTGAATTACGAATAAACTCAAAATTTCAGGTCTTAAAGATGCTAGAAGAGGAAAAAGAGACGGCAACAGGTAGTTTCAGTCACATAGAGGAAGTCGCATCAACATCATGTGGCAAAAAGTTTGTTTGTTTGTTTGTTTGTTTTGTTTTTGTTTTGTATTCCCTTTTTTTTTTTTTTTTAATGCAACAAACTCCATCAACCCCTATTTCCCCAGGAAATGGAAACGTAAAATTTACTCTCTGTGCAATTACTGTTTCTTATCTTTTATGTAACATGGGCACCTCCTACGCCAAATAATCTTTTTTGTGC
Organism: Artocarpus heterophyllus; assembly: GCA_025403435.1. NCBI lineage: Eukaryota > Viridiplantae > Streptophyta > Magnoliopsida > Rosales > Moraceae > Artocarpus > Artocarpus heterophyllus. The sequence continues at coordinate 14,280,304 of CM046345.1, read as the reverse complement.
ATAGAAGAGAAGAATATGACACAGAATATTATGATCACAGGCATGCAGATTTCGATGCAAAAACTCTGAGAGGGTGATGTAAAGTTAATAAGTCCACATGTAACTAGGAAAACCAGTTGCAGAAACATGCCAACTAAGGTAAAATCTTTTGCAACATACTTTGGTCCAACAACTGATTTATCTGCTAAAGCAATAGAGTAGAATGTGGCACCTACATGCTACTGCAAAAAGCATGTCCATTATCCATATATTGATGCACGCTTATTGTGCTTTTAATGACACTTAGATGACCCTATCATATCTAGCGTTTGCATATTTTATTAACAACCATCATTGACAACCGCCTTTTTTTGGAACAAAAAAAGACTTATACCTTGGGGGCTTTTTTTCAAGGAATTCCTGAACTTGGGACAAGGAAGGATTAAACAAGGACAGTCTCGCAGCCAAGGCGTCCTCAAAAGGTACCGAACCACTCATTGCCCTGAAAAATTTCCAATTAAAAAATCAAGAAGAACTCTAGGACACAAAAAAATTGGAAGAAACGCTAGTAAGTTTCTAAGTGACAAGAGCAGCTTACTTTGCCGTCCATTCTGCAACAGCCTTTCCAGCTCCACAAAATTCTGCTATTTCATCAATGCCCTCATCCACGCACACTGTGCTATCGACGTCAAAGCACACCGCATTGGCACTTCTCCACAATTTAAGGACCTCTGTAGATGTAAGAAAAAAATCAACAATTGCCGTAGTAAAATTCCAAACTGTCTTTAAGCCTACGGACATCATTTGTCAAGGACAAAACCTTGATTTCCTTCCGGTTAATGGAATCAGATTACCCCGTTCTTGAATACCAACAACAAAACCCAATTCCTTTCATAAGTTGTTTCATCCAACAAGCAATATGACAAAATTTTTGAGAATCAACACTTGATTTCATGAGCTCATATTCTTGATTCCCAGATACTGAACTTGGTCTATCCAGTCCTTTAATACCAACTATAAACTCAAATTCAATAGTAAATAAGTTGTTTTATTCGGTAAATAATTACAACTAAACACAGATCTTTAGACAAAGCTTTCTCTTTTACACTATGCTCAGTGACATAAATCAGACTGAATTTAACAACAACTCCATTATTTCCCAGAAGCAACCATAAAGAAACCAAAAATAAAATAAAATAAAATAAAACAAATTTAAACATAAATCCAGCAAATAAGTCGTTCCATTCAATAACCAACAAAACCAAAACTTTGACAAAAAGCAGAAAAATAAAATTGATTTTTTTTTTGCACCAAATGCATTCCTTTTTTTTTTTTTTCCCTCTCCATAAAATTAACGACAAAAATACAAATTTCACATATCGAAATCGATCGGATTCTAACCTTTGGATGGCTGTGTGTTGTTGTACCGGCCAGGCGTCGAGGTTTCCAATGGCTGAACCGAAGCAACGATCGATCCAAATGACTTCGAATTGTTCTGCATTCTGAAATGGTGGCTTCCGTACGAGCTCCGCTCAAATCTCAACGAAAAGGCATGAACACATAAAGGCCGAAGGTGATTTTGTCTACAATGAGTAGAAATTCCTCCGATTTGTGAAGAACCTACCAAACCTTCCATGAAAATTACCTGCTAACAAAAAATCAGAAATTCGAATAAGAATCTGAAGGTTTTAGGAAAAGCTAAGCACCGTTGAAAATGAACGAAAAGAATCTAAAACTCGGTCTCGGGAACCAAACAGAAATACGAAAAGAAAGAGACGAATTTACCGAATGATCAACGAGATTTTTTTTTTCGTGTGTGTGTCTCTGATTCTTAGATCTCAGTGCTTCGCGGCCGTAGCTTCAAACTGTTTGTATTACTGTCTAAGGAGCGAACTTTTTTCTTCTTTTTTTTTTTTTCCCTCCTCTTCTTCCTTTGTTTGTTTTTTTTTTTTTTTTCATGAAATAAAATGGGAGAAGCTGTGGTAGGTGCACTGACCATAGTGTTCAATTATTAGCCGTTTGGATGATATCTAACGGTTAAAAGTATAGAAGTTGCACATATGATACCCTGTACACAGCCGTGCGATATCAAAGTCTTAAAAGTATTTTTATCGTATAAAAGCTTTTCTTCTTAGGGCTGCTTTAACGCTTCTTCTGCTTTTATCATATCAAACGCTCTGGAGGATTGGCCATGGGAATTTCTGATATCATTGTGATGGCTGAAGCTAAATACTTTCTGTTTATAAGATTTATTTTTAGCTCATTTGGTATTATTTTTAAAATAGATAAAAATATTTTTATTTTAAAAAATAAATTTTTTTTAAGAATTATGTTTGTGTTTTTAAAATTTTTATTTTAAAAATCGTTGGAAAACATTTTTAAAAAATTCTAAGAATAAAAGCAAAGAAGCTTTTATAGCATGGTTGGTAAAATTAATTCTAACCAATTTTTCAGTTAAAAATAGTATAAAGTTTTTACATGATACAATAAAAAAAAAGTTTTTACAACATAAAACTTTCACATGCTATAATATTTAGAGTTTTAATCAATAGTTTTAAATACCATATTAAACACTCTATTAATTAGATCATAACTCCGACTTGGTATATTTTTCTTAATTGCTTTGTGTCATTAAACCTTTCCTCCCGTCCTACCCATCTCTTTACTCTGTGGCTTGGAAAAGCTTTTCTTTTGCACCTCCTGTGGGCTCCTAATGTTTCTTTGCTTCTCATGTATTAGCAGCAAGAGAAAAAAACAAAAAAAAAAGGTCAAGCAAAAGCATCTTTTGAACCAGATAGAAAGACTTGAGGGGTGAGGCTTTTTCCTTCTTAAACGGCGATTGGTTGTTATAGCCTTTAAAACTTGAAATATTTCAAGTTGATTGAATGAGGTGGTTGTTGGGTGCTGGCTTTGCAAAAAGCATAGCCAAAAAATAAAAAAAATAAAAAAAGAGCGAGAAAGAAGAAGATGGAAAGATTTGCAATGATTGGATCTGATGTTGATTCAGGCAAGGACGGAAGAAACTTGATGGTTTTGTACGACATTCTTCCTCCTCGCGATTGGGTTCTTAGGACTTCAAATTCTAGCCAAGTAAATTAAAAAAAAAAACCTGATCTCAGTTTCTTTTTGCAGAGCAACCCTTCCTCTTTCCCTCTTAAATCTTAAAACATTCAAAACTAATTTAAAATTAATTTCAAAGGAAGATTGTATTGCGACTGATGTAATTCTAGGATGAAAGAACAAATGATTTTTTCCCCAACTTCAACAGATCAGTGACTTTATGAGCTAAGATTTGGTGAAACCAAACATACTTTTACGACAATTTATGATCGTAGGAATTTCTTGATCTATTCTCTAAACCATTCGGTAGGACACTATGGATAGTGCGTCTCAGATGCACACTACCACGTAATCTCCCGATATTAAATAATAGAAAATTAAAGATTAGAGAAAAAAAAAGATATGAAAGTTTGGTGCTACAGAAAAACCTGTAATTTTCCTTCACCAACTACCAAAGTTCAATGCACTAGAATCTCCGACCCAATTACTATTTTGGCATGTTTGGTTCATTGGATTTAAAAGTTTAAATTTTTAGAAGATAAAAATACTGTACTAAAATAATTCAAATTATGATTTAAACCTAAGAAACAAAAGTGACATAAAATTTTCCGTCCAAAAATTATACAATTTTTTCCCTTCTTTTAGGGCACATAACATATAGGCCATTTTTTTAATTGCTTAGGTCATTGCAGTCAAGAGGACGCCTAATTTTGGACAAATAAAAGAAAAAAAAGAGATAAACACCATTTATTTGAAACTTTTTATTTTTGAGTAAATAGTATGTTTAAAGTATTTGAGATAAATAACATATATATAATGCAAAAAATATCATATTTACAGTGTAAGTAAACTGTTTTGTAATATTAATATATTATTTACCTCAAATATTTTAAAACATGCAATTTGTTTCTTTGCTTCTTTGAGTTCCAAAAAAAATTATTTATTGTAATTTCTCCAAATTGTAAAGAGGCTTTTCTAATTCCATTGTTTTTATTCTCTGGATTTTGAGAGAAAAAAAAACAATAGTGTAATGGAAATTAGTGCAAGGATTAAAAAAAAAGTGGTTTACGCATTTCAAAAGGCAAAAAAAATGGCGGTTCAGGCAATATATATATATATCCGGGCAAAAAAAAATTCGAGAAATAGTCCACTTTTTTTTGGGCAGTTTTTGGCGCTAAAAAAAAGGCTTTTTAGACATCAAAACGGTTCCAGTTTTTTTTTTTTTCAACATGTTGAGGTTCCTTATTCTGTTACAGTCATTTTTCTTTTTTTGTTGAAAAAAACTGGGACAATTTACCTGCACAGAAAAGCGTATTTTTTTTATTCAAAAAAAAAAGAAGCCTTTTACCCAATTTGACTTTTTTTTTTGCCCATTCATCAAAATCTTCCATTCTATTAGGGTACACTGGGTGTATAAAACACTCTACACGTGGTCTTGGTTTTTTTAAAAATAAAGCAGTCTTATTTGTTGTTAAAGTTGACAGGTTTTCTTTCGCACGGCAATTTCATGTTGTTTGAAAGTAGTAGTTTATATCATTTTTTTAGTTATAAATAATATAAAATTTTTACATATTATAGTAATAATAAAAAAAATTCGTTATAATGTAAAACTTTCATATGTTACAATAAAAAAAATTATAACCAATAATTTTAATCATTTTATCAAACATCTTATAAATGTATTAATAAAGTGACTCTAACCAGGTATAGGCAGTTGCCTCAAACGGTGAAAGATGTAATATTGTCGTCTTTTCAATGGCAAATTTGAGTAAACGATGACACGGCTTGTAATGAACAAGGGACCACGTAAGTATTTACATGCAAAAGTAGCAACGTGATGATATAGAGGTAACTTTTCTCGAATTTGATAGCTTTCCAATGCAAATTTTAAACTTTTTGAGCAAGTTAGTAATATATTCGTTTTCTTCCCTTGCAATGATGAAATGTTGGGCTGAATTACAATCCATGTAACCAAAAGTGGGGAACAATGTAGCACAAAATGAATTCCACGTAGTAAAATGTTTGACAAAATGATGATTTTTATTAGGGGCACAACAATGGTAGCAGTTGGATGGTTGGTGCGTTTATTGAAGATCATCCTCATGAAGAAAATTTCAAAAGGGAGATTTTGAAAAAAAGGCCACCCAAAAAATTTAATTGGAGAAGTGACTTCTTTTTTTCGGCACAAACAAAGAGCTTTTGGGCAGAAAAATTACCCTAGTTTTTTTGAAAAAGACCAAGAAAAAAAGATAACAAAAAAAAAAAACCTCAATAGAATAAAAAAATAAAAACTAAAACAGTTTTTTATTTAAAAAAACTTGATTTTTGATGGAAAAAAATCATTTATCTACAAATTTTTTTTTGTTTTAAGGCCTTTTCTCAAAAGACCCCTCAATCAAAGTAATAGTCAAACTCACAATAATTTTTGGGTACTGCTATACATCCCGACTTTGGGACCCACCGGGTGGGGCCCACCCCACTGAGAGGGCCGGGCCACAGCCCGGTGGGAAAAAAAAAAGTTTTCCATAATTTTCACATGAACTAGTACGAACGGAGTGAATGAAAGGTCGGTACAGGCCATCACCATTGTTGAACGGGGTGGTTTGTTGTGTCGTTTGTGGTGTTTTTTATTGGCTTGCTGACGATGTGGTTTAGGATATGCAAATAGTTGGGCTTGACTCAACGTCAATCCCTATTACTCCACCAAGAAAACTTTCATAAATTATGTTATAAAAAAATTAAAGAATGGAAAGACATACAGCATAGTCCATTAAAAAAATCTGCCTGTATGGTGCGGCAAAAAGAAAAAAAAAATTCCTAACCTAGATAGTGCCCATAAAAAGAGGTAACAAAGTTTGAGAATTCTAGTACGTAAATACAGAAACAACAAACTGAGACAAAAACCCATTCCGTTCTCAAACTTATTAACCTCTTTGAATCAAGTTACATAAGACGCCAAAAAAAAGCAATGTTAAAAAAAAAACAAAATTGCTGAACAAAAAAGAATCATAATACCCCTAAAAAAAAGATTAGCACGTCGTTTTAATTACAAAATTGAACTAATTGAGAATTCAGGTTCATTCACTTTACGAGTACAAAACAGCTCGTTGTTAACGTAAAAACAACTTCAACATTAAACAACGTTAAATTAAGATAAATCATTTGACCAAAAAAATTAAACGTAAAAGCAATAAAACGAAAACTAGCCATGTCAATTTGACCATAATTTCACATTGTTGTATTTTATTATTCAAGAGAAGGATTAAAAATATAAATATAAAAATGACAAAGATGAGAAAAATAAGAAGAAAGATTTGTTTATAGAGATTTGGGTATGAGAAAGTTGTATGACGTGTATGCAAAAATGTAATATGTTTTTGGAGATATTTTTATCAATAAAGGATTTAATAATTATTCATAGACCAAATCTTGTCCTCTTTATGTTCATATTTGTTGAATGTATGATAAGCAAATAAAAGTCTGAGACTATCGGTCTAAACTTTTAAGAATTGAGCATTTGATGGACAGATTATGCGAAAGACACGATTCTCAAGGTGATGGTCTAAATTGTAAGATCCGCAATCGAAGGAATAAAGTTGGGCACTTTGTTCATGCAAAGATTGTTATGTTGTCTATATCCCTAACGGGAGATGGTTTGTCTTGGTAATTGAAGGTGGACTTCGCGAATAAAAATATTGGCACATTGTCATAGGTGACGATGTGTTAGATCGGGACATAAAATGAATTGATTTGGATTAATAATTCTGTCTCGGTAAATTGATTCACTTTAGACAATCATATGTGTTGTATCTTAATCCTGAGATGAATAGTGGGCCATTTGTCTTGACTTATGTCTTTTGATGTACAAAAAGGTGACATCTACTTTTTATTTTGGTACGCATGCCAATACATTGGAGACATGACTCTTGATAGCGTAGACCTGTTATTCATATATATGGAATCTATAACTCCTTTTTAGGAGTAGTTGATATCCTCTTATATGTGTTATCCTGTAATTAGAAAACTAGAGCGCTCAACCATTTGGATACATAGGTGTAACCGAATGGTATATCATCTATTGATGGTAAGTTTTTCGATGGTGAGATAATGAAATGTAAGATAAAATAAATCGGGAAGGTAAGACAGAATTTATCTATAAGCCGATTATGGATAATTCTATAAGGATACGATACATTATGATATGTCATGGAGACTTAGCTATATGGGTTTTGTAATTCTATATATTTCAAGAGTGCAGCTCTGAGTTTTTAGGGAAGTAGCGTTAGAGATGATAATTATGAAATATATATTTGAGATATTGGGTTTCATAATTATTAGGAGCTTGGGCTATATAGGTCCATCAGGTCCCTTTTGTTAGCTTATAAAAATCTTGTAATGATACGGCGTGCTTTTTCAATAATTGGTGACTTGTGTCAAATTATCAAATTGGCTGAAAATTCAATAGGATCAAATAATTCATATTTGTTTATCGATTGAATTAATTTTCTAAAAAAATTAATTCAAGATAAATTTATTGAATTATCGGGATTAGATAATTCATATATGTTTATCAGTTGGATTAATTTTGAATAAATTAATTCAAGATAAACTTGTTGAATTATCAAGAATATTTATTTTCTCAGAGATTATCTAGATATGACTGTTTTAATCAGATAACTTCTCTATTAGGTTGTTTGAATTAAAACTAAGGCTCTATCATAAGAATCTCGGGTGGAAAATAAAGATTCGTAAGGATCATTTATTGTAAGTTTGACAGGCCGATCTGCTAGTTCAGCCTGCCAACTGAGCAGTGAATAGATCACATGTTTTCACGCGGTTTTTATTGATATTAATCCTAATTTGAATTTTTGAGGCGTTATCTGACAAGGACTAACCCCTGGGCCCAACCTCTATAAAAAAAAGGAGTGAGACTCATTGTTATACAGATTAGTTGAGAAATCTAGAGTAAAACTCTGCTGGTAAGACTCTGAAACTCCCCGGAAAGCTGTTGTTCACAAATCACGAACTATAGCTTTGGGGATTCCTAAATTGGTTGGAAGGAGAGCTACCTGGTGGAAGAGCTGTACGAGTGTGTGCACACACATATCGATCATGGATAGAGAATAGCAAAGAAGGCTAGTTCGTTGAAGGTCTTCTAGAACGTTACTTCTCATCACGGATTGTAAAGTTTTTTGGCAAACAAGGTTAATAAGATCTGGTTAATTTATGCATATAGTGTGTCAAACTTGTGTTTTGAAAAATACTCTGATATAAAAATTTTGAAATTCCTCTTTGTACTATTTTTTCAACAATTGGTATCAGAGACATAGTTCTTACATAAATTTGCAAGTTTGTGATCATGCTATACATATAAAATTATTTGATCTTGATATCTTTTATGCTTGAATTTAATTTTTTAGAGAGTTGGCACACTAGTGTTTTTATATATTTTTATGTTGTCATGGATTATATGATGAATGCTCATTTATTAACAATCGTTGATTAAATTATTATTTAGTTAATTATTAATTAATTAATTTATACCGGTTATGATTCCTTAGAGGTTAGAATATGTATTTAAGTTTTTCATGTAATTAGATAGTAGACTATCATCTCCATCTAGGAATTTTTATTTAATTTTAAATTTATAAGAATTTTGTAATTAAATAATCATTTGGAGAAGGCGGATCTAGAAAACGGATCTAGAAGATAGATAATAGCATTCCCTAGGTATTTCCCGAGTCTTTAAAATTTTATATTTTTGAATTATTGAAAATAAAATTAAAAAACTACATAAAACTATATTTTTTTGGAAAAACATGATTTTTGCTTAGTCATTATATCGAACCCTCTAGTTCGACAGGCTAATGGTAGCAGATCGGCAGGTCAGACTTCAAGTTCAGCACGCTGTCGTGAGACAGAAATCTGGTGGCTCTGGCGGTAGATGAAACTTTTCAGTTCGGTAGGCCGATCTATCATGACCGGCAGGCCGACCTGAAAAGATTGGTAGGCCAAAGGGTTATGACCAGTAGGCCAATCATACAGATCGGCATGTCGGCAGATAGCTGTAAATTTTTCAAAAAAGGGGCATTTTTTGGTGCAGTTTTGATTTTATTTTTGGGACAATTCTAAGAAACATTAAATTTGGATATGATCGAAAATATGAAGTTTTTGATCTGTGCGGGATTGAAGACTTGAAGATGGAAGTTACATGAAGATGGATACAATTTGAAGATTCAATGATGAAGGATCGATAATATGTTTCGATTTATCTCTTGTAATCTTTATTTTCTATTCTCTAGGGTGAGACCATAATATTACGGTTATTTATTATTATTTTGCTTGTGGCTTTGCATGATTGCTTTGCTTGTTTACATTATAATATGATTTGCCATGTATATTGATAACATGTCATATAGAATAGGGAGTGCCGCTCATTAAGACGTTGTTTATGCATCTTTATAAAATAAAACCTTGATTTCAAAAGAATGAGTAGGAGAAGGTTTTCGAAGAGAGGACCTACAGCCTCCATCGTTATTCCATAGGTAGCACATGGTGGTTCCGACTCCTAGGAAGGGACTTCATCATGTACCAGGTTGGATCTCCTAAAGGATAAGGTATTTTAGCATGATTTATAGTTGCACACCCCTAGGTGGTGATTGTAAATCATGGTTAAAATATTGAAATGATGGCTATAAACTCATGTTAATTTTATTATTAACCTCCTCTAGGAGCTCTGTTAATAAAATTAATGGCCAAAGAAATGATTATTAATATATGCTGGATCATACGGGTCCTTGATGGCATATATTAATCAGGAAGAGATCCGTGTTCCTGATTGAATTTGGCAAGACCCCCTTAGGAGCTTGTTGAATTTTGAGTTCGAAATTATCATTGTAAAGTTGTGATATTTTCAAGGTTTTGACATATAAATACATTTGTATGCTATACATGATTCTGTTATCTTACAAAATTATTATTATATGTTTGCTTATGTTTGGTATATAATTCTTTATTGTAGATTAAAAATTTCTAAAAATACTTTATCATCGATACTTGACAAAAACCAATTAACCGGAGAGAATTATAATGATTAGAAATGGAACTTAAACATCGTTCTTTCTTTTGAGAAACTCAAATTTATGCTGACAACTCTGTGTCCTCCCGAGCATACTGGAGAATCTACTAATGAGCAAATCCAAGCGTATGATCGCTGAAAAGATGCCAATGATCAAGCCTGCTGCTATGTTTTGGCCAGCATGAATAACGTGTTGTAGGCTCAACATAAGGATTATGAGACTGCTAGGCAAATCTGGGATAATTTGAAAGACATGTTTACTGGCCAGACCTTAACAAAGTGGTAAAGGGTGCTTTAGAAATTCTTGAACTGCAAACAGAGACCGAGGACATCTATAAAAGAGCATATGATGTTAGTCACGGGTTACCTTGTTGAGGCTCAGACTAATAAAGCTAACATCGATGCTGAAACTCAGATAACTATGGTCTTTCAGACTCTGTTTAAGGAATTTATTCCATTTAGAGCTACTTTTAATTTGAGCAATAAACAGGATATGACCTTGACGGAGTTGATGAAACAGTTACAAGAGTTTGAACTACTGATCAGGGAGTCTCTTACGGGTGGTGAGGCCAACTTAGTGGCTGCTTTTGGTTCCAATCCTAATCTTGATAATGGAAAGAAACAATGGGCCAAGAATAGGAAGTCTTCTATTCCTGCAAACAGCAAGAATAAAAAGAAGAACCTGAAGAAGCTCAAGTGCTTCTTCTGCAGGAAGCTCGGGCACATCAAGAAGAATTACAAGGACTTCCTTTGCCGAGGAGGTAGGCGTGATCTTCTAGTTTTAGAAACTTGTTTAGTTGAAGAATTATGTGACACATGGGTCATAGATTCTAGAGCAACTAATCATGTTTGTATTTCTCTACAAGGGTTCAAAGAAACAAGAAGTCTGCTTCATGAAGACTTCACACTTCAGATGGGCGATGGATCCTTGGTCTTAGTTGAAGTAGTGGGAGACGTCCATCTTCATTTTGATAATTATAGGATTTTAATTTTGTGAGGTTGTTTTTATGTTCGTAAATTTAAAAGGAATTTAATTTCTATAGCTTGTTTATTTAAAGACTTCTATTTGATTTCTTTTAACAATAAAGTGGTGATTCGTAAAAATAAATCTTTTATATATTCTAGATGGATGTAAAATAATCTATATTTTATCAAACCTAAGATGGACTCATTGCTTAATGCTGAGACGAATGATAATAACTCTAAAAGACTTAAAACTTCTCGCTCTAATAAGACTTATCTTTGGCATTTACGACTTGGTCATATTTACTTGAATAGGATTCAAAGGTTGGTAAGAGATGGACCTTTGAGTCACTTAAAGGTGGAATCTATAGCACAATGTGAATCTTGTTTGGAGGGTAAAATGACCAAAAGACCATTTGGGTCTAATGGCAATAGGGTCGAAGGGGTTCTAGAACTTATGCATAGTGTTGTTTATAAACCGATGAACATTCGAGCACGAGGAGGGTATGAGTACTTCATCACTTTTATTGATGATTGCTCAAGGTATGGGTATATGTACCTAATGCATCACAAAAGCAAAACTTATGACAAGTTTAGGGAGTTTCAGGTTAAAGTGAAAAAGTAATTGGGTAGACCCATAAAGGAACTTTGATCCGATTGAGTTGGAGAATGCCTTTCTGATGAGTTCTTGGGACACTTGTTAGAGAATGAGATCTCATTCCATTTGACCGCGCCAGATACTCCACAGTAGAATGGTGTGGCTGAGAGAAGGAATAGGACTTTATTGGACATGGTCAAGTCTATGATGAGTTATTCGTCATTACCTTTGTCCTTTTGAGGATATGCACTACAAACCGCATATTATCTTTTGAACAATGTGCCTTCAAAATCAGTTCCTAAAACTCCTTACGAGTTGTGGACAAGGAAGAGGACTTCCTTAAACCATATTCACATATGGGGATGTCCGGCTCATGTCCTGTTTAAGGATGCGAATAAGTTGGAAGCACGTTTAGAAGTTTGCGTGTTGGTAGGATATCCAAAAGGGACTAAAGAGGGTTATCTTTATAACCCAAAAGAAAATAAAGTCGTGGTTTCAATAATGCAATTTTCCTTGAGGCAAGTTACATGGACGACTTTAAGCCTCGAAGCAAAGTGGTGCTTGAGGAGTTGAGGAGTGATTCGATCACTTCGAGGGTTTCGACTAAAACCGTTTCGATCAGTGTAGGAAAACCAATCGAACCAGAACAACAACCTAAGGGGCTTCGTCGTAGTAGGAGGATCGCGTGTTAACCCGAGAGGTATATGTTTAATGGTGAGGCCTACTTGGCTGAACTGGATGAACATAATAGGGATCCTTACACTTATGCAGAGGTTGTAGAGGATGTTGATTCGAAACTCTAGACAGAAGCCATGAACATAGAGATGAAGTCTATGGAGACTAATCGGGTTTAGGAGCTTGTGGATCTTCACAAAGAGGTAAAACCCATAGGGTGTAAGTGGATCTATAAGAGGAAGAGAGGAGTGGCTGGAAAGGTTGAAACTTTTAAAGCTAGACTGGTAGCTAAGGGATAAACGCAAAAGGAAGGAATCGATTATGAGTAAACCTTTTTGCCTGTAGCCATGCTTAAATCCATCTGTATTCTCTTGTCCATAGCTATTGTTCTCGACTACGAGATTTGGTAGATGGACGTCAAGACGACCTTTCTAAATGGCTATCTTGATGAGTCCATCTATATGGAACAACCAAACAGGTTCAAGGTCAAGGGTTAAGAGGGTAAGGTTTGTAAGCTGCTAAAGTCAAGATATGGACTTAAGCAGGCTTCTTGTTCTTGAAATATAAGATTTGATCAAGTGATCAAAACTTATGGATTCGGACAAAATGTAGACGAACTATGTGTTTACAAACACATTAAGGATAGGAAGGTGGTTTTTTTACTTCTCTATGTAGATGACATATTGCTAATTGGCAATGACATCGAGGCGTTATCATTGGTCAAATTATGGTTGACCAAATAGTTTGACATGAAGGACTTAGGTGAGGCTAATTTTGTCCTAGGTATCCAGATCTTTCGGGATAGGAAGAACAAAATGATAGCTTTATCCTAGGCTGGCTACATAGATAAGATTCTTAGGAGGTTTACAATGTAGGATTCTAAGAAAGGTGGGCAACCATCTAGGTCTCGAATTACTCTTTCTAATAAAGACTCTCTAAAGAATCGAGGGTATATGCTTGTGTATTCGGGTGAGGACTTAACTCCTCTGCGATACACTAACTTGGATTTCTAATCCTGTCTGGATTTGAGGAGATCAACTTCTAATTTTGTGTTTACTCTAGGTGGCTGTGCCATCAGTTAGAGGAGTGTAAAGTAAGATTGCACTTCAGATTCAACGATGGAGGCCAAATATGTGGCAGCTAGTGATGCTTCGAAAGAAGCAATGTGGTTCGACAAGTTCTTTGGGGATCTTGAGGTAGTTTCTAGTATAGATAAGGCAGTATCATTGTACTGTGATAACAGTGTGGTGGTAGCTAATACTAAGGAACCAAGATTTCACAAGAAGAGTAAACATATTGATCGAAAGTATCATGTGATAAAAGACTTCAATAAAGTTGGGCACTATATTCATGCAAAGATTATTATGTTGTCTATATCCTTAACGAGAGATGGTTTGTCTTGGCCATCGAAGGTGGACTTTGTGAATAGAAACATTGACACATTGTCATAGGTGACGATGTGTTGGATCGGGACATAAAGTGAATTGATTTGAATTAATAATTCTATCTCGGCAAATCGATTTACTTTAGACAATCATATGTATTGTATCTTAATCTTGAGATGAATAATAGGTTTGTTGTCTTGACTCATGTCTTTTGATGTATTAAAGGGTGACAGGCATGCCGACACGTTGGAGGCATGACTCTTGATAGTGTAGACTTATTATTCATAGATATTGAATCCATAGCTCTTCTTTAGGAGTAGTTGATATCTTCTTATATGCATTATCTTATAATTGAAAAACTGGAGCGCTCAACCATTTGGATACATAGGTGTAACCAAATGGTATACCGTCTATGAATGGTATGTTTTCTAATAGTGAGATAATTGAACATAAGATAAAAATAATGAAGAAGGTGAGATAGAATTTATCCTCAAGTCGATTATGGATAATCCTATTAGGATACGATGCATTATGATATGTCATGGAGACTTAGCTATACAGGCTTTCGTAATTCTGTATAGTTCGAGAGTGCAGCTCTAAGCTTTTTGTGGAGTAGTGTTGGAGTTGATAATTATGAAATGTATATCTAGGATATTAGGTTTCATAATTATCAGAAACTTGAACTATATAAGTCCATCAGGTCCCTTTTGTTAGATCATGAAAATCCTATAACAATATGACATGCTTTTCTAATAATTGGTGACTTATGTCAAATTATCAGATTGGCTGAAAATTCAATAGGATTAGATAATTTATGTCTGTTTATCGGTTGGATTAATTTTATAAAAAAATTAATTTAAGATAAATTTATTGAATTATTGAGATTAGATAATTCATGTATGCTTATTGGTTGGATTAATTTTGAGTAAATTAATTCAAGATAAACTTGTTGAATTATCAAAAATAATTTTTTTCCCAGAGATTATCTAGATAATACTGTTTTAATTAGATAATTTCTCTATTGGGTTATTTGAATTAAAACTGAGGCTTTATCCCAAGAATTTCAGGTGGGAAATAAAGATTCGCAAGGATCATTTATCGTAAGTTTGGTAGGTAAGTCTTCAGGTTCGGTCTGCTGATGGAGTAAGTTTAGTAGGCCAATCTGTCAGTTTGGCCTGTTGACCGAGCAGTGAATAGATCACGTGTTTTCATGCAAATGTTATTAGATATTGATCCTGATTCAATTTTTGAGGCCTTATTTGATAAGGACTAACCCTAGGCCCAACCTCTATAAAAGGGGAGTGAGACTTATTGTTATAAAGATCAGTTGAAAAATCTAGAGTAAGAATCTACTGGTAAGAGTCTGAAACTCTCCGGAAAGCTATTGTTCACAAATCACAAACTATAGCTTTAGGTATTCCTCAATTGGTTGAAAGGCGAGTCGCCTGGTGGAAGAGCTGTACGAGTGTACACACACACACATGTCATCGATAGAGAATAGCAAAGAAGGCTATGCGGAGCTTTTTGGCAAACAAGGTTTGTAAGATCTGGTTAATTTATACATATAGTGTGTCAAACTTATGTTTTGGAAAATACTCTAATATAAAAATTTTAAAATTTTGCTACGTACTATTTTTTCAATAAAAGCAAGAAATAGTAAATCCATAGAAAATGAAAAAATAGGAGGTTGAAATGTTTTTGTCCTCAAAATCCCTCAGCCACTTTCCCCCCATCTCTTTCTTCTCCATCGATCACCTATCTCTCATTGATGTTTACATCGTCGGAGTCCATCATTGCTTCATCGTTTGCAATCTCTACTGCCGGAGCTTGCCAACGAGTAATCGTTGAAGTCGCAATTTTCTTTCTCGTTCGCTACCAAACTCTGAGCCTCTTTCTTTCTCTCTTTCTCTCACTCGTTTCTCTGTGGAGGCATTGTCAATGGCCGCAAACTCTATAGTGACTTCGTCTTCCACTGTTGAAGACAATGCAACTTGGGAGATCACAAGTTCTAAGTCATTGTTGTTCATCCATGATAGATTCACGTGACTCTAGCAATAGACGACGCCATCGAAGCTAATCTCCGGCGCTAGTGAGCAGAGATCTAGTTCGACATATCTTAACAACTATAACGCCCCTAAGTGGGGATTTGTAGTTTTTAATAAATCAAATAGAAAACTAGAAAATAAAATAAAATGTCAAAACTTACTAAAAATTTGCCCGAGACTTGAAACAATTTTAGAAATTAAAAACAAATATAAAACAATAAAAACCACAGTTTGATATAGCACCTTTAATTTAAAATGATAATTCTATAATCATCATTATTCCAACCCTCAAACAACTTAATATTTTCACATATAAAAACTTAAGAATGCTTACATTATAAAGAATAATATTCTAAACAATGAACGGCTCTAACTGGATACTACTATGCAATTCATTAGACTATTTACACATCATCCTTTCACACTATATAAAATCCTGAAAATATAAGAATATAGAGGAATGAGCTACAACATGCCTAGTACGAAAGCCATTACTCACATTTTGGTTTTATTAATTACCGTATTAAACCTGTATGGCTAGTTTTATTTATCGATACATTATTAATAAATCCATATAAAGCCTATTATGTTCATTACCAGTAGATGCTTAATAATTACCGTGTTGTATATCATATATATACATATATTATTAACAAGATTATGTAGCATCCACATAACAATCGTAATCCTTATGTCACCGGATAAACAATTCCCCTAGGAGTGCGCTTGATAGTTTTAATATATCGATCGTCAAGTAACCAAGTGAGGAGACTTCATGTCCCGTGTTCTTACTACGTCATATTCCTGTACAATGCGTTTTGAGACTTTTGACCTAAGAGAGCATTATCGCCTCCTTCCTATTTTTTTGTTTAGGGCTTTGAACCCAAGGACGTAAGCGTTGCCATATTTATGTTACATATTTTTATTCATTTCATATTGGGCTTCTATAGCGTAATCCATATATCTACATATTACATTATTGTGTTTCAATTCTTCACTAGTACACAAAAGTCCATTCAACCTAACCATGCTTTCTATATCACGTTATGTTCTTGAACATTACAGGACATGTCCACGCAATTATTCATATACTAATAACGACAAAATAATGTATATAATTTATCTTGGAAAATTAAATCACCAATTTAATTAAATAAAACCTCACAAAAAGTGAGTAATAAAATCCCTAATCAAAACAAGTCCCGAAGGGAATGTGGATGGCTAGGAATGACTCACGGAGATTTCTAAAGAAATAGCTACCATTTTCGATCTCCATTCTATTGATCTACTTTGCCTCATTTTACGTACACGTGATATTAGATATTTTTAATGAAATTGAATTAACCCAAATAGAGGTCACGGTTGTGTCTGGAATGTTGAAATAAACCAGGAGGTTGCCTTGGATCATCCATCAGAGATCAGGTCAACTATTGACCAACTTTGACCAATTTGACCGGTATTGACTAGTGTAGACTAAGCTTGACCAAAATTAACTAGTGTTGACCGGGCTCCGATGGCGATTGCGATCGGACCTACCCCTCTAAATCAACCTTCATGAGTTCATTGGTAGTGTCAATTTCAACAAATTTGGTTAGCAAGTGCTCTGATCGGGCTTGGCTTTCTCTATTTTCTAGTGATCTCGATTTTTGAATTTTCGGAGATGCAACCACGAAATTGACCAGGGTGTTATACTACTCACTCTCCCTGAGTTGATTTATGGTCTCAATTGTGGATAATAACCCCTTGGAGTGGCAGATCAGACATGGCTCATAATGTATGCCTGTGGCGCTTCTTGCTTTCCAACAAGGGATAACGGTGACATGAAATTGATGAGTGAGTTTTGATGTCCCAATTCCTCTGAGTGTTTTGGCAGCGATGGTGAGAAAAATGGTGGCTGGGGAAGCATTCGTTGAAGTTGGCAGGATTTGCAGCTCCAATGGCTGTTTTCGGCGATCTTTTGTTGCAACCTGACTTGTTCGGATAGTAACTAACCATCTCTTTTACTTTTATTTCTTTTAAAACTTTATTTAAAGTCTGAAAAAAAATGCATGCATTTATTTTACTATTATTGAAACCTTACTTTAAGAATTTAAATAGTAAAAACCACTTATTTGTAGTTATTAACATTAGCTTCATTACATATACTTTAAATAGTATTTCAAAACATAATTTGTCTAATATGTGTATATATATATATATATATTTATTTAATATTACATACTTATCATTACCATATAACTCACATACACATACACACACACACACACACATATATATAAATATACATAGTGGAAGCTTTACTACAATGGCATCCATACCCTATCTACACAATTATCCAATTATGTCTAGCTCCACATAGAAATCATTTCGGCCTATTGGTAGGATTTCCTATAACATGAAAAACTAAGTGAGTTATTGCTCAGTAAGTCCAAACATAGCTCACATGATGAACTTTGTATTAACTTATATGATTCAATTATGCTTATTTATGAACTTTCATTATGATTTGAACTTAGCTTAACTAGGGCTCAAGTGTTTGTACCAGTTGTGCATGGTGGTCATCATAACACTGAGACTTTATCTTTCTTTAGAACTCTTCTTGTGTCAGGAGATTTGTACAACACTTTCTTACACACTTAGTGTATCATTTACCCATTCTTTAAATTATGGGATCATGCGATGCATGAAACTTAACTAAGTAAAATTTCATCTACTATCAAAGTAAAATTTTTATAATTTTTTTCTTCAAGAGGAAATCATTATTATCCATATCGTAGGTGGGATTTGGTACTTACCAGCTAATTGTTCAGTACTTAAGTCAATTTTCCTTATCCTCTTCAGGAATTGCCTTCAAGTCCTGTTTGGATAATTTTCCAATTATTAACTTACTTAATATCGACCCCTATATCAATAATTAAATATAACTCCTAATTATCAATTTTGATTATTAAGGAGGCTTTTTCTCTTTTTAGTCTTAGGTATAACCTGACTAATTTATTTATCTACAAAAGTCTTCCTGTCACCTTCAAAACTAGGGCAAAATTTCCCTCTAAGGCCATTTTCTAATTTCGAATGTTTTGGAGTTCATTCAGTCGTTTTTGCAAAAATGACACTTTTGCCGTTGGTAGGTCATAAAAATCTTTTGAGCTTACACATATCATTTGAACTTGGGTTTTGTTGTTTTTAATGCATCTGATTATGAGTTTGATCATCAATGCTTGATTTGCGGTAAAAACCCATTTTTTAAAACTTTGAGATTTTACCCTATTTTATTAAAAATTGATGATTTTAACCCTAATTTCAAAATTGATTATTTCACATCTTTAGATTCAAATAATTTTTTTCATTAGAGGTCCAAACTTCCTAAATTCTAGAATTCATAATAATATTTTAAAAAAACTTTTCTTCCTTGTTATTTATTTTTAAGTCATTTTATGGTTTAAAATTTTGAAAATTCATAACTTGTGATTTAAGTAGAATTTTTGCAAACCATCCATGATGCTTAACCGTTTCGATTAGTTCTACAACTTTCATTTGTTAACTTTCTTGAAATTCAGAATGTATAGGGGTTTTTTTTTTGTCACTTTTCAAAACTGGCCCAAAAAATAAAAACTTTGCACTTTTAATGCATCGAATTTTGCAAACTTTTGTTCACAAAAATTGTCACTTCCACTATGTTAATCACAACCAAAACCTACCCCAAACATCCAGTTTCCTCAAAATCCATCAAAACGTTTAATTTTCACTAAAATCCCAAAAAAAAAAAAACCTTTTTTTCTAAGTTCCTTGAACTTAGGGATTTTTTCAAGTGTGGAACCCCTATTTCACACATCTAAATCACCACAAAACACAATATAAACATCCCATAGTGTCACATAGTCATGTCATAGTCTTTGTTTAATTGGTAAAAAGTTTAGGATTTTCATAAATTTCTTTGATGAGCTTGTGATTCTCCACCCAAAACTTGTTCTTAGCACAACCTTTAGCATAAATCATACAAAATTTCTCGTTAAGACATTTTCTAAGAATCAAGAAGAAAAACCCAAAGGAAAAGGAAAAATTATAATTTTACGATAGTTTTTGAAATTTGATTTTTGCTCTTGAAATCCTTGGAAGTTGTTTCTTGCTAAAATTTGGAATTTTGAGGAAATAGGTTTGGGAGCTCTGGGTTTTATTAGGAGAGAAATGAGATTTTTTTTCAAAATTTTTTAACCATTTTTTCCTTAAAAAGTTCACTTTCTTGGACGTTTTTTAAAATTTTCTTGATTTTGGGACAAAAATGAGATAGAACTCTTGTCTCCCCACCACATGCAGCTGCCGTGTGTCTCCTTGGTTGAGTGGCCAAATTTGGGCCTTTTGTGACAAAGCAAATGGGTCCATTTTGCACAAAATTCACATACATAATCCTTACTAGTAATATCTATAATTTCTCCATTGTATCATAATTTTTACAGAAATATAATTTATCAAGAAAAATTAATTATTTAAATCTAAATAAATTTTAGATTTAAATAAATGAAAAATTTTCCCCAAAAATTACATTTTTGACGGGCAAGACGTCTCTAGTTTTGTTCTTCTCGTCATTGTGAGCCTGTAGAGATTGAAATTGTCCTGATCAGAAGTCATATAGAAAAGTCATAACAGTCGAAAGCACGACGGTTTT
Organism: Artocarpus heterophyllus; assembly: GCA_025403435.1. Classification (NCBI taxonomy): domain Eukaryota; kingdom Viridiplantae; phylum Streptophyta; class Magnoliopsida; order Rosales; family Moraceae; genus Artocarpus; species Artocarpus heterophyllus. The sequence goes on along the minus strand of CM046345.1, from coordinate 14,259,858 downwards.
AAAATTTTGACCAAAAATTCCAGTTGCTACAGTTTGAATCATTGATGGCAAAGTACGCTCGGCTCATCAAGAGCTTTCAATAGTACAAACCACGTCGAAAACGAACTCCTTGCCGATGATTTTGAATGGAGGTGGACTTACAAAATTTAAAGAAAATAAAAATAAAAACAAATATAATCTTAAGTATTCTTATATAAATTCGTAAATGAAGCTTATCTTAAATGTTCAGTTTTTAATGAAGAAAGATCATGGGAAGTTAGTTTCTGGTTCCCACTTATTTTCTTAAATATTAAAAGTTAGGTAAGCAAATTAAAATATTATTATATATTATATAAAAAAACTAGGTGTGGGTGTGTTACAACAACAATTAAATATTTTATATTTTTTTTACTAAAACTTACGTCGTTTTTCTTCCAACTAGTTTGAATAAAAGAGTAAGGAAAAAAACCATCAACACCGTTAACCGGCTATAGGTATAGTAGTAGGTGGACAATTTTTAACTTACCCTTGCATCTGCTCACAGCCATGGATTTGAATTTGTGCGGCTATTATTAGCTGGGGAACCATCTACAGGAATGGATAGTAATATCACCCTATACATATATATATGTGTGTGTATTATAGGTTGTCCAAGGAAAAAATATAAGTAAAAGAAAATACAGTAGCTTGTGTTGAAAAAGCATGCATAATGGGTAATTGTATTCCACCTCAAGAAAACACATACACCAATACTGATGAAAGTGATCAAATTAAGTAAGAATACCTAATCTTGATTCAAAACTGGCTTTACTAGTAAATTCTAGTGAAGCATTTAAGGAGATTAAACTTCTATCCATATAGCGTAACTAATAATAGAGCACCTTCGCTTGTTCAATAAGTCTGCTATGATCGATGGAGAACTCCGATCAATTGAGAGTAAAAGACCCTGTTATAACTGTCACCTGCAGCAGCACCATAGAGGCCAAACTCAAATACGTTGGACTCAAGACAAAACCAAAAAGTGGAACCACTCCTGTTATTACAAACAGAAAGAACAAACACAAAACGAAGGCAAAATTGCCTTTATAATACAGTTATAACCAGACTAAAAGCATAACAAAAGCCTACGGAGTCGATCCGGCCATTGTGAGTGGAGAGCCTGGAGATAGCTGTAACAAACAGAGCGGGTGAGTCGGGAAAAGAGGCGAGCTTTCGCCAGTGCGTGATAGCCACGCCTGTTGCCGCTTGACATCGAGCTGTCCGAGGAGGCCACAAGGAGAACTGTTGCCCTGAGTAAAGCAATACCCCTAGCCATTGGAACACCTGGAGTTCTCTGCCCCCTTGACGAAAACCGCCGAGCACCCCCTACACGAAGCTCTGACCCTTCGACAGCCCCATGATCTTCAATAGCCTAGAGATCAAAGCCTCTAATCGTCTTCATGTCTAAGCTGGCCCATCCCTCACCCCCGCCCCTGTTGCATGTGTCAGACACCAGCCGCATCGACCTCCCATTTCCGACCCCCACACCCTCGAGTCGTACCCCTTCGGGACACCTTTGTCGCTTCATTTTGGGACCAAAACTCCGAGCCAGAAGTCTGGAAGTCAGCTCAGAGGCGACGCTGGACTCTGGCCCTGCACAAACTTGGCGGTGCGCAGAAGGGGTTTATTTAGAGAAAGAGAAAATGAGGCCTGTTTCTTTTTTATTTTTTTTTTCTATTCACTTAAATCCCTTATCTAAAAAAATTGTAACTAACTAGTTGAATGTCCTAAATGTATTGTAATTTGCTTAGAAAAAGTTGTCGTTTGCACAAAAAAACCTTTCGTTTGTTTGCAAACAAGACAAAACTACCACCAAAGGTTGTGGTCTAGTAGTTGAGAAGCCTTTGTTAGGCTTCTCTACTTAATTTGTCAAGGTTCAAATCTTCGTAGCCCTTCATAAGTTCCTCCACTCCAACAATAGTTGTTGAATGATTGGGTTAGAGGTACAAACAGGTGTGGTTTAAGTAGGGCAATGACACATCATTGTTAATTTTAAGAAGTTTGATATGTTTAATTTGTTTCGCATAATTCCTTCAAAAAAATTGTTTTGTATAAAGTTAAAAATAACACATCCTTTTTACGTTTAATTTTTCTTCCACCAATGATAAAAACGACAGGTAGTTTGTAACTTTACAATTTGAACATCGAAGGCACCAAAGGACACATCGTTCAATTATGCAAGGAATGTTCCTCTATCCCAATTAATTCTGAAAATTATTATTATTACTTTTGAATTAAAACTACTTGTATAGTACTATGGTACAATGTATATAGTACCTTTTTTATTTTTTGAATTTGCAGAGCAAGGGATTTAAGTTTTATACTTTTCATTAAAGTAAGATGTGAATTTACTGCTAATTTATATTTGCAACCACAATTCAAATCTTCTTCTTCTTTTTCGACAAAGTTTTATGTTATTTGAATTAGGTGGACATGGATTGGACCAAGAATATTTTACTGCTAACTATAGCACAATGCATATATCACCTTTTTTTTAGAACTTGCAGAGGAAAGGATTTTGAAGTTTTGTACCTTGTAGTAAAGTTTGATGTTAATTTACTGCCAACTTATATTTGCAACCACAGTGCAAATCTTTTCTCTTTTTTTTAATGACAAAGTTTTATGTTATTTGAGTTAGGCGGACATAGATTTGACTAAGAATACTCCAGATTCTCTTACGGTGGAAAGAGAAGTCCATTGTTTTTCACATAAATGGAAAAGACTTTTGCAGCTATTTTATTGTTGTGGATCATTCTTTGACCAATTGCAAAAGGAATCTTAATTGCAACAAACAAACCCAAGAAAATGTCTCCACATTGCGGATCCATTTCTTGCCAAGAGTAAGACGTCCATTTGACCAACGATCAAATTCAAAGGGTATTTGGCAAACATAGTTAGAACTAACTTTTTGATTACAAAATAGCATAAAACTCTCATATGCTACAGTAAAAAGCAAAAAGTTGCTACAGTGTAAAGCTTTCACATGCTACAGTGTTTAGAACTAGAAAGTTAGTGCTAACCATGCTTGCCAAACACCCTACAAACTCTAAAGATGTTGTGGTGACCATTCATGATTCATAAGAAAGAAAGATCATGTTTTGGAAACTTGAGGCAATCAGGTGGGAACAAGAGATGTGTCTAGTTAAAACTATTTCATGGACCGCCATGAAGAGGATTCAACTTTTGGCAACTCAACATCAGACATGCCTTGGATTCAACACTCCAGAAGTCTATTGAGAATGAAGAAAATTTGGTTCCTGACAACTCTACTTTCACTAACCCTATTCAAACACCTAGTATAAGCACTTTAGTGCATGCACAAAAAAAACATCCCAGGTATCAATTTGGAGGTTATCTTAGTGGTTCTTCAAAAGTAGTTATAGTTTATCAACCAGATTCTCTGCATAAAATGAATAGACAATCGTGGGTGAATTGAGTAAATAAGGATTTTCTTTTTTTGAAGATCAAAGTCTAGAATCGGATAATGCACCGAAAATCAAATTGCATACTGTCTCTGAAAGAGGAAGAGATTGTTGGTTTAGTTTCTTGGAAAAAAAAATTAACAGATCTTCCAATGTTGATATAAAGAAATTGAACAATTTGAAAAAGGAAAAATCGTCTTATAAGCTTAAAGAGCTTGTAAGGGGAAAAGTTTCAAAATGAGAAATCTTCTTCCTAGGTTACTTAATTTTTGTTTTTTTTTTTGTTTTTTTATTTGGGATTCATTATTGATTGGACTTTTTATATTCTACTTTGTATGAACTCTATTCTTTTCTTTTAATGAAACATTTTTTTTTTTAATTTGGCTGGTTAATTTCAAGCATACCCATTGAACATATAGAGTTAGATCTGCGCCCATAGTATTGTCAACTAGCCTCCAAGTCCAAACCAAGATGAATACATTCTTTACATGCTTATTGTTTTCAAGGAAGCTCCAAACTAGGAGGATTTTTATATGTGCATAAAATCATTAAGATACCTTGAAAGTAAAATATATATGTTGTGTAAAGAGTAATGATACATTAAAAAAAGTAGGAATTAAAAGATATATTCTACTTATAAGCTATTGCCTTGCCTTTCCTCTTCAAATGTCTTAAAAAGCCTCGTATATGTTTCACAAAAGACAACAATGTATCAAACTAAAATCCTTTAATTACTCTGTTTCTCTTTCAAATGATCACCAAAGGCAACACTCGGTATAAATTCTTATAATAAATCACCCTGAAAGTTAACTAATCTGCGGAAAAAACAGTTTTTCACTATACATAATTGTCAATTCCTTAATGAGGTAATCAAATAAATATTTATGGGATTTTGAACAACCTTACCAACCATTTTAGATTAATTCTTCATTTTTTTTAATAGAGAGTTAAAAAATCAGATACAACAATTCAAGTGGTTTGTTGATTTGTGGCAACTTTTATTGTAGAGACATTTGAGGGAAAAAAAATTATAGAATGACACAATATTCCAAATACAAAAGGACAATTACAGAATAGTAAATTCTATTGCAAGCAATCCCTTAATCTTTTCATGGTAAAAAAAAAAAAGTTCCCTTAATCACTCCATTGTTACTATTAGCAATGTCAAATAAAACTGGTAAGAAAGAGCAAAGCTCCACCAAAAGAAGTAGGAGATACATTTAGGTAAAACACAAACATCCAAGTCAAAACCATATCAAAGATATTAATGCAAAACTCTACTATTTGGGGTTTTAAGAACAAGTTAGCCTAATCTGGAATATTTTATATCACAAGAAATAAGTTAGCACAATCAACACGTAATCTTTATTCAATTGTGTGGAAAGCTAGCTTTATCCAACAATGGCAACCCTAATTAAGCAAATTAATCCATAACCAACTACCTAATTCTAGTAAAATTTTCCCGTATGCGTCTTGCATGATATTAGCAAAACATTTGGTGATAGATCTCATCTATGGTCCTTGAATTTTCAGGTATGTAACTAACATTATTTACTCAATTACATGCTTGTCTTTGCCTCAAAAAAAAAAAAAAAAGCTGCATGCTTGTCTAAAGGCGGAGCGAGAAAAATTATTAATTTTCTTTTGGATGGGGAGCAAAGTTTATAAAATTTCATATACAAAATAAATACAACAAAAAATAAGAAGGGGGAGCAGCCACTCTTGTCTGAGTGGCTCCGCCCTTGCGCTTGTCCAACACGTGCTTAGACGTGTAGGTTTTTTTAGATTCCATACTAGCTAGCAAGAGGTAGTATATACATATACATATATTTATATATATATATATAGCTTTTTTAATATAATTAAGAGAATATATAGGCTACTCACAATTCAACAACCTATCTTATGGTTAATCCCACCCTGCATACCTTCTTTTGCCCGTATATACCATTTTCCCTTACCCGTGACATGAACTGTATCTTGCATTGAATATTATGTAGCAAAGTCAGTCTTAGGACAAGGTTTCAAACTTCCAATTTAATATATATACATATATATATATATATATATATTCCCTTTTTATAACCGATTCCTTATTTCAACCGTTTTCTTGTTCCTCTTGGTTTAGCTGAATAGAGGATCTAACTCTCTCTCTCTCTCTCATCCCACAACCTTTTCATTTGCATGCATATTCCTCACTACTCTACTCCCATCACTACCTGCCCTCATTTCCTTTTCTTTTCCTTCTCCACCCAAAACAAAACTTCTTTTGCTTTGTACTGTCCTTTACTTAATCATACCTTATTCACAACCACACCAATACCAAACATGTATATGGTCACATTTTTCTTTTCTTTCATTATCATGTTCAGATCATTATTCAACTACCCAAATTAACCAAAGGAAACTAAGAAACTAAAGTACATGCACACAAAAAATAAATAGGAAATAAAAATAAAAGAGAATTAATAAATAAACCCCAATTGCTAGCTTGTACCTTTCAAGAAAGAAAACCAAATTATATCACCCCTATATTTCTTTCATATATCCTTCATGTTTGAAAGCCAAGCATGCATATATTCTTCAACCAGCCAAACAACTCATGACCCTCTAGAAATTCTTTCATCTTCTTTTCCTCCCAAAAAAAAAAAAAGAAAAAGAAAAAAAAACTTAACCCCATCTCCCTAAACTACATTAGTAGATTTTCTTTCTTGTGGAAGAAAAAGAAAAAAAGTTTATGAAAGATTATGGGAATGTCATCAATGGATGGTCATGTAGAGTCCCAGAACATCCATGAATTACCACCTTCTGTCGCAACTTCTCTCTCACTTTCTTCTTCTTCCTCTTCTTTATCTTGTAATTCTTCTTCTCATTCTTCTTTAACTTCTTCTCCTTCTTTCAATGCAAGTATTGTTCCTCTTAGTGAGCTACATATGAAGCCATCAATGCCAGATCAATTCTCTGATGAATGGCTTAGATCTTTCGGAATTACGCGCAATGGTTATGGGATTGAGTGGAAGGAGATCGAGAAGCGGTTTGACAGGATTGCTATAACTGCAGATGGGTTTGATCAACATGTTGTGAAACGGTCCGACTTTGGTTTTTGTACAGGTGAGAAAAGCTTGATCAAGATTTTTTCGCTTCTTTTTCCTCGAAAAGCACAATAAAACTGATTGCATGCAATATATAACGGTAAATCTATATCTGACTTCAGTTAAAAAAAAAAAAAGTAACATATAAGATTTTTCCATTTTTACTAGATGACAACTTAGTATTAAGTTCACCAATTTTTGATCATGCCACAAAAATGTTCCACGTGGCTTATAACAGCGCAATCTTTAATATTAATATAATATAATATTTGGTCATGTTATTATCCTGTAAAAATGATGTAGAATTGTAGTGCTTTTACTCTTGTAATCTGGGTTTCTTTTTTTCCTGCGATTATATATTTTAAAATGACTTTTTTTTTCTTATATTACTCTTCAGAGGGTAAGGTTAATTTGGTTGTCTCCTTTCTGATTTCAATGTTTTTTCATTGTTTCATAGGCATGCAACAATCGCCGGAATTTGCTAGTGAGCTATTGAGGGCTTTAAGGGGAGTCAGAAAGGATCAAAACAATTATATAACAAAAAGAGAACTTTATACTTGTTGGCTTCGGTTAACTGAACCTTGCTATGATTCAAGGATAAGAATTTTCTTTGACTTGTAAGTTATTACCAAACCCCACCTAAACTTTTATTATAAATTCTCTCCCAATACTTTTTTTTAATCACTATTTAAATTCCTTCACAGCTTAATTGTTTATTTAGTCAATAAAATGTTTATTATTTTTCTTGTTTAACCTGTTCTTCCCAGGTGTGACAGAAACTTGGATGGCAAAATCACTGACATTGATATTAAAGAGGTCTTTATCACTAATTAAAAAGCATTTAATTAAACACAACATATTAAAGTTCATAACTTTTAAGTTTTACCAAGGTAAATCATTTTCAAGTAATATTTATATTCATGTTGTTTAGCTCAATTGGTTGGATTTTTTTAACTTTTGCAGAGTGTTCTATTAAGTGCTTCTACAAATAAGTTATCTATGACCCATGAGGAAGCAGAAGATTATGCTTCTTTAGTTATGGAATTTCTTGACACAGAAAAGAGAGGTTACATTGAGGTACAAGGATAAAAAATTAAATAGTAATAATAATATATAATTAAAAAAATCGAGAATTTATGACAGGCTATATAAAAATAGCCTTACCAGTAGGATATAAATCGTTGAATCTTTATAAACTTTCACTCAATTGTCATATATGTACACATATATATATATATAATTTTAATAGAATTTGACGGTTTATAGTTGTGTTCTACCAATAAGTTTTTTTTTTTCCTAATCTTATTACAAAAATTAAAAAAAAAAAAACCCCTCTTTCACATTAGGCATTTTACTTTGATTTCTTTAATTAAAAGTCCATTTTGGGTCTCATTTTGTAGATACCAGAATTTGAGGCCCTCTTTAGAATAAGCTTGGCAAAAGGTCCTATTTCCACCAATAGAACACCAATGTCACATAACTCATTTCATGAGACATTTGAAGAGCCCAGTTCAAAGGCTGAAATTCTGTTCAGATCATATTGGAGAAGAGGGTGGATTATATTGGTTTGGTTGGTGATTTGTGCAATCCTCTTCACATGGAAATTCATCCAATATCGCCACAGAAAAGCTTTTGAAGTGATGGGATATTGTTTGTCCACCGCCAAAGGTGCCGCAGAGACGCTGAAATTCAACATGGCTCTTGTTTTGTTGCCTGTTTGTCGCAATACAATCACATGGCTACGTAATAACAGAAGGGTCAACTCAGTAATTCCATTCAACGACAACATCAACTTCCACAAGGTATTTTGGATTTTTTTTGCTCTTTTGCCCCCGAATTTTATTTGAATTAGTAAGTTGCCTTCTTAAGTTTTAATTTTGATAAGTTACCCCAAGCAGTGGCAGAGCTAAAGCCACTTGAGTGGAGGCACGTGTCCTACTTAAATTTGTAAGAATTAAGTTTTGACCTTAAATTTTTTAAAACTATTAGTTATGCCCCACACAAATTGTACGAATTTATTTATTATAGAGTGTCCACAAATCGATGAATAATGTTAAAATTTGGAAAAAAAATACTCTCATGTACATGATGTGCTCCAATACGTCATCTAGGCACTTTTTTTATGAACTCATACATAATATGTGTATGAATGCACTTTTGTCTAAACTTAACTTTTATCGTCAATTTGGGTTGCTTTACAATACGTGTTAAACTTAAAAAATGATGGGCTTTTTTTCTCTCATTTTTAAAAAGTAAAAATTATATTATCTGTCTATTTTTTAAGTAGTAAATTAATATCTATCTTTGTTATGCAAATATAACTTATATGTCTCTTTTTTACCCTAAAATACCCTTTAACTAAATATTATTATGTATTTAAATTTTTATAATAAATTTTCTCATTTTTCGAAAAGTTAAATTAGGAAAAAAATATACAAATTTTTTATTATTTTAACATATTACATTGATGTATTTTTATTATCACTTGAAGTCTTAAAAAAATAAAATGAATGTCATTAAGTATTATTATCATTACGTATCATTAACTTAATGATATAACAATTATATAAACTATAAGATACACAAAAAGACTTAATAAATATTATATCATTAATTTAATTACATATCACAAAAAAAGGAAATATTATTCACTTGAAGTCTTAAGAAATGAATGTCATTGCGTATCATTATTATTATGTGTCATTAATTTGATGATATATCAATTATATAACCAGTAAGACACATAAAAAGACTTAATAATACTACATCATTAATTTAATTACAATACCCTAATTTTAATTTATCAGTAAAACTATATTATTAATTTAATTACAACACCCTAACTCCAATTTGTAGATAAATCCAACTTGTTGATAACAAATTCCATCTTTTTAGGGAATTTTAAAATTATTATTTTAGATATCAATTTGAATTTAAGCAACAAACGCCCTAATTTTAGAGTTTTTTTTTAAATACAATGATATCATAATCTATTTGAAATCTCAAATACATATATTATAATTATTCTAAAAAAATACATTAAAACTAACAATATCATTATTATGGTCATTAATGTCTTTATACATATGCATTGAGACATAAAAAAAAATATTCATAAACTACAAACATATTTTAATTCTACAAATAAAAGAGGGCCACATGCCCCATTAAACCTTTTAAAAATATAAAAAATAAATATGATTTTCAAACTATGTTTGGTCATGCTTTGGGCCCGAAATATTTTGAAAATAATTCTGAAAATAATAAAAAAATGTTTTCTAATTTTCTATTCTGTATCTCTCTCTCCCCCTACCCAAAACACCCCCTCCTCCTCCTCCCACCCTGGTGGTGACCTCAACAACCCATCCCACCCCTCTGCCAATCCCGCCGGTGATCCCAGTGACCCACTCAGCCCATCGGCCCCAACACCGATGACTATAACACGACTTGTTTGCGACGAGAAGCTCATGACAGGAGGGAGCTTGCAATACCGACCTAGACTCGTGGATCTCAATAGGAAGGGTTGGGCTGGTCGTGGTAGGGCGGGGCTGGTCGACGTAGGACTGGGCTGGTCGGAGTGGGGCTGAGCCATCGGGGGCAGTCGCCGACAACCTGGCCTCATCGGAGCAGAAGAAGAGAAAGAGGATTTCTCCCTCTTCATTTGGTTGAATATATTAAAACAATATTAACATATTAATAATTTTGTTTTTAAAAAATTAAATTTAGGTTTATTTATGTTAATAATTTTTTTTAAAGAAATATTTGTGTTAAAAAACACACCATCGTATATATAACCAAATACAATTTCAAAAATAGTTTTAGCACATTTTTTAAAATATTTTTATTTTTATTTTTTTTAAAACAAAAACCAAAATAAAACACTACCAAATGGGGCAATGTGTCAAAATTAGAATAACTTACCAAGAAAAATATATTTTTTTTGTACATACAAAATTAAGAAAATTTATTCTTTTTTAAAAAATTGTCCTTCTGTAAATTACCAAACTAAAGGCCATTTTCTGAAGAAACTCTTAGAATTAGTTAGGGAAATTGCACCAAATAGTATAGTTTCAATTCTTAATGTAGCAAAATAACACACTTTTAAAAATACTGAAGTAAATAGCATTTTTAAAATCTTATATTCTTTTTAAACACTTGAATTTTCAATTAAATCTCTTCATTTTTGTTCTTTTTCATCTTCTCTTTCTTTTCGTTTTTGTTTTTTGTTATCTCGCTGTTATTTCGTGTTTCTTTATACGTCCTTTTATACAAAAATAAATTTTATTTTAATTTAAATGAGCTACTTACTAAACAATGTTATATTTTAGTCTATTTATTTTTATTCTCAATTAACAATGAGTTAGTTGCCTCCTTCTTCTAGTTAATTATTTAAAACTTGTTTTCCCCTAAACCTATATAAAATTGTGGGAAGTGTGGTTTTTAATTTTTATATTTTCTAAATGCAAATGAAAACAAAGAGTTATGTTAAGGACAACAGCGTTTCTTACTTTATATTGCCACAAATATTCTTCCAAATCACCAAAAAAATATCCACAAAACTTTTGTACCAACTCGTGTTCTTGAGTTTAGCTGATTGCAGGAGGGATTGTGGTGGGAGTGATCCTACATGGTGGCACTCATCTTGCTTGTGATTTCCCAAGAATTAGCAGCTCGGACACTTCGATCTTCCAGCAAACCATAGCCCCCGGATTTGGGTACCACCAACCATCATACTTTGAAATATTGGCCACCACAGAGGTGGCAACAGGGCTTGTCATGGTGATACTAATGGCCATTGCATTTTCACTAGCAACAAAGTGGCCACGCCGGCAGTCTCTGTCGCTACCAAGGTCAGTCCGGCGTGTCACGGGATACAACACCTTTTGGTACTCCCACCACTTGTTCATTCCTGTCTATGCGTTGCTTATTATTCACTCCATGTTCCTCTTCCTGACAGACAATGTAGCTGAAAAAACTGTAAGCCTTCTTTTTTCTTGACTTGTTCAATGTGGCTATTTATAATGTGCAAGAAGAAACTTTGTTTTTCTTCTAATTGTGTTGTATCATGTTAGGATATAAAATTATTATTAGCCTGCCTTCTAAAAGCTTAAATTTTTGGGAGAATTAAAAATCTAATATGGTATCAGAGAAAGAGATCTTGAGTTCAAACGCTTATAATTACACTAACTTAAAATTGCCATAATGTATTAGGCCTTTAATGTATTTTTGACTTCTTGTGTTGGGCATTCTAATTGATATTTGCCCATAAGTTTGCTTATTGCCCAGCCTACTCATGAGTGGAGTGAGGATACAAATTATTGTTGACACACCTCCTAACAGCTTTCTAAGGTTTTGGGAAAATTAGTAATCAAACATATCAAAACATTTTGGTGTTAAAATTTGTTTTGAGCAGACTTGGATGTACATTGCTATTCCAGTGGTTATATATGCTGCAGAGAGGATCCTTAGAGCCATAAGATCAGGCTGTTGTGAGGTTCAAATTTTGAAGGTGTTAAATCCTATTCCTTTTGAAAGTTCAATATTAGTTATTTATTCATTTATCTAGATTTTGAAAGTTAAGAATCTTAATATTGCTACAGATGCAAATGATAATTTTGTTGTTTTATTGGCATATAAAGTGCAGGCAAGTTTTTATCCAGGAAAAGTACTGTCCCTAATAATGCACAAACCAGAAGGATTTAGATACCAGAGTGGCATGTACATACTCATTCAATGCCCTCAAATTTCACTATTCGAATGGTAAAACCACAATGGAATGCATTTGATTTGAAATTTTTAATCTTTTTTTTTTCCCTGACGACGTCTTTTGATATCTCCTCTTCTCTTCTCATCTTTAGGCACCCATTTTCCTTAACTTCAGGACCAGAAGATGAATACCTAAGTGTGCATATTAGAACTCTTGGAGACTGGAGTTACCAAATATATAACCTTTTTCAGGAGGTAAAAAATAAACAAGTAAATAAACAATCTCAACTAAGGATGAAAAAAAATTGTCAAAACCCCTTTAAAATTATGTACTAACTGTTCAAGTTTTGCAGACAACATTATCAAGTAAAAAGGAGTATCCTAAAATATATGTTGATGGGCCCTATGGTGCTGCTTCTCAAGACCATGTCAAGTATGACATGGTTGTGCTGATTGGCCTAGGAATAGGAGCCACGCCTTTCATTAGCATCCTGAAAGATGTTATAAATGGCATTAGAAAACAACAAAGCAACAATAATGTAAAAAAACTTTTCTAATGTTGTTGTTGCTTAGCAAGTATGTTTCTGGTATTCTTCAATCTCTTAACTGAATTTAAACATTTTTACTTGAACAGATTGGTTGCAGCTTAAGAAAAAAAGGTCCCAACAAAGCTTATCTCTATTGGGTTACAAGAGAGCAAAGCTCCTTTGATTGGTTTAGAGACATCATGAATGAAGTATCAAAATCATACCAAAAGCAGGTGCATGCAAGGAGTAAACTCAAAATATTCATCATTAATATGTAATCTCTGAATTTGATACTACTTTGACAGTTTCTAATCATTCTATGGTTGTGATTTCTGAAGTCAATTGTAGAGGTTCATAATTTCCTAACAAGCATATATCAGGAAGGAGATGCACGGTCAGCTTTCATAAGTGCTATTCAAGCTTTGCATCATGCTAAACATGGCATTGATATTATCTCCAGGACTCCAGTAAGTTCTCTACCTAAATAATACATCAAATCAGTAGCCTCGGCAAAACTAGAATGCAATTGCGAGTTCTTAAATGCGCTAAAATACTTTACTAACTCAACTAGTTGTCGCCTTCACTCTTGATAAACATATTCTTGACACTTTAGCTTTATTTAAAAGGATCAAACTACCATAGAAAAATCTAGTTGAGAAATTTATATTTGACCAAACTTTCAACAATGAAATTAGCTACCATTGAATTAGTAGGTATAATTCTTCTGACTAGTAAATAATTAGGAATGAAAGTATGCTGTTGTGCAACTGAACTCATTGCGGAATTTTCAGGTCCGCACACATTTCGCACGACCAAATTGGTTTAGCATCTTTTCAAAATTGGCTTGGAGACACAGAGGAGCAAAGATTGGTATCCCACAAAATTGTGATTTCTTTGATCATACCATCGCATTTTTTTTTTTTTTCTCCTTTTTGACAAGGATTTTGAGAATGAATCTGGTCTCAACATGGGGCTTTGCCCTTCGTAATTTCTGAGGAGAATGAGAGAAATGTCTGATTTTTTAAACTTTTTAAAGTAAATAACTAGCTTTTAAAAATATTTAGTAAATGTCAAATTTACAATATAAATAACTTATTTACTATATAAATAAGATATATTTATATTGTAAACAAGAATAAATACATTATTTGTACTATAAATTCATTTATCGTGTAAATAATGATTATTTACTATAAACAAAAAATAAATAAATTACTTATATCATAAATTTAATAGTTACTACATATTTTTAAAACTATAGAAAAGTTACATTTCATACAGATGCTTAATCACTGATTTGGGGCTTTTGCTTGTACAGGCGTATTCTATTGTGGCCCATCTGGCTTAGCAAAAGATTTGGAAAGATTGTGCATCAAATTCTCCACCAAAACCACTACAAGATTCGTTTTTCACAAGGAGAATTATTAAATTGATCATTCTCTCAAATTGTCATTGTCTTTGTACCAATTCCACAATGGGAATTGGTTAACGCCAATAACAGTCCAAGTGTATACAATACTATGTATCTCTTGCCCCCATTCAGAACGAAAAGATGAAAACACAAATTAAAAGAGTCGGTTTTGTATTAAATTTGAGCGAATAAAATGCTCAAGTTATAGGCCAACATCCATGACAGTCCACCTTCCTTTCTTGCATTAATACAATCTGGTAATAAATCATGGTGTGATCTTGCCTTAAAAAAAAGTATTTTTTTAAGGGGGGAAGTTTTTTAATATTAAAACAAAACATAATTGCATCCAGAAAGGTAAAATAAAGGAAAAGCTAGTCATATTTAGGTCTAGCAATTGATCTTCAATGTTCCCTTTCAAAGGGAAGATTCTTGTAATGAAATTTTACAAAAAGCCTTGACCATTAAAGATGAACTGTGTACAAAGTACAAAGGAAAATAAAATCCACCACAATTCATAGGTGTCCCAGACACGACGTTCGATTCTGGCGCAATTATTAAAATTGAAGGAACTCAAAAGGAAGCATAAGTTCAAACAAAGCCTCCTGCTATAACCTTATTTCGTCACCGTTGGTGCCGCGGGTCTCTTGCTTAGCCTTCAAGCGCTGATGCTCCAGAAATGATCTCAATCAATTCGGTGGTGATAGATGCTTGACGAGTTCTATACAAATTAATCACACAGAAAACAAGATCAGTCATGAGAACACAATACATACTTATACACGTTCAGAGTCCTAGTTAATACTAAAAATAAAAAATATAAAAATAAATTAAAAAAAAAAACACAGAGCCCATTTAGTTTTAGTCCGCTGTAGAAGGTTTCCTCAATATCAGGCACTCCCCCAACTACTAAAAATAAAAAATTAAAAAAAAAAAAAACACAGAGCCTATTTAGTTTTAGTCCGCTGAAGAAGGTTTCCTCAATATCAGGCCCTTCCCCAATTACTCACTAATAAGTCAATTGTGTGGTAGTAGCGTTCAAATTTTCTATCTAAGGAAACAAGTCAAACAAACCCAATCATTTGCTCACTTTCAAGTTAAGTCCCTTGCGATAATAGGTAAGAAAATTAACAGGGTTAGGTGGCAGCCTAACTAATTTAAATTGATTTGACCACCTAAATCAATTACAAAAGAATTGCGACAATTAAAAGTTAATCAATAATCTATGCACCTTAACAAACCTGATCCACCTCACTGAAGTGCCAACTTAAATTCTAAAACCTCTCTTTCATTTTTTGTTTCCCTTCTCTAGTCTGATTCTCAGCACTACTATACTGCTTTCTGCTATTGACATTCTTGTCTCACTAACTCCTTTCTGGTTTGTCTTCAAACTAAAGCGGTTCTTACAATCAACCTCGTAAAGCTCTACCACCATCAGCTAACACCGTCGGCTACTCCCCAACCGCCCTAGAAATCTACACTAACGAGTGGCTTTTCAGTGGGTCAATTTCAATGGACCTTTTATCAACATGATCATTGATCAGATTGATTAGGTAGAAAAATTTTGGCCCTCAAACAAACAGCCCCAGTGCATATTCCCAAGTGATAGTGTGAGACTATGATTTTGTATTTTTATACGAGAAAGAATGAGAGAGAGAAACCTGTTATAAGTAAGCGTGAGACGATCAAGCATCTCCCCAGCATTTCTGCTTGAGCTATCCATGGCAGACATCCTTGCTCCCTGTTCACTGCAAGCATTCTCCAACACAGCATTGAACAAGACCTAATCGTAATGTGGAATCCTTTTAGTGATAAGTTACTCATAAGTATCACAAATGTAGTCAATGAAAGAATCTCCAATTAGAGATTTAACTTGTGAGAATATAAATGGATTTGACTCGAGCAGGATTCCAATTGGAGCATGTAGCATAAAAGGACAATTCAAGCCAAATAATATTAATAATAATAATAATAATTGAAAGAAACAAAGATTATAAAATCACATCTGGCTGTTGACTGTTTTAGTTGGAGAAGAATAACGATTGCCACAGACAAAAACATATCTAGCAGCATCAGTTCGTAGGGCACGACAAAATTCTATTGTCTTCATAAACATGTTCCGATTCATTTGTCACCATGTTCGACCCTTTGAACATTGAATTTCTCTCTAATATAGAAGATTAAGATAAGGCCACCACATTTTTGCGTGAGCATTGCACAGTACTGCTACCAAAAAATATTTGCCAGAAAAACAGGCAACTGCAACTGTTATCCACAATACGGCATGCTCAAATAAAACCATCACCTGATATGTTTGGTCCTAGTTTTCAAATACTGAATTTCATAAGAGTGTCATTGTGTCACATTTGAAAAGGAATGAGATCCAACATGCTAGTGGAGAGTCATCTAGTGGTATAATGATCAATAAGTACTCAGATTAATGCCAACAGTCTGACCATGGAATTCTCGCGAAAATACTAGACTCCCTTAACTAACCAAATAAGAAGATAGTTAAATAAAGGACATACACAAGAAAACTGGAACTCTGCCAGATTTTGGAGTATTTCTGACTTTGTCTCACCACCTTCAATCTCATAGGAGTCTAGATCACCAATCTGTCCCCCAGCTTCAGACTCTTTCTCAACAACCTATATGAACACAGGCACAGCATTATACAATACATCCAACGAGCCAAAAAAAGGCTTGTCAATAGAAAGAGAGAAAATCTTAAATAAAAGCATTGTTATCACCTCTGGAGACAATATAGTTGCCATTGTTGGGATAAATGAAACGACAGAATGGAACTTGTTAAAGATAATTCTCAAAGCATCAAATTCCACATTCTTCAAAATGTCATCAGCAAGAACTGACACCTGAAACAACAGAATATGAAGGCAAGCAAATATAAGTACATTTACATGTTTAAAACAACCACAACTACAAATATTACACTATATTCCACAAAGCACAAATGGTTTATTCAAAGAGTTTCATAGAATCAATCATTTTTTTAATAAGAAACATCCGTTATTGATACTGAGAAGAGTGCATAGAAAAGACAGCAAGGTAGCCTCGAGAATCAACACAAAACCACCAGAGAAATTAGACTGAAAAGTCAAAAACGAAAACCATCAACCCTCCAAATGCATCATCACACCCCATTAAGTCATCAATTGAATAAAATCATTCACGTAAAAGCTTGTTCCTTACACATTTAATAAATAAGGTAAACAAAATATCAATTGACTGTGTACGAGATCAAAAGGTAAAATCTAAAATAGTTATAGTACTTTTCCAACATAATAATAGATAATCTTGAAACAAATGCACAGATCCAAGCATGTAAATATGTGCAAAAACATCTTAAATAAAACCCATTGGTCCCATCATATTTTGGAAATGAACATTACCAACCTGCGTATAATTTAAAGGGTTCTTCTGCAACTCAGTTATTGACAATTCAATATCCTTCTTTGAGTCACGTATCAGTTGAGCTTTTGCCTTTTCTCCCAAGATAACATATTTTGTTTCTTTCCCAGGACCTACAATAGTGGAAATATATGTAAGTTTAAACAAAATTCAATCTTTGCAGAACTTAAGAACCAAATAATTTAGCTTGCAGATCTACCAGAAGTCAACTTGTAAAAACTCTTGCTTGTCTTGACCGAAGTAGAATTGATTCCACCACATAGACCTTTGTCAGAAGAAATAGTAACGATGACATTCTTCTTGACATCAACACCTAGCATTGCAACACAGAATATACAATTAGACCAACGCAAAAACATACAATAAGAACAACATTAAAGAAAACAAAAAAAAATAAAATGATAAATACGAAACAGGAATTAATTAATTCAAGAGCATATTGTTTGAATAGCTATATGGATCAACAAGACAGGAATAGATCATGTTGAGAAACATACCAGGAGTGTCACCAAGAAGTGCAGTAAAAGGTTGCCATAGGCCACGAGAATTTTCAGCTCTAGTTTGAATAGCTCTTAGCTTTGAGGCTGCAACCATCTTCATTGCCTTTGTAATTTTCTGGATATTCTTCACACTCCTCATCCGGTTCCTAACTGAATAAAGAAGACATCAAAGAAATCAATATCATGTGTTAAGTAAAATATTCTTTACAAAATGGTTGCAAAATCTCTTCAACAAAAAACCATATGAACACATATATACCACCAAAGAGAAAGAGTAAATATGGACAACGGTGCTTACCCACTTGAGTGGAAATAGAACGTGCTCCAGAAGGGGCGTGCTCCCTGCACACCCAAAGCCAATTTAGTTAAATGTTCTCAATGCCAACATGGGATTGGGAAATATAGGTTCAAAACAACATAGAATACAAGAAACGCATACGTACAACTTTTATCTAGTAAAAACATGTTCAAAACGTTTTTTCACTTGTAGATTTGCAAGGTGCAGGTATATCTAACGTACTTCGCACCATCTAGAATGACAATAAACATATGACGTACCAAGCACATTTTTTTTTCGTTCAGTAAAAATACAAAAAATAAAATAGCTCTTCGTATAACTTTGGAGTTTTGACCACATTTCGGGATTTGGGGCCAAGCAAAGTCACTAAAATTGTACTTCAAGCTTAGCAAACTGTTCTACACATAATAAAAAGTATTCAGAAATGAAATACACTGTTTGTCCACGAATATACAGGTTACATTTTGGCCCTCTCATTTTCCACTTTCCATCATTCAAACGCAAGATCAATTGTAAGCAGAACCACCCGTATTCAAGGCAATGTCTTCTCTTACCCGCTAATAAAACTCTTCACTCCCCAAAAACCTAAGCACACTCGAATCAAATCTTCCAAAAAAAGCCAATTTTTTAAAAACTTTTCCCAAACAACAAACGCCCCTGATTGTTAACGAACCAGTTTATAACCCCAGCAACTGATAAATTTATTCCATTTCCCTTAAATTACTGCAAAATTGGAACATTTAACCACAAAAAAACTGTCTTGACTGCATTGAAAGCCAAAACACCGTTGAAATGGTCACTTCTTAATTTTCCCAAACTTTCTCAGCAACCAAACAGAGAGGCTAACGATAATAGGCCACTCGGAGAGAGAAACAATAAACAGATTTCGAATCATAAGAGAGAGAAAAAAATGGAAAAAACAAATCATACTCAGGGGAGGGGATGAGAGAGGCTCGGACCGCGGCGAGCGGATTGGGGGAGGTAAGAGGGGAGAAGCAGCGCCTCCCTTCTCGTCGCACGGCTGCCATGGCCATTGCTGGAGATCGGCGATCGAAGTTTGAGTAAACCCTAGGAGAGCTGGGAAGTTGCGGATCCCAAAATCTGATGTAATTAGGGCTTGAGAAGCGATGGAGATGAATCGACAGTGAAGGAGGAGGAGAAGAAAAAGCGGCCTTTCTGAACTTTGAGGTTAAAAATGCAAAACTGCTTCTGCCCAAACGACGTACTATTTTTGTATTATCAAAACGACATGGCGTTTAATGATTGGAGTTTTTGGGTAGAGGTGAACATTAGGAGGGTAAGTTGAGTGGGTTTTTGGAGGTTTTTAACCTACCCAATCAAGCTTAGATGAATTGATTTTAAATCTAATTTAATAATTAATCTATAGTTTAAATTCAACCCACCTAATAAAAATTTGGATGGATTAGTAAGATTGAATATTATAAAAAGAAATGAAAAATTAAAGTAATAATTTAATTTGAAAAAATAGGTCGTTTGACATTTCAATTATAATTGAAGTTTAAGTTTAAAAACTATAGCATGTGAGAATTTTACACTGTATGAACTTTTTGCTTTTAACTATAGCTACTGAGAGCTTTACATTATATATAGTTAAAACTGAAGAGTTAAAACTGAAGTACCAACACTAAGAAATGTCTTTTAAAAAATAAGAAATATATGAAGAAAAGAATTAAATTCATTACATATTTGTCTCACAAAAGTATAACATTGTCCCATCTAAAAAAGAGTTTAGATTATGGGGTTTAATGTGACGACCAAACTTTTCAGACTGTTACTTAACGTTCTTTTAAAGTTAATATCCTTAATTAAGGTATGAATAGTGCAATATTTTTTTTAAAATTTAACTTATATTGACATATTTCATAAATATAGTTTTGTTCTCAAAAGTATCTATATTACTTATTCTACTTATATTACACACCATAGTAGCTACACAATTTTCTTTTAAATAACATACTTCAATAACATATAATTTATAATGGAACCATCCTCGCAGCGATATCTATACCCTTGATGCAATTGTCCAACCGATGTTGCCATCTCAACACTGAAATCTATTCTAGCCTCTTAGTTGGATTTCCTAAGCATGAAATAAGTAAGTGAACTATTGCTCAGTAAATCCAAACATAGCCCACAAAATAATTTTATTTCTCTATGCATGATCCAATTATATTTACTTATGAACTTTAATTATTCATTTCATATCATTAACTTAAACTAGGATCCAAGTGTACGTATCAATTGCACGTAAAGGTCATCGTAACACTGTGATCCTAATGTAATTTGAAGCTCCCCTTGGATTAGGAGGCTAGTACGATACTTTTGTAATACCAAAGCATTTTTAGTGTGTTAAAAATGCAATAATTTAATAATTATTGTTTAATCCAGTTTATATGACAAAGTCTATAAAAGCGAAAAAAAGGAATTTCTAAGGGTAAGAATTATGCCATAGCCTTAAATAAAGAAGAAATGATATAAAAATAAGCTGGAAAACTTAATTGTTGCAAAATGTATTGCAACAAATGTTAAGACAAAAATACATTTAAGAAAAATATTGTATAATAATGTGAAAAATTATACAGTATTAGAGTAATGCAGTGTAAGGAAGTACACTGAAAGAGTTATGTAGTATAAAAATTACATTGCAAAAGTAATGTAGTGTAGGAATTTGAATATTTCAAGTTAAGCAGTATAGAAATTAGACTGTTTAAGTTAAAACAGTATAGGAATAATACTGTTTAGAGAGTATAGATAATAAAGAATGCTGTAGTAGTATAGAGAATATACCGACAGTATAAGAAAAATACTGTCAGTATAAATTTAGATTGTACAAAGTTAGATAATATTGAAATTACATTATGTTGTGAATATAAATAAGTATGGAAAGTTGTGAGACGTCATGAAATATATGGAAAACAAAATACTGACAATATAGAAAAAATACTGCTAGTATAAATTTAAATTGTGTAAAAAGTCTTTGTGGGACCCACCATGGACACCACAACGAATGGAAACTTGCTACCACACCCCCTTGGATGGCCCAATTGCATATTGCCAAGTTAAGCTAGATGATATCAAGTGATGACTAATGTGAGTAAGTCATTAAATTTGGTGGAAGAAAATTACCAAAATACCCCCTTGGGTGGCCCAATTAAATAAGGCCAAGTTGTCCCAACTTTTTATTACAAAAGATGATAAGTGATGATGATGATGATGTTGAGTCATCAAAGTCTATAAAAGATGAAGTTTTGTTTACTTGTTGAAGAAACCAAAAAAAAATGTTCATTTCCTTCCTCCCAAAAACCGTCCCCCTAGGCTTTCTCTCTCAAATCTTTGATGAATTCTAAGCCTCCAAATCATGTTTAAAGCAAGCTCTAGTCTTTAGTGCAAAGTTTTGCAACTTTGGAGATAAGATTCTAAACTTTTTCTAAGGGTTTTAGTGATTTTCTTCAAGTTTTAGATGGGTTTTGATTGGGGTTTTGTCATAATTTTGTGGAGAAGACATGACAAAGTTTTGAGCTTGGCAAAGGATGATCAAAAAGGTTGATAAAGTTTAGGTAAATTTCTAAACTTTATACTTGACAAGTTTATGTTATAACATGCATACCAAGTGTTTGATGAAATATTTTGGCTATGGCATGTAAAATGGACATTATGGTATAATTGGTTTATGTTTTAGATTGATGATGATGATGATGGAAAGGAAAAAAAAAAGTAGGGCTTTGTGCAAAAGAATTAAAAAGTTACAAAACTTTGTTAAATTATAAAGTTTAGCTAGTTTTCAAGAAATCATGATTTAGAGGGCCTTAGAGGCCAATTTATGTTCTAAATATGGCATAGGATCTGCCAACACAGAGAGGGAAACAACTTTTGTGAACAAAGTTTTGTGAAATTCCTAAAGGACTAAATTGTAAAGTTTTACAAAGGCTCGACAAATTTAAAAATCAGCCAAAAAGTCCACCTTAACGTTGAAATTTCAAGAAAGTTAAAACACAAAAGTTATAGAATGCATCAAAACTGTTAGGACAACGTGGACAGTTTTTCAAATTCGACTTGGTTTAGGAGTTATGAATTTTACAAAATTTTGGGCACAAAAATTCAAGAAATGAAAATGTTATAAAAAGTTTAGAATTCGATCAAGGAGCTTTTGTAAGTTTTGTTCCTTGCGAAAAACTGAATGTTATAGTATAAATTGGTCACTTTTGGTTCCGAGGACAAAAATGTAAATATATTTGTATGTCAGGCCAAAACAGTAAAATTGTGTGAAAATTGAATTTTTACTAGGGAACGTTGGTTTCCTGCACTGCTATAGGCAGTTAGTAATCATAGATACCAAGTTTTAAAGGATTTAAAGTTTAGTTAAGGAAAGAATAAAAGAAAAATGTTAGGGGTAAAATGGTCATTTTATAAAAAATAACCAAAACGGACCTGAAACGCCTGATGTCAGGAAACATTTCTTAGTGGGAATTTTTTCGTAATATGTAGGTAATGAAACGGTAAAGTTTAAGTTATGCAGTGAGTTTTATAAAGTTACAAAATGGATGAAAAACCCGCTAATAGGAAAAACGTTATTTTTAAGGAAACGGCTAAAACGGAGTCGAACACTCTCAACTAGCAAAACGTTCTAAGATAGAAAATGTTTTGTAATACGTTAAGTAACGAAACCACTAGTGAGACGGGAAATTTAACTAAGGGACGCTTAAGAACAAAGGTAACCCGGTATGTTATAAAGTCAAGTAAAGAAAGAGGTAACCCGTTGGGTTACAGAGCTAAGCAAAAAGAATGGTAACCTGGTGGTTATATAATTAAACAAAGGGAAAGGTAACCCAGTGGGTTACAAAATTAAGCAAAGAAAAGGGTAAACCAATAGTATACCAAGTTATGGGGAAAAAAAAAAGAATGAATGTTTAATGTTTAAGTTATATTATCAATCGAGTAGATTGGTAATAAAAGTTAACTAATTAGTCGGGTGTTATATGATCAAGACACAGAGGCCGACTAATGAAAGTAAAAGGATGGAAATGAGAGGTTAGAGCTAAAACCAGGTAAGTTTCAAACCTTACCTATAGTGTGAAGTAAATGATTTTCAAATGCTTATGTATATGTTTGTATATGTGTTTGCGATAGTTATGAAAGTTGTTTTTAAAGTATTTTTGCATTTGATATGCAAAACATTTTAAAGTTTAAAACAAGATTTGCAATGAGTTTGCAATTGTTATGTTTAAAGTATATTTGCAATTGATATGCATAACGTTTTTAAAAGTTCAAGTTATGATTTTCAATGTATTTAAAGTTCGCTTGCATGTAAAAATGCACAAAGTTTAAAAGAGAACAAGTTATGATTTGCCAATGTGATAGCATTTGTTATGCTCACTAAAGTTAATAAGAAGGTAAAGTAAAGATAAAAAGAAAGTTTAGCATCAACCCTGTTGATGTGAGGTGTACAAGTGAAGTTAAAGTTGTGACCTCTTTGATGTGAGGTACACAAGTAAATTTAAAGTTATGACTTCGGTGTTCAATGGTCTCAAGTCTTCCATAAGGGAAGCATCATGTTTATGATCTCATGATTAATGATGTTGGTACGAACACTAAAAATTATATGATAAGGAAAGTTAAGGAGTAAAGATAAAAAGTTAAAGTAAGAAATAAATGATCATAAGATGCTCATAACTGAAAATTCATAATTGAGCATAAATGGAATCATGCATTATGAATTTGCTTGTGTTCCTTATTATAAAGTATTTACGTTAAATGCTTATGAACAATATTTTGAGAGATGTTTTATGTTAATGTTTATGAAAGACATTTTTATGTTTTCAAGAAAAGGTTTATAAATGAGGTTTTATGAAAAACGTTTCAGCAATGTTTTATGGAAAACGTTTTATGAAAAACGTTTCAGAAATGTTTTATGAAAGACGTTTATGAAAAATGTTTTTAGAAATGTTCATGAAAAACATTTTAAGAGAAAAGTTTTTATGAGAAAAGTTTTTAAAGCATGTTTAAATGATTTGTGATATTATGTTTGAACTTACTGAGCGAAAGCTCATTAAAAATTTCATCATGCTGTAGGTAGTCCTACGGTAACTAGGAGGACCTCTTTGAGGAGCATAGTGCTGTAGAGGGTAGATGCGAAGATTTAGGTAGGGATATTACCATAGTAAGTTTCCGCTGAATAAAGAAAATGTTTTTCCACTATTTGATGTAGTGTTTTCAAAGTTTTAAGATAATTAAAGTTTTGAGAATTGTTCTCAAAGTTTTAGGGTATATTTTACGAAATTTTTATACAAATATAGAGTTAATGTTTCTTATTAAGTTTTAAGAAACGATTTGAAATGATTTTCAAGTCAAGTGTTGAGCAATGTCTCAACTTAAATTGCGACAGAAATTGCAACAGTTTTTATGAACGTTTTAAAGAATGTCAAAAGAAAAAAATATTCCAGTAATTTCTTACTAAGTAAGTAATATTAATGTTTAAGTAATTATGTTTAAGAAAGTTAAGTGACTGCCTAAAAAGATGAGTCATCACAACTTCTTTATCTTATTTGATAAATTATTTTACCAGTCTTTTAAATTATAGTGATATACCGTTTATGATGCTTTAATAACTTTAAATAAGTGCATAACAAATGCATTTCATTAAATTGAAAGAATATCATTTTTGAAAACCTTTTGTCCACGCTATAGATGGGGTTCAAAACTTACTTGGATTTTAGTAATACGTTATCCACTTTTTAGTTCCCTTGCTATTGACTAAGTGTTCTACTTAGACAATATTTTGTTATTAGTTAATTATTTATTACTAAACACACGTCGATAACAAAACTTAGATGTCAAATACTTGGTCCCTGTTTTTAATCGGTTTACTTAAAAGTCATGTAATCCTAGCGTTACATAACTTAATTTTCTTGTTTAAGATTACAATCCTGATGCTACCGAGTGACCCAAAAAAATCCCTTTAAGGGTCATTTTCCTAGTTCACACATTTCGGGGTCTGTTTGAGTCATTTTAGCTAAAAATGACGATTTTGCTCTAGACGGGTCTTAGAGAACTTATTGAACTACTTTCAGTTCAAAAAAAAAAAAAACTTGCATTTTCTTGCTTATTTGAAATTGTGTAGAACAAGTCATTGGTTTTGAAAAAATCTCGTTTAACAAACCTTTGTGGTTTTAAACTGAAATATGAAAATTTTAACAATTTTGCCCCCAGAATCAAAAACTACTATATTAAAAAATCATTTGAAAAATTCTTTTAGGCTTAGTTTTTCATAAGGATTAAAACTTTCAGAAGTACCCAAGCGAAAAGAAGCAAAATTCTTTTTACTTCAAGACATTTTTCTTGTCAATATCATTTGAAAAATTTTGTGATTAAAAAATCGTAAAATTCATAACTCATAAATCGTGTGGAATTTTTCATTATCCAGTTGCAACTATTGATAGTTTCAATAAGATTTACAATTTTTATATTTTAACTTTCTTCAAATTCAGATTGAGTTTACACCCATTTTTAAAAACTATCCCCAAAACTCAAACTTTTGAATATGATTCTATTGGAATTTGACAAATTTTTGCACATGAAAGTTGTGTACCTTTATGTTTCCATTAAATTTTGTGTTTTATTTGGAAAGCAAACAGTCCCTAAGTTTGTCAAAAACTCTTTCCTTTGAAAACCATTAAAACTTTTTGCTTAACAAAGTTTTCTAAAACTTTTGTTTTCAAGCCTTAAACCCTAGTTTTTTTAAACATGCATCATCACCATAATACATACATCACATAGCATCATCATGCCATAAAGTCCATTTTAAATATCATAGTCCGTACTTAGAGCAAATACATACAAAACTTCATTAAAAAAACAACAAACTTTAAGGTAAGGATAAAGTTTTTACCAAAGGTTTTGTAGGCTTCGTGATCAACCATAAAAAGACTTGAACTTAGCCAATTTTCTTTGACATAAATCATGATAATATTCCCCATTAAAACCACCAAAGCTCAAGAGAAAACACCAAAATTCGCATAAAAAAAATGGATTTACCTTTAAAAAGTTGCTAATCTTGGACCAAAACACTTGAACTTGATTTAGAGCTTAATTGGAGATTGTTATTTTGAAAATTTTGGAGAGGAAATGGATGCTAGAAACGGTTTTGGAGTGGGAAGAAAATGGATTATTTTTCATGGCATATGCAAAAATGATGAAGACCATTTTCTTGGATCTTATCACTTAAGCCTCCATTAGCAAATTTAACTAGTTTTTGGACTTAATTGCAAAACAAAGTCTTGTTCCCACCACACAAGGAAAAACAGCCATTGTCATAGGTGAGATGACCAAGTTTCCACCTTTCATGAGTTATTTGGTAGGTCACACAACTTTTTTAAACTATCCAAATTTACACTATACTGTATTTTTCATGTACTATCAATGTAAAGTTATGGGGATATTTCGTTAAATTGTGTAAAGTTATACTAACTCACTTTATATTTCATACAATCTAGTTTCTAACACAGTAGTGTAATTTATCTATGTTTACATTATTGACTGTCTCTTTGTATTGTATTATGTACTATTTATTTCTATGCATCTTTATACACTGTTTACCAACAACAGTTGGTCTCTAGACATAAAAGTCTTTATTAATTTAACTTTCTAGCATGTAGACAATTTTTACATTGTGTAGGACCAAAGCATGATTTTCTACTTTTACTTAGCAAATTCATTCTTCATAAATTTGTATCACAAAAATTGTAATTAATGTGACATAAATTTCATTTTTAAGAGTATTTTTACAAATTTTTGAGTATTTAAACTTACAAAATTTGCACATCTAAAATATTTATATTGCACAAAAATCACATAGACAATACACATCAATATTTCTCATAAATATTTCATATTTTTATCGTAATTATACAAAATACGATTTATCTAAGAAATTAATTATTTAAATACGAATTAATTCTAGATTTAAACCAATGAAATTTCTCAGACCTTACATTTAATAACTTGGAGTTTTTTTCTCTTTATAAGAAAATCTAAAAAAGGGTTATAAAACAACAGGCATTTTAATGAATGTACTAGTAAGGGAGAACATGCACTTACTAGTTATATTAATTAAATTTACATGTAAAATTATATTGCATTTGTAGTTATATTGAAAAAAATCCTAAAAATTTTCAAATAAATTATATTATTTTTCAATAAATGATTTATAAAAAATTAAAACCATAGCCCCTCTCATGTTAAAATTGGTATGTTTTAATATAATTTTATTTTACTAGTTATATTAATTAAATTTACATGTAAAATTATATTGCATTTGTAGTTATATTGAAAAAAATCTTAAAAATTTTCAAATAAAATTATATTATTTTTCAATAAATGATTTATAAAAAATTAAAACCATAGCCCCTCTCATGTTAAAGTTGGCATTTTTTAACACAATTTTATTTTATTTTGTAAAAAGAAAATCTTCTTTACAAATACCACCAAAAAAAAAAAACCGACAGTAATCAGATCTTCAGTACTACGTCTCTTCCTTCAAGTTATTAGACGCCATGGCTGGAGTGATCCGGAAGTCGAGGAGGGTTATGGAGGAGGGGAACAAGAAGATTAGGAAGAAGGCGAGGAGGGAGTACAACGAGATGGTTCGGGGGTTGGCGGAGTCTGTGAAGAAAAGGGATAAGAGAGTGATCGATATGGCGGTAAAGAGGAATTTGGAGATGGAGAAGAGAAGGGAAGGAGGAGAGGGAGGGGAAGAATAAATTGGAGAGAGAGAGGCTGGAGCGGGCAATGGCGTACGAGGAGCCGGAGTAGTCGAGAGTTGCCGAGGAGGAAGAGGTGGAGGAGGAGAATAATGGGGTTGAGGAAGTGGAGAAGAAGAAGAAGGAGTTGTATTGTGTGGTGTGTGGGAAGAAGTTTAAGAGCGAGAAGCAATGGAAGAACCATGAGCTGAAGAAGCACGGCGAGAAGGTCGCGGAGTTTAGAGAGTCGTTCGGGGATGAAGAGTTTGAAGATGGTGGGTTTGAGGAGGTGGGAGAGAAGATAAGAGACAGGTTTCAGATTGGCAAAGAAGAAGAGGTTGAATTGAGCAATGGGGATGATGATGAGTTTGGTGAAGTTGGTACTGCGAATGGGGATGTGGTTGATGAGGATGGCGAGAAAGCTTGTTTTGATGCTGCAGATGATGGTGATGATAAGAACGGAATAAACAACAATAATGGCGATGAAGAGAATGTTATGATGAAATTGTTCTTGAAGCAATGTTGGGTAGACGTAGGAACAGGAAAAAGAATGGTTCTTTACGAAGCAAGAAAAGAGAAGAGTGGAAAGACTGGCGTGGAGGCTGTGAAAGATGAGAGGAATAGTACTAGTGAGCATAAAAAGAAAAGCAATGGAGATGAGAATTTGCACCACCAGGAGGAATCGTCTTCTCATGCTGTCGCAGAAAATGGAAGTAATGGTAAAGGAGATGACATGTTAGCAGATAAATAAGGGTTCAAATCAACATGTTGACAAAAAGGGAGCAATGTCACTCGATCATTATCAAACTAGCTGCAATTTTTTTCTGTCTGTGAGGATCCGTTCAGGATCATGGGATCCTTTTCAATCAGATAGGAATGGCTGTTGTACAAAATATACTTCTAAGTAATTGCTCCATAGATCCTATATCTATCTATATGAAAAAGAAATCGTATAACGAAAGGGATTCTTATTTGTACAAATGGTAGCATGAAGAAAGGAAAGAAAGCTAAGGTAAAATAATAGGAGTGAACAACACTTCACTGAATTTGGCTGCTCCTTTATAATTTGTTTGGGTAATTTTTAAGTTATATATGTGTTAAATCAGGCAAAATCAAAGAATTTAAGCAATGCATGCGAGAAATGTGGAGAAGAGTTTTGAATCAAAGTAAGAATTTTACGTTTTCCTTTTGCATAATAGTTATGTTACTATCAGCTGTGCCCTTTTGTTTTTCTTCTTTTGCTGCTATAGATATTCTGATTACTTGAATTTGTGTTTTCTCATGGCTGGAATAAATTACATAAGCATTTGACTGACACCGGACACGCTTCACTGAAATACCGATGAAAATACAGTTGCCGAGTATATTATAATGAGGAAATTCATTTTGCGATTCTTATTCATCACAATGGTCAGTGTCATTTTTTGGATCAAATTATTCTTTCCTTTTTACTTGGGAAGAGTACTTTACAACTTACAAGAGTAGTTAGGTATAAAAATGGGGAGAGGAATTATACTTTGTATTTTTATGATCATGAAAATTTTGAAGGGTTGCTCAAATAATTAAAATAATTTCATTCTTTCCAATATTTGTTTGGTCTGAACTAGGGTTGTACAAAAACTGTCCCGCAACCGTCAACTGTCGGCGCCCGCCCATCTCTAAAATAGCGGGTTTACATTAGCAACCCACAGGTGGGCGGATTGAACCCGCCCACCAATATATTCGGTGGACGGGTTTGATTTTAAGTTTTTGAGGGCGGGTTCAACCCGCACCCGCCTGCCTATATATTTTAAAAAAAAAAAAAACTTATCATTTTTTTGATTTTGTTCTTATTTTAGAGATGATTGAACAATCCAACACTCCAAGCACAGGCTCGGCTGCCTCTTGACATATTGGAAACTAAAAATTCTCATATTATTTTGTGAAGTGATCAAAATTCAAATCAAATAATTTAGTAGAGAAAGCCCTAAAAGAAAAAGAACACTTGACTTTGTTCATCATTTCATTTGTAGCATTCTATTATTTTCGAACCCAGTGAATAGGCTTTAATCTTTATAGACTCTTGATTTTGTTCATCATTTCATATGTAGTTGATGTTTCTTGTTGCAGTGAATGATTATGTTTCTTAATTGGTACTTTTGAATATGGTCACTGTCTTTAAGTGTCAAACTTGTTGGGAATGCTTTATGTATTATCATCTTATATTTTCTACAAATTTTCTTCACTTTCTAAAAAAAAAGTCCAAAAAATTACATTGGACAATAACATAGGTCTAAACCGCCTCAACCCGCCCGCACCCATCCAAAACCAAACCGAAACCACCCGCCATGTAGTAGGCGGTTTGCAGGTTGATTAATCGTCAACCCGCCATCCAAAAAAACCATACCGCACCCACCTAAAAACTATCAAACCGCCCGCCGTTCACCCCTAGTATGAACAAACTTTCATGGTTGGAACTTGAGGAAGGTTTTAAGCGTTTTTGGATGTACCAAGTAATCTTTTATCCTGTCATTTTTTTTGAGTTCACTGAATGTTGTCAAAATATAGATGACATTTCTTAGCATCAACCATCTTTTCTAATATCTAAACTAGAATTAAAAGGTAGCAAAAAAAAAGATAGAAAAATAATATAGCAATTTAAATCCTATCAGTAGCAACGGAACCGGAGAAAGTATACAGAAAAGACAGTTCTTTTCTATTATATTAGCATAATAAGTCATCTCGGCTCAATTTTTTTTTTTTTTCAATGCACAAGTTTCCTACGAATACATAATACGCGTCCTAAGCAACGTATTCCGAAAAGGCTCTGCCATCGGAACATAAATTATGTTCCATAAAATATACAGGGATAATAAGTTTGCAATCGCAATTCACAACGGGCGGTTAGAAGCTGCATGTATATATGCCATTAGCCTCAGCTTCTGAAAGCTGTTTCCCTTCCACAAGACCCCTTACCAATGTTTGGGCATACTTCTCAGATGGAGCTCGCAAGGGAAGCTCTCCGGATTTAAAGCCCTCAATTGCAGAAGGTTCACACCTGCCAGTGAACAATTAAGAACATAAATCGAATTCGAGATTCTTGAACAAAGCAAAAGTTATTTGCTCACTTACGTCATTGTGAGTACGGGTATACCATGCTCCTTGCCCAAGTAAACAACATTACGGTACCAGCCCGTCTGCATGAAACACAGAATCAAAATGATAGATTTCTACAGCGGTGGACTAGTCACATAAATATGCTTATGGCATCGTCTACCAGTTTATCTTTCATTGCAGATGGATGTTATAATAAATCATTCCTATTACTTGGGAAATGCTAGATCATGCATTTATACATGCAGCTAGATTGACTTAAGAATTAGATCCCATTTGGATTGAGGGTTCACTTGTTTTAAACCTAAATTTCATTTGAAAAGTCCTGGTTTGAACCCTTTTCTTGACTTCAAATTCGGAAACACTCCCACCTTCCCCCAAAAGAGTGGCAAGTGCACCTAATACGAATGCACCACATAGACGAGCAACTCCCATCCAAACCAATGGACCACATAGACGAGCAACTCTCGTCCAAATCTTGATATCTTAATATAAATACTAGATAGTAATGGCATTAACTTATTTTGTTAATGTTATGGCATTAACTTATACTGTTATGTTTTTTCTGATAGGAAACGAAAATTTCATTAATCAAATGAAAAAAAACAAAATTTTTTGATAGATGAGAGATCCATCTAAAATTACAAAAACAAAACTCAACATCCAAAACGCAAAACTATCAAATCACACTGTACAAAACACTGAACAAGAGACTATCAGACACTTAGAAAACCAGACCAGATCATTACTAAGACAAAAATAATACATCATCCCAGCTAAGCAGAATCAATGATAAAGGAAAATCCTAAAACGATTCATCTGTAGACGCCCAGTGAAATGCCAAAATATAAATTGAAACAGAAATTTTTTCTTTCAAAGAGAGAGTCGAGTGATTGATAGCTTCGGCCTTGAAAACCAACATAGTTCGAATTGTTATATCCTAAATTAAAAGAATGCATCAAAAGTATACCTTTAAGTTAACCACCATAGAATTGGACTTTCCACTTGTGAATGAGTCTAAAGCACTCAAATCAATCAAAGGAGAATTGATCGTAGTATTTCGAGTATTCTCCTGAAGCAGAACATCGTTGAATTGTTCGAGTCTAACAAAATCAAAAGTCAAAGAACAAATAAGCAAGATGATGGTTTATAGCAAATGATATTATCAACAAATTAGGCCACCCAGAAAACGTAGCAAAAGATGACATACGTAATTCTGTGTAGGCACATGTAAACTTTCTCCTGGTTGTTGGTTTCAGGATTGAGAAAAGCTACCCCTCCAGCAACCCATGTTTGTGTAAATTCACGGCCAAAAAATAAACGATGAGGGAATGAATTCCACATAGTCTCCTTCGGTGGTGTTTTATCCTCTGAGCCAGAACATGGCTTTTGCATATCTTCCACCTATTTCAACAACTCATGAGAAATGCAAATATGCTTAATGTTTGTTCTATAGCAATCATTTGTTCACATTTTTAACTCAAGTTTTACCTGTCCACCTTCAATATAGCATAGGAATCTTGGTTGCCACATATTTGAACCAAAACAGGCATACCAAACATCAATTTTCGAAAGCTCTGATCTCCAGGCTTTTGTATGGCTTTCCACTTGACCTGGAAAGAGTTCAAAAGTCATCTTACTAATAGCATAAAGCCAAATAAGTTTCTAAGTAGGCACCCTTCTATATCATTTACACCTTGTAATCTAATATACCTTCATTAACTTTCAACCTCGAAAGTGGTTCCACAACACCCTCAAGAATCTCTTCAAAGTTTTCTGATACACCATTCGGACGTTCATGATCTTCCACATTAGAATCCGAGCTTAAGCTTAGAACACACTAGAATGGAAAGATCAGCAATCTTAGCAATGTTCATGGTGGTTTAGTTTTTGACAAGCAAGAGAATATTCTTAAACCAGAAAATAATAACACTAATAAATAAAGAAAAATAAGTAAAGCAAAGGATAAATAAACTGGGACTAATTTGCCCTCAAGCCCATAATCCTAGACTTGTTCATATTGATATATAATGGTTCATGTTTCTTTCAAGTACAACTTATGCTTCGATTAGATGCTTCAATATTAAGCTTTTGGAAACTACACACATCAAAGTTTCAGTCTAAAATTTTAGTAATTCCTAAACCAACAACTCAAAGATTAGTAATAGAAGGCCAAGAAAGCTCCAAGGACGACACCCATAGTAAGAGTGCACTAAAACATCTAAAAGAAATCTTGTATGCCAAGGCCAGATATTAACCTTCTTTCCAACTAAACAGACTCATACCTGGCAACTAAGAAAACAATTCTACATGCTTCAACAAGTTAAAAGGCAACGTTTTCCAGTTTCAACTGCTCAGAAGTCTGAATAAAATGTGTATATATCTCCAACTGAAAAGAGAAAGAAAGAAAAGAAGCTACAGGAATAGTTGGTGTTTTTTGATTGAGTAATTTCTCTGGCAGTTCCTCCGCAAGTGTTGGCCAGAAAGCACTTAATTTTTTGCGAACCTGCAAAGGGGATCACATATGCTATAGTGAAATTGAAAAAATGCTTAATATAGAGCCAAAAACAGCCAAAATAGACCAGCTGAACAAATGTCGTGAGTACTCCCTAACTCCACACCACCTCCTTTCCCAAAATAAGAAACAAAAAAGGGATGAGAGATTTTGAATGTTATTTTACCGCTTGTATTACACGCCATGTAGATTCAAATGGATATGCCTCTGAAGATCCAAGAATTGGTTTATCTTCTAGCAAAACTTCAACACAAGCAAGCGTTGAATTTGCTATAGACTGAAGATTGTACCCTCCTTCTAAAGCCAGTACAATTTTCCCATGGGCAAAATCCATCAACTGAAGAACGAAAAATTTTGAAAAAAAAATTATGAATCATCCTGAACATCCCTTCAAACCATAATAAAAAGCAGTCTAGTGAAACAAAAATTAGAAAATACATCCATTGCAATCTAACAGGCACTAGGTTTGATGAGTGGAATGAGAATGCAACACATCGTCAATCAACGATAAAGGTTATATTCTACCAAAATAACATAACAATCTAATGATGCAAAAATTGGAAAACAGGCTATTTAACGTCTAAAATGTCACCAGGTTTAAAGAGTGGTTAACCTTATCTTGCATACCTACCATCATTCAACAATAAAGGTTACATTATAATGAAAGAATATAAAGAAGATAAAATAAAAATTTGATAAATGTGTGACCTTCTTAAGCATAACTGAGTATCCATATGGTGTGACACGACAGCCTCCTAGGGGATCACCAATAGCTGTTCCAAGCAATAGTTAAAAGAGGTGATGAAAACAGAAAAATTATCAAAATTAACTAGTGATTTACTGTTCGGTACCAAAAAAAATTTGATAGTGATGAACAAAAATAGGACATAAAGGAGAAAGAAAACCTTAAGCATTTTCGACATGCCAAAAAACTACATATATAGGAATGCTGAATTAATTCAGTAAAAGTATAAACACTCTTTAAAAGGTCAAATTACCAACCTGCATCAAATCCAGCAGAGACTATAATGAGGTCAGGGTTAAATTCCTTGGCAACAGGAACCAAAATATGGTTCCAGACTGCAAGATAATCAGCATCCCCACACTGACCATTCTCCCAGGGGACATTTATGTTATATCCTGCACCTGGCCCTTCGCCAACCATTGTATAAAACCCATCATCATTAGCCGGATAAAAACTCCCAAACTCATGCCTACAGAAGACCAGAGATTTCCATATGATCAGGGCGATCCCAGTGATTTTATGTGACAAACAGATAAATTAAGTTTCATACTAACTCTTCCTACAGGAAACGTTTAACGGAAAGGGACAAAGGAATTGACTTCATGTAATAATATCACTTGCACATTCCTTGATAAGCACAAAGAACAACTTAATTTGCAGCTTTACATTCTTGGAGCAAATAATTAAGTGCTTATGCACATCTTATTAACACTTTTACAGGGAGAGCACAGTCAAGTTTTGTGGATGTAACCACACATCAATAGCTTGGATGTATGGAAAGATTGGTTGTCAGGTAAATTTGAAACATACCTATGAACAGAGAAAAATAAAACACGAGGATCGTCCCAGAACATCTTTTGAGTAGCATTGCCATGATG
Organism: Artocarpus heterophyllus; assembly: GCA_025403435.1. Taxonomy (NCBI): domain Eukaryota; kingdom Viridiplantae; phylum Streptophyta; class Magnoliopsida; order Rosales; family Moraceae; genus Artocarpus; species Artocarpus heterophyllus. The sequence continues at coordinate 14,224,472 of CM046345.1, read as the reverse complement.
GACATCCCAATCGACAATCAAAATTTTCTTAATACTCAGTTCTGGCTGTCAAATAAGACAAGTGTCAGGAGAAGATAACCAAAATAGAACAAACCAAAAGACAGATTACTAAAACCCATCACTGAATTAGTATAAGAAAGACAGTTCTCACTTTTTCATTCAGTAGAAAACTTGCTGCAACAGCCACATTGTTGTATAGACAAAAACCCATTGGTTCATTTCTTTCAGCATGATGGCCTGGAGGTCTGACAATAGCAACGGCAGAATCTAATTCTCCTTTGGCAACTTTTTCAGTAACCTAAGTCTCAAAACATCAACAATAAGGCTATTTAACTCAAACCATGATATATAAAATGCTTGTATTACTTTTGACAATAGGAAAGTAGCTTTATGTGTATAAAACTTCTGAAAATGCAACAAGATCGTAATCTGAAACTTTCAACTTGACTATTTTTAGATATTATACGTACAGTAAAATTTTGAAAAGATAAGATTATGAACCAGAGTTCGATTTCTTTAAATGATGAGCAACTTTAGCCACGTTTTAAGTTATAGAAAAAAGAGATCCCAACAGCATTGACGCCTATATAAGAAAAGGGCAAAAATAATTAAAAAAAAAAAAAACAGAAGGTATTCCTCCGAACATACATTTGGGAGAATACAGGATTCTGCTAACACAAATTAACAAAATATATCTGACAGTTGAAAATAAGAAGCGCTCAAAACCAAAGGAATCAGCAATATCTTAAAGCACTATTGAAAAGCAAGAAAATTCGAAAGCTACCCAAAATCTCTTAAACCTATTACCTCCATTACAGACCCAGCAGCAAGATAAGCAGCTTCAGATGATCCTTGGTTGAAATATATGGAATTATATTTCGATGCAATCCTAGCTCTTCGTGAATCAAACTCTTTGGAACTTATGTTCTTAATTAGCTTCACATGATTTGGGGAGTGAACTAGCAGAACATGTTTATCCTCTGCCTCTTTGGCATCCAAAAGAACACACCTGAAATATATATGTATGTGTGTATATATATATATATGTATGTATGTATGTATGTATGTGTATAATAAAACACCAAAATTCAAAATTGGATAAAATCCAAGCGCACAAGGAAAGGACATTCTTTGAAAAGATACGCGCATGAAATTAAAGACGAATAACCACGAGAACACTTGGAATTTCCGAATTCCTTTTATTAATAAAAATTGAATTTGCGTAACTAAGCATAAAAATCATTTTTTTTTTCCTTTTTTCCCAGCAATTTTCCCTGAATCCAAACAGCAACAAGCAAGCTCAAAGAACAAGTATCAGGCGTCGGAAATCGTGTTACCTTTGAGGTATACCAGCGTTTTGAAGCTTCTTCCAAATGGCTCTGATGCGATTAGGGTTTTCGGGATGGTACTCATCGTTGGGCGTGTGGTGTTTACACATCCTCTCGTCGTATAAAAGTCCGACACGCCTCTGTTCATTCTTCTTGGTCTCACTCTCGCTGCGCAGCTCCGCCATTTTCGACCTCTCTCTTTCTCCCTCTCTTCTGTGGGGAGACAGTGAGGTAGAGAAGGAAGTAAAAGTCAGCCAAAAATGGCGATCCCAATTCCGGAATCGATGGAATCTAAAAGTTAAATTTAAATTTGACTAAAACTCTGAAAAGAAAAAAGGCATGACGTGTTTGGTCTTTTGCTTTCGTCGTTTCCCTCGCTTTCTCCTTTTCATCGTTAGAATTTTTTGCCACTTGTTTTTCCAAGAAAATCACATTTCATACCACAAAGTGTTTATTCATAACACTAAAAAAAGTTTAGTCCACGTTATTATTTATATCACATGATACGTAGTGTTATAAATAAATATGTATAATATTTATAAAAATACATATTAAAAAATCATATTTGTGATTTTTTTTCTATATATTTTTATGCTACAAAAAACAAAACTTGAAAAATCTTATGCTATTTCTTTCCTACAAAGTCAGATATGTCTGAAAGCTGCTTGTGATGCCGTTGCAATTCAAAACCTACTTCGTCAGAATCCGTAATCATCAAAGACAAAAAGCTCCAGAGATTGCCATTAGATTGTTGTTGCAATTGTTGTTGTTGTTGTTTTCATTTTTTTTCCTCTAGTTTTTTTTGTTCTTTTGGCCGCTAGCGACATGGGCGATGGTGGCGGCAAGGGAAGAGTGAGAAAGAAAGGACAAAAAAAGTCTTAATGGGACACGAAAGATGTCCTAAAGGGACACGAAAATATCCTCGTACAATGTGTTCCAGTGTGACACAAAAAATATCCTAGAGGGACATACGACATATCCCGGATAGACATGAAGAATGTCTCAGAGGGACACACGACATGTAATACCCGAGCATTTTTACTACATTAAAAATGTAATAATTTAAGGATTATGTTAAGACCAAAATACAGTTTAAGAAAAAATACCATATAATTATACAAGAAATTATATGATATAAGAATAGTACAATGTGAGAAAGTACATTGATAAAGTTATGTAGTATAAAAATTACACTGTAAAAGTAATACAGTGTAGAAATTGGACTGTTTAAGGATAAGCAATACATAAATTGGATTGTTTAAGTAAAAGCAGTATAGGAATAATATTGTTTGGAGAATATAGATAAATAAGAAATGTTATAACTATATAGAGAATGTACCGACAGTATAAGAAAAATAATGTCAGTATAAATTTAGACTGTACAAAGTTAAAAATAATACTGTTTGAAGAATATGGATGAATAAGGAATGTTGTAACAGTATAGAGATGTACCGACAGTATAAGAAAAATACTATCAGTATAAATTTAGACTGTATAAAGTTAGATAATATTGGAATTTATTATGTAATTGATGAAAATAGGTGTGGGAGGTTATGGGACCTCATGAACTGTATGAAAAAAAATACCGACAGTATAAAAAAATACTGTCAGTATAAACTTGAACTGTATAAAAAGTTTGATGGACACCTAATAGATTTTGATTGGGCCACCACATCATAAAATGTGGCCCAATCACATTTAGCCACCCAAAGGAATCCACTTGATGACTAAGGTGACTCACCACCACCGTTTTTCAAAAAGAAAAAAAAAAGAAAAAGAAAGTTTAATTATTTAATGATATAAGAGACCAAAGTTAGTCTCCATGTTGGGAAAAAAAAAAAGAAGAGAAAAACGTGAAAGAAGGAAAGAAAGGAAAGAAAGAAAGAAAGAAAGAAAGGAAGGAAGAAGGAAAAAAAATGCTCCATTTTTCCCCCTCCAAAATCGTCCCCTCCATGATCACTTTCTCCCTCAAGTTTTGGTGAAATTCAAGCCTCCAAATCAAGCTTAAGGCAAGCCCTAATATTTTGTGCAAAGTTTTGCTACTTTAGAGGTAAATTTCTAAACTTTTTCTAAGGGTTTTAGTGATTTTTATTTAAAGTTATGGATGGGTTTTTGATAGAATTTTGTCATGGTTTATGACAAAGGAATCTAAGCAAGTTTAATTGCACAAGTGGAGGATCAAAAAGATTGGCAAAGTTTAGGTAAATTGTAAACTTTATACTTAAAAAGTTTATGATTTTTTTTTATGTATACAAAGTGTTTGATAAAATGTTTTGGACTATGGCATGTAAGATGAATGTTAAGGCATGGTTGCTTTATGTTATATGTTGATGGTGATGATGATGGAAAGAACAAAGTAAGGGTTTTGGTGAAATTTTAAAAGGGATTAAATTGCAAAGGAAAATGAATTTTCGACAGATTTAAAAATCAGCCAAAAAGCCCCTTTAAACAATATAATTTCAAAAAAGTTAAAACACAAAAGGTGTAGAACGCATCGAAATTGTTAGGACAGCTCAAAATTCTTCCCGGTTTAGAAGTTGTGAATTTTATGAAATTTTGGACGCAAAATTTCAAGAAATGGAAATGCATTGAATTCGGCCATAGTACTTTTGTAAGTTTTATTCCCTACAAAAAACTGAACGTTATGTTATAGATTGGTCATTTTTGGTTCTGGGAGCAAAAATGTAAATATTTTTACATTTCGGGCCAAAACCGTAAAATCCTGTGAAAGCTGTTTTCACTAAGAAACATTGGTTTCATGCACTGCTATAGGAAGTGAGTAATCATAGATGCTAAATTTTAAAGGATTTAAAGTTCAGTCAAGGATTGAAAAGAAAAGAAACAAACTTAAGGACAAAATGGTCATTTTATGAAAAGTGGCTAAAACAGACCCGAAAACGCCCAATATCAGGAAACACCCCTTAGCGGGAGTTTTTTGTATTATGTAGGTAATGGAATGGTAAAGTTAAGCGATGAGTTTTATAAAGTTATAAAATAGATGAAAAACCTGTTAGGGGTAAAATCATCATTTTAAGAAAACGGCTAGAACGGAGTCAAACACTCCAATTTAGCATAACGTTCCTAGATGAAAAATGTTCTGGAATGCGTTAAGTAACGAAACCGTCACATGAGACGGGAAATTTAATAAGAGATGTTCAAGTAAACGAAAGGTAACCCTGTAGGTTATAAAGTTAAGTAAAGAAAACGATAACCTGATGGGCTATAAAGATAAGTAAAAAGAGTGATAACTCGATAGGTTACAGAGTTACGTACAAGGTACGGTAACCTGGTAGGTTACAAAATTAAAAGCAACGGAGTACAAAGTAAAAAGAAGGGTAAACCGATAGTATACCAAGTTAAGTAAAAAGGGATGAATGTTTAAGGTTTAAGTTAAATTATCAATCAAGTGGATTGATAATATAAGAAAGTTAATTAATAAGTCGACTGTCGTTTGATCAAGACACAGAAGCTGACTAAGGAAAGGAAAAGGAACAGAATAGAGAATGTTAGAGCTAAGTCTAGGTAAGTTTAAATCTTACCTACAACATGAAGCAAATGATTTTCAAATACTTATGTATATGTTTGTAAATGTGTTCGCAAGTGGTATGCAAGTTGATTTAAAATAATGTTTGCATTTGTTATGCAAAAGGTTTATGAAAGACGTTTTAAGAAAAACGTTTAAGAAATATTTTACGAAAAATGTTTATGCAAAACGTTTCAGAAATGTTTAAGAAAAACGTTTATGTAAAACGCTTTCAGAAATGCTTTATGAAAAACGTTTTAAGGGAAAGGTATTTATGAGAAGAGCTTTTAAAGCATGTTTAAAATGATTTGTAAGAATATGTTTGAACTTACTGAGCAAAAGCTCATTAAAAGTTTCTTCATACTGTAGGAAGTTTTGTGGGCGACCAGTAGAACCCGTTAGAAGAGTTGGGTGTTGCTGAGGACAGATGAAAAGATTTAGGTATGGATATCACTACAGTAAGTTTCCGCTGTTCGAAAGAAATATTTTTCACTATTTAATATAGTGTTTTCAAAGTTTTAAGAAAATCAGAGTTTTAAGAAATGTTTTCAAAAGTTTTAAGATACATTGTACGAAATGTTTCATAAAATTATAAGTGAAGTTTTAAGCTATGATTTAATAAAGGTTTCTTAATAAGTTTTAAGAAACAATTTGAAATGGTTTTAAAGGTAAGTATTGAGCGATGTCTTAACTTGAATAGCGATAGAGGTCGCAATAGTTTTTAAGAATGTTTTTCAAGGATGTTTAAAGAAAAAAATTTAATTAAGTGTTTTCTTACTAAGTAAGTAAGATTAATATTTAAGAATGATGTTTAAAAAAGTTAAATGGCTGTCCGAAAAACGGATCGTCACACAACATCCCTTCGGGACATGCACTAAGATTATCGCATAAGAATATTTCATATTTTGTGCCATAAATAACAATTATCTGGAAAAAAAAGCATTTATATGAATATTCTTTTTTTGGGTAGGGTATCAAGCTTCTGCCTTCTAATTAATATACCTGTTGAACTCTACCTTCTAACATGTGGGGAGTAAATTTGTAAGTTTCATTTACGCGTCAAGTTTTGATTATCATGTTGTTAGTTTTTATTTTACTTATAAAAAAGTCCTAATTAGAATGGGGATGGATAAAGGGAAGAAGTATTTGGTTGATGTATTTCAAAATAGACAAGATGAGGTTCTGAAAAAAAAAAAAACAAAGAAAAAATTTATATTTCTAAACAAAACAAATAAAATTGTAAAGAGAAAAAGTAAAAAAAAATAAGAATGCAATAGGGGAAAAAAGAGCAAAGTGTCGAAAAATGAAAAGATGGAAAAGGAGAAATGGTGAAATGTTGAAAGCAAAATATATATATATATATATATATATATATATATATATATATGTCGAATGAACAAAACGCTTCTAAAAATAAGTAAATGTGTGTGTGTATATATATGAAAGAAAATGATGTGTTTTAGAAAGAAACAATATGTTATTAGGGTAGTTAGGATAATAAAAATAGTCCTAAATATGTTCAATAAAATATTTAAGTGAAGAGAATGAAATATAAAAACAATGCAAAGGAAAAGAAATGAAAGGTACTAAAAGCAAAAGTAAAATAAAATCTATACATCTACATATATAAAAGGCTCCAAGAGCCTTTCCTTGAGAATCTGATGCGTGGAGGGGAAGGCCCCTTTTTCTTTTCTTTTTTTTTTTTCTTTTCTTTTGAAGGTTCTTTTTTCTTTTTTTTCTTCTACCCTTTCGTTTGGCTTCTTTCATCTTTTTTTTCCTCCCTTTTTCTCACATTTATTTTTTGCCGATAGCACTTCCAAATACTATTCGTCCTATTAATGTCATTTCTCTAATTTACTGATGAGATAACACATCGGTAGGGGAGCGAAACATTCTCTTGCCTATTTTTTTTTTTTGAAACATTAGTCCTCCCTTCCTACTTTCTTTCGTTTAAAAAAAAAACTTTTTTAGTTTTTTTTTCTTCCTTTTCTTTACTTTTCTTTTTTACCTTTTCTTTTCCATATCTCTTTTTTTTTTTTTTTTTACTTTTCACATTTTTTTTGCACTTGTTTCATCTTTATTTTTTCTTTTGGTCCTCATCTCTTTTTTTTTTTTTGGTTTTCCCACTTGCTTATTTGTATTTTTAGCTCTTTATTTTTTGTTATTGTCACCTTTGTGTGTGTGTCTTTTTTTTGTTCTTTCTCCCTAATATCTTCTATGATTTTAGAATCACTTTATTGATTTTTTTTAAATGTGTATCATCAAAGTATTTTTAAATTCTTCCTTATTACATATTACTTTCCATCCTCTAAAAATATTATTTTACTAAGCATGATTTTTAAATTTCGATCATATTCCTTTTTGTTAAAGCTTTTTTTGCCGTTGTCATTTTAATACTCTAATATTTCCTTACTCACATATGTTCTTTTTCTTTAGTGGTACTTTCAACTACTATTTGCCTTGTAAATGTCATTCTTTCTAATTTATTCACAAATATTTTCTCTCATATATATCCTTACTTCAATATTTTTTTAAGTGGCTTTTCCAATTGCTATTTTTTTATAGTAACTCCTAATTAATTTTCTCTATGATTTTGATGACTATGTTCTCTTTAAAAAAACTTGTCTCATTTATATGCATATACTAATACTTTCTCTGCATCGTTTCTTATTTGACCTTGGATCTAGACCTTCGAACCATGGAACAATGGGATCTTGACACGGGTCACATAATCAAACAGTCAAGATTTCACCACGTGTCATGTTATTATGAAATTCAATTTTTTATTATTTTCTTTAGTATTCGTTATTCAATTTTGCCTATTTTAGTGCCATTTTGCTCCTTTTTCTTACAGATTTCCAATCTAAGGATAAAAACTTAAAACAAAATTAATTATTTTACAAATAAAATATTTACAATAATTTTAAAAATAATTATTTTACATTAAAATTCACAAAAAAAATACTAAAAATAATTACAAACTTATAAAATTTCAACCTCTTCCTGTTGACATAGATACAATTTTAAGACTTTAGAAATATTTTTAGAAATTACTAAAGATATTATAAAACATATTTGCAAACTTAAAACACACTATAAAATTCATTTGAACTTGAAATAAAATTAACACTTATTATTTTTATGGTTTTAATTAATTTCAAACTAAATTGATATTTTGCATATGAAAATGACTCTAAAAATTACTGAACATATTAATAAACATAAAAAATTGAAAACTTATTATCAAAAATATTTTTACACCAAGACACAAAAATACTATTAATTAAGGAGATTAAGAAAAAATATTAATGCAAAATTATTGATTTTAAGTTTAAGAAATGTGCATTTTCGAAGACTCATCAGTTTATAAACAACTTCCATTTGTGCTGCTCAACTTCTTGACTGTTGCTACTAGCCCGATCGAGTTCTTCAATGGAAGCTTTTCGGCTAACAAGGTGTTTGGCTAAAATTCGTGAACTTGCATGAAAATTAGCAAGGGCTTGTGCTTTTATAGTTGTACGAGGGACGAAGTGGACTTCAAATTCTTTGAGCTTGACAGAATACTTGGCTGTCTGATCAGAGATTCTTGGATTTTGGAGGACTTGGTGCAACAAGTATTTGGTCAGGACTTAGATAATATGTCCTTGGAATATAGACGAAGCTTCCAGGTAGACATAACAAGGGCTAGGGCTAACTTCTCCAATGGCGGATACTTCTTCGCGACTCCTAGGAATGCCTTGTTGGTATAATAGACTGGTTTTTGGATCTTGTCTTCTTCTCGAATTAAGACTGAGCTCACTGCCTTCTAGGACACTGCCAATTAATAGTAGAGTATTTCTCCCAATAGAGGTTTGGATAGAAGCAGAGGTGTTACCAGGTACCATTTTAAGTTTTGGAATGTCTCTTTATATTCTTTGCTCTACTCAAACCTCCTCTTAAGTGCCTAAAAAAAAGATAGCACTTGTCTGTAGACTAAGAGACGAACCTTAACAGAGCAGCAGTTATTCCAATCATCTTATGGATTTCTTTAATTGTTCGGAGGGAGTGCATGTCTATCATAGCTTGTGCCTTAGCGGGGTTGACTTCAATTCCTTGATGGTTGACCATGAAATTGAGGAACTTCTCAGATTCTACACTGAATGCCAACTTGGCTAGTTTGAGCTTCATTCTATATTCCCAGAGTATGTCGAAGCAATCTCAGAAGTCTGCAATATGGTCGATTGCTCGGATAGATTTGATGAACATATAGTCCACGTAAACCTCCATTATCTTACCGATCTTCCAAGTAAAAGAACTTGAATACGAGGTGCTGATATGTGGCTCTGACATTTTTTTAGTTCATACGACATGAGTACATAGCAAAACAGCCCTTGGTTGGTCATAAATGCAGTCTTAATCGGGTCTTCGTCGGTTATTTAGATCTAATTGTATCTAGAATATACATCTATGAAGCTGAGTAGCTCGTGTTTGGTTGTGTCATCATCAAGCTGGTCTATCCATAGCAAAGGAAAGCAGTCCTTTGGGCAAGCTTTTTTAAGGCCTGTAAAATCAATACAGACTCCTGATCAACTTTACGAAGATCCCATTGTATTCCAGAAGCTCGTAGCATTGGTCCTGATAAACCCCAATTTATTACTTCCTCTCTACCAATAATGCCTACTCCCTCAACTCGTTCTAAAAAAATAGGATTTCCCATTGGCCTTTTTAACCAAGGCCATGTTTGCCAACCATTTAAGATAAGTGACCTCACGAATAAAGCCAGCCTTGATCAGCTTTTGGACTTCCTTATTTATAGCAGCATACCTTTCTAGGTTAAAAACTGTTCTTTTCTATATGATTGGCTTATGTTTGGGATTCATGTTGAGGTGATGGCTTATTATGCTCGGATCTATCTTGGACATATCCTCATGGGACCATGCAGATACATCTAATATTTTATCAAGAACTTCTCTAGGTCTGTTCAGACCTCAGGCTTTAGATGACACCTAACCATAACTATTCTATCGAGATGTTGAGGGTCCAAGTTGAAAGGGACAAGGTCTTCCACAGTTGATGCTCGGACTTCCTCCTTTGGGAGTCAAGGATCTAGGTTAGATAACAATTTTGTCCTTTTCTCGACAAGGAATTCCATCTCATCCACTCTGTAGATGGCTAAGATGTTCATTTGCTAGGCTACTGCATCCTTCATCGCTTTGACGAAAATTCTCTTGAGTCTTTTTGCCTTGATCTCACCACATCGACTCCATTCTCGGTTGGGAACTTCATGGCCAAATGGTATGTGGATACCATGGCCTTCAAGGCATTGAAAGTCAATATCTTAATGATGATATTATGCTGCGACAGCTTATCCACCCCCAAAAATTTGATCAAGCTAGTGGTTCGAGCATGTTCTTCCTTGAAGGTGATGGGTAAACAGATCTTTCTAATTGCTCGGATGCACTCACTCAAGAAATCGTATAAGAGGGCATGCACTGGAATCAACACCACATTCTTATCAAAGGCTTGCTTGAGTATTGATGTCTGTCAAGCCTCTATTGTCAATCAATACACACCAAACGACATTGTTCGCGATTTGGAGCTCATAGAGTAGGGCATCGTTATGAGGGTGAATCAACTTGTCTGCTTCTCCTTCGATGAATGTGATGACTATGTCTTCTTGTCGGCACACCTTATTGATGTGCTTGAACATGTTCATGTAGTTTTGTCTCTCAACCAACAGAGCTTCTTGAGCATACACCTGCCGACGACGGGTGGTAGACTCGATGATTAGCCCACTGAAGATTGTATGTATGATGTTTGATGGGTTCAGGCGTTTTATATAGTTCTAATTTTGTCTTCATGCTAGGTCTTCTCAGGCCAGCTAGTTGTTTCTTCTTCTACTGTTCCTAGGGCCAAGACCCACTCTATGAACTCTCTAAGGTGCCCGTCTTGAATGAGCTTCTCGATATGGTCCTTCAACTGGATACAGTATTGGGTGGTATGTCCTACATCTTTATGGAAGTTGTAGTGTTTGTTATGTACTCTCTTAGTTCCCTTTCAACGACGGTGGACCAGTCAACAAATTCATGTTGGTTACTTGGTTCAGCACCTCATCTATAGTAACGATCCTAGACGTATAATTCTAGAACTTTTCAGTAGGCACTTTCGGATTGTCGATCTTCTATTTCTTAATCTGGTTGGATTTGTCTTGGTTAGGCAAATCCTTTTTGTTCTTCTTTCCTTTTTTGCTTCCTTTCCCCTTTAGGCAGCTCTTTCATGTAGTTGGAGGCATCCGCGTGCTTTTGGGCATATAAGAAAAGCTCGGCTGCTCCAGAGCAAGCCCTTATCTCTTAGACCTTCTCGAAATGCATGCTTAAGGGTTTCATCTTTCACGTGCTTCACTTCCAAAGCAGCTCGGATAAACTGGTTGATGTAATCATGGACCTCTTCTTCGCCTTGCTCTATTCCGTAAAAGTGCATGACTTCCTTATTCTTCGACTTCGATGGGGCAAAGGCTACTGAGAATGCTTTAGAGAGCCATCGAAAAGAGTTCATGGTGCTTGACTCAATGCATCTAAACCACTACCAAGCAGGGCTGATCAGTGTTAACGTAAAGGCTTTGCATATGTCGTATTACTGATGTTCTAAAGCATCATGTGCCCTTTGTAGAGTTCCAAGTGCTCATCGTTATCTGTTATTCCATCATATGCCTTTATCTAGGACATCTTAGACTTGTTAGGCATTGGGGCCCTCATGATTGCTTGGGTGAAAGGCATGTCAGTCATGCCAACCTCATCTACCCCATATTAGCCATTCTTAATTTGATCAATCTATAGCTGTAGGTCGTGAATGTTCTAGATAGGTGGTTCTACCTAGTATTAAACTTCACCTTCAAGTCGGTCATTGTTCTTGATGGGTGGTCGGTCTTGGGGAAGATGAACTCCCCAATGCATAAGCCTATCAAAGATTGAGGCTCGAGAATCTTATGGCGAGTGATTTCATCCAACCTGAGCACCCCACCGATCACTGTGAGTGCCTCGATTTATCCGAGATATGTTCTCTGATGCTTGTGTCCCTATGTGCTTGGAATTACCTTTTTTTGTGAGCCATCCTTCTGCCATACTTAGCCACTACCCAGTATTCCCATCCTGATGGAAGGAGTGCCAAGGGTGATTGTTGTTGCACACATTGTGTCGCCATTTGCTCCGTTAAGAGGCATACCACTGTAGTAAGTTCTCAGATTGGGTTTTCAGTGTTCGGGGCTACTCCCTTTGCGCTAGCTTGTCCTCCTAAATCAAACCAAGCCACCTGAGGTCTACCTTGAGGCCTAGTCATATTTTGGTTTTGGACGTTCCTTGATCCCTCCTGTCGGGGGAGTTAACTCGAGTTTGTCCCGTGGTCACCATGAGAGGATATGAGTAAATGCTATAAGGGTATGGTGCCCTCCTAGAGTCAAATGTTGATGCCTTTTTTAGGACTACCTTCTTTGTTGTCCCTGTCTCCCCAAGGTGAACCTATAAGAAGGGGGAATGCCTCGAAGGTTAAGAGGGACACAAGTGTGGTGCTAGCCAAAGGCTCTTTGATGCTCAAGTCAGGTACATGTTCGATCGAAAGAGAGCCTGGAGTAGGTATGAGTGAGTCCACTTACCTTGTTGATGCTTATCATGATCCGGCGTCGGATCAACACCATGTGCGGCTGCGCACGGTCTGACTCTCCTTCGATCCGTCTCTGCCTTGTCGGACGTACCTGCAACAAGAGGAGGGATGCTTCGGAGGTAATAGAAAGGTTAGTCGACAGACAAGGGCTTTCCGATGCTCAAGGTAGGGTATGCTCAGCAGAGGGCGACAACCAATTAGGTGGGAAGGAAGAATCTCTCTCTAGAATGCCATAAATGCATCCTATTTATAGGCCACCACTTGGATCGGGTGCAAGGTGGGTTTTACCCACGACCTGGGTGTCACATCAAGGTGTGTCAGGCAGTAGGTGACAAGTGTCGTGTCCCTCGTCTGACGGATTGGACTCCATCAGACGGCTAGTTAACTGCCTCGTGTTGGCCTATAAGGGTGAGTGGCAGCCTGCTTACGAGTAAGAATCACCCGACCCGAGCTAGTGTATATTCCAAGGTGGCAGCCTTCGTGGCGTGCAGCCTTGGAGGCCCCGAAAGGCACCTCGGGAGGGCGCGCGTCGTGTCGGGGGCTGAAGCAAGCTTACCGAAGTTCTGCTGAGCTTATTAGTCGACCACCGAAGTTTATTTCCTCAGCAGGCCCAGGAGGAAGCCTAGAAGGCTAAGGCCGAGGCCGAAGAGGCTTTGAGGTAGGCTAGGGAGGCGAAGGATGAAGCTGCACGGCTTAAAGGGCAGCTGACATCCCTCCAGGCCGAGCACCAGCACTTTGTGGACGAGCTTCCAAGACGTCTGGCTTGAGCGGTGGACGAGTTTAAGGCATCCCTAGAGCACGCCGATCTCTACTATTACGGCATGATCGACCTCCGCGAACACCTGATCGGGCAGCATCCTGAGGCAGAGGGCTTCGATTGGTCAGTCATTATCGAGCCCGATCAAGGCGCTGCCCAGCAACAGTAGGGCGAGGAGGAAGTCGTCGTGGTAGATGGCGATGACGATGGGGATGGGCTGAGTACAGCCGGTGGTGGAGGCGAGGAAGGCATGGCTGGGGGCGAGACCCAGGCTTCGGTTGATTTTATCCTTTTGTTTTTTTTTGTTGTTTTTGACTTGTCCAGGCTCGGGAGGTGTCCGGTTTATTGTACCTCTCCTATAAATAAAAATTTATTTCCCGTTCTTTTCTCAGATTATTAAATGCATTTTTGCTCTAAAATATTTTCCAAGTGCGAGTGTCCCCGGATTAATATGTTCTCGTTTCAACGCGAGAGGTTCCTCGGAGATACAGTTACCGCTTTCAACTACCGAGTAACCATATACCTCGGTCTTTGGACTTGGAGCAGAATGCTTCACGTTTCCAAGTTAGATGCTCCTCGGGGAGAATTCCTGGTTGGGACCAAGTTCCGTCTCGATAGCCATCGAGTTATCCGAGCAGTTATCCCTGTCCGCTCAATTAATCCGAGTGAGGTTTGGTTTCCGATCTCGGCCGGGCAGAGCACAACGGCGTGTAGTTACCCTTACAATGTTGCCCCCTAGACTTGTTTAAGTTTTTTGAAGAAACTTTGCTAGTGTAGGACTCATCGGGCAAGCTGTTATGCCAAGCAACTTGTTGGGTTTTCTGTACGGCGACAGACCTAAGGTCGATATGCCGGCCAGCCCCCTAGTCCGGTTAATCAGGATGAGTCTCCCTTGTCGGGAGTTATTGTCTTGTCCTCCGAGTTAGAGTTACGGCGTTCTGTTTTGGATCCACATTTTCTTTAAACACATTGCTGAAGTGGAATGGTGTAGAAAAGTTGTATTCCATTAATGTGATATGTACATGCATTTTTTTAGTCCTATTGAGTAGGTCTAGTTGCAAAAGAATTCTGGCCAGAGGTCAAAAAAGGGTTTTCTGGCTCTAAATTTAGCAAAAGAATCTTTTCAGGAGCTCGGCGTTCCAAGGATGTCCGAGCTGATTTCCTTCCACGTTGGATAATCTGTACGTGCCCAGTCGTACGATATCATCGACCCTAAACGGACCTTCCCACTTTGGACCAAAGGACCCGAGGCCAGGTTGTTGAATCGTGACCTTCTTTAGTACCAAGTCTCCGATCTTAAAACTTCTGGACTGGACCCTCTTGTTGTAATACCAAGCTACTACTTGATTCTGAGCTGCGTTACGAACCGCTGCCCGGTTTCTTTTTTCTTCGAGTAGATCGAGCTCGGTCATCATCAACTCCGCGTTCAGAGTCTCCTCGTACTGTTCAATTCTGAAGCTAGGCAACCCTATCTCGGCTGGGATGACAGCCTCTGCCCCGTATACGAGGGAGAACGGTGTTTCTCCAGTCGCTGTCTGGGCAGTTGTTCGGTATGCCCAAAGTACTTGTGGGAGTTCGTCAATCCACGCACCTTTGAGCCCCTCGAGTTTTTTATTCAGGTTGTCTTTGACTGTCTTGTTCACAGCCTCCACCTGGCTGTTACTCTGTGAATAGCTCGGGGAGGACAAAACCTTCCTAACGCCGAGCCTTTCACATAGTAGAGGAGACCCGAAGATTCAAACTGTTTGGCGTTGTCGGTCACAATCGTGCGCGG
Organism: Artocarpus heterophyllus; assembly: GCA_025403435.1. NCBI lineage: Eukaryota > Viridiplantae > Streptophyta > Magnoliopsida > Rosales > Moraceae > Artocarpus > Artocarpus heterophyllus. The sequence continues at coordinate 14,209,455 of CM046345.1, read as the reverse complement.
GATTTTGAACTGGCAAATGATGTTCTTCCAGATGAAGTTGGTGCACTTAGCTTCAGTCATGTTGGTACAGGGTTCAACTTCGATCCATTTCGTAAGATAATCTATGGCCACGATACAGTACTTGAATTGCGATCGGGCCGGCTGGAGGGGTCCGATCAAGTCGATGGCCCATTTTGCAAATGGCCATGTCGATGTCACTGGAGTGAGCGGTTCGGCGTGAGAGCTGAGAATTTTAGCGAATTACTGGCATTTGAGGCATTTTTGAGCAAAATTCGCGCAGTCCTACTGCATGGTTGGCCAGTAGTAGCCCTATCAGAGGCACTTTTGGGCCAAAGAGCGTCCCCCGGAGTGGTTGCCGCATAGGCCCTCATGGATCTCTCTCATTAGGTACTCAGCCTCTTTGGGATCCAAGCATCTCAGGCATGGTGTGGTGTAGCCTCGCCGGTATAATTTTCCACTGATCATCGAATACCGGGCCGAACTGTTACGTACCCGACGTGCTTCTTCTTGGTCGTTGGGTAATTCGGTTGTGGTCAGATATCAGATGATCGGGTCCATCCACGTGGTCCTGGGCTCTTCGGCTACGCTTACGACTTCCTTAACGATACTCGGCTCGGCAAGTCTTTCAATGGGGACCGAAGTTAAATCACTTCCGCCCAAGCCGGAAGCTAATCAGGCAAGGGCGTCGGCTTTCGCGTTCTCTGAACTGGGGATTTGCCTGAAAGAGTAAGACTTAAATTGTCTGAGCAGTTGTTTCACTTCTTGCAAATATGCAGCCATGGAGTCTGCTCGGGCCTGAAATCCCCCAGTGACCTGCTGAACCACAAGCATTGAGTCGCTGTGGATGGTGATGTGGTTTACCCCGAGATCTCGGGAGATCCGAAGCCCGGCCAGGAGGGCTTCGTATTCTGCCTCATTGTTGGAGGCCTTGAAGTCAAATCGGAGGGCGTAGATTACCTTATAACCGTCTGGGCTGGTTAAGATCAGCCCGGCACCTGACCCGTCGACGCAAGAAGATTCGTCGACGTGCAGTTTCCAATCTGGCTCCAGGGAAAGACTATCTTCACTACCGTTGGTTGCATCGGGCACTTCGATGGGTGACTTCTCAACAAGCGGAGTCGCCTGTCCGGCGTCTGTGAATTCTGCAATAAAATCTGCTAGAGCTTGAGCTTTGATGGCCGTCCTTGGTATGAAATGCACATCGTACTGGCCGAGCTCTACTGACCACTTGGCCATACGGCCCGATGTCTCTGGACTTTGGAATACCTACCGAAGGGGGAATTTGGTCAGGACGTTGATGGTATGGCCTTGGTAGTACCGTTGCAACTTTCAGACCGAAGTAATTAAAGCAAAAGCCAACTTCTCCAGTGGCGGGTACCGCTCCTCGATGCCTTGGAATGCGTGGCTTGTGTAATAAACTGGCCTTTGAACTCCGTCCTCGTCTCAGACTAAGACCGAGCTGACGGCTTTCTCTGACACGGCTAAATACGCGGTTAGAGCTTCACCGAGCAAAGGTTTGGACAGGAGTGGGGGTGTGGTTAAGTAGGTCTTCAGGTTTTGGAAAGCTTCCTCACACTTCCTGCTCCACTCAAACCTCCCCTTGAGTGCCTTAAAAAATGGGTGGCACTTGTCGGTAGCCCGGGAGACAAACCTTGACAGGGCTGCCACCATGCCAGTGAGCCGTTGCACGTCTTTTGTTGTCCGAGAAGAATGCATATCAATAATCGCTTAGGCCTTTGCCAGGTTGACCTCGATGCCTCGTTGATTAACCAAAAATCCTAGGAATTTGCCTGAGCTTACACCGAACGCACATTTTGTCGGGTTGAGTTTCATCCCATACTCCTGGAGAATGTTGAAGCTTGTTCGGATGTCGGCCATGTGGTCTTTTGCTCGGACAGACTTTACCAGCATGTCGTCCACGTAGACCTCCATAGTTTTCCCAATCAGCCGAGCAAACATCTTATTGACAAGGCGTTGGTATGTAGCTCCGGCATTCTTCAGGCCAAAAGGCATCACCACGTAGCAGTATAAGCCCTGGTCGATAACGAAGGCAGTTTTCACTTGGTCTTCCTCGGCCATCTTTATCTGATTGTACCCAGAGTACGCGTCCATAAAGCTCAGAAGCTCGTGGCCGGCAGTGGCATCGACGAGCTGATCTATCCGAGGAAGTGGAAAGCAATCCTTCGGGCAGGCCTTGTTGAGATCGGTATAGTCAATGCAGACCCGCCATTTGCCGTTCGCCTTTTTGACGAGGACGACATTTGCTAACCATTCCGGGTATTTAACTTCTCTGATGAATCCAGCCTTGAGGAGCTTCTGGACTTCCTCGTTTATTGCAGCATACCTCTCTGGGTTAAAAGCCCTTCTTTTCTGTATCACCGGCCTGTGGCTAGGTTGGACATTGAGTTAATGGCTAATTATGTTCGGGTCAATGCCAGGCATGTCCTCATGAGACCACGCAAAAATGTCCTAATATTCGGTAAGGAGCCTTTCTAGGTCGGCCCGGATCTCAGGTCGTAGCTACGATCTGAGTTGAACAGTGTGTTCAGGCCTCTCAGGGTCTAGGGAGAACATCACCAAATCTTCGACCGGGGTGGCTCTTACCTCTTCCTCGGGCAATCTAGGGTCTAAGTCTGCCAACATCTTGGGTGTCGGGTCGGCAGGGAGATCCGTTTCGTCAACTGAATAGATGGCCGAGACGCCTTGGTGTAGAGCTGTGGCTGCTCTTACGGCACTGGCATAACAAGCTCGGGAATCCATTTGGGATGAGCGGACCACTCTGACACCGCCATCCGTAGGGAATTTCATGGCCAGGTGATACGTAGAGACTATCACCTTCAAGGCGTTCAGTGTTGGGCGGCCGATGATGATGTTATATTGGGAGGGTTTGTCGACGACCAAAAAGTCAACAACCCGAGTAACCCGAGTTGCTTCTTCTCCGAAGGTCACGGGTAAGCCGACCTTCCCTACAGCTCGAACACATTCTCCCGTGAAGCCATAAAATGGGGTCCAAACTGGGACCAAATGGGCATTGCTTATCTTCAATTTGTTAGAGGCTTGCTTGAAGAGGATGTTGGCTGAGCTGTCGTTGTCAATTAGAACACGTCGTACTATGTTATTGGCGATGGGCAGTTCGCACACTAGGGCGTCATTGTGCGGGTGTATTAATCGGTCTGCTTCCTCCTTGGTAAATGTAATTGGGGTGTCCTCTTGACGACATATCTTGTTGATATGCTCGGATATGTTTATGAATTCACCCCGCTCGACCAGCCGAGCTTCTCTGACATACGACCGTCGCCCACTCGACGTGTCCCCGGTAACAGGCCCACCAAAGATCGTGTGAACGATATTCAGGGGATCCGAGGTGTTCCCAGCGTCGGTTCTAGAGCGGTTCGGTACGTCTCAGCTCGGCGGATCATTCCTTCCCGAGGTGGACCCCGGGGTTATAACCCGCTCAACAAATTCTTGCAAATGGTCTTCTCGGACCAGCCTTTCGATTTGGTCCTTCAGTTGGATGCATTCGCAAGTGCTATGCCCCACATCCTTATGGAATTTGCAAAACCTTGATTGATTTCGCTTCACCTTGCTCCTTCGGAGCTTGGGTGGTGGCGTTAACAAATTCTTGTCACTTACCTGGGCGAGCACCTCGTCGAAGGTTGTCACTAACGGTGTGTAGCTTTAAAATTTACCGGTCGGCCCCTTTGGCTTCGCGGATTTCTTCTCTTTCTTTTGCTTCTTGCTCTGCTCAGTGTTGCTTTGTTCTGACGCTTTCTTCTATTTCTTGTCCTTCTTTGTTTTGCTTGGGCCGGCTTCTTCCCTACGGCTTTTCATGTATTCAGCAGCGTCAGCATGTCTCTACGCATATCCGAGCATTTGAGAAAATGTGCTTGGCTGCTCGAAGGCCAGCAACCAGGTCAGCTTTTCGTCTCGGAGACCCCTACAAAAATGTGCTTAAGGGTCTCATCTTCGACGTGCTTAACCTCGAGAGCTGCCCGGGTGAACCGATTGATATAATCCCTGACGTTGCCTTCTCCTTGTTTGACAGCATACAGGTATGTAATTTCTTTCCTTTGTGTTTTCGTCGTAGAAAATGCTGAAGAGAAGGCGTCGGCCAGCTGTCGAAAAGAAGAAATAGATGAAGGTTCGAGTCGTCGGAACCACTGCCGAGCAGGACCTGTCAGTGTTAGCGAAAAAGCTTTACACATTGCGGCGTCGCTAGCATTCTGAAGTAGCATGTGCCCCCAGAAGAGTTCAACATGCTCATCAGCGTCCGTCGTCCCGTCGTAGGACTTGATTTGCGGTACCTTAAACTTTAGCGGCATAGGGGCCCGCATTATATTATATGGGAATGGTGGATCTTGGGCTCTCGTCTCGTCTAGGCCAAATCAAAAATTTTGAATCTCGTCGATCTGGCGCTGCAATGCCTGGAACTAGCGGCTGTTAGTGTCCTCAGGCAGTCTGACCCAATAGGGTACTTTGCCCTCAGCGCGGCCTCAAACTCCAGGCTGGCGGTTCTGGTTTGCTCCCCGAGATCTGAGCCTGTCAAATACCGAGGCTCGAGAACCTTATGACGAGGGAGCACGAGCTGCTTGGCGTCTAAGACGACCTTCTTGGACCAACCTGTTATTGGCTGAGATGCCACGAGTGGATCCTCTAGACTGCTCGGAGTGGGCTTCTTCATGGTCGCCTGTGCTTTGCTCTATCCGACCTCTAGCCTGGTCAACCTAGGCCGGGGACATAGAGCTGGTGCAGCCTGGCGCTGAGCCTGCTACGCGAGGTATTGCGTTAGGATCTGGACTGCGTTCGTGAGTTCCCAGATCGGGTCCTGAGCAGCCGGGGCATCCGTCGGCTCAGCCCTAGCCGTGCTTCCTTGCCCCCCGGACCGAGACCTCGTGGTCTGGGGACAGCCCCTAGGCCTACCCGTGTTCGGTTACCTATTTCTTGCATCGCCCGACCCCTCCTATCGGGCTGTATCGTCTTTGACGTTTCCTCGAGTCGCCATCTCAGGCGTTAGAGGTAAATGTAGCTGACATTGGGGTGAAGGTGAAGGCGTAGGCGCCCTCCTTCTAGCGCCAAAATGTTGATGCTTACCGTGATCTTGCATCGGATCAACACCACGTGCGGCTGCGTATGGTCCGACTCTCCTTCGATCCGCCTCTGCCCGGTCGGACGTACCTGCAACAAAAGGAGGGACGCTTTGGAGACAATAAAAAGGTTAGTCGACAGACAATGGCTCTCCGATGCTCAAGGCAGGGTATGCTCGGTAGAGGGCGGCAACCAGTTAGGTGGGAAGGAAGAATCTCTCTCTAGAATGCCATAAATGCATCTTATTTATAGGCCCCCACTTGGATCAGGTGTAAGGTGAGTTTTACCCACGACCCGGGTGTCACATCAAGATATGTCAGGCAGTAGGTGACAATTGTCGTGTCCCTTATCCGACGGATTGGACTCCATCGGATGGCGAGTTAACTGCCTCGTGTTGGCTTATAAGGGCGAGTGGCAGCCTGCTTACGAGTAAGAATCACCCGACCCGAGCTAGTGTATATTCCAAGATGGCAGCCTTCGTGGCGTGTAGCCTCGGAGGCCCCGAAAGGCACCTCGGGAGGGCGCGCGTCGTGTCGGGGGGCTGAAGCAAGCTTACCGGAGTTCTGTCGAGCTTATTAGCCGACCATTGAAGTTTATTTCCTCGACGGTGGCGCCGAGCTCACCCTCAGCATACCTTGAGGGTGGAGTAAATGCTTTTCTTTAAAGTGTCCCATATAGACTGGGTGTGAAGGGTCCACCCTATGTCCCAGGTGAGCAGTACGATGATGTCAGGATGGCAGGTGTCATAATCTCTATAAGAGAAGGACTTCCCATATAAAGGTCGTAATAATGCCATGTGGTGGCCTAGTAGGTGGTATGCTTCATGTTAAGACACTCAGTATAATCAATGTCGAGGGCACTTGTGTTGGCCAAAGGTGGCCATGCCTGGCGGGTGGTTAAAGATGGCCAGGATAGCTCTCGAGGATGGTAGCTGATCATCTTGCAAAGAGTAGGCATTATGGAGGTTGGTCGGTTAGTCCCAGATATGGTCCTCAGCCAATGTCCTAAGCACACCCCTAACAATGCCATTGTGGTAAAAGTAATATATTATATACTGATCAAAATGCCTATAAAATAAGCCTAATTTTTTTTCATTCTTTCTTTCTCTTTCTCGCTTTGGATATTGGCCAATAGGTTAAAGGTATATTTGGGCATTTTAATATAAGTAATGATATAGCTATGGTATTCTCTGCAAATATTTTTTCATAGTATAAATCAATCCAAGGTTAAAATTCATGATATTTTTTATAAAGAGCCTTTAAAAATCTATAAATCCAAACATTGGATTTGGGTCTTTTTCATGATTTAACAGTCCTTTCCTTTCCATTCTCCCCAATTAAACGCACCTTTAGGGTCCAGGGACTATTTTTTTAACTAAACTTTTCTTTTGTGTCCTTTTTTTTTTATCTTTTTCTTTTCTTTTTCCTTTTGGATGGGGAGAGAAGGGGTTCTTTTTTTACATAGGCACCATTAATACAACAATAGGTTACCATAAAAAAAAAAAAAAAAGCTTCTAAACTTTTAATTTTGACATGTTATACCTTAAGCTTATAAATTTGCAACAAATAATAGTTTTTTTTTTATATAGAAATTTACACATGATTTTCATATGGATTGTTAATTAACAGCATATGAGTGTTAGCCGAATCTTACAATTAAAACAAAGTTAATTCATCATTTTTTATTTGATAAAAAATAAAAAATATTAAGGACTAATTACAAAAATTTCCTCTAAACTATAGCCTTTGTAACACTTTAGCCCATGAACTTTAAAATGTAACATTCGTTTCCCCTAAAATATGAACGGTTAACAAAAATAGTCCTACAAATTGACACACAATTTTAAAATCAGGGGTATTTGGTAATCTAGTCATAAAAATAATCAAAAATTAAAACTAAAATAAAAATAGTCTTTATTGATGATCAAAAACAAAAAATCAATTAAAAATATACTACTATTTAGATCCCTCTTTTTTTTATATATACCAAAATTTCCTTTAAAATTTTATTAACTTTTTTTTGAAATACCAATGTAAACTTAAAAAATATGAAATTTTTTTTTATCAATATTATTAGAGTTTTTTTTTCTCTTTGAGAATTTTGTGCTATATTTTTTTATTATATTGAATATATTTGTGTTATATTCTTTTTCATTTCACTAATATATATAATCTTAAAATTTCAAAAAACATTTTGGGTGCAAAAATATTAATAAATTTTTTTAAAAAATTTTGGTATATCAAAAAAGAATGATGCCATTGGTATAATAGCTTTATTGATTTTTTTTAATCATTAGTAAAGATTATTTTTATAATAGTTTTAATTTTTATGGTTATTTTTATAATCAAAATCACCAAAATGCCCTTAACTTTATAGTCGTTTGTTAATTTTCTATTAAAATTTTAACAAAAGGACTATTTTTGTTAATAATTTATACTTCAGGGGAATAGATATTACATTTTGGAATTCGAATGACAAAATATTACAAAAGCTATAATTCAAGAGGAATTTTTGTAAGTAATCTAAATATTAATTTTAACAAAATAGAAAAAACCATTTAAGTAATCTAAATATTAATTTTAATAAAATAGAAATAACCATTCATATAATTAGCTAACTCTTTATGTGCACAGTATATGTCACTTTCAGTTAAAAAATAATGTCGTTATGGGAGGTAACTTGCTACGGATTTGTAAGTTCAACTTATAACTTGTGAAAATTAAAAGTTTTAAAGACAAATTGTAAATGTGTAATAAGTTTAAGAGGCAACGGTACAAAAAACTCAAAACAAAAACAAAAACAAGAATACAACAATAAAAAAGGAAAAAAAGAAAAAATAAAATAAAATAAAAGAAACAAAACAGATCATTTTGGTGCTTGTGTAAATATTTTTCAGCTCCTGTAGAAAATTGAATTGAGATGCCAAAAATTTATAGTACAATTATTCAAGGAAACAAAAACGCTTCCAAATTGGGTTATGTCTCCAAATTTTCCTTCTGATTAATAATTATTTGTGACATAAGACAGAGTGTGAAGTGTGCAAATTTAAATACTCTTTATTTGTTGATGCTCTTATACCATCGTGGTTTTTGCTCTGGGATTAATTAACATTTTATTAGAGCTTTTTATTAGTGTTTAAATAATGCATGAAATTTTTTTTTAAAAAAGCTTTTAAATCTATTTGTTAAATAAGTCAAAACTCTCTTATAAGAAATAATGTAATATAAAGACATAAATAAAATTTATAATTTGTTAGTGACAAATAAAATAAATAAAAAATTCATGAACATTTTATTTAAAAGCAAGATAGCTTGGTATCAAAACCAATTTATTTTATTCCCCAAAAAACAAAAAAAAAAAATTTAAGCCATTTTAAATGAGGCCTACATAACTGCACTTGAGCTGGTTGTAGTAGCAAAAAGAAACCAAAAACAAAAAGAAAAAAAACATTTCCTTAGAAATTTAGAACTACACAACACGTTTGAATCTGTAATTCAGACTGCAGACTTTATTTCGTCTCACCAAGAGAAAAAAACATGTAAAAGACCTATTGGTTTAAGGGCTGTACAAAATCTTCTGTACCTTTAGTAGTAATATGAGGTAGGAAAAAAAAAATCAACCCAAGTTTTTCCTTCTTTTTTTCCTTGCATATACAACTCAGCTAGATCATATATATAGTCTATACTTTCGTCAAACTGCACCTTTAGAATTGTAAAGTTGCTATCTACATTACCCTAATTCATTTGTTGTTAGCAAGTCTGTGTTAGCTTTTTGGTTTTATTATGGTTCAGTTTGCACTTTTTTCCCTCTTTCAGAGGGGTTTTCATAATGATTTCTCTCTGCTTTCATAGCCAAGCACCTTCCTCTTTTCTTTTCTTGAAAACCAGGAGGAAATTCAGCAATGTGACCTCTTGAACTACTTCCACGGGAATGTTCCTGTCAAAAAACGAAAGACTGGTACAAATGAGAAAAAGAAATGGTTAAAACTTTAAGAAAGGCATGTAAAGACTGACGGTGTAACAATGTCGTTCAATATAGCCGACTATGTTGCAATGATCCCATTAAGCTTGTGTTTTCGAAGGCATTCTCGCGTTTGATTTTCTTCATTACACCAGAAGATTTATGTTAGCCTTTCATCGGCGATAGTTTGAACCTTTCCAATGGTCTCAGAACAGAAGGATCCACTATTTCCCTTGAAAGTTTCAAGAGATCACGAATGTCTTGAACAATATTGGATCCTTGCTTCTGCGAGTAGGTGAATCTCTGGGCTTAACCTTATCGACTATTCACACGCTCTTTCCTCCGATCATGTCGATTACCATATCCTCAATCGCATTGCCGTGGTCCATGTTTTCATCCTTTGGATATGAACATGCCAAGAAGCTAAGCAACTCAGGGAGCTCCTCCTCACCTGGCTTAAGAAAGACTCCACAAAAGAAGTGCTCTGCTTTTGACAACAAAATCTCCGAGGCGAAAAGATAAACAAAACTTGAATTTGCAGCAAACTTTTAAAAGAAGAGAGGTTATGTGGTAGAGATTGTAAATTTCAGATTATATAAATATGGTGGTTAAAAAATGAATCTGACAAAAATATTATGGTTTAAAAACATATATCATCGGTATTTTAAGTACCCTTGCAATAATATTTCATAATTAAAACAAAAAAAAAGTGCCTTCATAGCTGTACACTGAATGAAAGAAGAAACCAAGAGAAAGTCTACTCTGATGGGCATGAATGAATGTGATTACATGTAAAATGTAGACTATCTCTACAGGCAATTGAATATGCATGATAGGGAAGACATGTTCTTTTATTTGTCACTAACAAATTATAAATTTGTAACTATAATATATCATATTATAGATATGCAACTAAAATACTACTTATTACCCTTAAAAGATTGACAAAGGCATGGTCATAGAAATAAATATGCAACTAAAATACTGGTGGAAAAAACAGTTGACTTACTCTGAGAATCGACATTCAGTCGTTTCGATGTAAATATTAGCAGATCAACATCATTAACATAACCAATCATGATTGAGCTTTGGATCTCCATGCGCTCGAAAAGATGGCAAGACTTCTCTCTAAATCTACAACAAGTAATCAAACATAAGAAACTTGTTCTTAACGGTTTTAACAACACATCACCACTAGTTTAAGATATCGGAAGCCAAGAGATTTTAAATTACCTTCTCATGCTGTTATCAGCAGGGAAGAAGTACAGTGCAATATCTTGAAGATCAGGACAACCATCTTGAAAGAGATCAGCCCAAATATGAAGCCGAGGAAGCATCTTGAGTTGGAGAATCGCAGGCTTCGTGGTTAAGAATTCGTAGGCTTTCTTGTGGACTTTGCAAGGAGGTTGTGCCTGGAACCCTTCAAGGACTTCACAAGTGCTAGAACACTCAACAATGCTGAAGCCTCCCCTGGAGGACAAAGGAAAAGAGGAGTTAAATCATTCAGGGTGTGTTAAGCTAGGAAGTTTTTCTAAGCGGGTGCACTATGAAAAAAAAAAAAAGAGTGATTTTTTTCATTAGATGGTGTCATGGATAGAGTCTTGCAGATTTTAGTTACTGAGTTCGAGCAAAAGTATAATTTTCTCATCATAAAGGGCAAGACGAAAATTATAAAGGAATTCAGATATGAAACTTGAAATGTTAAAAGTTGAGTGGGGACACAACTGAAAATTATTAGAAAAATTGGGTACAAAACTTGAAATATCAAATTGCTTTTAGTCAGGCAAGAAACGATAAGTCCCACAAATAAATAGTGTTTATTTGTTTAGAACCCATTCTCACTTGTTAAGGAATGAATTTTAAAACACTAGGAATTATAATTGAAGAGTTTTTTAACATCAAAAAATAATAATTGAAGAGTTTTTGAAGCAAAAAAGAGAGAACAAAAATGCAAATTGAAGGGATAAGTTACCCACTTCCAAGTTGCGTGTAGAGCAGGAAGATAAATATGGTAAAGTTCAAAATTAGGCGGAATAATTGGCGGTTCTTCATCTGGAGCATTTGAATGATTGTGCTCAGCAACATCATCGGTGTCACCACCTTAATAATAAACATTGGATGAACAATTAGTAATTTAATACAGGCAATTTAGTTACTAAATAACCCCCAAATCCAACATTTAAGCATCCCTTAAAGATCAATGACATAATATGAAAGGATTATGAAAGGATTAACACATCTAGAATACAAGCTATTTTCCATTCTTTGCTTTAATTCAATACAATTGAAGTTTGAATTTGATTCAATAAAGTCTTATCTCAAATAAAATATATATAAGCTACACTAAGGCAAAGTCATGCCATATTTCTCCTCTTTTTTTTGGCCTTTCTTTCCAAAACAGAAAAAAGGACAAATATATAGTTTCCAGCGACTAAAGGTTCTTTTGGTGCTCTGGCTTGAATTGTAAGTTTTAAATTATCTGGTTTAAACTGTGGTTTTGAACTAGCATCTAAAATATAAAAATTTAAAACAAGAATAAAACATTACATCAAGTTTAAAATAGGAATTGATGTTTAGAAAACTATGGTTTATGAAAGGAAAATGAAAATGAGAATAGTTTTTACTATAAAAAATAATTCAAACTGTATGAACTTAAGGGGAGCAGAGTTTGAATTTTGGGTTTTTGACAGGTTTAAAACCGTCTCTATAGTTTGAACTAACCAAAGTTATTACTCCATTAAATGCCAATTTGAACCAAGCTTAAACTAGCTTAAACGGTTTTGAACCAACGTACCAAACTACCTATAAAGAAATTAGACCAAAAAGAAAAGGCATGAATAAATCAATAAAATCTTAATCCATGGTACTATGTTACCAGCACCGATATCAAGCGAGGCACGTGGTGTCTCCGCTAGTTCCTATTCTGTCTTCTTATTTGAAGTTTCAACTTCTCTTGAGAGGATTAAGTTATCCAAAGGCTGTTTCTCGGCGACATGTTCTTCTGTAGGCGGTGAAGGAGCCTTTTTCTCTGACATGATCACAAGAACACCATTTTTTAATATTCCATGCATGAAACAACTATGATATAGTTCCATAAACTTGGGAAACCACAACTTCTACGTAGAAAATAATTATCCTTCTATTTTTTTAAGAAAAAAAAAGGAAAAGAAGACGCAAAATAATGACACAATTACAAAGAATTATTAGATAGATTGTTCCCCTACCTGGATCAGTTGGTCTTGAAGATGAAGGAGTAGAAGATCATTTGTTTGTGAAGTTATCCACCTTAATCTTTAATTTGAGAAGTTTCAACATCTTTTGCGGAAAGCAGCTCATCTAGTAGTCGCTTCTTAGGAGCATGCCGCTTTTCAGAAGTTAATGGAGTCCCTTCTAAAGTCTAAAGTTGAGATCATAACTGGACACCAAAATAAGCAGCATTTACTTTTAGAGTTAGTTTAGAAATCAGTTTTATGTGCTGACTAGGATTAGTTAGTTTGTTATTACTAAATTAAGTTGCAACAAACTCTGAAACCGCCTTTAAAGGCACTGCTTCATAAGCCATATAAAGAGCATGATCTGCGCATTCATTTGTTAAGAATACAATCAATGAAAGTTAAGAAAGGATTCTCATCTCTAATATGGTATCAGTTGCAAGAATTTATGCTGCTTCTCTGGCTGCCTCTTCTTGATTTCCTTCCATTTTCGTTCATCATCATCCTCATTTCCTGATTACCTTCGTGATCTTTGATTGCTGTTCATGGCTTCTCAGAATTCGGCTTCACCAACTTCCTTGACTGGTAAGTCCGCCATTGATGACCCACTGAGCCCTTACTTTCTCCATCATTCCGATAGTCCTGGCCTTGCTCTGGTTTCACAGCCACTCACCGGAGATAACTATGCCTCCTGGAGTCGTGCCATGACCATCGCCCTCTCCGCCAAGAACAAATTGGGGTTCGTTGATGGCTCCATCCCCAAACCAGAGGGTATTGACTTAAACCTTCTTCATTCTTGGATCCACAACAATAATGTTGTCATTTCTTGGATATTGAATTCAGTCTCTAAAGACATTTCTGCTAGTATCATTTTCTCTGATTCTGCCTTTGAAATTTGGCTCGATCTTAAGGATCGTTTTCAACAAAGCAATGGACCGCGCATCTTTCAATTACGCCGTGATTTGATTAATTTGAGGCATGACCAGAACTCTATTAGCGTCTTTTTCACAAAACTGAAATCTCTGTGGGAATAATTGAGCAATTTTTGTCCTGTTTGTAGTTGTGGCAAGTGCACATGTGGTGGAGTTCGTGATATTACTGATTATCACCAGATGGAATACACAATGGCTTTTCTCATGGGTCTCAATGACTCATATGCTCAAGTTTGGGGTCAACTTCTCCTTACTTATCCTCTTCCACCTATTAACAAAGGTTTTTCTTTAATTGCTCAAGAAGAAAGACACAGAAAGGTGGGCTCTCATTCTGTCTCTGGCATTGAATCCACTACCACCATGGCCTTTGCTGCCAAAAATGAAGGCTCTAAGTCTGGCAACATTGCCTCTAGAAGTCAAAAGAAAAAACGTCCTTTCTGTACCCACTATCAATATCATGGCCACACAATTGAAAAATGTTACAAGTTGCATGGTTATCTTCCTGGTTTCAAACTACGCCAGAAAAGTCATACTAGTGGTCCCAACATGTCTGTAGTTAATCAAATCTCCACTAAGCCATTGGACAAGGCCAATGGCAACGTTGACAAGGACAATGGTCCCATTGGGAATTTTTTTCAACACCTTAACAGTGCTCAATGTCATCAACTCATGAATTTGCTATCCAACCATTTGACTTTGAAGACAAATGACGATTCTGTCAATCCTTCTCCTTCTTACACCACAGGTACATGTTTGTCAGCTTCTACTAGTTCTATTTTTTCCTCCTCTAAAATTTGGATAGTCAATTTAGGTGCCTCTAGGCACATGTTCACATGCTGGTGACTTCATACATCTGCGGCCTCTTCATAGTTCCACTGTTACTTTGCCAAACCAAATATCACTTCCTGTCCATTTTTCTGGTCATGTCTGCATTAATTCTCAATTACTTCTCAAGGATGTGTTGTTCGTCCCCTAATTCAAATTCAACTTGTTGTCTGTGAGTGCTCTTACTACAACATCACAGCTCACAATTACTTTTTTTCCTGACCACTTCATAATTCAGGAAATGCACAACAAGAGGATGATTGGCAAGGGTAACAAGCATGAAGATCCTTATGTGCTTGATACAAAGCTTAGCCATTCCCACTTGATACATTCATCATTTGTAATTCCTGTCAATAATGTTTCTGCCCAGGTTTGTCACAATAGATTGGGACATTTGTCTAATAAATGTTTAGCTACTATGAAGGACAAGTTGAATTGTAATGTTTCTCAACTTCATAGTATTCATCCTTGTTATATTTGTCCTTTAGCCAAACAAAGGAGACTGTCATTTGTTTCTTCCAATAACATGTCTGCTCTTCCTTTTGATCTGGTTCATTGTGATATTTGAGGCCTATATCATGCAATTTCTCATTCAGGTCATCGATATTTTTTGACTTTAGTAGATGATTGCACCCGGTTCACTTGGATCTTTCTTCTAAAACAAAAATCTGATGTCACTCATATTATTCCCAAATTTTTCAACATGATCTCCACTCAGTTTTGCACGAAATTCAAGGCATTTCGATCAGATAGTGCTAAAGAATTAGCATTCACTGATTTTTTTAATGGTCAAGGGACTCTACACCAATTTTCCTGTGTTGAACGTCCATAACAGAATTCTGTTGTTGAAAGGAAGCATCAACACCTCTTGAATGTGGCCCGTGCTTTATATTTTCAATCTCAGGTTCCTATTCAGTTTTGGTCTGAGTGTGTTCTTACTGCAGTTTTTTTGATCAATTGAACACCCTCTCCCTTACTTGGCAATCGAACTCCACATGACCTGTTATATCACAAACCAATTGATTACTCATCTTTTAGAGTATTTGGTTGTTTGGCCTTTGCTTCTACTCTCCTAGCTCATAGAACCAAATTTCAGCCTCGTGCACGAATTTGTGTCTTCTTGGGATATTCCCCAGGTTTGAAGGCTTATAGGCTCTTTGATCTTCAAGCCAAACAAATTTTTACTTCTCGTGATGTTGTGTTCCATGAAGGAGTGTTTCCTTTTCATTCCACCGTAACCTTGGATCAACTAGTGGATCCGTTTCCAGACTTAGTTCTGCCATCAAAGTCTCTAGAAGTGCTTCATGCTCCTACATCAACTTCACAGCCAATTCAGCAGCCAAATCCTCATAATCCTCCACTTGTACCAACATCAAGTTCCATTCTCCCTCGAAAGTCTACAAGGACGGTCAAGCCTCCGTCATACCTCGAAGACTTTCATTGCAATCTCCTCACACAACAAGACAGCCCTACAACCAAGATCTTATATCCTCTATCCACTGTTGTGTCTTATACTGCCTTATCTGCAACTCATCGCCATTTTGTTTTGAATGTTTCATCCCAGTTTGAACCACAATTCTATCATCAAGCTGTGCATATTCCACAATGGCGTGAAGCCATGAAGGCCGAATTAGATGCCATGGAGGTGAATCATACATGGTCTATTGTTCCTTTACCTCAAGGAAAACGCACCATTGGCTGTAGATGGATTTACAAGATCAAGTATAAATTTGATGGCTTAATAGATCGCCACAAAGCTCGTTTGGTTGCTAAGGGCTACACTCAACAAGAAGGGGTGGACTTTGTTGAGACTTTTTCTCCTATTGCCAAACTGGTCACAGTTAAATTACTTCTAGCTCTTGCAGCAAGTCAACATTGGTAGCTTTATCAACTTGATGTGAACAATGCCTTCCTTAATGGTGACCTCTTTGAAGAAGTTTATATGGATATGCCTCTTGGTTATAACAGACAGGGGGAGTGTCTTGATTCAAATAAGAAATATGTTTGCAAGTTACACAAGTCGATCTATGGGCTAAAACAAGCCTCTAGACAGTGGTATTCTAAATTTTCTTGTTCCTTAATTCAGTTTGGCTTTGTTCAATCCTAATCTGACTATTCATTGTTCACCAAAGGAACAGGCTCTTCTTTTGTGGCGCTCCTTGTTTACGTTGATGATATCATCATCATTGGACCTTCTTCTCAAGAAATTGCATCATTGAAAGCATTTTTACATACTTAATTTAAACTCAAAGATCTAGGGAATCTCAAATATTTCTTAGGTCTTGAGATTGCTTGAGTAGACAAAGGGATTGTTCTTTCTCAGCGACACTACACAGTTCAATGTTAGAAGACACAGGTTTTCTTGCCTGTCGACCTGCTCAGGTGCCCATGGATCCTCGTCTTCAACTTAATGCTACTGATGGTGATGTCCTTCCTGATATCTCTCAATACCGGCGTCTCATTGGTCGCCTACTTTATCTCACTCTTTCTAGGCTTGATATTACATTTGCAGTACACAAACTCAGTCAGTTTGTGTCTTAACCTCGCACACCTCATTTACAGGCTGTTCACCATCTCTTGCGTTATCTTAAGAACAAGCCTGGTCAAGGCCTTTTCTTCTCATCCACCTCTTCTTTGCAACTCAAGGCCTTCTCTGATGCAGATTGGGGTGCCTGCACTGATTCTAGAAAATCTGTCACTGGCTTTTGTGTTTTTCTTGGTGATTCCTTGATTTCTTGGAAGGCCAAAAAGCAATCCACTATTTCTCGCTCATCTGCTGAGGTAGAATATCGAGCCATGGCAGCCACTGCTAGTGAATGACGTTGGTTGACTCAATTGTTGACAGATTTTGGTGTTCCCCCTTCAGCTCCAGCGCTACTTTTTTGTGATAATCAAGCTGCCATACACATTGTCTCCAATCCAACATTCCATGAACGAACTAAACATATAGAGATTGATAGTCACTTTATTCGAGATCAAATTTCTGCAGGCCTTATTTGCCTAATGCCGATTAGATCTACTCACCAACTTGCTAATGTGTTTACCAAGCCATTACCTGCTCCTTCATTGTTTCCACTTCTATCCAAGATGGCAGTGAAAGACATTCACTGTCCACCTTGAGGGGGAGTTTTAGAGTTAGTTTTAGAAATCAATTTATATGCTGAATAGGATTAGTTAGTTTGTTATTACTAAATTAAGTTGCAACAAACTCTGAAACCGCCTTTAAAGGCACTACTTCATAAGCCATATAAAGAGCATGATCTATACATTCATTTGTTAAGAATACAATCAATGAAAGTTCAGAAAAGGATTCTCATCTCTAATATTTACAAATTCCATTTACTAGGAAATCACATCAGAACCAGAAAGTACTTGGCAGTATTAAACCAACTGTTTCACAATATATATATATATATATATCTTGAGCACAAAATTTAACTGAATTGTCTCTCTGTTATCTGAGTTTACAAGTACAATACTTCCAATAACAAGTGTTGAACTATTACCCTGGTAGACAACATATAAACAACATAGAGAGAGCTCAAAACTCAAAACAATTACAAGTTTTCACTTCAGTTTTTGTGCTAAAATGTCAAGATGATAATGAGTAATAAAAGTTATGTCGAGAAAAATGCAGACTTAAGCTCAGAATATCAAATACTACTTTTTTTAATGTGAACTTGTGTGATCCATTAATCCAGCTAAGCTTACATAATATATCATGCTTTCAAGCTGTAAACTATAGAAAAACCAAAATCAAGCTACCAAATTATAGCAACTACTTAATTTATATTGCTATCATCTTCCATATAATCAAAATTTCACAGCAAGTGCACATGCTATGCTTATCTCTATCCCTACTCTCTATTAGCCATCTGATAATAACTGCATGCAAAATTGAAGTTACAAATTTTTTGCTGGTTGCTTATTGAGCTTTTGTGCAAACCACCATCTTTAAAAGGCTTCATGAGTCTTGGAGGTGTACAAGGAGCTGCTCTTTTAATCTGGTCGCGGAGGAACCTGTGGTTTGGAGCTTTTGGCTTCGGCGAGGCGGTCTTTCTTGATGTGGAAGCCAAAGAAGTCTTCAAAGGAGATCCTGCTTTAGCAGCAACCCCAGAAGATAACCTTAGCAACTTCTTCTTGAGAAAGGAACTTGACTTTCCCAGTCTCCACGCGCTTTTGCTTCTTAGAGTGAACTTTCCAGCCTGTGGCAGCAAACTTCGTCGAACGACCCAGATCAGTGGAAGATGACAAACTCTCTTCTTTCTCTCCCGGCTCTGCCAAAATCCTATCATTGACTAATTGGCAGGATTTGCAAAGCCAGACTTCTGGGATCTCTAGTCTGAACACCCTTATAGAATAGCTGAAAACAGAAACATGGGACAATATTTGCAATAACACTGAAAATAATTCTTACCATTGCAATTACATTCAACAGAAACAAGCCAAAAAAGCAAAACAAAATAGACCATTTACACGTTTAATCATGACTTAGAGGTGTTCAAAAACAAACAACAAAGAGCAAAAACCGACCGAACCAAATGCACGTCAAACCGTCAATTTTTAGTTTGGTTGATGTGTTGTCTCTCCAAAACGACCAAACTGAGCATGAACAACCCGAAATGTATAACATAATTAGTTCACTAAAAGCTTGAAACACTTCATGAAGATAGTTGAACAAGCAAAATTGGCGAAACAACAAAGGGATGAGTTAGACATATGCTAATGATGAGAGAGAAAGAATCATACGGATGCGTACGAGTTGAATTGCATTTAGAGCAAGTTACAAGAAGACCCTCATAAGAAATAGAATCACCACCGCCACATGCTTCAGAAACGTTGTCCTGAAAAATAGAAAATAATAAAAAAAAGAAAGTATTAGAATGTCTAAACATAAAAATAATACATCCTGATGGGCTTGAAATTGAATATTCATATAAATTTTCATCCATTTGGGCTTAAACTTTGTTATTCTTCTAAATCTTTATCCAATTGGATTATTATAATGGTGAGGTCAACTACCACTTAGCATGGAATAGGACTTGTCACATTTTCTTTGTATAATGTATGCGCTCACTGTCCAGGCTAACACAAAAATTACTGCAAAGTCAGAAATTAGACTTGGAAGACACAGAATTTTCTAAAATGTTAGATAACAACAAGAAATCCAAGATGTAGATCTAAAACTTCACCTGTTTCTTGTAATAACTGCTTGGGGTTGAAAAAGGAATTCCAATAAGATGCAAGCCACTTTTCCATTATCATTAGTGTGCTTTTCCATTATCCACTACAACACATGTTGAATATGGAGTTGACAGTTTTACTCCACAACAAACTCTTTATTATTTTTTTTCTCTTTCTTTCTCTTGACTTTTTGGCCTTTTGAAAGCAAGCTTGGCTCTTTTTTCTTTCTCTTTTTTTACCTTGCGTCTACAGTAACAATAAAATTTTTGGCTGTTTACTATTAATTAGTTTTAACTAACTTTTCGGTTAAAAATAGTGTAAAACTCTCATATTATATAATAAAAGCAAAAAAATTATTATAGTGTAAAACTCTTACATACTACACAGTATTTACAATTTTAATCATTATGTCAAATTAGATTTTTCAGTGGAACTTCTGTTTGAGTCTGGCCATTACCATGTCAAGCGAGCTTGCAACAACGAAGACAAAATTGTTCACGTTTGGAAGCTCCAAAATCAGCACAACCAACACGGCCAAGGGCAAAATATCTGCACAAAATTTAACACCAACTAAGAGTTCTTGTACTTAAATATAAATAAATGAAATGCTATGTAACCCGACAAGGTCATCGTTACTTTAGGCTGTGTGGTAGTGTTTGCTCTTGGCAATGTTTTTAGAGTAGATGAAAACGGTTTTACTTTAAAAATAAGAATTTTTAAGAGTTGTGTTAAGATGTTTTTGAAATTTTTGTCTCCATAAACATGTAAAAATATTTGCAAAGACTTCCAAAATAATACAAAATAGGACCCTTTTTCGATGCAAGTCCTTCAGCATTCCAGGCGTGTGCCACCAATAGCATCAACTAACTAATATTGGAGTAACATATTATTACAACTCCATAGTAACCGATTTATATTGTATTTAGCATATTAGGAATGCCTAGTGTTTTAATACCATATAATAAACCAAACCCCAACTAATAAAAAGACATAAGTAACCCTCTAGTTCTGCCGAATTCCCGTGATCCCCCATATATATTGCCTTAAAACATTATACATATGCTTCCAAGATTGCTCACATACTAAAAAGAGGTGCTATGTTAGGGGTCAGTGCATGACTGCCTCCAATAGAAAGACGTGACCATTGTCAGTCAACTTTTTCATGTTTCTTAACAAGGGGTAGGCGCCATTGTCATTTATGTATATGAAAGTGAAAAAGCTATCCCTATAACTGACTTTTGACAAAGAACTTGGAGGCATTGTTTTGGTAATATTTGCCGACCAACCATTTTGTGCATAACAAGGCATTGCTTAGGCATGGCTCTCAAAAAGCAACTTCTTATTAGTGTTTGGGTTCAAAATTTTTTTCAGGAAACATTTGGGTGTGTTTAGCCGGTTTTGGTTTGTAGGTTTGACCATTTTCTGTAGTATTTTCTTTAATAGAAATTTAAATTTTCATTTAAACCTATGAACCAAACAGGCACAGTTTTCAATTTTGATTCTCCATAAAAGCTGCAACATCCCAATAAACCTCTTATTAGAAGTGTTTAGATAAATAAATGTATTTGCCAAAAAAATAAATTGATAAATATTAGATAAATTAATTAGTAAATAATGTATTTATTAAATACTTATAAATGAATTGGTAAATAATATGTGAATGATGTATTTACTTAGTAAATATAAGGTAAGTGATCAATTTACTAAATAAATAAATATTAGATAAATAATCAATTTACTAGGTAAACATTAGATAACTACATTTACTTGTTAATTTTATGTAAATAGTGGAGTATCAATTATAAAATTGGGTAAATAAGTTGCATGTGTTACGGCTTAAAGCACGTTGCGAGGAGTAAAAACCACATTACAAGAGCTTCACAAACAATCATTGCGAAGCCCAACGAGCTTCTCGACCTTTTGTCTTGATGGCGATGATAGAACGGCAACTCTGGAACAACGATTTATTTCGTTGTAAAAATGGTATCAGTTATGAATAAATTAATTTATTAGTATAGATGTTCATATTCCTAACACTCTTATAAATTGTATTATCTTTATCTTAATAATCATTAGTGTTAGTATTTTATAACCTTCATAAGTCAATCATCCATAAATAGTTCATAATAAGAGTTAGGTTCAATTTCATTTATCACTCTTATTATATCTTTATTCTTGAGTTCCAATGATTTTATAATGAACAGTTAAATTCATAATCTTATCATGAACGAACGCTCTACTGCTCAAGTCTTGAATCATCACTTTAGAGAAGTATGCTTCTAACTTCCATAAGGAAGGAATAGATTCCCTATATGTACAATATTATTCCTAGCTATTTATCAATGTTATATTTCTAAGATGCAAAGTTATAATCTGTTGTAAGACAGATCTTATTAAGCAAGTCAAAAAATGCAATATATAAACGTGAGTCTAATAAGTACTCAAGATTAAGATTATTATATATATGATCATCATAGTGATAAATTTAAACACTCTATTTGTAACAGAAGATTAGTAGAGATTCACAATTTATCTGGTCCAGTTTTATATAATCTTATTATATAAAGTGCCTCCAATCCAATATCTCTACATTAATAGCACGGATAAGATTATTTCATTTTTAGTGAGATTATACCGACTAGTAATATTTAATTAAAAATCTCAAACTTTAATTAATTATTATGGACTATTTAGATTATTATTTAATAAATTTTATTCTTAAGCATGTAACACTTATATGCTATATTTATAGTCACATTAATAATCATGGGATTTTCTTGATATTTATTAAAGTATTCATAATTTACATAAGCAACAAAAAAATTATAAATGTCTTTTTATTTATTTAATTAGTAACATATACAATGTCTATGCATTTAGGGCATTAACCCCAACAGCTTTTCCTATTCCATTCCTCTTTCATTTTCTCTCCATGTCAGATTTATTGCTCTCTTGTAGAATTTTTAAAACTCCAATATCAACTTTCTCGTTAGAATAATCTCTTTGTTTATGATCAATTCTAACTTCTATTATGGTTAGTTTCTTTTCATTAATTCATGGTCATTTCTTTGTGTGTGTGCGCGCATATGGATTTCCCTTAAATAAAGAACTAAATCAAAATTTTACTTGACTAATAAAAATATGCAATTTTTTGACTCCATAATTAATAAATTGTCTATTTTTAGATAGAATCTAACACGATTAAAATTGAGGGGTTTAAAAAGATAAAACAATAAAGAATCTGTTTTGAAAAAAATAAAAAGAAAAACATAAATTTAAAATAAAATATCAAAATTGTGTTATAGTTTCAAAACTTATTTTCTTTATAGAGTATATTTTTGGATCTATTTTTTTCTTTTACTATATTATTCTTTGTAAAACCCTAGCCTGATATACTTTATTGGTGACATGTTTTGTCTAAAAATAGTCAACTTATTAACCAAGGGATCAAAATTGTATAGGGATATTATAGTAAATACCACTATTCCAAAACTAATTATGAATTTATGATTAAATAATTGTTTACCCCTTAGTTATAGTGTGAATAGTTTTTATTTACGCAGTAAATAAATTTATTTACGTCATAAACTTGCTATTTACTACAAATATTTTTAAAACCTACTATTTACTTTAAAAAATTTCAAAAATTTATTATATCTCTCGTTCTTCCAATTGTATATTTTATAAATCTCAAAGTAATTAGGCCTATAAAAATGAATGATGCTGGTCAAAATAAAACAAGCATCTTACTATGTAATAAACCCTTTTCTTTTTTAAATCTCTTAAGTAAAATTTTAATGTAGCTTGTGTTGAGAAAATGATTCAAACTTTGTAATTTGAACAACTAATTGTGTAAATTGAAAGTATGATACGATGTTGTAAAGTTATCTCATATTGTAACGTGTGTTCCGATTCTTCTCCTAAACATCTTATTGTATTCATTCTTTTTACACACTGTCTTCTATTGCAACGTGATACGTGCTTTACACATGCCTCAACTAGCATTAGTAATAACAAAAAAGAGCTTAAGAACAATTTTTTTTAAAAAAAAGTGCTCAAGAAAAACCACCACGTCATTGACAAACCCATTTCAACTTGGATTCCCTTTTTAGCAAATTTGGAATGGCCGTCACGAATCAGAAGCATGCAGAGCTACTATTTCCAATAAAGCTCGAAATGCGTAAAACGAAAACTGGAAAATGCAGTACAAATCGTGCATCCGAAAATGATAAAATATTATAGTTCTGGAGCTCCCAAAAAAAAAAAACAAAACCAAGGTTGGGTTTGCCATGTGAGTATCCGTTAATCTTAGCAAATTTCCTCACATTCCAAACATATCTTCTGCCTTATTTTTTTTTTATCTATTTATTTTTTAAAAATTTGGGTTTATGGAGGTAAATGCGAGAGCGACGTTTCCAAGGGAGATTCTCAAGAAAACATAATATGACATACCAACCAAACCCTGGTCCCTCTTTCACTCTCCAGTGGGCTGGCAAGTATTGGAATATCAAATATGGTCTCAGGCCTTAAGAGATGAGGCACGTGACATACACGCACCAATCAATGCGGCTTAAAATGTTACCGTTATGTGTGTTGGTATAGATTAGTGGCTTTGTGTTGTGTTGTATCAATTTTTGTTTCCTGCAATCTGGCTTTCATTTGCATCCGTTTGGACTGAGTTTGGCACATTTTGAATGCAGCCACGGGCCAATTACAGGGCCAGCCAACACCCCAAATGCAATTAGACCAACGCAGTGGGGGACGACTCAAACTCAAGATTTCTTGCGAGGTGAACAAGCGTCCAACCAACCTAAGGCGCGGTGGCTAGCTAGAGAGAGGCAAATTCAAATGGTGATCTCCTTTTGCCCCATTTTCAGAATCTATTGGAATCATATATAGAATCCGTCCCCAAAGGTCCAAGCGGATCGGGCCATATCCCTAAGGTGATTGCCCTTTACCCATCTGCCACCGTCGCCACTAATTAGTAATTCTATGCCAACGAATGTGTTAAGACTAAGTGTTGGTAAATTTTATGATAAAAGTAATCATTGCTAAAATAGTAACATAGCATCCTCGCCACTCGCCCTTAACCTTTAGAGACAAAAAAATTCTAGAAAGGGCACTAGTGAAGATTATTGATGTGACAAAACGATAAAATTGTTAAATTATTGGTGTTAGTATATGTTAGTTCTATTACTTCGGAGTGATAATAACCACAGGTTATTTGCATGTTCTATTGAGGGAAAAAAAAAAGGCTCGCATGTTAATGGACATAACAATTATGACCATTCCAAATGAAAATAGAGATTGTAGTAAATCATATTTTTACAAATCTAATGGTAAATAAATAGCAGGTTTTAAACATATTTGTCGTGAATAACAAATTTATTATGTAAGTAAAAAAATTATTAAATAAAAAGTATATATATTTACTGCAAGTTAAAAAACAATTTACTGAATAAATTTGCTTTTTACTACTATTTACACATAATATTTTTGAAAAACCAACTATTTACTTCAACTATTTATTTCAAAAATGCTATTTTCTTAAATCATGAAAATGTAATGATAAACACTTTCTAGGAACAACAATTAATCTAGAATGTTCAGCAAAAAAAAAAAAAAAGAAGAAAAAAGAATAACTGAAAAAAAAAATCAAATCTAGAAGGATAAAGACGTTAGCCAATGCCAAACATTTGTAAGAAACTCCAACAAAATTATTAAGTAGTTTGAGAATATAGTTCAAACAAAAAGTTTGAATTAAAGTTAATTTGATATTCAAATTTTTTGAGGAAAAAAAACTGCAATAAAATTAGTTTTAACCACAATTTTATGGTTTAAATTATGTTCCCAAATAGCCTAATATGATAAAATACATTTTTAGGGACTAGAGGGGGAGACACAACTAGAATAATAAACAGCAAGCGACCACCACTAGTGACTAGTGAGAAAGGAGCTATGATAAATAGCCGTGTCCCAATCTCTTTCAATTTGAAGAAGTTGTTGAAGAGAATTAGATCTGCATTAGTTGCTCTAGCATTGCTGACTTGAAAATTACAACCCCAAGTCATCTGTGGTCCACAAAGTAGATAGTCCTATGTCGTAATTATATACAGTAAACGATCATTGGCTCAAGTCCTTCACGAAATACCAATCCCATATTTAATAACTCGAAGTATAAAGTGTAACATTATATTCATTTTTGTATAAAAATGACTTTTAAAATGTGTAACAATAAAGAACTTATTTATGATAAGCTATTATTGTACTTTTTTTTAAAGTCGGGGTACAAATTTCATGTTATACTTTTATTTTTATATTCTTCTGCAAACCATGATTTTCTTTCTATTATTGGGAATAATAGAGGTGCTTTCCCTCCTTCATCTTCTCTCTTTGTAACCAGGTCTCCATATTTCATCTCTTCTTTTGGTTACTTCTCTCTGCGCCTAGGAGTCCTCTCCCCCTTTGCCATCCACTTGGTTTCCCCAAAGGGTTGGAGTCTAGCGGTGCCTTCGGATTGGCCATCGGTTTCCCAACCCTATTTGTGGGACGTCTTCTGGTGCTCATTGAACGTTTCATTTAAAATTACCAGTAAAGTTAGCCTATATTCAAGATTGAGTCTCATTTTGCTATAGGAATATTTGCGTAAATATCAGTATTTGTGCCTTTTTCGTTTAATATGAAATTTCCCTTTAGAAAAATAAAACAAATCTATTTCCATTCTATCTCCAGCTTGGATCTCTAGCTGTGATGTAGCCTCCATTATTTATAACCCTTATTTTGTTCCTTGGAGTCACAATGAAAAAGCCACGTCAAATTCTTGTACAACCGTACTCCACTACATGGCTAACCAATCGGCTCGCACTTTTCTAAAGGTGTTCATCTGATCCATTAATGTGAATTCTCAAAATTTCACTTGAATTTGATTAAGTGCTCATTTTACCCTTAAAACATCCAATCCAAAGCAGCCTAATTTCTACTTACAAAACATAATAAATTGATCCAAAATTAGTTTATTTTCATCATGCACTTACATACACCATGTCAAACCGTCATAATAAAAACCTAGAAGAGTTGGATCCATGAATTATATGTTTCTTTTTATGTTTATCAGTTTTTTGGATAAACTTGTTCTGTTGATTATATGTTTTTTTTTTATGTTTTTTATAAACTTGTTATGTTTATTAGTTTATGACTTTGTTCCCATTGTAAGTGTTGATCAATCAACTTTGAAGTTTGTAATTTGGAGCTTGTATGCATATTTGGACTTATGAATGTTATTTTTTTTTTTTTTTTTGCTGTAACTAAATTATGTGATCAAACATGGGAAAAAAAGGAAAAAATTATACAAAAATCTTAAGCTAAAAATAGATTGAACCAATTCAATCTAAACCGTCCCCAATAGAATTAGAATCAGATTAGATTAGATGCAATTAATAAAAACCAACCTTTGATTAAATTGGATTGTATACGATTAAAATATGTTGAATTGGGTTGCATAAACACCCCTACATTTTTCCTCTTTCCTTTGTAACCCCCCAAAGTTCTTCACCTCGAGTCCTCGACTTTTAACTAATCAATCAACTTTGATGTATTCAAAACTGTTCTCTAACTATTAATATGTGAGAAATTAATTAATAAAGAGTAATATAAATTTTTTTTTAAATGTGACATACTCGTGTTATACAGCAAAATTTTTGTTTCTCCAGAGAACCACAAACAGTAGGAACATGGGTGCCAAACTTTTTTCCACAAAATTAATAGATTACTAACTTGCCGTTTTAGATCTAGATGTACACAAAGAAAAGGAGAAAAAAAAAAGAGAGAGAGATAAAAAAGGGAGAACAAAAGTTGGAGAACCAGCCAAAACTAGTCTTATACTTACTTCCCACAGTCCCACTAGAAGACACCAACATCCAAAAGGAATCAAAATCCCATCTTTGCTTTTTCCCCTATAGAGGATGATTGATAGATGACAAAAACAAAAATTATGAAACCCAAAAAAAAAAAAAAGGAATAAAAGAAAAAACTTAGTAGCATTGAGTTGTCTTTTAAAATGTACATCTACAAAACAACAGCAGAATCACATGATGCACAAACCAAACCCAACCCCCCCACCTCTCTCTCAGCTGCACACTGGAAATCTAGTTCTTCCCTTCAATAATCCTACCCCACACACCCTTTCTCCTCTTATTGTCCCTTTCAAGCCCACCAAAGCATCAAGCCTGAAAGGAATAGGGTCATTGAAGAAGTGAACAAACTAGTGCTTGTAAGCCTGATCCCATCACTTTCATCTATGCCGGTTGGGCCCATGCCGTTTCCGATCCCTCCTAGCACGCCGTTGGACGGGGTGGTGGTGCTGTAGGGGGTTGAGGTTGAAGGCGTGGTGGTGGTGGTGGTGGTGGTCGACGACGGTGTTGTTGTCACCGGGGTTATACCGGTGTTTGCCGTGCTAAATGAAAAAACAAACAAACAAATGGTTGTCAAATTTAGGCGTGGAAACCAGAATGGAGTGAACATTAAATCTAACCATGCTAAAACAAACTTACTTTTTGAGGGGCAATAGCATATGCATGCACTTTCTACGTGACAAAAGCATGCAATTTGAAAAATAATGCGAAGCACATTACAAAAGAACAAATTACATAAGCCAAAAACCAAAAAAAAAAAAAAAAAAACTCATCAGAAAGTAGATCACTAGGACAGTTTATATCCTTTTAATATATATATCAGACAACTAAGAGATGTACCATATCAAATGTGTATTCCTAAGGGGCAAGAAACATTTTCAAAAAAAAAAAAAAAATCAGTCTTCGATTTTGGCTAGCTTGTTTATAGTAGACATAGGAGCCAGACCCACCATGTGATGGATGTCTGCAATAGTTTCAACTATAAGCCTACGCAGAAAAATCAAGGGACATTTTTTTTGTAAGCAATAGCAAAATACTTAAAACAATATTTTAGTAGTTAGTTTCATTTTTAGGGGAAAAAAATCAAATGACATGACTAGATGACAGGAAAACATGAAAACATGAAAAAGCTCAATTGTAAAATAGTGCATGAACCTTACAACCAAGTGTCAAATAGCATGATGTTTTTATTCCTATACTTAATTTATATATTACAGTTTATATTATTTAGTAAAACAAACATCAAATTTTGGGAGGGTTTTTCCATTAAAATGGAGAAATGGGAATAAATTGCAGAACTCTCCAGAAACCAAGAAAATTACAAAGTTGGCTCAAATCTCAAAAATTTGTTCATCCCTAGGCTTTGAGGTGCCCACTCAAAAAAGGAACAGCTGCCACCCTATAATATTTGACCCCATAAAACGTGGACAAACCTCTCAAGTCCTGCCCACACAGTTCTTGATGGCCACAACTTTTTGACAATGGCTAGCCTATTTGCTTTCCACAGTCAACCTTTTATCATGGTAATTTAAAATTTTACTGCAGGGTAAAAGGTAATTTGATTATTTTCTTGAAAGAACGTTTTAGTGTTCATTTCCATCCGATTAATAAATCTTTTCTATAAGGCATGGGATCCCAATGATTGTGGCATTCTTTTATGAAAGTGAAAAAGGTCGTTATATATAGGCTATGGGGGTGTTTGGCAGTGGTGAAAACCATCCAATTCCCACCACAATCTCAGTTATAAACGGTATAAAGCTCTCACATGCTACAGTAACAATAAAAAAATATGTTACAATATAAAACTCTCACATGCTACAGTAAAAATGGTTCCCACCACTAGTTCCCACCACCTTTTCAAACACCCTATATATCTATTAGCTCCACCATCCAATAAATGGGCAATGAGTCAGGAACGTCATGATGCAATTACAATATTGGTCAAACAAAAAGATCTCATTTGGATTGGACAAAAGCATAAAAAGAAAAAGAAGGGCCATCTTTTTTTATGCAAGGTTAAAATTGAACTATAGAAGTTAAAAAAAAAAAAAAAAACACATCTGAACTTTGATGTGGACATAGAAAAAATAAAAAATAAATTAATAAAAGAAAGGCAACCTTTTATCTGAATAACAAAAGCAAAAGATGCCCATTCCACTAAAATGTTTGTGTGAAAAAAGAATAGTGTTTTGGCAAAGGAATCCGAAAGAGACAGCAAAACAAAAATAGGCACTGCTTTAGATCAGATAATTTTTTTTTTACCTAATGATCATACATTTGGTAAATAAAATAAAAAATCTTCGTTCGTAACCTAACTAAACTGCACACCAACTTTTTATAACCCAACTTTATCTCCACATAATCTTTAATGTGAACAAAAACAAAAATAACAAATTTAATTTCCAACACCCTTTCAATGGTTTTATTTTCAAACACTTCTTTTTATTCTTTTAATGAAAAGTTAAAGATTAGTCACATAGACTTTGAATCCCACTAAAAAAGTTCAATTTTAAAATGATACTTTTATTCAGAAAAGAAAGGGAAAAAAACTATACCCTTCTTGACTATCTATAAGTAAGTGATTCAAATTCCTCTAAAAGTTAACCTAGAGAATGTACTGTCAAGTCCCTAAAGTGTGGTTTATCTATTTCAAATTTTATCAGTTACAAAAGTGAGGTATTATTTATAAAAAAAAGGTGTGGTATTATAAATTCTCCACTTGGAAAGAATTTATTTTATCGCCAATTCCGAGTGTTGAGTGTGTTTGACATGTCATCAAATAATTACAATATAAAATAAAAATATATTATAATTAAAACATTCATATATGTTATAATATTTTTAATTTTATTTTATTAAAAAAAATACACATCACATGCTACAAGGGCCCGTTTGATAATGTTTTTAAAATAAATAAAAATAACTTTATTTTAAAAAATAAAATTTTTTAAAAATTATACTAAAAATAAATTTTCACTTCAAAAAACATACATAAACATTTCAAAACACTCTCAAAACACAACCAAAAAAGATAAATATTTTTAGTCCTACCCATTAGTTGTAAGACTTTTTTTTCTACCCTTGAAATGAAGCTATTTGAATTTAAAAGGCTGTCAGTCCCGACACCGCATTAAAAACAACAACATCCAATGGAGCAAGTGGCACCGAAAGGAACATAACCAACTACACATCCACTTTACTATATTTATAAATAAATCCCTAAACTTTGCCAAATCTACAAAAATAGGCAACAGAGAAAAATAAGAATTTTTTTTTATTGGAGGATATATTCATCTTAAAAGTTGGATATTCTCATAATAATAACGTCATTTTCTCATGTAGATACCCAAAGTCATTAAAAAATTTTGAAATGTGACCAGAAGACATGATCATGGCGTTCTTTTCTTTAATATCAAAATCAAAATAACTCTTTTATTATAATAAATTCCATTGGTCATAAAAAATTAACCAGAAATATAAAAAGAGCATATATATTTACCTGGCAGTGGCAGGGTAACTGCAACCAGTTGGGCCTGTAAATCACCATGGTAAATAACAATGGTGAGAAAAAAGTCACTTCTCTCGAGTTAAGTTTTACAACCAATACCGTCTGTTAAGAAAATAAAAATTACTTTTATAAAAGAAATACTTGCTATCTTTTATTTTTTTTTAACGAAATTTTCATGTACAAGACAATAGAAACATATTAATCCCTCATTCATAGGAATCTAGAGACCAAAATACCCATTTATGATCAAACTTCATACTAAATTTCATATAGAAGACAAAGTAGGAACATATTATTAACCCTTTAATTCTTGGGACTATTTTAGGCAAAAAAGAAAAAAAGAAAAAAAACCCTCTAATTTTTTTTAAAGAAAAAACTCATGCCATCAAGAAGAAGAAGAAAGAAAAATAAGGGATAAGTTTTGTGGAGGACTTACTTGGGTCAGATGTAATAACAGTGGCAGTGCCAGAAAAATCACAGGTGCCTTGAGCTTGGCCTTTCCTTTGGAAATAGCTGTTCACAGCATAATTGCAGTGAGCCAAGACAGTGTTTGGGTTGAAGCATGTCCCACTTGAGTGGATTGGGTTACAGTCTGCCCCAGCTCCACACGCATAGTCCAGTGTTTTCTGTAGCTCCTTCTCATTTATACCATTCTTGCAAACGCACCAATTAGCACCTGTAATAAGGTAAGTAATTTACTAAATAAATAAAAGGAAAGAAAAAACTGAAAATTTAATCATGGGGTTGTTAGTTTCACTAAACTGAAAATTTAATCATGGGGTTGTTAGTTTCACTTTCTCTCATTTTATTAAGAGAAAAAAAAAGGTGAAAATTATGAGAAACGAGAGGTCTAGTGAAAGAGAGAGAAGGAGAAGCAATAATATGTAGAGATAATTAAAAAAAAAAAAAGAAAAGAAAAGAAAAGAAAAAAGAGTGGCTTTAAGGCAGACCCAGAAGCCATTTAGAGCTGAGAAAAGAAAAATAAAAAAAGACTAAAAAAGTCAAAAGACTTCACTGAAGAAAACCCATTTGAAAATATACAGAAGATAATACATACTTAGCAAAGGAAAATAATATGGCTCGTTGAGAATGTCCTATTTAGAGAGAGTAATGAGTACCAAAAAAAAAAAAGAAAAAGAAAAAAAAAAACTTCTACCTACTTAAAGGTAAGAAGTTTTTCAGACCACGCTTGTGAGGGAGAGGAGAAATAGATGTAAAGGAAAGGAGCTTACTTGAGTGGCCAGTCATGGCCAAAATAAGCACTAAAAATGTTAAAGCAGCCATGGATGAATGAGGCAAGATCAGTAAATGATTAGAAGAAAGCTAGCCAGAATGGTTTGCTCAGAGCAAATAGTGCAGCCAAGAGAGAGAGAGAGAGAGAGAGAGAGAGAGAGTGGAGAGTGGAGAGTGGAGAGAGAGAGAGCAGCAGTATGGGTGTTGTGAAAGTTGGAGGTGTATAGTTGGGCATAAAAAATAAAACTTGCAGGGGTGTGATGTAGACCGTGGGACGAAAGTAGCCCTTCTCAGTGTCGGCTTGTGAGTGCTTTTTTACCTTTAAAAAAAATAAGAAATAAATTTGCTTATTTGATTTATTTATTTATATGTTCCTTGGTAGTGTAAAGTTACATGACAATACCGTTTTTGCTCTAAAAATATTGTTCTTTTATTTATTTATGTTTTTTTTGCCTTTTTTTCAAGGAAGAAAAATAGTTCGTTGGGAAATGCTTACTGTTTTTTGCAAGCTAAACACGGAGCCGACGCTTTGGCTTGTTGCCCTAACGTTATGGGAGGTAATTCCCTGTCTCTCTATTTCTGTTTTGCTCATAACTCATTTTACAATTCGCTCTATTAGGAAACCCTCTAAATGATTGCAGACGTTAGCTTATCATAGGGTAAAGAATAGTGCGAATCCTCACCTTAAGTAGAAAATAATTTTGGGATTTTTGGATTTTGTCATCCAAAATAAGTATTTGGATAGTGTTTTCACAATGACAGAGATACGAGTAGGTTTTTTTTTTTTTTTTTTTTAAGGATAAATAGCTTTAGAGATTCTTGAACTTTTTACATTATGACAATTTAGTTTTTAAATTAATTTAATGGGCTAAAATAGTTTTTTAGCTTTTGATATTGTGACAATTTGATCTTTGAATTAATTTAATAGGCTAAAAATTCTAAAACTTTTAATATTGTGACAATATGATACTAAAATTAATTTAATATGCTAAAATAAAAAATATAGACAGGGTAGTACTATGACAGCATAGTATCGAAATATGGCTAGTCAGGTGGGGCAACTACATAGTGGTTTTGTTGCAAAGAGAGTGTAACAAGGGGCTGACGCAAAGTCAGTGCTATGGAGAGGAGTGCTGTAGGGTGAAGATCGCTTTGATGTTTTCAAATTTTAACAATGACTAATAGATATGATAGATTTTGCTATTAAAAATTAATTCAGGGACTATTTCAGCCTATTAAATTAATTCAAGGACCAAATCGTCACAATATTAAAAGTTCAAGGACCATTGAAGCTATTAACCCTATTTTTTTATTTTTACATATAGTTTTAATTTTATTATATTAGGTATCTGTATAAATTAGACTTGGCTCTCTTTAGATTAATAGTTCTTTAGGTGCTAGTATAATTTTGTTAAAAAAATTAGTTCTCTTACTAATAAATCCTGGATCTGTCGTCGTAGCTAGTGAATTAGATTGATATTTTATGCACCTTACAAAAGCGAGGGGCATAGACTTTATGAATGGTGTGCCGTGGTAGTTGAAAAATAATATTCCTATTAGTGCGACACAATTTTTTTGATGACTAAAATGATGAAACCTTTTATAGTTCGTTTGGTACTTCAGTTTTAATTAAACTTTTAAGTTTAAGAACTATAACATATGAAATCTTCACACTGAAGTAATTTTTTATCTTTTACTGTTGAGAGCTTTATGTGGTGTTGTAGCACCCCATACGGGGGTTAACAGTTTTTAATGAATTAAAATAAAAATAAAAAATAAAAGTAAAACTTCAAAAATAAGGTTGCCTGGAACTCAAATGAAAACTCTCAAATCAAAAATAAAGATATAAACGACAATTAAACCATAGTTTAATGTAGCATCTTAAATTTAATAACATAAAACTGTCGTCATCATCGTTTCAACCCTTAACATATCTTAATACAGTCACATAAAGTAACAATCAATGCTTACATCATCATAAAGAACATTCTTAACAATTGAAGCAGTCCCAACGAAATATAGCTACATAGCTTCCTCAACTATTTTTCTCGTAGCCACCTCACACTTAGTGAGTCTTGAAAAGATAAAAATATAAGGGAATAAGCGACAACATACTCAATAGGGAAAACCATTACTCACCTTTAGGTTTTTATCCTTACCATATTAAAACCAGCATGGTTAGTTAGTTCTCATCATTATTCATCAATTTTATCATGTTAAATTCTGGTGGATATCTTATGATCATTCTTACCAAGTTTCATACATATATATATATACACATATTAATTTAGGATTCAATTATGCTCATCTATATCCACCATGCAATAGAATGTCATATCACTTAACTCAATGAAACCCAAATGAGGGTGCTTGATCACCCTCTAAACATTCTAAAGGTGTTCTGGTGAGGGGACATCAAGCCCCGGTGAGGGGACATCAAGCCCCAAGTCCTCACCAAATCGATTCTTGTACAGTACATTTTGGAACTTTCGAGCTAAGGGAGCGTCATCACCTCCTCCATATTTTACCTTTTAGGGTATTCGTGCCCAATGACGTAACTGTCGCACTCTTCACATCTCACTATTCCTCTATATTCAATTATTATTTATAGAGTTAGTTTTTCTAACCATGCTTCTCAATTTACAACATTATCAAATCATTATGTTCTTCGCTGTACAATACAAGACGAGTTCATATCATCATGTTATAGATATAATCATATACATTTAAAATATCATATACATATTTTGCAACATAAAACAACCAAAACCTCACAAAAGATGAGTAATAGAATCCCTACCTTCAAGCTTATCAACAATCTTTTAATCTCGAATCAATTAACGTTAGCTCCATACTCCATTGATCCTAAGGCGTACATAAGGACAATTAAAACTATAACACAACATATAATTACATCCATAAATGAATTATGTATAAATCCATCTCACTAGTGTGCCATTAAAGTTTTTATGCAATTTCCTTTTAAATACCAAAGTAAACAATTTTTGTCTTAAACACAATATAAAATACATTTAAGGAATCTATATGTTTTAGTTTCTAATAAGATTCATAAATCGCTTAGGATAGTGTTGGAAAAGTTACAAAATATTAAGGAATTAGAAGGTGAGCAAAGTTGGGTTCTTGGTTCAGGTTAGCAGCTGGTATTCCATGGCAAATTGGTGGTATACTTTTACAAAAAGGTAGGTTAACTATCTATAATCAGCACATGGGTTAACAGATAGTTTACTTAAGGTAGACGGGTGGTATACTGCCATTGGCAGGTTTACTAGTTTCCAATTCGAAACTTGAAAAATTCATAGAAAATAAAATACAGCTCCAATTTAGGCTCATGATAGCTCGTTGGAAAGCTTAGGATGCCTACTTTTGAAATATGCAAACCAATTTACAAAATTCATTTTCCTTTAATCCTAGAATTTCAAGAAAGAGCCACTACCCATAGAGGTATTACAAAGTTAAACATATGCTCCAAAATAGCAACAAAACATATACTCAGGTTTAAGAACACAAATTTGAATAATCCTTGAGCATAAAAAATTTATAAATGAAAGACTAAATTTGTTCATAAGATTCTAACCTCGGATTATGGCTACTTAGAAGCTTGAAATGGCTTTAAAATAGGTTTTTTGACTTCTGTATGACTGAAATTCTTGGTCAAATGGAGGTGATAGTGGCTGATTTTTATGGCTGCCTTGAAGAAGTTCTCTAAGTATTTTCCTTCAGCAAAGAAATAAGAAGAAAGGTGTGAAAACCGTGGAAGAAAATGGAAGAAAAGATGAAATCTTTGAAGAGAAGTGATAGAACTAATTATGGAGGAGATATGTTGGAGCATGTCATAGAGGAAATAAAGAAAAATAGGGTCAAGAGTAGTTAGGAAAGATATCCTCATGTCTCCTCTGGAGACTTTAGCCCACATAATGCCAAAATAGCATTTTTGAAATTTATTAAAAGTTTCAAGGCTTTTCAATAAACATACTAAATAAGTATAGGAGAATTTTAGAAAATTTAAAAATAGATTGAAAAAAATATTGTGAAATGGATTTTAAGTAAAACAAATTTTTGATTGGCACACTAAAAATTAATATAATTATCTTAATACCCGTTAGGAAAATAACAGGTGTCACAAGTGTTTGCCATTATGAGTTAGAACTAAAACTTTTGGTTGGTATAGTGTAAAGCTCTCACATGCTACATTGATAAGAAAAGTGTGCTATAGTATAAAGTTCTCACATGCTATAGTGTTTTTCAACCAAAATTGGTTCTAATCAATGCTCCTAAACACCATATTACATTATTTACTGTTAGAATTAATGAGTTAAAACCGAAGTGCCAAACGAACACTTAATCTAAAAAAAAATGATGAAACCTTTGATGGAAAAAAGAGTTGTGGAGCAATCGTTCCTTACTACTATATTGTTGTCAACATTGGCGTAGCTACCTTGGGCTCAGGAAGACAGTGATCTTAGTCCAAAAGGTTCCTTTATGGCACATTTTGTTCACAGGTTTGAACAGAATGTTTGAACAAAAATTAAATTTTTATATGTAAAAATAATGTAACAAAATAGTTTAAACTATGATTCGAACATACGAAAAGAAGTAGACCAATTTTTCAACAATTTTCACATATTTTCTCTATATAGTATTATATAAATTTTTTTTTTAAAAAAAAATTATGATTACACTTAAGTTTATCTTTCAAGTACCCCATATTTTTCAAACTTAGAATTCCAAACAAACCAAATATCAATGGCCTTACATACAAACTCACAATTGTGCGCATTGTAAAAATAGTTGCCAAAATATTTAGACATGTTGTCTTTTTATTAAAAATTTTAGTTTAAATCACTCTTTTATAAAAAAATAAATAAATAAATCTTAACTCATCACCCGCTATCATAATATTGTAACCGATTGTAATTCTAAAGGTTTCCAATTGAAACCAATCAATTTTTAACGGTTTTGAATTCTAATGGTCTCCTATTTATGTTTTCATTAAAACATCAATTAGAGCACTGGTAACTGATTTTTCTTGGGTGCTATATATTTCCTTGATGGAAGGAAATGAAAGGTACCAGAGAAAACAAAATTTTCACGTTCATTTTGTTGAGCAATTTTATAGTTTGGTCCCTATCATCTCTCTCTCACATCTGGATTATGCACCATCGTATTTGAGTGTTTGAGTGATAGAAATGCCACATTTGTCATACAACGTTCTACAACAGCAACACAATTACACTGTGGATTGCAATGGCTGGAGGTACAAATCTTTCACGTTTCCGTTTTAATTCTATATGCATACAGATTCAAGTATGTTAAAATTCGTTTATGTTTACATTTGGCATCAGAGCCGTAAATCACTCTACCTTACGTGCGAACTATGGAGTTTGTTTAAAAAAAAAAAAATTCCGTGTTCATGAACGCACGGTTGAAATTTTTTTTTATTTTTGAGTTTTGTTTTTTAGCGTTTCTTAATTAAAACTAAGATTATAAATCATTTAGACATTAGATTTCTATAAATTCTACAATTTGAAACATCAAAATTGGTGTCCGAATGGTAGAATTACAGCCGGGTCTCCAACCAGGTTGAAACCGGGTCGTTCGGGTGAAAAAGACCCAGATTCAAGGTTAAAGACGAGAAAAAATGACATGTCGTTTCAGGCAATGAAGGGTGTTTCTTTCCAGCGAGAAACGACATGTTGTTTCGGCTTTGGACAGCCAAAACGACATGTCGTTTGGACTGTCAACGGGTTGAGTTTTGGTTAAGTAAATGACATGTCGTTTACGGCTTGGGGGGGGAGGGCATTTAGCCTCCATGAATGACGCCGTTTTAAAAAAAAAAAAACCCAAAAATTAAAAAAATTAAAAAAATGATTTTTTTCTTCAGATTTCATAAAATGATATTATTGGAGAAAATTTCATAAAATTTTCAGTTTTTGTAATTATATGAGTTTTTCATAATATCCACAATTTTGATATTTTTATGAAATTTTTCATATTATGGAATAATTTATGAAAAATTCATAATTTTGAATATTCATAATTTTTGGTATTTGTTATGAATATTATACAGTATTTGTGTGGATATAATTTTGTAAATTTATGTGCATATAGTGTTCATTATGTATAATTTATGATTTAAAATTATGCATCTAATATTAAGTTAAATAATTTAGTACATTTAATTTTGTGCAATAATGTGCTAAATTATATTTTTAAATGTATAATTTTAATCTATACATAATAAAAATTAGTACATAAATTATGGTTCTTTGTTCATATTTATTTGTTGCTTAAGGTAATTGTAATTTATTTTATGAGCAAAAATTTAAGAATAAATGTCTTGTGATATATGTATTTAATTTTTGAATAATTAAAGAGTAGCCACAGCATCTTTGATTATGTAAAAATTATATTAGATATTTAAATCACATATGGTAAAAAGACATTAAATTGTAATTAATCATATGTAATATGATAAATTTTATCCCACAAGAATTTTTATTATATTTAATATGATTAGTTAGGATGATGTATCAAATTATCTTTCTTAATTTACCCATAGAAATTAAGAAAATGGCATATAATTTGATAGTGTCATCATAAGGATATATGAGTCTGTTTGAATTAAAAATTTAGCCCACAGGCAATTTTTATGTCATTTGATTCATATTTTAATGCATGATTTACATTGGTAAACATGTCATAAAGTATTGTAGCCTCAATTTAGTAACATAAGCATGTATGTTTTATTATGCAGCTATGCAAACTGTGAGTTACTCTGATTTCCAATGTGACATTCCTGAACTTAAGGGAGACAACTATAAGGTGTGGAAGGAGAGAATTCTTCTTCATTTAGGCGTCATGGACATTGACTTTGCTATCCATAAGGATGAACCACCTGCCATTAAGGAGACCAGCCAGCTAGATGACGTTGACCGTTATGAAAAGTGGGAGCGATCTAATCGGCTCTGCGTAATGTTCATAAAAACGAAGATCTCGGCTGGCATACGTGGTTCATTGGAGCAATATGACAATGTGCGAGCTTTGATGAAGGCAATTGATGACCAGTTTGCTACATCAGACAAAGCCTTGGCTAGCACCTTGATAATGAAATTTTTATCTATGAAGCTTACTGAAATTCATGGTGTGCGTGAGCACAACATGCAAATGAGGGATATAGCGGCTCAGCTGAAGACACTTGAGGTTGAGATGTCTGAAACCTTCCTTGTGCACTAAATCCTCAACACTCTTCCACATCAATATGGACCTTTCAAGATATCCTACAACACACATAAGGATAAGTGGTCCATCAATGAATTGATGACCATGTGTGTTCAGGAAGAAGGAAGGCTTGTTATGGAAGCAGGAGAGAGATGTGCATCTGGCAACTCAAAGGAAGAATAAGGGCCAAGCCAAGAATAAGGGAAAAGGCAAACTACCTACTCAAGCTGATATCAAAAAGGAATCCAAGGTGCTTCTTTTGCAAAAAGAAGGGGCACTATAAAGAAGGATTGTCCTAAATATCAGAGATGGCTTGAGAAAAAAGGTACTCAATTCTCACTTGTTTGTTATGAATCTAACTATGGTTAATGTTGAACATAACACATGGTAGATTGATTCTGGTTCTTCAATCCATGTCACTAATTCCTTGCAGGGATTGCAAGGCCTAAGAAGCCAGTGGGAAGTGAGCAGTGCATCTATTCAGGCAATAAGATGCGCTCACATGTAGAGGCTGTCGGAACATGCAATTTAGTTTTATCTAGTGGTTATGTTTTAAAGTTGGAAAAGACATTTATATTCCTAGTTTTTCTAGGAATTTAATTTCAGTTTCAAGGCTTGTACCGTTGGGATTTTCCTTTAATTTTTCAGACAATATATTTAGTTTATTTTATAGATCTGAACTTATTGGAAATTGTACATTGTCAAATGGTCTTTTCAAAATTAATTTACAAGATAAAGCTTCTTATACTTCTATGCATGTTCATAATAATGTTGGCATTAAAAGATGTGTTATGAATGAAGATTCCTCTATGTTGTGGCACCGTAGATTGGGTCATATCTCTATTGAGAGAATAAAGAGACTAGTGAATGATGGGGTACTTAGTACTCTAGATTTTACTAACTTTGACACTTGTGTGGACTGCATAAAGGGAAAGCAGACCAATATGTCAAAGAAAGGTGCCAAGAGGAGTTCAGACATATTAGAGATCATACATATAGATATTTGTCCAGACATAGACGCATATGGTCAAAAGTATTTCATTACTTTTATTGATAATTACTCACGATATATGTATCTCTACTTGCTCCATAACAAAAATGAAACTATAGATGCCTTTAAGGTGTTTAAGGCAGAAGTAGAGAAATAATGTGGTAAGCAAATAAAGATAGTGAGATATGATAGAGGTGGTGAATACTATGGTAGATACACCGAAGATGGACAAGCGCCTGGTCCATTTGTGAAGTTTCTTCAAGAATATGGGATGGTTGCCCAATATACTATGCTTGGTTCTCCAGATTAAAATGGTGTGATAGAAAGAAGAAACCGAACATTATTGGATATGGTGCGGAGCATGCTTAGCAGCTCCAAGCTTCCTAGGTCTTCGTGGACTGAAGCTCTCAAAACAGCTGTGTATATATTAAACCGAGTTCCAACCAAGGCTGTCTCAAAGACACCGTTCGAGTTATGGAAAGGTTGGAAACCGAGTTTGCGACATATACGCGTTTGAGGATGCCCGTCTAAAGTGAGAGTCTATAATCCACAAGAAAAGAAGCTAGACCCAAGGACCATAAGTGAGTATTTCATTTGATATGCTGAACGGTCTAAGGGATACAGATTTTATTGTCCATCACATACCACTAGGTTTGTGGAATCAAGAAATGCCAAATTTCTTGAGAATGACTTGATTAGTGGGAGCGATCGATCCTGGAACACCGTTCTAGAGAAAGATCATACAGATGCTCAAGCTTTCACTTTATATGATAGAGTGATTGTTATACACAACACGCCTATAGTTCAAACGCGTGTTGAACAACAGCCAGTCATTCAAGTTCCACAGATTGCTGATCAAGAAGCAGTAGATCCAGCTGAACAACAGATACAAGAACCTGTTGAACAGCCAGTTGATCAACATGCTCCTCAAGAGAATGTTGAACCAGCATTAAGGAGATCTACTAGAGTAAGGCGATCAGCCATTCATAGTGACTATATTGTGTATCTACAGGAGTCTGACTACAACATAGGAGCCGAAAATGATCCAGAAACGTTTTCACAAGCCATGAGTTGTAAGGAATCTAACTTGTGGTATAATGCCATGAAAGATGAGATGAACTCTATGTCATCTAATGGAGTCTGGGATCTTGTCAAGTTGCCTGATGGTGTAAAAGCCATTGGATGGAAATGGGTCTTCAAGACAAAGAAAGACTCATTAGGCAACATTGAGAGACATAAGGCAAGACTCGTTGCTAAAGGATTTACTCAAAGGGAGGGTATAAATTACACTGAGACTTTTTCTCCTGTATCTAAAAAGGACTCCCTTCGTGTGATCGTGGCATTAGTAGCTCATTTTGATTTTGAGTTACATCAGATGGATGTGAAAACAACATTCCTCAATGGTGATCTAGAGGAAGAGGTTTATATGAAACAACCTGAAGGATTCTCCTCTAGTGATGGTGAGCAATTGGTGTGCAAACTCAAGAAATCCATATATGGTTTGAAACAGGCTTCCCGTCAATGGTATTTGAAATTCCACGATGTCATCACTTCATTTGGTTTTGAAGAGAACATCATGGATCAATGTCTATACCAGAAGGTCAGTGGAAGCAAGATTTGTTTTCTTGTTTTATATGTGGATGATATCCTTCTTGCAACCAATGACAAGGGGTTTCTATATGAGGTGAAACAATTTCTTTCTAAGAACTTTGATATGAAGGATATGGGTGAGGCATCTTATGTCATTGGCATAAAGATCCATAGGGATAGATCTCGATACATTTTGGGACTATCGTAGGAAACCTATATCAATAAAGTCTTAGATAAATTTCGGATGAAAGATTGTTCACCAAGTGTAGCACCTATTGTGAAGGGTGATAAGTTCAATTTGAACCAATGTCCAAGGAATGATTTCGAGAAAGTTCAAATGAGCAGCATTCCTTATGCTTCAGCTGTCGGAAGCCTTATGTATGCTCAGGTCTGCACAAGACTTGACATTGCTTTTGCTGTGGGAATGTTGAGAAGATATCAGAGTAACCTAGGCATTAACCACTGGAGGGCTGCAATGAAAGTGATGAGGTACCTTCAAGGTACAAAGGATTACAAGCTTATGTATAGGCGAACTGACATTCTAGAGGTGATTGGCTACTTCGATTCAGACTTGCTGGCTGTGTTGATTCGAGAAAATCAACTTCAGATTATATTTTCATGCTAGCCGGAGGAGCTATATCTTGGAGGAGTGGAAAGCAAACGTTGGTTGCTACTTCCACGATGGAGGCAGAGTTTGTTTCTTGTTTTGAGGCTACTTTGTATAGTGTATGGTTGAAGAGTTTCATGTCAAGCCTTAGAATTGTAGATTATGGTCTAGGCCATTAAGGATATATTGTGACAATTTAGCTGCTGTCTTTATGGCTAAGAATAATAAGAGTAGCAGTCGAAGTAAACACATCGACATTAAGTACTTAGCCATAAGGGAACAGATTAAGGAAAATAAAGTGGTCATTGAGCATATAAGCACTGAATTGATGATCGCAGATCCTCTAACAAAAGGAATGCTACCGAAGTCATTTAAGGATCATGTAGTTCAAATGGGACTTGGTTCCATAATGTAAATTTGCTTGTACATACAATTTACAGTCTTAATGAAACTCTTATTCAGTTGTGATGTTTT
Source organism: Artocarpus heterophyllus (assembly GCA_025403435.1). Lineage (NCBI taxonomy): Eukaryota > Viridiplantae > Streptophyta > Magnoliopsida > Rosales > Moraceae > Artocarpus > Artocarpus heterophyllus. Next base: position 14,166,705 of record CM046345.1, on the reverse strand, counting down.
CTCATATTTGTTTTGCGCATAAAATTATTAGAGAAAAATTCACATTTAGTAGGACCAAGAATAAACATTGGGTTTATTCGTAAAGTTAAGTTACCATATAAGGAATAAAGTATGAGAAATAATACATTGTAATGCATGGAAGATAATACTCACAATTTAGAGAAATTATCGTCATGATTCATGTATTTGTTTTCTGAAGGTTTGGTTTTAATGAATATAAGGTTAAATATGGAGACCAAGTGGGAGAATATAACCGATTGTAATTCTAAATGTTTCCAATTGAAACCAATCAATTTTTAACGGTTTTGAATTCTAATGGTCTCCTATTTATGTTTTCATCAAAACATCAATTAGAGCACTGATAACTGATTTTTCTTGGGTGCTATATATTTCCCTGATGGAAGGAAATGAAAGGTACCAGAGAAAACAAAATTTTCACGTTCATTTTGTTGAGTAATTTTATAGTTTGGTCCCTATCATCTCTCTCTCACATCCGGATTATGCACCATCGCATTTGAGTGTTTGAGTGATAGAAGTGTCAAATTTGTCGTACAACGTTCCACAACAGCAACGCAATTACACTGTGGATTGCAATGGTCGGAGATACAAAATCTTTCACGTTTTTGTTTTAATTTTATATGTATACAGATTCAAGCATGTTAGAATTTATTTATGTTTACAAATATAATATCATTTAATTTAAAAGATATATTATATATTAAATTAAAAACTATAATTTTACGTGGAATGGGATTTTAACTTACTTTTCTTACCACATGTATGGTAACAACTGTTGTGATCACATAATCAAGGTACTTTAGCGCTGTTAATAACGAAATCCCCTGCTGCTGGTTGCAAAACTCGCCTCAAGCCGCCGCTGAGTGCTCAGATAACGATGATGCTATGAATGATGCAACAGTCACATCTGGTGAGGAGTAATAAAGGACCCACCAGGGCTCTGGAATCCGCAGGGCTTTAATTTGCCTCTCACAAGGGGTGTGTAGCCCACAAGGTTGCTTATTCTAGCCCATCATCCTGATTGTCCTTGCATGATTTTTTTTTTTCTTGGTTAAATCACAGCACCTGCCCATTGGCTTTTCTCATCTCCGATTCTTTTACAGCTTTGCTTTGCTTGCTTAGTTGCCTAGTTGACACATTGGTTCAAATTGAATCAAAAAATAGTCTCGAATTCTTATATATATACATTATAAAGGAAAAACAATTATAAGATAACACTTATGCTATAGTATTTGAACCCAAGTTTTGATTTAAATTAGTTTGTCAAACATAATCTTGTTTAACATATTGGAGTAGATAGGATTATAGAATTAAAACTAGATTAGATTAGATTGGATTATTTTTAATACGACATTGACCGGATTGAATTGCATTAAATAAAATAATTAAAAATGAATTATACTGTAAATATAGTAAAATTTTCAAGAAAAGTAGAATGATAAACAACAAACAAACACCCCTTTTTTTTAAGGCAACATACCTTTTTTTTTATGAATACAAATACATTAAAAAAGAGATTTCACAAACCCGTACTTCAAAGAAATTCAAATTTATGAATAGAAAGCCACGAATGTTATTTCTTGCTTGGAGGGTTAATCTCATATTTCCACTCAGTACTCTAAACCAGTTTCACAATGGAGATTTTTCCAAAATGCAGAGAATCAAAACATGCTTTGTTCAAAGTCTTTTATGGGTTTGTGCCTTGCATTTTTTTTTTTTTTTTTTGTTGATAAATTTGGGCTACCATTTTTGGTTTTTCATTATTGGGCTCTCCTCAATCTCATGTCCAAAAGTACAAACAAACAACCCCATCCACTCATCACTTCTCTGCAAAACCCACAAACAAATTTCAAAAAATTCCAAGTCGTCGTTGTTGTATCGTCGAGCTCCACCGTGATGTCGGTATAAGGTAAAGGCCATGGTGACGGTGTGCGTTGTCGGCAGAGCATAGCGGCAGCAAGTCTCACCGGAGAGGACATGTCGGAGAAGGAGCTCCGGGCTGGTTTTTGGCTTTGGCGGCGAGGCAGAAAAGCCTTTGCGACTTCGGTTTGAGAGAATGGTCTTATGTGCAGTAATCCCACGTATTTTGGAGGACTATTAACCTCACGAAATGAAGGATTGTTTTTGGTCAACGGATAACCTATCCGCTCAAAATTTATCTACCAAACACAGAAATAGGATAAATAAGAGAAAGAAACACAAATGCCTGAATTTATTAAGCAAATCACTTGTTAAAAATGTCACTTTATTAAAGTCAAAGTTATCATTCTTTATGTAATTAAAGAAGGTGATTTATTAAATGTCAAAATTACATTCCCTTCTTACTTCCTTGTTTAGTAGATTACTTTGATCGCTGATGTGTGGTGTCGAATTGCAACTTAGTAGGTTCCAACTTCGAACATATTTTCTTTAAAACAAATGAATACTAACCGCCTCCAATCCTGGACGCGCGTATCAAATTGTAACATAATAGGTTCTAAAAAAAATCTACCAAATTTCAGTATATTTTCTTTTGTATCTTGTATTTGTCTCAAGGGTTGCTTAAAGTATAGTGATTAAGATGTATATGGTCGAGATTTGCCTCAACGGATGTTTTTGTCCCACCTGCCTTAACGAAGTTTTACATTTTATCAATGCATAATGTTTTACAGTTTAAGTAATTAGTTTTATGTTGTATTTGTTATGCAATAAGTTTCAAAGAAAACAATTATGATTTGCAAATGTGTTTGCAAATAATGTGCTTACATTTGACATGCTCACCAAGTAAAAAAAAAAAAGAAGGCAAGAGTAAAGATAATAAAAAAAAAGTGTCATACTAGCTTCCTTATTGTGAAGTATTAAAAGTAAAGTTAAAGTTGTGACCTCTTCGATGTGAGATACACAAGTAAAGTTAAAATTTGACCTCCTTGATGTGAGGTATATGACCTTGGTGTTCGATGGTCTCAAGTCTTCCGCAAAGTAAGCATCATGTTTATGATCTCATGATTAATAATGTTGGTACGAACACTAAAGTAAGACAAGGAATAAAGATAGAAAGTTAAAGTAAGAAAAGAATGTTCATAAGACGCTCATAAATGAAAGTTCATAATTGGGCATAAATGGAACCATGCATCTGATTGTGCTTGAATTCCTTTTTATGAAATATTTATATGTTATTATATGAAAAGTAAAGTAAAGTTATTGTGAAGTATTAAAAGTAAAGTTAAAGTTGTGACCTCTTCGATGTGAGATACACAAGTAAAGTTAAAATTTGACCTCCTTGATGTGAGGTATATGTACCTTGGTGTTCGATGGTCTCAAGTCTTCCGCAAAGTAAGCATCATGTTTATGATCTCATGATTAATAATGTTGGTACGAATACTAAAGTAAGACAAGGAATAAAGATAGAAAGTTAAAGTAAGAAAAGAATGTTCATAAGACGCTCATAAATGAAAGTTCATAATTGGGCATAAATGGAACCATGCATCTGATTGTGCTTGAATTCCTTTTTATGAAATATTTATATGTTATTATATGAAAGACATTTTGAGAAATGTTTTACGTTTAATGTTTATGAAAAACATTTTAATGTTTTCAAGAAAAGGTTTATGAAGGAGGTTTTAAGAAAAACGCTCAAGAAATATTTTACGAAAAACGTTTATGTAAAACGTTTCAAAAATGTTTTATGAAAAACGTGTTTAGAAATGTTTATGAAAAACATTTACGAAAAATGTTTTAAGAAAAAAGATTTTTATGAGAAAAGTTTTTAAAGCATGTCTTAATTGTTTGTGAGTTTATGTTTGAACTTACTGAGCATAAGCTCATAAAAAGTTTCTTTATGCTGTAGGTAGTCCTAAGGGTGACCAGTAGGACGTGTGTGAAGAGCTTGGTGCTGCAGAGGACAGATGCGAAGATTTGGGTATGGATATCACCACAGTAAATTTTCGTTGTACAGAGAAAAGGTTTTCTCACTATTTGATACAATGTTTTCAAAGTTCAAAAAAGTCAAAGTTTTGATAAAGTTAAAGTATTAAGAAATGTTTTCAAAGTTTTAAGACATGTATTTTACAAAATGTTTTATATAATTATAAAGTGAAGTTTTAAGGTATGATTTAATATATGTTTCATAATAAGTTTTAAGAAACGATTTGAAATGATTTTAAAGGCAAGTGTTGAGCAACGTCTCAACTTCAATAGCGATAGAGGTCACAACAATTTTTAAGTATGTTTTTCAAGGATGTTAAAAGGAAAAAAAAAATTAATTCAGTATTTTTCTTATTAAGTAAATAAGATTAATATTTAAGAAAGTTAAGTGACTGCTCTAAAAGACGGATCATCACAGACCAAGCTCAAAAATTTAGTGATAAATCCCATAACCCTTTACTTTAAAGTTTGCCTTTTTTCATGAAAATTGGCACCTATTTGTATAATATATTTTTTTCATGAAAATTGGCACGTGTTTGTATAATATAGGCTACGGCATGTTTAAAGGACTCTATGACATGATTATGTGGTTTGTTATGTGTGTGATGATGATGTTAGATGAGTAGAAATTAGGTTTTATGTGCTTAAAAATCTAGTTTGAAAAAACCTAGTTTGAAAAACTTTACTCAAAAACAAAATTTTGATGTTTTTGCCAAAGAAAGTGATTTTGTTGGACTTTGAGGCAATCTAATTTATGAAGAAAATACAAGTTTTGTCCAAAACAATGAGGATAACAATTTTTATGAAAAAAATTTTGTAAAATTTCATAGGGGTTAAATTGAAAAGTTTATAATTTTTGGGGTAGTTTTGAAAATTGGCCAGTATTCTGACTATGCAATCCGAATTTCAGAAACATTAAAAGATAAAAGTTGTAGAACTCATTACAATTGTTAAGAATCAAGGACCGTTTGCGAAAATTCTAAACGGTTTATGAGTTACGAATTTTGTAAACTTTAATCACAATTTTTTAAAAAAAAAAGAAGAGAAAGAAAGAAAAACATTTTTAAATCAAAGGAATCCGATCTAGAAACTTTAGTGAGTTTTAATTCTTTCGAAAAACCAAGCCCAATGGTATAACATGATTGTTTTTGGTCTCGGGAGGCAAAATCGTTAAAATATTCACAATTCAAGTTAAAATCGTAATGTTTTGTTAAAATAGATTTTTTAACATAAATGGAAACTGACTCCTTATTTTATTGCCCTATTGTCAATAAGCAACAAAATAAAAGTTTTAAACAAAAGTGGGGTTTGAAAAAAATTTCTAAGACCCAGTAAGGGGAAAAACGTCATTTTTTTTTACAAAACAATTTGAACGGACTCCAAAACGTCCGAATTAGAAAAATGCCCCTTAGTGAGAATTATTTCTACTCCGTTACTAATGGAAAGGTATCATGAAATAAGAGAAAATAAGTTTCGCTCTGCTCGGGTTTCTAGAAAACCAATTAGCAACCGGATAAGTAAATAAGCTTAAGATTTGTTATCGACATGTAGTCGATGATAAATAGGTTAGCTCACGACGGTAAATTGTCTAAGTAGGTCACTTATATGGATAATGAAGGAAACAGAGAATTTGATTAGAGCAGTACAATTCCAAGTAAGTTCTAAACCCCACCTACAATGAGGATTAAAAAGGTTTTCAAAAATGTTGTTTGTTATGTTTAAGTAAATGCATTTGCAGTGTACTTCCTTTAAGCGATTAAAGCATCATGTATAGAGTCACCATAAATCAAAGGACTGGTAAATGGTTAACCAGGTAAGTAAAAAAAAAGTGTCTTACCATCTCTAGATCTAAGGGGAATTTCAAGTAAAAAAATGATATAATCTCGGTGTTACGATGATCCTACACATATGGTACAAACCCTTGGGCCCTAGATAAGTTAAGGATAAGAAATGGATAACTAAACTTCATAAATAAGCATAATTGGATCATAATAAAAATAAAAATTATTTATGAGCCATGTTTGGACTTACTGAGTAATAGCTCATCTAGTTACTTCATGCTGTAGCTGTAGAGAATCTAGCCAAGATGCCATAATAGAATCATAGTTGAGCTGGCAATGGTGGATGTGCATATGTATAGAAAAGGGTATAGATATTGCTGCATAGATGGTTCCATTGTATATTAAGTATTTTAAGATGTGTTGCTTTGAAAGAAAATTGTAAGTATGACATGATGTGTAATATGAAGATAAGTAAGTATTTTAAACTCTTTTGAAAACAATGATGTATTTAAATATATGTTAATTAGAAAGTTTTATGTGTGTGTATATATATAGATATATAAAACAAAAATGTTTCCTAATTTTGTAGCTAAGTAAGTAAGATAAGTATTTAAGAAACAATTTGAAAAGTTAGATTGTTATAGTTTATTGTGCTACTTGTTTGCTTTATAACATGTTTTGCCATTACATTGATAACATGTCATGTAGAATAGAGAGTGCTATTCATTAAAAAATTTTCATGCATGTTAACATAAAAACCTTCTTTTCTAAAATATTGAGTGGGAGAAGTTTTTCTAAGAGAAGATCTAAGGCCTCCATCGTTAGTCCATAAGAAACACACGGTGGTTCCAACCCTTAGGAAGGGATATATCATAAATTACATTGGATCTTCGAAAGGATAATTTGCTTTAGCATGTTTTATCGTTGTTCATCTCTAGGTGACGATTATAAATCATGGATAACATAGTTGAAACGGTGGTTAAACACTCAAGATTAATTTTATTATTAACCTCTCCAATGAGCTCTGCTAATAAAATTAATGGTCAAAAGAGCGATTATTAGCATATGTTAGACCAAGACAAGTCTTGGATGGTTCTAATTGAGTTTAGCAAGTCTGCCCTAGATATTGTTATAAGGTTGTGATTTTTTTCAAGTTTTGACATATAAACACATGTTTGCCTATTTGTTTGTGTTATCTTACTAAATTTTTATTGCATGTTTGCTTTTGTTTGGTATATGAATCTTTCTTGTAGATCAAAAATGTCTAAAAAGCATTCTTTTCGATACTTGACAAAAATATACTAACCGGCGACAATTATAACGATTAGAAACAGAACCTTAATATTGTCATATCCTTTAAGAAACTCAAATTTTTGCTAACCACACCCTGTCCTCCTGCACTTACTGACGAATCCACTCATGAACAAGTCCAACCATATGATCGCTAGAAAGATGCTGACGATTAGCCTGCTACTATATTATGGATAGTATGAATAATGTGCTATAGGCTCAACATGAAATCATGAAGCTACTCAGTAGATCATGGATAATTTTAAAAATATGTTTGGAGGCCAAGCCTTAGCGAAATGGCAAGGGCTTCAACTATGTTGAGGATCACATGATGTTTGTCATAGTTACTTTGCTAAGACTCAAACCCATGGAGCTCATATCGATGCTGAGTCATAAATGACCATAGTCTTTGAGACTTTTTCTAAGGGTTTATCTTGTTTAAAGCTTCATATAACTTGAGCAATAGACAAGATGTTATCTTAACAAAGCTAATAAAGCAGTTGTAGGAATTTAAAAACCTATTTAGAAAAGCACCTACTGATGGAGAGACGAACGTGACGGTTGCATTTGGTTCCAATTCCAACCCTAGGAATGGAAAGAAGTAAAAGGCCAAAAACAGGAAGTCTTCTACTCCACCAACAAAAGACAAGAATAAGAAAAAAAAAAAAACAAGGAACCCAAAGAAGCTTAAATACTCCTTCTATGGAAAGGTCGGACACATAAAAAAGAATTACAAGGACTTTCTAGCTAAAGGAGGTAAGTGTGTTTTGGTTATTGATATTTGTTTACGTGAAGAATCTAGTGACACCCGAGTTATAGATTCTAAAGTGACTAACAATGTTTGTGTTTCTCTATAAGGGTTGGAACCTTAGTGTTGGCCGAATCAATAGGAGATGTCCATCTTTATTTTGATAGTCATAGGCATTTAGTTTTGAGAGATTGTTTTTATATTCCTAAACTTAAAAAGGAATTTGATTTTTGTCTTTTTTTATCTAAGGATTCTTAATCAGTTTCTTTTAATAATAAAATTGTGATTCATAAAAATAAATCTTTTATCTATAATAGATGGATATAAAATAATCTATATTTTATCAAACCTAAGATGGACTCATTGCTGAACGCTGAGATTAATAATAACTCTAAGATACTTAAAACTTCCAACTCTAATAAGACTTACTTTGGCACTTGCAATTAGGTCACATAAGCCATAAGAGGATTCAAATGTTGGTAAATGATAGACCTTTAAATCATTTAGAGGTGGAATCTATGCTACAATGTGAAACTTGTTTGGAGGACAAAATGACCAAAAGACCATTTGGGTCTAAGTTTATGGTCCCATTAATATCAAGGCACAAGGATTATATAAGTATTTTGTCACTTTTATTGATGATTTCTCAATATATGTGGTATGTTTACCTTATGCATCATAAGCGCAAAAATTTTAACGAGTTCAAGGAGTTTCAAGCTGAAGTGGAGAAGCAGTTAGGTAAATCTATAAAGACACTTCTATTTAATTGAGGTGGAGAGTGCTTTTTCGATGATTTTTAGGAAACTTAGTAGAGAATAAGATTTTATTTTATTTGACTACGCCTAGCACTCTGCAATAGAATAGCATGGTTGGGGGATAGGAACTCATTGGACATGGTAATGTCTATGATGAGTTATTCAATATTGACATCATCTTTTTAGGATATGCACTACAAACCGCATGTAATATTTTGAACAATATGCTTTCAAAATTAGCTCTTAAAACTCCTCACGAGTTGTGGACAATTAAGAAGACATCCTTAAACCATATTTAGATGTGCGGATGTCCTGCTTATGTCTTGGATAAGGAAGCGAATAAGTTCGAAGCATGTTCAGAGGTGTGCGTGTTTGTATGATATTCTAGAAGGACAAAGAAAATAAAGTCATGGTTTCTACGAATGCAACTTTCCCTGAGGGCAGTTACATGAACGACTTTAAGCATCATAGTAGAGTAGTACTTGAGAACATGGCAAGTGATTCGATTGCTCCGATGGTTTCGGTGGAAACCGATCTAATCAATGTAGAAAAACCGACAGAACAACAACCTAGGGAGTTTTAGTGTACTGGGAGGATAAGATGTCAACCCAAGAGGTATATGTTTAATGGTGAAGCCTTCCTGGCTGAACCGGTTGAATATGATAGGAATCTTTATGCTTACAAAAAGGCTATAAAGGATGTTGATTAAAAGATCTAAATAGAAGCTATGAACACTAAGATGAAGTTTATGAAGAATAATCAAGTCTGGAAGCTTGTGGACATTCCCAAAGGGGTAAAACCTATAAGATACAAGTGGGCCTATAAGAGAAAGAGAGGTGTAAATGGGAAAGTCAAAGCCTATAGAGCTAGATTGATAGCAAGGGGATACACGCCAAAAGAAGGAATTGATTACGAGGAAACTTTTTTACTTGTAGCTATGCTTAAGTCCATCTGCATCTTCTTGTCCATTGTTGCTGCTCTCGATTATCAAATTTGACAAATGGCTGTCAAGACAACTTTTTTAAACAGCTATCTTAATGAGGCTATATACATAATTAATGACTCTGTAAAAATATATATTTTATAAGGATAAAATCATTTATTTATGCCTTTATTTCTCATTAAATCCTCTAATTAATAAAATTTTCGTGTTTTATGAATTTTTTTATGTCATAGTATGAAAATGTTAGTATTAAGAAATGTGCATTTTCATAGTCTCGTCAAGTGTCATGTACAATACATTATAATTCCCTTGCTGCTTGCTTAGTGCATTGGGTGAATGTAGTGAAACACACTGTTATACACCCCGTTGTTATATATAAGATTCTTTCTTTCCTTTAGTGCCCGACAGATCAGGACACAAGTGTGTACACACGCACGCATTTATATATATAAATATTACATATAAAAGAATAAACACAAGTATATATATAGAAATATAGTACAACCTAACAAGTAATACACATGCTCAATTGCTATATATATGTGCAAAATATTGTTATTTTTACATTTTCATCGGATCTAATATATATATGTATATATACCAATTTATTGTGCATATAGCACTACACCATTAATACATATAGTTATCTAACAATGTACAAAAAATAAAACACAAGTACTATTATTCTACATACGTGTGTGTGGATATATATACTGATTAAAAAAATTATCACAATTTGTTTTATCACTTCAAGTTATTATCAAGAATATAACTTTTAAGAATATAACTTCTAAGGTATTTAAGGTATGATGTGACATTGATGAGAACTAAATTTATTGTGTCTATCATTATTTTTTTACATGAATATTCTAAGCACATCGATCACTTATGACCATCACCTACGACTTCATTGAACAAAACGTTAATTCACTTAGCATAAACTATAAATATCTCATAAAATCTCATGCTCTAACGTTAAATTTATGTAATTATCCATAAAAGAAAATGATGGGCATTACAACATTGTTTAACTTGAAAATTTTTCTTTAAAGAATTTCAAAAATAAAAAATTAAAAAGTAAAAATTAAAAAAATGACTTTGTTGCAAGATTTTCTCAAAAACACTTTGAACTGTTTTACAGTGTTTGTTGGAGAAATAAAGATTTGCTAGATAGGTACCCTCACTGTGGTGTTTCTAGGGAAAATCTGTTTGAAGTCTTTCATAGATAGGTTAAGTCCTGAAACTAAAATTGGGTAGAAAAATGAGATCGTACCACTGCTTCTTACCAACAAACCATTGACGAAGCCTATTTTATGATAGAAAATATGGTCAAAAATTTGATTGGTGGATGAATAATAGAAGGAACAATATAACAAGAGAAAATAATTTAAAGCCTTGGCCTAACACTCAACCTCAAACTTCAGAGCTACCCTTTTAACCTAAAATTCATCAGGAAATCTAAAAAATGAAAGTCTGGAGGAAACCCTAGAAAAGTTTATAGAAATCACTGAAAGAATCTTAGAAAATTTATGGAAAAATTGTTACCTTAGTACAAAATTGTTACTTAGAAGAACCTATTGGACCAATTAAGGAAATCTTACAATTGTTTGAAGAAGATTCTTTAGGTGAGGAAGAGATAGTAGACCCAACCATGAAAGAGGAATATTTGAAACCCATCTATTTTGAAGAACAAATGTTAAGAAAGGAGTGTAAGGAAGAGAATGAAGACTTAGTTGTAGAAGAGGACAATAATTACCTTTAGTCCTAGGTTCTCAATCTTAGTTGCCACAAGAGTTTACCAAAGACCGTTTTTACTAAGATCTTATGTGGCCACCGCCTCCTCCACCACCTCTAGTATCATTTTTATAGACTTACTATGAATGTAAAATGAGTCCAAGTTCTATGAGCTTAAATGTTTTAAATTTCACCAATCTTGAGGTCATGACCACAAAAGACCCATATGTGGTGTCTCTCAATACTTACTATGAAAGGAAACTGCTCTTTGATGACTGTCCACTAGGAGCAGAGTTGGTAGAGAAATTTGCTGAATTTAGAACATCAAACAATAGGAAAACACTTTCAAAGTAATATTTTTACCTTTTCTTTTTTGTAATATATTCATGTGTGCTATTGTGTATTATTATGATTTTCTTTTAAAATAAAATAAAAAATTGAAATCGATTTTGAAAATTTAAAATGAAAGGCTAAAAATTAAATTTGTCAAGTGGCTGAGTGATGGAGGTTAAAATCATTAAGATTAGTTGGTACTTTGTCTCAACAGTTTCTAAAGACGCATTTTGATGAGTGTGATTTTATTCATTTTTATTTTTGAATAAAATTTTCAAACAAAAGAATGTGTGTTTTGTTTGTGTTTTTTAGTTTATCATATAGATCATCTCTACAGTTGTGCTAATTCAGGTAATATCTTTACTGCTTTCATATTCTTTTTATACATTGAGGACAATATACAATTTGGGTTAGGGGAGAGGGTTATACATCAATACCATGCAAAATTGTGTCAAATTTTTTTTTTATTTTTGCTCCAGATTTTGTGTGTTGTAAAAATGTTTTCGTTTTTATGTGTCATTTTGTAAGTTTTTATTAGTTGTGTAAGTCATTAAAAAAATTTAAATTAAAAAAATTTTGTAAACATTAATTTCTTATTAATTAATGTGTTATTATTTTGTTTTGATTTCTGAATTTCATATTAATGCAATATTATTTTTCTATTCATTAAATTGTCTATCTTTATGGACTCTCAAAACTTTCATTTTATTTAATATTTTTATGTGTTTATTTTTCAATATTTTTGTAAGTCGTTCTTTTCACAGACGCACCGAAATGCATAATTATGGTAGTAAGTCAAAGCTATGAATTTTTTTATTTTTTTATTTTGTGAAGATAAAAAATTAAGGGAAGTAACATTTTCAAAACTAACTAACTAATTAATTAAATAAATTCAATGATAAATCAAAATTAAAAAATAAAAAATACAAAGAAATAAAAAGAAGCGTAAATAAATAAAGGGTGTAAAATTGTAAAGCAATAAACAAAGTTAAACAAGTTTGGTTTCATTGTCTCTTTAACTCGAGTAAGTAAGTTCTATAGGTGATTCTACACCTAGTACCGTATGCTAACTCTGCAAGTTACTGACTCAAAGCTCGCTAATTGGGCTATAAAGAGAGCTTAAAAGAACCAGACATTGTATTACCCACAGACGTAAAATTTGTCTAACTTTTGTATATATTTCTATTTTATGTTTACGTTCTTAATTATTCTAATAAATAATTTTGAAATATTGTTGCCTGTAAGAGTGATTTGAAACAAAATATCAAAAAAATTTATTTTTTGTTTTTTATGAAACTTCAAGATTATTTATTACTTCTTTTTGCACTAAGTCTGGCTTGCTCATAGCATATAAATTGTCTAAATAAAGTTTTATTTTGTTAGTTTATATAGTTAAGTGAGTCAAATGATTTGCACAGTATGTATATTAAGTAAGTCATTTAAAATTTTTTATCTCTTTAATTACTAGGACTAGCAATAAGCTAAGGGTTGTGAGGAGACTGTAAAAATATACATTTTGTATGGCTAAAAATCATTTATTTATGTTTTTATTTCTCGCTAAAACTCAATTAAAGCATTTTGTGTTTTATAGTATTTTTGTGCCCTAGTATGTAAATGTATTTAAAAAAGTGCTTTTAGTGTGTTTTATGTTTCAAAATATTTTTGGTAATTTTTAAAGTCGTTTTTGTGTGTTAAATATGTGTTTAGTTTGTTTATAATTAAAACCATAAAAATAATCTTATGTGATTTTATTTTTAGTCTTAAAGTATTTGTAAATAAGTTTTTAGTTTGTAAATATGTTTTATAATATTTCTAGTAATTTTTAAAAATATTTTGTGTCTTATATAACATATCTGTGTAAAATCTTGAAGGTTCGTTAATATTAGAAGTTTTTATTTATTTTTAATGTTTTATTGTAAAATAAATACTTTTAAAATTACTCTAAATGTTTTTTATAAAATAATTAATTTTAGTGTGTTTAGTAATTTTAGATTTAAAATACAAACAAAAACTATGTAAAAATAGGTAAAATTGGATATTAAATGCACAAGAAATTGAAAGGAAATTAAAAATCAATCAAAATGACATGTGGTAAGTCCAGGACCGTCGGATCAGACAACCCAATTCATTTTGACCGTCTGTGAGTCCCTTGTAGCTGTCAGCTCACCTTCGGATTGCAGGCAGCATGTCGCATGTGCTCCTGACTCCGCGGCCGCACTATTAACATACTAGGCCCAGTTCAACATTTCAGATTAGTCCTCTCTTTGTCCCAATTGGCCCGCTTCTTCACTTCAGACTACAGCAGTCATGTCATGCCTTGAATGCGTCAGATCGACTCCGCATGCTTGCTCCTCTGATTCACGTCACACCAACTTATAAACTAAAATTTAGCCAATAAAGAGTGCCAAATCACATGAAAAAAAAGAGAGAAAAAAGAATTTGTAAAAAAAAAATAAAACAACAATTAGCTTTAAATGCTGATTGAATTGGGCAGCTCTAAAAATAATAAAAATAGAAAATTTTGCTACCTGACTAAATTGTAATTAAAATAATAATAATAGTAATAATAGTAACAGTAATGATAACAACAACAACAATAAAAAAGTAAGTAAAAAATTCCTAAAATAAGTAAATACTATCCTTACTTTCTACTATATAAACCTCCCCTTGCCCTTCCATGCATGGCAATTCTTGCCTCCTCTTCTCCCTTTCTTGCTTCCTAAATGAGAGTTTAAAAAAAAAAAAAACAAAGACGTCAAGTGAGAGTGTAAACATAAAATAAAACTTAAGAGTTATAAAATCTCATTCTTGTCCTTACAGACAATCCATGTACGAATCACGTGGGCTTAATTCTGTCTTGAGTAGAGAATCATAAATTTAAAAAAGAAAGTGAGGAGGTTTGAAAGTTCACAAGCAAAATAGTGATTTTTAAAATTTAGGGGGTAAAGTGAGGACTTTTAAAAGTTTAGAATGTAAAGTAGTGATTTTTAAAGTTCAAAGGGGCAAAGTAAGGAAGCCCTAAAGTTTAAAGGCCATTAATGTTAACAAGCCAAAATTATTTATGGATTAATGTTTTGCTAAGGGTAGTTCTAACCATTTAGAAAGAAAAAAAGGTTGTATGTACTTATAAGTATACATATTTTTGTTCATATATCACATTCAACAAACTCAATTAAACGACATTATTAATTCTCAATGGTGAGCGGTTTAATCGACAAAAGTGTATATAGGGTAGCGGATATATATATATATATATATATAGGGTGTTTGATAGAGTGGTTAGAATTATTGATTAAAACTATTTTTACTATAACATGTAAGAGCTTGACACTGTACTGATTTTTTTTTGTATTGTTACTGTAGAATGTGAGAGCTTTATACTGTTTATAACTGAGAAAGTCGTTTGCACCACTAATGCTATACACCCTTATAATGATAAGTCGTATTGAGTTGTACAAATTAAGGATCAACATTCCCCACGAAAAGGAGGGATAATATTAATTAGGGATTGAGGCTGGGGGACAAAGACTTATTGTTGAGTTGGAGGCGAAGACGAGACTGGGGAAGCTTTTTTTGTCTCGTCTCCACCCCGATATACATATAAAAAAGAAATGTATTGTTGATTTTTTTTTTTTTTTGATAAAATATTGAATTGGATTAGGCTTATTATGAATTCCAACTTAGTTTTTTTTGTGTATTATTATTATTATTATTATCGAAATTAATCATCAACCATGTGAGGATTGGGAGAAGTATGCGGAATCTTCCCCATCAAGGATTCCCCAACTTTGTACCCACCTTTTTTAGCAAGGATATGGATGGTTTTAGAGAGTGGGGATGGGGACTGAAAGGCACTCCCGGCCTACACCGTCCTGCGTTGCCATCTCTAGTGCAAATCATATTAAATTGGATTTAGCACCAAACACAAGAAACACAAGTACAACAATTAGCACCAATTTTAAAGAATTATATTTGGCAGTCATCTTTTTAATTTAATTAATAATTTGCTAATAATATATATGAAACATATATATTATCTGTGTGTGTATATAACTGTATGCCCTATTATATATAATGTGTTCTATGGTTGGACTTGTTGGTTTATATATATATATATATATATATATATATATATATATATAACTATAGATGTGGAAAAAAAACCTAATAATTGATCAGATGAACTATTATTTATAAGATTATAATTTATTATTCATTGTTAATCATACATACCAAGCATGAAATTGGAGGATATATACATATATATATATATAATGATTAAAAAAAATTGAAGTTGATGCAATCCAAACGACCAAATTTTAATGCCCTTCTTCTTTGGAGTTCCTTAACTGCCGAGCACGACTTAGTTAAAGTTTTGATTGTTTTTTCTTTTCTTTTCTTTTCTCCTTTTTTTTAAATCTTATTTTGTCGCGTCCTTTGACGTGCTTGAATATAAACAAAATTAACAAAAATACAAATAAACGTGTTGTTTTCAACTAACTACAATTAATATCTCCTTTTGCATCTCTATCTAACTAACTTTTCCTCCAAATCTCTTCATGTGATTTTCTTTCTTTAAAAAAAAAAGTAATAAAGCAAAACCACAATGAAATATTTTTGTTTGATATTGTTTTCAAAATAGGCATAAAATTGTTTTGTTTTGAAAAATTAGATTTTTTTTAGAATTTTGCTAAGAGTGTTTTTGAAATTTTTTCCTTAAAAAATATGCAAAAACATCTCTAAAAATTCTTAAAACAAAACCAAACAGAAATGTCATGCAAATTATAACGACTGTGACAAAATCTTGATAAACTAGGTGTCATCCCGTAGCACCCCTCATCATCTAGCTACGATCAGCATATTGCACATACTAAGAACATTTCCTCATCCAATCACACATCTAAGTTGAGCTTAAAAATAACATTCATCCAAATAAATACATATAACTATGTTCTTGAGCTAATTTAAAGGATACATTTTCAATCCTTAACCCAAGTTTCAAACTTTTAGCTCCATGAACATCCATCAAAGAGTAATATTATTACAAGTTTTATGGTTGGGTTATTTATTCTTTTACACCTTGTAATTAAGGTTTATTCAGAAACTATACATTTGGTGTGTGACCTTATCAAATATATGCCTTCAAATTTCATTTACAACACAAATTCACACCTTATTTCAATCAAAACTCATATTGGCTTCAAAAATACCTAAAATACCCTCTTAGAATAAACAATGAAAAAAAAGGAATCAAACCTTTGCCCAACCGGTCATGGTCACCAGCACGGCCCACTCGTGTCGTCGGCCATGACTGAGCCCAACCCCTTGACTACCCACGCCTCAAGCTCATCGTTGCTCCGGCCCACTGCCGCTGATCAGGCCCACCCCTGCACTGTCCATGTCTCACCCCCATCGTCTTCTTCGTTGCAAACAGATCAAGTTTCTCTCGCTGCCCATGAACAAATCCCCAATTACTGTTATAATCTGAAGGTAATTCTTGCTCTTGCTAATTCCACTTTGGACGCTGTCATGATCAGAGGCATAAGAAACTCCCATTTCGTACCAAGCAGCGATTTTTCCTCTTTGTTCCTCATTTTGCTATTCCCAAACAAGTCACTCATTGTTGCTTGTGTAGAACTCATCATAGCTAACTTTTCTTTTTTCTTCGAAATTGCTTAGAAACTTTAGCATCTCGCCGTAAAAAAAAAAAGAAAAAAGAAAAAAGAAAAAAAAAAACTTTAGCAACTCTTGGTGATTTGGTTTCCACGAGCTTCCTTTCGCCGGTTATTATAATGGTTGAACTGAGATCGAGGTCATCCCAGGCTTCCTTGCTGTAACCACGTGGTGAACAACGGGGCGTCTTCTTCGTTTGTCCGTGCGGGAAGGGCATGGGAGAAAATGCGCGAGGTCCGCCGTCACTGATCGGTCCTCTATACTCCAACTGTTAGACCCCCTAACTTCGAATTAAGTCAGTGGTGACAAATCTTGGATGTGGGTGGCCCATGTCCAAGGCAAGGGGGCATGTGATAATCCCTTTGCATGGTTCGGACAAAGGATCAGCATGCAGGCACAAGGTGGCCTTGGCCATGCATGCGGGTCAGGCAAGAAATGTGCACGCAGGTGCCAGGCGCGAGCATTTGGACAGGCGCGCGGGGATCTCGGACTGGCAGTGTGACGTGCGCGCGGGTGTGCGGACAGGCGCGCGAGGACCTCGGACTGGCAGTGTGACGTGCGCGCGGGCGTGCGGACTGGCATGCGAGAAACTCGGTTCAGACAAGGCCCTGCGGGAAAAGGAAACGTGTGCGAGTGGTGCGCACAAAGTCCGCGAAGCAGGTGGCCCCAACGGCTAGCACTAGAACGTGGGCATAACGGCTGGATTTCCGAAGGCACGTGGGCGCAAGTTGTGGGCGATCGTGGCCAGCCAACGGCTAGATCATGCCTGCGCCCCACGTGGCCCATGTTCGCGCATTAGCAGGCGAGTGGGCGTTAGTTGGCTGCACGTGGCGTACAGAGGGCCAAGTCTCCGTCCGAAAATTGTGGAAGTCGCTGGAATGTGGCTGCAAGCATGCATAGTGCCTCGAAGTGATCCCTAGTGGCTGGGGGTGTCAGCCACACGTTGTAAACTTTGTCTATAAATAGCAAAGCCCCGAGACACCAACTCACAAGTGACAAAGTGAGTGTTGTGGTGATCCGTGTGAGGCAAAACTTGTATTCCTTTTGTGAGTTAATAAAAGGTTGGAAAGTGGTTTCCGTAAGTTGGTTTTGTGTGTTTGATTATCGGATCATCGTGGGTAAACACTTGGGTAGGCTGACTAGGTCGGGTGACTTAGTGCCGCACAGTGGCAGACTTTCGGTGAAAATTTGGCCCCTGTGACAGCTGGTATCAGAGCCGAGAACAGCGGACGTTCTTGGAATCGTCACGATGAATGAGTTACGTGAAAGAGTTAGTCGCTTGGAAGATTTCGTGAATCCCCAAAGCGACGATGCAGTGAGTCTCGCGGTGCAGATAGCACGTCAAGCCGAGCAAATGGCATCTTTGAACACGGTTCGGTCGGACATGATGCGAGACATGGAAGAGCGGTTCTCCTCCATGATGCAGGACTTCATCACCATGATTGACTTGGTGAAGGAAAACTTGAAGAGACTAGAGGATGATATAAGCATTCTCAAGAAGGCCGTGGCAACCCCTCAGGCCATGGATGAGGCCCCTTCGAAGATCAAAGTTCCAGAACCCAAGGCGTTCAACGGTGGCCGTAACGCCAAAGAACTGGAAAATTTCTTGTGGGATATGGAGCAGTATTTCAAGGCCGCTCATATTTCAGATCGTGAAAAGATAACCATAACTAGCATGTATTTGTCCGGTGATGCTAAACTATGGTGGCGGACCCAGATGTCGGGAGAGACAAGGGCTGGCAAACCTCAGATTGAGGATTGGGAAACGTTGAAGAAGGAACTAAAGGATCAGTTCCTACCGTGCAACACTGCATGGATTGCACGTGAAGCACTCAAGAAGCTTCGACAGACGAATTCTGTTCGAGAGTATGTGCGGGAGTTTAGTTCTTTAATGTTGGACATCAAAGATATGTCGGATGCAGACAAGCTATTCAACTTTCTGTCAGGCTTGCAAACATGGGCACATGCCGAGTTGCGGAGACAAGGCGTGAAGGACCTTCCTTCAGCCATTGCGGCTGCAGAGGGCTTAGTCGACTTTAGACCCACCCCAATTGCCTCAATCGGTGACAAGAAGAAGGGTCAGGAAGGCAAAAAGGGTAAAGGTCCCTCTAAGGATTTTAAGAAATCCGAATGGAAGGGTAAAAAGACGACCGAGCAAGGCAAGTCCAAGGGAGGCAAGAAGGAAGCGGGCTGTTTTATTTGTGGAGGACCACATATGGCCAAGAATTGCCCAAAGCAAGAAAGACTGAATGCTATTCAAGAATCCGAAGGAGAGGAGAATGCAGGTGGATCTAGCACTTCTCGGGTAAACCCTCTCCAACTCCTTAACACAGTTTCAACGGTGAAGTCAGCCCCAAATAGGGGTCTTTTGTATGCAGCAGTGCAATTAAATGGAAAGACCGTAAGAGCTTTGCTTGACACGGGAGCGACCAGCAACTTCCTTTCCAATAGAATGGTGGACAAGTTGGGTTTAGTGGTAAACCAGAGTCCATGCAAAATCAAGGCGGTAAACTCAGGTGCTACTCCGGTTCAAGGTGTGGCCACAACGACCCTCAAAGTTGGCGCTTGGGAGGGACAGATAAATCTTACCGTCGCAGCCTTGGACGATTTTGAGTTAATCTTGGGGATAGATTTCTTTGTTCAAGCCAAGGCAACAATCATGCCTCATTTGTCGGGTATGTTGGTAAATGAGGAACGAAATCCTTGTTTTATTCACGCGAACTTCTCTGGACAGGTCGAGAGTAAGTTAGAGATGCAGTCGGCAAAGCAATTCAAAAATGGGGTGAAGAAGGGCGAGATTACTTACGTTGCAGCCCTCGTGGAGATCAAACCGGACCAGGTCGTGGAGGTGCCTGATGATGTTGCAACAGTGTTGGGGCAGTTCTCAGATGTGATGCCCTCAGAACTGCCAAAGGAATTACCACCGAGGAGAGCGGTGGACCACAAGATCGAGCTGGAGCCAGGTGCTAGGCCGCCAGCCCAAGCCCCTTATCGGATGGCCCCATCAGAGTTGGTTGAGTTGAGGAGTCAACTTAACGAGTTGCTAAATGCCGGTTTCATACAACCATCAAAAGCCCCTTATGGTGCCCCGGTGCTGTTTCAGAGGAAGCAGGATGGCTCATTGCGGATGTGCATAGACTATCGGGCTCTCAATAAGGTGACTATCAAGAATAAGTACCCAGTCCCCAATGCAGCGGATTTGTTCGATCGGTTGGCGGGTGCGTCATACTTCACAAAGCTGGACCTACGATCAGGCTATTGGCAGGTGCGGATAGCCGAGGGGGATGAGTCCAAGACGGCTTGTGTGATGAGGTATGGTTCATTTGAGTTTTTCGTGATGCCTTTTGGCTTAACCAATGCCCCTGCCACGTTTTGCAACTTAATGAACGAGGTACTCTATGAATTTCTTGATCGGTTCGTGGTTGTTTATCTGGATGATATTGTTATTTACTCGAGATCCTTGGTGGATCATGTTAATCACTTGCGGCAAGTATTCTCACGACTTAGGGAATACAAGCTATTTGTGAAGAAAGAAAAATGTGAGTTTTGCAGGCAAGAAATTAAATTCTTGGGCCATTGGATTTCCAAAGGCGATATTCGGATGGACGAGGACAAGGTGAAGGCAATCATTGAATGGCCTGCGCCAACGAAGGTGCCAGACTTGCGTTCTTTTCTTGGCTTGGCAAACTACTATCGACGGTTCATCAAAGGGTATTCAAAGAAGGCGAGCCCTTTGACAGATTTGCTGAGAAAAGAGCAAAAGTGGGCATGGACAGACGCATGCCAAGAAGCCTTTGAGAAGCTGAAGGCAGCAGTTGCCTCGGAACCAGTCTTGAGATTGCCGGATTTTGGGCTTCCATTTGAAGTGCACACGGATGCCTCAGATCGAGCTCTCGGTGGAGTGCTCGTGCAGGATGGCCACCCCGTGGCCTATGAAAGCAGGAAGCTTAAGGATGCTGAGCAGCGGTACTCAGCCCATGAGAAGGAAATGACGGCAGTAGTGCACTGCCTTGACACTTGGAGGCATTACTTGCTGGGAACAAAGTTCAAAGTATTGACGGACAATGTGGCGAACACTTATTTCAAGACCCAGAAGAAATTGACCCCAAAACAGGCCCGATGGCAGGAATTCCTGGCGGAATTCGACTTTGTGTGGGAACACAAACCAGGCAAGCAAAACCAAGTCGCTGACGCCTTGAGTCGCAAGGAGGTGCAGGACTATGTGGCTGCATTGACGGCAGTGCAGTCAACCTTTCTTGACCGAGTAAAACAGCAAGCTGAGGTGGATCAGGCCTATGTTCATCTCAAGAAGGAAGTGCGAGAAGGAGTAGCGAGACGTTATTGGGAAGATGACGAACTCCTTTATGCCAAAGGTAATCGATTATTTATTCCTAACTCGGGTGGCCTGAGACAGGAACTTTTGCGGGAGACGCATGACCCTCAATGGGCGGAACATCTGGGGAGAGAACGGATGATGGCGCTCATAACCCGCAGCTATTATTGGCCCAACCTGGAGAAGGATGTTGAGCTATATGTGAAGACTTGTTTGGTGTGCCAACAAGACAAGACGGAAAGAAGGAAGGCAGCCGGACTATTACAACCACTCCCGGTGCCAGAAAAACCATGGAAATCGGTGTCTATGGATTTCATTTCGGGGTTCCCTTCAATCCAAGGTATGCGGTCAGTGTTGGTCGTTGTAGATCGGTTTTCGAAGTATGCAGTGTTCATTGCAGCCCCACATGAGTGCTCAGCTATGTTGACGGCAGAGCTCTTTTTCAAAAATGTGGTAAAATACTTCGGTGTGCCTGAAGACATAGTCAGTGATCGTGATTCAAGGTTCACTGGTAAGTTTTGGACGGCTCTCTTTAACTTGATAGGTTCTGAGTTAAAGTTTTCTACGGCTAACCATCCACAGACCGATGGACAAACGGAGCGTATTAATGCTCTATTGGAAGAATTTTTAAGGCATTATGTCTCGGCGAGTCAAAAGAATTGGCTGGATTTACTTGATGTGGCCCAATTCTCGTACAACTTACATCGGAGTTCTGCAACCGGGATGAGTCCAGCAGAGCTTGCACTCGGACATCAGCCCCTGACCCCACTGGAAGTGGCACGTTCCAAAGGGCGAGTTAGCTGTCCAGCAGCCTATCGCTTTGCGGAAGGGAAGCAGGAGTTAATACTACAGGCCCGAGACAGTTTGATGAAAGCAGCTAGGCGCATGAAGAAGTATGCTGATCATCATAGGCGCCAAGTCGAGTTCAATGTTGGTGACATGGTGTTGCTGAAATTGACCCCGCAGATTTGGAAGAAGATAAGCAGCAAGACAGTGCATCGTGGGCTTCTTCCAAGGTACGATGGTCCCTTTGAAATTGTTAAGAAAGTTGGGAATGTTGCTTATAGGCTAAAGCTACCACCTCGGCTAAAGGTGCACCCAACGTTCCACGTGAGTTTTCTGAAGCCTTACAAGGAGGACTTGTTGAACAAGAGGCAGCAGGCGAAGAGGGCTCCGCCTACCATCAGAAAACAATTTGACAAAACAGTGGAAAAGATCCTTGACCATCGAACAATGGGCATGAGCAAGAAGAATTGACGGACTGATTTTCTTGTGAAATGGAAGGGTGAAGAGGAGAATAGTGCTACTTGGGAGCGGGACGTTACCTTGTGGCAATTTGAGAAAGAGGTGCAGGAATACCTCGAGACTATACCGACGAGGGCGTCGGCTTCATCCGGTGGGGGTGGTTTGTTAGACCCCCTAACTTCGAATTAAGTCAGTGGTGACAAATCTTGGATGTGGGTGGCCCATGTCCAAGGCAAGGGGGCATGTGATAATCCCTTTGCATGGTTCGGACAAAGGATCAGCATGCAGGCACAAGGTGGCCTTGGCCATGCATGTGGGTCAGGCAAGAAATGTGCACGCAGGTGCCAGGCGCGAGCATTTGGACAGGCGCGCGGGGATCTCGGACTGGCAGTGTGACGTGCGCGCGGGTGTGCGGACAGGAGCGCGAGGACCTCGGACTGGCAGTGTGACGTGCGCGCGGGCGTGCGGACTGGCATGCGAGAAACTCGGTTCAGACAAGGCCCTGCGGGAAAAGGAAACGTGTGCGAGTGGTGCGCACAAAGTCCGCGAAGCAGGTGGCCCCAACGGCTAGCACTAGAACGTGGGCATAACGGCTGGATTTCCGAAGGCACGTGGGCGCAAGTTGTGGGCGATCGTGGCCAGCCAACGGCTAGATCATGCCTGCGCCCCACGTGGCCCATGTTCGCGCATTAGCAGGCGAGTGGGCGTTAGTTGGCTACACGTGGCGTACAGAGGGCCAAGTCTCCGTCCGAAAATTGTGGAAGTCGCTGGAATGTGGCTGCAAGCGTGCATAGTGCCTCGAAGTGATCCCTAGTGGCTGGGGGTGTCAGCCACACGTTGTAAACTTTGTCTATAAATAGCAAAGCCCCGAGACACCAACTCACAAGTGACAAAGTGAGTGTTGTGGTGATCCGTGTGAGGCAAAACTTGTATTCCTTTTGTGAGTTAATAAAAGGTTGGAAAGTGGTTTCCGTAAGTTGGTTTTGTGTGTTTGATTATCGGATCATCGTGGGTAAACACTTGGGTAGGCTGACTAGGTCGGGTGACTTAGTGCCGCACAGTGGCAGACTTTCGGTGAAAATTTGGCCCCTGTGACACCAACCATTGGGAGGCCTTAACGACGCCGTTGAGGGAAGGGCTTGGGGTGGGCCGTGGTGGTAGGATGAATTAGGTGCTTGACAAACATATTTAAAACCAACGTTTTGGCTACTAAATAGCGTAAAACTTTTATATGTTACAGTAAAAATAAAAAATTATTATAGTATAAATCTCTTACATATTACAGTGTTTTAAACTAAAAGGTTAGTTCTAACCATGTTTGTCAAAAACATTTTATAAATCTCTTACATATTACAGTATTTTGAACTAAAAAGTTGGTTCTAACCATGTTTGTCAAAAACACTTTATGAGTTTTACTCTTTTTTTTCGAAGTTTTAAATTAATTCTAGGGGTTTTCTTTTTAAATAGTTTCTCTTTTCATGATAGTTTGAGTATTTTAAGGTCAAAATTAAAGTTTAACTAGAAAAAGTATGAATTTGTATATCAAACATAATCTAATAGTATATATTTAAAAATGATAAAAATTGAAAGTATACTAACTAAATAGTCATAAAATACAATATATAAAAAGATAAATAAGCCTTGATGGTTTTATGGTCACAATGGAAGAGCAATGCGCCCAACACCATTACAAGTTTTTCTATTATCATTAGTGAATACAAGTATATACCTTTCATCGACTGCTTCTAAGTATTTTCTTCTTACGATTCTTGTTTTTTTTTTTTTTTTTTTTAACAATTTTCTTATATAAAGTATTTGTTGGGAAAAAAAAAGCGCAAAAAGTATGACAAGAGCACAAACATGATTTGAAAAATAAAAAAGAGGGGAAAAATAGTAAGTTTGGTTAGTTGGTGGGTAAAAAAATAAAAAACAATATTACAATTTAGGTGTAGGAATTTTTTTTGAAATTATAAGAGCAGTGCAATAAGTAATAATCAAAATTTGAAATTTAAGCAATGGATGATTCAAAAAAGAGTATGAGATTTTTATTTTTTACCACCAAAAGATATGTATTATACCAGTGGGAGATTTGAGCTCTAATATCATTATTGCAACATTATAGACAAAGATTTGAATTTACCGTTAAACTATTTACAACTAACTATTCTTTTCTTTATATTCTGTTATATATAATCCTTATATTCTGTGAAATATTATATATAGTTCAATCCAATTTGATCCTATCTAATGTGAAGTAATATAATCTTATCCAATCTTGTGATTAAATTAAGCCATGCAAGAAGTTGGTCCTAGTTAGATAAAAGTTTGTTAAGAATCACAACTACAATTAATTTATTAGACAACAATTATTAGACAACGCTTTAAACTATCATCATAAGTAAAGTGGCATGAAGAACTCTGTATTTTGTATTTTTGTGCCGCATTTTAGAAGATAATTTTAGAGAAAACGTCATATAACATATATTATTTAACGATGGTTTTCAAAAAAAACTGTTGTCTTATATGTTGTTATAATCGCAGGCTTCAAAAAATGAAACCTCAAAGACACAAAACAGTACTTCCCTACCTCTCGCCTCTCTCTCTATTGTTCTAGTTCCCCTCTCTCTCTTTCACCGCCTTTGTCATCATCTCTTCTAGCCGTCATCATCGCCTCCTTAGCTATCATCTCCGCTATGTCCTGACTTTGTTTTGACCTTGCCTCCGTCGCGTTTAGATTTTGCCGTTGTCGGGTTTGTTGCATCCTTGAGTATGCCGCCACTTCATCACCCTTGTCGCCTCCTTGAGTCCGCCCTTACTTTGTCGCCTACTTAAGTCCTTCTTCATCGGGTAAATTTTCCTCTTCCTATTAGTTTTGGTTATTAATTAGTGTTGTTAGTTTTTGTTATTTAGGGTTCTTAAGAGTTATTAGTTTAGGCTAGCTTTAGTTTTAATTAGTTTTAGTTTTTAGTTTTGAATTATTTTAATTACTTTTTTAGTTATTAGTTTTACTAGTTTAAGTTTTTAAGGTTTTTTTTTCCTTAAGTTTTTAGTCATTATGTGTTTATAATATTAATTCAATATTAGTGTATGTGATTTCAATGAATGTTAACGGCATGTAAGCATGTTAGATGGAGCATATTGCTATTAATTTAAAAATCTTACAATGTTTTGCTTACTTTTAATTATTTATTTGATGATTTTGTTGATCATAATTACTATTTTGTGATTGATTAGATTATATATTTTTTTATTGGCTGTTGATAGAAATGTTGAAAAAGAATTCAATATGTTGAACAACAAATTCATTGCTATGGATAAGGAAATGAATGAAAAACAAGATGATAACTCCGAAAAAGCGAGCCCTTTAATCCCAATATGGATGGAAAGAAACAAGCAACCTTGATGAAACGTGAGTCAAAGTTAAGGTCAAAAGGTCAAAAAATACAAGCTGAATTCGACGAAAAGAATAAAAGTATTAAAAAAGAGGCAGATAAGCTCCAAAGTTAAATCTGAGTTTTAGTTCGAGAGGACATTCCCATAACAATAAAGGATTAAAGAAAGAAGACCAATTGAGACAATGTGAAACGTGTTTGACAAGATATTATTGCATCCTTCACCGTTCTCGTGAGAAAGTTGTAGCATCCAAGAATTTTAAATGAGATTAATTATGTTAAATATAATTATTTAATGTGTCAATTGATTTAACTTTCATTAGTATTTATTTAAGTTGCATTACGTCATTTTTAGTTTTAAAACCATTTAAACATTTAAAATATTAATTTTTAAGACAGTTTATCACTAATTATAGTTGTGTCACTATCATTCTCACTTATTTACAAAAATGCCTTTATTGGCTTTCCCCTGCTAATTCACGCTAACCCCCCAAAAAAAATCACTTGTGACTCGTATCTGATTTCATTCCCTCAATCTCTCTTCCTCATTCACGATTTTCTCAACCCTTCATACCAAATATCATATTTCTAATTCTCTATCTCTTATGCAATCTAAGAAAAAGGATTATTACTCTTGACCTTCACTGGAAACAATCTCAAAGAAAACAACACTCACATGGTCATTACAAAAGTTTGATATTGAGGTACATTCTCTTTAGATTCAGCTCCGAAGCTATGAAATGTTTATTTCAGTGTGAATCTATTTGGGTTTCTTTTCTTATTTTTGAATTTAAACTTTCGTCAAAAAATCAAGCACACATGTTCCATTTCAAGAAGTTTTGTGTGTGTTCGTGGTATCGGTTTTGTATTCTAATTTGTGATCTTGGATTGCATTTTGGTGTTTATAATTTGGGAGAAATCATTTACTACTGTTTTAGTATGTTTAATATTAGTGTTTAAAATCATTTTTTAGCATTAAAAGTTGGTTTGGAGTGAAACATTCGATTTTGGGTCAAAACTAGGTCCCGAAGGAGGCGATCTGGGAAGGCCAGGTCTAGAAAGGATCAATCAACAGGTCCTATACAACCGATCAACTGGTGGTAGATAGCCACCATGTCGTCACCTCCCTCTGAGCCCATCGAGCCTTCTAATTTGTGTCGTTTTGCTTTTTTGTTATTTTATGACCTAAAAATTCCCCTAAGACCCTACCATATGTTTTAAAACCCTGGAAAAATCTCTTTTATATTCAATAATTATTTTGCATAATAAAACATATTAACAATGAAATTAATATGATGATATTTAATTGAGCATTATCTCTAACTTTAAATGCGCTTTATAGTTTTTAACGAAATGGAGCATGCATTAGATTACGGTTTGGAGTTAATATTATAGGTATTCTATTACCAAGGTAGGATATTTTCTATTCTTTATTTGGTAGCGTGTATTAGATTCTGGGTGAGATTGTCCCAAGCTCTATTATGTTTTTAGACAGTTTTCAAACACTGTTGGGTATGAGACTCATCAAGCTTAGATTGCCTCGTGGGATTTTCCCTAGGTGTTTAAATTTTTATTTTTGGAGCCTTTTTCAAAGATTAAGTCGTGGAGACGACGGCTCAGTGTTGAGAAACTTCTAGGGTGTTTGAAAGGGTGGTGGGAACCACTTTTATTGTAGCATGTGAGAGTTTTATACTGTAGCATATTTTTTTTATTATTACTGTAACATGTGAGAGCTTTACACTGTTTATAACTGAGATTGTAATAAAAATTGCACCCATTCATTGTCCTCTAGTCTCTATGTACCTCCTTAACCCTGAGCTCATCAGATTGTATTGATAGAACTACTCTTAATTAAAGGTCATACCTCGGGATCATTTGCATTTATATGATTTAATTGATTAAAACCGATTTTCCTTTAAAATAAAAAAAAAAAAAAAAGAAAAGAAAAAATCGGTTTCACGTACTTCAAAGAAAAGTACCTTTGAATATTCTACGATCAAAACTTGAGATATTCTTTACGCTCTTTTTTGAGAAAGCTTCAACGTAATAGATGACGGTTTTCATTTGTGTGATTGTCATCTGCATGGCACAAGAATACAGAAGATAGTTCTTGAACCAACAAGTATTGCTTTAGACTACAGTTCAAAAGTGTTGTGATCCTTTTGTATACTAGTTGAAACAAACGGTCCACACATGCGTATGTATAAAGTATGTGAATTTTTTTTAATACGAAGCTATTTAAAGTTTGTTATTTATTATTTTATTTAAAGTTTAGTTTAGTAAAATAAAAACATTTAAGAGGAAAAGAGTAACTAGTAGGACAATTTAGACAAAAAAATTTATTATAGTACATAAAAAAAAAATATACTTGGGAGAATTATGGAATATATATATATATATATATATATATGTATATAGATAGAACCACATTTGAGAATAAATTGTCTTAAAGGGACAGAGAAAAAAATCTATCAGGGCAATTGCCAAAATTAAATAAATAAATAAATAACTACAATGAAAGTCTTCAGGCAGTCGTACAGTTGAGAGAAGATATTTTGGTGAGACTAGATTGGAAGAAAAAGCTTAACAAAACACATTTAAATGAACAGGTTTAAAAGTAAAAAAGAAAAAGATAGAAATGCATTTTTAAATTAAAAAATATGTTTTTATTAAATATGTATGCGAGTGTGCGCGCAAGTACGTGTGCATGCGTTTGCGCGGAAAACGTTGAGTAAGGACAACTATGAGAAATTATTTCATCATTTGGTAAATTCAGGAGGCAAATAGTAGTTGACAGTAGAAAAGGGGGGAAAAACTGTATATATAGCTTGAGAGATATTTGAGATTAATTACTTTAACGAGGAAAAGAGGAAAAAACATTTATGAGTATTACTTTTGAAAGATAATAGCTTAAAGCATCAAAGGAAAACTTGAAAACAATAAAAGATAAATTGGCTATTTCTATTTATTTAATAGGAAGAATTTGAAAAAAGGGCCACCCAAAAAAATTAATTAGAGAAATGATCTCTTTTTTTTGGCACAAAAATCAAGCTTTTTGGACAGAAAAACTGTTTCAAAATATTTTTTTTCCATAAAGATAAAAAAACATACTGAGCAAAGAAAGAAACCTCAACAGGATGAAAAAAATAAAAATTGAAGTAGTTTTCCTATCTAGAAGGCTTAATTTTTTATGCAAAAAAAACAGAGGTCATTTGTCCCCAAAATTTTTTTTTGTTAAGGTCATATATCAAAAGCCCCCTATTTATATGATAATATATCTGAGACTATTTCAGTAGAGACAGAGTAAAAAAAGACAAAACACAAAATGAAGCAACCAATGTACAAAACTCTCTAGTATACATATACAATAAAATTAGTCGTTTTTAAAATACAAACATTTTTAAAAAGTAGAATGACCAAAATGTATGTTTCAAAATATTTATTTTCAGTAGAATATAATATATGTATAGTTAAGTGTAATATATTGATGAAGGACCAAAATATGTAAATATAGTTGAAGGGGGGACTAAAAAACTAGGGGGAAAAAGGCAAGGAGAAAAAAATGATTGAAAAGCATATTGTTTTTACATATATGTTAAAGATAATT
Source organism: Artocarpus heterophyllus (assembly GCA_025403435.1). Taxonomy (NCBI): domain Eukaryota; kingdom Viridiplantae; phylum Streptophyta; class Magnoliopsida; order Rosales; family Moraceae; genus Artocarpus; species Artocarpus heterophyllus. The sequence goes on along the minus strand of CM046345.1, from coordinate 14,136,950 downwards.
TACCAAAATTAGAAAAAATAAATAAATAAATTACTAGATCATTCTAATTTTTAGTAGAGTGTTTGTGAATTGATTTTCTAATTTTTAGTAAAGTAAAAGTATATTATAATGTAAAATTCTCAAATATTACAGTGTTTAGCTTTCAACTCAGCTTTTAAATTAGTATCTCAGTCTTTCCTCACTTTATTTAATTTGGAGCACCTCTTCAAGTTAAAGAATATGACTTTCGAATTCCATAGCATTTGGTCCAAATTAGTTAGGGGACATAAATATAATTAGCATTGGCTGTAGCCTGTATTTACAATACAAGAGTATCACAAAGTTGACCAAACAAATTCTAACTTTTACCTATTTCTTAAGGATTTTTTTTTTTTCCTACAGAACTACGTAATTAATATGATTAATAAATTGTTAATTTTGTATGATTAGAAAAAACAGTGGAAATCATCTCTGACATGTTTTTGAAAACAGAGTAGCCAAATACAAATATTTTGAAATTATAATAACTTTACACTAGATAGCCCAACAGTTTTCTTTGCTCAGGGGACATCTCCGTAGTTAAATAACAAACTACATTCTAATGGAGAAATTATTGGCCAAACAGGACGACTCTTTTGAAACATCACTGAGCAGGCAAGAAAACAAAACAAAACAAAGAAACAATAATAATAATAAAACGAATCATTTTCAAACTTAAACACATTCCAAAACGATTACGGACCAAACATAGTTTTACATACTAGCAGTATTGGTAACATATAAGTGTTGGGCCAGCCTAGGCCGAGGGTGAACCATCAATGGTGCGGCACGTTGCAGTGTCAGGCCATAGGCTTCATCCATGTTGAGTTTCTCTGGTTCCAGCCCGTTAGGCAGGTCAAAATTGAAAGCGTGGACAAGACTTGCAGTGAGTAGCTGGACCATGCGCAGGCCCAAGCTCATGCCAGCACAAATCCTACGCCCTGCCCCAAATGGTATCACTTCAAAGTTATTCCCTCTAATGTCCACTTCAGCCTTTTCGCCGCCAGGTAAGAATCTTTCAGGCTTGAACTCTAATGGATCATTCCACTCGGCAGGGTCACGTGCTATGGCCCACACATTGACAAGAAGAGTGCTCCCCTTGGGGATGTGGTAACCGTTAATTTCACAACCCTCGCTCGCCATCCGCGGCACGGACATCGGGGTGGAGGGATGGAGCCGGAAGGTCTCCTTCACCACAGCCTGGAGATAGGTCAATTGAGCCAGGTCCAGTTCACCCACAAGCCTATCTCGACCCACGGTGCGGTCAAGTTCTTCTCGGACTCGGGCCAAAACTTTGGGGTGTCGAATGAGTTCCGCAATGGCCCATTCCACTGTACTTGATGTCGTGTCGGTTCCAGCCGTGAACATGTTCTGCCATCATCACATGCAAAGATTAAAAATTTTTAGTATTTATGTACTTGTTCACCAACAAAAATTAACTACTTTTGCCTGTTCCCTCCATTAAAAATTAGGGAACCATTATAGTAGGAACAATCATTTAGTGCATCACATTTTCAATCATAAGTTAAATCATTCAAAAATTAATCTAATAGTTAAAATAATAATTCCTGCCAAAAAAGAACAAAAACAGCTCTTATGCCAAAAATTCTCTAAGAATTAACTTCTTAGACCAATATTTTAGTAATATTTAAATTGCCTCTTTTCCAAGCAATGGAAATTTCGAGTGAAAAACACCATTTAATGTTACCAAAATTTCCAAGCATCTTTAGGAGATGTCAAAGCTAGAAGTGCGGATTCTTTTAAAAAAAATAAACAGATGTGAGACTGATGTTACGGTAGAAGGAGAGGGACAGGTCCCTTTGCGTTGACCTGATACTCTCCTTGGGCAAGAACATATAATAATTGAAAGTGTAACTTCAATAAGGTGAATAATACCCTCAATAATTCTCTAGAACTTGCCCTTTGACAATTTCTGAATCGCAAAACTAATTACAAAGTACAATCTTTGAGGTAAAATAACCTAAAATCAAATTAGACGGATCAAAAGTGAAATATATGTGAAGATCAACTACTTTGAAAGAAAAGTAGGGGGAAAAAAAAGCAAGCTATGAAGAATAATTAAAATTACACCAACTCGATGTGATATTTCATCTTTGAATTACGTGGTCTTTGTATCAAAACTAAAGTTTGACCGTTAGGTTAGACAAGTGTTGCTTTCCATAGATCCAAAAAAAAAAAGTTTCATCATGATTTCATTCAATAGTTCTTTCCTGTTAGTTTTTTTTAGGAAAAAAAAATGAGTGATAACCCTATAGGTTACAGTATCATTCTCTCAAAAGAGATGGGTCTCAACTGTAGAATTTAAGTGCACGCTCTAATAAATAGTATTACCCTTTTTTTTAATTTCTTATACAGAACCTTTCTATATAAATAGATAAATAAATAGTGTGTAATAGAAAGAGAGAATACATACCAAAAGAAGTGCTTTAATTTCAGTCCCAGTGAGCTTGCCACCCTCATCACCATCGACATCTTCCTTCACCGATATCAACGTGCTAAGCAAGTCAGTGTGACGCCCCTTGCCAACAGCAGCCTTATGTTCCTCAAGAATGTTGCTCAAGAACGCATCAAACCTCTTGTGAAGCTTCTTCATTCTTGCCACCACCCCTTGCAAGTCTAGCCACTGTAGCGCCGGCACAAAATCTCCTATGTTGAACACTCCGGCTAGAACCATCACCTCGACTACCATCGACTTGAATTCGTCCGCTCTTGGATCACTTTTGCCGCTACCGTCGCCAAAAACCCTGTGCCCTAGCATCACACGTCCTAGGGAGTTCACTGCGCACACATTTAGCAGTTGACCCAAGTTTACACTGGTTGAGCCCGTGTTTGCTAGGGCTCCTATTAGCACACCTACTTCCTCCTGCATGTTCACAAATTCCCAATTAATTTCTCATCAAGTAATATTAATTCGACCATTAAGTTGTTATTTCCACGATTTGAATTCTGAGTAATTAATTTTGTTAAATTAGGAAAAAAAATCCATGGTTAAGGCATGGTGTAATATTCTTTTGGTAAAACTTTTTGTGACCATTCAACTTAAAATATCAACATACGACACAAATTATTTTTACTAATAAATCCTGCTTTTAAAATTTAAGCGACTGTCTAATAAAGTTTGCTATACAAGCGAGGTCAAACAATGGGGAATTCTTAAGGAAAAAATTTTACTTTTTTTACTTGGTGGTATAAACTGTAGTTTTAATTGGTAGAGTTTACTTTTTAAAGATTAGATTATAACATTTTAACGTTAACATTTATATATCAAATCATTAATTAAAAAGAGTAGTTCTATTGTTACAAATGTAAACATTGTAAAACTCTCACATGTTAGAATAAAAAGCTACAATATAAAGCTCTCACATACTATAATAAAGAACTACAGTGTAAAGCTTTCATATGCTACAATTCTCAAAATAAAACCGTTGTTTTCAACTATTTTTTCAAATGGCCCATTAATATAACAAGTACAATTACAGTTTTTACCAATAAAGAAAAATGATGGTAATGTTTTTAAAATAAACAAAAATACTTATTTTGAAAAATAAAATTTTTTTAAGAATCCTACCAAATGTTTTTAAAATTTTTATATAAAAAAACGTGTGACAACATTTTAAAAACTTACAAGGCAACACTAATTGGGTCTATAGTTTCCATCATAGAATAGAAGTTCCCCAGACAATACATACGGCCGTAGAATCTGCTAATGATTTTATGGCTGCGGTTCAGCCAGCTGGTCAAAGGTAATCTTTTCTGTCTCCAGGAGATTTATCCATTTTGTATTTTTTTTTTCTTTTGCTTGATTTGAATCGTGATATTTCAACGTCACGGAAGGCAATGACCGAAATAGTCTCCATGGGTTTTGTTTATTTATTTTTTTTATAAGAGATTTAGTCGATGGGTTTTAGGAATAGAACGGGGTAATTTTCTTTTCAAAATCCTATTTTAGTAATCAGAAAAATACTATTCTATAGGCCGTTTATGGCACATGTAAAAATAACAAAATAAATAAAATTAAAAAATTCTATAAACACGTGTACAATATTTTTCCTCCAAACCGAGTAATTAAATAACAAAATAAAAAGTTTTTCGCGGATGAGAGATACATCTCCAAACTCAAATATTTAACCTTTTTTTTTTGCAAGGATATTCCTATTTTTGGATTAAATTTTATTAAAATCACATCAAAAGTATGTAAAACATATTATATAGATCTTAAGGTTTAAACGAACATCCTACTAAAATACCGAAGCAACCAAATCAAAAGTAAAATGATAAAAGATAAAAAATAAAAAAAAAAACCGCATATATAGCATTTTATTTTCTCTTGAAGCAATATTATCTACAACATTAAAGTCGTGTATGGAAAGGTGATTAAAACCGTTAGTTAGAACTGTTTTTATTGTAGTATGTAAAAACTTTACACTGTAGTATCTAAGAGCTTCACACTGTTTATAAGTGAAAAAATGATATGGACCACTTTCTCCAAACACCCTATGATATAGTCCCTAAACTTCCAAAATTACGATATCATTACACCAATCAATCTCCTAACTTACTTTCTATTAACTTGGGTTATAAAACTGATGACGAATGGTTAATTACTTGATTTATTTAAAAGAAAGGCTAGTAAGTAACGTATCTAACAACGGTTCCTACTTTTTTTTTTTCCTTCATCTTTTTTTCTCCGCCATATCAACAGCTATTTGCTACGAAAATAACATTTTCTTCCAATAATGTCCTCGAGCTTACTAGAGGCAACAAAATTATTGGCATTAAAAATGTCCATATTTAAAGAACGATAAGATCGCGATCGTATCTTGTGTTGCTCTCCTTTTAAAACTATTATACTCAAAATATTTCATCAACATAAAGGGAAACATATATAAGATTAACAAATATGACTGCTCAAGAAAAGTCATGTTTTTTGGCAAGATTATTTGGGAGAAAAAGTACTGGTTTAAACTATTATTTGTTCGTTAAAAGCTTTATATTTTTTTTTACTTTATATTGTAACTTTTTTTGTTTTATATTATAAACGGTTTGAACCGGAGTCTTCTGCGAAATGCAGGGTTAGTAAGACATGTTTTCGTACTCCACCAATCGAGTGGAGCAACTTTTATATTTTAAAACCTGATTATTTGTATTTATTTGGTAATACGTAGAGCTTACTATTTTTATAAGCGGCAAGATTTAAACTTAATTGGATGAAAAGAATTTTTTCAACCAACTAACAAACGAAGCAAGGAAAAAAAAAAAACAATTTATTACCTGTCGAACGTGCCGGAAATCCTCCAAGGCCTTGCCGGAGAAGAGGTGTACGGACGTGATCTTCCGTAGCAGACGCCACCTTGAGCCGTACGGCCTGAAAACCAAGTCCTGGTAGTCGTACGCAATGTGCTTGGCGCCGGAGTTCGGCGGCCGGTTCGCGAAGTTGGCATCGTGAGTCTTAAGGAACTGGGCCGCCACCGAGGCCGATGCCGCCACAACCACGTCCACCAGGCCCAAACGGAGGTGCATGAGGGGGCCGTGCTTCCTTGCCAGGGCGGCAATGGTTTGGTGCGGCGCCGGGCCCAGGTGGGGCAGGTTCCCAATTATGGGCCATGGTTGGGGGCCTGGCGGCAATGGCGGCAGCGATCGCCTTCCTCGCAGCTTTTCAAACAGACGGTACACTAGCACCGCCAAGAGTAGTGAGAGGAGAATAATGGTGATAGAGGGCATGGTTAACTGTTTTTTTTTTTTAATGGTCTTTGTCTATTTTTTGCTGTTTATGAGAACGAGTTTTTGGAACCTTATATAGAATCAAAATTATTAATTTTCTCTTCTTTTTCTTTTTTTAATTTTAAAGGAAAAATAATTATACAATAATGAATTAGAAGGTTGAAACGTGTAAATTAGTTGGGTATGCATGTGTAAGAAAAAGTGAGTGGTAGGTTGGGTTGAATGGTTGCAGGGGCACGTTATGGTTGAAAGTCTGATGAAATGGATCTACTTGGAAAAATACTTAATTAAAATAGGACAAATTTGCAAAATATTAAATTTTGTCACTGTTTTCTTTGTGACCTTTTTGGGTCTATCCTTGTGTAATAATCTCCTTCCATGTAGGTGCTTATCCTTTAGTTCCCACCAAGGTTGAAAGAGATATGGTATTTAACCTCATGTGGTTGACTCTGGACACATTCGTAAACTAGTTATAACTAAAAATTTTAGTTTAAAAAATATGCGTAGCATATGAAAGTTTTATACTGTAATATTTTTTTTTATTATATCTATTGAAAGCTTTACATTGTAGTTGGTTAGAATATTCAATTAATTGGTTCTAATCGACTTAACAAACACATGATCCGCTATTGATACCGAGAACACGTTAGTCCTATCAGATAAGACCCACGTTTTACGAGAGAGTAGGTTAAAAGGGTTAAATAGGATTTGCTCATGTTGTAATAATATGCTTGTTTTACTTTTCTACCTTTGATGAGAAATGTAAAACTACAAGTGATAGGGGACGGTATATACTTGTAAACATCAGGCTGAGTTCAGCTAGTCGTTGTAATGCCAAAATATAACTATTTGAGATTTCATGGTGTACCAGTCAAGAAAATGAGGAAGAATAAAAATATTATTGAAATTAGATCTATCGTTGACATTAATGTCAATCTAAAGAGATCAATATTTAGCATTAATTTAGATAAAAGCGTGATGCTATCTTAATTAATTGTGTGCACGAAATTTCAAGGCCTAGTGGCAATCACTAATAATGGTTTTGTTCAACACTTCATTTTATTTGTACAAATGGTTTCTTTTGAAAACTTCTACTATGAGTAAATCACAAATATGAGTGTCTTTATGACAAAAGGACGTAAGAACGGTAGCTGAAAATAATTATCTTCAAGTTAGCGGATACCTAACTTACTTAAATGACACGAGTTTTACACGCGAAAAGACAAAGAAAAAAATCTTATCTAAACATAGGATTATTTTTATATATATTTGTCCCTTGAACTATATTACTTTTATCATTTTACCTCCTAATTTTTAAAATGTATCACTTAATCGCCTCAAACTTTATTTTGTTAACAAGTTTCCCCTTTTCATCTAATTGTCTTAGTTTTTGGATGGCTTATTGTGAAATATTTTTATATTTCCCCCCAAAACTATATCACTTATGTTATCTGTCTCCCCAACTTTCAGAATGTATGACTTTGTCTTCTACTTTTTTTTTTGTTGACAAATAACCTCATTCTGTTCAATTTTGTTCGGCTTTACAAGTCAATGTCTTTTTCTTCTAACTTTTGGGGGAAAAAAACCAAACCGAAAAAAAAAGAGTAGAGGGAAAAATAGACTAAGAAAAAAAGAGTTCAAGAAAAAAGTATTATTTTTTACAATAGGCAATTCCACCTGCATGAAAGAGCTTAAGGAGGGAAAAAATCCCAAAAAAATTCTTTAAAAGAAAAGAGCTCTTGAAGCTTTTTTAAAACAAAGAACACATTATTTTATTTCTTGTAAAGAACTCCCTCTTAAATTTTCTTTATATTTGTATTTGAATGGCATGTTATAAAAAATATTCATGTATAAGTTGTAGATATATGGATTGTTTTTACATGGAGGTCTTATGAATTTGCAAGAAAAACAAAACAATTAATTAGCCGAACAAAATTGAATAGAAAAAGGTTATTTGTTAACATAAAAAAGGGAACATAGTAACACATTTTGAAAGTCGGGGGAGGGGGTGGTAAAATGACGTAGTTTAGGAGGAAATATAAAAATATTTTGTAAAAAACTATTCAAAAACTTACAGGGTTGGATGAAAGAGAGATACTTGCTAACAGAACAAAATTTGAGAAAACTAAGTGATATGTTTTAAAAGTCAGGGGTAAAATTACATAAGTGACATAGTTCGTGGGCAAATGTGAAAATAATCCTTAAACATATTATCTATTAGTTAAACATAGGCTTTTTAGTAGCTCAGAATAATATTAGTTTAACAACATGAATAATCTTTAATTACAACCTATTAATTGTGATCTAACTTGCTATTAGAATTACGTGCATGTGCACCCTGCAATCTCGAACTTCTTAATGCATTAACGGCTATGAGGTTAGGTTTTTTTTTTTTTTTTAACTTAGAGATAAAAGATTCAAACTTTTTATTTTTTAGTTGACTTGGGTGTGAATTTATCATTAGACTATGCCTGTAACCAGGCCATGAGATTAGGTTTGCATTCTTCTTTTTGCTTGAAAAGGATCTAACACTACCTCAAGAAAATATCTAAATTATATTTATAATATATATATAATATTGTATTTAACTGAAAATGCCGGGTAAAAAAAAAGGAATAGAAAGTTTACTCTTTCTCAAACAAGATGTTAACTTTAATTAACCTTAATCCTTTTAATTAACCTTAATCCTAATAACTTTTAATGACTAATGGTATCTTTTAAGTTGGATAAATGAGTATTAAGTAGGATACTAGGAAAAAGCTACTCTGCTAAAAATTCTCTGATAATCCCAATCCCTGCCTCAAGTTAGGTAAATATGTGGGGCAAAAAGAAGACCGAATTGTGATTCAAACTCGTAACACAAATATACAATAATTAATTAATAAAATGCTATGCTTTTTTCTTTCTAAACTCACCATAATATCCTCCCAATCTCACATATACACACACACAAATATATATATATATCTCAACTGAAAGACATTTCTTTTGAAATTTCCGGCATCAAAATCGTATACTTTTCTCTTCTACGGATATCCTAAACATTACTATGACTTTTAAATTAACAAATAAAAAATAAAAATTGTGGTGATGTTGCAGATTAATAAATAAAATTGTGTCAAATTAGTCATTAATGTTCTGTTTTAGACTTGGTTCTAACTTTCAAGTAAATATGTCTTTGTACCGATTATCATGACAACTAGCATGAAACTTGGTTGAAGTACGACGCGGTGTGCGGCGAGGTGCCTTCATCGGGGCAAATAGACGGCGGCGGGTTGAAGTATGGAGACCGACAATGTAGATGTTCTATTCCTTGTGCATCTAACGTCTACAGGTTGAGATCTTTTAGAATTTTTTATCTGTGTGGTGGTGGTGGTATCGTCTTTCGGCGGCGGCATTGGCACATGGGCCTTGCTATTTGTGTTGCATTTATGGTGCGTTTGGTATACAATAATCAATAGGAATCGTATTTCTGGAAAATGATAGTAGACAATATAATGCCTAGGAAACTAGTATTATCACATTTGATTGTATACATGAATCTTCTTTTAGATTCTTAAGAATAATATATTATCATGTTTGGTTATACATAGAAGTCAACAAAAATAAATTGTTGTATTATCTTTTAAAGAATATTTCTTTTATCACTTATGTATTGTCTTAATATTTTTATTTGGTTACAATTGCAAAATTATTACTCTTTTATATCATCAAAATATATATACTTATATTATACAAAACTATCGACTTGTAATCATAATATTATTATTTAATAATAAAATATTGTACATAATATATAATATATTAATATGAATATAATATTATATTGTTCATATTAATATTATACTATTATATTTTTATTGTTATTGTCATGTTATTATTATCCTTATTATCAAATTATTGTAATTTTATATTAATATAATATTTTTATTAATATTATATAATAACATTAATTTATAATAATAATAGAATTATTATTATTTATAACGTTATTATTTTCCTTATTATCAAATTATTATTTTATATTAATATAATATTATATTTATTAGATTTCAATATTAATTTATAATAATAATACTATTATTATTATTTAATAATAATATATTACTATTAAAACATTGCATATATAATATATTTATGTGAATATAAATAATAATAAAAATATAACTCTTGATATTATATTATTATTATTTTATCTTAATATTAATATTAAATAATAATATTAAGTTATAGTAATATTATAAATATTTAATAACTTATAATATATTACATTACATTAAATTTAATGTATTATATTTTATTGTATTATATTATTTAACATCATCAAAAAAGAGAGGGTGAGATTCTCATGGTTATAGAATTTTTGGGAATATAAATATTTTCATGTTAAGTGGGATTCAGACTACTCTAAAATAAGGTAAAGTAAATCCTATAAGATTAAATTTTTTAAGAGTCTAAAAATTATAATTCTTAAAAATTTTATAGATTCTTATTCTAACCTTCAAAATTGCTGTATGCCAAATGCTCCCTTAGCATCATCCTGTGTCTCCCAGAGTCTGCTATTATTCTTGATATTCCTTGCAGCTTTTATCTAGTTGCTGGAGGCTTTGACAGTTGTGTGCTTAGGAGTCTTCTTCTTCTTTCTTTTGTATTTAAGTTCATAAAAACGGTGGTTTGGACCTCAAACTAATGACACGTGTTTTAGTCTGTAAGATTTAATTTTTTTTGGCAGTGTTTTGTGTACCCTTGGAATTACGAGACTCTTGATTTGATTTATTGAAGTTTTTTCAATTGTAGAGGATCTATTGAAATTGTGTATGCTCTGTATTTAGTGTATCTACTCGGATGTCTAGTATTGAATCTTAAAGGGTGTGGCAAACTTATTTCAAATTCAAATATTATAAAGCTATCACGTGCTACAAGAAAATAAAAGTATATTATAATATAAAGCTCTTACATGTTACTATATTTTTAATTTTAACTTTCAATTCTAACTTTTTTACAAACACCCTGTAAATACACACTTTTTTGTCTTGACTTTAGCTTGAGCATTTCATTTGAATTTACTCGCAGAATAAGTTATTTATCACGGTTGTGTGTTCCTGTATTTTGAGACCAAGCCGATCGGAATTGTTCTTTGCATCGCCTTGACTTATAGTACATTTTTTCCTATTTAAAACTAATAGGATGCGTTTGGTACGAGTATTTGAATAGAGTATTTGCATGAAGATTTAAATTTTTATAAGAGAAATTACTGTAGCAAAATGATTCGAACAGTGATTTAAACACCTAAACAAACACACTCATAGTAAAAATGTGACGTATGTGATGTCATTCAGTAATGTCTGAAAAGAAGATTCTTTATGTCAAAATCGGAAAATTGAATTTCAAAACTACTCTTGTGATTTAGTCAGCAAAAAATAAAAATAAAAAAAACTACCCTTGTAATTTGTCCCCCCGCCCCCCTTCCTTTTCCCCTGATTCTACTCTACTGTCGCGTTCCTCTTTCTGGAAAGCACCATATTTTGGATAGGATTTTAAAAGTATTTGTTTGGTTCGAGTATTTGAATAGAATATTTGAATAAAGATTTAAATTTTTGTGAGAGAAAATACTGTAATAAAATGATTCGAACCATGATTCGAGTATCGAAACAAACGGACCAATAATGTGTTCGTTTGTCTTGTCTAATATTTTTCTGGGAATCTCCTGTTGTCGTCCAAAACATCAACTTCTTAAGAAACACCGTCCATTAAAAAAAAGATTCCTTACTAAAGGGAACGTGAAAGAAGCATCAAAATATTCTCTATATTTTTACAAAACGTGCAAATCCAACCCCGCATTTTTAAAACGTATCCCAAACCATGACAGTATAAATATCAACATAGACTTGTACGGCCTCAAACTAAGAGAAAACTATCTCGAAAAATAATTGGTTCAACTCGTAAATTTAAATGACAATAGATGCGTATCAAGTTCGGATGTGTTATATTTAAACTGTGTTTAGAAGGACGGTGGAAACCGTTGGTTAGAACCATTTTTACTGTAACATGTGAGAGCTTTACACTATAGCAATTTTTTTTTATTGTTATTGTAACATATGTAAGCTTTATACTGTTTATAACTGAAAAAGTGGTGGAAACCACTCATCCAAACAGCGGTTAATTAAATAAAAACCCTTTACAATCAATAAAAATCCGACCGATCTAGATTGAAAAAACCAATATTAGCAAAAAGACTCTGCAGAACACTGCTAAGATATAAACCTAGAGGATTGAAAGCACAAAATATCCATCATGCTTGCTAGAATTGGTCAAATTTAAAAGAAAAAAAAAAAGAGTATCCACATTAAATCAAATATTTTTATTACTCTAAAGGGCCATCTTGTTTTTTTGCTAAACAGGATTAAATGTTTTTTCTTCTTAAAATATATGGCATCTTCTTGTATATATTATGTGCATTAATTAGCTAGCACCTTATATTAATGTGGGCCACATTAGCCAGCTGGAAATACCTAGAAAGCTTTCTCACAAAAAAAGGGCATGTGATTGATGACTGATGTTGAGGAGCTGGCATCAAAATTTGGCAAGCAATTACAAGAAAAAATGTGCAGACATTAATTACTTCTTATAAGGTAAGGTGTTTGGTAGAGTGATTAGAACTATTTGTTAGAACTGTTTTTATTGTAGCATATAAGAGCTTTACACTGTAGCGATTTTTTTTTTTATTGTTATAGCATGTAAGAGCTCTATACTGTTCATAATTGAAAAAGTGATCTAAAACACAACGGCCAAACATCCCTTTAATTGGTTTGGTTTTCGTAGAAATGCTAATAGCTTGCTGTAGAGCTGTAAAAATTGAGATGTGAGACACGAGATTTAGAATAAAAAGTTAAAATAAATAAATAAAACCCACTTGCATTAAATATAGACCATTAGATTTAAAGTGAAAGAAAATTAAGTAAATTTGAATTGTTAGCATGAACTCTTTTTTTTATTAAAACAAAAACACAAACTCTGAAACTATTTAAAGAAGTTTATTTATTTTCCGTTCAAAAAAAGGTTTATATTTTTAAAAAAATCTCTTTGACGTCATTTTCATTCATGGCGGTTTTCCTTGAGTTAAGATCACGGACCACTTGACAGAACAGGGATTGAGTCCGAAAAGAAAAAACAAATAGTTTGAAATTGAGGTGAATCTACAAAAGATAATTTGAAAAAGTAAAACGTTTGACATTTAGAGAAGAATGGTTGGTCCTGTTGCTTTTACCGTCAAGTAAAATAAAAAAATAATAATAATAAAAGAGTACAATTAGAGTTAGTCTCTTTGAATTTGGAAAAAAAAAATGAAAACTAAGGCTAGGAGAAGTAGGCATTAGAAAAGGTAATAAATGTTTGGGAAAAATTTAAATTTGGCCCCTCTATAATAGGCCTTGTCCAATTTTACTTCATACAGCTTAAAATGATACAAATTTCTCCTGAGTCTATTGCAACGTTAATGGTTTAAATCACGTGTAGATCACTTACTTAGTTGGAAAAAGACAATATAAGAGAGCAATGGCTATGCAAGGATTGCGAGCAAAGAGGAAGATGAAACTTAGGCTAGAGCGAGAAAGAATTTACAATTTTTAAAAATTTTGTTTAAATCTTAAAGTTTATTTGTTTATTGTTGGAAAATAATTTTCATGTGGGCCTACATATGTAATTAAGTGTGTTATTTAATGTTATCTTAAAGTAAAGCTTAAATTAAAGTGATATAATTAAGATAAAATTAAAAGGCTTTTTTGGGTATTAATCATGTATGGGTTATTATTATTATAATTATATGTGCAGATACCAATTTGTAATTTTCAGATTTTATGATGGACAAAACTGAAAATACATTAAAATAACTAAACAAAGTTATTTATTCTAGTTATGGTCCCCAATTTCATATGTATCATTCATTCAAAAAGTTCTAAAGAAATTCATGCTTATCTGAAATCCCATCATCAGAAAAGTTTTCAAGGAATACGTATTGAATTAGAAGACAATTACCCACAACGATCAAGAATTATGAATCAAGGTACGCTTCTGCAATTCAGCATGATTCTTCTCAATGTTTTGACATGAACGATCTTGATAGATCATGATAATTTTGTTACTACATTTACTATACTTTTTTTGTATTAAGCAATCAAGTGAATGTAATTAAAGTCATTATAAATTTAACGGCTCAACAAGGATACCACCATTCTTCAAAGAGTCAAATTTAAAATTCTCTTATCGGTTAGGATTTGAGCATAATCAGTGTCAGATCCACAAAATAAATGACCAGTATTGGTTACTTTTATTAGTTTAAAAAATAGAAAGCATTTGAAAAGGAAAATGAATGAATATTTGGGATTTCGAGAAGAATGGCAAGAAAAAATCACTTGTGTTAGTTACTTCCATTGATTTGAAAAAAAAATATCGAAAATCAAGATGAATTAGGGCCCGTTTGGTTCGAGTATTTGAATAGAGTATTTGAATAAATATTTAAATTTTTGTGAGAGAAAATACTGTAGCAAAATAATTCGAACAGTGATTCGAACCACGAAACAAACGAGCTCTAAGATTTAAGACAAATGTTCAGATTTAGAAAAGAATGGCAAGCAGAAAAATGACCAATACTAGATAATTTTAAGAACATGGTCAAGAATTAGAACACAAGTCCCTTTTTGTTTTATAGGTTTCAACCTTGTCGTTGCCGTCTGTGCTTTTTCTTTCCCCTTAATCTGTTTGGTTTGATTTAAGTTTGTAATGATAATAGTCTTTAATTACTGCTTTGTTTCTGTGTTTGTTTTGTTTTATAATATTGGTTGTTTTTTGGCCTGCTAGATATTTTGCTTGGCTTTTTTTTTTTTTTTTTTGTATTTGGTTGACTAGATATTTTATTAAAGAGTCGTGTATGTGCTCCGAGTTTACATATAGAATTAATTATGAGTCCTGTTTTTCTATTACAGGAAGTTGTGTAGATATAGATTGGTGTTTTATTTACATTTTCATTCTACACAATATTATTTTCCTTTCAAAACATGTTCGGAATTTGTTGAAGAATGGAAGGTGAAAAGATGACTTACCACATTACTTTCTCCCTTTGTGTTAACTCATTTGGTTTTTTAACAAAAGCATCACCTCTTACCCTTAGGGGAAATAAGAAAAGGATGACGATTACAAATTCTTTAAAAAAAAAAAAAAAGGAAAGATGACGGGGATTAGATTTTTCTTCAAACGTTTGATTTTTCTACATTAGAGTGTTTGTGAATATGGTTGAAACTATAAGTTGGAACCAAACCAGTGTAGCATGTAAAAACTTTATAATGTAGCAAACGTTTATTGTACACTGTAATATATAAGAGCTTTACACTGTAGTAGTTGAAACTTATTAGTTCTAACTAGGTAATCAAACGAAGCAGAAGAGAAAAAATTGAATTCAGATAGAAAATTTCACAGAAAACTATTTCTCACAACTTTAATTTTTTTTTGGTTCCATGCAATTAATCATTTGACTCACGGAAGAGTATTGTCAAGATTGTCACCCTCTTCCCGTCAAAAAAATAATAATAAAAAAAATGTCAAGCGCTTAATTAGACAGAAAATTAGAGTTAAACCAAAGCAGTCAAAATTGAAAAGTAAGAAAAATAATAAATAGAAATAAAAACAAAAATCCAAAAAAAAGAAGGAACTAAGACGACGAAGACAATAATAATAAATAGCAAAAAAAAAAGTATGCTTTACTTTGATGTGAGCATAATTGGGTCGTAATTGCGCACGCCAGTTGGGATGAATTGTAACAGTCTTTGATTATTGATGTCGTTTTCTTTTCCTTTTTTTTTAGTTTTTTTTTTTCTCTTTTTTGGTTGAAGAATTCAAAAAAAAGTTTATTCCATTCCAAAAGATCATACTCAGAAGGAAAACCTTTTTTTTTCCCACTGGGCTGTGGCCCGGCCCTCTCAATGGGGTAGGGCCCACTCGGTGGGTCCTATTGTGGGGCCCACTGGATGGGGCCTATTGTGGGGCCCACCCACCCCACTGAGAGGGCCGGGCCACAGCCTAGTCGGGATGTATAGTAATGCCCTACTTAAAATGGTCTTATGTCTTGTGTTGTGTCTACATTGATATATAAACAGTGTGGATGTGCACTGTCAACACCAAATCAAATTTACATCATCTTCTAAACTCGGCTATTGGCCCAAGGTTTTTGCCGGAGGGTTGAGGAATTAAAAAAAAAAAAAAATCTATAACTATCAAAATAGAATATCTTGGTTTCATTTGGTAGTGTTTTTAAAATAGGTGAAAATAGTTTTATTTTAAAAAATGAGAATTTTTTTAGAATTGTATTGAGAGTGTTTTTAAAATTTTTGCCTCAAAAAACATGTAAAAATATTTCTAAAAACTCTTAAAATAATACGAAACAGGGTGAATCTGAAAATGTCATTGTTTAATGTTAATTATTTTATTACAAAAATATAGCATGAAGCAAATAAAAATAATAATAAATATTTTAAATAAAAAAGCATAATGAAAAAAAAAACAAATATTCAGTTTCTATTGTGAACAATCAAGAAATAAAAACAATTAATAATGAAATAAAATAGAGAGCCAATACTTATTACATTGTATAATGAAATCAGACCTTGAAATTTAAAAATGGGAATTTGAAACAAATAAATATGTCAAAAGTTATCATAATAAAACATATGTAATATGTAAAAGTAAAATGACACCAAACAAACAATATAAAATAGAAAGACACTAATAATAAAGTATAATAGAAGCAAATAGTTATGTTCATAAACTATGAAGCCAGAAAAATACAAAAAAATAAAACAGAAAAGTAAATGGGAAAAAGAATGACAATGAAAAAAGGTAACCCTATGTAAAAAATATATATATATATATATATAAAAAAAAAGATATGAAAAAAAAAAAGTAATGAAAAATGATGCAACGGCAATGAATCTAAATAAAAATTATAATGTGCTCAGTTACTTGACTCACAAAGAGAAGTGAACGAAGAGAGAATGAAAGGGAAAAATGAGTCTAGAAAATACTTTTGAATCTTTAAATTGTAAGTGGACGTCAGACAAAGAAAAATAAAAATTTGATTTCAACATTAATGTGCATGTAAAAATAAAAGGCCAACTAAAAGGAATATTCTAATAATATTGTGCTCAAAATATAAAGAATATGCCCTAAATATACAATATATATATATATATATATATAACCGATAACACATGTTTTATATTTTGAAAAAGTAGACATTTTTATACCTAAGGAAGACGGTTTGTGTAATTTCTTCTAAAAGGACTCTTGGATTTATAGTTATTGAAGTTTTGAGTTTGTACTGTACAAATAGAACAATCAAAGATTAATAAGATATGATAAATTCAAACAAATAAATTATGGTATAATCTTGAGATATGTGAAAGTTGAAGATCTCTTCAGTAGGTATTGAAAAAGTAACCTATTAATAGGTATTTATTTTTCAATTTTCTAAAAAAATGTGATTTTGATTAAATTTAATGGTTTGAAAGCATGCAACATGAGTAAAAATAACCCGAGAAAGACCCATAAAAGTTATTACATGCACCTAATTTTCTCTTTTGTTAAAAAATAAGTTTAGGAGATTGGGGACTAGAAGTGACATAAAAATTTATTCTCTTTATTTCTCTCTTTTTATATTGACTTAAGGGTCCAAAAGATTGGATGGTTTAATACCTCTTATGTTGTTGTCCTAAAAAAAAAAAATGGTGGTTTCTGATTAAAAAAATCTAATGCTAACATAAAATTGATTTTATAAGAAAGTAATGTACCTTCTTGTAGGGTAGGATCGGTGTACTATAAAGATGCAATGAGATGACAAGTTTCATGCATATTTTGCAACCAGATTGACAGCTTGTTACGTAGCAATTTTATGATTCAAAATAAAATATTATAATATATAAAAATTTTATGCTATAATAATTTTTTATATTTTATTATAATATATAAAAATTTTATATTATTTTAATAATTATTTTTATGGTTCTAACTATGGTTGTTAAACACTTAGTAATATGTTCAACCGGTATATATTGGGTTTACCAAACGAATAAATCGCATAATAGGATGCGTAGAGCGTGACATATCCGGTCGAGAACATGAGGCACATGTTTGTTTTTATCGTTTGGTCTACGTTTGCACATTTTCAAAAGCTCTCTACATTTGCAAATTTTCAAAAGCTATAAAAAAATTTAAAAATATATATACAAATTAAATAAAGTTCTAAATAAGCAAATAAAAATAGTTTAAGAATGTACATACATGTATAACATTCATTTCTAATTTTACAAAGTGAGAATACTTGCAAGAAATACAAAATTGTCGAATTCCTTCTAACCTTCTCCACATAAAGTCATGATGGATTCTGGAAATATCCTGTCATGAGGGTAATTAAATCTATGATGAAAGGCCAACACATTCAGAATCACTACAACAAACATGTGACACCCGTTATTCTCCTAACGGGTATTAAGGTAATTAAATTAATTTTTAGTGTATAAAAAAAAATTGTTTCATTTAAATTTATTTTATAATATTTATTTTTATCTATTTTTAAATTTTCTAAAATTCTCCTATATTTATTTAGTATGTTTATTAAAAAGCCTTAGAACTTCTAATAAATCTCAAAAATATCATATTGGCATTATGTGTGTTAAAGTCTTTAGATGAGACATAAGTATATCTTTTCCAACTACTCTTGACCCTCATTTTCTTTATTTCTTTCGTGACATGCTTCAAAATGTCTCTTCCATAATTGTTTCTATCACTTCTCTTCAAAGACTTCATCTTTTCTTCCTTTCTCTTCCACGGTTTTCACACTCTTCTTCTCATTTCTTTGCTGAAGCAAAATACTTAGAGAACTTCTTCAAGGCAGGCATAAAAATCAGCCACCATCACCTCCATTTGAGCAAGAATTTCAGTCATATCGAAGTAAATGAACCTGTTTTGAAGCCATTTCAAGCTTTCAACTAACCATAATCTGAGGTCAGAATCTTATGAACAAATTTAGTCTTTCATTTATAAATTTTCTTTTATACTAAAGGATTATTCAAATTTACATTCTTAAACCTAAGTATATGTTTGTTGCTATTTTAGGGCATATGTATAAAGTCTAAGTGTATATGCCCTAGACAGAAAATTTATAGTGTAAACTTTGTAATACCTCTATGGGCAGTGGCTATTTCTTGAAATTATGGGATTAAATTAAAATGAATTTTATGAATTGGTTTGCATATTTGAAAAGTAGCATCCTAAGCTTTCTAACGAGCTATCATAAACCTAAATCGGAGTTGTATTTTATTTTCTAAGAATTATTCAATTTTCAGATTGGAAACTAGTAAATCTGCCAGTTTGTTATGGTATACCAGCTGCTAACCTAAACCAAGAACCCATCTTTGCTCACCACCTAATTCTTTAATGTCTTGCAACTTTTCCAATATTATCCTGAGTGATTGATGAATCTTATTAGGGACTAAAACATATAGATTACTTGTTCACATTTTATATTGTGTTAAGACAAAAATTGTTTACTGTGGTATTCAAAAGAGATTTACATAAAAGCTTTAATGGCATACTAGTAAGATAGGTTTATACATGATTTATTTATGAATGTAGTTGTATGTTGTGCTTTAGTTTTAATTGTCCTTATGCACGCCTTAGGATCAAGGGAGTATGGAGCTAACGTTAATTGATTCCAGGATTAAAAGATTGTTGATAAGCTTGAAAGGTAGGGATTCTATTACTCATCTTTTGTGAGGTTTTTATAGAATTAAAATTGATTGTTTTACCGCAAGATATATATATATATATATATATCTATGTTGAACTGATATTATATGAGTATCACATATGAAACTATGACATGAACTCGTCTTGTATTGTACGGCGAGGAACATAATGAATTGACACATGTTATAAATTGAGAAGCATGGTTAGGAAAATTGACTCTATTATTAATGATTTAATATAGAGAAATGGTGAGACATGAAGAGGGCGGCGGTTACGTCCTTGGGCATGAATACCCTAAAAGGTAAAATAGGGGGAAGGTGATGACGCTTCCTTGGGTTGAAAGTCCCAAAACACACTGTACAGGAATCGACTTGGTGAGGACTCGGGGCTTGATGTCCCCTCACCGGAACACCATTGGAATGTTTATAGGGTGATCAAGTGCGCCCAATTGGGTTTCGATGAGTTGAGTGATACTCTATTTAACATGGATACCTAAGAACAATGATGATTGGTAATATTTGTATAAATGTGTAATTATGAAACTTGGTAATGATTAACTATGGTATCCATAAGATGTGATCATAATAAACCTCATAATCTGGAATATAATGTAACTTACTAACCATGCAGGTTTTAATGTGGTAATGATAAAAACCTAAAGGTGAGTAATGGTTTTCTCTACTGAGCATAGTGTCGCTCATTCCCTTATATTTTTATCTTTCCAGGATTCATTAAGTGTGAGGTGCCTACGAGAAAAATAGTTGAGGAAGTGATGTAGCTATATTACATTGTGACTGCTTCAATTGTTGAGAATGTTCTTCATGATAATGTAAGCATAAATTGTTACTTTCTGTGACTGTATTACAATGCGTTGAGGGTTAAAATGATGATGACGACAGTTTATAATATTAAATTTAAGGTGCTACATTAATCTGTGGATTATTTGTCGATTATATTTTTATTTTTGATATTGAGAGTTTTTATTTAAGCCCCGGGCAACTTTATTTTTAAGGTTTTACTTTTATTTCTTATTTTTATTTTATCTCATTAAAAACTGTTAACCCCCATATAGGGGCGTTACAAAACAAGACTTTTAGCAACTACAAAAATTGTCGCTTAAACTGTTCAAATCTTTGTTAACATGTCATTGCTAAAACAATTACAGCGATAACACGGAGTTGTCGTTGTCGTTGCTATTAATCGAAGACATAATTATATACTTTAAAAGTTTTAGCGAAGACGTATTTAAATTTGTCGTCGCTAAAAATTTAAAAACTTGAAAAAAAAAATGGATACATGGCAACAACAAATTTCGCTAAAAGTTTTGCATCATTTTTTATAGTGACCATATTTGTCGACGCAAATTTTTTAAAATTATATTTTAAATAATTTAATTTTTTAGTTTAATAAAAACTAATACTTAAATATAATAGAAGATTTGGTTTTGATTAGATCAATTAATTAATAATTAATGGTTTAAATTAAACTATAAATTAATTTGAAATAAGAACAACTAAATGCAAATTTGTAAAATCATATTATTTCAAGTAGCATAAGACAAATAAAACGCATCTCATATAAAGACAAGCAAGCTAATCAAAATAAAACACATAATAATGTTATAATATATAAAAATGTTTGATCTAATTTAATTTCATAAGTTTTCTTTATCTTCTTCTTCATCATCATCCCAGCTGGCGGCAGAATACAAATTAAAGTTAACAATGCTTATATGTGCAGCCTCCGCAATGTCGTTAGCTTATCCCCTACCCTGCTGTTAATGCTGGTCATGTCAATTATCGACCAGCGACTTTGGCATCTCAGAACTCAAATGCAACATTGAATTGGTGTTAAAGAGTTTATTATTTTCTATTTATTTTATAAAAATTAAAATTTCAAACTAACATAAAAAGTAGCTCACCTTCTAAATCTACATTGGTCATAAGATGTCTGCCTTTAATAGTTGGGCCACTCCGAGTTACTGCTATATGCAGAGTGTGTTTTTGCCTTGGCCTGTAATTTATAGTGTTATTAGCCCATCCCCTACCTTGTCGATAATGTTGGTCATGCTAATTATCGATTAACGACTGTTACATCCCAGGACTCATCTGCAACATTAAACCGGTGTGAGAATTTATTATATTCTATTTATTTTTGTTAAAAATAAATTTTCAGACTAATACATGAGGTAACACACCAATTTTGAATCTATAATAGGCATAAGATCTTTTCCCCTATAGCTAGGCCACTTCGAGTTGCTGCGATTTGCTAAGTTTGTTTTTTACTTAGTTTGTAAAAAAATTGTTGTATTATTCTACATTTAAGGCATGCTTGACACACTGTATTGTATTGTATTGTATTTTGTATTATATATAAAAAATAAAATGTAATACAATACAATACGATATGTCAAACAAGCCTTTATTGTGTTAATTAGAGTAAAAAAATATATAGAAAAATGGAAACCTGGAATTTCTAGGACATGAACCGATCACAACATAACGGCCAATGTGCAAGAACCCTAAAGTTCGAAGGGATCTTGGCCCTAGCACAATCCAGGTTGTCCGATCATCTATATTTTTGGAATGTCTTACAGAGGTCATTCTTCCAATCTCAGTATGCTCTCGTAGCCTCGCAATATATGACAACAAGTTTTTGTTTGTCAGTACAATATCAAACCATGGCTACATTTTATTCAAAAATTAATACTATTAAAGAAGGCAGAAATTGGGAGATGAAAATGATTCTTTCGTAGACTCTGCCAGGAATTTCTCTCTCTCCTCCACTGGAATGGATTCTTAGTGGTGTGCAATCCTATTTACATATGAAGATCGAACCTTATTATGTCCACCAGAACACAATCTTATCTGCTTATTATGTCCTACAATGATAGGAAGGAAGGATTATGATTGTTCATTTTCTTTGCTTGGTATTAGGTAGAAAAGAAAAAAGAATGATTTACTTTATTAGTAAAAAATAGCATGTGGACATATTAAGTTTATACTGATATCATATCTATCAATAATATTTTCTTTATTTATGTCTATTAATTATTTTTGTTAAATAAGTAATGACAATGACCTTAAAGAGTTATATCCTTTTTTTTTTAATTAATAGACACAAAATGGTAAATCTGTTCTTGTAATAAAAAGTAGAAAAGAAACGCCAAATTAGAAAAAAAAAATTAAAAAGAAAGGTTTGTGCTTAATATTAAAAAAAAGAAGAAGAAGAAGAAGAAGAAACTTGAAGGATCCCTCAAAGAAAAAACACTTTGAAGGATAAATTTGCAGTTTTTTAACTTTCCGTCCAAATATGGAGGGTTTAATTTTTGGTGAGGCCCATGGATTGGAGACCCCTAACTCAATCCCTTCCGCTCCCTAGTCCCCTCTACAAACGAAAGGTTTAGACCAAATCCCTCCTTCACTTTCTCTCGTACTCTTTCTTTCCTTTCCAAATCCTTCGAACCAAGCATATAGTTCACTCCGTTTAGTTAGAAGGATGGAGAATAAGAAAGAGGGAGACATTTAAAGGGATGAAAAGTAACAAGGATGAAAAGAATGGTATCTCCTCTTTATATTGTTTGGTAGAATAGAATGCAAAGAGAACAAGCCTTCATTCTTTTGTTTGGTATTGAAAAGAGTATAAGAAGAATGGATTGAACTTTATTTACAATATCACCATATTTCCCATATTGTTTATATACGCTATAAATATTGGAGGATAAAACTGATTTTTCCTACTTACATGTTTCTCTTTATTTTTTTTATCGCTTGATCGGTCCAGGAGGGGAGGGGCACAAATTGGTGGGCCAAGTAGATTGCTCATCCTCCTGTGTCTCCTCTCCATCTCCATCTCCATCTCCATCTCCATCTCCTTCTAACCAAACACGCGTTTTAGCCGAGAGATTTTTATAAAGGGCTTTCAGGGGAAATTTTTTTGGACAAATGGTCTAAATTTTTTTAGACAATTTTTGAGATTAAAAAAAAGGTTTTTTGGACATCAAAACGGTTTCAGTTTATTTTTTTTTTTCATCATGTTGAGGTTCATTATCCTGCTACAGTCATTTTTCTTATTTTTTTGAGAAAAATGGGACAGTTTACCTGCATAAAAAAACGTGTTTTTTGGTTTTAAAAAAAAGACCATTTATCCAGGATTTTTTTTTGGCCCTTTTGTAAAAATCTTCCGTTTTAGCCCTTCCCGTCACTCCTCTCTATCCACCTATCAATCTCCTCGACCAAACAAGCTGGTAGCGTTCAACTCGAGTATCTTTAGTTTTAAGCTTCTATGAAAAGTGCAGCTTAATTCTTGACATTATTAGTTTTTAAGTCTCTTAAATCCTTGCATTATATTTGGTAGAATAGAAAAAAGAGATGCATAAGCCATTGAGAAAACAGGAAATAAAGCTTTGCTTTTGTTTGGAGAGTCTCACTACCAGGGGATCCTTGGAGCATGAGAGGCGCCGCCCCCTCTCCCTCAGGGCCTAACATTCGGCGCCGCCTTCGGGCTGGAACTGGGGACTCGGGCCCATGAGAGGGGGAGGCCGTTCGTGACAGGACTGGGCAAAGGGGCCAACCGCGATGGCCGAAGGGGCGGGGCGCTGGCGTAGTTCTGTGGCAGCGAGTCAAGGGGAGACGTCTGTGGCCGGCAATAGTGAAGCCCAAAACCGGGACGACCAGGGATAGCCATGTCTGGCCAGATCTGGCTGTGGCAGAGTGGACTCAGGCGGGGGGTGGTGAGTTGAGGACGGGACCGGAGGCGACGGCGAGGGTAGTGAACTGCTCTGTGCCACAATTTTACCTCTTTTATCTCTTTAGAACTTGACACCTCCGTCCACACTATGTCGTGACCGAGTTTCTAGCTCTCTAGACTTTTGTCTTGGAGGATTTGATAACAACCGGGGTGCTAGAGACGATTTCCTCCCGATGGATCGAGAAGATCCATCGAGCACTGGAGGGATTTTGGTGTTCTTAGCATCGTAGTTTCTTCGCCCTCGATCGTGGGATTAGAGCTCATAAGCTCGTTTTTCCAAATTTACTGATGCATTTGATCTGCATCGAGAAAAATGTCTCATAGGACAACCAGGTCTTTCATCATTGTGCTGGTTTGTAGTACTCATGTAGCTGCGGTTTACTTGAAGCCCCCATGAAAAAATTTTCTGATGTCGTCGCTCGTGGGAAGATGAAGAAAATGGATAAAATGAATGTGATTTTGCATAAAATACGTGGCGACGAAGTTATTACTATTAACACTGTAGCTAAAGTGACGAGAAGATTTGCTGGTGGTGGGCAATGGGAAGAAGTTGTGAGGATATTTGACGAGTTGGGGTAGTTTCGGTCTGGAGAAGAATGTGGACTCCATGGACTTGTTGCTTGATATTCTCAGCAAAGAAAACATTTTTTGGGTCTGTAAAAATTTACATACATGAAGGGGTAACTCTTTTAAAACAAAAGACAAAAGATATGATGATTTGTTTACCTTGTTAATGATAAGATTATGATTTTAAACCTAAGGTAAACAAACGATATGATATTAACTCCTAATATTTGAATAGGATAAAATTGGAGGTAGTAATGCTAGTGCATGTTTGAATTTACACAGTTGTATGATTATAAAAATTTGCAATTTACATATTTGTCATTAAATCATTTTCTCCACTCTAATTACTTGCTTTTTTTCCCCTCAAATTCTGTCATAGATTTTTCAAGCACACAAATAATAATTACAATGGACATCTGATGCTCTGAAAAGTTGGTGCTTTTTATTTTTATTTTTATTTTTATTTTTATTTATTTATTTATTTTAGATGAGTTCTTCAATCAAACAGCATTGCAGTGCACACGGGACCTGAGTAAGGACAGTCAAAACATAAAACTTTTCTTACAGTAGAAAAAACCGTTCTTGCATCGTGTAACAGAATATCAAAAAGAAAAAAAAAAAATACACAAAGGAAATGAGGAAGTCCCTCCTTCCATTTCTTCTTCTTTTTACATCTTATAGCTTTTCAAAGGCAAAATCTCAAAAAACTACATACAAACCAGAAATGCATAAAAAAAGAAAGGACCTCCCCCATTTTCATTCCTTGCCCCCAACAAGCTTAAACATTTTACTCATCCATCTCTTCATCATCATCAACAATCTCCTCAATCTTCATCTTCTTCACTGCCTGAGCGGCATCACTCTTATATCCTCCATTGCGCAGGTGAATCAGGACATCTGACTTCTGACCGGTGGCAGCATTGACAAGACCGCCATTTTTCTCTACTCGGTAGACCAACTCAGACCCGTTTGGCCCGGCATCTATGTACACGGTTGAGTTCTCATCAATCTCTTCCCTCACAAGCATTCTTGACAGCTCTGTCACCACCTTCTTCTCAAGCCACCTCCTGATTGGTCTCGCACCATATACCTGAAAACCAACAATAGGAAATTAAGTATTTCCTTGTAAACCCAAGTGGAAATTTAGCATCTGAAAACAGTAGTATAGTTGGTATATCTATAAATAATACTTACAGGGTCATAACTCTCAGCCAAGACATAGTCTAGTGCTGAATCAGTTACTCCTAAAGCAATACCCCTCTCAGCAAGTCTGCTTGCAACATCCTTCATTTGTAGCCTTGCAACCTTCCTTAGTTGCTCGTGGGAAAGAGGATCAAACACGACGATCTCATCGAGTCGATTTAGCAGCTCTGGCCTGAAGTGCCTCCTCACCTGTTAAATAGCAAAAAATTTGATTACGTACTTCTGAATTTAACACGAATGAATGATGTATATACCTATGTGAAGAACAGTATTGAATACCTCTTGCATAACTCTATCACGAGCAGCTTGCATTGAGCACTTTCCGGACAACCCTGCAAGAAGGTACTCAGCTCCAAGGTTTGAGGTCATGATAATCACTGTGTTCCTGAAGTCCACAGTGCGGCCTTGTCCGTCAGTTAGCCTTCCATCGTCAAGAACTTGCAGGAGAGTGTTGAAAACTGCAATGTGTGCCTTCTCCACTTCATCAAACAGAACAACGCTGTAAGGCCGCCTCCTCACAGCCTCTGTGAGTTGCCCACCTTCCTCATGTCCAACATAGCTGAATATACGTTAAAACTGAGTCAGGCTCTATTCTACCAATCAAAAAAATAAAAAAAGAAAAAAAGAGAGAGAAGTCTAGTCTGGCAATGAAAATTTAAATCCTGCATCAGATTTTAGCTTCTATCCAACAGGGAATTGATGCCACATATTCTAAAAAAGGAAACTCCCATGCGAACAATTAAGTTCACACTATGAAATGAATATATTGGTTAGACAGAAAATTAGTCATCAAAGTTAAAAAAGCAATAGTAATACGATTAAGGAAGATAAACTTACCCTGGTGGAGCCCCAATCAAGCGCGAAACAGAGTGTTGCTCCATATACTCGGACATGTCAATTCTCACAAGCAAGTTTTCATCGTCAAAGAGTTGCTCAGCAAGGGCCTTTGCAAGCTCAGTTTTACCAACACCAGTTGGACCCAAGAAGAGGAATGATCCAGTCGGTTGCTGTGGCCGTCCTAGCCCAGCCCTTGACCTCAGCACCGCCTCTGCTACAGCATCAACAGCTTGGTCTTGTCCCACAACTCTCCTGTGCAGCCTCTCCGCTAGCCCAATTAGCCTCTCTTTCTCGTCTTGGCCAAGCCTGGTGACTGGTATTCCTGTCCATCGGCCAACAACCTCTGCAATGTGTTCAGGTCCAACAGTTTCCGTTAGCATCAAGTTCTCATCAGTGCTGCCTTCAAGCTGAGCTATCGCAGATTCCACCTCCTGAATTGCCCCATATCGTAAGTCAGCAGCTCTAGCCAAATCATATCTTCTTTCAGCTTCTTGCAAAGCGAATAGAAGCTCCTCACGTTTCTGCTTGAGCCGTCTGATCTCATCAATCCTTTCTTTTTCCTTCCTGTACTTCATCATCAATGGTTGAAGCTTGTCTCTTAAATCATCGAGCTCTTTCCTCACCTGAAAAAAACAATGAAGAGATCAATGTTAACTCAAGAAATTGAACCAATTAGAAACCTTAATTTTGAACAGCGGAAAGAGGAAACCAATACTTACTTCAACAAGACGAGCTTTGCTAGCTTTGTCCTTCTCCTTCTCAAGGGCATGAAGCTCAATTTCAAGCTGCATTCTTTTTCTTTCAAGGTTATCAATCTCTTCGGGTTGACTATCAAGTTGAACTCTGACATTTGCACAGGCCTCATCAACAAGATCAATGGCCTTGTCAGGAAGATGTCGACCTAAAACGCAATCAAAACATAAAAAACATGTCAGCATCAAGATTGCAGGTTCAAAGACAACCAAGATTTTCAACCCAGTAATAAACAATTTAACCACAATTTTTGCATTGTTTAGGCTCTAGTTCATAAATCATACCTGTGATATAACGGCTTGAAAGCTGCGCTGCAACAACAAGAGCACGATCCTGGATCCTAACACCATGGTGGCCTTCATATCTCTCCTTCAAACCTCTCAGGATGCTAATTGTATCTGGAACACTAGGCTCAGCCACAAAAACTTGTTGGAACCTTCTCTCGAAAGCAGCATCCTTTTCCACATACTTTCTATACTCTTCAAGAGTAGTTGCACCAATGCACCGAAGCTGGCCTCTCGCGAGCATTGGCTTAAACAGATTCGCAGCATCCATCGACCCTTCAGTTCTACCAGCACCAAGAACAAGGTGAATCTCATCAATGAAGAGAATGACCTTCCCTTCAGCCTCTTCCACTTCTTTCAAAACTGCCTTCAGTCGTTCCTCAAACTCTCCTCTGTACTTGGCCCCAGCAACCAAAGCTCCCATATCCAATGCTATGAGCCTCACATCTGCAAGATTGCTTGGGACATCACCCCTCACTATCCTCTGAGCTAAACCTTCAACGACCGCGGTTTTCCCAACTCCAGGCTCTCCGATGAGAACTGGGTTGTTCTTAGTCCTTCTCGATAGAATCCGAACCACCCTCCGGATCTCCTCATCGCGACCAATAACGGGATCGAGCTTTCCAGCCTGCTCCACAAGATCCCTCCCATAAGTCTTCAATGCCTGAAAAGTAGTATCCCCGGAGGCACTCTCCACCTTCCTCCCTTCCTTACCTCGGAGCTTCTCAACCTCCGATTTCACCCTCGCCGTAGCAATGCCAGCCTCTTTCAACAAGTCCCCAATTTGGGAATCCTCCAAGAGGCCAAGGATCAGCTGATCAACGGCCAAATGAGTGTCCCCACGGGATTTCTGTGCCGCTTGTGCTCTCCTAATCGCTTTGATGAGGGAAGTGCTGGCTGGGATTTCGTCCGGTGGAGGGGACTGAGAGGGAAGTTTCTTCAATGCCTGGTTGAAGACCCTCTCCACCGATTTTGGAGCCTCTTCGCTGCCAGCCACATTGGCGATGGCTTGGCTGAAAATGCCAGTCGAATCGTTGATCAACGCAACAGCAAGATGGAGTGGCGTGAATTGGGCATGGCCGGCGCTCATTGCCAGTTCATGAGCTGAGGCAATGGCCTCATTTGTCTTGTGTGTGAACTTGTCTGGGTTCATCTTTGTTTTCGTTTCTTAGCACCTAAGAAAGAAAAAAGAAAATTTTCAGCAAAACGTTCAATGATATGCAAAAATACGTCGGAATCAATCTAAGAACATAAATCTAAAAGACTCAATTCTTCCATTATACACGGGTTTTCTCATACAATTTTCTTTAAACCGAAATTAGACATAAAACAGAGAACAAAACTTGAATAATCACAACCCATTTTGTCGATTGGCTTCTATGACAACATATATATATATGTATTAAGAAGAAATAAAAACAAAACTTGCATCAGAACTAAGACCATGAATGTTTCTATAAATATTCAATAAATATTTTAAAACCGAAAATAGTGGGTTAAAACAGAGAACAAAAATCGACCGATTATAACCACTTTACACTCTGGTTTCAATACATAAAGAGGGAAAAGATAAACAATGAACGGAAACAACGATTCTAGGAACAAACAAAGAGATGGGCATAAAAACCGTGGAATCAGAGAGACAAACAAAGAGAAAGAAGAGAGAGAGAGAGTGGCATACCTTTCGAAGCAACAAAATTAATAATGGGTATTTACAGTTGAATAGCTCTTTAGCTTTCGCGCGGGTTTTGTTGTTGTTAGTGTGTGAGCGTTGTAGAGATTTTCGAGATTTGTGAATCGTCGTGAGAATTTTAGATTGAAGTGCAGAAATGAGAAGAGAGTGGGGATTTTAATGAGAGAAATAGATGAGTCTGGAAGGTCCGGGACTTGACGCCATTCCCATGCTAGAAACTACTAGATTCGCCCAATAGTTACCTCTCTTTTTCATTTTTTTTAATTTTTTCATTTGGGTTTTTTTTATGACTTATGGGTTCTTTATTATTTACGGAAATAAGTTAAAAAAAAGTGCCTTTTTAAAACCAATTATAGCAAATAATAAATTTTGTAAATATTTATAGTAAATAAAAATTTTATAATGTAAGGATTTTTTTTATTTTTTATTAACATGATAAATGAATTTAATATATATATAATTTATTTATTTGTGTAAAAAAAATTATTTACATAATAAATAAATTATTTCTATAGTAAATTTTTTATTCATTGTAAATATTTTTAAAACTTTGCTATTTATTTTGGAGGGTTTGAACAATCTGTTATCCCCATCATTTATTTTCTCAAAATTTTTTGAATTATTGAATATTTAATACTAATTTTTTCAGATACTTATTTTTTAAAATATATATGAAGTTACATCAAAACAATATTAAGAATTTCAAAAAAAGAAATCCCTTAAAAAGGTAACATTTGAAGATCAAACTATATCTCTAGGGGGGAAAACACTATATCTAAACCAAACCGTATCTCTCAAAAAAAAAAAAAAATTGAACTGTATCTAAACCTAAATAAATATGAAAATTTAATTATGCAAATTCCGTGATAGCAGTAAGGTATTCTCTTCTATATTACTTTTTTTTTCTTTTCAATTTCCTGATTATTAAGCATTATGTTATTAACTGTAACCTTTTTTTATTTGATCTTGTGCCATAATCAGACATGAAATTACTGCCAAATTATGCCTACAGCTACTATAATCTATTTTTTCATGAGAAAAATATGCCTATTTCAATTCACTTTCTTAGTTTTTTTTGTTTGGAATTTTATTCCTTCTAAGGTAATGTATAATAATCGAAAGCGAGAGCTAAATTTTGATACTAATTAACAAAAAAATGATCTTTTTTGTGTGAGAGACGTTCTTATAAATTTATATTAATTTTTCATTGAATCATTAGGCTAATACAATTTGAGGAAAATAGCAGATTTTTTAACTATTTTAAGTAAATAGCAAGTTTTAAAAATATATATAGTAAATAATATATTTACGATTTAAGTAATTTATTTACTATGTAAATAATAAAAAAAACTCTATAAAAATAATGAGGTAAATAAATTATTTACGCCTTAAATGTAATCACTATTTTATTACATAGAAAATAAGGGGTAAGTAAATTATTTAAACCGAAATTTCCTATTTATTACAAATATTTTTAAAACTTGCTATATACCACATTAGTTTTGAAAAATTGAATTTACGACAAATGCTACATGATTTTGTAAATACCATACATGTTTATTTATAGCATAACTCAACATTTAATATGAATGACAATATAACATAACTTTTTCAAGTGTGGCATGAATAAACACTATTTTTTAAAAGCGTGACATAACATGTAATTTTCTCTTCCATTTAAGGGGTTAAAAGGCCAGCCACTTTGCCACAATATGAGGATGAAAATACTTTTCTTTGGATATTTTTTAGGAAATTGCATTAGATGGGCCAATTTTAGAGACAATTAAAAATAAATAGCATGTTTACCAACATAGTTAAATAAAACGTAAATTAAAAAGTGCTTTTACATTTTTACCCTCCATCTAAACCCCCCCAATCTCTCTCATCATCCTCTCCTCAGAAACCACAACCTCCAATTTAAGCAAGGCGGCAGATCTGGACAGCGACGGGAGGCGATCCGGGTCAGCGAAAATATCCATCTCCTTCTTCCTCGATTTGGGTCGGACAGAGAAGTAAAAGGGAGAAGAGATAGCGTGGGCTGGGAAGGAAAAGGCAGGAAAGGAAAAAAAAAAAAAACAGATCTGTTTTAATTGGAGGTATTTTTAGTCATTGTATTATTTGGTAAATGAAGATTTAATATAAAATAACATATTTATTAACCTTTACTAAATAACATATACCTGGTTGATAAGCGCCTATAAAATTCGGTTCTAAAAGTCCTCTGTTTTAAGGATTAAAAAAAGGGATTTAAGAATAAAGAAGCTTATAATATTAGGAGTATAACGTGGATATCTCTAGTTTACAATGTAGACTTATTGTTAGCTTGTATTTTTATATTATACGTTTATAAAACGTGACATCGACGATGTAGATATTAAAACGCCTTTTTTGTACATTTTTAAAACGCCTTGATCCTATAGTTTTATTTCAACTTAAATAAAATAAAATAAAATTTCTCAAGTACAAAATCCAACATTAAAAAAAATGAATAAATCACATTCACACTTTCTTGAACGGGAGAGAGTGAAAAGGCCAAGAGCGCGTGTTTTGCAGTGCATATAAAGAGGCGCGTCGCCAATTTAACGACCTGGTTCCCCAAAACGCCGAAAACAATACACAAACCGTTAAGGCTATCAAAATCCAGTTCCACCGACCCAGGGAGCGCTTCGAGAAAATTTCACGTTTCACACGTGCTCATCGAATTTGCCCGGCAATTCTAGAAGAGTCTAGAAGAATAATCTTCCACCACAAAAAGAAAAAAAAAAATCGATACAAAATTGGCCTGGCGCCCTGATTAGCAAATTGGCTTCAGCTGCTTCTTCCTTTTATAAGTTTTATTATTTCTTTTTTAATATATATTCTAAACTCAAAACATATTGGCAATGCCGTTTCAACTGTTACGATGTGAAGCTTTTATATGTTACTGTTTAAATAAAAATAGGCTATAGTGTAAAACACTTACATACTATACTAATAAATTGATTTAATTTTTAGTTCTAACTAAGTTGTCAAATGCACTTCTCGTAACATAGCATCTATGTGATGGACAGCTTTCCCCGCTGAAATCCATTTGCATCATTTTTAAAAGTCCCAGGTTTCTCAGAGACAAAACGTGAAACATAAAATACATCTAATAAAACATAAATGTATCGCACACATTTACAGGGAGAATTTCTTTCAAGGGAATTTCACACATTTAGAATATTTCTCGTCTAATAAAATACATCTCTTGTTGATTGTACGCATTTAAAACACAGCTATAGTTGCTAAAGAAAACATTTTAAAGTATCATTTGAATAAATGTCTTAAGGAGTCAAGAATGAAAAGGAAAACTGTGACAAGTGAGTACCTTATTGAAGCAATGGCAGGTTGCCACTTTGCCAGAAACCATATGAGTATTCTAGTTCACTCTGGAGGTAACCATTTTTTGCTGAAAGATGAGAAGTTCAATACTAAGACTCAAATTGTCATCTCAAAGTTGGCAGGGAAAAAAAAAAACCCAAAACCTCAGAGAATGTCTAATTAGAAAACTAAATCTACATGAATAATGAAAAGGAAAAAAAAAGGAGGAAAAAAGAAAGAAAGAAATTCCGAGGATACAATTATCTTACATTATCTACATACGCCAAGACCGAAGAGTATACTTTCATAATTTGCTTCTCTCAAATGGGTCATTTTGTAGCCTCTATTGACATTCAACCTCCCCACATTTGTGCAGCAAGTGCAAATACCAAATTTTAAGAATGATGAATTTCGTTTGAAGAGAAACACTCACTTGAAATCATCAGCACAAAAATTTTCACTCGTCATCACTATCGTAAACAACAGCCATTCGCCGATGAGTAGTCGGGGCCTTCCTTGGGGGAGAATCCTCATCGGATTCGATCCCCTTGCGCTTGAGACTATGCCTAGACTCCTTACCCCTTTGCTTTGGCTCCTTAAAAAATTTCCAAAAAGCAAGATAAAGAAAACATTAGAAAGCCCTCTTTGGCTCAACTGTAACTTGAATGATGGAAGATGATGTTCAATGTTAAATTTCACATAAGAATGCAATCAATTTACAATTTATGTCTTTAAAATTTATTATATAAAAAAAAAAAAAAATCTAATGCGAATAGAAGAAACTTCACTTCTTCAGGTGCCTTTAAGTACTTGAAGATATGCTTTTGGCCCTTGGGTCTTTGCATCTTGGTTAGTTTTTTCAACGTCCAAAAATTTGAGGATGATCCAAATTCCAAAATTACGAGGAACTCAGAATTATTAACAGACACAACAAATTCACCCTGGAGGTGGGCAACTTATGCAGGGTCCTCAATGAAAATGAATAAAGCGAATGCCAATCAAGAGAGAATTCCAAATAGATGCTATAGGAAAGTCCAACGGAAGAAGAACAATAGATGCAATGAGAGTAAACAAGTTATCTAGAAACACTTTTGAGATACATTTCCCATTGTCACAGCACAGCTGGTAATATGAGCTAAAACAAATAGCCTGGAAATTCTTATTTGTTTGTTTACGAGAGAAACATACCTCCGCCTCGTCCTCAGACATTTCATTTTCTTCTGCTTCTTCCTGATATTCTTCCTCTTCCTCTTCTTCATACTCTTGCTCTGGCTCCTCAACCCTTCTGCGTGGAGGAGAACCCTCATCTTCTTCCCCATCAGTTTCATACTCAGACTCACCTCTTTCACTGTCAGAGAAGTCAACTGGACGTTGGGAAGCTTTAGCAGTTGAAAAAGATGATTTGCGAGGGATGTCTCTAGCTCCCTGTGACTGAAGTTTCAGAGAAAACAGTTCATAAAAACTGAAGTAACTCTTTCACGCTGGCAAAATGAGCCAATTTATTTGAAATTCATGTTGTAAAACCTTTTTAGCATTCAAAATGCGTTTCTCTGCTCGAGCTTCCCCTTCTAGATCTTCCTCAAAGCGATGGCGAGAACGACGAGAGTCAAAATAATCTGTTTCATCCTCCTAATAGAAATCGGTAAATAAAGAAGTCAACCAATTTAATCAATGAACAGGTAAATAGACTTTTAAAAGTATATCTACATCCAATACCAACAGCTCCTTACACGTAAACAGAGAAGAATTTGTTCTGTGTCAATGTAAATTAATAAACTAAATCCATGCCAATACAATTGTTTATAATGTAGTCAACAAGAGAAGGAATTAAGTTTAAAAAGTATCCTTTAAATCACAGGTTAAAGCAACAAAAATAAACGTCTCTGCTCTACCTCATCAAGAGCATCTTCCAAGAACCCAGGTGAAAGCTGGCGCCTCCTGTCCAAAGTTGGTGTATATTTCCGACTCACCTTTTCCCTCTTACGGCTGAGGAGTAAATTGGCTCTGATAGTTTGACTTTCAGCCTACAACAAGACAATAGTTAAAAAAAGGAAAGAAAAAAAAGAAAAGAAAAGAAAGAAAGATATCTCTTAAAGCTCTGAACCAGCCAAATAGACAATATGAATAAAAGTTTACCTTTTCCTTCTCTTCCTTTTCCCTTTCAGGATCAATGTCGGTAACACAGTTCTTAACCTTGTAAACTTTTTTATGCCTCGAGTCAACGAGAGCAGTTAACAGTCTATGAGAATTTGATGACAAGGATGATGGTATGAACCTCATCTTTCTCAGAATCCTTCCTTGTGATTGGAGGATTCCCTGAAAAAGATATCACATAATAATCAAGAACTTGAAAACCGGTTTTCCTAGAGAAGAATGTGATGAGGAGTTGGTTCTTTCATTACAAATAAAACTAGATTTTCCGAATCTGAGTTGTTTCTAAATCAAATAAACAATACTTGATTGCATCCCAGAATGATAAAATCACATGGAGGCCTCACAAATTAAAACAGACAAATATCTTAAAAGTTTTCTAAAATAAGTAGCCAGGATCAGGATTCTGTGAAGAAAGTACCAGGAAGGAGCGGCAAAAGACTAAAATTGATGAAAATACAATGGTTATCAAGCAGACCAAGGAACCTTAATTCCTAAAATTGTGGCAGGAAAAAGTATTATCCTCAATTATCTACAGCAAACTACGATATTAAATGCATAGTTACCATACACAGGAGCGATAGAGAAATAGTGACACCAATCTTAGTTGTGTTTATTCAAGATCCTCTTTTAGCCCATAATACAACTTTGCCAGATTTTTCTATTACAATATATAAAAATCTCTTCCGTCGTTTCCCCTCCTCTTAGGTTTCGTTCCCCTGTTTTTTTTCTTCTTCTTCTTCTTCTTCTTTTGCTTGCTTTTGCCGTTTATATTTTTGTATTTTCTCTTTTGTTTTTTTTTTAAATTTCCTTCTATCAAACCCTACAATCTTTGGAAGGTGGGAAACTATGACTTTTGTCGTGTAGGTACCCATGAAGAGGTTTGAACCCCAGACCTTGTGGGAGCAAACCACAGGCCTGACTATTCCAACTGACACCTCTTGGGTGTTTTTTCTCTTTTGTTTTTGTGTCACTTTTTCCGCTTTTTCATTTCCAGTTTTTTTTCCCTCTTAAAATCTTTATCCCTTATTATACTTTGTTTGATAAATAAAATATTTTTTCTTTTAATTTGACTTTATTATGATATAGTCTTTTTTATAGCATTATCAACGACTATTTCACTCATGATATAATTTCTTTAATTATCTATGTTGAAATATCTATTTCAAATGTTTCTATACAAAAAATTAGTTTGGACATCCCAACTACTATTTTTTCATTGTACTTTTGAATTAATTATTCTCAAATATGTCCTTGAATATTTTCCTTTATAGTTACGCTATCAATATTATTTAACACATAAATACCACTTCTTTAATATATTTAGGTTGAAACAATTTTTTTTAAATGTGTCCTTGTTAAAAAGAAAAAAAAAACATGTCTACCTCAACCACTATCCTCTAACACTACTTCCAAATTAATTTTCTTTTTCATTTGTCCCTATTTTTTTCTTTTTCAAATATGTGCTACTTGTTTAAACAAAAATTTTGCCCAAAAAGATGAAAAGCATTTTGTCCCCTTTATTTTTATTTTTTTTATTATTTTTTTTTATTTTTTTAACTATGCTTATTTCTCTTTTAGGGGGTGATTCTTCATGCACTATTTGTTTCTTTTTTTCTTTTTGCTTTTTTTAACAATTTCATATTTTTTCTTCTAATTTTTTTACAATGTTATATTTTAAATATCTCATAAAAACATATTCTCTTGATTTGTCTCTATTATGTAATAATTTCCTTCAAATATGTCTTCACATAAATATTTTATCGAACATATTCTTTACTGCCTGCTTTTGTTTTTGCTACTGCATTATCAAAATTTTGTTTATCCTTAATTATCGGGATGTCTTTTGCTTCCTCATTGTTCAATCATTTTTCCCCGTTAAAATAACTTCTTTCAAATGTGTCACTATTTATTTTAAAATTTAATTTTGTTATATGTTTTTTTAAAATACTTTTTCCCTCTCATGTGTTCCTATTAATATGTTTTGGGGTTTTTTGCTAATTGGCCTCCTACATCAATCTTTTTTTTTTTTCCCACAAATGTGTCCTCTTTTTAAAGTCCTTCCACGCCATTCTTCCACATTGTTTTCTACTAAACACGTTCTCTCTAATTTGTTCCTATTTGTCATAATTTTGAAGTGCACTTTTTCCCCTACATTATTCTTGTTAACATAATTTCTTTCACATGTGTCCATGGTTAATTTTTGGGTTCTTTTAAAAGGTGTTTGGGAGAGTAGTTGGAACTCAAAATGTTTGTTCAAAAATTGTAGCATGTGAGAGCTTTACACCGAAGCCATATTTTGCTTTTTACTTTAACTGCTGAGAACTTTATACTGTTTGTTGGTTCTAACTGAGATACCAAACAGAGGCTTATTTTCATTTTGCTAGGAGATCCTCTATAGGATAATCTCCTTTTTTTTTCCTAATGTACTTCTTCTAAATAGTTTTTTCCTTACACGTTCTCATTGAAATATATTTTTCTATATGCTTACCTAATAAATGTATTTTCTTGTCTAAACCTTCTTATTTTAAAAGCAATACTCATAAAAATGTTTGTGTTGGTTTCGTAATAAGTTACAACTAGCAGAGATCTTTTGTATTAAAAAAATTTAAAACATAAAACATGATAATCAAGACTTAACACGCCAATAGGACATACAAAATTACTCCCATGTGCATAGCACGTGAATTAACTTAGTATTGTAAAAAGAGACCAAGAAAGCAGTCAATACAGTACATACAAATTTATGAATCCTAAAAGTAATTAGGTTTAAAGACTCACCTGTTGGTGTCTAAGAAAAAGGTGCGCTTGATCATGCTGTGCATCTTGCACAGTTATATCTAGAACTTCATTCCCAATTAATAACTGCAGACTGCCATCTGACCATCTCACAAAACGTGCATTACTTTCCCGCTGCAATAAAAAAAAGGGTAGAAACTCTAAGTGGGTGCCATATAGGAAAACTATCAAGCAAATGAAGCATCCAAGTTATTCTGGTATATTTTGAAATGGTATTGGCTTTTGATGCCACCAAAAAAAAAAAAAAAAAAAAAACCCAACAACAACAAAGAGAGAGAGAGAGCAGTTCATAACAACAGCAAGATCCCCAAAAAAAAGTAACGCGAAATAATGAAAAGAAAATTCATCTATCAACAACCAACATATATAACTAGAGATGTGACAAATCATAAATTTTCTACCAAAGTCAGCTGGATGGTAACCTTTTCCCCATGAAGCCGAATGATAAATTGGTTATATGTTCAAAAGAAATTATAAATTGGTTATAGCTTCCCTTTGGGTACCAACAGATAAAAGAAATTTAAACATTTTCCTTTATCTTTAATACTGCTAAGTTGGAGGGATATTTTGGATTCTTAGAGTGATATGATTGTGTTGTTGCCCAATTGTTTTTCCTCTGTTGCAGTTTGTTTCCGTTTATTCTCTGTTTTTTCCTCTCTTTTGAGAATACTCCATCCTCTCTTACCTTGTTTTGATGTGCTTATTATAATATCAATAAAGGTTCTGTTTATTATTTAAAAAAAAGAAAAAAAATTATTAGCAATTGCCAATAACATTGAGAAACACAGGTAGCATAAAGGAAGTAGGCAGAAGGACGACCTGCAAAAATAATAGACCCAACTTGAAGTGTTCAGTTAAAAAATATCCATGAAGATAAAATCCGCTCAATAAATTAATGGGGAAAAAAACCATTAAGCATTCAGATAAATCTCATGCACATGCATGTGGAACTATCACCTTTCAGTACATGCACGCATAAGATGTGTCTATATTTGTGCGCTAAAACAGAATCTAATGACAAAGTTACTTACAGAAATCGTGCCATCAGGATTTCTAACAGTCCTCCAGCGCACAATATTGTTTTCCAAGCGTATCCGTTTCTTAGATCCAGATTCATCCGTGACAAATGTATCTTCCTCCACATACGTCTTAGGATCAAATGGCTTTGGGTCAATTCCCATGATATTAGAAA
Source organism: Artocarpus heterophyllus (assembly GCA_025403435.1). NCBI lineage: Eukaryota > Viridiplantae > Streptophyta > Magnoliopsida > Rosales > Moraceae > Artocarpus > Artocarpus heterophyllus. The sequence goes on along the minus strand of CM046345.1, from coordinate 14,097,826 downwards.
CTTTAATCATGTTCATCTACAAAAAATAACATTTGGGTATCAAAACCTGGATTAAAACAACGCAATAAACTATTATACAGTGTCAGACGAAACAAAAGTGCAATGAAAATATAAAGCACCCCAGTTTCCAAAATCGAACCAAATAAATGAAACACGTGCGTGGAGAAGCCTAAGTAACAGAAACCCATTGCTGCCGTGAACAATAAAAGTAAACGATAGTCGCGTTCATTGATAAACAGCTCAAGTTAAACTATGAACTACAAATTACCAGAGCCATGGGGCGTAGTTCTGCTAGTTTACAGGGAAGATGATATATACCAGTCAAATTTTTCCAGGATTTCCACCATCTATACATTCAGATTCAAATCTTGTTCTCATATGAGTATATTGAATAGACCTTTGTATAGTATATTGAATAGACCTTTGTATAAGCCCAAAAACCATTTCAAAGAATTGACTAACGGCATACCATGATTCATCCTCCTGGCCCCATAAAAAATTGCAGAATTAGAGAATTTTATTTCTACTTTTTTACCCCAGTACTCAATTTTGAACCAGTCATTCGAAAGATGTAACTAAAAAGTCATTTTGCACAAAGTCTTCCTAAATTCACCAAATACCTATCCAGAACAACAAATATAGTTGATCCTCCTATTCATATAACCTTCAATATATCAAAATGTTTCATGCTTACTATTTAAACATATTCATAACCTATGCTTATTAATGTTGCCACATCAAGTCATCCACAACAGTAAAGCTGAAATCAAAGACAACCATTTACTGTGGCCTTTGAAGTGCTTGAAGTATATAAAATACCATTCCACCAAGCAGAATAAAGAAGCTGAACCTTTTCTGGACGAGCAGGCGGTGGACGCAAAGGAATCTCTATATCCATGGGGGGTCCAACTGGTTTCTCCTTAATCTTGGCCTCAATGTTTTCCTCTTCCGACTCATACCGAGCTTCTTCATCATGCACTATATCCTCTGGTCTTGGACTTTTCCCATAGTGTCCTTCTTCTTCTTCTTCTTCCATAGGTAATCTCTGAAGCATAAAATCAGTTTAAATCATTCCCAAGTTCCAACCATCACCCTACAGATATCTGAAAAAAGCTATTGATAGAAAAATATTAAATAAATTGCTTTCTAATATTAGATACTAACAGTAGAATCATGGTCAATGTCATTCTGAATGCCATATTCTTCCACTTCTTCATCATCTGAATCACCAAATACATTACGGACAGCAGCAGTGTTTGTAGTGTCAGTCTGATCTTTCTCCTCTTCAGGGGATCTAAAATTAAGAAATCAGTTTTGAGAACCAATAAAATCAGGAGGCTGCTTTAAGCAATTGTACATGTAAGAATCTTATTGCAGCCTCAAATTAATCTCTCTCTCTCTCTCTCTCTCTCTCTCTCACACAGTATAAAAATTGCGATAGTGATTAAGAAACAAGCTGGATGAAGAAACAATACTTCTTCTTCAGGAAACTTTGCATATGTGCATTAAGTCATTAACTTGTATATCCATCATTAAATGGAGCCTTAGTCAACTAGACCAGCAAATATTCCTATAGATAAAGTAGAAGTCAAAATTGGTGGAAGTAGAAGCATGGGGTAAGAGGACCTGGTAGGAAAATTGTGTTTTCCCTGTTGCTTATAACATTTTATTTCATAGCTACTAATCTTCACAATTTTCTCCTTTTTTTCCAACCGACAACCAAAAAACTTGTGTTAAGTAAATTTAGAAAGGAATTGCAATAAGCCAAAACATTTCGCAATGTGCAAAAATAGTTTTTGTGTAGACACAATGGTGTTTTAAAATTTTGGAATTGCAGAGTTCAGCAAGATGAAATGGAACTAAAAATAGTGGGTGGACTTTACCCTGGACTTCGAGCTTGATCAACCTCATCTTCTTCATTATCAGGGTAATGGTTCTCCTCCGACCTCTCTGATCCACTTTCAATGATGTTCCTTCTACGACTTGTCAGCTCTTCTTTCTCATCACTATCTGTATATTGGCCTTCACTTTCTTCTCTTCGGACACCACCTTCTACCTCTTGGGAACTTTGTTCTCTTTCACCCTCACTTTCACCAGGATCAGGTTCTATATCACGCATCTCACCTTCACTCTCTATTTCCACCTCCCCATGCCCCTCCACTTCACCTTCGCCTTCAAGCTCCATTCCTCCCTCCCCTTCATCCTTTAAAAACAAGTGAGAAAAAATAGTCAATGAAATGATCAAATAAAGAAGCTGCTACCAGGAATTTGGATGTCAAGAATCATTTCACAGTTTGGTTTCCTGAAAGATTAAGGATCACGGCAGATCTATTAAGTTGATGATTACAAATATTAAGAACATTGTTTCACCATGAGCACAATGAAACACCGGAAGATGATTAAATATATTACATAAGTATGCCTCCCTCTCAAAACCAATAATCACCACATGTCCCACAAAAAAAAATTGAAAAACAGGGCATAAAATATCGTTGTTGATGAAAACTAAACTCGCTCTTTGACATTACCAAACCAATGTTTTTAATTGCACAATCAGGTATTGAAGCGTTTTCTTTTTGTGAGGCAAGGCATAAGCCTCAGTATAAAACCGTATAATAATTTTAAAAAATATGAAAATTTAAACATTTAAAGCAATAGTCATAAAACATAACTTAACATCATAAAAAAATTTACCCTAAGAGTCTAAAATAAACAAGTTTCATAAGCAAGGCCTAAAATGAACATGTCCTAAATAAACTAGTCATGACTTCTAATTCAAACTAATTATGCATCAGCAACGAAGCAGTTCCTCTAGGATTTTCTTTATATATGTACATATATATATATATATATATTATGTAATCTGATTTCATCCTCTAGGTTTTAGTTGGCAGGTTTTCTCACTTTTTGGGCTCAATTCTTATTTGGGCCATGGGCCTATAACTTATCTCAACCCAACTGTTATTAATCATAAAAGAGTGAGGCTAACGCCTCAAATTAGCTATGAGGCATAGCCTCAAGGCTCGCCTCACATATAAGAGGTGTACGCCTCTTTTATTCACTTTGAGGCGTAAGTCTCAAAGCAATTTTTGATCACCTCTCACAGAGGCGCACCTTGAAGCGCAAAATGATTGCGCAATTTAATACCATGTACCAAACAATATCTCCTAGCACTCATACAGTGCATGATGCAATACATTACATGTTTTTCCAACTCTAAAGGAAGCCTCATCTTTTTTCTTAAGCAATTATATATATACAGATACATTGCAAAAATTTTCCATGGAAAAAGTCATGGTAAGCTTGGCATTACGAAGTTTGAGCTTGGCATTTACAATTTTCAAGCTGCTTCCACAAGCTAATAGGTCATGGATCACATATTTAAAAGGGTCCCAGATTACAATATGCTTGTAAGAGCGAGATATACATTTATTTCAAACTTATGAAAAGCAAATAGATAGCTAATAGAGCTCAGTCATTTTATTATCAAAGGGAAAATCACGTAGAATTTGACTGCTAAATACAAATGTAAAATACCCTCTTCTAGTTCACCAATTTCAAAGAGATAGAAAACAGAATAGTTCAACAGCCCAAAATGGCAAATCCTAAAGCATAATTTACTAATACTCCCGCTTGAAATCTCTACAATGAAAAACCAACGTAAAAGCCTGCTACAAGGGCTCCAAATTAACCATAGCAAAAAACAATAATAAACAACAACAAAATTCAGACCCTAAAATGTAAAATTAATGCCTGCATACCAAATTAAAGGTAAGAGAAGGTCTAAGAACTCGTTCTTGACCCAGTTTGAGCTGAACAATGGACATAAAAACTAGCAAAGTAGGAACGGAAATCGACAAAAACCCTAATTTATCAAAAAAGTAATAATAAATTAAACAAACAAATTCCCGAATCCTAAGACCGTCAAACAGAAATATACCAATAGGGTTAAGAACTCGAATTTTTGACCTAAATTAAACGCCAAAATTGAGCTGAAAATAATCGAACGAATCGAGAGAGAGAAAGTTACAGAGGCGTAATTGGGCTGGGGATTAGACTCGTGCTCGGAATCGATGTCCTCTTCTTCTTCGGATTGATCGCCGAAGAGGTTCTGCATCATCTGGTGCCGCTTCTCCTCCCCCATAGCTCTCCGGTCCGTCTTCCCCCGCCGCCGATCTACTAAATCTCCGTCGTCTATCTCACTCAACCAAGCCCTCTCTTTCTCTCTCTCTCCTTTTTTTTTTTTTTTTCCTTTCTAGCTCCGGGCTTTGCTTTTCTTTTTGGCTGGGAATATGCAACTTTATTGTTATGCCATTTAATTAAAATTAAAATCCGCATGCGTCATTGATGTATTTCAAAAGAAAAGTATAATATATTAAAAGAGCACTTATAACAGGACGGGCATTTTGATATTATCCGTAAGTCATGTTATTAATTAAATGAACAAATTCTCAAGGAAATGATATGTCACTGTTAACGTTAAAGCCCATGACTATTTTGTCATATATTACATCAGTAAAAAGTTAATCTCACCCTTGAAATGATATTTAAAAGGACAGTAAAAATCGTTGGTGTAACTACTTTTATTGTAGTATGTGAGAGCTTTATATTGTAACAATTTTTTTATTATTACTATAGTATGTGAGAGTTTTATACTGTTCATAACTGAGTCTCATCATTTAGCCAAACAGCCGATAAGAAGCCCGGTTAAGGCCAAAATGTTTTGCTTATCTATAACTATGTACCATGAAGCAAATAACCTTGTTAATTTTTGTTCTTCAACTAAGTCTTTTAATTAAGGCTGTATTTGTGTTCAAATTATTCAATTCAACACTTTAAATTTTAATTTTTATCACATTTGTTTTTTGTTTATGGGTGTATTTGTCTTCAATTATTCAATTCAACACTTGGAATTTTTAAATTTTTAACACTTTTTTTTTAATTTTCTTTCTATCAAACCCTACAATGTTTAGAAAGGGGAAACTATAATTTTTGTGAGAGCGAATCATTAAACCTTGTTTGGCAAAGTTGGTTGACCAACTTTTTAGTTAAGAATAGTGTAAAGCTCTCACAAGCTACAGTTAAAAAAAGTTGCTACAGTATTAAACTCTCACATGCTACAATATTTGTATTCTAACTAATAATTCTAACCATCATATCAAACACCCTGTTAGTAACATTTCAGAAAATTCCATAGCTTACATAAAAAATAGTTTCTCTAAAAAGACATTAGACAGGTCTCGCCTGATATTTCGTTTCACACCACACTCGCATTCACGCAATGGTCCTCTATATCAGCTTATTTGTTTCTAAGCTGCAACATGTGAATAGCATTCGTAAGTGCTAACGTTTAGTAAGTACACTTCGTAGTTCTCACAAATTATTAATCATATGTCAGGTGCTCAATAACATCAAATAATATATCACCATAACACGAATATCACGTAAATAGCATCTAACATCCTATCATTCACATCATCCTATTTTACTGACATGTTACAATCTTTTCTACATCATTGAGCTCTAGATAGTATGCCAATACACACAACCATTATGAGGGTAGGGTAACGGTTCACAACACCTGCCAAAGCAACGCCAATAACAGGAACCTCACACCTAGCACCATCCTCTGGGGCGCCTCACCATCGGTGCAATAAATGTGTACTTTACAACCTGACGCGCACATTCCTAGGCATCATTATCAGGTTATAAATTGGTATCTTATAACCCAACACATGCCTTCCTAAACATTATTACGGCTTGTTTATTTCAAAAACTCTTTAGATTTTTTAGATTTAAATTTAGTTTTAAGTATTAATAATATTTTAGATAAGTATTTATTTTTTCAAAATCTGAATCCTTTGAGTGTCAATAATCTAAGTTTTCAGACTTCTGACTCCCCTTTAAACTTTTGATACTATGATATCTCTAGTAAAAACTAAAATTATCTCTCTTATATTTGAGGAAAAAAATCATAATTTCTTCATTTGTTATCTAATTGAAATAATTCTTTTTTCATTATGTTCATAGTAAAAAGAGGAATAAATTAATATTCATATTGCATTTTTTAAGAACATTAACATAAAGATTTTATTAGATTTGTTGATAAATCAAAAACTATTTTCACTACCTCTCTAAACATAAATTCTAATTTTATTTCATACTCAGATTAAAACTTAAATGTACATCTAAACGTTCATTCAATAACAATTTAAATCATTAACTCAAATCTTAATTTAAATTATACTAATCTAAATCAAAACACTAATTCAAATTCATTTACTGAGCGAATCTTAATACACCTTATAGGTCCTTTCATAATCGTTCATATAAAAATCACGAGGTAAACATCACATCACATCACCTTATCAGTTACCTCCTTAAGTGAACTATTTTATTTAACCATCATATTAAAAACACTATTTAAATATCCAAAATTAAGAGGCTGCAGATAAACAAAATGTACTTTTCTTTGCTAACTCAAATGACACGACATTGTGGAGATTCAGTGTACTTGGCTATTCAGAAAGTTCATGTCAATAATACATATCAACAACGTCTCATCATAAGATCAAACAATATTAAAAAGACTCAATAGAATCATAGATAATCACAAGTCAAATATACACATCAAATCAAGGATCTAAACATAGAAACTTCTAAATCAACTTTGTTTCCTATTTCGAACATCAATGACCACTTCATTAAAAAATACAATAGTCCTCTTAAATCATTCTAATCACTTCTCAGCTATTAGACATTAAATATGACATCTTAACATGTTGCTACATACAACAATATGACAATCTAATTAAATAAGATAAAACAAAGATATTCAACAAATCCATAGTTCAGACAATAGTGTGTCTACAATTAAAATTCCACAACGACCTAAGCATGTTCCTAAAAAAGCCTTTTAGAGCTTGTTTGGTTTGAGTATTTGAATAGAGTATTTGAATAAAGATTTAAATTTTTGTAAGAGAAAATATTATAGCAAAATAATTCAAACCACGAAACAAACGGACCCTAATGAGTCATGTGAACAAATAGTTCATGAAGAAATGATAAGCCATCCTATGAATTAAATGAAAACAATATCAACAACATAATTCAACAATCAATCAAATCAATCATACAATACATGTTCATAATAAAAGAGACTCTAAAAAGCTCTTGTCATAAATTTATTGTAAAATACCAACCAAAACTCTATCATTAATATTTAAGCCACCGTAACATCACTTTTACACTATCCATAAATTTGATCACTATCATCATATAAAAATATCATAATCATCTCCTCAAAATATATGAAACCCTAGCTATTAACATTCTGCAAAATATTTAAAACATATAAAATTTACTTTAACTAGTTTGCAAAAGAATGGAGACAATAAAAATGAGAAGAGATTGGGTTTGTTCTCTTGACAGGCATGCAGAGAGAAAGAGAGAGATGACATGTAAGAGAGAAAAAAGAAAAGAGAGAGAAAAAAATAAAATTTTAGATGCTCTTTCTTTAATCTAGGGCTATTTATACATATTTCTAAGCACTTCAAAGGCTATGATTAATTTTAGAGAAATTATCTAAGGGTTGTAATTTAATAAGAGGGTTAAGAATATCAATTTTAGGTATTGAAACTCCAATGAAAGACATGTAAACTTGATTTCAGAAACTATTGTTCGTAGGCTGACGCTGCAGCCCCAAGCTCACGTGTTTGGGGTTGCACGCAACACTGCGATGCTGGTCTTTAGCGTTGCTGCCTTAGAGTGCTCACCTAGACCATAAAAGAACTTGTTTTGACCATATCTTGAGCTCTTGAACTCATATTTGACCCTCGTTTTTTACGTTATTTGTCATTTTAATTCACTTAAACACATTTTCACAGTCAAATCATTAAATATCAAAATTTATAGATATTATATTTTTTCATCACATAACAACAAACCTCAAAATTTTGACATGAACTTTCTTGAGCACATCAGTTCTTCATCGTTATCACCTATGACACCACTAGATAAATTGTTAGTAACAACATAATATTTAAAGCATTTATCATTAGTTATAACGTCATTTCCTCTATCTATCATTAAGTTAAGTTTTCGGGTGCTACATTAGGTCATTATGTACAGAAACAAAATGGCTAACTTTTATAACCACAAGTTAAACATAAATTGATTTGTATTTTATATCTCCATTCTTACCTTTTACACAAACCATGTCTACTCTTTGATATATATATATGGTTCTCACTGTCTCTATAAGGTTATATATACAAAAACAACACAGGAGGTTTCCCTCTTTAATTATTAATGATACTAACAAATTTCATTATTTCCACTTTTGCTATTATAAAATATCACTATAAATTTTATTATTTCCGCTTTTGTTATCATTGAAATTTGATACTTTATAACCTTTAATCATTTAATTGGTGTAACTTGTGTCTTCTGACCTTTAACAGTTCATTATTCTTACCATGTAGCTACGAACTTTTAAGTTTGTATTTATCCTGATTTGAGCCAGTGCTTCCCATGTGTAAGGCTCTATGTAGCGTAATTTTTAGATTGAGTCTTACTGTTTTGTTAATAGCGGGAATGTAATCTATTTTCCCTTTTCAGAACTTAATTCTGTTCTATTACTACTCTGTACCTTAATTATTATCAAATTGATCAAACCCCAATATGAATATGAAAAACTTAGGCTAGATGAAGCTGTGGGTGACTTTGATAGCATGAATCTGGTGCAATCCATGGCTTCTTTCATAATTATCATTTGTTTGGGGCACTCCCTTACATGAACCACCCTTGCATAGTTTTTTAGTTTTACTCATTTATTTATTTTATGATCACTATTCCATTCTTAATTTTAGTATATGATTATATCACTCACTTGTGATTAAAAAATTTATGTACCTAATTTGGCTTTTTTTTTTTCTTTCTTTCTTTCTTTCTTTTTTAAAGAGAGTTCTTTATGAAATGAAACATATTCACCAGTCGTCTAGCCTTTAAGTGGAAAAAATGTCTCTTCTTAATGGAGTTTTTTTTCCCTTCCTTGCTAGAAATTGTATTTAAGTCATTATAACCAGTGATGCTAAATGTTCCTTCTATTCTGTGATTGACAATAGTTTGATTTATGTTCTTTGTTTGGTCTTTTATTTGATAATGAATTTAAGTTTTGTTTTACAATGATTCTGCTTTCTTTCTTTCTTTCAGAAATTTTGTTTTTGTTTTTGTTTTAGTGTGTGTGTGAGAAACATGCTTTTTTCCCTTTTTATCTGGCATCTGGTGGACCTCTTTTTTTTTTTTCTTTTTCTTTTTTTTTTTTCAGATGGTTGACATTGTGATGGTTTTATCTGAATTTTTGGTTTGCACTTAGATGGTTTATTATTTTTGTCACCAAAAAAAAAAAAAATTTCTTCACCTCTCAAAGGGAAAATATTCATAAACTACCTCCATGATATTAGATGGATGTGAGGAGGCTTGTTTGCTGCTTTCTGGTTATCTCATCTTTTTTTCCTTCTTTTTTGTTTTAAAGTTGAACTGCTGTCTGTTTTTTTTTTTTTTTTTTTTTTATTGTTGTGTTTTGGTTTTATCATTTTGGCTATCAAAAGGCACAAACTAAATTGTATTTTGTGTGGCTTATTTTCTTATAAATTCAGGATTCTTCCTTCTGTTGTACTATGCAAACAAGTCAAGGTTGACTTCTCCAAATTCTGAAACTTTTTCCCATTTCTATTTCTATGGAGGATTTTGATGAAAGGCCACATATTGAATAAGGTACCCTTTTCATTCCCACATACTCATTTCTCCTATTTTCTTTCTGTTGGGCATTCTATGTATGAATCTACATCTTCAACGAATTCCTTTTCTCAAGCTTTTTCTTTCCTTTTTTTGTCTATGTCTTCTAAATTAGTTGAAGAAAATAATAGAAAAGAAACAAACAAGCATGGTAGAAAAACATAAAATGACATAACTTTCTCTTCAGAGTACCTCCTGCTATTTCATCCACTTTTATTGTAAAACATTTTGTTTTAGTTCTTCTGATCCTTTAAAAGATTTGTTGTGCATGACTTTCCTCCAATCCATGGTTACCCGCTTCATCATATCATTCAAAAGAAACTTGTGTATAAATAAAGGAGAGTTTGATTCGTTGTATACTCTATTTCGAGAATTCAAAGTCCTACTAGGTGTTTAGCATGATAATTAGAACCGTTGGTTAGAACTATAAACACTTTAGCATGTAAAAGCTTTACACTACAGTAATTTTGTCCTTATTACTGTAATATGTGAGAGTTTTACACTATCCTTAGCTAAAAAAGTTGATTAAAACCAACTTTGCCAAACACAATATTAGTTAACTTATTTGACATTTGATGTCTACTTATTTGTTTTTTAATTCTATTTCCTCGTAGCAGTTTCTTTCTGGTTTATGGCACTGTCCTCTTATTCCTGGTTTGGTGCATTGCTTTTTTTTTTTTATAAAAAAAAAATACCTTTTTCTTTTTATCAGTGTCCTGCTGCATCTTTGATTCTCTTTTGCCTTTCTAGATAGATTTCTTGTTGTGTCCTTCGTCTTTGTTTATGGTTGGCTTTCTTATTATTTTTTGTTTTAATTGAATTTTTGGGAGGGAAGTTTCTTCTTCAAGTTGCCCTTAAGCAGTTGATCATTTCCAATTAGCTGGTAATTGAGGCACTACTCCATTTTTTTCCCCTTAATGGCTACTCTTAGTGTTAATTGTTAATATATAAAATCTACAAATGATAGTTTGTTAACTGTGGAGTCTTGAATTTCATTGTTAAAAGTCTTTGTCAACTTATTTTCTCTTTTAACATGCTTCCTTCTCAACTCTTTTTGTGTATTTTCTCTTGTGCCTTTTCTAACCTTGTTTTCTTGAGCCTCTACAACATGGTTTTCTTGCACTTTGTTCACCATCTCTGCAAATTATTGGCTTTCTTGTAGTTTTGAATTTAGACGTAATATGGGAATTAGAGTCATTACTCATTAGGGCAATGAGTTTCTTTTAAGCTGGTTTCTCTAAGTGATTGATTTTCTTTAATTAGCTTGGTTAGACTCTATTCTGTAATGCTTTGTGCAAGGTATGAGAAATTCCTGCTTAACTTTCAGTTTCTTGTTTAATTTTGTGATTACTATTTGTGTTGATTATTAAGGTTTTTTTTTTGTGTTTTTTTGGAAAAACTTTAATGTGATGTTTGTAATGATGGTAGGAACTGTTAATTAGAACCACTTTTACTGTAGCATGTGAGAGCTTTATACTATTCATAACTGAGTTTGTGGTAGGAACCGTGGTTCCACCACTCAGCCAAACAGCCACTTAGTGATGAGAGAATAGGGAAACCATCATATATAATAGTTAATAAAATGTAAAAACTTTTAAAAAAATGTCTAAGGAATTCCTTATGCCTTTGTATCTCAAAATATTTGACCGTGCAAATTCCATATGGAAGTTTATAATCCCCTATTCTTATATGTTCAATATTGGGTTGTTTTATTTTTGCTCCAAACCCATTAACAAGTCCAAGGAATTAATTGCATTTGCTCTTTTAGAAAATTTGGTTTTCTTCCAAATAATCAAATGCAATTGTTGCTTCATGATGCCAGCATTTTTCCCCTTTAGTTTTTAAATTATACATTCATTTTGTACCCTTTAATTTTTAGCTTTATTGTCTTTTCTGTTAATCATGTTAGTGCAGTCCTCTAGAGGGCATCCTCTTTGTTTGAAAACAAGGGGAAAAACTCACAAAATGGTTAGATGTAGTCTTTGGAAGCAAAGTTTGCCTTCCTTTTTTGAACATGTTAATGCTGGTGTGAAGGGGAAGTCTGATTTGGGGATCAATTGGAGGCGCTTCTTTGTGAGAGTAAAGGTAAATAGAATATGAATGTTTAAATTTTTATCTGCAGTTTTTACTTTTTAGAGTATGCTATACGAAATTTACGCAACATGTGATTATACAAGTCTAATGCAGAGCCTAAACCCTAACCATATATTTTTAGATATTTTTACTACTTTGTTCAATTGTTCACTTGCAAGAATCCTTTGCGGTTTGTTGTTGGATTTGTTTTAGATGTCAACTCTTTTGGGTTTTTTTCGTTTGTCAAATTGTTTGGTTGTGTTTGTTTAGAATTTTTTGTAGTATAATTTGCTCACCTTTATTTTTTTAGATCAAATATATAAAGCATTAATTTCATTTTGTGCAAGCAAAAGAGGTTGTTCTTTTTAAGGATTATTCATTGTCTATATGTTGGTATATATTACACAGTATCCATTTTAGTCTAAATTTTGAGTGACTTTGGTGATGTGAGTTGTCCTATTATCTAGCTTGTCTCTTTCTTTTTGCTCACTCTTGGCTATGATTGAAATTTTATATTGGGACTTTTTCGATGGGATCCTGATAGCCCATAATTTTACGTCACTTTCATATCATTCTTCCATATGTTTTATTTGTTAGTTCTTTATTTTATTGTGTTTTTATTGTATTTTTATGTTTTGTAGGTGGTTACTGGTTTGTGTGTTAATAAATATTTTGTAGCTAAAAACGTTGGGAGGAAACTAGGAGAAGAATTTGCCATTTGGAACAGCTGAAATGGCACCCAAGCGCCAAATATTCCATGCCTCTGCGAGAAAAGACAAAACTCTGGCGCTCCCGCGACCAAATTCCTCGCCCTCGCATGAGAATTATTGCTCCAGTGTTTGGCGCAGCGGTGCCAAATATTCCTCGCTGCCGCACGGAGATTCTATAAGATGGCACAGCCCCAAGCTTTGCGCAAATCTCACGGCCATGCGCTTCTGCTGATAGGGATTTGTATTTTTTTTGCGCCCCCGCTTGATACTCTCCCCCATCACCACGCATGCTTCAATTTTGCCTGAATTTTGAGTTTTAAAGGCTCCAAACATTGTGTATAACCATAGATATATAAAAACCCCATTATAGCAGCAAATGGAGGACGTTTTGGAGACTTCTATTTTAGGTTTTTGAGTAGCAAAGGAAGAAGATGAGGCCATGGGAGAGAGATCTGGTGGAGGCGGTGGCTTTTCGAAGCCAAATTCGCTCTTTTCTTTTACGCTTTCTCTCTTTTCTTTTGTAATTATGTTAATTTAGTTTGTATTTTGGTTATGGGAGAATTCAACCTAAACGTAATTATGTAGAAATTATATGAATTATTTCCAGTTTTCTCATTTAAAATTAGTTTTGTTTCATTAAAGTTAATATTTATGATGATTTTCTTGTTATATTTAGGTGTACAACTAATTATGACTTGAAAATTGTCTATTGCTAGATTGAAATGTTTGATACATAATTGTCTTGTTGTTCTAATCATTTGTAGTAAATTTTGGTCATTGATTATGGTCAAGTTTTCATATAATTGCATGTGGAATACAACATAGGTTAAATGAACCCAGTTTGTTGTTTAGATCAACTTATCTTCTCAACGTAATGCTTTCGTTAGATTAACTTTAGTGAGCTTTCTTCTAGGTTGTTTGATAAAAAAGGTTTATAAGACGCTTGTCTTATTAAATCTACATAGTAAGAAAGGATTGAGAGAGCAGAACTTGTTATCTACGGTTGGTAGTTTTAACATAAAATTTGAAAATAATTCTATGATTAGCTATAGGCCCATTTGGTAGTGTTTTAGAAATGGGTAAAAATAGTTTTATTTTGAAAAATAAGAATTTTTAAGGAATTATATTGAGAGTGTTTTTTAAATTTTTGCTTCAAAAAATATGCAAAAACATTTCTAAAAATTCCCAATACAATACCAAATGGGCTTTGCGTAATTAATGTTTAGTGGTGGTGAAGGACCCTTAACTAGTTTTTATTATAATTGTTTTGCAATATTTTTTTTATTTATTTTTGTTTTAAATTATTAATTTAGTTAAAAATCTAAAACACTCTGTCATTGCATTAAGTTTAATTAAGGTTCTTAAATTTGATAACTAATTAATTAAACCTAGTTCTCAATAACAACTATACTACAATTGAGCAAGGTTTTAATTTTTGGTGGTCCCATTTGGGACCTATCAGATCCCCCATTTCCATCAGTGGTATACGTTTTCAAACTGTTAGATATAATCAAAATCATTTTTTTTGTAGATTTAATAGCTGAAAGATAAATACCTACTAATGTATATCTTTTTCAGTTCTAAAGAGATTGCCATTTTATATACACATTTAAAAGTTCGTATAAAAATATGAACACGCAACGACATTAAATGATTAATAGACTGTGCTTTATTTTGCTTTTTTTCCTTTTATTTTGTTTTTTTTCCTTTTTTCATGCTATAGTTTAGCACCTAACTATTCATCATGACTCAAGACATTTGTCTAATTATGAGATTTTTTTTAATACATAAATATGAGATTTTATTATCCTTTAGTTGCTCGAGTTCTTGCATGTTCGTGGCCAAGTATGAAAATTTCCTAATTATAACAATATTTAACTTAAAGTTTTTGGTTTTTTTACCCTTTGATATATGTATTTGATACAATCTTTTGTGCTTTTAAACATTTCCATTATCATCCAAACGAAACTTTAAGTCAGATAGGTTTTAGGGGTAACGTTCAGAACATGTATGTTATGTGAGATTTGTGCAAATGCCATGTAGATATCAAGATGTTTCTGTTCCACATTTTAACAAATCATATTGAGTCAAACTTCCAATTTTAGGAAAGAAAATATGGAATATATTCATACATTTATAATTTTTTTGTTAGAAATATATACTAATGCAAGTACATTTACTAAAATTAATCATTTCATGTCCTCAAATTTATCTTGCAACCCTTTTGGAGTGATTTTATCAGCTTAATTCCCCTTTAAATTTCAATTCAATATGTTCATCTATTGCATTTTTAGTTGCTTCCTTAATCCTATTTTAGATAGAAAATCGTTTTTAGAGTTTAATTGTTTGCACTCTCCTTGTGTCTGCTCATCAATACTTGGCATGCTGCATATAAGTTCATTAGCTTTGTAAACTTAGCTCTTGACGGTTATTGAACTTTTGCTAATGTAACCCTTTGGTCTACTAGCATAGGGAGAGAGATTTGTGAAGGCCTTGAGTAGTGAGATTGTGGGTTTGATCTCACTTGTAATTTTATTTCTTATTTTTTATGTACACAATGACAAATGCCATAAATTTATTTTTTTTTTAAGTTGGCTACTTGATGTTATTGTGTATCGTTGCAAAAGAACTGAAATTTATATTTGGAATATTGCAATAAGCAATTTAATACTATTTAACAATTTGAGTTAGCAAAGAATTTTGTATTTTTGAGTTCTTCACTTGCATTTTCATTGTCTTTAAATTCTCTCGCTTGTGTTTTTTGTACATAAGTGCTATCAAAACAATTACTGCCATATTAGTAGATCCTAAACGTGGAGTAATATTATTTTTTAGTGTTATTTTCATTTAAAATACAAGAAAATCGCACATGCACTCAACTAATATACTTGTTTGGCAAAGTTGGTTCTAACAACTTTTCAATTAAGAACAATGTAAAGCTCTCACATGCTATAGTAAACCAAAAAAATTACTACAGTGTAAAGCTTTTATATATTACAGTATTTATAATTCTAACCAATGGTTCTAACCACCATGACAAACATTGTGTTGAGCCGAGTAAAAGAAAAGTGCTCAGATAATCAAATAAAGATTCTTTACCATATACTGAAAGATGGGTATAATCCTTCCCTTGATCCCTTTTGATGTCCAAAGTTAGATCAATCTATTTGATCCATAAACAACAAGGTAACCAACCTGAGGTTACAATGAGGATAAAACAATACTACAAAACTTCAACACAAAAAGAAGATGAAACTTTTAGGCGATTGTATGAAGGTGAGCTTTTATAGTAAATAGATATATATAATAATCCTTTAAGAAAATGAGTAGTGATTTATCTCAACAACCTTTGCTTTGTTGTGGAGTTACTCAGCTCCGTATACAGTTTTTAAGATCGAGTCGGGATTTTAAAATATTTTTTTTCCAATCAACCAATGTTTGTCTCGCTATGTATTCATTTCCCTTATTCAATAAAAGTAATCTTATATTTAGATGTGATTTTTTTTTATCCTTTTAGCATTCATTGATTAGAAAAATTTGTTGAGACCCACACACTTGTTAGGGGGCGTTTGGTTTGCAGTAATCAGTAGGAATCATATTCCCGAGAAAATGATTGTAGAGAATATGATTCTCAGGAACTAAGATTATTACGTTTGGTTGCACATAGGAATCTTCTATTAGATTTCTAGGAATAATATATTACTGTGTTTGGTTATACATATGAATCTTGTATAATTGACAAAATAATTTATTGCATTATCATTAAATGTATCAATATAATATATTAGAACTAATATTACATAATAATAATATAAATAATAAAATAATATTATATATAATTTAACATTAATATTACTATGAATATTAATGTTATTATTATCATTATTATTAAATAATTATTATTTTATATTAATATAATACTTTCTTTATCTTATATAAAAATATTAATTTATAATAATCATAGAATTATTATTTAACAATATATTAATATTAAATGTTGTATATAATATAAAATATATTGATATGAATATAAATAATAATAATAATACAATTCTTAATAATATATTAGTATTTATATTAATATTAACATTAAATAAACATATTGTTATAGAAAATATTAAACATATTTAGCTATATTTTATATTTATAATTATTATAATAGTATTTATATAGTTTAATATTGATATTGCTATGCATATTAATATTAATATTATACTATTCATATTGATGTTATATTATTATGTTTTTATTATTATTGTTATTATTATTCTTATTATTAAATTGTAGTTTTATATTGATATAATATTTATATGTATATCATATATTAATATTAATTTATAATAATAGTACAACATTATTTTATTTTATTATTATAGTATTTATATATATTATATTTAGATATTGTATATGTAATATATTATATATGTTTATTATTATTGTTAATGTTATTATTATCATTATTATCAAATTATTATTTTATATGAATATAATTTTTATATTTATATTGCATAGAAATATTAATTTATAATAATAATATTATTATAATAATTTAATAATAATATAATTATCATCATCATCATCATGGAAATAAAGATGAGATTTTTATAGTTTTGAGATTCCCAGGAATATGAATATCACCTTGTGGGTGGGCTTCATATTACCCCAAAATGAGGTAATCTGAATCCCACGGGAATTAGTTTCCCAAGAACCAAAACTTAGATTACTGTATACCAAACATGGAAATCTTACAGATTCCCATTCCCATCTCAGGATTACTGCATACCAAACGCCCCCTTAATTTGAGAAATGAAACATAACAAGGGCGGTCTTAACCATTAACTTAGTTATAAACAATATAAAACTCTCATATGCTACAGTGTAAAGCTCTCGTATGCTACAATAAAAACAGTTCTAACCACCATGTCAAATACCTTAAATGAAAACTAAGCAAACGGAAGGCCTTCGTGGACTCAATAGATATATAATATTGTCAAATAAGTACCAACAAATATATGGAATATTTTTTATATAATAATATCAAGTCATTTCCTCAATATTTTTTTTAAAAAGAAAACTTTAAAAATTTGTTAGGTTGTATAATAAAAATATAAAATCTGTTGAAAGACATATATGCAGGTACGATTGACCAAAGTGTGTAGGAGATATGATCCATCCAAGAACTATTCGTGGATGCAAAGTGTTATGGAGTCTCCGTCTAAATGATTTGAATGAATAAAGCCAGTAAGTATAATAAATATTTATATAAAATGCTGCATATGAAAATGCAAAAGGCTGTAAAATAAATTATTAATTTTTTGCAAATAAAATGGTTGATTTTATGATTTTTTTTAAGTTTGTGGATGAATTTTTTTTAGATTAGGGAAAACCTTTTTTAAATAGTTAATTAATAATCTAACGGTTAGTTAATGATATACTAAATTATAGTTCATCATTGATTAACTTAAAAGTTTATCAATAGAACTCTTAACTTGGGTCGGGCTAGGGCCAAAATTTAGGGCCAAACTAAAATCGGGTCGGCCCAATTAGATAATTTTTTTTTAAATTCCCTTATAATAATTAGGGCGGCCAGGCCCTAGGCCTGTAAGGGTTGGATCTCCTTTTTCATTAACTAGGGTGGCCTGATTTTTCCTTTTGGCCCTATGGGTTGAGCTGGTGGCCCAATTGACATATCTATTTATTAATAACTAACTAACATTAATTAGTGATTAAATAATTTCACTTAATCGTTCACCAAATTACCAATAATAAACTGTTAGTGAATAAATAATAAATAAATTTATCAATGATTAATTTAGTTAATCAGTGATGTACTAAAATTAATAAATGATGTATCATTGATTTTTGAGCCCTTTTATAAAGAAAAGTTATGCTAGGGTTTTATATCTTTGTGTGCGCCACCCCCTCACATCGCCGAGTAGAAGCTCGACGTCTTTAGTCTGGTCGACGATGCTCTGGCTTGAGGGAGGAAGTGGCTATGGAGGTTTCCACATAAGGGATGTACGGTGGGGGCTTCATGTCGGTTGTTTACGAATTGGAGAAGCCCATGTTTTGTTGAGGAAATTGTTGTGCGAAAAGCACATATGCAAGTGCATGTGGCCATAACAAGTAATAAAGTGATGAGAATAGATATCATTCCTACGAGGATTACATTAATTTTAATAAACTATTGAAATTATATTAACTCAGAAGTTACTTGAATGATTAAAATTTAAATTCTAAAAAGAAAAGAAAAGAAAAGAAAATTTAAATAAAACGTTAAAATGAGAAATCCTAAAATTATTTCAACCTCATTTAATTGAATATATTATTATATTTTTTCATAATATATTGATGATCGAATTCTTTAATGTTTTATGTATTCTCTCTTGGGTTATACACAAAATATAATTAAGAATAAAAACACATTAGGTCCGTCTGGTAGTGTTTTTAAAATAGATAAAAATGGTTTTCTTTTGAAAAATAATAATTTTTTAGGAATTATTTGAGAATGTTTTTAAAATTTTTATCTTAAAAAGCGTACAAAACATTTCCAAAAATTCTCAAAATAATACTAAATAGGGTATCTCTATTTGAATTTAACTATGCCTAATTTCATTAAGTTCTGTGGTAATTTTGAAAAATGATCATACAAACCAGAAAGGAATATCTCTATCATTCCTTAGAATTTATGGTATTTTTTTCATGAGCCATGTCAGAAATATCGCCTCTTGATTTCAATTTGATTATCACAACTTTCAAAAGTTGGCCAAAAATTTGAAAGCATTAAGTTCTGAAATAAACATTCAACATAAATATGAAAATTATAATAACATAATTTAAAAGAATAAAATATTCATAATTAAAGCTACGTCATAATCCTAACAAAAATAAAACTAATTCATAATACCAAAACATAGTAAATCATACAAATATTAACATTACATATATATAAACATTACTGTAAAAAAATAAAAATACACAAAAGAAAGAGTTTAAAAATAACCCAGAATTTGAAAGTTTGGCGGGCCCTCCTTCAGACAGACAATCTCAAAATAAAACACTCAAAAGAAAACAAAAAATATTTTTTTCTTCTTTTTCCTTTGGAGCATTACTCCTCCTAAAGAAGAGCCATTCATCTCTTATTCTAATGAGCTTCTAAGCTCTTCAGATGAAAAATAGGATGATTTGAGCTTTGGAGCTCCATGACATTTATAGCCTCGAAAAGGCATGATTTTTGCATTTAAAAATTGCAAAATAATAGCTAAACCAGGCCTTCAAAAACCAATGTAGCATAATTTTCACATGCAAATCTTCTAAGTTTAAATCAGAATTCACCAAAAATTAGCATCAAAACATGCTTAGGAGTGCATATAATTTGACCGAAAAGCATACCTAGGGTCACTAAATAGCGACTGATGCACTTGGGACTCACGCATGTAGTGTACAACGCGCGTCAGTTGTTAGACTAGGTGTCTTAAGGATTAAATGATATACCAAAAGGTGACATCTTAAATTATATGAAAGTATGCATATTGGTATGTTGGAGACATGACTCTTGATTAACGTAGACTAGTTATTCATAGATATGAAATCCATAGCTTTTTTTAGAGTTAACGATATTCTCTTGGGCTATTAACACTAATGGTCCTTGAATTTTAGAATGTCCATCACTTTGCCTCTTAAACTTTAAAAATCATCACTTTACCCCTTGACCTTTCAAAACTCCTCACTTTTCATCCGTCGACAAAGCGAAATGTATATTTCTTGGATTCGCACTAAACTCGAGATGATTAGTTTCAAAAGTCTTCCATTTTGGTGAATCTACCATATGTGTAAGCATACCATCATTAACCCGTTTGTCATAATACCATGTCAAATTCTTGGTATGTTCTACATTTTCCAATAAACGCCTTAAATGTGGTACTAGTGAAATGTACTATAACACCTTCGTAGGCACTCTATTCTTACTGTCTTTTGGCTTCTTTTCTTTCTTCCTTCTTGATTATTGACAAACTGGACAATAATTCTTGTCCTCATACTCATTCCTAAAAAGAACACAATCATTTCACAAGCACGAATTTTCTCATACTCCATTCTTAAAATACCCAAAATCTTCTTAACCTCATACATACTAGTTGGTAATTTATTATCCTCTGGTAGAAGCCTTCCTCGAAATTCCAAAAGCTTTGTGAAACTAGAATTTGACCATTCACCTGACGCTTTCAAATTTCATAATCCAACTAAAGTGGACAATTTGGTGAAATTGGCACACCCCTCATACAAGCGTGTTTGGACATCATTCATTATTGTTTTAAATAAATTTGAATGGTGTAAGAAGTGTTTTTCCAAATCATTGACCATGTCAATCATATTGTCTAATTATCCATATTATTTTCTACAATAGCTTACTTGTCTTTACTTACTAAAGTTAGATTGAACTTATAATCGCCATGAAAATACCATGCATGGTAACTTCTTATAATATCATTTTTAAATAAATATCCTCTATCAATTGGAATTGAATGAAATCTATGATTTCCACAGTGAATACAAGGACACCAAATTTTATCACCATGGGCATAAGTTTTGATAAAATCTAAGAACTCTTCTACACCATTCACATATTCTCTAAACAATTGAAAATCCCACATCCATTTTTTTATCCATTTCACAAGTCCTAAATCGAAATAATAAATAGCAACTCAATTAAAAATAATTTCACAAATTACACATACTTATCATATTCTAATCATAAGTTATATGCATAAAACAAATTAATCCTACCTATCCATAATACAATAAACACGGATCAATAAACAACAAAATGAATACCAATTTATCAACTTCAAATAAAAACTTACAATTATGAAAGAGATTAAGAAGGATGGAGGCACAGAGGGACGGCTACAGCAGTTTCAAAAGGTTTTGGATGTGTATTTGAAAGCTGGATTTGTGATTCATGACTGATTGTCGAACTAAGAAAAGAGCTTTTGAGTCATCTTCCACGACGATTTTTGGTAAAAATCATCATGGAACGTTACAGTATTTTATGACGGTTTTTTAAAAAACCGTTATAGAAAGTTGTTACTTACCATGACGGTTTTTGTAGAAAACCATCGTGGTAGACGTCCTCCCCTATTATGACAGTTTTTGTCTCCTCGGGCTTAACTCCCTGCGTTTTTTTCCCTTATCACGACGGTTTTTGAATAAAAGGTCGTTAAATGAGGGTTATAATATCAAATTTCTAGTAGTGGAGTGTGATACCTGAGAATTTCTAGTGCATTATATATGCAATAATTAAGGGTTATATTAAGTAATTAATATACAAATTTTGTGAGTTAAATTTTATGCTAAAAAATTTGTTAAGAATTTAACGAGTAATTTTAGTGTCATAAGGATTATTGTTTAAATCCTCTTACTTTGTCTCTTAACTTTTCGATTTTTTGTTCAAATAGACGAAATTTTTGTTCACATAGACAAAATTAAACTCATATGATTTATACATGGGTCACCTATAAGGGCAAAAATAAGATTTTTATCACTCCTAAATTTTGTTTTTATGTTTACACTCTCATTTATTGTTTTTTTTATCCATTCTCATTTAAGAAGGATGTATATACACATTCTTCTTATTGATCTAATTGATTGAATTTTAGTCAATCTAATATATAACACAAGTTACCAATTTGTAAAAAAAACATGCTATATCGTTACAGAAAATATTATAAGCTAGCAAAGGAGACCTAATGGACATATATAGGTATAGCTCAAATAATTATAAAATAACATACCTTCGATACGTATATTTTATAATTATCAACCCTATAGCTATTCCATTAAAAGCTTTGAGCTGCACTCTTGAATTGTATATAAAATTACGAAACTCTATTAAGTTTACCGTCCATGACATATCATAGTGTGTAACATTACCACAGGATATTTATTTTCGGCTTAAGGATAAATTTCGTTTTACCTTCCCGATTATTTTTATTTTATGTTACATTATCTCACCATTGTTCATAACCAATACAAATAGTATACCATTCGGTTACACATACGTATCCAAATAGTTGAGCGCGCTAATTTCTAATTATAGGATAATGCCTAGAAGAAAATAAGGTTTTTAACATTAATAGCCCTTACACTTTAGGGTGTCTGTCACCTTATCCCCTAAATTTTAAAAATCACCATTTTACCCCTTAAACTTTCAAAATTTCTTATTTTGCTCCCTAAATTTTAAAAATGACCATTTAACTTTTAAAGCTCCTCTTACTTTGTCTCATAAGTTTCTAATTTTTTAAACAAATCGCACATGGGTCACCTATAAAGGCAAAAATAAGATTTTATCACTTTTGAGTTTTGTTTCACGTTTACACTCTTACTTGGTGCATTTGTTTTTTATCTGAACTCTCATTTAGGAAGGGTTTGTCTATATATATCTTCTCATTTTTAATGTATAACTCATTTAATAAGTCGATATTGTTCACTGATATTCGAATTTGAATACTAAAGAAGATGAGTTGCATATATTGATTGAATTAATTTTTTTGAATTAATTTAGAATAAACAAGTTGAACTATTTGAAATAGATTTTATTTGTATAGGAATATCTATATATGATTGTTTTAATTAAATAACTTCTCTATTAGGTTATTTAAATTAAAAATGAGACTATAAAGGATACATAAGTCAAATAAGATAGGAGTTATCTAATCATTCAAATCGAGTTAATTTGATAAGTCTAAGAAGCTGAAAAATGTGTCTGCCAGATCAGCATGGACCTCGTGGTTGACCGCCATACACAGGGCACAGTTGACCACGCCTGCTTTTTTCAACAAACATGTTTCACCCGTTTTTAGCTCTAGATTCGACTCTAACTTTTATTTTGAGACTGTATCTGATAAGGACTAGCTCCAATCCAATCTTTATAAAAAGGAAAAAATTTTCTATTGTTTCTTGGATCACTTGAGAAATTTAGAGAAGAGTATTTCGTTGGGAAGACTTTAAAACTCCCATAAAGCTATTAATCAATTCCTAAACTTTAGCTCTTGGTTTTCTTAAGTGGTTGGATGAAGGGGTCACTTGAGGAAAGATTGAATGACATACAACAACCTGCACTCTGATAGTGGAAAGAGAAAAGCAAGGAAGTCCAGTTGGTTGAGACTCTTCCAGTAGTTTTCTCTCGTAGCAATTCTTGTGGTTTTTTGGTCTACTAAGAGGTACAAAAAATCTTTTATTAATTTTTATACATAGCATGTCAAGCTTGTTTTTTGGAAAAACATTTTTAACTTTAAATTTATAAGATTTGATGCGTACTCTTTTTCCAATAATAGTGTGATTGGAAGGAAGGGTCATGCTACATCAGCCGAGCTAGGCTCGTGTTGCCTGTTGTGCTCCAATGGCATATTGGCCACTTGCCTTGCTTCAACGTGTGTATTGCACGCATGCAATCCTCATCGTGCGCTTGCTTCATTCAACAGCTGCAACCAATTGTGAATTAAATTTTGATTTTGATTTTATTTTCTTTTCTTTTCTCTATAAAACGGAACCAATTTCAAAATTTTGTTATAATTTTGTCCAATTCTTGTCTAATTTAATACACACTTGAAGAACTAAAATATTTAAGGGATAAAAATAATTACAACACATTTAAATTAATTAAAAACTAAATAAAATTAAATAAAAATAAATTAAAATTAAACTAAACCAAAAATAAAACAAAATTCATTAAAACAAATAAAAATATCAAGAACAAAGCCAATTTTGCATATAAAAATATGGTAAAATAACTCTATTTTATAGAGTTATCACACCCTCAAACTTAAGATTTTGTTTGTCCTCAAGCAAAAAAAAAAAGAAAAGAAAAGAAAACTAATACAAAAAACACACAAAAGTACATCAGTAATTAGTTGACATATTAAATGAACTAGCCTTAAAATTTTCATAGATTATATAGCCTAAGAAACATTCAAAACATCATGAACGTGTAGAATTTCAATTCAAAAGCTAACTTTATCCTACTTAAGATCTTTTAAATGTGTGTTTGTTTAATCAATTACACTTAACTGTTGTGACCCAGATTAGCCCATGCAAATCAGTCATTTAAAACAAAATTGGAACTCCATAGGCTTGTCTTTCATATATCTCTCCGTTAATACAGACTAACATAACTCTAAGGACCATAAGGACTTACCTGAGCCTATAATGTATGGCTTGAGTAATGGGTAAGATGCTAATATATGTGTAGCTCAAATCACTCATAAACACATACATTTAATCCAAAACCTTTACAAAGTACAATTCAACATCCCATAATACACAAAACCCCCAAACTTGAATTTGATTCTCTTCTAACATCCAGATTTATTCATCTTTTTTTAATTTTTTTACTTTTTTATTTTTTGTTTTTATTTCTATAATAATACAACATAAGTAGTAAAAATATTCACAACACCACCTTTCCTCCCATACATAGATAAACTTCAAAATATATTACAAAATGATCAACATATTTACGAGTGAAGGGTTAGAACAGACAAAAAATAAATAATGGCTAAGTTATGATTTGTCGGCAACAAAGAAAAAGAAAAATAAGGTTTAATAGGGTGACTAAGGATAAATATAATTAAGGGTAGTACATAAAGGCTCAAATGTTCCAAAGATGGCCTAAATGATTTCCTAATGTTATGTGGCCTAGGATTTTACCTCGAGAGATAATCAGACAAGTTCTAGAGTTTATGAAATATAAAGTGTTACTGAATCATAGAAATATTTTTTAAGTATGCAAACAATTAAGTGATCATAGTTATGTGCATTTAAGGTGTTTAGAGAAATCTTAAGTAAAACAAACTTAACATAAGAGTTGAGCATCCACATAGGCATAATGTTTATCATTTTCTAGGAGCTATACATATTTTAAAATAAGTTCTATCATCGGCCTTAGACATCAACTCAAAACACAAACTTAAGAACAAAAAAATTAGGTTTTTATTTATTTTTAAGGTTTTTTAACATTCACAAATTTTCCTCCAACTTGAAATTCAAACTATCCTCAATGTGCATAAAAATAAAAGAAAAGTGATACTTCCCTAGTACTTAAGCTTAACCTTGATTTGAGAATCATCCTTGCTCTAGTTTTATTCTGCAAATAAACAAAATAAACTAATCAAAACACACACCAAATATAATAAAATACAAATGACTTGGGTTGCCTTCTAAGAAGCACTTGAGTTATAGTCATCTGCCTGACTATAAGAGAAGTGCTCATCAAAAGGTAGTTTTCACCCATAGTAAGTCTCAAACAACACTACATATGGGTCTTGGTTATGAATGTCCTTAAGTTTAGCAAGATTTGGAGTAAAGTGGCTCATTGCTCCAACAGAACTTGGTTTCAAATGATCAGCTTGATGAACATGTAGAAATGATGCTAATGAAGGTGGTGGTAGTGTTGGCCATGTTAGATCCTCATAGATGTGATCTTGAATGATTAGTATGGGCAACATACCTGGGGTGCTATAAACTTCTTTTGATTCATCTTCAATGTTCAAGTCTTGAGCCCTTTCCTTACTTAGAGCATCATCTTCAAACATCGCTAAGTGCCTCTCTCTTAGTGTAGGCTCTTCAAACTGGCAATCTTCCTTGTTTATGGCAAGAATTGATGCTACCAACTCTTGAATGTATCTGCCATTATCGCCATGCTCCTTAGGATAATGATGAGACTGTAAAAGTGTACATTTTTAAGGCTTAAATCATTTATTTATGCTTTTATTTCTCATTAAATCCTCTAATTAATAGCATTTTGTGTTAATAAGTATTTTTGTGTCTTGGTGTGAAAATATGTTTAAAAATGCGTTTTTAGTGTGATTTTATGTTTTTAGTAATTTTTAGAGTCATTCTAGTGTGTTAAATAAGTGTCTAGTCTGTAAATAGTCAAAACCGTAAAAGTAATGCGGTTATTTTATTTTGAGTTTTAGTGTGTTTGATAGTGTGTTTTAAGTTTATGAATATGTCTTATTATATTTTTAGTAATTTTTAAAAATATTTCTAAGTCATAGAAATTATATCTGTGCTAAACCGTAGGAGACTGGAAATTTTAGGAGTTTTTATCTAATTTTGTGTGTTTTAATGTAAAATAAATATTTTTAAATATTATGTTTGTAAAATAATTAATATTAGTGTGATTGTGATTTTAGATTTGAAATCTGGAGGAAAAACGGAGCAAAACGACACCAAAACGGATAAAATCGGACATCGAATGCATCAAAAAGATAAAGAAAATTTGAATTTAAATTAAATGGGACACGTGGCGTAACAAGGACCGTTGGATTCATTGCCAAATTCATCTCAGCCGTCCAAGGAAGAGGCTCGTGTCAACGCGTCATTCGATGCGTCAACAGAATCTCACAGTGCGGTTCATGTGTCGAGATATGATGCACGCGCCGACAAAGCTGCAGCGTGTCTCAGAGGGTGCAGCAGGTGTGTCCGATCGAGTGCGGTCATGTCCACGTGCATCCGTTCTCTGAACCGTCAGATCTGAATACTTTGACTCATCCATTAGCCTTAAATCTTGGTCCCACCTGGCCCATTTTGCCCCCGTCTAACAGCCATTGGATCTCGTTTTGAACGGTTCAGATCGTGCATGTTCCGTGCTGATCTGGTCTGCATCACACTGGATTACAAACTCAAATTCGCATACTCACCAACGCGGATCAACGTGAAAGAAGAAGGAAATAATTCAAATCGTCAACTTTCAACAGGGAAGAGCATTAATTATAAATGGACGTTTGTAAAATCGATTCCCTATAAATATTGAGGCATTTGCCTTAGTTGAAGGAGCCCCTCTCGCAGCATAAGAATGTTGTTGTAATAATTATAGTCTAGTTTTTATTTTAGTTTTCAGTCTAGTTTCTTGTAAAATATTTTCTAGTTTATGTTGTAAAAATTATGCTCAATAATATCAGTAATACTTTATTAATTATGTCTTTCTAAATTTCTTTTTAGCTGAGGGGAGAGGGGGAAATTCTGACAAAATTATCTTAAATATTTTTTTGTTTTTCTTAGTTTTCTAAGCTGTTGTAATGCCAAAATATTCTCTTAGAAAACCTAGAATTTCAATATTTTCTTAGCTAGAACTCTGCCAAAATTATGGTTCTGATTTATCGACGATATAGACTGGCACGGATAATGCTTGGGAGGACCATGATTACTCGTAGACAGAGAATGGCTCGGTAAATGCTTAACTCACTATCTTGGTTGTTATTTTAGTTAAGTTATGTTGAAATGCTGCTTATTTATTAAGTTGTGTTTTTGCTACATTATAGACATGGAATGGCACAGTAAATGCTTGGAAAATCTTGATTTATTGTCGACATAGGATGGCATAGTGTATACTTAAATCAACTAATAAATAAAAAGAGAAACTAAAATATATTGAAGATAATTGTCAGAATAGAACCTTTGAACCTCAGTCCTGTTATTATTGTTGTTTTACTTCTTTAAATTATCGTTATTATTGTCGTTACTCTGCTTAAGTTACTATTTGGATTTCTTGTTATTAAAGTTTCAAATTATCAAAATTTAAAGATGAAAAATGTTGTAAAAAAATGTGTAAATATTGTAAATACATTCTGTGAATAATAAATATTAATCCTCAAAATTTTTAGTTTAAATAAAAAGAAAAAGTTAATATAATATATGTACTGGAACTGAATAAATCATTCCTTATGGATTCGACCTCGGATTCACCAAGAAAATATTACTTGAGATAACCTTATACTTGAGGTTAGTTTAAAATGCGTAAATAGACGCGAGACCAAGTTTTTGGCGCCGTTGTCGGGGACGGTATTGTTTTCAGTGCAGTATAATATTGTGTAATATATTTTCTTTTTCTTTTTATTTTTCTTTTATATATTACTAACTTTTCTTTTCTTCTGTTTTATTTCTTTTCTTTTGTTAATATCTTCTGTTTTGCAGGAATTAACTACTGTTCACGTAGGAATCTGCATGCATGTTCTGTAAGTTACTATTTGTAGTAGTTACTATCCACGTCACTATTTTAATATTAAAAAAAAATTAAAAAATAAAAAATAATAAAAAATAAAAAGAAAAAAAATTATTTTCTCTCATTTCTTCTGTAAAATATTTATTTTGCTAGTTTTAGGTTTTTGCCTTAGAAATAAAACTTCATAAAATTTTAGATTAGGTTTTCCATAATACTTAATAAACAAATTATGTTTTTGTGAAAAGTATTTTTTGAGAAAGTTTTGTTTGGGGACTGGTACTGGTTCGGAATTCTTTCCCATAACCGGTTCACTTTTGAAGATTCTCCTAACACCAGTCATTCCTAGAACGTTGTTCTGTCAAGGAAATTGGTTCTTAAGGAGCCTTAGCACCACCAATTTTTTTTGGGGACATTCTTAAAAAATATAATTCGCAACTTCACAAAATCAATAAGGCAGATACCTTTCATTCACTACTCTACTCTCCCTAAGTGGAGAAAAGCTTAGTATTTATCTATAAAATTTTGTAAATATATAAATAATTTGTATGCCAGTTTGGTTTCGTGAGTCTAATAGTCATAGGTTAGTTAGGAAAAGTTTAGAATCACATTTCGTCTCTGTTGTGTCTTCAAATTCACCAAAAATGGCTGATGATAGTAAATTTTAAATACTATTTAAGTTTATGTTAGTTTCTTTAGTTTGCCATATGTTTAGGATGAAATTTTCTCAAAATTTGAACACTTAATCTTGCACTATGATTTGTTATATTAATTTAGAGACTGTTTATTTTAGTATAACTTGGTTTATTTTTATAAAATCTTATAACTTGTTTAAATCCCTCTTGAGGTGAAATCCTAGATAACACTAAGTTATAGATATAATTTAAGTCATCTTTGGATCGTTTGAGCCTTTGAAGCTAACCTGTTTACATTTCATATCCCTAGTTACCTCGTTGTGCTTAATGTTCTATTTTCTTTGTTACCCATATATTTAGCCTAGCCTTTTTAATAAATTCATAATCCTTTTCTTGTACCTTTTACTCATAAGGCATTTGTTCTTTCAAGTGAAATCAGATTTATGAGGTTAGGATGAGTTAGGAATATCTACTACCTCTGTAAAATATGTACGTTTATTGTAACTCTTTAGTTATTTTGTAAAAAAAGAAAAAGAAGAAGAAGAAGAAGAAAAAAGAAGAAGAGAAAGTTAAATAAAAAGTGGTTGACAAAGGAAATTTCATTTTGAGTTCATGATTGTAAACTTTAAGAATTGGATTGTACATTTTAAAGGTTCGGGATTTTTGTAAGTGTCTTATGGGTGAACTAAGCCTCAAATATATCTTCTATCATACCTTTAACCCAAGCCTTACATTACAAGCTGAATAAAGTCCTAAAGGTCTTTAACAAGGTGTTATTCTATATTAGTGGAGAGAGGGATGAAAAACAAATTTATAAGAATTTATTTAAATAAATTAAGATATATTAATATAAATTTATCTGGTTAATATGCATTGATTAGTAATAGAAATTCACACATACAGAGAAGAAAATTCATCTTAAATAATTGACGAACTCTAGAAATGAATCATAACTTAATTAGTGTTTACATTTTTACTTTGGGGCATGAATATGAGATAAACCCTGAGGAAAATCAGTGAGGAATCACAAATTTCAAAAAAAAAAAAAATAATAATAATAATAAATCTTTTGTCTGTTTTAAGTTTTATCGCTTTAGTTGCTAGAGACTAGCAATAAGCTGGTTGGGGGGTGTGATGAGACTGTAAAAGTGTACATTTTCTAAGGCTTAAATCATTTATTTACGCTTTTATTTCTCATTAAATCCTCTAATTAATAGCATTTTGTGTTAATAAGTATTTTTGTGTCTTGGTGTGAAAATATGTTTCAAAATGCGTTTTTAGTGTGATTTTACGTTTTTAGTAATTTTTAGAGTCATTCTGGTGTGTTAAATAAGTGTCTAGTCTGTAAATAGTCAAAACCGTAAAAGTAATGTGGTTATTTTATTTTGAGTTTTAGTGTGTTTGATAATGTGTTTTAAGTTTATGAATATGTCTTATTATATTTTTAGTAATTTTTAAAAATATTGCCAAGTCATAAAAATTATATCTGTGCTAAACCGTAGGAGACTAGAAATTTTAGGAGTTTTTATTTAATTTTGTTTGTTTTAATGTAAAATAAATATTTTTAAATATTATGTTTGTAAAATAATTAATATTAGTGTGATTGTGATTTTAGATTTGAAATCTAGAGGAAAAACGGAGCAAAACGACACCAAAACGGATAAAATCGGATATCGAATGCATCAAAAAGATAAGGAAAATTTGAATTTAAATTAAATGGGACACATGACGCAACAAGGACCGTTGGATTCACTGTCGAATTCATCTCAGCTATATGAGGAAGAGACGCGTGTCAACGCATCATTCGGTGCGTTAGCGGAATCTCATAGTGCGGTCCACATGTGGAGATATGATTGGCGCGTGCATCACACGCGCTGACAAAGCTGCAGCGTGTCTCAGAGGGTGCAACAAGCGTGTCTGATCGAGTGCGGTCGTGCCCACGTGCATCCGTTCTCTGAACCGTCAGATCTGAATACTTTGACTCATCCATCGGCCTTAAATCTTGGTCCCACCTGGCCCATCTTGCCCCCGTCTGACAGCCATTGGTTCAGATCGTGCCTGTTCCGTGCTGATCTGGTCTGTGTTACACTAGATTACAAACTCAAATTCGCATACTCACCAACGCGGATCAGCGTGAAAGAAGAAGGAAATAATTCAAATCGTCAACTTTCAACAGGGAAGAGCATTAATTATAAATGGACAGTTTGTAAAATTGATTCCCTATAAATATCGAGGCATTTGCCTCAGTTGAAGGAGCCCCTCTCACAGCATGAGAATGCTGTTGTAATAATTATAGTCTAGTTTTTATTTTAGTTTTCAGTCTAGTTTCTTGTAAAATATTTTCTAGTTTATGTTGTAAAAAATTATGCTCAATAATATCAGTAGTACTTTATTAATTATGTCTTTCTAAATTTCTTTTTAGCTGAGGGGAGAGGGGGAAATTTTGGCAAAATTATCTTAAATATTTTTTGTTTTTCTTAGTTTTCTAAGCTGTTGTAATGCCAAAATATTCTCTTAGAAAACCTAGAATTTCAATATTTTCTTAGCTAGAACTCTGCCAAAATTACGGTTCTGATTTATCGACGACACAGACTGGCACAGATAATGCTTGGGAGGACCCTGATTACTCGTAGACAGAGAATGGCTCGGTAAATGCTTAACTCACTATCTTGGTTGTTATTTTAGTTAAGTTATGTTGAAATGCTGCTTATTTATTAAGTTGTATTTTTGCTACATTATAGACATGGAATGACACAGTAAATGCTTGGTAAATCTTGATTTATTGTCGACATAGGATGTCATAGTGTATACTTAAATCAACTAATAAATAAAAAGAGAAACTAAAATATATTGAAGATAATTGTCAGAATAGAACCTTTGAACCTCAGTCCTGTTATTATTGTTGTTTTACTTCTTTAAATTGTCGTTATTATTGTCGTTACTATGCTTAAGTTACTATTTGGATTTCTTGTTATTAAAGTTTCAAATTATCAAAATTTAAAGATGAAAAATGTTGTAAAAAAATGAGTAAATATTGTAAATATATTCTGTGAATAATAAATATTAATCCTCAAATTTTTCAATTTAAATAAAATGAAAAAGTTAGTATAATACATGTACTGGAACTGAATAAATCCTTCCTTGTGGGTTCGACCTCGGATTCACCTAGAAAATATTACTTGTGACAACCTTCTACTTGAGGTTAGTTTAAAATGCGTAAATAGACGCGAGACCAAGTAACCAAAGATTCCTCTAGTTTCGCATCTAATCTTTCTAGCATTTCATCCACTCTCCCCTTACATTTAGAAACTAAGGCTTGTAATTTTGGGGAAACCTCTATATCTTAAGATTGGGTGCCAAACTATGCCTCCAAAGTGATAGAATTCTAGTAATCAAACTCAACCATGTCTTCCAGCATTATGTAAGCGTCATCGACTGGTTATTGGAAGAAAAAAGTGGTACCATCTCCTCTTTCAACCAAGTTTCTTATCATGTCGCTTAAACCATTGAGGAGGATTTGAAGCTGACATTCTTTAGAGGAACCCTATGAGTAAAATTTATTAACAAATCTTTATAACGCCACTAAGCACTATGAAAAGATTCCAAGTATTGTTGGGCATAACTTGTAAGGACTTGACTATGATACATTTTTAAAATGCCTCAGCAAGATAAAATTTTAAAATAGAAAAATTCAAATTAATCCTAAAGCTAATTGGAGTTGATATGAACAAAAATTAAACAAAACAATCCCCGATAACGATGTCAAAAACTTGTTGTATGGAAAGCATACACGCAAGTATATGTGATCGTAACAAGTAATAAAATGCGAGCACATATATTTTTCCCATAAGGATTGCATTAATTTTTATTAATTATCGAAATTATCTTAACTCTAAGATTATTTAAATGATTAAAATTTGAATTCTAAAAATAAAAGAAAAGAAAATTTAAAATAAAATGTTAAGAACAATAAACCTAAAATTGTTGAGAATTATGATTTCATTGAAATAACATCAACCTCATTCAATTGAATATATTATCATAAATTTTCATAAATGTTGATGATTGAATTCCCTAATGTTTTACGTATTCTCTCTCAAGTCATATACAAAATATATTTAATCATAAAAACACATTATATTTCTATGTGAATTTAATCATAACTAAGTTCATTAAGTTTTGTGGTAATTTTGAAAAATGATTACACAAATCAGAAAAGTATATCTCTATTCTTTTCTAGAATTTATATATTTATTTCATCAACCACGTCACAAATATCTCCTCTTGGTTTCAATTTGGTCCTCAAATTTTTCAAAAGTTAGCCAAAAATTTGAAAGCATTAAGTTCAGGAATAAACACTCAACATAGATATGAAAACTATAATAACATAATTTAAAAGAATAAAATAATCATAATTAAAGCTACATCATAACTCCAACAGAAATAAAACTAATTCATAATACCAAAAAATAGTGAACCACACAAATATTAACATGACACATATATAAACATTACTGTAAAAAAAATAAAAATACATAAAAGAGAGAGTTTAGAAATGACTCAAAATTTAAAAGTTTGGCTGCACCTCCTTCAGATGGGCACTTTCAAAAGAAAACACTCAAAAGAAATAAACAATATTTTTTTTCTTCTTTTTCCTGTGAAGCATTCCTCCTCCTAAAGAAGAGCTATTCAGCTCTTATTTTAATGAGCTTCTAAGCTTTCTAGATGGAAAATGGGATGATTTGAGCTTTGGGGCTCCACGGTATTTATAGCCTCGAAAAGACATGATTTTTACATTTAAAAATTTCAAACTAGTAGCTAAATCAGACCTTTTAAAAACCAATGTTGCTACCTAATTTCACATACAAATCTTGTAAGTTTTTATTAGAGTTCACCAAAAATTGATGCCAAAACATGCTTGGGAGTGCACAAAATTTGATCCAAAAGAATAGCTGGGGCCATTCAATAGCGCCTGACACACTTGGGAATCGTGCGTACAGTGCACAACAGGCGCCTGCATGATTGGAAGGAAGGGCTATGTTGCGTTAGCCGAGGTGGTCTCGTGTGGTCTTTTGTGCTCCAGTGGCTTATTGGCCACTCGCCTTGCTTTAGCACGTGTATTGCATGCATGCAATCCTCGCCATGCACTTGCTTTATCCGATGGTTGCAACCAATTTTTTAATTAAAATTTGATTTGATTTTCTTTTCATTTCTCTATAAAAACTTAACCAATTTCAAAATTTTGTTACAATTTTGTTCAATTTTTGTCTAATTTAATACACATTTGAAGAATTAAAATATTTAAGGGATAAAAATAATTACAACACGCTTAAATTAATTAAAAACTAAATCAAAATAAATCAAAATTACACTAAATAAAAAACAAAATTAATTAAAACAAACAAAACTAAATTAAAACAAATAAAAATATGAAGAACAAAGTCAAATTTGCACATAAAAATGTTGTAAAATAACTCAGTTTTGTAGAGTTATCAGAAATATCAGGGTGGGGATCCGCTCAGGGCAGTTAGGGTTAGGAGCCGGAGCCGTTTACCATTGGTGGGGGCTGGTGTGACGAGTGTTCTGCGTTGGGTGTTTGGGTCATGAGACCTTGAGATCAAGTGATGAGGGAGGTGAGATGGCTTGGTTCCTTCGTGGAGATGGAGATTCGATGAGTGCAAGAGGTGACTTCTACCTTAATGCGGCTTTGTCATGGTTGGGGTTGCTCTAGTTGTGGCGGAGATGGAGATGGTAGAGGATAGTGGCTAAGGAGGTTAGGATTGTGGCTATGGACTCTTAGGCTTCATCAAGTGTGTGTTCGGCCTCAGCATGACTGGCTATTAAGGGGGTTCTCTGGCTTCATCGGCAGGTCTGCATTACCTATAGTGATATTTCCGTAGTGTTTTTAGTTTTCTGTTTAATAAAGGCGCTAATGTTTCAGCCTTTGTTTGGTTGTTTAGTCACCAGTTTTAGTTTTGTGCATGCATTTAGTTTTGCCAAAGTTGTCTCTCGGCGGTGTAGATAGTGGTCCTTGTACTATTGGGTTTTGCCCTTCAAATGATTGGAATAATCCATCGATTATAGGGGCTTTGTCAAAAAGAGCTTTATATGTACTCGATTTACGAGTGTTGAGGCCCTTTCCCATTATCGAGCCTCTAGTATACATTCCCCCTATTGAACGTCATCAAAATTTATTGATTCAATCTCATTTGAGGGTTTCATCTCATATATTTCAAGGTCTTTAATAATCTATATTGTCTTTGCAACTCTGATTTGAGTTTGATGAAATTTCATTGTTCAAAAAAAAGGAAAAAAATAAATAGATATTGTACTGCTGTGAAAAAAATAACATTTATCCATTTTTTTAATTTGGCCATTTATTATAAAAGGTAGCAATAATGGACCATGTGTCTAATTTTCCAATTGGGTTATTTGCTTTTTTATACTCTACAATTTTAAGTTTATTCAAAAGGATACCTTTGTTTGTTTATAACATCGAATATATTCAATGACATTTTATTTAATACACAAATTAATACCTTTTTCAGTCAACGCTCAATTTTTAATACTAAAATGCCCAAAATATTTTATATAAAATATTGAAATTAAAAAAAAATTAAAAAGAGAACTGCATTGATTTTAAACAACTAAACGCTTCCCTAAAGTAAAAAATAAAACACGTAAAATATACAACCCTTGATTCCATTGTGCTTTAATTTTAATGATAAATTATAGTTAATCATTGATTTACTAATATTAATCAATGATATACTTTTGTGAAAAAATATTATTTTTCTAGTTTTTACAAAGTTTAGTCTTTTCTTTTTTAATTTTTAAAAATTTCGATCATTTATTTAAACAGGTAGCCAAACTAAGGCATTTGCTTAATTTTCTAATTAGGTTGTTTAGTGTGAAGATATGCATTCGATAAGATTAAAAATCGAAAGTAATTTCTTTAAATAAGCTTAAAATACAGGGTTAAAAAAATAAATCACCCTTTCTAATTTTGATAGTTTATTAAACACAAGATAAAATTTAACATAATTTTATTGAATAATACTAGGGAAACTAATTTTGATATCAACTTTTGCACCGATTCTTAACTTGTTATTTTTTAGAGATATCTAAAAGATTATTACATCATTATTAATATACCAAGTCTTAACTTGTTATTTTTTAGAGATATCTAAAAGATTATTACATCAATTATTAATAAAAAGATTGTATTTGCCCCTGTAAAAATGGTGTATTTGCTAATAAAGAATGACAACTCAAGAGTTGAACTTGATGTGGCTTCATTTGGTAACCTAATTGCCAACTGCTAGTGTAAAGCTTTCACATGTTACAATATAAAGTATTCATATGCTACAATGTTTTGGTTCACAAGGCGTTCCAATTATGTTTCCAAACACTCTAACATTAGTTGATATTATAAAAGGTGTTCGCAATATTACTCAATTTTATGAGTTGTATTCTATGCCGTTCAATCTCAACCTCATGATCTTATTTACTTCAATGACCCAACAGGCTGTGCAATTAAAACTTATAGTCCATCTGTTTTGAATATTATTTGGACATAATGAACTCAAATTTAGATTCGAGTATCAAAAATCTTTTGGATACGTGTTTGTTTCCCTCAAAATTCGAATCCTTTGAGTATCAAGAATCCAAGTTTTTAACGGCCCGTTTGGTTCCAGTATTTGAATGAAGATTTAAATTTTTGTGAGAGAAAAACTGTAGCAAAATGATTCGAATCGTGATTCAAGTATCGAAACAAACAGGTCCTAGAGTTCTCATCCCCTGGCCCGTTTGATTCAAGTATTTGAGTAGAGTATTTGAATAAAGATTTAAATTTTTGTGAGTGAAAATACTGTAGCAAAATGATTCAAACCATGATTCAAATATCCAACCAAACAGGCCCCTAAACATTTGATACTCGGATATTTCTGCTACAGTAAAAACTAAAATTCTCTATCCCATATGTGAGGAAAAAAATCATAACTTCTTTATTTAATATCTAATTGAGATGATTCTTTTTTCATTGTGTTTCTAGTGAAAAGAGGAATAAATTAAGATCTATATTGCATATTTTTTAAGATCATTAGTATTAAGATTTTATTAAATTTGTTAATAAATCAAATACTATTTTCACCACATCTCTAAACACAAATTTTAATTTTATTCCATACTCAGATTAAAACCTAAATATACATCCAAACACCAATTTGGATAACAGTTCAAATCCTAATTCAAATCACACTAACTTAAATCAAATCACTAATTCAAATCCATTTACCAAACGGACCATTAGTTTTCATCCTCGATTGATTTTTCTTTTTCATATTTTTATATTTTTTAGGTAACAACTAATAACATTTTCCTTGTTTTGGCTGTGTAGGTAATTAATCTTAAATTATGAGGTCGTTTTGTATTATTTTCAAAATAGATGAAAATGTTTTTGTTTTAAAAAATGAGAATTTTTTAAAAATTATGCTGAGAGTGTTTTTAAAATTTTTGTCTCAAAACATGTGTAAAAATATTTTTAAAAATTTTGAAAATAAAAACAAACAAGGCCTATGTTTCATTTGAAAAAAATAGAAATTTATAAGTCATTTCTTTGATTTCTAACTATACTATTTTCACTCAATAAAAATTTAACCTATAAGCCAAGCCCCATGAATCATGAGGCCTTCTTTTATAAAACAGAAGCCTACAAAATTCAGGTGGGACCCATTGCGAAGAAACACGTGGCAAAATGTGATTTGCCGACAATCTAAAATCCCCGTCTACCCTCAACAACTCTCCCACATGCTCTCTCTCTCTCTAAAAACAGAGAAGCGCCTTCCTTCCGATTTCCATTTTGAGTTCCCCCCAACCCCCTAGGCCGCACCCCACTGCCCCTGTTTACCCACCCCGTTAAGCTTCGGATCCGAACCACCCGCTTTGTCCTCCGAGCCTCAGCCTCGATCCGAACCTTAGTCTTGTTCCTCAGTTCGTTGAAAATTTCGCACTATTTCGATCACTTTATCTCTCTCTCTCTCTCTCTCTCTCTCTCTGCTCGAAGACGCCCATTTCTCTTCCCGATTCAAACCCTAAGAGCTTCGCGATCAGAGCGTGCCTGAGGATCAGCTTTGAGCTTCAATGGCCGCCTCTCGACGTCACTGTGAGTCCGCAACCTCCATTTTCTCTTTCTATAAAACCCTAATTTTTCTGTTAACGTGGCTATTTCCGGCTTCGACGGCGAATCCGTGCTAGGGTTTTGGTGCTTTAGTCTTTGGCAGCTTCGTTGCTGCTAGCGGAGCTGCAATTTCGAGAGTTTTCTCTCGATCCTACCCGTTTTGGAAAGTTGATGCTCGATTTTCCAGGAAAATTTTGCGATTTTAGACTCTGTTTGGTTGCTAGGAAATGGAGGGAAGGAAATGAATTGAAGATTGGTTTTTCCTGTCTTTTGTTGTTGTTCTTTCCTTTTCCGAGATGAAAAATCTTACACCACTTTTAAACCTTAGTTTTTGCTTTGTTCCTTTTTCGTTTCCCTTCGTTTCTTGGGTTATTATCGGAAAGGCTTAAAATTAGAAGTTTGTGTTCTGCCCCCAAAGCATATACTTTTTGGAAAACACTTAAGGGAAGGTTATTGCTTTAGATTTATGCTAGTTTTTCGATTTCATATGTGATGCCCCTCCATTTTTCTTGTGCTTCAATTGTGTTGTGTACAGTATCTAGTATCTAGATTTAGTAAGCATTAATCATCTTCGACCTTATTTGATCATATCTAGGGAAAATGATTTGGGAGCTCCTTAAATATTGGTCCAGTATGTTCTTGAAGGTTTGATGGATGGATGGATGGAAATTGTTTGGATTTCAGTTGCAGATAATGGGATATAGGATTTTAGTATGGTCCTAGCCGATAATGGGATATGTGAATGAGTGAAATTTTTGGGTTGCAAACTGCAAATTGATTGCATGAAGATCAAGACTTTAGTCATTTGCAGTTTTCAGATTTGGTCGGGGAGTGGCAATTGTTGATGCAGTTTATTTATTTATCTTTTACAGTTCTCTCTTTTTTTTTTGGGGCTTCTTAATGAAGTTTTGTTTTTGCTTTTTTTGCTTTCTTTTTTCAAAAAAGAAAAAAGAGAATGGGATATAGGGTTCAAGTTGTTAGACGTGATGTATCTCTCCTGATGTGTGCATGGTTGGGCGTCAAATTTGTCCTAGGTAAACATGTAATGAGCTGTGTTATGGAAGCTGCCACGGATTTGAGAGTTAGTTTTCCTAATAAAATTTTACGTACTGTAAGTGCAGAAAAACTAGTGGAAAGGACGACTATTGTTTGATGCATGCATGCATGTGAAAGATCCAACAATATTTCATGTACTATGAAGGTAAAGTAATAAATTTTTTAAGAACAGACGCAACTAGTTATATGTATTCAACGCAATGGTGTCTATTACTTCTGTATTCTTTCCTTTAAGGTGTTTGAAGACTTGGTTTCATTTATGAAAGGATTAGGTGAACTTGTAACCATCATTTTTGTCTTTCACTTGATGTTTATTGCCTTTTGGATGATTTGTGGAGAGAAAAAGGTAGTTGATGAAAGAGGTCGAGATCCAAATATTTTGATGATTTTGATAAACTTAAGCTAAAGTCTATCGTACCATAATGTTACTGATGTCCTGCTTAGGGAAAAATTCAATTACCACAGTAAGTTTGTTCATTTCCTGTTGTTTTGATTTGTAGTTCACTTTTTGGTTTGTCATCATCTATATTTAAAAAAAAAAATCTCCTCGTTGGCTACTTAAATGGTACAAATTTTTAGTGGTAAAAGTCCAGGACTCAAAGTGAAAGATTGCACTTAGTTATAGCTGTTGCCTTTGTCTGAAAAGGAGGTCTATCTATCAAAGTTTATTCTGTTGCTTTTTAGTTGATGCGGTAGAAGGTCCACAAGGTGATGGCACGGTGTGCAAAGTTTATTAGGTGCAAGTGGGGCGAATGGGTTTATATGTGAAGCTATGTGGGGATCGTAACAGGAGAGAAATATAAAATAACGTGAAATTTTAACGAACAGACGCTCAGCCAGAATTCAACACCTTTAGCTGGATTTTACTTGATGAATATTCTCCACTGCAGTAAGTCTCTCTGTGTTGGGGACCTAAAATTTCTTGAAGCTAAGGAGTCATTTTAGGAATGTAATGGTGCATTGAGCTTCAAATCCACTACTAGGAATGTAACGGTGCATTGAGCTTCAAATCCACTATTTTATTGCAGTAATGCATCATGAAGTTTTTAGTGTTCTAGGCTCTTCAAACCCAGTTCTTTAAGAATTGGGTCTCAAATCCAATATCTTGTTGTTGTAATGCATCGTGAAGTTTTTAGTGTACTATTTCTTCAAACTCAGATTTTTAAGATATACTGCACTAATGAAAGTATATCTTACACCATACAGCCATCGAATATTGCCTATATTTTGTGATTGTGGTTGAATTGGAGAAGAACAGTTCTCACATGCTTCTGAATTTGCTAATAAGACTTCAGCATTATGCCGTACGAAATCTTGTACTTAGAAATGTCTTTTTCTTAGTATTTGACAGTCATAGAGACAAGTTCAGGAATTTGTTTTAGAGCATCTTAGTGACATGAGGTGGAAGTCTGGCTATTCTTTGAGGAAATTAGTTGGAAGCTGACGATTGGTTTTGTTCTCTTACAGACAATTAATATTTTTTGCATTTGAGATGGTTGTATTTGTAATTTAAGAAGCTAGGTTTGGCATTTGTTAAGACGTAATGGGATGGAAGGATGTTGTTCCCATGAGGAGGTTCTTGTTCTGATGCAAAACGATAAGGGTTAAAATCTTCCAGTATACCATTGAGTTTTATGTGAATAATTTGAAATTTTGAATTACAATGTTGGTAGACGTAACATAAAAACCTCCTTGGTGATATTGCAACCACTTTGATGCGTTGACCTGAACAAACAAGAACATGTGAAGTGTTGATTACCATTGGCTGGATAATATACCTTTTTCCTTTCAAACTTCCCTAGTTTATTTGCTTTCAGTTTTTAATTTACTTGATAAGCTGGCATGCTTATGTGCAGGACAAGTTTTGTGGACTGGGAATATGGTAACTGAAGTGATACATAAATGACTTGAGCAAGGTGGGTGCTGTATGTTAATGTGTTTTTTGTAAATCTTGCATATAACCTCTAGGAGGTAACATTTTTTGTAATTCATTCATATTTTCCTTAGGTAGTTATTTTGCCATACAAAACTTCAGCTGCTGAAAATTTGTTGGCTGGATTATCTATGCCTCGCAACGAAGTTGGTGACAGGGTCCACAATTCCTTTGGCCAAGAGAACCTGTCACAGGGCCAGCATCATTCACAGGCCATTGACGGGAACTGGCCAGGCCTAAGTAACAATTTGTGGGTTGGTGGGCAGAGACAGATTGGTGGTCCATTCATCTCTAGTTTAAAGAATTACAATGTACAGCAGCCAGGTACAGGCGATTTAATTTTTCAATTAGAGTATTTTGACTATGTTCTTTGCGGTGCTTACCCTTTCCATCCTGATGTTTTATGCTTTTGGCATAGATAGGGTTGCATTTCGAGCTATTAAACATCTCAATGATTTTTTTGGCAGATCCAGAGAGAGCCTATGGGAGTCAATCTTCACATATGGCTCATGGTTTGAACTTTACACAATCAAATCTGAAGCCTGATTTTGGCAGAGTTCAGTCTCCAAACCAGCAGCCAGCTCTCAATGGCTATGTTCATGGGAATCAAGTTTTCCAGACGAGGCAAAATGAAGCAAACCTTTTGGGAGTGGATACAGAAACTAACCACCATAATTTAGTGGCAAGCGGCATATCTATATCTCAGTACGGAAATGGTCCTGAACATAATAAAAAACATTCAATGAGGTTGGAAGCTTCTGAATCTCCAGTTAGTTTTGATTTTTTTGGAGGTCAACAACAAATGAGTAGCCAGCATATAAATGTGCTGCAATCTATACCGAGGCAGCAAGCAGGGAATAGTGACATGCAGCTACTACAACGACATGTGTTGCTTGCACAATTTCAAGAATTCCATAGACAGCAACAGCTTCAGCAACTAGAACCAAGACAACATAACGTTACAAATCAGGTTCCCTCGTATGTAAAACAGACAGCTGGTAACCATTCACCGTCGTTAATCAATGGCGTTCCCATCAATGAGGCATCTAACAATTTGTGGCAGCCTGAGCTTGTGGCAGGCAACACCAATTGGCTGCAGCGTGGGGCATCCCCCATTATACAAGGGTCGTCAAGCGGACAAGTGTTTTCCCCTGAGCAAGGCCAGGGACTACGCTTGATGGATGTGGTTCCTCAACAGGCTGACCAATCACTTTATGGGGCTTCAATTTCTAGCACAAGTGGCACGCCTGGTTCCTACTCTCATATTCAAATGGATAAAGCTGCAATGCAACAGATATCAGCCAACAATAATTCTCTCTCAGGTAACATGTATGCCACATATCCAGATCAGGTTAGCATGCAAGAGGGAGCTAGACAGGACTTTCAAGGGAAAAATGCTCTTGGGTCTGTCACTGGTCAAGGCTTAAACAGTGGGTTTAATTTGGAAAACTTGCAGCAACCTAGTCCCCAGCAAAGAAGTCCACCCATGCAGGAATTCCAAGGGAGGCAGGAGGTGACTGAGTCTTCAGAACAATCGCATGATAAATCATTTAACCAGGTTTCCTCTTCACAGAATGTGGCTACCTTGGATCCAGCAGAAGAGAAAATTTTGTTTGGTTCGGATGACAACATTTGGGAGGCCTTCGGCAGGAATACTAATATGGGATTGGGTGGTTGTAATATGTTGGACGGTTCAGAATATTCTGGTGGGTATCCTGTTGGACAAAGTGGGAGTTGGAGTGCGCTTATGCAATCTGCTGTTGCAGAAACATCTAGTGGTGATACAGGGATACAAGAAGAATGGTGTGGTCCCAGCTTTCAAAATTCTGAACCTCCAACCAGGAGACAGCAGCCTTCAACTGTCAATCATGGTGGAAAACCACAAGGAGTTTGGGGTGATAACAACTTCCAGCTTGCTATTGCGCCTAATTCTAGACCATCATCTCTCTCAGTTGATGCCAATAGGCCTACTTCAAGTATTAATTCTTTAAGTCTTATGCAATGTCAGCAACCAGGATTCAGAACTTCACAGGGACAGGGTGACATGTTGCAGACTGATGCTTCTCAAAGATTTGTTCCAAAGGTCTCGGAACAAGGAAATAAATGGTCAGATCGTGGCTCTCTACAGAAGCAATCTGCGGAAGGCAGTCAAGTTTATGCAAGTGTTGGTCATCCATCAGGTGTAGAAACAAATGCAAATAGCGATTTGGGATCGTGGACTCGTCAACAAAGCACGTCATCCCATGATACTGATACTCAGCCGTACAATAAAGCAAATGGCTGGAACTTTATTGATTCTGTGTCAGCAGATGGAGGTGACAATTTTAGGAGTCCTGAGAATAAAAACTCGTTACCTGCTCAAAGCGGTGATCGTAAGAGAGGAATTCATGATGAAATTGGTCATGCTGCTGGTATTTGGAGGACTGAATCTATACCAAATTCAAATGCTGAGCTGGAACATGCAAAACCTTCCATAGGAAGCCCACAGGTAGGCAGGGAAGCTCCCAGTTTCAATAACATAGCGGTCCCAAATTCCAGCACTTTGAGACAAAACCAGGAAAGCAAGCAACAGCTTCCTAGTAGTCAAAAACTTGATTTTTGGAAGGTAGATTCTTCTGTGAACTCAAAAGGAGGTGAACTAGTGGGGAAAAACCAGCATAATCTGAGTAAGAGTCCTCAAATTTTGGAGTCCTCAGGGTATAATGGGCTAGATAGGGGAAAAATGGTTGAAATGCATGAAGCGGGCAACAATAATAAAGATGACTCCACTGATGGTTTTCGCTCTAATGTACTCCATACTTCTACCGGTGGTTCGAAGGAAAATGTTTGGTCAGATGTTGGCGACTCACGTACTATTTCTGGAGGCAAACAAAAAACATCTGGTAATGGTGGTCGGAGGCCGCTCGGAACTCGCAAATTTCAATATCATCCAATGGGGGATGTTGATGTTGACAATGAACCTTCTTATGGAGCAAAACATGGGACACATTCACAGATCTTACCCCAGCAGGTCTCACGAGGAATAAAAGGTTATGACCAAGGCAGTTTTGGGCAGTCAAGATTTGTTGGTCATACAGATAAAAATTCCTTGGAAATGGAGAAGGTGATCATTCTATCTTGCTATATTAGATAATGATTTCACTGTTATTTGTGCACTTCAGGTTTTGTTCTTTTATTTAACTTAAAGTAATATAACATAATGTGTGATCCACACTTTCGCCCTCTCAGGGGCATTTACCTGGTGGTCAGGGTGACACAAAAGGCGCAGATGCAACACCTTCAAGAAGTATGTTTCCCAGTTTTGCACCAGTCGCACCTGCTCCATTTGACAGAGGCATGGGTAACTATGCCCCAAGCAAAGTCCCACCATCGAGGTGACTAAAATATTTTAAATTTTGTTTTATGTTCTTTTTAGCTTTGGGTTTAAGTACTGTCAAACAATCTTATTGTTTTTATTAATTTTCAATATGCATGTACTGTGTTTATTTTTTTTTTTTTTTTTGAGGGGTATGTA
Source organism: Artocarpus heterophyllus (assembly GCA_025403435.1). Lineage (NCBI taxonomy): Eukaryota > Viridiplantae > Streptophyta > Magnoliopsida > Rosales > Moraceae > Artocarpus > Artocarpus heterophyllus. Next base: position 14,052,932 of record CM046345.1, on the reverse strand, counting down.
CTATGTTTATTAAGATACTAATTGACCTAGAAAAATTTTGTCACGTCGGAGAAATAATTGACCACAAGATATGTATATTTTTTTCTTCTGAAGATTGTATATCCTGATGTGGGGTTCTGAAGGAGATTTATCAACTTTTATGAAGTCAAAACTTCTTGAGGGCCCTGCTCGTGTCTTGATTACTGTTTTTGTTGCTTTCATGTTTTCTTAACTCGAGCGTTCTTTCCATGTAGATAGTAGATGGTTTTCAGTTTATATGTGAACATTTTTTTTACATGTTTAAATGTGAACACTTTCTTGTAGTCAACATATGCTTGAGCTTCTTCACAAGGTGGATCATCCAAGGGAACCTGGTAGTGCTACACGCCTTAGCTCTTCTGAACGGAATATGTCTTCTGAGAGGCCTGAAGCCGAAACTTCGGAGGGGTCTGTAGGTCATGTTCAGAGGAATCAGCCATCTAGTACACAGAATTTTGGTCTGCAGTTGGCCCCTCCATCTCAACGTCTTTCTAGTTCAGACCATGCTGTATCTTCTCAGAGCTTCTCACAAACAGGTTTTGGTTCAGTTCATGTCATGCATGAAGTAGGAGAAAAGGGTGCCATGCAGTTGGCTTCAAGAGCCTCTACTGTGCACTTGCCCTCTTCATATGAACCATCTCAGGGACATGGAAATAATATTTCTACGACATCAGGACAGGTTGGCAATAAAGCTTCATTTTCCAATATTCAGGGAAGTAAGGCTTTGCCCTCTGGTTTTCTGTATGGGAGGAATCTAGAAAATCAGCATATGCAGGCTCCTAGCGGACGAATAATGGCAAACCAATCTGTTAACTTTCCTTTCAGTAGGCTTTCATCTGGTACTAAACAGTTGGATGACTCTTCTGGGAGAGCTCAAGCTAGTCACTCTGTTCCATCCTTGATGCCAGACATGCCTGCAAGTATTCCACAAAATAACCTTGCTTCCTCTGCAGAGGCATTCCAGCTGAGTCGTGCCGACCAGACCCCTAAAAGGAATCCAGCCCAACAGATCCTGGAATCAGATGTAGGACCATCCACTCAGCCTTCTGTCCAACAAGGTGCCTTTTCTAAAGTTTTGCCAAATGCATGGACCAATGTTCCACGTCAGCATACTTTAACTGCCCAGCCTTCCAAGATGGCTTCCAGTTTTCTCAAATCTCAGCTTCAATCTAACAGCAGTCTGGTAACAACATTTCCTGACTCACCAAAGGTTAATGATCTAGATACCATGGAAGGAAGAAATGGATTGTCTGGGATTGGTGTTATTTCTAGGAATTCACAAAGCTTTGCTGACAAGGAACGAGACACAGAAAGCTCTGGGCAGCAAGTGTCGCCTGACAAGGTTGACTCTGCACAAAAGACATTAACTGTATCACAGGGAAAAGAAGCTGTTGTCAGTCATTTCTCTGAGGCATCTCTTGCAAACCATGCTGCTACCCAGAGGGATATTGAAGCTTTTGGCCGTTCCTTAAGACCTAATAACAGTTTGCATCAAAATTATTCTCTACTGCATCAGGTGCAAGCTATGAAGAGTATGGATACCGACTCAACTGATAGGAGCTCGAAGAGGTTGAAAGGTGCAGATTTTGGCGTGGATCCTCAGCAGGTAGGTCCTGGGGGAGGGCAGCAGTCTGCTTTTGAGTCTAATAGTACGGTGAGAGATACTACAGCTAATCATGCCTCGGTTCCTCCTGGAGATTCAAAAATGCTAAGTTTTTCCTCTAAGCTTGGGGATAATCGGGATTCAAATGCATCTTCTCATGACATGTTTGCATTTAATCAGAACAATTTCCCTAGTGGTGGCAATGCACCTTCTATTAGAGGTGAGCATCCTCAGATCAGTCCCCAGATGGCGCCATCTTGGTTTGATCAGTATGGAACCTTTAAAAATGGGCAAATGTTACCGGTCTATGATATGCAGAGTACTGCAATGAAGTCTGCGGAACAGCCCTTTGTGGGTGGGAAGTTGGCTGATGATCTGCATACTCGAGGTTCATTGGAGCAAGTTAATGCTCCTGCTGATGGTAGTGGACTAGGTAACATTCTGCAAGTTTCTACTCCCGCATCAGCAGCCAGTGAGAATTTCACCTCCCCTCATTTAATGCCTCATGCCACTGATCAAAGCTTGCTTGTTGTGAGACCAAAGAAGCGAAAAAGTGCAACATCTGAGCTTTTACCTTGGCATAAGGAGCTGATGACGGTTTCCCAAAGGCTTCAGACTATCAGGTGGTTGGCATGAAGCATTTCTCTTGGATAAATTCTGACTTAATATATAAATTGTTTACCTTGTCTGTCTTACTGGAGCACATTACATTGTCTGGCTTTACTTTGCAAGCATAAATATTCGTCACTAATCTACAAGTGATTTTTGTTTTCTGGACTCTTTACTTGAGAATAATTTACTATGCTGTATTTTGATAAATTCAATTTTTTTCCCCAGTGTGGCAGAAGCAGAGTGGGCCAATGCAACACACCGACTGGCTGAGAAGGTCTCTTCCTAGTTGAACCATTTGCTATTTATTATCTGTTACTATATATATATATATTTTTTTAAATTACCTCTTCCTGGAGTTTTCTAACTGCTTTGTGTCATAAAACAGGTGGAAGATGAAGCTGAAATGGTTGAAGATGCACTACCAGGGCTTAAGATAAAAAGAAGGCTTATCTTGACGACACAACTCATGCAGCAGCTGCTTCACCCTCCTCCTGCAGCAGTTCTCTCTTCAGATGCTTGCTTGCAGTATGAGAATGTGGCTTACTTTTCTGCAAGATTAACATTAGGTGATGCATGCAGTGCAGTCTGTTGCTCCGAAACTGAAGCATCTTCACCTGCCGACGATAAAAACCCGTAAGAATCATCTCTGTATGAGTATGATGCATCAGATTGATGTTTTATGGTTGTAGACTTCTAATACTGTTCTTTACATGCTGACATTAAATTTACACATGCTTCATAGCTTGTCTGAGAAGCTTACAACACCCGAGAGAATTGACAAATACTACTCAAAAGTTGTTGAAGACTTTATTGGTCGTGCAAGGAAGCTGGAAAGCGAATTGTTGAGGTGGCCTCATGTTCTTAAATGTTGAACTTTTTTTTTTCATTGAAAATTGTGTTTCTGCTTGTCCGTTTATTTTTGCCTTCCTTTTCTCTTCTCGTTGTTTCTACTAATGTTGCCTTCTATTCTTACAGACTGGACAAGAGAGCCTCAATCTTAGACTTAAAAGTGGAATGCCAGGATCTGGAGAAGTTTTCTGTAATCAATCGGTTTGCCAGGTTCCATGGTCGGGGGCAAGCTGTTGGGGCTGAAACCGCATCGTCTGAAGGAAACCTAAGTGCTCAGAAATCGTGCCCACAGAAATATGTTACTGGACTTCCAATGCCTAGAAATCTGCCAGACAGGGTACAATGTCTTTCACTATGATAATTAATTAATTGATTTTTCCCTCTCTTTGTCAATTGTCTCCACGTCCCCCATGCTTATCATCCACTTTCGTTCAACTTATAAAATGGCATGTGCCTTGCCACAAAGTAGCACACAGAAGGGACTGTAGGAGAAAGAATGGATTCATGTCTCCTTGAAAGCAATGGAGGCCGTTAGATCTTTGAATCTAGGTCGTTGATGTTATTCTTGAAATTTATAAGATGCCGTGTATACTTTGAAAATCTAGAAAGGAAACTGCGATGCCCCACCATTTTTTCAGTAAAGGGGGAGGATGAAACTGCAGTCTCGTATTTCAAATTTGTTCGCAATGCTATAGTCCTAGGTATCAAATTATGTTTTTTCATTCCTACTTCACCCCCCCTATGTTCCCTTTTTTCCAAAGGGTGCTGCCAACTTTCGACAATCAACAATTCTTAATTGGATTGTCAATTACTGTAGGAATTAGGCAAATGACCATAAAATTTTCTAATTTATTAATTGTTTTGAGTGGAAACTTTTGATTTCACCTAAGCTTGTGAATCTTGTTGTCCGAGGATCAGCCATCGCTAAAAGGTATGAAGTGAGCCGTGTTTTTTTGTTTAATGGGATATATCTCGACTTTACCATGAATTGGGAAACTTGTTGCAAGTAGGTTAGAGACTAATCTAAGTACCTTTAGATATTGACAAAACTTGTTTGGTGGGAAAACAGCTTAGAGCTAAATCAGTGAATAATACATTTTGGTTAGTTCGGTTTGAGTATTGGCAAAATTTGCATATTATCTTGAAACTTCAGACTTCGTAATGGTATCGGACAATGTAGTCTCATATTTGTCGCCATTTTTTGCTTGCGCTTCATGCTTCTCTGTTGTGTTGTCCTAGTTGTCCTTTGAGACTATGCACATGTTGAGGTTTGCACTAAATATTCATATTGTAGACAGTGTATTTTTACGCATAGAGGTTGAATTCCCATAATAGCGCATTGGGGGATCATAAATTTTCAACTGGGAATTAGAATGACTATAAAAGATGAGCGATACTATACATACATACATACATACATACATACATACATATATATATATATATATGTATATGTGTGTGTGTGTATTTAATTGTCATTGATGGTTTGGCATAAGCAGTATGAGCTTCTGCTGTCTATTTGAGCAGAGCTGTTGAGCCGCAGTTGTTGATTTGCTTTTAAAATTACCTTTCTTTTACGGGCAATAAATTTATGGGTGGTCCCCAAGTCCTACCATTAAATAGCAGTTATATTTGATCAGAACATACTTTTTGAAATTATGAGGTAATTGGGATTCTTTAATCAGTATGATAATACTTTTAAGTCAAGTGAGATCTTGACGTCTTGCGTCACCAAATCAATAATTTTTGGTACTCCCCTAAAAGCAATTTTCTGTATGGTCTATTTCCCCTCTTTACACGTAATCGACAGTTGGCTTGTAACCAATTTGGGTCTTGTCCCACTTTGAACCGTACATTTTCTAAAATTTATTTATTGTAATTTAAAGCAAACATACTTTGAACTTTAAAAAATAATTCCAAATGGTTTTATTATAATATTCTCTCTCAGAATTTGAATTTTTAGGTTTGAAATGTTGATTTGAATATATAACTAAACCAGCTATTAATTTTACTCCGGACCAAATTCCCGGATTCTAATTTCGTGTTTGATAATTGGGTTGTGGTAGCTACATCTCTTAACAACAATTCTACTTGTTACGTCCGATGTTTGAAATGGTCCTACTGCAGCCGCCATAGCCCCTATCGTGTCGTTTTTCAGCCATTGATCAATATGGTCTCACAGTCACTTGTACTTGTTGGGGTTTTTTATTGTGCGCTAAAAGTGTCACTGGTACTTGACTTTGGTTTGGGTTTGGATTTGGGTTTGGGTTTGGTTTAATTATGCCATTTTTTTTTAAATAAGTCAAATACGTTGTCCAAAGAAAGAAATCAAATACGGTTGAGTCCGTATCTATTATATCGCCAATGGCCGATTCTTAAACAACTGTGGTAACAAAACACTTCTGTTAGTGGTACTAGACATAATCTAGTGGTAATTTCATGTCACAAGATATAAATTCGAATCTCACTTTTAAAGGGGGTGTGTGTTTGTTTGTTTGTTTTTTAATGCATCCATTTTGTGACAAAGACCATAAATAAGAGTGATTTAGTTGGATGGAGGAAGATGAGCCGAAGAAGTGGTCAGAGAGATCTAACTGCTTGCTCGGTTAAAGAAAGGAGACTCGGGACAGGGGAGATGGAGGGGTGGGGTCTTCTTCATGCCCAAAACATTAAATCCTAATAGAAGGATTTATGAATTGCATCAATCCCTACTTAGGCTATTTAACCCATTAAAAAAAATTACTAATAACAGAAGGAAAATATAAAAGAAGGAAATGCATACTTCTCCAGGAAGTACTGAAAGGGTAACTATGTTTCCATCCATTATATGTACAGAAAAATAATTTGATAAGATCTAACGGTTTAACGGTTTAAAAATATGTACTACCAATGGAAATACTTATGGAGGAACTTGTACAAATCATTATCCATCTTTCTTTCAAAGCTCTCCCCTTATTGAACAACATAGATTACCGTAATCCATTCCATCCTTCCAAATGTTTTCATCTAGGGGTGCTACAATAGATGAAAGGGGGAGCCCAATGGCTCCTAATTTTGTCACCCTAAAGAAAATATTTTCATTATTTTTTCCTTCTCAACCCCTTTAAAGTCTTATAAATTGCATTAAGAAGGTAGAATGTTGAAAAATATTTCAAATAATTTCCCAAATTTTTTACTTTAAAATATACTCATTTTTAACTTAAAACCCAAATAAATAGAAAACAACCTATATTACTATGAAAACTTAAATTTTTAGAGCTCTAAGTTTTAACAAAATAAATTAAATGAAGACAACAATAGGGATAGTTTTTTAAAAAATATAATTATGTTTTAATTTTATAAAGTTTTGTTCTATTATGCACCCGAAATTTTTTTTCTGACTCCGCTACTGTTTCATGATTCCTGCAATCTGTCGCCCAAGCAAACAAAGCCTAAACTACTTGAAGTAAGACTAAGACAAGGAAATTCTACCCTTAAAAAATAAAATGTAAAAAGAAAAAAAGAGTGCCCTTTTTGTGTTTATATCACACTTGGCCTAAAATAAATACGCATGCAGGCAGATCAAACTTATGATCATTACGTTTACAAATTGCTCTCATTGAACAAAATTCATAAAGTAAATAAGTTATACACAAATATTTTAAAGAAAGAGATACAAAATGAACTGTTTTGGTGTGTCACGATGGAAGATTGTATATCCATTTAACTCCTTCAAGTTCAGCTTGTATACCTCTCATCTAAAACTCAAGATCCAGGTCGGTTCCACTGGATGTTTAACCTTTGGTCAAAATGTTCTCATGTAAAGGTATCTGCGAAGTTGTTGCTTCTTCAGGTTCTGCAAACAAACCGTCAACCCATGCTTCCGAAACGGGGCTACTGAAGTTCAGCCTTTCAGCATCCAAGAAGTTCTGCATCTTTCAACAGTCTTCTATAGGGCAGACAGCTTACGAAAGGTTAACATGCATTTCCTCGCCAACTACAGAAAATATCTCATCCACCCTAACGGTAAAGAACGAAAATTAAACCACGTTAAAGCTCGAAAAATGTGACCCCTTTCATTTCTTCAAGAGTGAACGAAAGACAACATCAATTTAACAATTGGTGAAACAAATTAGAGCAACTCATGCTAGCTTCAAAATACTGATTATGATAGTTATAATAATATTGAACTTTCTTTTATTTTTTATCATTTAAGATCGTGCGAGTAAAACCAGCGCTTATTTATGTAAATAGAAAATTAAAACTGTGCTTATAAGTTCCTGAGATCCAGCTTACCTGTGAGTATCTATGTTCACCTCTGCGAGCCATGTTGTAAGGTAAACCTGCACTCGAAGTAATTTGGTGCAATGCAAGAAAAAAGTAATAGCCTTTGGTTATTTGAATTATAGACATGATACAAAAACTTTTTACATTATTTTGGAACTCATATTTATTTTGGGTGCACTCAGAAATAGAAAAAAAGGATCATATATAGGTATCGAAGTAAAAACTAAGCCATTCGATCTGAGTGCACTTCTGTATAAGAATGTGAACTTTTCCAGGGAAAAAATTATCAAGAAAAGGATTTCCCAATATGTTGTTAGCATGAATCAATTCTAATAACAGAACACACCACACAAAAAACACGGAATAACACACACTTCCAAGACAACATCCTAACCTAAGAAAAATGTAGATTGGCAGAAACATCATATATGTCATTCAATATTATGCTATGGTAGAATAAGCTTTCTAAATTCTTAGTTAAAAATGATAGAAATAAACACATACCTGCATAATCTCACGATTTGGCTGCTGGTTAGATCGAGTAGTTGGCAGGTCAGGTTTTGAGACCCGCAATCTTGGAAAGACGGGCTCAGAAGTCTCCCTAGAATACAAGTTACAGACACTCATATCATCGAATTCTCCAGCTATACAGCTCATCTGTCCAATTTAGCTTGTTAGCCACCGCAGATTCACTACCAGCGGATAAAAACTCCACCACAAGCAAGCGCTGCCGAGAGTAGAAAACAATAAGAAGTTTAAGATGTCAAAGATAATACTAATTATAATAAACTGAACGACAAACTGATATACAGAATTATATGCTATAGCATTATGTGTGTGTGTCTATATCTGCTCACAAAGTGCGCAGAGTAATTGATCACATTCGTGGATGTTCCTATGTGAAAACACTTGTTACTAGAACTCATGCCATATCAAGAATGTAACATGTTAACCAATTAAAAATTGGTTTATCTGGTCTGCAGCCAACTACCTTCAAATTTAGTTCTGATATAAGCATTTGCACTAGCTCCTCTGCCAATTTCTCTAGACAATTGGAATTTCAATTATTAGAATACTCTAATGAAACATATTTTCATTCTCTTGAAAAAAATGAATGAAAATCCTCAGTTGGAAAGGTACATGTTGCACGAGAAATGAAATTATAGACAAGATCAATTATAGAGAATCTTAAATTTGGACATTACCAAAATAAGAAATTGACCAAAATGTGAAGACTGGTATCCCACCACCATCTCCTGGATCATCCTTATCCTCCGAACAACCCGAAAATTGTATGAGTGAACTAGCAGTCCCTCCTTTGAGATAACACCTCATGGATTTACTAGTTTTCACCATCTGAGTTACAACAGCCACCTGTGGACAACTCATTAAAAAACAAACACAACAAATACAGCTAAAAGAACAATCCTTTGATAATAAAAGAAACAACATTTCATCACTAATATCGAAATTTGAAGACTAACTAGTATTGTTTTGTATCTCTAATTGAACATAGAAACCTGTTAAGTACAAACATACCAGGTCCTTGTACGATGACAACAGTTTTTTCTGATGTCCCTCCTGAAACAAAACAAGAAAAGAGACCCAATTGCTAGAAACTTGAGACAAGAACAATAATTCAACCTAGTTTTTAGTTCACAATCAATAAACCTTAATTTAAATACATAAATTAAAAAAAAGAAAATTATTCAGTACAAACTACAAACAAACAAAAAATTAAAATTCGAAAAAAAAAAAAAAACTGAAAGAATGAATACCAGCTGCTTAAGCAATTTCCAAGAAGCTTTCTTTCGTATGTCTAGCATATCGCTTAGAACACCCAATTCCATTGATGGTAGGTATCTGAAGAATTATTCAATTTCAGCTTCTTTTACTCTCACAAGCAAACGTAAGTATACATATATAGAGAGAGAAAAAGAGAGAGAGAGAGAGAGAGAGTACGTTAGAGAGAGGAAAGCGTTGACGAGAGAAGTGGCGTGAGTGCGAGCAGAAGAGGAAGAAGACTTCCATTGTTGAATCAAAGAAGCTAGCTTCAACCATTGGTTTCTGAGATTTCGCTGAGCGGCTGGCCTCCATAGCCTTGCCACTGACGGCGCGAGCGGTGAAGGACTAGGGCTAGGGCTAGGTACTCTGGAGAGAGGAGAAGGGGTTGCTGGGCCTATGGATTCTTCTTCTTCTTCTTTTATTGTTGGGGTTTGAGTTCGGCTTTGGTCCGCCATTACTCACCTCAGCGCGAGAATGAAGTGGGCGAGAGGAAGAAGTTGTTATGCGAGACTCGCTTTGAAAACGACAACGTCTTAGAAGAATACGAACGACATAAGAACATTTATCTTCTCATGCCATCCTTCTATTCAAAAACTATATCTTATTTTTTGATCTTATAATATATATATATATATATATATATATATATTTTCAGATTAGACCTGGTACAAATCTATACTTTTGACTTTAAAATAATCAAATTATTTATAACTAAAATAAAAAAGATTTAGTAATAAAAAGCACATAAAAAACTTATTTATGAGAATATTTGAACATTTTTAAGGTCAAAATTTTTGGTTTAAAGTTTTTTTTTTAAGTTTTTAATTTTAATTTTGATTGAGGTTGTTTTTAGCATTTTAGGTTAAAATTTAAATTATTTTCAAATGAGATCAAAATTAAAATATTTTTAGATAAATTCGAAGGATTAAATCTAAAGATTAATGAGATAAATGACCTAATTATGTTTATTGAATTAAAATATGACTCTATTTTGTAAATATTATAAATTAAAATAATTACTATGTAATTATATGATGCAAACTGTAATATCATTAAAATAATTACTAATTGCACAACATATTAAATATATTTTGTGCCTGTTTGGTAGATAGATTTGAATTATATTGATTTGGAATATTAATATAAATTTTTATGCAAATTGATGTTTAAATATATAGTTAAAATAATAATTTGAATAGCAAATAAAATTTATATGTTTGGACAGTGGAAGTTTTTTTGATTTCTTAACAAATCGAACCAAAACCTTAATATTAATGATATTAAAAAAACATACAATGTGGATTTTAATTTATTCTTCTTTTCATTATGAACGCGATAAAACAAGAATCTTTTCAATTCAATATCAAACCAAAAAGCTATGATATTTTTTTGCTTGAGCATAGGAGGAAAAAAAATCTAAAAAAAAAATCTTGCATTGTAACATTTAGATTCAAATTTTGTAAATTTACACATGAATTTTACACTCAAAACTTAACTGAGATTCAAATATTTATATCACTAGATAAGAATGCAAGTCCAATTCTAAATTCCAATTCGAGTTGAATCCAATAAACAGAGGGTTTTAATCTAATGCGGGTATAAAAAGGGTAAATAACTGCTTTAAAAAAAGGTCCATAACCCAACAAGACACAACGCTTGATTGAACGACAACATATTCTACACATAAGAGAGGCGGGGCCCGCCAACCGAGGTTCACCATATATTTGCTCTTGCTTTTCCGTTGATTTGCTTTTTCTTCTGAGTTTTTAGAGAGAGAAGAGAGGGAGAGAGATGTCGTCGCACGGGAACGCATCGGCGGCGAACGATCCACGGCAGCCATCGGCGGCGAAGCCTTACGTTCCTCTGGCGGTGTCGCCTCAAGATCTTCCCGTCGACTACTCCGGTTTCATCGCCGTCATCTTCGGCCTTCTCGGCGTCATGTTTAGGGTATTCCAGATCCGATCTCCATCTCCTTCCTTAAATCTTCTTCTCCAGATTCTCCGATTCGCCTTTACTGCTTTTCAATTCTCAATTCTCAATTTTCAATTTTTCTTTTTTTTTTTCTTTTTGAATTTTGCAGTACAAGTTTAGCTCGTGGCTCGCGATCATCTTCTGCGCACAATCGATCGCCAACATGAAGAACTACGAAAACGATCTCAAGCAGGTCACCATGGCCATGATGTAAGTTTATACATATAGACGATATTGTTATATACATACATATGTAACTTTTCAGAGTAACAATTTAGGAAATCAATGGCATTACGAATGTTCAGAATTTCTGTAGATGCCTATGGAATTTCGATGATTTGGGCTTATATTAATGCAATTCAATATGTCATAGCTTGAAATTTTAGGGAAACTTTGTATGCATTTATGAACCAGTGTATGTAATTTTCAGTGGATCAATGTAGGAAGTCAACGACATCTGTTTAGTTTTTCCTTTGATATATATATTGAGGATTTCATTCTTGCCCTGAAGATACCTTATCCTGTTCTATTGTTCTTGTACTTCCTTCTTTTTTGATTACTCAATCAATAAAGTTGTTTTCTTATCAAAAGGAAAAAAAAAAAAAGAGTAGGAAGTCAATGAAATTAGGAAGCGTAGGAATTTCTACAATCTGTTTTGGGATTTCAGTTATTTGGAATTTACTCTGCGTGTCCTTGTTCCAATAGTGAATCTTGCTTAGAATATTGCTTTAATATTGTAGCTTAACAAGTTGAATTGTTAAAAAACTAGGTTCTTTCTTCATTAGAATACTAGATACAAAGAAGGATTACTATGTGTTGTATCATAATATATTAGTAGAGAGATGAATGGTTAAGACTTGGTTGAATCTTTTTAGACTCGAAAGGTAGATGTTTCTTTGATGAGAGTAAACCTGATCACCAGAAGACCACGCTTATCGAAGTAGGCAAATGCCAGAGTTGCGGCTTGCTATGCTCCCACTAACTGTTTCTGCAAATTTTTTTTAATGGCTTAAACAGTGGTGTCAAAATGAACATTAATGAGCTCTTAGTAGGGAAAATAGATCCTAATCGTCTATCTGAACAGGAAAGTTACATATGGTGATCTGAACTGAGGTGATTGTATCAGTTTCAAAAAATAAAAAGATGAAAATAAAAATAATCAAATATGAGGTGATTGTGTTGACCACTGACGTGACCTAGTTTCTGAAGAATTGTTTTTCTATAACACTATCTGAAGTTTTGTTTTTCATCAATTCAAATACTATGGGAGCTGAGTAAAGAGCACACCACATACCTCGACCTGTAAAATGGAGTCTTCAGCTCTCGGCTGCTTTTTTCATTCAAAGTACTGTCAACTAGTGAAGTGGAAAAGATAAAAGTTTCTTCATGTACCATCCAGTTGCATTCTTGAGCTAGATAAATATGACACTTTTAACCACTTGGAGTCTCTGGACTCAATCGTTATATATCTCAATATTTTTGTACTCTCGATGCCTATGTTTACAGTGGCCATGATGTTCGATTGCCTGCTCTTGTATATGTGCTTATATTTTGATATCTTATTATTTTATTAAAATTTGTATTTTTTGTTGTTATTTTTCCCGTTACGTGTACTCATTTTGATTATGTTCTTGATAACGTTACCAGGTTTGCTATCATGGGATTGGTGTCAAATTACTTTGGCTATGCTCGGCCTGGCACAAAGAGTTGAGATTCCGTGGATTACTTGCGATGATTAACATTTTATCTTTATTTTCATGTTTTTCATTATTGATTTTGAAATTAGTAGAACAATATTCGATAGAGGCAAAATGAAGACATAATTCCAGGATATGCAAATTATTTCGACTTTGTCTTGGCTTTGTAGTTGATGTGTTTCTGGCCTTGTCTTTTTCTTTCTATATTTTTAGTTTTGCATGAAACGGGCAATAATAAATAACGAATTTTCTTCAGAGAAGGAAAAAAAATAACATAAAATAATTTACAGGTAACAACTATGCAACAGTACAGCGGGTTGTAAGTAAGAAATATTAATGCTGTTTTAGACATAAGTAAGAAAAGAGAAAACATTTGGTGGTGTAAACGAAAGATGCGGCAGTTAATTATGAACTTCTTTTTTTGGTTAATGGTGAATAGTTACTTCGAATATGTGTAATATCATCAAATCTTTTTTTTATTTGTTTATTTTCTGAATTTTTGTGTTTTTTTGCTCTGAATTTGCTTGAATGTGTTGATAAAACCTTAAATACAAACAATTATAAAATTGGTTTACACATGATCTAACAAGTAACAACATTCCTGCGGTGTTGTTTTGTTGTTGCAGACTTCACCTAGAGGTAAAGTTCAGGGTTAATTTTAATTTTAGCCTCCGAAGAATACTACACTACTACTTGTCACATTTTACCTCTTAAATTTCCAACTGACACGCCAATGGTATTCAAGTTTTATAAATATGCATGACAGTAACTTTGCGACCTCTGTAAAAAAATGGATGGAATTTAACAATTGAGGCACACATAATGTTTTAATGAGCTATATTTAGTAAAATTAATGTTCGGTGGTTGATTTGGATTAGACAAAATGAATTGGATACAACTGATCCATCATATGAAAATCTAGATCTCAGATAGATCCAATTCGATTTGCCTACCCAAATCAACTACGAAACATTAATTTTACTAAATTGCTCTTATTTAAACATCACATGTGCCTTTCTAAAATCTACCTATCTTTAACCTTTTTGTTATAGAGAGACCAATAATACAACATTTATAAAGCTTAAGTACCATTAGTGAGACAATAGAAAGTTTATACTCACCTACAATGTTGAGGTCTACAATTTAAATCCTTCCCCCAAAGTTCAAAAAGAAGTAAGATGATATCTATCTTGTCCATAAGAGCCCATCAAATGAAATGGTTATATATACCCACATCATGACTTTTGTAAGGTGGAGCTTGAAGGGTCATATATGTGTGTCAAAGTGAAGCTATAATTTTGCAGGGAAATTTAAGACTTGGGATTGACTATATGAGGAAGCAATTGAGTTGGTATTAGAAAAAATAACATATTCTAAAGAACTAAGAAGAACAACACTTTCTTCATTGGTAATTCAACAGAGCATACTTCCAGTAAAGGGAAAAAAAAAAAAAAACCCAACAAAGCATAACAAAATGGTGATAAAAAACGAGTTCAATGGAGAGGAGGCCTCACCCTCATGTGCTGGCAAAATCATATCCTGCACAAGGCGATGCTCTGATTTCGGAATCAGGTTCACATTGATCACTGCACCGTGCATTCGTGCTATTGTATTGGCAACATCTCCAAAGAAAGGTGACCAAAACAAGATAGAGATAGCGCGATCCCAGGAACCAGAAGATAACCATAAAAAAATAGGAAGGATTACAAAGTCCATGTCATGTGTCATGCCACAAAACTTCGAAAATCCGATAAGAAAGATCAAAAGTGCAGAAATAGAGAAATGTCACTTGTGTTATCTCTGATCCAACAACTGCATGGGCACTAGAGGTTGCTGAGAAGATGGAAATCAAGAAGGTTATGCTTTTGGCCTTCTTCCGCCGGAGGCTTTGTCTTGAGATTCAAAGTTCGAAGCTTGTCGACGCAGGAATTATAGATAGCTATGATAAGTCAAAATTTGTTTTACTATTCAAATACAAGAACTAATTATGGCCATTTCTAATATTGGTGATATAGAACATTCTGAACTTATTGTTGATTCAACAAGCTATTCATTTAAAATATAAGATTGATGAAGACAATAAACTAACAAGAAGAAGAAACTGCTTGTTAGACGTTATTTAATTTCTTAATCTGTAGATCATGATGATGACGTTTTCTCTGACACAAATTACAAGCAATGAAACTTAATCCAGTGAATCAGACAATTAGGGAAATTTTAATGCACATTTATATTGTCTGTTTATTTCACCTTATAAAAAAATTTATTTTATTTTTGGTAGGAGCTCCTCTAAAGATCGAGATAATTCAAAAGTGTGTTTGGCTACATAGTTAGCATCAAAAGTTGAAACAATTTTATTGTAGTATGTGAGAGATTTACACTGAAACATACTTTTACTTTACACTATAACATGTGAGAGCTTTATACTGTAACAGTGTTGCCAAATGCTCTACAAGTATGTTCGAATAATAATACAACATGTTGGAAACAAAGTGCGCAGCGGAATTTTTTAAAAATTTTCATCAGAGTATTTTCCAAAATACAAGTATGACATGTTATATGTATAAATTAAACAGATCTTACTAACCTCAGTGTGCCGAAGAACCTCCGCGACCTGTGTAGAGAAGTAACGTTCCAGAAGAGCCTCAACCAACTGGTCTTCTTTGCTATTCTCTATCCACAACCGGAGTGAGTGTGGGCTCACACGTACAGCTCTTCCACCGGTGACTCTCCTTCCAACCAATAGAGAGAACCCAAAGCTAGTGTTCGTGATTTGTGAACAAAAGCTCTCAGGGAGTTTTCAGATGCTCACTAGAAGAGTATCACTCTTAATCTCTCAAATTGATCTGAGTAAATCATTAGACTCACTCCCTTTTTATACCTATTGGTCCTTGGGGTCAGTCCATATCAGATTAGGTCTCAAAAATCGAAACAGAATCAAGTTCGGATCAATATCTGATAAGATACGCGTGAAAAACGCGTAATCTTAGCTGTCGCGGTCGGCATGCCGAACTTTCTGATCGGCAGGCCGAACTGCCGAGAAAAAATCTCCGCGAATCTTTTATTTTCCACCCGAGATTCTAAAGGATAAAGTCTCAGTTTTGATTCAAATAGCCCAATAGAAAAGATATCTGATCAAAACAAACTCTATCAAGATAATCTCTAAGAAAATAAATCAATTCAAATAATTCTACAAGTTTATCTTGTTCTAATTGTCCAAAATTAAAACAACCGATAAACAGACAAGAATTATCCGAACGCCATAATTCAACAAGTTCATCTTGAACTAATTTCTTACAAAATTAATTCAACCGATAAACAGACATGAATTATTTGATTCTTATAAATTTTAAACCAATCTGATAAATCCGACATAAGTCACCAATTATTGGAAAAGCACGCCGTGTCGTTACAGGATTTTGTGAGCTAGCAAAGGGGACCAAAATGGACCTATAAAGTTCAAGCTCATGATAACTATGAAACCCAATATCCCAGATATACATTTCACAATTATCAACTCCAACGCTACTCCACTAAAAGCTTGGAGCTGCACTCTCGAACTTTATAGAATTACGAAGCTCGTGTAGCTAAGTCTCCATGACATATCATAGTGTATCGCATCCCCATATGATCATCCATAATCGGCTTAAGGACAAGTTCTGTCTTACCTTCCCGATTATTTTTATCTTACGTTCCATTGTCTCACCATTAGAAAACTTACCATCCAAAGATAGTATACCATTCGGTTACACCTATGTATCCAAATGGTTGAGCGCTCCAGTTTTCCAATTACAGGACAACGCATATAAGAGGATATCATTACTCCTTAAGAGGAGCTATGGATTCCATATCTATGAATAACAAGTCTACGCTATCAAGAGTCATGCCTCCAACGTACCGGCATGCATGCCACTATAAAGATGTGGGAGTCACCCATTGGTACATCAAAAGACACAAGTCGAGACAACGGGCCCATTATTCATCTCAGGATTAAGATACAATACAAACGACTGTCTAAAGTGAATCGATTTGCCAAGACAGAATTATTAATCCAAATCAATTCACTTTATGTCCCGATCCAACACATCGTCACCTATGACAACGCGCCAATGTTTCTATTCACGGAGTCCAACTCCGATGGCCAAGACAAACCATCTCCCAAAAGGGATATAGACAACATAACAATCTTTACATGAATAAAGCGCCCAACTTTATTCCCTCGATTGCGGATCATATATTTTAGACCATCACCTTAAGAGTCGTGTCTACCGCATAATCATCCCATCATATGCCCAACTCTTAAGGTTTAGACTGATAGTCTCAGACTACTGTTTGCTTATCATACATTCAACAAATATGAACGTAAAGAGGACAATATTTGGTATATATAAATGAATAAATTCTTTATTGATAAAAAAATGTCTCCAAAAACGTATTACATTTTTACTCCTTAGAGCATACATGTCTAACAATCTCCCACTTGCACTAAGTGAGTAAATACTGCAAATTTCGCATCCCCATAGCTTCCACATGCCTTTCGAAGACTCTCCCAGAAAGTGTCTTCGTAAATGGATCAGCTAAATTGTCCTCTGACGCGATCTTGCACACCGTGACATGCCCGCTCTCAACGAAGTCCTTTATCACATGATACTTCCGATCAATATGCTTACTCTTCTTGTGAAATCTTGGTTCCTTAGCATTAGCTACCGCCGCACTGTTATCACAGTACAGTGATACCGCTTTATCCATACCAGGAACTACCTCAAGATCCCCAAGGAACTTGCGGAGCCACACTGCTTCTTTCGAAGCATCACTAGCCGCCACATACTCGGCCTCCATCATTGAATCCGAAGTGCAATCTTGCTTCGCACTTCTCCAACTGATGGCACCGCCACCCAGAGTAAACACAAACCCTGAAGTCGATTTCCTAGAATCCAGGCAGGATTGAAAATCCGAATCAGTGTATCCTAGAGGAGTTAAATCCTCACCCGAATACACAAGCATATACCCTCGAGTCCTTCTCAGGTACTTGAAAATATGCTTTACCGCAACCCAATGGTTTGGTCCTGGATCCGCCTGAAATCGACTCACAATCCCGACCGCATAGCTAATATCCGGTCGAGTGCAAAGCATGGCATACATGAGACTACCCACTGCCGAAGCATAAGGTACCTTCTTCATGTATTCTCTTTCTTCATTAGACTTTGGAGAGTCTTTCTTAGAAAGAGTAATTCCAGACCTAGATGGTTGCCCACCTTTCTTGGAATCCTGCATTGCAAACCTCCTGAGAATTTTATCTATGTAGCTGGCCTGTGACAAAGCTATCATTTTGTTCTTCCTATCCCGCAAGATCTGGATACCGAGAACAAAATTAGCCTCACCCAAGTCCTTCATGTCAAACTGCTTGGTCAACCATAATTTGACCGATGACAACGCCCCAACGTCATTGCCAATTAGCAGAATGTCATCTACATAGAGTAGTAGAAAAACCACCTTCCCATTCTTAATGTGTTTGTAAACACATGGTTCATCCACATTTTGTGAGAACCCATAAGTCTTGATCACTTGATCAAATCTTATGTTCCAAGAACGAGAAGCCTGCTTAAGTCCATAAATAGACTTTAGCAACTTACAAACCTTACCCTCTTGACCCGCGACCTTGAACCCGTCTGGTTGTTCCATATAAATGGACTCATCAAGATAGCCATTTAGAAAAGCCGTCTTGACATCCATCTGCCAAATCTCGTAGTCGAGAGCGGCAGCTATGGACAAGAGAATCCGGATGGACTTAAGCATGGCTACAGGCGAAAAGGTTTCCTCATAATCGATTCCTTCCTTTTGCGTATAACCCTTAGCTACCAGTCTAGCCTTAAAGGTTTCGACCTTTCCATCCACTCCTCTTTTCCTCTTGTAGATCCACTTACACCCTATGGGTTTTACCCCTTCGGGAAGATCCACGAGCTCCCAGACCCGATTAGTCTCCATAGACTTCATCTCAATGTTCATGGCCTCTGTCCAGAGTCTTGAATCAACATCCTCCATAGCTTCTGCGTAAGTATAAGGATCCCTGTCATGTTCATCCGGTTCAGCCAAAAAGACCTCCCCATTGAACATATACCTCTCAGGTTGACGCCCGATCCTCCCACTACGCCGAAGCCCCTGAGGTTGTTGTTCAGGTTTGTTTGGTTTTTCTACACCGATCGGAATGGTTTCGTTCGGAACCTCCGGAGTAAACGGATTACCCCTCAACTCCTCAAGCACCACTTTGCTTTGAGGTTTAAAGTCGTTCATGTAACTCTCCTCAAGGAAAGTTGCATTAGTTGAAACCACGACTTTATTTTCCTTTGGGTTATAAAAATAACCCCCTTTAGTCCCTTTTGGATATCCTACAAACACGCAAACTTCTGAACGTGCTTCCAACTTATTCGGATCCTTAAACAGGACATGAGCTGGACATCCCCATATGCGAATATGGTTTAAGGATGTCTTCCGTCTTGTCCACAACTCGTGAGGAGTTTTAGGGACCGATTTTGAAGGCACATTGTTCAAAAGATAACATGCGGTTTGTAGTGCATATCCCCAAAAGGATAAAGGCAATGATGAATAACTCATCATGGACCGAATCATGTCCAACAAAGTCCTATTCCTTCTCTCCGCTACGCCATTCTGCTGCGGAGTGCCCGGCGCAGTCAAATGGGATAAAATCCCATTCTCTAACAAGTGTCCCAAGAACTCATCAGAAAGGTATTCCCCACCTCGATCAGATCGAAGTGCCTTTATGGGTCTACCCAATTGCTTTTCCACTTCAGCCCGAAACTCCCTGAACTTATCATAAGTTTCGCTTTTGTGGTGCATTAGGTACACATACCCATATCTTGAGTAATCGTCAATAAAAGTGACGAAGTACTCATACCCTCCTCGTGCCCGGATGTTCATCGGTCCGCAAACATCACTATGCACAAGTTCTAGAACCCCTTCGGCCCTATTGCCCTTAGACCCGTATGGTCTTTTGGTCATTTTACCCTCCAAACAAGACTCACATTGAGGTATAGATTCCACCTTTAAGTGACTTAAAGGTCCATCCCTTACCAACCTTTGAATCCTATTCAGGTTAATATGGCCAAGGCGCAAATGCCAAAGATAAGTCTTATTAGAGTGAGAAGTTTTAAGTCTTTTTGAGTCATTATCATTTATCTCAGCATTAAGCAATAAGTCCATCTTAGGTTTGATAAAATATAGATTATTTTGCATCCATCCAGAACAGATAAAAGATTTGTTTTTACGAATCACCACTTTTTCATTAAAAGATACCACGTAGGAGTCTTTAAATAAAGAAGATACAGAAATTAAATTCCTTTTAAATTTAGGAACATAAAAACAATCTCGCAAAATTAAACTCCTATAATTATCAAAACAAAGATGGACATCTCCCACTGCTTCCGCTGAGACCAAGGATCCATCGCCCATCCGAAGCGTTAAGTCTTCACGAAGTAGACTTCTCGTTTCTTTGAATCCCTCCCTTGGAAAGGAAGTCCTTGCAATGCTTCTTTATATGCCCGACCTTACCACAGAAGAAGCACTTAAGCTTCTTTGGGTTCTTCTTCTTTTTCTTCTTGCTCTTGGTAGCAATAGGAATAGAAGACTTACCACTCTTGGCCCGTTGCTTCTTTCCATTCCCAGAGTTAGGATTGGAACCAGAAGCAGCTACCATATTGGCCTCTCCACCAGCAGGAGACTCCCTGATCAGCAGTTCAAACTCCTGTAACTGTTTCATCAGTTCTGTCAAGGTCATATCCCGTCTATTGCTCAAATTAAAAGTAGCTCTAAACGGAATAAATTCCTTAGACAGAGTCTCAAAGACCATAGTCATCTGAGTTTCAGCATCGATGTCGGCTCCATTGGTTTGAGCCTCAGCGAGGTAACCCATGACCAACATCATGTGCTCCTTTACAGATGTCCCCGGTCTCTGTCTACAGTTTAAGAGTTTCCGAAGCGCCCCTTGCCGCTTTGTTATGGCCTGGCCTCCAAACATGTCCTCAAGATTATCCAAGATCTGCTTCGCAGTCTCATAATCCTGATGTTGAGCCTGCAGCACGTTATTCATGCTAGCCATAACATAGCAGCGGGCCTGATCATTAGCATCTTTCCAGCGTTCGTACGCTTGGAATTGCTCATTACTTGAGTCTCCCATAGGCTCGGGAGGACAAGGAGTTGTCAGTACATATTTCAGTTTCTCAAAGGATAGGACGATGTCCAGGTTCCGTTTCCAATCGTTATAATTCTCACCGGTTAATTGGTTTTTGTCAAGTATCGATGATAAAGCGTTTTTAGACATTTTCAATCTACAATAAAGAATCATATACCAAACATAAGCAAACATATTTAATAATTTAGTAAGATAACACAATCATGTAAAATCATACAAATGTGTTTATGTGTCAAAACCTTGAAAATATCACAACCTTACAACGATAATTCCCAACTCAGAATTCAACAAGCTCCTAGGGGAGTCATGCCAAATTCAATCAGGAACACGGATCCCCTCCTGATTAATATATGCCATCCAGGACCCGTATGATCCAGCATATACTAATAATCGTTTCTTTGGCCATTAATTTTATTAACAGAGCTCCTAGGGGAGGTTAATAATAAAATTAACGTGAGTGTATAACCACCGTTTCAATATTTTATCCATGATTTATAATCACCACCTAGGGGTGTGCAACCATAAATCATACTAAAATACCTTATCCTTTTAGAGATCCAATCTGGTACATAATAGAAATCCCTTCCTAGGGGTTGGGACCATCATGTTCTTCCTATGGACCAACGATGGAGGCCTTAGGTTCTCTCTTCGAAAACCTTCTCCCACTCAATCTTTTGAAGTCAAGGTTTTATTTTAAAATTATGCATGAACAATTTTAATATGAGCGGCACTCCCTATTCTATATGACGTGTTATCAATATACATGGTAAATCATATTATAATGCAGACAAGCAAAGCAATCAAGCAAAGCTACAAGCATAATAATAACCGTAATATTATGGTTCCACCCTAGAGAATAGAAAAACTAAGATTACAAGAGAATAATCGAGACATTTATCGATTCTTCATCCTTGAATCCTCAAGCTGTATCCTTCTTCATGTAATATCCATCTTCAAGTCTTCAATCCCGTATGAATCGAACACTTCATATTTCCGGTCATATCCAAATTTAATGTTTCTCAGAATCGTCCCAAAAATAAAATTAAAACTGCACTGAAAAAATCGCACCTTTTCTGGACGCCTGGCAGCTCTCGGTCGGCAGGCCGATCTGGGTGATCGGTCTGCCGATCATAGTGGTTCGGCTTGCCGAACATGAAGGTTCGGCCTGCCGGCAGAGCACCAAAATTTCTGTCCCACTGTCGGCCTACCGGACCGTACGTCCGGCCTGCCGATCTGTGACCTTCGGCCTGCCGAACTGTGAGGTCCGGCATGCCGACCGAGCAGAAAACCCTCAATCCAGAAAATACAATTTTAATGCAATTTATCAATTTTATTTTCAACAATTCAAAAACATAAAATTAGAGACTCAGGAAATACCTGGAGACGCCATCATCAATCTTTGAGTTCCGACTTCTCGTTCCGTCTTCTCCGAATAATTATTTAATTACAAAATTCTTACAAATTAAATAATAATTCCTAGACGGAGATGATAGTCCGCCATCTAATTACATGAAAAACCTAGATACACATTCTAACCTCTAAGGAACCATAACCGGTATTAATTAATTAATAAATAATTAAACAACATTTTAATCAACCATAATTAATTAATAAACATTCACCATATAATCCATGACAACATATATATTATATAGAAACCTAGAGTGCCATCTCTCTATAAAATTTAATTCAAGCATAGGAGAGATTAAGATCACAAAATTTATGCATATAACATGATCACAAACTTGCAAATTTATGTAAAAACCTTGGCTCTGATACCAATTGTTGGAAACAAAGTGCGCAGCGGAATTTTTTAAAAATTTTCATCAGAGTATTTTCCAAAATACAAGTATGACATGTTATATGTATAAATTAAACAGATCTTACTAACCTCAGTGTGCCGAAGAACCTCCGCGACCTGTGTAGAGAAGTAACGTTCCAGAAGAGCCTCAACCAACTGGTCTTCTTTGCTATTCTCTATCCACAACCGGAGTGAGTGTGGGCTCACACGTACAGCTCTTCCACCGGTGACTCTCCTTCCAACCAATAGAGAGAACCCAAAGCTAGTGTTCGTGATTTGTGAACAAAAGCTCTCAGGGAGTTTTCAGATGCTCACTAGAAGAGTATCACTCTTAATCTCTCAAATTGATCTGAGTAAATCATTAGACTCACTCCCTTTTTATACCTATTGGTCCTTGGGGTCAGTCCATATCAGATTAGGTCTCAAAAATCGAAACAGAATCAAGTTCGGATCAATATCTGATAAGATACGCGTGAAAAACGCGTAATCTTAGCTGTCGCGGTCGGCATGCCGAACTTTCTGATCGGCAGGCCGAACTGCCGAGAAAAAATCTCCGCGAATCTTTTATTTTCCACCCGAGATTCTAAAGGATAAAGTCTCAGTTTTGATTCAAATAGCCCAATAGAAAAGATATCTGATCAAAACAAACTCTATCAAGATAATCTCTAAGAAAATAAATCAATTCAAATAATTCTACAAGTTTATCTTGTTCTAATTGTCCAAAATTAAAACAACCGATAAACAGACAAGAATTATCCGAACGCCATAATTCAACAAGTTCATCTTGAACTAATTTCTTACAAAATTAATTCAACCGATAAACAGACATGAATTATTTGATTCTTATAAATTTTAAACCAATCTGATAAATCCGACATAAGTCACCAATTATTGGAAAAGCACGCCGTGTCGTTACAGGATTTTGTGAGCTAGCAAAGGGGACCAAAATGGACCTATAAAGTTCAAGCTCATGATAACTATGAAACCCAATATCCCAGATATACATTTCACAATTATCAACTCCAACGCTACTCCACTAAAAGCTTGGAGCTGCACTCTCGAACTTTATAGAATTACGAAGCTCGTGTAGCTAAGTCTCCATGACATATCATAGTGTATCGCATCCCCATATGATCATCCATAATCGGCTTAAGGACAAGTTCTGTCTTACCTTCCTGATTATTTTTGTCTTACGTTCCATTGTCTCACCATTAGAAAACTTACCATCCAAAGATAGTATACCATTCGGTTACACCTATGTATCCAAATGGTTGAGCGCTCCAGTTTTCCAATTACAGGACAACGCATATAAGAGGATATCATTACTCCTTAAGAGGAGCTATGGATTCCATATCTATGAATAACAAGTCTACGCTATCAAGAGTCATGCCTCCAACGTACCGGCATGCATGCCACTATAGAGATGTGGGAGTCACCCATTGGTACATCAAAAGACACAAGTCGAGACAACGGGCCCATTATTCATCTCAGGATTAAGATACAATACAAACGACTGTCTAAAGTGAATCGATTTGCCAAGACAGAATTATTAATCCAAATCAATTCACTTTATGTCCCGATCCAACACATCGTCACCTATGACAACGCGCCAATGTTTCTATTCACGGAGTCCAACTCCGATGGCCAAGACAAACCATCTCCCAAAAGGGATATAGACAACATAACAATCTTTACATGAATAAAGCGCCCAACTTTATTCCCTCGATTGCGGATCATATATTTTAGACCATCA
Organism: Artocarpus heterophyllus; assembly: GCA_025403435.1. Classification (NCBI taxonomy): domain Eukaryota; kingdom Viridiplantae; phylum Streptophyta; class Magnoliopsida; order Rosales; family Moraceae; genus Artocarpus; species Artocarpus heterophyllus. The sequence goes on along the minus strand of CM046345.1, from coordinate 14,028,371 downwards.
CCTTAAGAGTCGTGTCTACCGCATAATCATCCCATCATATGCCCAACTCTTAAGGTTTAGACTGATAGTCTCAGACTACTGTTTGCTTATCATACATTCAACAAATATGAACGTAAAGAGGACAATATTTGGTATATATAAATGAATAAATTCTTTATTGATAAAAAAATGTCTCCAAAAACGTATTACATTTTTACTCCTTAGAGCATACATGTCTAACACAACAAACATAGTTGAGCTCATCTGGAGCTGCACAAGGTGATCCTATCAGTCAAGAAACATTATCCAGATATATCCTCTTTGCCATCCCAAAATTCAAATTGGCATATCTCCACAATTCATTTTTTGGGCTATATTTGATATCTGAGCAAATTCACGGCACGTTTTAATTCGAGTAAGTTCAGAGCAATTCAGCTTATCTTGCTCTAGATCTGAGCTAAAATGATCTTATACTTGATGAGCATGGCATGTCTACTAACCATAGTAAAGAAATGCTTTTCAGGAAGCAAACCTTCATCAAACGTATAAGAAGAAAGTTAAAAAAAAAGAAGAAGCATATTTATGTAAAAGCCAACAATAAAACCATGTTCTGCAAAAATTAAAATAAAGAATTAAAACCTCCTTCCTTAGATCTTTGTTTCTCAAAATAAGCTAAAATAGTTCAATAGTCTTTTACATCAATATTAAATCCCAAGTTAAATACCTTCTTTTTCCCTGAAATACAAGAATAAAAATTGTACCACCAGCCAAGGTCATCAATTATATTTAGAATCAGAATTGAAATCATCATAGACTGTTGTTAAAAGTTGTCAAGTCAAAGTTAAAACTTAGCAGAATTCAAGGATTCATAAGAATAAAGCATTGGAAAAAATCAAGTCAACCTCTTAGGAAAAATAATTAACAGAAAATTCTCTTCTTTGTCCTCAATTATCTTCTTTTAGTGCGACAAGTAAAAGGTATCAAGTTCTAGCTCCAATAGAAATTAAAACAAAAAGCACACAAGAAAACTAATGAATGAAAGCAACAAAAAGTAACACTTAATTAAGTACCTGGTTAGTCCAAAAACTCAATGTTACATACATGCTGAATATCAGAGTCGAACGCCCCTTAATTTTGAATGTAAAAGGCATACTTTGAATTTCAATTTTCTTGAGTGTGGTAACACTCTCAAACCTGCGATTCTCTCTAACCAGCTACAATTTCAATAAGCAAAGAGGTAAGGCTGAGCAAGGTTCCTTTCTCCACCTCCACTAGGCATTTCCATCAACAAGATGAGAGAAAGAGCTTCCTGTTGCGGAAAACTTCCACTGGAGCACACCATTTTTTTCCTTGTGAAAGGACGATGATCGAGAACAAGTCTCCTCCAGTTTGGTAGCTTTTCTAGTGTTGCCATCGGGTTGTTTTCAAGACAAGTCCCCTTCAATGTCAACTTCACGAGGCATGGAAAGAATTTTTCTCCTAGTATCTCAATCTTCCCTTCTAAATACAGCTTATCAACTTGAGAAAATCTTGTCATGAGGCTATCACTATTCTCAACTTGACGTAAATTGCATAGATCAAAACGTGCTCTGAAATCCGTAAGCCGATTCAATAGAATTTCCAGATCATTTAAATCACAGAACCACGTTGGAATACTCAGCAATGTTTTTAACCATTTGAGCTTACCAAATTGCAACCTCCTATCACTTAGAAAACATCTATGTGGCAAGTACAAGTGCCACAATTTTCCAACTTCTACATCACATTTGGAAGTTTTATGTAACAATTTGTAGGGAAATCTAGGTTTTGCAAGTAAACTAAAAGTAGCCTATAGATGCTGGCAAATTGTCCTCAATACTTCCCCTTAAACTTAAGTACCTCAAATGGATGAGCTCCCCAAGTGAACATCTACGTGGCAAGTACAAGTGCAAGGTGTTTTGATATTCAATTGAAAGTAAATATCAAAACCCCAAATAGTCCATTTTTAAGTACACCAAGAAGGAAAGAAGAGCAAATCCAATCTTCGTTGTTTTCATCCTCAATCTCAGACATAGATACTGTACAATTACTTCTGTCATTTTTAACCACATTATGGTGATCTTCACGCATCTTTCAGGAAGCCATCTTGTGATAGAATACTCACTAACATTATATTCTTCTACATATGAAGGAGAACCAACACCACAACCATTCTTGTAAATCTCAAGCACCAACAATGTCTTCACAACACCACCACAAAGCCCAGTGCTGCAATGAATATCAGACCACACCCACAACCTTTCATTTGTGCAGCCACGCCAAAACAAGCACGGCAAACCCAAAGAGACTAGAGCAGGTGATGACGGTAGGCAACAAAGTCGACACCCATATTCAACACCCAACATCACAACCCAGTTTTTCGCTGAAAATGAGAATAGGCCTAGTAAAAATCAGCGAAAGTAGTTTGTTGGATTTCATGCATTGCCATGGCCCTTGATCAGTCATCAAGCACTTGTCTTGGTTGTCTATGTTGAGGCATTGAAGGGAACGGATAAGGTAAAAGGCCTCTTCCATTCCAAGTTGAAACCATTGCCTTTCCTTGTCAGATGTCGTGATGGGTACGCCAAAACAAGCATGGGGAGATCAGCTTGTTGTAAGTCTGCAAGGAGGAGCACATTGAAACCAGAAAGCAGTGCCGGAGCCTCTGACTGAATTAGGGAAGATTGAAGCTGAGAAACTATTTTGGACATGGGATCACCAAGAGCTTCGGCTGTTCATCCCTTTCCTTTCCATCTGGGCCCCATTGCTCATATAATAACACTATCAAGCAGCAAGAATTGTTCAGATCACTGTGCTCTGTCGGGACCTGGACTAGAGAAATTAATAGGGTGTTAAATTAGTGGAAAAATCAACACTTATATCAAAATGATAGAAAAATGTGATCTCAACATTCACATATTCTAACTTTCGAATGGTCAGTTTGGATGAAATCTTTCCTATAAAAAAAAGGGGAAAAATTAGGAAAAATTACACATTCTAATTGAAATAATACTGACATCCCTTCATCAAAAATAATAATTAACCCTTGAATAATTTAAAAGATAGAACAATCCAGAAATCAATTTGTTCATTTATGTTTGAAAAAAAAAATTATCCCGGTATAATTTCATATTAATGAGGCTAGAAAAGCGCAAATTCTGAACGAAAAGTAGACTGAATTAGTGATTGGCCAGTATTTCTCATGATTTTTACATAAAAGAAATCAACTAACAGAGTATGTATTAATAGTGCTAGGCACAATTGAACTAAAATCTGAATAAAGACAAAACCAGATCATAAAAATTCAATCTTTTCTAAAATATCCTAGGGAAACAAAACGTAATTGAGATAAGAAAGAAACAGATTGAACCTCCTCTGAATCTAATCCACTCTCACAACAATCTTCTATTCCCAAGAAAATTAGAAACTAAACAGAAGATCGGTTAAAGTAACCATTTTTCCTAGCAAGACCAGACATGACCTTCTTCCTCCTCGTTGTTAGTGTTCCAAATATACAATCAACAAGCTGTTTAAAAAATATCACTCAAATAATAGTAGGATCAATTATAAATATTTCTCTCAATTACAACCCTTATATTACAACCCTTATAACATTATGCTTGTGAATTTTAAAAATATAACATGCATTTCCTTCAACTGTAAATATTGAGAAAAAATCCTTTTGTTAGAACTTTTAATAAATCTTAGTATATAATTAGGATTTGATATATAATACTAAGGCCGATAATTTCGGACACGACACGATGACACAATACGAAAACGACACGAGATAAATGGGTTTGGACTACACATTTATTAATTGTGCCATAAATAGATTGGCACGAATAATACGAAAATAAATAGGCTAGATTCGTGCTAACACGCTAAATGCGCCTTAGCACGTTTAATTAAACGGGCCGTAAACGTGATAACATGGCACGACACCACCTGCCTATTTATAACACATTTAAACTTAAAAATAAAAATATTTAAAATATTTATAGTATGTTAGTATTAATTAGATATTATGTTTTTGTTAATTTTCTTTATTGGCTTTTTTTTAATATCTTTTTAAATTTTTTAACAAATTTTTTAATTTTTTTTAATTTTTAGTTAATTGGTTCATAAACGTGTCATATACGTGTTGTTATCGTGTCAACCTGTCACGGCATGTTTAATAATTGTGTTAATCGTGTCGTGCCGTGTTAAGCGTGCCATAGGCATGCCATGTTTGTGTTTGTATTTCTAGCACGTTTATTAATCATGTCGTGTTCGTGTTCGGGCTAAACGTGTCGTGTTGTAAACATGTCGGCATGAATATGATTATTGCCACCTCTATATAATACAAGAATATTTTGATATATTTATCATGTTTTCACCTAATTTGAATTCAAAAAGTTGATATGATTTTAAAAATTTAATTGTTGAAAATGTAAACTATAAAAACCTTGGAAACTTTTTAAAACGGATAATTTTTCTTTCAATTCACATGAATGCACCAGGTTAGCTAACGATCTAATAGTCTACTAAACTGTTCAACAATCTTATTATTTATGTAATATTGTGCTCAAAATCATAATTTAAGAAGTTTTCTTGTTAATATTTCATAGATCAAGGAGAAAAAATGTTACATTTTAAAGTTTAGGCAAACAAATATTACGTTTTGAAGTTTAGGGCATAGTATTATAAGGGCTATAATTGAGGGGGAAATTTTTTTTTTCCAATCCATAATAATAATAAAAAACTTATAAAGGAATTGAAGACGCGATGACAATGGTTTGGTTAGGTGGGCTTTGCGTGAATGCCAAGAATGACAATGTCAAGGTAGAGACCTGAAGGTAGCTCTAGGTGACGATGGTGACATCTCAGATGGTCGGAGTTCCCAGATGGTGACATCTCAGATGGTTGGAGTTCCCAGTTTGTGGGGAACTCCAAATATTACGTTTTGAAGTTTAGGGGCATAGTATTATAAGGGCTATAATTGAGGGGGAAATTTTTTTTTTCCAATCCATAATAATAATAAAAAACTTATAGAGGAATTGAAGACGCGATGACAATGGTTTGGTTAGGTGGGCTTTGCGTGAATGCCAAGACTGACAATGTCAAGGTAGAGACCTGAAGGTAGCTCTAGGTGACGATGGTGACATCTCAGATGGTCGGAGTTCCCAGATGGTGACATCTCAGATGGTTGGAGTTCCCAGTTTGTGTTGAAGAGTGGATTGATGACGAGAGTCTACCCACAGAGGAAGAAGGAGGAGGTGGAAGTGGCTGAAAGCAAAGTCAGAGATGGAGGCGGTGAACGCAATGGTTGAAAGGTGAGGCAGAAATGGGGATGGGTGGCGACAGTGAATGGGACGCAAAAAGAAAGATGAGACAATGATGGCTATGGTGAGAGGGAGTAGGAAGGCGATGACGAAGAGACAGAGGACAGAGCTGCGAGAGAGCAAAGAAAAGGAGCGCTACTGTTTGAAGGGTTTGATTTCAAAACCAACGGTTTTTTTTTTTTTTTTTTTTTTTTTTTTTTTTTTTTTAAGGTAAGCATTCGACAAAACCATTGTCTAATTTGTAGCTTTAAAATACCAATGTGTTTGGCAATCTCAATTTCAACTAGAACTTTTGGTTGTTACAGTGCGAAGCTCTCACATGTTATAGTCTCAAGAAAAAAATGAGCTGTAATGTAAAGCTCTCATATGTGACTGTTAGGCTAGATGCTCTAAGGATTAAATGATGTAATAGTTTTTTGGAGGCATTTAATTAATAAAGAGTTTATTATTTCATATATATTATTCTTGTCATCTTCATGTTCATTTATGTTGAATGTATGTTAAATAAATTAGAGTCTGAGACTGTCAATATAAAACTTTAAGATCGTGCATATGATAGGACAGATTATACGGAAGTCATGAATCCTAAAGATGATAGTCTAAATGAAAAGATCTGTAGTCGAGGGAATAAAGTTGGGCGCTTCATTTATGTTAAGATTGTTATGTTATCTACATCTCTAATGAGAGATGGTTTGTCTTGGTTATCAGAGTTGGGACTCTACGAGTAGAAACATTGGTATATTATCATAGGTGACGATATATTGGATCGGGACTAAAGTTGAATTGATTTGATTAATAATTTCATTCATTTAAATCAATTCACTTTAGCCAATCATATGTGTTACTTCTTAATCTTGAAATGAATCAATGAGCCCGTATTCTTGACTTATATTTTTTGACGTACCAAAAGATGACATCTTAAATTATATGAAGGTACACATACCGGTATATTGAACACATGACTCTTTATTGACGTAAACTTATTATTCATAGACGTGGAATTTATGACTCTTTTGTAGAGTTAATGATATTCTCTTATAGACATTATCCTGTAATTAGAAACTAGAGTGCTCAATCATTTAGATACATATGTGTAACCAAATGGTATACTATTTATATTTGTTATGAATAATAAGTATTCTAATGGTGAGATAATGGTACATAAGATAAAAATAATCGAAAGGTAAAATAAAATTTTATTTTTAATCCGATTATGAATATCCTATAGGGATGTTACACATTATGATATGTCGTGGATTTTTAATTTATTGGAGTTTTGTAATTATATAGTTCAAAATATAGCTCAAAGCTTCTAGTGGAATGGCTTTAGATTTGATAATTATAAATCATACGTGTCGAGGACATGTCATTTTATAATTATAGGAGCTTGATTTATATAAGTCCATCGGATCCCTTTGCCAGCTTACATAATTTTCTATAACGCTACGGCCTGTCTTTTCGACAAATGAGTACCTTATGTTAATTCTTAAGATTGGCTAAAATTCAATTTATTAGATTTTAATAATTTATGTTAGTTTATTGGTTGAATGTGTAACTTGTTATTTGAAAAAAAAAAAGTTTTAAATAAAATTTTAAAATTTCACTAAGTATTCGTTTTCCAATAATGACAATATTTTTAACTAAAATTGATTCAACCCATACTTTTTAGACATCCTATATAATTTTTAGAAAACTAGCGTCTAAAATGTAGTCACAAAATTTAAAACATGGAGGGTTTTGTGCTGCAAGACATTAAACGACACTTCCCATAGATCGTCTTCTTGTTTGCGTTATTTAGTTCCAATGTTTCGAGTAGTGTCCCTTGGCACCAAGCTGACTCCTTTTTAGCGAGACTTTGGGGGCTTTTCGTATGCTGATCCGAATAAAGAAAAGGGCGAAAATTACATGGCACGCCACGTTTTTCTCCGTCAGTTGTATCTATGCCACCAAGAAAGTCTTAAAAAACTTTATGCCACGGACTTTCACACACAAATTCTCGAGTTTGGTCAAACGGATTGACATCATCAGTTTCTCTCTCTCTTTCCCCAGAATTAGTGGCTCTCTTTCTCTCTCTCTCATCCGTTGCTTTTCCCCTTCCTCTACCTTCTCTCTCTTCGCCCCTTCTCTCTCATCCACAACAACCTCTATTGACTCCATAGTTTAGCAATAAATATTCATCTCCGGCGCCATGAGGCTGGAGCTATCGGAGTACGTCCCCTGCGACTTCGTCGAGGTCTTAACACGAAGAAGCTGCCGTCGGCGTCAATCTGCAAAGAACGAAAGGGAGCTTCGACGGAGATACGATGGCGGCGAATAATCGCTACAGCTTTCATCCTCCACAGTGACGGAGCTAGCGCGTGAGAGATCGCACTTAGGCTTCATTGGATTTCCTCATCTTTCTTTCTCCTCCACTTCTTTGGCCTTTCTGGTTTCCTCAAAATTGATATCATGTGGCCCCAATCGTCTTCTCTGCCAGTGCAATTGTAGGAGAATTTGTTGGTGTCGGCTCTTTTGATTCAAGAACTCCTTCCGGTGTGCAAGTTCTGCAACCTTTACACCATTGTCAATGCGAGAGAATTGCCGGAGAGCTATGCTGCTTGCCTGTACGAGTTCGACGGTAGGGAGGAGATCAGGTGGTTGATGAATTACAAATACATTTTCCACTAGGCTTGTTTGGACCGATGGATGGACCATAATCAGAAAATGTATCCACTTTGTAGAATGCCATATGTCCCTGATAAGATAGAGGACGAGTTCACTCAACAACTATGGGCCTCTTTTGGAGCCCCTTATTTTTACAGTGGAGAGGAAGGAAATTAGGCATCTCTAATCTAATCGAGAATAAAATAAATAGATTAAAATGTAATAATATTAATAAATAGTCTAATTTAATTAAAATGAAATTTATTTTTATGTAAAATAATATAGAGGGAAACATAAAACAATGAAGAGAGACTGAAAAAAAAAATAAAAAGAAAAGGAAGAAGAAATATAGGAAAAATGAAGAGTTTAAATTGAAAATTCATGTGTGTAAAAAAAAAAAAACAAGTAATTATAGAAATATTATGTACTTAAATTTTGTAAAAGCATGCTATTTACTTATTATAAGAATTAAAATTATGCTATTTAGTGTAATTTCCCTTTCTATTGTGAATAAAGTTTGTTTGAGGTCGTTAGTTAAACATGGGCTTCTTTTTTTTTTTTTTTTGGGTTATTAACACTTAGAATCTCTTTCATTTTGTCATTCTTAGATTTTAAAAATCACCACTTTACCCTATGAGCTTTCAAAACTCTTCATTGTGCTTCATAAATTTAAAAATCACCATTTTGCCCCTATTCCTCACTTTGTCTCGTAAATTTCCAGATTTGCATTCAAAGAGACAGAATTAAGCCCACGCGATTTGCACATGGATCACTCGTAAGGGTAAAAATAAGATTTTATGGCTCCTAAGTTTTATTTTATGTTTACATTCTCATTAATTGACACTTTTTTTATTTAAACTCTCATTTAGAAAGCGTTTACCAACACATGTTTTCTCATTTTTATACAAAACTTATTTAATAAGTCGATATTGTTCGCTAATATCTAAATTTGAATACTAAAAAAATGAGTTACGTATTAAAAATAAGGAGATATAAGCAAACAATATCGATAAGATATATGTATACAGACTTTTCTTAAATGAGAGTATAAACGTGAAACAAAACTTAAGAGTGATAAAATCTTATTTTTACCCTTATAGCTGATCCATGTGCTAATCACAATATGGGCTTCATATCTAAAAATAGAAAAAAGAAGACAAAATGAGGAGCTTTAAAATTTCAAAGACAAAATGATGATTTTTAAAATTCAGAGGGGGTAGAGTGAGGAATTTTAAAAGTTTAAAAGATAAAGTGGTAATTTTTAAAATTCAAAAGGCAAAGTAAGGGAGACTCTAAAATTTAGAAGCCATTAGTATTAATAACCTTTTTTTTGTTATTTTCTTTTTTTTTTAACTAATTAGAAGCACACACGTGCGTATTCATTTTGGCATAAAAAAAGGATAGATATAAGGTTATGATAAAAAAAGAAACAAAAAATATGAAAAGAAAAAAAGCAAGAAAAAAAAAGTCCGTTCAAAATAACAAGGAAAAAAAGAGGATGTATAGAAGACACGAGTCCATTCAAAATAACAAGGAAAAAAAGAGGATGTATAGAAGACACGAGTCCATTCAAAATAACAAGGAAAAAAAGAGGATGTATAGAAGACACGTGGAACGACGAGACACATGGAGCAATGTGGAAAAAGCTAATCTTCCTTTTATACATGTATGGATATATATATATAACAATATTAAAAAAAGGGTGTATAAGCTCTCTGGAAGAAAACAAACAAAAAAAAGAAGGATTAATTAGGGAAAAAAATAATAAAAGAACAAAAAAAAAAGAAAAAAAAAAAGAAGAGTTGCCACATGCAAAAAGAGAATGAGTGACAACATGCCCCAATAAAACAAACATCAAGTTTGTGGTATAAAAACTTATAACATATAACATGCCCTGGTGACAACATATCCTAATAGGACAAACATCAAGTTTGTGGTACAAAAACTTCACACGTTGTAACGTAAATAAAAATCGAGCCTTAAAAAATGGCATTTATTTAATTGCCCATATAAAAATTCAAACTCAAACTGAGCTTGAGGTCCAAATTTGTTGTTTGGTAGGGCATAAATTCGAATATGAAACTCAACTTGAATCGAGTTTTGAGCAGAAAATCCAAACTCTAACACCCTCTTAAATTTAGATTTGAAACTCAAGTCGGACTAAGTTTTTCTCCCTTCCATAATTTTAGGAAAAAATACAAATAACTTCTTCGTTTCGTATTCAATTGAAAAAATAATATTAATAACTTTTTTCTTTTAAAACGTTTATAAGATTAGATTATGAAAAAACTTGATGACAAATGCTTAATTTGGCTGTTGATGGATCGAGAAGGTGATGGGCACAATTCTCTTTCTTGCTAAATGGATGTATGGCAGGTAAGGTTACTCCATATAGAGGCATTGACAAGGTTGTCCCCTATCTCCCTATTTGTTTTATTGTGTGCGGAGGGACTTGCCTCTTTACTTAGAAAAGCAGAGCGGTACAGTTCTATTGTTCGTATACAATGTGCTCGTCAAGCCCCTTGTATTTCTCACCTTTTCTTTCCAAATGATAGCATTATCTTCTGTCGAGCTAACGCACAAAGCTGTGTGAAAAATAAACGAAGTGCTGAAAAAATACGAGCAAGCATTAGGCCAATCCGTCAATTTGCATAAGATGGTTGTTAGCTTCAGCCCAAATTTAAGCGAGGAACGCCAAGAGTCTATTTTGCAAGGCCTCCGTCTCACTAACAATGTTGGCCTACCTGGTCTCTCATCATTGGTCGGGCGCAATAAGAGATGCCTCCTTGATAGCGTTCAAGAAGTATGGAAGAAATTACAATTGTGGAAGTGTAGATTGTTTTCTGTTGGAGGTAAAGAAGCACTGATAATCGAAAGAGGTTGCCCAAGCTACTTCTACACATGCTACGAACGTTTTCAAACTACCAACCACTCTTTGTGGTGAATCTCCAATCTCTTGTTGCAAGGTTTTGGTGGGCAGGAGGTGATGGTGATAGAAAGACCTATTGGCTTCGGTGGAGTTTACTTTGTCGTCTGAAACGAGAGGGCAGTAAGGGGTTCCGAGACATGCTTGCTTTTAACCGGGCTCTCATTGCCAGACAAGGTTGGCGTCTCATCGCTAAGTCCAATTCTTGTAACGTCCTGAAATTTACTTAACATTAATGTAATGTAAATGATGAATTAGTGTGCCATAATTAAAGTTTTAACTTTAATTAGATTATTTGGTTGGATTTTGAATTTTGGTTGTTTTGTTAAACTGATGTATTCAAATGATTTCTCATTTGTTTTAAAATGATGTTTTGAGTTTTAAAACACAACAATTTGTAAAATGTTAAAAATACTCTGTTTTACAAAACCGTGGGCGGCACATGGTTTTCGCACAGTAAAACCGCCCACCGATTTTCTCTATTTATTTCCCTCTTCCCTCTCTCTCTCCTCACTCTCACGCGTCTCTCTCTCTCTCTTCACTCTCCCTCTCGGCAGCCTCTCCCTCTCTCTAATTTCTTCAAAAATTTTTGGTTTCCATTCGAATCCAAGCTTCGGAACAGCAAGGAGGAAGCTCGGGGATGTGATTCGGCAACCAAGAACGCGGATTGAAGCTTCGATTTGAGGTTAGATTCGAAATTTCTAAACTTTTTACAAAATTTTTGATTTTGTGTGTTTTTGAAATCTAAGTTTGTTTTAGCTTAGAAAACCGTGGATTTGTGTTAAATGAGCTTAGAACAACTAGAATCTAAGCTTAGATTGAAGAAAAACGGATTGGATTCAAGATTTTCATTTTTCTCCTCTTTTTCTCATTTTCGGATTTTTGAGGATTTTGAGTTTAAATGTTGTTTAAATGATCCCAAACATGTTTTAGAATGTTTTTCTATTAACTATGATTGTTTTTCATGCCTGGGATTTGAGAAAAACAGGTTGGAATCCAGATTTGGATTTTGGGGATCGAGAAACCCGTGGCTGGGATTTCTGGATCTTCCCAGTTCGGCAGGCCGGAGTGATGATCGGCAGGCCGGTGTTCTTCCGATCGGCAGGCCGAATCTGGGGCAATGTTCGGCAGGCCGAACCTTGTTTCCGGCAGGCCGAACTGTGCAGTTCGGCAGGCCGAAGCAGGGCGTCCGGCAGGCCGACCGAGGCATGGAAAATTTTGTGAATTTTACCCGATTTCACTGTTTTGAACCCTGATTTAAATCCCAACCTTATAGAATGATTTTAATGATACAAATGGCACACTAGGACATCATGAAATGATTTAGTAACATAGAATGTCTCGAACTAGATATTGATCGGCTTAGTTTGTATCTAGGATCGTTCGTGGTTCCGTGGAGCTAACGTATAGCGGACCGAGATTACGGTGTGGGGCACCGGCACGAGTACTGAGGTAGGACTTCTATCCTATTTCTTTGGTAGCCTGGTTTTGAAATGATTTGGCTTTGAAAAGGATTTATATCAAAATGTTTTCAACGGTTGTTTGAAAATGGTTTTATCGGTAGTATTTTAATACACCGTGATTATGAAATGAATTTCATAATGAATGTAATTGACAATACTCGGTAATTGGGTTTGAATGATAATGATAACAAACACTAAGGCATGATGCCATATCAGAGATCGGGTCGTGTGACGATCGACCTTGGGGGCAGGTCCCGAAACCTAGCTGGGCCACTACGGTGGTGATATCATGGTTTGCCTAGGTAAAAGTAAATTGGTGTTTTGATTTGACGAGTAGACTGTTCTGTGTCAGAACGGTTCTACTCAATTTATTTATTTATTTATTCAACGTTTTATTTCTGTATACTCCTGATAATGTTATGTTTCTTTGCATTAAATTATTTTATAAAACCTAGTCCTACTGAGCCTTTCGCTCACGTTTTATTGTTTTAAATTCCCCCCCTTCTAGGTGATTTCCCATATAGGTTTGGAGGAGATTCTTCAGACCGGACTCAGGAGCACTAGGAGGATTTATTTATATTCAGTATTATTAAATCAAGGCATGTAAGACTTAACTTTATTTGTACCTGGACTGTGATTGTATTTATGATATTGTCAGTACCATGTGTGTGCACAAGTTGTGGGTTGTGGAACCCATATTCGCGGTTTTTATTCAATTATTGTTATTTGATTAATGATTTTAAATTCTTTTATAAAAATGTGGTGGAAAATCTTCTTAAATTTTACTTAATTGGGTTCTCAAACCCCTGATTTTTAATTAAATTCGCTTTTAATTAATCTAAATATTCCGCCACGTCACCTCCCGTACTCCGGGGCGTGACAGAATGGTATCAGAGCTCAAGGTTATGAACCTTGGGAATTGTGCACATATAGGTTTGACAATGAAATACTTCTGACAGTCCAAATTTTGTTTTCAGAAGTGAGAGAATGGCACCTAGACGTCATTCGACTGCTGACGCAGAGTTCGGAAATGATGAGGGCCTGATGAGGTCTATGATGGCGGCTTTCCGACAGATGGCAGCCAGGGCTAGACCGGAAGACTCCAGTGTTGGTAGTCGGCATGCTTTCTTTAAGGAATTTCGGCGGGCGTCAATTCCAACTTTTGATGGTAATGGGGATCCGCAGTTGGCGGAGTATTGGCTGGATTCAATCTTGAAGCATTTAGATACTCTTGGTGTGCCTGAGGAGTATCGTGTGGAGTTTGCGGCGTATAAGCTTGAAGGTGGCGCTAACACCTGGTGGAAACAAACTAAGCGTCTGGAGCGCGGTGGCAATATCAGTTGGGAAAAGTTCGAGGAGCTGTTCTATGATCGGTATTTTCCGCAGGGATATAGAGACCAGAAAGCAGCTGAGTTTTATAGATTGCAGCAGGGTGATATGTCAGTTCGGGAGTATGAGGCAAGGTTTAACGAGTTGGCTAGGTTTGCTCCATCAGCTGTGGCATCGGAGCGCGAGAAATGCATCAAGTTTCAGGAGGGACTTAAGGCTCCTATTCGGCGGCAGTTGGTTGCTCTACGGCTTAGGAGTTTCGGAGAGCTTGTGTCGTCGGCGATCTCCGTGGAGAATGATTATGTGCAGTATTGTGAGGATCGAGCCAAGGCTTCAGGAGGACCGCAGAGGAGTGGCAGGAAGAGCACCAGTAGTCGTCCAACTCCAGGGAAAGGCAAGCAAGGCGGTGCGACCAGTGGTAGCAGCAGTTCGTCTGGCAGCGGGCGCAGCAATCCCTACAGCTTTCATTGTCATTTCTGTCAGCAGCCCGGACACATCAAGAGGAATTGCCCAATCAGGAGTGCTCGTCTTGGATCTCAGACCGGGGAGGATGCCAGTCGTTCGTCTCAGCCTCAACTTCAGACCCTACCTCCACCTCCGCAGTACCCGCAGTTGCAGTATCCGCAGTTTTCTCCTCAGCAATTCTCATATCCGGCACGGGGACAGCAGCAGCAGTATTTCCAGCGCAGTGTTCCTCAGTATAGAGCTCCGAGTGCAGGTAGTGTGCAGTTGTCTCCATCTCAGCAGTATAGACCGAATAATACAGGACCCAGCAATGTCGGTAGAGGAAAAGGAAAGGCACCAGTGCAGGTTCATGCGATGGCATCTGGAGGGTCAGATTCTCAGACTGGTAACGCAGTTGTTGATGGTATGATCTTGGTTTCCAGATCTCTAGCACGCGTTTTATTTGATACCGGTGCATCTCATTCTCTCATTTCGAGTTCTTTTGTACATGCCTTGGGATTAGAGATAGAAGAGTTTAATGAACCCCTAGCTATAATTTCTCCCTTGGGGCGGGTGTGTGTAAATCATATGTGTAAATCTTGTAAAATAAAGATTGGGGATGAGATTTTGAAAAGTGATTTGATTATACTCCCCATGAGTTCCTATGATGTGATTCTAGGGATGGACTGGTTGTCCAGGTATAGTGCAGTTGTGGACTGCCAACTTAGAAAAGTGACCCTAGTGTCTGATAGGGGGACGGTGATCACTTACCAGGGTGGTGGTGATTGGCTAATGAGTGAGCGTCTCATGAAGTCATGTCTAGGATGGCGAAGGAATCTAGATTGTTTTGCTTTTCTTGCCAATCTAGATTGCGAGCCCTATGTTTCGAGTAGTAGTGTAGCGATTCCGGTGGTTGGTGAGTTCGAGGATGTTTTCCCCGACGAGTTGCCAGGATTGCCACCGTATCGGGAAATTGAGTTTGGTATCGAGTTGTTTCCAGGGACATCACCGATTTCTATGGCACCTTATCGGATGGCGCCGGCAGAGATGAAGGAATTGACGGAAACAGCTTCAGGAGCTTGCTGATAAAGGATATATTCGGAATAGCACATCTCCGTGGGGAGCACCAGTTTTGTTCGCTAAGAAGCACGATGGGACTCTCAGGTTATGTGTGGATTATCGGCAGCTAAACCGTGTTACGGTGAAGAACAAGTATCCTTTGCCTAGGATTGATGAGCTATTTGATCAGTTGGGAGGTTCGCGATACTTCTCGAAGATTGATTTACGTTCAGGTTATCATCAGCTCAGGATCAAGGAGGAGGATATTCCTAAGACAGCTTTTAGGACTCGGTATGGGCACTTCGAGTTTCTGGTTATGTCTTTCGGGTTGACGAATGCTCTAGCAGCTTTCATGGATTTGATGAACAGGATATTCAGGCCGTATCTGGATCAGTTTGTGATCGTGTTCATCGATGACATTCTTGTGTATTCTAAGACATGGGAGGAGCATGAGCAGCATCTTCGGATCGTGCTTCAGACTTTGCGGGAGCACCAGTTGTATGCTAAGAGGGAAAAGTGTGAATTCTGGTTGACCGATGTCAAATTTCTGGGTCATGTCATTTCGGAGCATGGTATTTCAGTGGATCCGTCCAAGATTGAAGCTATATTGGAGTGGGAACGACCAAGGAATGTAGCGGAGATTCGCAGCTTCTTAGGACTTGCTGGATATTACAGGAAATTTATAAAGGACTTTTCGAAGATTGCAGCTCCGTTGACGAGGTTGACCAAGAAAAATGTCAGGTTTGAGTGGGATGAAGACTGTGAGTCTGCTTTTCAGGAATTGAAGAACCGGTTGACTTCAGCTCCAGTGTTGATTATTCCGAGCAGTGACGAGCCGTATGAGGTTTATGCTGATGCTTCATGTAACACCCGAGATTTTTAGTGCATTAAAAATGCATTAAATTAAAGATTATGTTAAGACAAAGTACAATTAAAGGAAAATACTGTATAATAAGATGGAAAATTATACAGTGTTAGAGCAACGCAGTATAAGAATTGAATTGTGTGGACCACAATTTTATTTTATACTTTTTATAAAAGAAAAGAAAAGAAAAAAAAAAAAAGGAAAAAAATCAGAATTTAGGCAAACTCGACTTTCTCTCTCTACTTTCTCTCTCTAGATTTTCTCTCTCTCTCCTCAAATCTCGTTTGAGATTCCGGCGTTATTTTTCGACACCTCCCATACCAGTGGGAAGCTCTCGTTGAGCTGAGTCCAACGAGGTGTCGTGCCACCCAAATAGCCGCCGGAGGAGGGCTCACGCGCCGCCCAAAGTGGCGGCGAAACCCATTTTTTCCCGACGTCGTTTCTCGGCCGTCCGACCACCAATCGACGTGATTTTGGTGTCTATGGACTCAGTGTGATGAGAGGAACAAGATGGTACCAATTTTCCAGCTCAATTTTGGCTGGAAAGGCTTCGCCGGAGCTGCCCCGTCGCCGCCGTGGAGCCGTCGTCGGAGCCGCCGCATATGGTGGCGGTGTGGCACACCGCCGGTGCCAAAACGTTCAGAGGGCGACGGCGAGCAAAACCCCTCGGTCAATTGCTCTGTTCCGCCGCCCCTCACCGGAGATCGACCTCCCCCGTCGTGCTCCGCCGCAAGAGAGGTCGAGGTGACCCATTGCGCCACCGTTGTGCCAAATTGAAGGCACAAATACGTTCAGAGGGTCACGGGGAAGCTTCCCAACACCTCAATTTTGGGGAAACACCGCGAGAAGGCGGAGAACTAAGGTCCACCGTGGAGCGCCGCCGTGAGGAGGTCGGGCCGCCGTTCCACGCGGTGTTGAGCTGCCCCACCGTAGGGGAAACACTCAGAGGGACACGGGGAAGAAAACGCCCAAGTCAATTTTGGGCTACCGTCGCCGGAGGACCGAAATCGGAGCCGCCGGTTTCCGCGAGAATTCCGTCTTCGATTTGCTATGTTGGAGGCCGAATTGGGTGAAATTGACCCCACCAATCGACTCAGGAGGGTCGAATTAGGGGGGGTAGGCTCGAGCTCAGCCCTCAACGGAGCCAACCGCCGCCGGTCAACGGCCGGTCAACGGCGGTCAGCGGCGGTCAACGCCAGTCAACGGCCGGTCAAAGGGCAAAATGGGATTTTAGTGATCCGGACCTCCGATCGAAGATCCGAGACCGCCTCCCGACTCGTTTCGACGCTCTGAACGCAATGGTGACCTCCGTTCGAGCAAATTCTACTCCGATGAAAATCATCTGGTACCGACTGCACGCGGATCGAGGCGATTCAAGTAGCAATATCGGAGTCCAGAAGGACAGTTTCAAGAATGCATGATCTCCAGGAAGCATTCCTAGCCATTTATGGTCGCTCGAGGAGCACTGCAGAGGATGCTTCACATACTGTAGATGCAGCGAGATACAACTGGATCTGCTTAGCTTGGAGTTCAAGTAAGTAGGAATCTCGCATACAGTATAAACTGTTTTAGATGCTTTCATAGAAATTTATGAAACGCATGATCAGTGATTGTTACACTGTTTTATGTAAGAATGGGTTTTATAACGTTATAAGGTGACGAAAAACCCGTTAAGGGTAAAATCGTCATTTTTAAGGAAACGGCTAGAACGGAGTCGAACACTCCGATTTAGCATAATGTTATTAGATGGAAAATGTTCCGTGATACGTTAAGTAACGTAACGGTCATGTGAGATCAAGATTTAACGAGGAATGTTTTAAGTAAACGAGAGGTAATCGATGGGTTACAAAGTTAAAAGGAAATGTAACCCCGGTGGGTTACAAGGCTAATTGAAGGAAATGTAAACTGACAGTTTATAAGGTTGAGTAACAGAACGGTAGACCGATAGTATACCAAGTTATGAATAAGGAAAGAATGATTAATGTTTACGTTTTATTATCAATCGAGTGGATTGATAATAAAGAAAGTTAATTAATGAGTCGGCTGTCGTATGATCAGGACACAAAAGCCGACCAATTGAAGGAAAAGGAACGATAAAGGAATGGAATAGAGAACGCTAGAGTATAGTTCGGGTAAGTTTCAAACCTCACCTACAGCATGAAGTAAATGATTTTTAAATGTTTATTTATATGATTTGCAAATGTGTTTGCAATTGTTAAGCAAGTTGTTTTTAAAGTATGTTTGTATTTATTATGCAAGAAGTTTTAAAGTTCAAGAAAAAGAATTGCAATGAATTTGCAACTATTATGTTAAAGGTTTATTTGCATATTGGTATGCATAACGTTATTTAAAAGTTTAAGTTATGATTTTCAAAGTATTGAAAGTATGTTTTGCATTATGACAATGCAAAATGTTTAATAGTTTAAGTTATAAGTTTCATGTTGCATTTGCTATGCAATAAGTTGCATTTATTGTGCAATAAATTTAAGAATAAAAGTTATAGTTTGCAAAATGTATTTGCATTTTATGATGTATTGATTTAGCAATATGTTGCATTTGTTATGCAATGAGTGTTAGAATGCAAGTTATGATATGCAAAATGTGTTTACATTTTATATTGCATTTGTTATGCAATGAGTTGCATTTATTATGCAATTGGTTCTATAGTATAAGCTATGAATTGCAAGTGTATTGCATATGATGTGATTGCATTTGAAATGCTCACTAAAGTTAATAAGAAGGTAATGTAAAGATAAAAAGGAAAGTGTCGTACCAGCCTCTTTGTTATGAGGTAATAAAAGTAAAATTAAAGTGTGACCTCCTAAAGGTGAGGTACAAGACCTCAATGTTTGATGGTCTCAAGTCTTCCGCAAGGGAAGCATCATTTATATGATCTCATGATTAATGAGTTGGTACGAACACTAAAGTAAAGTAAGGAAAATGAAGGTTACAAGATAAAGAAAGTTAAAGAACAAGGATAAAGATTGAGAAAGAAATGAATATTTAAGTTTATAGAATGTTCATAAAAGGCTCATAATTAAAGTTAATAATTGAGCATAAATGAAGTCATGCATTCTGATGTTACTTGAATGCTTTTTTATGAAATGTTTATATGTTATGTTTATGGAAAACATTCTGAAAAATGTTTACGATAAATGTTTATGAAGAACGTTTTCATGTTTTCAAGAAACGGTTTATGAACGACGTTTTAAGAAAAACGTTCAAGAAATGTTTAAGAGAAAGGTTTTACATTAAATGTTTATGAAAAACATTTCATGTTTGCAAGAAAAGGTTTACGAATGACGTTTTAAGAAAAACGTTGAAGAAATGTTTTACGAAAAACGTTTATGCAAAACGTTTCAGAAATGTTTTATGAAAAACGTTTTCAGAAATGTTTTATGAAAAACGTTTATGAAGAACGTTTTTAGAAATGTTTAAGGAAAACGTTTATGAAAAATATTTTCATAAATGTTTATGGAAAACGTTCATGAAGAACGTTTCAAGAGAAAGGTTTTCATGAGAAAAGTTTTAAAGCATGTTTAAATGCTTTGTGAGAATATGTTTGAACTTGCTGAGCGAAAGCTCATTAAAAGTTTTTCATGCTGTAGGTAATTTATGGGTGACCAATGGGACCCGTTAGAAGAGCTGGGTGCTGCGGAGGACAGATGCGAAGATTTGGGTATGGATACCATCACTGTTTGCTTCCGCTATGCAAAGAAAATGTTTTCCATTGTTTAATGTTGTGTTTTCAAAGTTTAAAGAAAATCAGAGTTTTCTGAATAGTATTAAAAGTTTTAAGATACAGTTTATAAACTGTTTTATGTAATTATAAAGTAAAGTTTTAAACTATGATTTAATAAGTGTTTCTTATTAAGTATTGAGAAACGATTTGAAATGATTTTAAGGACAAGTGTTGAGCGATGTCTCCACTTGAATGCGACAGAGGTCGCATCAATTTTAAAGAACGTTTAAGGAAAGAAAAAAAAAATTTATTACAGTATTTTCTTACTAAGCAAGTAAGATTACTGTTTACGAAACTATGATTATGAAAGTAAAGTGACTGCCCGAAAAGGCGGGTCGTCACACTTCAGGGCGTGGACTTGGATGCGTGTTGATGCAGCATGGACGTGTGGTTGCGTACGGATCGAGACAGCTACGACCTCACGAGCGGAATTATCCTACTCACGATTTAGAGCTTGCAGCGGTGATCTACGCGCTGAAGATTTGGAGATGTTACTTGTATGGAGCATCGTTTCAGGTCTTCTCCGATCATAAGAGTTTGAGGCATTTGTTCACTCAGAGGGATCTCAACTTGAGGCAGCGCAGATGGGTGGAGTACATGGAGGATTATGATTTCGCGTTGCAGTATCATCCCGGAAAAGCTAATGTGGTAGCGGACGCGCTTAGCAGGAAGTCTTCAGGGATTCTTGCTTGTTTGATTTTTGAGGACTGGAGCAGGGATGCGACAGTGAGTGAGTATCGGCTACAGTATCATGAAGACGGTGATCGAGTTTTGTTATATCACGTGGAAGCGACTCCAGCTCTTGTTCGGATGGTGAAGCAAGGTCAGTGGCAGGATCGACATTTGCAGGGGATTTGGTCGCAGATTCAGAACGGGGAGCAGTTTGAAGAATGGAGCGTGCATGCAGATGGATCGTTGTACTTCCGGGAGCGTCTTGCAGTTCCAGTTATCGCCGAGGTGACGAAAGTCGTTCTAGACGAAGCTCATAGGTCTCAGTTCGCTATTCATCCGGGGAGCACCAAGATGTATCGTGATTTGAAGAGGCAGTATTGGTGGAGAGGCATGAAGAAAGATGTTCGCGAGTACGTGGCCAAGTGTTCGACGTGTCTTCAGGTGAAAGCCGAGCATCAGAAGCCTGCAGGTCAGCTTCAGCCGCTTCCTATTCCAGGCTGGAAATGGGAGCATATGACGATGGATTTTCTCACAGGTTTGCCGAGGACGGAGCAGCGGCACGATGCAGTTTGGGTTGTAGTCGACAGGTTGATGAAATCGGCGCATTTCATTCCGTTTAGGTCGACGTGTTCGAGGAAGGTTCTCGGGGAGTTGTATATGCAAAACATTGTGAGGTTGCATGGAGTTCCTTTGTCCATCACCTCTGATCGAGACACCAGGTTTAATGCTAAGTATTGGAGGAGTTTTCAGGAGGCTTTGGGTACGGATTTGAACTTCAGTACGGCGTTTCATCCTCAGACTGATGGGCAGTCTGAGCGGGTTATCCAGGTTCTCGAAGATATGTTGCGTGCTTGTGTGTTGGACTTCGGCGGGAATTGGAAGCAATATTTGCATTTGGCGGAGTTCGCATACAACAACAGTTATCAGGTGAGTATCGGTATGGCACCATTTGAGGCATTGTATGGACGACCGTGTCGGTCACCTGTGTGTTGGGCCGAGCCGGAAGATAGAGTTATTCTTGGGCCGGAAGAGATTCGTGATAGCAACGAGAAAGTCGCGGTGATTCGAGATCGGTTGAGGGCAGCTCAGAGTCGGCAGAAGAGCTACGCGGATAGGAGACGTAGACCCTTAGAATTCGCGGTTGGAGATTTTGTTCTCTTGAGGGTGTCACCTCGTAAGGGAACTATGCGGTTCGGAGTGAGTGGGAAGCTCGCGCCGAGGTATATTGGGCCGTTCGAGATCACTCAACGTGTTGGCGTGGTCGCTTATCGGCTTGATCTTCCGCCCGAACTTTCTCATGTGCATGATGTGTTTCATATGTCGATGCTTAGGATAAGATAGTTTCGTTTCGCGATGTACAGGTTTAGGAGGATACGACGTACGAAGAAGTGCCGATTCAGATCATCGACCGGAAAGTGATTAGCTTGCGTCGTCGTGAGATACCGTTGGTAAAGGTCGTGTGGCAGCATCACGGAGTTGATGAAGCCACTTGGGAATTAGAGTCGAGTATGCGGGAATTGTATCCGCATTTGTTTTGTTTCTGAAATGAGTTGTAAATTTCGAGGACGAAATTTCTTTTAGGGGTGGAGAGCTGTAACGTCCCGAAATTTACTTAACATTAATGTAATGTAAATGATGAATTAGTGTGCCATAGTTAAAGTTTTAACTTTAATTAGATTATTTGGTTGGATTTTGAATTTTGGTTGTTTTGTTAAACTGATGTATTCAAATGATTTCTCATTTGTTTTAAAATGATGTTTTGAGTTTTAAAACACAACAATTTGTAAAATGTTAAAAATACTTTGTTTTACAAAACCGTGGGCGGCACATGGTTTTCGCACAGTAAAACCGCCCACCGATTTTCTCTATTTATTTCCCTCTTCCCTCTCTCTCTCCTCACTCTCACGCGTCTCTCTCTCTCTCTTCACTCTCCCTCTCGGCAGCCTCTCCCTCTCTCTAATTTCTTCAAAAATTTTTGGTTTCCATTCGAATCCAAGCTTCGGAACAGCAAGGAGGAAGCTCGGGGACGTGATTCGGCAACCAAGAACGCGGATTGAAGCTTCGATTTGAGGTTAGATTCGAAATTTCTAAACTTTTTACAAAATTTTCGATTTTGTGTGTTTTTGAAATCTAAGTTTGTTTTAGCTTAGAAAACCGTGGATTTGTGTTAAATGAGCTTAGAACAACTAGAATCTAAGCTTAGATTGAAGAAAAACGGATTGGATTCAAGATTTTCATTTTTCTCCTCTTTTTCTCATTTTCGGATTTTTGAGGATTTTGAGTTTAAATGTTGTTTAAATGATCCCAAACATGTTTTAGAATGTTTTTCTATTAACTATGATTGTTTTTCATGCCTGGGATTTGAGAAAAACAGGTTGGAATCCAGATTTGGATTTTGGGGATCGAGAAACCCGTGGCTGGGATTTCTGGATCTTCCCAGTTCGGCAGGCCGAAGTTCATGTTCGGCAGGCCGGAGTGATGATCGGCAGGCCGGTGTTCTTCCGATTGGCAGGCCGAATCTGGGGCAATGTTCGGCAGGCCGAACCTTGTTTCCGGCAGGCCGAACTGTGCAGTTCGGCAAGCCGAAGCAGGGCGTCCGGCAGGCCGATCGAGGCATGGAAAATTTTGTGAATTTTACCCGATTTCACTGTTTTGAACCCTGATTTAAATCCCAACCTTATAGAATGATTTTAATGATACAAATGGCACACTAGGACATCATGAAATGATTTAGTAACATAGAATGTCTCGAACTAGATATTGATCGGCTTAGTTTGTATCTAGGATCGTTCGTGGTTCCGTGGAGCTAACGTATAGCGGACCGAGATTACGGTGTGGGGCACCGGCACGAGTACTGAGGTAGGACTTCTATCCTATTTCTTTGGTAGCCTGGTTTTGAAATGATTTGGCTTTGAAAAGGATTTATATCAAAATGTTTTCAACGGTTGTTTGAAAATGGTTTTATCGGTAGTATTTTAATACACCGTGATTATGAAATGAATTTCATAATGAATGTAATTGACAATACTCGGTAATTGGGTTTGAATGATAATGATAACAAACACTAAGGCATGATGCCATATCAGAGATCGGGTCGTGTGACGATCGACCTTGGGGGCAGGTCCCGAAACCCAGCTGGGCCACTACGGTGGTGATATCATGGTTTGCCTAGGTAAAAGTAAATTGGTGTTTTGATTTGACGAGTAGACTGTTCTGTAATTGACAATACTCGGTAATTGACAATACTCGGTAATTGGGTTTGAATGATAATGATAACAAACACTAAGGCATGATGCCATATCAGAGATCGGGTCGTGTGACGATCGACCTTGGGGGCAGGTCCCGAAACCCAGCTGGGCCACTACGGTGGTGATATCATGGTTTGCCTAGGTAAAAGTAAATTGGTGTTTTGATTTGACGAGTAGACTGTTCTGTGTCAGAACGGTTCTACTCAATTTATTTATTTATTTATTCAACGTTTTATTTCTGTATACTCCTGATAATGTTATGTTTCTTTGCATTAAATTATTTTATAAAACCTAGTCCTACTGAGCCTTTCGCTCACGTTTTATTGTTTTAAATTCCCCCCCTTCTAGGTGGTTTCCCATATAGGTTTGGAGGAGATTCTTCAGACCGGACTCAGGAGCACTAGGAGGATTTATTTATATTCAGTATTATTAAATCAAGGCATGTAAGACTTAACTTTATTTGTACCTGGACTGTGATTGTATTTATGATATTGTCAGTACCATGTGTGTGCACAAGTTGTGGGTTGTGGAACCCATATTCGCGGTTTTTATTCAATTATTGTTATTTGATTAATGATTTTAAATTCTTTTATAAAAATGTGGTGGAAAATCTTTTTAAATTTTACTTAATTGGGTTCTCAAACCCCCGATTTTTAATTAAATCCGCTTTTAATTAATCTAAATATTCCGCCACGTCACCTTCCGTACTCCGGGGCGTGACAATTCTCTTATGAGCCGGGTCCTTAAATCGAAGTATTTTCCTCCCTCAACTTTCATGGAAGCTCCTATAACCCTTCCTATGTGTGGAGAAGTGCAACCTGGGGAAGAGAACTTCTCCAAGCAGGGACTATAGTAAGGTAAGAATCTTTAATGACCCATGGTTGGCAAGACTTCACTCTTTCAAAACTATTACACTGTCAAATAGTGAGATTAATGAGGAGAAGAGGGTAGCTGATTTGATTGAAATGGGATTTAGTTTATAGCATTCTTTGGTAAACAAAGTATTTATCCCGTATTTACTTGGTAAATCTTTTATTTACATAGTGTGTGTGTTTATATATATATATATATATATACAACGCAAATATATCAGTGGTACATGAAAATGCACGCCCAAGTTTCTCGGACGCTATATGCTAGGCGCCAACCCATGCAGGAAGATTGTGTCTACGAGATTTTCTATCACATAGAGTATGGAGCTAGCAGTGAGACGATACGGACGTATACGTTTGGACATTTTGGGCATGTGATCCAATAGTAAACATGATTGGATTCCATTTGGAAATAAATAAATCCAAAAGAAAATATCAATATGAAATTTTATCATACATTTCTAAATGTTTAACTGATTGATTAAATTGGGGAACTTACACTCTCAACCAACTAATTGGTATGATGTTTTTTATACTAGTTGAAAACATGTGCTGTGCTTGTGCATATTTAGTTTGTTAATTTTTTTAAGCAGAAATTTAAAAACATGCAAGGGTTAATATTGTAATATATTTAAGGCACATTTTAAGAAAAAATATATTTTAATATGGAAATTAAGAGGAAAACAACAATCATGGAAATCACATTAAATAAATATTTAACCAAATATATATTTGAAAGAAACAATTACACAATACAGATAAATTAGAAGAAAGAAATTTTGACTGCATAAAAAAAGCCAAAACCAAAGATATCGTATTTAAAAACAAAACAAATGAAATTATAAATGATTACAAAAAGGCAGAATAAACAAAATAAATATAAATATGTAAGTGGAAAGAAAAAAAAATTCAAGAAACAAAAGAGAAGGGTGCAAAATGATGGGGGTGGGGGGAGAAACAAATTTTTGTAAAAAATGAAAAGAAGAGGTGCAGATATGTGTTCGTGGCATAGCAAAAAAGAAAAAAAGAAAAAAAGAAAAAAAGAAAGAGGAAAGAAAATTGAAAAAAAAAAAAAAACGTTTTGTGCCTCAATCTAAGGACAAAATGAAAAGTTTTGTGGAATGTAAAAAAAAATATGAAACATTTCTCTAGAAAAAGAAAAAAACAAAAAAGGATCGAAACGTTTATCTCTCTTTGCAGGCCTGAAACACTACATATCAGCACGTTAGGGATTTGCACTTAGGTAGTGTCTGGCAGGATTGTTAGAACTGTTTTTATCAGCACGCTACATATTACACGGACCCCGAAATGCTCGAATTTGGAAAACACCACTAAGAGAGAATTTTTCCATATCGGGATGGTAAACTAAAATGAGAGGTTTAAAAAAGTTATAAGAGTGCCGAAAAACCCGTTAAGGGTAAAATCATCAGAAAACGGCTAAAACGGAGCCAAATACTCCAAATGGGCAAGTCACCGTTAGATGGAAAATATTTTGTATCATGTTAAATAACAAAACCGTCTAATAAGACAAGAAATTTGATCAAGGAACGCTCAAGGTAAGTAAAAGAGAGATAAAATGATAAGTTACAAAGCTAAGTATAAGGAACAAACGGGTTAAGCAATTAATAGGCAATCAATGGGAAATAAAGCTAAGAAAAAACAATGTACTATTAATGTCTAAGTTTCATTATCAATCGAGTAGATTGATAATAAGAAAGATTAGCTAATAGTTGGGTGTCATTTAAATAGGACACAAAAGTCAACTAATAAAAGGAAAAATGAATGAAATAAGAACGTCAGAGCGTTGTTCAGGTAAGTCTCAAACATCACCTATGGCATGAAGAAAATAATTTTTAAATGCTACATATGTTCATACTTACATTTTTTATGCATTAAATTTTAAAGATCAAGTCGAAGACTTGCAATGTATTTACAAATTGTCGTATTTAAAGTATGTTTGCATTAGTTATGCATAATGTTTTAAAAATTCAAGTTGTGATTTGTAACATGATTGCATATGCTATGTTTAATGTTTATGTATTAAGTTATGGTATATGATATCTTAGCATTTGATATGCTTACTAATGTTTACAAGAAGGTAAGCCAAAAATAATAATTAAAGTATCATATCAGCCTCCTTGATGTGAGATATACAAGTTATATTAAAGTTATGACCTCGTTGTTCGATGGTCCTAACTCTTCCACAAGGGAAGCTTTATGTTATGCTAAAGTTATGATCTCATAATGGATGATATTGGTATGAGCACTAAAGCTCGTTAAATAAAACAAGATAAGAACAATGATAAAGGTTCAAGTAAGTTATGAATGACAATAAAAAGTTCATAATTGAATGTTCAAAAATGAGTATAAATAGAATCATGCATTGTGACTTTGCTTGCATTTATTTCTATGATATGTTTATGGGATATGTTTATGAAAAATATGTTAAGAAATGTATTACAAAAAATGGTTGTGAAAAACATTTCATGAAAAATGCTTACATGAAAAGATTCATGAATAAGCATTTACGGGAAAAGTATAAAGACAATGTTTTATAAAGAATGTTTTTAATGTTTTGTGAGATTAAGATTGAGCTTACTGAGAGAAAGCTCATTATAAGTTCCTTCACACTGTAGATAATCCTACGAGAAACCAGTATGACTGGTTAAAAAGCTCTGTGTCGTGGAGAGACAGATGCAATAGTTGGGTATAAATATCACTACGATAGTTTTCAGCTTCTTAAGTTTTCTACTATTTGAAATAGTGTTTTCAAAATTATAAGAAAGTCAATATTTGATAAAATGTTTTACGAAAAAAGCATTTTAAGAGATATATTTTACAAAATATTTTGAATAGTTAATAAGTTAAGTTTTATACTTATGTTTCAATTTACATTGCTACAGAAGTCATAGCGGTTTCAAGGAAAATTTTAAGTATGCTTTAAAGTATGTTAAGGAGACAAAAATTTTACCCAGTATTTTTCATACTAGTAAGTGAAATTAAAATTATAAAATGATGTTTAAACAAGTTAAGTAACGGCCTAAAAAAAAAAAAAAAGGGTCGTTACATAACCTACACCTTCGTGTTACATAGAAACCCCATAAGCACCAATCCTAACTTAATATCTAATTTCCCAAAAAAAATCCTAACCGAATATCAATAAAAAAGGGAGGAAATAAAAAAAAAAGAATAATGAATGAAAGAATAATGAATAAATAAATAAATAAAAAATGACAAGGCATAGGCCCCCAGATGCCGTAATGCAAGTCCGATTGCAATCCCAATACTAACTCTTGTAATTTCCTCCTCTTTTTATTCTGACCAGCACCCATTCATCTTCTATCTGCATGAAACATGGAACAAATGGATAATTAGGCTTATTTTTCATCACAAAGTAATTTGTAACATCTTTTTAACTCAGTAAAAAAATACAATGATGATCATGTTCAATTGGACACCAAATAACTAGGTATGGTAAGTGGTAACACACTCAATCTCTCAACAAAGTCATTTGACTACGGTTTCAAGCCAATAAAAAAGTCCTGATATACCCCATCAAAGTGAAAGCGCCCAGAATGCATGGTGCTACCACCGCAACCATGCATGGCAACTAACAAAAAACGACCATCAACTGCAAATCTTATGCTGTGGTTCGACCTATCTTCTGTTAGCTAAAATGTTGAGTACCACCGGTGTTCTTACTATTATTAGCCCTAAAAAGTACGTATCCTACCCAAACTCGTCCCCGCCTAAAGAGAGGCGGGACCATGGTTTCAAATTCCCATTAAATTCCTCCCTGATCGTACCCACCCCACCATGCTATGCATGAAAACCCTTTGTAGCGGAGCAACATTATGTTGCTCGATTTTTTAAATTTGAATCTTCAACTCATAAAATGTTCTTAAAATTTTAGTTATACTCCTATTTACAAGAAAAATAGTAATTGTTCTCATTACAAAGTATCATTTTTCAAATATTTTGTGGTGTTTATATTTTATAAGAAAAAAGCATAATTGTATCTTCACCTACTAATTGAAATATATAACTATCTTGGTCTATGTTCAATAAAATACAATCTCAAACATTTTCTATAGACTCTTGACTCAAAATAAAGAGATTATTAACACTGCTCTTAAGCTTTAGGGTCTCTATCACTTTACCCCCTGAACTTTTAAAATTATAATTTTACCCCCTAAACTTTTAAAACTCTTTATTTTACCCCTTAAACTTAAAAAACTACTTTGTCCTTTGAACTTTTAAAGTTCCTCACTTTGTCCCTGAATCTCTTATTTTTCATTCAAATAGACGGAATTAAGCTCAAGTGATTTGCACATAGGTAACCTATAAGAGCAAAATAAGATTTTATGACTCCTATATGCATGTCATGTAAGCTTAATTCCGTATATTTTAACCAAAAAAAAATTAAGGTGGTTAAATGAGGAGCTTTGAAAGTTTAGGAGGCAAACTAGTGATTTTTAAAGTTCAAGAAATAAAATAAAACAAACTCTAAAATTTAATATTCATTAGTGTTAATAACTCAAAAAAAAAAAAAAAACATCGCCCTTATAAAGTGGGGCTTATTTTTTTGTGGGGTAGCTTAGCCAAATTCAACTATATGCCTCACGGCAGCCTTTTAGTGTGCTTGTTTATAGGCGGGGAGGCGACCTTTTTCCACATACCAAAATAAAGAGGAAAAAATACAAGAAAAATAAACGAATAACTTTAATAACCTTATGATTTCTTTGATCTGTGGTGCCTTGAAAATGTAAGCGATATTCCTCCATCTCCCAATGCGTTTTTCTAGCTTTGGAATCTTCTCTGCCGGTGAAATAAGTAAAATAGTTTTTTGTAGCACGAAAACTAGAATCGTGTCGTACAGGTATTAGAATTTCGTCGTTGTTTGATTTTCTCCATAAGCCTAGCCCCTTTCCAACGGTTCGTGAGGTCGTCTCTTGGAGATTTTCAACACATCGAATAAAGAAAAACCATTCTCTATCCTTGCTGGATAAAGATGCCACTGTAAGCTCGAGTAGGAAATAAAAAAAATCAAAAAAAAAAATAGCCAAAACAATGTAGTATAGTTATTAAAAATGTATTTGAGAGGATTTTTTTTTTAAAAAAAAGTTTAGATATGGTCGTTTACAAAAAGAAATTAATCTTGGAGGTTATTTGAAAGAAGATATTTTTGAATGTCAAATTTTTTTAAAGAAAAAAGGAAAAAACAAGAAATTTAATGGAAAAAAGAGAATAATTTATGAACAGTGGTGGGAACCACTCAGTTCCCACCACAATCTCAGTTATGAACAGTATAAAGCTCTCATATGCTACAGTAATAATAAAAAAATATGCTACAGTATAAAATTCTCATATGCTACAGTAAAAGTGGTTCTCACCACTGGTTTCCACCAGTCTTCCAAACACCCTATTAAAGGAGTGGATAATTTTTGTAAGATCCAAGCTAATTTTTAATCAAGTCCACGAAACGGATTCAAGTTAATCTTAATCCGTAGGATCCAAGCAACGGATTCTTCCTTATAAATATAGATGGTAAAGATCGAAAGCTAATCTTAATCAAGTCTCTACGCCCCTAAATCCGATAGCTTTTGTTTTTATCGGTTTATTGAAACGGCAACAACTCAAGAAAAACAGCACAATATATAAACAACAATAAATGCAAACTTTTAAAAAAACAAAAACAAAAACAACAAACCAACAAAAAAAAAAACAAATAAACATGTAACTTCCTTAAAAACAACACGCCACCCAATTTTTCGGTGACAGTAAGCCTTTGTCTAATATTAATTTAAAATTTTATAATAGCTAAAAACTTTACATTATAGCTACTATTTATTTTAACTTCATAGACGTTTTTATTGTAGACTGTGGGTGGCAAACAAGCTTCAGAGATCAAAAAATAATTTAATACAACAGAGAACACAAGCTCTACGAACAAGTAGCAAATTTACCTTACCAATATAAACTACTCTAAAAAGTAGAAACCAATTGAAAAATAAAATAAAATAAAATAAAAGAAGACTAGCATATATATATATATATATATAACTGATCCTACCGTTATTAATTACTCTGAAAACTAGAAATTAATTCACGTAAATGCACTTAGTCATATCGAGAAGAAGAAGAAGAGACATCAGACGAAAATATTAATATATAGACAATTTATATAGCACAAACAGATTTCATAATAATGGAACTGTCTAATACGTACCTAAATTTGATGGTGGTTCTCTATAAAAATCCTTCCAATCAATATTTCGAATAGATGTAACAGGAAGTGGCTGAGAAAAAATCTTTTTCATCAAATAAAAAGCCATTAATTCTTCGTCTGTGGGCACAAACCTATACCCGACAGGTAGTTTTGCCAATCCATCTTTTTTTGAGCTTTCCTTTGAACTAGCCATTATAGATTAATATTCTAGTGAGAGTTAATTATATAAATATATACACTCAGATTCAAGAACAATACGATACATAATTGAAGTTGAGTAATTTTACAAGTTTTCGATTTGTTCTTTGATTTTTTCATATTAAGTCCTCAATGCTCTTGCTAATCTTGATAATCTTTTTTTTTTTTTTTTTCTACTAAAATGTGGATAAGTCCTCGTTTTCTCATCGGATGTCGATTATGGAATAACTTAGCTTAATTTTACTACACCAGTCCTTCGTTGTATAGGAAAGTATGGTTTCAGACATTTATGGTATAGTTCTTCTCGAATAGGATTAGTAGCACAAAGATCCAACATGTCAAGACGGATATGACGAAAACCAAAAACAATCGCTGCACTTTTCAAACCCACCTACCAAAAAAAAAAAAAAGAAAAAATTACAATACGTGTCCAAATTATTGTTATGAAATTAAAATCTAACATAATATTTAAAATATCTTAAAAATATCATTAATGATATAGTAATTATCTTAATGATATTACATATTGTACTATATAATTACATATAAATAATTTTAATGATATCATTATGAGACATTTGTAGAATTTTTACAAAATTAGAGTTATATTTCAATTCAATAAACGTAATTGGGCCAATTGTCTCATTAACCTAAAAAAAAAAAAAAACCGCACCCCATTTTTAGAGGTATCAATTTGAGCCAGTCCAAACGGACTGGGCGGGCCCAAGTTTGATAGATAGGCCAAAGTTTTAGGCCGATAATAAGGAGAAAGAGGGAAGCTTTATAGATATGCTCTTTTTTTTTTTTTAGACTTTGAATAGAAATATGCCATATTGGGAAAAAAAACTCTTTCAAAAAATAACACAAATCACTTGTTTTTTTTTATAACTTTATTTTTGTATTGATTCTTGTGGGTGTCCTATAGTATAAAAGTTTTTTTACGAGTGACAAAAGTCAATCCACTATTCAATAATGTGACAGTAGGCATAAATATCTCGAGAAAGAGGGGATTTCTAACGCCCTCTTATAGATGTCACAATAATTGTTAACTTTCATCTTGTCTCTTAATTATTTGATAGGAAAACACGCATATGTAAGTATTATCTAATTATTAACCTAGGAATTTTGGCCTAATTTTTTTATTTAACTAATTAAGTGTATCCCCATACGAACATATGAAACAAAACTTTACTTTAAAACAAGTAGTTTATTTCCAAATATATACTACTAGGATTTCACATGATCGCAACTTTCAAATAAATTCAATAATTACTTACCTTGAAAGGTTTTCCGCCTCAGTTAGCCCAACGGAATACCCAGGGTGTTCGATTAACTGACGACCTATAGAAATAGCTAGTTTAACATAATAGGTATGTAATGTGTAATCCAATCACAATACATAAATTATTACAAACCAAAGTTCGACAACCCAACAACATAATATCGAGTTCATGAGAGTAATAAAAACGTAACAATTAAATAAGTCTCGTGATTTGCAGAATTATTATTTAATGAAGGGTTATTATTATTCTATTTCATAACATGACTTTGTGTTCCAACATCACATTCCTTGCATGAACATTTGTCCATCCATCCTTCAACTGTAGCTGTAGTTTTTACCCTTATTTACAACATAATGTATCTTAAGTAAGCATTAAGCTTACTAAGTACATATGAGATCTTTCAAAACATTGTAAAAACTTTAAACGTAAACATGAGTTATTGAATCTTTGACATAATTATCATAGTGTATAAAGTACACTTTGTAAGAACATATCTTCTCTTTTGTTTTCCATATTAAAACCATTCATTTTATTTGTTAGAGCCTTGGCCTTGTACCATTAACATTAACATTATTAGGGCGGACCATTACGAGAAGGGAGGGGTAACTAATCCCAAACCAAACATGATAAGTCTACCTTGGCGGACTAATATTATCATTGGGTGTGCAACGCCTTAATATGTGATACATATATATATATACACATACATACATTTATATATATACAGAGATTTTGAGAAAGTGTCTTATGCATCATAAAACAAACGTTGAAAATATTCATAAGGGACGTTCTTCAAAACCATCATAAAAGGATCTTTTGAAAGAGAAATGCATAACATTAATAACATAATAACACATAACATTTCTCAAAAACTTTCATAATCATTTATCATGTTGTAGGTATGAATGTACTTACTTGGTTTGTAGCAATTACTTAACCTTTTACAAGTGGATGGTTTCCTCTCTTTCCAAAATTTAAGTGCCTCAAAAATTTTAACATTTTAACATGATGATAAAAAAAATATTCTTAACATACAAAAATACTCAAAATATCATATACATTGCATGGCAACAAGAATACTATGTTTAATCACTTAGAAGAACGTATACAGATAGGTTCACAAATTCAATCCCAAAGTCAACACTCAATGATTTTTTTTAAATCATAAAAAAATCCAATAATTCTAAAATTTTTATACAATTTTTTAGCATCCATGCATGTCACCAGATTAAATTTCATAACTTTTTGTTTATTGTAAGTACCATTTTTATAGTTTCCAATACACTACATCATTTCTGAAAAACATCATAGGGAGTCAACAGTCTATAAATTTTTAAAAATCATACAAAATTCAATCAGTTCTGAATTTTTTACAAACCATAATAAACATAAATAAATATAACTAGATTTAATTTCAACACATTTGCATTGCTGTAAGAATTTATTTTATATTTTTCAATTCATAACATTGTTGTTGGAAAAATACTACAGGCAGTCACTAATCAATGAATTTTGTATATTCACACAAAATTTTAATAAATCTAAAATTTTAATACAAGGTTCTTAAAATCTATACTTACTACCAGTTTATTTTTATCACAATTGGATCACTGTAAATATTTTTTTCTACACTTTAGAATTCACAAAACAATTTAGTTTGGAATACAAAAATATTTTGCACAAAATAGTCCAAATGAGGATACTTGCTAAAGAAACAATTTTTTAATGGATTAAATAACATATTTTAAAAGTCAATAGGTAAAGTGATATAAATGACATAGTTCGAGAGACAAATATAAAATTAAGAAAAGTGCATTGTGCCAGTGATTGTTGATATTATTGTAATGTTGAGTTTACATTTAGTAACTGTGAACAACTAATCTCACAAAATAATTTAGAAAAAAATCTAATAATATTCCTTAGCCTATTTATTATTGTTCATGGGAAATTCTCAATAATTTTTTTAATTTATTACTAAAAGTTAAACATGATTTTTTGATACTTTTGCGATATTTTTTTTTCCGTATATATCCAACACAAACCATTTGTCTGAATACCTACTAACAAAAACTATTTACTAGATTTTAGATTTTGGGTTTCCCATTAAAGAAGGAAAAGGAAAAATTAAAAAATTAAAAAAATAAAATGTTTGATTTCATCAAATATATTAGCTCAGGCTTCAACAGTTGTTCCAATATTGTTTATCAGTTATTATGGAGTTTAGTTTGAGTATCAAAAAAGTACAACCATCCAAATCTTCCTCTTCAAATTTGGAATACTTTTAAAGTCAAATCATTATATGAAAGTAAGGGTCAAAAGATGGTAACCTAAAATCGTTGTTATTTTTATATCTAAGTTAATTTAAAAGTTAATTTCTTATTTTTAGCTTCTTTTTAACAGTTATTTTTTGTTGTGTATTTAAGATTTATTTTGTTAGTTAATAACTACTTGTTTTACCTTACTTTGATAATTGGTCTCTCATAGCATGTTGTGTGACCAAGGTGCTTAGGAAATTAATACCAGAAGACTATTTAGCAATGATAAAGTAAAAAAATAAGGCCCTAAAACTTGTCACGGCTTTTATTAGCATCAGAGATTCTTTTATTTTCCCCATGTCACGCAAGGCATATCTTGTGCAACTGGATTTAGGCCCGTAGATTGCTTGTGACAAGCCTCGTGGTTTATACTACCTTATGTCTTTCATATGTGTCAGAGTTATGCTTGATAAGAGTCTATTGTTTATCCCATGGTCGATGGGAGTTGTGCTAGTTTGTGCATAGAAACTCGGATCAGGAGGTCAGGTGTTGTGGTTGTTCAACATATTGGTGGGTGACAAGGCTAATATTTTGTGTTGTTTTATGGTTTTTTTTTTCGTCCTTATCGTTGTTATATGGTTTATTGGCATGCAGGGTATTAAACATACATCTTGTCAGTCGAACAAGCCTCTACTTCTCTGCCCCCGCTAGACACTCTAGTACTTGTACTTTTTTCTCTTTTTTTCATTGGATCCTAAAATAGTCATCTGTAGCTTATTTTGTTAATGCTATTTTGTAATTTCCAAGTTTTTATTTTATGATTTATATTCTTCAAGTTTTAATAGACACGGAATGGGTAGACAAGGCCTCCCACTTGATTACTTAATGTTGTTATGAACCAACAAATTTCAAAAGGACAAAGAAACTCAAAAGTCATGTAAATCAACAATTGACAGTATTCTAATTTAATATGATATATTGCAACAACCTTATATATTAATAACTATTCATTAGCCAATTAAATATTATTCATAGAAAATTCTCAGTACTTTATTTCATTGATTATCACTAAAAGTTAAGCACGATTTATATATAAATTGCCATAATTTTACTACCAAAACAAACCATTTACTAGAATTTAGAATTCAGTTTAAATTTTATTTAAGGTTTCAAACAAGTTCAAGGTCTTTGGAAAGACTGCTTCAGTGTTTGTCTTTTCGGGGTGTTATTATAGTTTTTTAACATTTATTGACGTTACACTAGCAACAATAGTATCATATTAAAGCTAACAAAAATAATTATAAGCCAAACACTGGCGCTAAATATGAGATCATCAGTATAAATGACTAGAAATGCCAATCTATAAAAGCACAAAATAAAGCACATGCTGAATGTAATTCTTTCTAAATTCTCAGTGCGATCTTTTATATACTTCAAATTCTCTCAAATGTGCTTGACAATCAAGATGTTCAATCTGGTTAAAAGAATAACTAGAATTAATTAGTTATATCATCCGATGAACATCTAATCTCACAAAATAATTATTTAGGAAAAAAAAGGTCAAACTAATATTCTCCAGTCTATTAATTATAATTTATGTGAAATTCTCAAAAAAAAATTTTAAAGTATTACTAAAAATTAAACATGCTACATATTCAAACTGTCATAATTTTGTGATAAATTTTAAATTTTTTATGTATATTCAACACAAACCATTTGTCTGAAAACCTTACCGAAACAAAACACTTATTAGAGTTTAGATTTTTATTTAGGGTTTCAAATACATTCAAGGCCTTTGTAAAGATTGTTTCAACTTTATTATATTGAGGTCCTATTATAATTTGTTTTCGCATTTGTTGGCTTTGCATTAGTAAATACCATATTTTGCAATTTCCAAGTTTTTATTTTATTTTTTATATTCCTCAAGTTTTAAGTTTTAATAGGCAATGACAGGGCGGGCAAGGCCTCGAGATGATTATTAAATATTGACTTCTTATTTTTATTCAAAATCATTTTTTCATTTAATCGTTTAATATTGCTTTCAAATTTCCATTTAATTACTTGATGCTGCTATCACCTTACGAATTTTAAAGGGACAAAAGAATGTAAATTAAAAGTCATGTAAAGCAACAATTAACAGCATATTAACTTCTTAAAAGATAGAGTTGTGCTTGTTTGGTCGCCTATTTTTATCTTTTCTCTAATGTTCGACAAAACTTAATATTAATTCTGAAAATTGAACTTGACAACCTTGACTTACCTTTGATTCATTTTCTAGATTTTTTTTTTAATTTCAAAAAGGGAGCACTTGTTTTATAACATGTGTTATCCTATATATAAAAAATAATGACAATCCATGCAAATAATAATAATAATAATAATTAAGGATTACAAGTAGGTTGAAATTGACAACTACCCATCCAACACTCTCCTATGCCAATACTCACCAACGTCGTATATGTACTGCTGTTTGAAAAAAAAAATATTAATAAGATAAATGTAGTTTTAAAAATTATATATTACTTTTGTATCTTGACATGAAATGTCCAACTTAGTTTTTTACTAATATACTTTAGATTTGGAAATTTTTATTTTTTTTCTTAAAGGGGAGAAAAAAAAAATTGTGTATACCATAGGAAGAATAGAAAACCCCTTCAAAAAAACTCGGAGAAAAAAAAAAAAAAAAGAGAAGCTGGGGGGACAATTTAGTAGAAAGCGGAATGTGGGTTGAAGTGAATGTGGATTGAAATCTTCAATGGTAGAGAAAAAAAAAAGTTGAAATCTAAATGAAAGAAGTGGCAC
This sequence comes from Artocarpus heterophyllus, assembly GCA_025403435.1. Taxonomy (NCBI): domain Eukaryota; kingdom Viridiplantae; phylum Streptophyta; class Magnoliopsida; order Rosales; family Moraceae; genus Artocarpus; species Artocarpus heterophyllus. Next base: position 13,991,020 of record CM046345.1, on the reverse strand, counting down.
TCTTGTAAATATATGTGAAAAAATAGCATGTTTTAAAGTGTATTTGTTTAACAAGTTAAAAGTAACACATGTCCAAAGGGGAAAGTAGCATCCGAGTAAGATTTTCAAATAGCGTTTGCATTTAGCACTACTTTTGGGAGTAATATGTCATTCTAGTTGGGATCTTTTAGGATATTTGAATAATGGGTAAATTGTTCGAGAGGTCTCAACCTTTTTAAAAAGGTGTGATTTAGTCCTTAACTGATAACTCTAGTTTAGAGAGTTATTTAGCCACTTTTAGTTAGTGAATATTGCTATGATCTTGAGAAAATTCACATGAAACACCCATTTTTATAAAGGTTTGCCTCTAATGTTGTAGGTTGAAAAAGAAAAAAAGAAAAGAAAAGGGAGCATGAGCATAAGAAAATGGAGAAAAATATTGCAAATCAAGCACAAACGGGGAACTTCTTGGCAGAGGAGAAGCGTCGCGACGCCCAAAAACTAGCACCGTGGCTCCCGAGTTCAGCCTGCTCATCCATTTTTGGGCAGAGAGCCAGCGCCGCAGCGCTGGAATTTGAGCACCGCAGCGCTATAAAGAAAAAAAAAAGACAGCACTGCAGCACTAGAAAAGAGAGCCGCGGCACCAACTGTGATTTTGATGTGTGATTTCTGGACGTGAATCAAGGGCTTAGTTAACTTAAGAGTAGTATAAATAGAGGAGGATGTAATTATGAAGGGACATCTAGGGTTTTCATTTTTCAGAGTGTTATCGACTTTTCTTAGGAGCTTTCAAGCAATCCGGAACAAGGAGTGGGAAATTGGTGACATAATTTCTTGTTCTCTTAACTCTTGATGTTGGCTTTAATTAAATTTTCAGTTTTTGTCTCTCTTTCAATTATGTTCTAATTTTCTTAGTTAAGGTTATTGTGTAGCCTAATCACAATGATGTAGATTTCATATTTATTTATGCATCTTAATTGATTTTATTCATGTGAGTTTTATGTTATTGCTCGTAATGCATTTGAATGATTAGCTACCATTTAAATGATCTGATGTGTATGTTTGAAACTGAGAAGAAAAAATATGCAAATGCTTCATATAACATATAACCATAAATTAAATGTTGATAGAGATATATCATGTTATTTGTGTGGCTTTCAGTGATAAGATGACCCAATAGATTCATTGTAAACCGAGAATATTTATGAATCTTAATGCACTTAGGTTTATTTAAATTCACATAGAAATATAGTGGATTAATAAACTAAGTAGGCTTACTATACCTAGAGATAGAATAGTGAATAAAGTGAAAATTTCCGCCATCACATGTTTATGATCAATCAGGGTGCATAATTATATGAAATTCACATCAAGCGATTATGGTGAAATCGGATGCCTTAATGCTCAATTCTCATTGGATTTAGTTCTTTTAATTCAATTATCTTCTTTCCTAAAATTAGTTTTAGTTGTTTGTATTATATCTAGTTTCATCTCATTTTCAATCAATTTGTTAGATAAATTTTAAGGTTAGTCCAATTTTAGTATTTAATTAGGTTATTATTCAATAGTTTCTGTGAGACGATACCCGTACTCAGTATTTTATTACTTGATCGATAACGTACACTTACGTTTGTGGGTTTTTTGTCGAACATTAACCTTTTTTTTTAGCTGAATTGGATCTAACCTTTTAATTTGGGTGCAAATAGACTAATTTAACAATCAAACATTTAATTTTAGATAGAAAAAGTTTTGATCATTTTTCAATCAAAATTGCTAAATTATCCTTCAAAATAAATTTAAAAATTAAGCATACACAAACCTTAAAATAAATGATGTATTCAAAAAATTATTGATAAAATTAAACAAATCCTTGTTTTTCTTTTGCATTACCAGACAATAAAAGAAAAAATTTAAAAAGAATTTAAACAAATCTTTTTTGGCATTACAAGACATAAAAAAAATTCTAAAAACAAAAGAAGCTAGAAACTTCATAAATGGAGGTCACCATCAAAATCTGGTGGGCAAGAGGAGACCAAAAGCTTTATCAATGGGTGAGCCTAGCCTCGTCACCACCTTCGTTAGATCCGTTGCCTGATCAGCGACAAGGATCCCTAATTCCATTCCTAGTTCGTTTGCTAATCTAACAAAGCACTGAAAGAAAAAACCCACAGAAACAATAACAGAGAGTTGGGGGTAGGGGTGGGTGAAGGCTCGTGATGGGAGGGCCACTATAGGGAGGGGCTCGCAGTGGGATTCTCGTGACGGAAAAGGTATGAGGGAGATCTCGCGTGCTGAGTTGAGTGATGGGCGCGAGAGGATTCAATGAATCTAGACTTTATTTCTTGGGGTTGGGGAGGGGGTCACAACGGAGGAGGAAGGATGAGGTTTTTTAAGGTTTAATTACAGCTTGTTTTTTTTTTTCCCTTTATTTATTTGGTAAATTTTTTTTATGATATGGGCAATAAGCCTATGTGGCAGCTTTTGATTAACTTCTATGGCCAATAAATCCATTTTACTTTATTTTTTTCGCATTATATTTACCAAAATGTCCCTTACATGTTTAACATGTGCGACTCACGAGAGGAGAAATAAACGAACGTCGGTTACTTTTAGTTCTTTTGCACCTAAATTAAAACGTTAGATTCTGTTCAGCCACAAAAAAAAGGTTGGGATCAAATCACATTTTTTTAAAAAATCAAGACCTCTTGAGTAATTTACCTTTAGATAAACGACAATTTCTCATTCATAATGTTGGATTTTTGTCTTTTAGTCATCAGATGTAAGAAAAAAAACAATTTTGATTAAATTTAACAGTTTTAAAATATACATCCTATAAGATTCTAAAAAATACGCGATAAATAAAAATAAAAACCTATAATGATAAATATCTATTTTTTAACAATTAGTAAAAAAAATAATTTTAATTAAATTTAACGTTTTCGCAACAACGCCCCAATGGTTCCCTTGAAATATGTCGCCAAAAAAAAAAAAAAAACCCTGATTCCTAAACCCTCTCCATCTCTGCTGGAACGACTCAGCTTGGGGAGAGAGAGATCTGCCATCACAGAAGAAGCACCAAAAATGGAGAATGCCAGAACAGTCAAGGACGTTTCCCCTCATCAATTCTCGAGGCTTACGCTGCTCATCTCAAGCGCTCTGGCCGCGTCAGGATCTCACTCTTAAACGAACCAAAGAGTTAGATAATTCGTTTTCGGGACTAAAGATAGTTACAAAAATACATATCCAAAAAAAATTGTTGAGTAACTTTGTTCAATATTACATGATACAATTTTTTCTCTTTCTATGGGCTGGGAATGTAGTTTCTAAATTATGGAAACATAAAAGTTTCAAAAGGTTTCTGTGAATTTGTGTTGGTTTGAGCTTTTTTGAAATTTTATGTCTGGGTTATTGGATTGGTAGAGGGCAGTGATTGTATGAGCACCCAATATATGTTCTTCTTTTTTTTTTAAAAAAAAAGGGTTGAATTTGTTTCCCAGGATTTGTTTGATTCTTATTGAAAACCATTGTAGAATTAGAATGCTACTTAAAACACAACAATAAAACTAGCTTTGGTAGGACAAATTGGTATTGAGAAGTATCGTGCGGGCCTTTTGTTTTACGTATTTGATTGGTTCTTTGGATTCAAATTTTTATAATTATTTAGATACGTATTTGTTTACCTAAAATTTAAATTAAATGAATTCTTTGAATCTAAGTTTTTAAAGTTTTATTCCCCTTAAAATATTTAGATTTAGATATATTTGTTACAATAAAAGCTGAAATTCTCTTTATTATATTTGGGGAAAAAAAATCATAACTTTTTTATTTGATATCTGATTAAGACGATTCTTCTTTTATTGTGTTTCTAATGAAGATAGACGTAAATCAAGATCCATATTGCATATTTTTTAGGATCATGAACATTAAGACTTTGTTAGATTTATTAATAAATCAAAAACTTTTTTCCATTATCTATCCAAACACAAATTCAAATTTTATTCCCTATTCAGATTAACATTTTAAATCCACGTACAAACATCAATTTATATCATCAATTCAAATCACACAACTCAAATCAAAATAATCTAAATCAGCACAATTGGAATCCATTTACCAAACGGATCCTTGTTAACTGGTAGAATTGGTTTGAATATTGGTGATTTTTGAGCTGGAACTGTAGGAACATGATTCAGTTAATAGATTAAAAAGTTGCTAGTAGTTAACAACCGACGTTTTCTTCTCGCTCTTTTCTTTCGTGTCAGATTGAGCTTCCCGAGTTGACGGATATCGTGAAGACTGCCCTGTTTAAGGAGCTTGCTCCATATGACCCTCATTGGTACTACATTAGAGGTGGTATCTAGAAATCTTTCCCCAACTCAGGCCTAGATTTTGCGGCGTTCTCTATCTTACTGTGCTTGTCTTTCATATGTCTATTTGTTGTCTAGGTGTCGGTGCCTTTTGGAAAATATATGGCGGTAGCAAGAGGAACGGCAGTCGTCCACCCCACTTCTGCAAAAGCAGTGGTTCGGTCGCTCGTCACATACTTCAGCAATTGCAGTCAGTTAGCATCATTGAAGTTGACCCCAAAGGGTGAGTTTCCTTTAGTTTCATATGCTTGTTTAAATTTCGGCATTAGGGTGTTGCTATGATTAGTTGGAGCATGGACAATTTCTTAGCATTGCATGATGATCTTACTAACTAAGCAATTTGATAATTAGACATGCTAATTGAACCGCATTCCTTGATTATGGTTGACCTAGAAAGTGACCTGTTAGTGACCCCAATCGGGTTAATTAAGATAGCGATGACCACTCAGTCAAACAACTTGGTTAGTGTGAGGGTGGATGGCATGGGTTCGATCTCGCACTGCATTGAAAAAAAAAAAAAAAAAATCTGCAAGTAGCAATGCAAAGTTATGGCTGGTTATGCAACTTCTACTCTTGTGTTTCAGTGGAAGGAGAATCACATCCAACTGTCGGAGGGATCTCGACCAAGTTGCAGGACGGATTGGAGTGGCACTCTGATTAATAGCTAACTTAGGCTTCATTGTTCTTGCAACAACCTTAAAAAAACTATTTAGTTCATTTTGAATGAAGAAGATAATAGGATGGTGCTTATTAATTTCGTGTTTTTTTTGGGTGCTGTTTTGAGAACATGATTTATTATTCGTCTCGTGTTAATGTGTTTGTTGTTGACCTTTTTTCGCTTTTCAAGTAATGGTAGTTTTTGTCACCAAAACGCACTGCTCTAAATATAAGTTGGGATTTTTATTTTTTTATTTTTTTATTTTTTTATTTTTTTTGAAGGAAGGAAGTTTATTTTCACATCTATGATAAATTCTTTTTAGCTCACTGAAGAATATGCAGGGCTACCTCAAGTAAACAACAGAACTTAAAAACCACAAACTATATGCCGTTTTTTACTTTCAACATTTAAGAAGAGCAAACTTTTAGAGTAAACGAAATGTTGCTTCTTTTTTGTTTTTTGGTTTTCTTACGTGCTCTGAATTTCTTAGGTTACTGTTGACACTTTGACATGTTACAGTAAATTAACTTCGAGGGTGTTTGACAGCTCGATCCGGACCACTTTTTCAGTTATGAACAGTGTAAAGCTCTTACTTGTTATAGTAACAATAAAAAATCGCTTCAGTGTAAAGCTCTCACATACTGCAATAAAAACAGTTCTAACCAACGGTTCTTACTTACTATAGTAACAATAAAAAATCGCTTAAGTGTAAAGCTCTCACATACTGCAATAAAAACAGTTCCAACCAACGGTTCTAACCACCTTGCCAAACACCTTATTCAAAAGCAACAAAATATGAGATGAAACGACGTGCCATTTTGTACAACTAATGCCAATTTGTTTTAGGAAGGATAAAACGACATAACATTACATACAAACGACACCTAAATTTTTTAAAAACGTCAAAAAGAGAACATTAAAAACAAACATTTTGGTTTCGTTTAGCCATGTCGTTCCAACTATAAAGTTTTAACTGATACAGTGTAAACATATTACATGTTATAGTGTAAAGTAAAAATGAGCTATAGTATAAAGCTCTAACATATTACAGTAAATTTATTCTAACTGCATTACCAAACATACTCTTTGTAACTTTCAAGTGACGATTCACGTGGTTGCCCGTAAATATTTATCAGAATTTTATCATTTTAGTACTTTGTGTTTTAAAGAAATATCAAATTAATATCTTATTATTTAAAAAATATAAAAATATTACATGTAGTTCTTTTTGAACTTGAGGTGAGGAGATTTAAATTCTTTACTATTATGTTGAGTTGGATATGGTTTTACTGCTAAGCTTTACCTACAACCACTTTAAAAATATAATTTTGATACTCTAAACTCATGTTTTTTTATGTGAAATTTTCAAATTGTCCTTTTATCAATGAATCTCAAAATAGTTTGTTAAAACTTTTGAGAAAACCAATACAACCCATACCAAGAAAAAGAATAAATGCACACACATTGATTTTTTAAAATTTTTTGTTTGAACTTTTGTTTTGATTTTTTATGATAGTCTTACTCCTACAAAATTAAGTTCAAATTCATTAATAAAAGATGAATAAGGAAATTTCATGTGAAAAAAACAAATTTAGGATACCAAAATAAATTTTTAAAAATTATAAATATTATTTTGATATTCTAAGTAATATAATATTAATGTGATGCTTTTATATAACTCGAGGTACCAAACAATATTTAACTCCTACATGTGTTGAAATTGTTTTTCAAATTAAGAGGTTGTTTAACTAAAGGTGATGTGAACCATAAATTTAGTTATAAATAATGTAATTTTACATATTATAATAATAAAAATTACCACCTATTAATGATTATTCCCATTAGCCAAACACCTATGCGTAAAAGTAAAATAAATATCTATTACGTCAATTAATGACGCCACGTGGACATGTGCAGCCCACCCTCTCCAATCAATAGCCTGTGTGACGAAGGCAAATGGGCCCCACAACATGTCGAATCAGTAAACTTGTCACATCGGCAATCGCCACAGTGACAAGTGGGACCCAAAAAGCATTCCACCACATCAGCTCATCGCGCGCTACGTGGTGTTCTCCGAACTAGATTCGTATCCCATGCTCGCACAGAATCTTTTTTGCTTTTTTTTTTTTCGCCCTTTTTCTTTTATTCACTCGCTATTCTTTTTTCTTTTTACATAATAAAAGAACATTAATTGGGGGACGTGTCTTTCTTTGAAATTCATTTCAACTGGCGTTGAAAGTCGTTCCTTATCAGTTAAGACAATATTTTTTTAAGAAAAAATTAACACGGGGCAAATTTCATTTTTATTCGTGAAAAAATGTTGCCACGGTTAAAATAATAAAAAAAAGTTATTTGGTGTTTCATAAACTAAATTTTAATTTATTAATTTTGATTAAAATAATATTTTTATATATTATAGTATAAAATAAAAATATATTAATTTTGATTTTAACTATCAATTTTAAGTTATTTTTTAAACGTTTAATTATTTTTTAACTAAAAAAGAAATTAATATTTTTTTAAGAATATATAATAAAAAATATTAAAAAAGACTAAATTAAAAAAATTTTGCCACCAGTTCATCCAGAAAAGCCCGTACTTTTTCTTTGATTTGAGAATAATACTATCGAATGCAATTAGCTTCGCGTTTGGGTTTCTTTCCGATTCTCAGTTCTCTCTCCTCTCTCTCCTCTCTCTCTTTGTGGATCAAGCTCCGATTAGGGTTTCATGTGATCGATTCCATCGACACGTCTCATTCATTGTCATTCACCGTAAGTTTCTTTATGCTTTTCGAGCGATCTCATTTCCTTTTTTTCAAGTTCTCTTTCTCCTTCTCAATGCCATTTTACTCTGTATACGTATATATATGTATGTTTGTATACGCATAAATAAGTATGTTTCTTTGCGTGTGTTTGTGCGTTTGAATATTTCTGTATTCTGTTGTGTTTTGCTTTGCCTTGAAGTTTCTGTTTGGCTGCTGAGAAATTGGAATGGAAAGTGAGGAATTGTGCCTCATTGGCTGGGGTTTGATTTCTAAACAAGGAAAGGCGGTACAGAGTTTTTAGGTTTTTTTAAATTTGACTATGATCTAAACTAGTAACTAACTTACCATTACTTTTTTCTTTTGTTTTACTTTTGATTATTTGCTGCATTTTTTATTTTTTTTGTAACTTCATCTTCTTTGGCTTAGAGTGTATTCTGATTGATGTAGAACATGATAATGATCTTTTAATAATGTTTTATTTTATAGAATTTTGGTAGGACTATGATTCTAATTTCGATTCTATACTTGATATATGGATAGCCCCCAAACGTGCAGGCAGCTTTGTTTTTGTTAGTATATCAGATTTAATAAAGTTATTATTTATTTTAATTTCATATTTTGCAGGAACCTTGTCAGAACTTTGCCCATTAAATTTTGAGGTTGTTACAGCCTTATTGGTTTGAACTGATTTGTGAGAATCAAGGATGTGGGTCAAGCATTCTAGTTGTGGGAAGCAGGGTAGAGTTGTTATATATAGTAGCATATTTCAAAAGCATTGGACTCATTTTTGCTCAATAAGTGCAATCAAATAGGCAGTGAATTGAATATGGAAATGAAAGTAAGCAGCTCATATCTTTGAATTGCCCGCCGGACGGATAGACGATGCATTTTTTTGTTCCTTATCCCAGTTAAGTTGGCTTGTCAGTTTGTGGTGATTTAGCAGTTTGTTGCTTAGTCTTGTATGTAGAGTTGTGATGGATGATCATGGAGAATTTGATATATTTTTTCCAAGTTGGAACAACAAGAACCCAAGTGATCGTCTTTTTCTCATCTCTTGCTTTATCACCGTCCTTGTTGGGATTTTAACTATAGCGTACACAGCTTTCCAATGGAGAAGAAACATCAATCTGAGTTGGATGAGAGCCATAACAAGGCCAAAGGTAAACCCAAAGGCAAAAAACAAAGTTCCTCTAGCTTCTCATACGTGGACTATGGAATCCGTATCTTGCAGAAAGTACTTAAACTGTTGTGTGTGTTTGAAATTGGTGAACCCGTCTCAAACTCTTGGTCCTATAGCTGGCTCGGATAGTTTTATTCACCTTTGTAGCATTTGCGGGGCAGCAGCTCATCTAAATTGCTCGTCTAAAGCACACAAGGATTGCAAGTGCGTGTCCATGACTGGGTTTGATCATGAAATGCATCAGTGGGCTGTCAGATGGACTGAGATCCTGGATCAACCTGAAGAAACTTTTTTCTGTAGCTATTGTGAAGAGCAATGTAGTGGATCTTTTCTTGATGGATCACCTATATGGTGTTGCTTGTGGTGTCAAAGACTCGTGCACGTTGATTGCCACAACAGTTTGTCCAACGAAACGGGTGATATATGTGATTTAGGCTCATATAGAAGGTTGATTCTGTCTCCGCTTAATGTTAAGGAACTCGACCGGCCTTCTACAGGTGGACTTTTGAGCTCAATTACTCACGGAGCAAATGAGATAGCGTCTTCTGTGCGTGCTAGTATTAGGAACCAGAGCAAGAAGTACAAGCATGAAAATGAAGCCTCTGTCGACTCGGGAAACAGCGGTAGTACTGTGGATATGTCCACAGAAAGCACTGCTGACGCTCACCAGGCTGTTAATGCTACTCGTGTAGATGGAAATTGTAACGGGAGCACAAGCACAGATGTTCATCACAATGATGATAATGTAGATAAGAAACTGGATTCCAAGCCCATTTTTAAAAGAACCTCATCAATTGGTAGGAAGGATGAGTCTCTGAGGCAGAAACAAAGATATGAGTTGACAGATTTGCCGTCTGATGCAAGGCCCGTGTTAGTTTTTATTAATAAGAAGAGTGGGGCTCAACGTGGGGATTTGTTGAGGCTACGCCTGAATATTCTTTTAAATCCTGCTCAGGTTTGATTTCTACCATGGATTTCTATAGCTGCTTATCTTTTTGAGTATGAATCACATTGAATTTTTAGTTCTAATTTTCCTTGGACTATGACGGTTTTGATTAATAACATATATATCAGTGTACAATTGTTTGGAAGACAATGTGTGCGAATTTGTGCTATTTTTATGGGGAAATACGAAAGCTGGAGTTACATCACATATAGTAGCAATGATCATGGGTTATTAATTTCTTTGACCTTTTAGGTAGGTTTTTTGTTTCTTTTTTTTTTTTAAAATACGGTAATGGGATTCTGGGTTTATTTCCAGGTGAAATACAAGCTGTCAGTCTATCACTCTTGATTCTGCTTTTTGGGTGCTGTAAGGCTAGAGTTTTTATTTTCTTGTCGTTTGTGTCCTTGATGTTTAATTATCTTTTTACATGCCTTCCCCACACATGTTTCTCTCTCTCTTCTTTTTTTATTTATTTATTTTTCTATCTTTGGGTGCGGTTTTTATTTACTTCGGCAAATATGATGTCTTTTATGGAGAAACTTTTACAAATATATATAGTTTATGATGCATGGTACCAAGTAGCAATTTATAATTCATGGGATAAAGGATGTTACTTTTTGATATTTTAGTTAGGAAGGCTGCCTTTTGATCAATTGGGGCTGACGGAAAATATTAATGTCTGAAAATTAGGTTTTCTATGTTGCGGTCCTGTTGATATGTAACAACTTTTCCATGGGTTATGAGTTAATGATCCTTCATAACGCCATGCTTTACTTAATTAGTTTTTCATATACTTGTGCTTCACGTAGATATGTGAGTTAAGCTCAGCACAAGGACCGGAGATGGGTTTCTATTTATTCAGAAAGGTACCTCATTTCAGAGTTCTTGTTTGTGGTGGAGATGGCACTGTTGGCTGGGTTCTGGATGCCATAGATAAGCAAAACTTTGTCTCTCCTCCTCCCGTAGCCATTCTTCCAGCTGGAACAGGAAACGATCTGGCCAGGATTCTGTCCTGGGGAGGTGGTTTGGGCTCTGTGGAAAGACGAGGCCTCTGCACAGTGTTGCACGACATAGAGCACGCTGCAGTAACAATCCTTGACAGGTGGAAGGTAGCAATTTTAAATCAACAAGGAAAACAGCTTCAACCTCCAAAATTCATGAACAATTATCTCGGTATGTGAATTGTTTTATCTGTCGCCCGATCTTTTACTATGTACACTACAGCTTAGTTGTTTTGCGATCTTTTGATTACATATTATGGTATTTAACTCTTATGAGTTTTTATCTCAGGAATTGGATGTGATGCAAAGGTTGCTCTTGATATTCATAACCTACGAGAGGAGAATCCAGAAAAGTTCTATAACCAGGTAAAAACTTATGGAACAACATATGCGTTGGTTTACATTGACTTTCTCTCAGACTTAGGTAAACCTTACGAACAAGGTTGTGAAGTATACTGACGGCTGCAGTCTGGTCATGATCAAGGGCATGGCCAACCTTTTGTATTATCTGCAAATTATTTACTTCTATGAAGAGAAATATAAAATAAACACTTGAAAGAAAACCAAAAACGAAGGTTTCCTTATTAGTATTGTTATTGTTGTTGTTGTTGTCGTTTTTGCTGCTCCTTTTGGCTTTTATTTTACTTTTAAAGTCTCCTTCTTACGTGCAGTTTATGAATAAAGTTCTTTATGCGAGAGAAGGTGCTAAGGGTATCATGGATAGAACATTTGAAGATTTCCCTTGGCAAGTGCGAGTCGAAGTTGATGGTGTCGAGATAGAGGTGCCAGAGGTGAGTCGGAACTAATTATCAAGCACTGCTATTAATATAGAAGTTCTGTTATAAATGAGAACTTTGTGATGTCAGAATGATAACTGTATCAGTTATGTTATTGCACCAAAATAGAACATAACATTTCTTTGCAGGATGCAGAAGGCGTACTTGTCGCAAACATTGGAAGCTATATGGGTGGGGTGGACTTGTGGCAAAATGAGGATGAGAGTTGTGATAATTTTGATCCACAATCCATGCATGATAAAGTACTTGAGGTCGTTAGCATATCGGGGACTTGGCACCTTGGGAAGCTTCAGGTATGTCGGGTTTTCCAATCCGTCAGGAAGGGGAAGGACAACAACATACTCTTTGTTCTTACCTGTTATCTACATATTAAATCAATTAGTGTGGCAGAAAGTGTTTCCCCTCTATCATGAACAGCTACTTTGTTTCTGGCACAGGTAGGTCTATCTCGTGCTCGGAGACTAGCTCAGGGTCAGTCAATCAAAATACAGCTTTTTACTGCATTGCCTGTTCAAATTGATGGTGAACCCTGGTTTCAGCAACCGTGCATGCTAGCCATTTCTCATCATGGCGAGGTTCTCTCTCTCTCTCTCTCTCTCTTAGTTTTTTAGGATGACTGCATTTGTTGTACTCGACATTTCCTTTTCTATTTTGGATATTATGTGCTATCTCCAACAATTCATTAATAAAGCTGAGTTGATTATTAACTTCGTGACCAGTTTTATACAAGTAAGAATAAAGATTACTGTAGGTTCTAGCTATATATTCTCGCCACCTCACGAGACTCGTGACTTGATAGAAAAATTGCTTGGGTCTTACTCGTTTCTGAGCTTTTGTACCGGTTAATTTTCACCGGTTGTTAATACAATACATGCCTATTAGTTCTATTTATTCTATTTCTTGGACTTTACCGAGGTTGTTGGCTTACAATTTACATGTTTAAACTGGATAGGCTTTCATGTTGAAGAGGGCCTCTGAGGAGCCACTTGGTCATGCAGCTGCCATAATCACTGATGTTCTTGAGAATGCCGAGACAAACCATGTTATTAATGCTTCGCAGAAGCGGGCTCTTCTTCAAGAAATGGCTCTGAGGTTGTCCTAGAAGATTTGTTTACAGCAATAAGTGTGGTTTTGTTGTGGTATCTTCCTTCCAATCTTTTTTTTTCCTTTTTTTTTTTTTTTCTCTATGTCGCGGTATTAATACATGTATCTTTTTGTGTGAGTGCAATATTTGGTGATGTTGAACACAATGCTTTTCGCTAAAGCATAGATTGTAGATGGACCTTGTTCAACATCCATAGGAAGGAAATTTTGTTTTGTTTTTGCATTTAAGATTTACGGACGATAAATCTTGAAAGGAAAGAAATTCGCATTTCATATCCGTTTTTGTTATATTGGAGTTGCCAACCTCAATTTTCTTTGGACTTTAAAGCAGAGTTGAGCTGGATGTGTTTTGGTGCTTTACAACAAAGTGACATATAGCAGGATTCTCTAACCAGTCCATCTCTCTGTTGCTTTACAACAAAAGTATAGCCTAAGCAATACGGTTTTTGTATAATGCACCCCGAATGTTCAATCTCAACAAAATGCACAAAGAATTTTGAAATCATTAGCAATTAAGATCCAATGGCTAACGAGCGTTAAAAGGCATGGACAGTTTTGGTCACGGGATTCGCACGTGAGTTTCTATTAGCGGTAGAGCTTATCATTTTAAGAAAAAATAAATAAACTCAACATGTAAAAACAGTACTGAACGGAAATTAAAGTAGCTATTGAACTTCAATTATTATTGGTTTTAAAGTTTGGGATGTATTTTATGAAGATTAAAAGTTTAGGATGTATGCATGGTGTATTATGTAAAAAGCAAACAGTTTAGAGTGCAACAACATAATTTACTCGCAAAAGTAACACGGGAGATAAGAATGGCGTATACAAGTATTTGAAATTACTCAATTAGTTATAGTAAAATTGATGGAAGACACGTACGGGAGCCCTTTTATCTCTCTTTCTTTTCAAGACTTCCTTGAAAATAGCCAGAGCCAAAACGAAAGAGAGGGGGGGAGAGAGAGAGAGAGAGACCACTGGCCAAGATTCAGATAGAGAACTAGTGATTCTTAGATAAAACCCATTTCAGTTTACACAGAAAAACGCTGAAAAAGTTTGACAAAAGCACACGCTTATGGTTGAGGACACGAAAGTGCAGCTTATTCCTCAGAAATCCTTGTTTGACCTTCATCCATAATCTTGTCACAACTAGCTTTGTGACCGCCCAAGCACCTCTATTGCCATTTTTATCACTACCCAGTGTTGTTGCAGATGAAAAACTGTAACAAGTCAGTCTCTTTGGGGACTTGTTTTTGTTTTCTCTGGAAACGCGATTCAAGCGTTTCCGATAAGAGGGAGACTTCAAGCCTATTGGAGAGAATGCTTTTGAACCTTGAATGGCCTTGTTCAGTTGTTGAACAACTGCTTGGAGCTCATACGAGTCATATATAGTGCACTGCCTTCGTAATTGGGGCTTAGCTTGCGTATGGGGCTCATGGTGTTATTGCCCAAAGCGCCGTTTATTGGCTGTGTGGCTTCTGGGATTTGCAGTCTTTGATTGGCATTCTTGGTTTGGACTTTCTGATCCCATTTCTTGAAGAAAAACAAAGATGGGTGTTTTTGTACCTTTCTTGGGGTTGTTAGGAAGTCATGGACGTGTTTTTTGTTCAAGTAGTTTGCTTTGAAAATAATGTCTCAAGTGGATGCTTAACAAGAAAATTGCATTGTTTTATACGTCTTCTTGTTGGCATTTACTTATCAAATTGCGTGTCAACGTGGTTAACCAAGTCGGTGTTGGACATAACGTCCAAATGAGTTTAGTTAAACCCACCAAAAAAACAAATTTTTTTTTTACTTTTTTTATTTTTTGCTCTGGATTAGAAATGTGCATAATTGGGTTGGTACTGATTTGATCAGCTCTTTGACAATTGTTTGGGTGTGTGACAACATTGAGTCGCTTTCTTATGCGTTATTATGCAAGCATTCTTGCATATGAAAGAAGTATGGCTTTTTTTTTTTTTTTGAAATGGGAATTGTATTTTCAAATGAGAGGATTACAACCACTAATTCACACACAATGACCCAAGATGCCGATAAAGACTCGGCCTCAATTACAAACCAGATCCACTAACAAATTCGATTGAAAACGCTCAAGAGCATAATAAAAACTGAGTTTCATTATATGAAAACGGAGATTTACTCCTACTTGAGTACAACCAAGGTCTACAACATATGTCGCTAAAAGCGGTAAATAATCCCAATTAGACGGGAACAAGGGCTTAGAGGCACTAGAGCCTAAACCCATATTAGAAGGAACCAACGAATCCTCCACCCCCATGACCAGATCCGGTCCTCCCAGCCCACGGCCACGCCTGGCATGAAGTCACCGGCGCATGAACGCCAGACTGAACCACTGTCATCCACCAGCCCAACCTCCCTCACCCTGCCACGAATCCCAACACCCCCAAAACCGGTGCCACTCGCGAGCCCGTCAGAGCAGAAACCCCATCTACTGGAATGCCTTCCATGGTGCAAGGAGGCCGAAGGCCAGCACAGTACCGGCACCTGACTCCGGCCCCCAGCCACTGAACACGGATGCGGCACAAGAAGAGAAAAAGAAAGCAAACCATAGCAGAGCGATTTTTATTTCACTAAAATTATCTTGATATGATTATTTTTAGAACTATGGCTTTTGGAATTGTTATATCAACAAGTATAATTTTTTTCCTTTGCAAATATCAGTGTTTCCGACCATGAATATTTCCTTGACAAACCTATCTGTGTTTACGGATATGCATTCTGAATTGACCACTATTTACATATACGAAAATAATAAACTTTCCCTCTCGTTCAAAGGTCATGTCTAGACTACAATATCTTTCTAGAAAAACAACAATGACGACAATAAAAGTTCAAAGAAGGTTCATCACATTGAAAGTTCCATGGCTGAGAAAAGAAAAAGAGAAGGGTCATCCTCAAACGTAACTAATTAAGGGACTTTAAGTAAAAAAAAAAACGAAGAAGAAGTTCTCTAAGCACTTGAGAATCGGAGTTAAGACTGACGTAGTAAAAGATCAAAATGTTTTCCACTAAAAATCCTAAAAAGTTTCCAAACTTACGAAAAATCTCACTTTGTGTTAAAATTTAGACGAAATAGAGACAGGGAGCCCGCCGGTTTACTTCTTTTTTTTTTCCTACACATAGTGGTTTTACTTTTTCCTAGTATATATGCACCTCATTGCCCCACCCAAATAAATCTTATTCTTACACTTTTTAGGTGTCGAACCTATGACCTAAAGCCCCTTAACCCCGCCTCCTGCAACTGGCTAATTCCAACGGGTTATAATGGTTTTAATTTTAATATGGTAGGTATATATATAAATTAGATTTAGTCTTGGTTCCGCCGTTGGAATAGATCATGTTACCATGGTACTATAAGGGGTGGGGCTAACTAATTGTTTGGTATGGTTTTCGTATTCTGTTTTTCATACATCCCATCTATTGTGAGCGTTGTGGTTTTTCCTCTAAATGTAAGTTATAATGTTTGATAGGGCTCTAAGCTTATTTACAACTCGCTTTAATAATCCAACTACTACCACAACATGAGTTAGGTCTTGTTTTCCATCATTTTTTTTAACCATCGGCTAATCGAAGTACTAATTTTGTCACGGGAAGATAGATTGAATTGATGTTTTACAAAAACAAAGTGGAGATGCAATGTACAGTTCGAGACTTGTTTTAGAGATTCTCTCCTAAATTAATCACCAAAATACATTTCCTATAGAACATTTATTTTTTTGTTGGAACTAATCTATAGCTCTATAATCATAAATTATTGATAAATGAAGGCCCTAAATAGTCAAATTCCATTCCCTTTGAGACTGTTTGCCACCAAATCAAAATTTAAAACCCTAGCTACTTTCCCAACAAGGAGGCTTTGAGGGAGGAAGCTAAAATAGGCCTAGAATGTACTTGCTAATGAATTAAATTCAACCAAAAGTTGTTCAATTTTTGCCAAATATTAGGATGATTAGGCTTATCATTAATGTGAAATTAAGTATGTAAAAATTTTGTTTTTCTTTTTTTAAAAAAAAAAATCGGCATCCGAACTTTTTGGCCTTGTAAAAAACTACCACCATTGATTTTTCTCTTTCTCAGGTGGGATCTAGGGGGAAAAATTATTCTTGATAATAAATAATATACACATATATTGTCCTGATATGCACATATAATATACGTTTAAAAAAATACTTTTCAAAATTATATAATATAATTACCCTCAAAATGAAAACTATAGGTTACGTAAAATATGCTGGTTCATCGATTCAAATCAAAAACTTTTCAGTTTTAAGTCAATTTTATTACAATATTTTCTCTTATACAGTATAAATTACAATAGTACTTTTAATTTAAACCGACGATTTATACGCCTATGCCTTTCTTGATACATACAAAAATAAAAAGCACATTCACTCGTCAAAAGTCCCGTAACAAGGCAACTGAAATAGAATTGGCATCACTTATTCTGGTAGCACATTCATTCACCAAATGTCCACTATGTTATAATTTGGTCAAATCTAAGGAAGTCAAACCAACCAGTTTCATGTTATTGACGTTACAAGACGAGATCTTGCAAATGATCATTTCATCGAACCACGTGGCAGAATTGAGAATCAGATCTCCTGATATTTACACGTGTCATCGTACAAGTGTGCCTGTCATATACTTGCATCTAAAGCTTGAACACTGAGATGTCACCATATAAGTCGCGGTAAATCCCAGAACTTTCATATTCACTCTTTTAAGTTATCAAGTCTTGAATTTCAAAAAAACTGGCAAACTTACTGACACCAAACTAAATGAAGGAAATTAATTCTGAATGCAGTTAGATAACTCTAGTTATTAAAAAATAAAGATGAAAAGGAAATTCTCTTCTAAAAAAACTTATGTTTGATAATCACGATTCCAACCGTTTTTTACAGTTTGAACCTTTATTTTTCTAATTCCAACCAAAAACTATTCTTTAGCTCATGGTCATTTCAAACTTTTTTTTTTCTAGTTTCAACTGTTTTTTAAGCTCTTTTTTAGTTCAAACCAATTAAAACCAACATTGACAAACTTACCAAGTATAAATTTCAACCACAAATCGTGGTTTTAACTCATTTTTTTTACTTTTAATTAATTGGTTTTAACTAGACTCTCAAACATCCATAGAAGGGTGGCTCTTATTGGGATGGTACTTGGACGGAGGGGAAACCTATGAACCCATCACTGCACCAACAAGATCTCCCTTTCAGAAGTTCTTTTTGTTTAAAGAAAATTTTTTTTGGTCATTATTTTTAAATAATAATAGTTGTTTAGCTTAAATTAAGTTTTAAACTTGCACATTTATTTATATTTTAAAGGGTGTTGGCTAGTGCTGGGAATCATTGATGGGAACTGTTTTTGTTGTAGCATATGAGAGCTTTATATTGTAGTAACTTTTTTTTCTTTTTACTAACATGTGAGAGCTTTACACTGTTCATAACTAAGTTTGTGGTGGGAACATCTTTAGCCAAACAAGGGGTTAGCCATTCTGAACGGAGTGAAGAAGCTGACCTTTTAAAGCTTGGGGGAGAGAGTGAAAAATAACCCAAGTTTAGAGATCCCTAATATATATATATATATATATATATATATATATTGTTAGAAAGATAAACTATAGTAATCTTATGTTTACTCGTTCTGTCCAACTTTATATATATATATATACACATATATATATAAAGCTGGACAACAGAGCTAGAGTTGAGGGTGGATGACCGCTCTTTGAATTTTTTTTCTTGTAATTTTGTCTATAAAATTTTTTAAAAATTATTTTTCGCTTCTTAAAATTACATTACCTTCTTTTGAAATTGTATTTCACCCTTCACCTTATTAGTTCAATCACACTTTCAACCCTTATTAACTTTTTTGGCTCCATCCTTGTGTATGTATGTATATATATTCCCAAAAAAAAATTTGTATATTACTATCTTGATAAACTAATAAACAATGTACATACACACATTATAATCATTATAACAAAGGGAAAATCTATTGATTAGTGGCCGCTTAACTCAAAGCATGTATCTTCTCTCATATATAATACTTCTTGTATTGCACCTCACGCTTTCCATCAAAACTTTTTTAAAAAAAAATTATGGTGCTGATTTGTGGCCTTTTTTTAAGGTGTAAACATGTTAATCATCATTGATTCCTTTTGAATCAAGGTCTTTAAGGACTAACTATAACTGTTGGGATGTTATATAATAATAATAATAATAATAATAATAATAATAATACATGATATGTACCGTGGCTTTGATATCACTCAAGCTTTTTATATCCCTCTCTCTCTCTAAACCACCACACCAAGCACGTTGTTTCTGGACGTTGAAGCTTCCTTTTTTGAACTAGAAATGGTAACATTTCTGGTATTTGGTAAGGACCCTTGTTGGCATATACCACATGGTCACAGTATCTAAAGTACTTAAGAGGAAAAATGTATGAAGAGAGTTCCTACCTTTTTTTTTTTTTTTTGACATGCATGGGTACAATTCTCAAAAGAGAAGTACACTCTCTTTCTCACATTTTCTACACTCTCTGCCTTCATTTTCTGACATGTAAAATCTGTTATCTTATTTTTTGTTTAAATAATAATTTATTATGTTAGTAAATTCTATGTGTCAGACTCTAAATACAAATAACAAAAAAGAAAGTGCTGTTAGAATTTATCTTCTTAAAATATTGTATATTTGTTCTCATATCAATTATTATCTTGCAAAATACTTATGGAAAGATTAACTTTTTTTATTGGGTTGCAAAACCATATGTTTTTTTTTTTTTTTATCTGCTGCAAATGAATGTTATTATGTATCATCAAGTTTTTATTTTTTCTTAAAAAAAATATGTAGTGTATAGCCATAAATTTACACTTGGCGTGTTGAAAGACTAGTACTCAAATTCCCAAGTTCAATTTTTTTTTTTTTTTTGTTTTATCTATGTGGTTCAGAACATAGATTTAGGGCACATTTACTTTGAATGAATTAGGGGGAAAAAAAAAAGTAGGAAGTGATTCTATTTCCTATTTAATAATATGTTTATTTACAAAATGAATAATAAAAGTTTTGTGGACCCAACACAATATAGAATATAAAGAAAAAGAATTTTAATTATAAATGCTAAATTTACTTAAATTCTTAAATTTATATGTTACAATATAATATTTATTCAACTAAGTATATTTAATAATTATATTGATAAGATTACTATTCTTAAGTAAATACTAGAAAAAAAATTAAACTTATTTCTATTCCACCATTAAATAAATAAGTAAAGACTATAAAAGTAGTGAATGATACTCATTTCTTTTATTTTTTTCAAAAGATTTTTATTACTTTATTTTTTTTAATTTTATTGTCTTTATTATTTTATTTTTTTCAAAAGATTTTTATTACTTTACTTTTTTAAAATTTTATTGTCTTTATTATGGTTTGATAAATGCATTTTTAAAGTATTACTCTTTTCCATAAAAAAAATAAGGGGGAGAAAATGAACCGTTGTCAACAGAGAAATGGAACTCTTGGGAAGGCCAATGATATTAATGACGGCTTTAAGAAAAGTGGGTGGCTAAACTTTCCCTTGTTTGTTACTAAAAGGTGATTTGGAAACGTGTTTAATGTTCTAGTCCATGTTTCTGATCTGACTTTGCTTTGTTTCGCTAAAAGTACAAAAGTTATTATTCAGATCTTAGAGTTTGCTATATATATATATATATGTATATTTGTATATATGTATACATGTATGTGTATATATTTGCTATTTAAGAAAGTGCCTCCTTGCTTTCTAAACTCGTTTGTGGTTTCTTTCTTCTTTGTGTTTGAGTAGTTTCCCACATAAAAACATTTCCTATTACTTTCTCTCTCTCTTTTTTTTTTTTCCCCTTCTGGAAGTTCCGAGAGAAATAGTTGGGGTAAATTTTTGCAAAAGCTTTAGCTTTAGAGTTCTGAATCTATTCATAGATTTTCTAGTTTAGTGTTTTTTTTTTTTCCTTGAATAGTAGTTTAGTTATTTATAATCATGCTCTTGTTATACGTTTGATTTGTAGTGTATATGATCTTCATATTTGAGCATCTTTTTTTACACCATGATATGAATATGGTTTTGGATTTCATGCAAGAAGAAGAAGGAAAAAAAAAAAACTAAATATTTTGTTAAATTGTTTGTGTAAGTAAACTGTGCTTCTTTTTTTTTTTTTAATGTTGACAGGCATATATTTTTCTCTTTTAGATATTAAGAGGAAGAAAATGGTGAAAATTTGCTGCATTGGAGCCGGATATGTTGGAGGCCCAACAATGGCGGTAATTGCTCTCAAGTGTCCTCTAATAGAAGTAGCCGTCGTCGACATCTCAGTTTCGAGGATTGCAGCCTGGAACAGTGACCAGCTTCCTATCTATGAACCGGGTCTCGAAGAAGTTGTGAAACAATGCAGAGGAAAGAACCTCTTCTTCAGCACTGACGTGGAGAGACACGTCTCCGAGGCAGGCATAATCTTTGTTTCTGTCAACACTCCTACAAAGACCGGGGGTCTTGGTGCAGGCAAGGCCGCAGACTTGACATACTGGGAGAGCGCGGCAAGGATGATTGCTGATGTCTCAAAGTCCAACAAGATTGTTGTTGAGAAATCAACTGTACCGGTCAAAACTGCCGAGGCAATTGAGAAGATCCTGACTCACAACAGCAAGGGAATCAGCTTCCAGATCTTGTCGAACCCCGAGTTTCTTGCCGAGGGGACGGCAATCCAGGACCTGCTTAACCCTGACAGAGTCCTCATTGGAGGGAGGGAAACCCCGGATGGGCAAAAGGCAATTCAAGCACTTAAGGCTGTGTATGCTCATTGGGTGCCTGAGGACAAAATCTTGACAACCAATCTGTGGTCTGCGGAGCTATCGAAATTGGCAGCCAACGCTTTCCTTGCGCAGCGTATCTCATCCGTCAACGCCATGTCAGCACTCTGTGAAGCGACTGGAGCTGATGTCTCACAGGTCTCCCATGCTGTTGGCAAAGACACCAGAATTGGACCCAAGTTTCTGAATGCCAGTGTTGGCTTTGGTGGATCTTGCTTCCAAAAGGACATACTCAACTTGGTCTACATATGCGAGTGCAATGGCCTAACTGAGGTTGCAAACTACTGGAAACAAGTCATAAAAGTGAATGACTATCAAAAGAACCGGTTTGTCAACCGCATTGTCTCCTCAATGTTCAACACGATTTCCAGTAAAAAGATCGCGGTTCTTGGTTTCGCCTTCAAGAAAGACACCGGGGACACGAGGGAAACCCCTGCTATTGATGTTTGCAAGGGGCTGTTGGGTGATAAGGCAAGGCTTAGCATATACGACCCACAGGTAACCGGGGACCAAATCCAAAGGGATCTTTCGATGAACAAGTTTGATTGGGACCACCCAATTCATCTGCAGCCAATGAGCCCGACTGCAGTGAAGCAAGTCGGTGTCGCTTGGGATGCTTACGAGGCAACTAAGGATGCTCATGGCGTGTGCATTCTAACTGAATGGGATGAGTTCAAGAAACTTGATTACAAGAAGATTTTTGACAACATGCAAAAGCCTGCTTTTGTGTTTGATGGAAGGAACATTGTGGATGTTGAGAAGCTGAGGGAGATAGGATTCATTGTCTACTCAATCGGGAAGCCAGTGGACCCGTGGCTCAAGGATATGCCTGCTGTGGCATGAGTTTAAATTCTCTCATCGGTTACTTTCATTTCATCATCATTTTTAGTTGTCGTTTGCCCCTTTTTTTCTCCCTTTTACTATTATTACTATTTCCCTTGGCTTACAGAAAGTGATTCTACCTTAACTTCTATTAAAATAAAAAGGCAAAGTTTATAATATTACTGTTGTTTCAATAATCAATCATGCCTTATTGCAGCCGATGTAATTAAATTTGGGGGGATTTCTTCTTAGTTTTTCCAGTTAAACAGCTTGTTTGTCGACAGACATGGTCCATCATTCAACAGTTCCGAACGGACGACGCACCAATAATGTATAAAAACCTGTATTTCGGAATACGCAACATTTGCAAGTCAATGGAAGTTTGGCAATCTGGCAGAAAATAATTTACCGTCCGCCACCCCCCACCCTTTTTTTTTCTAGGATATGTGCTACCTAGTGTTTGGGGAATGGCCAAGCTGGAGTTTCCGTTATTGAAAAAATAAATGGGGTATGGAAGCACCAATACAACTTGAACAAAAGAGTCAACCATAATTAGGTAGTATTACACCCACAGGTCAATTCAAAATTAAATGAACAAAATCACTTCTCATACAGATTTTTGGAAGATACAAAAGTGAAGAACAATACTTGCAAAAACACATTATAATGCTTCACCACCACCAAAAAGCAGGCTACAAAAATGGTACCATTTATAATACATCATGTATTAAATATCTGGCCTAAATTTAGGTTAAAAATTGGGTCAAAGAGGATTCCTCAACATGATAAGACTGCAAAGAGATCACCCTCAGAATCCCCCCAAAAATGAAGAAATTGGACGGAGATGAAAGGGCAGGGTGTTAGGGGCCTATAACTTTTTCTATGTACAAAAATTACAGATAGTTTCAAAATACAAAATTGTATCTATCCCTTCCTGATTTCCTCTGCCCCAGTTAACAAACAGTTGTATGTACAATTATCTTTTCCGTTGCAACTTTCAAATTTTTTCGCGAGTCTCCAATCCTACGATGCACGTCCTTCTCCCCGAGGCATCTTCTTTGAAGTTGCTGCCACAGATTATAACGTTAAAATATAATACGTAAAGCTGTTATACAAAATAATATCAACCAAATATTGGATATTATCATCACTAAAACTATTAGCCTTGTATCATTGTTTTTACTTATGCTTCAATATCGTCTAGATAAAGGTGTGGTTAACACCACCAAACACCCTCGACCATGTGAATTACTATTCACTTAATTTATGACACTACAGAGGAGCCCCAACATGAGTGTGTGCGTATAGAGAGAGAGAGAGAGAGAGAGAGAGAGAGAGAGCATACAATCTTCCACATCCTTAAGCTGGTAATAGTGTGGGGCTATTTCAACTAACCACTCTGGCTTTAGTTCTGTAACCTGCAATGGGATATCTACGTATTAGCTCTGTAACAAACATAAATCCAACAGAGGCTCAAGACAAAAATGCAGTTTAATTATAATTTCATGGAGGGGAAGAAGTTACCTGTCTCATATATTCCTTAGTTGTAAGCACTAATTCATGGTAGACAACCCATCTCGGAAGCACCTGAGGATATAAAAAGAAAAACATAAGCAACCATTCACGGAAAGTATTCCTTTTAGAGCCTGTCGGTGTATTGTATGTGCACTTTAACATTTCCTTTTTATCGCCATTGAACATGCTTGCAATGCAAATTTGTTAATCAAAAAGTACGTCCAAACTAATTAATTAGGGCTAGTGAGAAAAACCAAAGAACAGAAGCCAACCAACTGAACTGACCACAGAAAACCAACGGAATCAGCACCACAGTGAAATTGAATCCATCTGTTGGTTAACCAAACCGCACAAAGAGTGAGCGGTTGGAATTGGACCGACCACCCTTCGAAAAAACTCGGACGTTTTGTAAGTATTAAGGATCAAACTACGAGGGACTAGAGACTTCTTCACACTTCATTAAAGCATAAAAGGCCTATGTTAAAAGGCTTTTATAGAATAGAGTTTGTCAAAACATCCAACAACCTGAACAAATGACAACCTAACTCTTTAATCTCCACTGTCCTCAAACAAACCCCCCAAAAGATGAAAAAAATGAAAAAATGAATGAATAAAATATAGATAGCTAAGAATGTGCAATTACGCATTCTTCAATCAAGACATGCCATGATTAAAACCAAACAATGAAATGTTTTAAAGCCCAAATGCTCACTTTTCGCATTGAAGACACATCATAGCTAAAATAAATCATCCTCACAATTTAAAGCTTTACCTGGGCCAGCCCTGAGCTGGGATGTATATGGACAGTCTGCGGATGTTTGACTGTTCGGTAAGATCCGTTCTTCTGTAGTCTTGCAGAGTGAGGGAAGAAACCTAAACAAGAATTTGCGTCAGAATTAATTTCAATAATTAGCATTAAGAAAAACATTCCACTATATAGGATCACAGGTACCAGATGTTATGGACTTCTTTACAGCTTCTAAATCATTGGGATTCGAGACTAGTTCAATCTCGACTCTCTCCAGGAGCCCCTCAAGTTGATCTCTGATATCTCTTGCACGTTTCATACTCCTAACCTACAAGCAGCACCAAATATAACAACTTTATTGGCTAAAAGAATAGGATTTCTAAACTACCGTGACATATTACTATTTTTGGAATGAAAACAAAGCTAGATCAGTACTCAGTAGAGAATAAAAGATTGATCAAAGATCATTCAACATCAACGTTATGGTCACATGCAGAGTATGCATCACTATCTGGGTTTTTCTTCTTTTAACCTGGAATGAAGATACACGGCTCTTTTAAAGAAGTTTTTCTGACCCAGCAACATGTAAATGAAACATAAGCTCTAAATGAGCCACCCTTTTGGAAAAGAATTGTTAAATACAAGCAGACACTAAAGTCAGGCAGCCAATAGTTTGCTTTCATATAGTGATAACAAGGATTATCCCAACAACACTAAATAAGCAACTCGTAATATCAAAGTACCTGTATATAATTTTCATAACACCACTGCGTTGAATAATTTGTTTCTTTCCATGAATTATAAACCTGGGACAATGAAATAGCAAAAATGGGTTAGGGAAATATGTGAAGTATGACAACAATGCTTGCATAAAAAGTAAAATAGAACAAAAATTCCCATCCCGTTCAACCTATCACCAAATGAAAATTCATTTTCCTAACCCAAAAGTCCTAGTTCATGGTTTACAGTCCAAAACAATTCAAAACCCACAAAAGAGCAAGAGTGAAAGAAAGTCACGAGGCAGATATTCATACCTTAAGCAATGCAATATGATCTCCCACATTCCCAGCATGAAAATTCATGCGTGCATTGTCAGCATGGACTTGCTTGTCTTTAGGTCGGTAAAAGATTGAATTACCAATGGAAAGCATGGCAGCAACAGAAATGATCTCATCTGAGCATTTGTATTTCTCTGAAGCAACTATCATTTTAGATAGCATGGGATCAAGAGGAAACTCTGCCATCCTTCTACCCACTTTAGTCAACTCACCCAGTTTGTTTAAGGCACTCAATGCGAAAAGCAGTTCTAAAGATTTTAGTAGTGCTTCAGATGGTGGTGGATCCATAAAATCAAAATGTAACAAGTCATGTATACCAAGACTCTTAAGCATAAGGACCACATTTGCAAGATTGGTTCTTTGTATTTCTGGCACAGTATTGTCATCTAAGTCATTATAATAGTTGTATGCAGTATAGAGTCGGAAGCACTTTCCAGGACCTGTTCGACCAGATCGACCTGCCCTTTGATTTGCTGATGCCTTGGATATGGGAGTCACCAGCAATGACTCCATTCCAGTCCTTGGATTATAAGACTTCATCTTGCAAAATCCAGGGTCAATGACATATTTGATCCCATCAATTGTCAATGACGTCTCAGCTATATTTGTGGCAAGTACAACCTTCCTTGCCCCTTCAGGCGTGGGTTCAAAAATTTTTGCTTGCAGCTCTGTCGGTAGGTTTGCATATATGGGACAGATGATCAGCTCAGCAATTTTTGTCCCTAGACCCCTTATTCTGTGCTTCATAATTTCTTCTGCAGTTTCAATCTCTTCTTGACCAGTAAGGAACACCAAAATATCCCCTGGTGGCTGTGTCACGTGGATTTGAAGTGCAGTAACAATTGCTGCATCTAAGTAATCCGCTTCTGGTGCTTTTGTATAATGTATTTCAACAGGATACCGCCTCCCTGGAATTTTGAAGATTGGAGCGGAATCAAAATAATCACTGAACTTCTCAGCATCCAGTGTAGCACTTGAGATAAGCAACTTTAGATCTGGTCTAAATCGAGCAATATCCTGCAATAAAACATATTGAGGGTTAGGTAAGCCTAAGACAGACATTTTTTTCAGTTTTCTGCCAAGCACTTCAACTTTGACAAAGACGAGAGACATTTATACATATCAAACAACAAAACGCAGTCAGCTTCCAAAAGAACCCCCAATTGTTGTTCTGCAAAATGAAAATATAGGCTAAGTTCTTCCAAAAAGTTCAATGCAATATCCTTGATTACTAAAATCAAAAGTATTTAGAGACTTCACAAGAACTATAAACTGAGTTACTCTTATAAATGGGAGATAAGTCCATCTAAACTTAATCCATATCCATGCCTAAATTCTACTTTCCTCCAAATTTTACATATCGAATCAACTTATATAGAGCCAAAGGTGGACATTTTGGTACATCAAAAATGAAGGTATGACTTCTTAACCTGGAAAAATGATCCACTGCCCAATGGATGTTGCATGAATAGACAATGTGAACACCGAAAGAATTTGCTAAGAATAGAAAAGAAAACCACAGAAATAACATAATTGAGAGTTGGAAGATTTTCTGCTTACTTTTACTAAACCAAAAAGAATGTCAGTCGAGAGTGTTCTTTCATGGGCCTCATCCACCATCACCACACTGAAATTTTTAAAACACAGAAGTGAGATGATAAAAGAAAGTTAACTAGCAATGGATCCTGATTTGAGATAACATCCGGTTCCAAGCTTACCTGTAGCCTGCCAGATCTGGTTCACCAAGGAATTCACGCAACAGCATTCCATCCGTCATATATTTCAAAACAGTCTTGTCAGACGTGCAATCTTCAAAACGAATGGAATAACCAACCTGCATAAGACATAAATGTAGTCACTACTATAGCCAACAAAGATAAACTTAAAATTTTTGGCTAAATGTTACCCTTTCTCTAGAGTCTTTTTATTTTTTATTTTTATTTTTTATACCCTTTTTCTTTGTTGAACAGCTGATTATTATGTGTCAACAGAAAGGGTAACTCAAAACACCTTATCAAAGAAATCATAAGCACCACTTTCAGCATTAGCAGAACATTAAACACCCGACAAAGAAATAGTTTGAACGACAAGCATATCCACAACAATAAAACTACACGTGAAGGCAGCATACCTCATGCCCAAGTTTGACACCCATTTCTTGAGAAACCCTAGCAGCAACACTCATAGCAGCAACTCGCCGGGGTTGTGTACATCCAACCTGTAAAACATTTTTTTAACAAAAAATGGTAATATAAAGCCTTCAGACAAATGAATACCACAATCATAGATCTGCTACCCATTTCACTGATCACAGAGGGGCTCCAATACTTTTGAAATTTAGCTTGGACGTACAACCAGACCTGACTTACAAACTATTGCAAAACCTAGGACAAAAACAATATTACAGCAAAAAAAAAAAAAGGAACTTTCCAGACAATTTAAGTTAAAGAAGTGTGGAAAGGAAAATAAGAGAAGATTTTTTTTTTTTTGAGTCTTTAGCTTGCTTTGTCATTATTTTCCCAAACAAGAGGAATGTTAAGATTCTGCAAGAATATGGATCTTTAACTGTACAATCCTAACTGAACACCATTCATGAGCTAAATCTACTATGGATGGTAATTTAAACTGTAACAATACAGAGCGTTACCAAAGGCAGAACTTCTTCGCAAGTGACTGAAGTTCAAATGAAGACAATTGCAACTTGTTACACACAACGCTAAAAGATTACCACAAACTTTTATTATTTCGTTTGAGCTGACTAATCTCATTATAATAGCAAAAATAAGG
Organism: Artocarpus heterophyllus; assembly: GCA_025403435.1. Taxonomy (NCBI): domain Eukaryota; kingdom Viridiplantae; phylum Streptophyta; class Magnoliopsida; order Rosales; family Moraceae; genus Artocarpus; species Artocarpus heterophyllus. Next base: position 13,962,427 of record CM046345.1, on the reverse strand, counting down.
GCAAAAAAATAAACCTTTCCACGCTTTGTGTATCCCGCTTCATGAAGATACTGAGGTATCTGGGTTGTCTTTCCTGAACCAGTTTCACCAACAATGACAAGAACCTAAAACACAATAATTCAATACCATTAGAGAAGGATGTATTATAAGACGATATACTCCTAGATGTGCATTAGGTGCGAGTGGATATATTGTCAAATTATTATTGTTGTTGTTATTATAATGCTTCAAGCATTATGGTAAATGAGTAACCAAAAAAAAAAAAAAAAAAAGAAGCACACAATTACTCCTAGTCAAACATAGAAATTCCAAATTCAAGTAGTAGAAGGGAAAAACCTGATGATCATGAACAGCTTTGAGCAGCTCATCGCGATATAGATATATGGGCAAAGTTTTCCGATCCGCCTGAATGAAGAAAAACATAATGTTAAGCACCTGAACCTAATATAAACAACAGAATAAAGTTTTTGCAGATTTCCAAAAAAAAAAAAAAGAAAAAAAGAAAGAAAGAATGAAAGAAAAAAGAACACCTGAAGCTTCTCCAAGACTGATTTAGGCCTTGGACTGTTCGTGTAACTCAGTCTGCTTCTCATCGTCAAACTGCATGAAAAAGTGACAAAAAGATGAAACAGTCACCATGAAGAAAAAGTATCAAAGTAAAACCCACAAGCTTATACGTAAACATTCACACGTCATTAAAAAACCAAGTCAAGAGGAACTTTAACTATATACCTCATCCCCATCCATCACTGAAGCTTTGATAAAATCAATCTGGTCCTCAAAAACAAACCTAAAATTACAAGCTTTACAGTGTCATCAACGCTCGCGCATAAACAAAGGCAGTTTCCACAACAACATAATAAAAAAGAAGCAAAAGGAAGGATAACGAACTTACTGATAGTCATCAGACATTCGCTTTTTGTTTTTTGAACCAAAATTCAATGTTGCCTTGCCTACAATGACAAAATTAAAAATATATAATGTTTAGTAAAATTGGAAACCAGGCATTCTACAAGAGAAAAAAAAAGGTCTAAAATTTCCAAACATTCTACAAGAGGAAAAAAAATCTAAAATTTTCAGCAAGAACTTACCAATTTGATGATCCTCCCAGGCCTCTTGTTCTGCGAAAGGATTCATTTTCTCCACAGCAGTTGTATCCCTATATGCCGAAAACAGACAAATAGTAAGAAGAAGAAGAAGAAGAAGAAGAAGAAGAAAGGGTTGCATGCGTGTGTGTGTATTTGTTTGAACATCCAAGAGTACAGGAGACAGAATTATCTGATACTACAATCTCCATTTCATGTTTCTCTTTAGAGTGATAACCTGTAACGTTGAGTGACTACAGAAAATCTCTTCTCTTGATTAACACCACCCTCTTGGTCGTAGGCGTCTGGCATCCGATACTGCATATTCCAAAAAAGAAAATATCAAACGTTGAATTCTGAATATCTTTCAAGAAGAGTAATCAACAAAGTAACTAAAGAAACAATAACAAATTACGAGGACCTGCCCACAATGCTATCCAAAATAAAAGGTACCTCAGTTGTATCATCAGTTTCCTCTGTCCGCTTCTTCACCAGCTCAAATATTTGCTTTTTGTACCTACAGAAAAATAAATCTATAAGGCTTTCACAAAACCACTTTCATCATGCGTGCAAACGTATACATGTATACACATTTTTTTTAATTAAGGAGAGACTGTAACCAATAATTTTTACATGGTTATTACTATGTCTGTCATCAAGTAGCAAGGAAAGGAATTCACATGGCTCTTATTACAACATCGAGAGGGAATAACATATATTACCTCATCTCACGTTCTTCTTTTTCACTAAGCTTCACACCATCAAACAAGTATTGTTCATCTTCTATATCATCCCTGAGATAAATGTCACACCAGCCTAAAATCAGAGACAGCCAGGAACATATGGTAATAAAATAAACAGCAACACAAATGTTTTCTTACCGGATTTCTTCCAGTTTCTTTTGTTCCCTTTTCTTTAAATATTCTTGTCTTGAAACTTTTCTGAAACAAGGCAAGAAACCAGGAATAGCCTTAGCACTAACTGCTTATTTACAGCACATAATGAGAAGGAACTAGTGCCAGCATGATATATACCCAATTCCTTTTTTAACTTCTGAGGACCAAAAAAGAAATCCTTTCACACTTATGTGTCTTAAAACAATTCAAGTAGTACTTCACACGGTAATCCCTTTTAACACCCCCACACCTAGATCCCATAGTTTTCTCTTAAAACTTATTAAACAATTTAATTTGTTTGATATTTTGCAAGAGAGAATTCCCCCAAACAAAGGAACAATTTGAATCGTCGAGATACACAAATGATTACAATGCATAACAAACAGACCTTAAAGTGTTAATGTCATCTTGCTCCATAGCCTTGGATCTTCGAATAGCCTCCTCTGTTGTACACAATAGACAATCGATTAAATGACATATATAAAAAATAAACACATATGTACGTCTGTCCTGTGGCTACAATCACAGGTATAGTTGTATATACTCATGCATGTATCTCTCCTGTACAGATACCTAAGTGTGAAAATGCACAACTTGAACAACAAAAGGGTTTAATGTTATGCTTACCTTCCTCCTTTTTTGATAACTTTGGCTCCGTTAACTGTTGCCACCAAAAGAGGGGGAAAAGATGACATTAGAAACTTAAGATCGACAGCACATCATTTGGTGACGTCAATCATAGTAAAGTAATATAAAGACAATGGAAAATTAAATTGTATACTAACAATGATAATTATGATGATGAAACAAATATAATACACCAAAACATCATTTATAGCGGAAAAGACCAGTTAGACCTATAAATTATATTAGATTATGAATATCAAAAATAACTTTGGAACAACTTGGCTATAAGCCAAAGCAAAAACGGTATAACAAATCTGATATCACAACTTAAAGGAGGAAACAAAAGTCAAAGTCAGATCAGCACCTTGCGGGTGGCTGCTGCATCCCGTTCTTTTAGATTTTTTTCTAGTTGCTCTCTCTCTCTTTGATCACGTAACATTTCTTCGTCTGACTGCATATCATAAAATACACGAGGCGTTTAACATGTTAGAGTAAAATAAAACAGAAAGACAATATAATGGTCGCTTTTCAAAACAATTCACTTATTGTCAGGTGAATAAAAAAATGCGGTCAAATTTTGTATAAATTTGATAAAGGAAGTACAAGTACACAATATTATAATCAGTGAACAATAAAAATCCTGCTACGTAGTCCTCTGAAAACTACCAGTATTATAATCGATGAAGCCACATTTAAGAATAACGAATTGAAAACTACCTCTGAACCATCATCGTCCTCTAAGTAAGTTCGCCGTTTAACCCGCCTCTCTTCTTTTCCTCGTGCAATTTCCTGGTAAATAAAATTAAGTCAAAAGAAACACAACACTTTAGAACAAGCAGGTGGCAGCTTACTACCACATGAAAACAAAAAACAAAATCTAGAAATATGAAAACCCTGCCTCATCATTATCACCATAATCTTCATCTTGGGTCTCATCTTTCTTTCTAAACCTTTTGTTGCGAGATGCCCCTCTTTTATTTTCAGCAGTAGAATCAACAGAAACGATGTCACTACCAGAACCACGATTGTCATCCTCATCTTCATCATCCGCGTCTAGTAAAGCATATGTCTTTCTCGCAATCATTGCAGCTTCTCTCTCCTGCTTTTGATAACTCTGCGATGCAGCGGAATTGGGAAAGTCATGCCAAACCCTTGACAAGAGGGGAAAACCCCCAATTTGTAGAGAAATGTGGCAACTTATATCTCACCCACAAGACGATAATACCCATTAAGACAAAAGACATACTAGGCAAACACCGATAGAAAAATAACAAAAACAAACCTAAATTTCCGAGATAAGACAAATGACAATGCAAATATAAAAATAAATTTTCCTAAATCACTCTGATGTACACAAGTATAAGGAACTAATATCAATATGTTTCGCCACATAACAAACCAAAACAAAGGACACATACCACACGAATACGATAGCACAATTTGCAAGTCGAAATTCTTTTAAATCCCAAGAAGGGCTTACATTTAAACCAGACGCTTATGGGGTACCCTGCTGAAGATTTGCTCAGCAAATGCGCGGGTTTCACTTGATGAGGATAATCCAAACTCCACAAGCTTGCTCACCACATCAGCTGGTGAAGTTGCTTGTTTAGCTACAACAGAGCAAAAATTAACGTATCTGTTAGTTAAAATACATAGTACAAAAAAGAAAATAATTTGCAGTATGAGGTTAGTGCAACTTACATAGGCCAATAACATACTGAACAAGCGTGGATTGAGAATATCCCAACAGTGACATTAACTTATCCGAAACCCAAGTCTTCAGATTTCCGTCACTCGCCATATTCACTGCCCAAAAAAACATTCACATTCTGTTTATAGTTAAAAGTACAAACATGTACTCACTCAAACTCATTCCGTTTTCCGTTGGTTTGCAAAAGAATTTCAGCACTCAAAACTTAACAAGAAGCCAACCGAAAAGGTTCGTATTACTGTTAATAGGCGTAATAGAAAAGACTAAATGGAAGGAGAAAGAAAAGAAAATGGTCAAAGAGGAGTAACAGCTTCAGACAAAACGGTAGCTTTCAGTTAAAAGCAAAAACAAACCCATTATACAGAGACATAAAAGCAAACAATTGAGGGACATGAATAACGGGTTTCACCTGCAGAGGAGAAATTCTCAAATGGGAATGTCGTTTGATTTCGTCCGAAGCAAAAGTGAATAAATTTCTGGTAAGAGATAGGTCTCTTTCTGCTTCCAACTACAACTGAGAGTACTACTAGTACATGACGAAGAAATTCACCGAAACGCCATGGACGGACTGAACCGAGAGACCTTGAATCTCTCCACAAATTGGAGCGCTTTTCTGATCGTAAACAACTCGAGCCCTGTCGAAAAGCTTTGTCTTAGCAGAGTATAGAACCGGAGGAGGAACCAGCCGGCGCGGGGACCGGAAACGACAAACAGAGCGCTGGGATCCGGGGAAGTAGGGTTATGGAGGAGGAACGAAGGCGGAGGAAGAAGACGGTGCGGGGGCGAATGGTCTGATGGGGAGGCAGCAGGGGGAGGATATACGGATGGGAGAGGCGAACTGAAAATGTATTGTAAGAAAAAGACCTAAATAACCTTATAAGAACCTCACGTGCAAGTCACGTGCAGAAAAAAGTCCTACAGAATTCTCTCTCCTCTTCTGGCTAAAGAATTGTCCAACAATTTAACAGGTCCCTCTGGCTTGGTTCGAAATATATCGAGTGTTTGAAAGAGTGGTAGAAATCAATGGTGAAAATCACTTTTATTGTAGCATATAAGAGCTTTATACTATAGCATATTTTTTTATTGTTACTGCAGCATATGAGAGCTTTACATTGTTTATAACTAAGATTGTGGTGGGAACTGAGTGGTTCCCACCACTGCCAAACACCCCCAAAGTAATTTAAATTTTTTTATTTAAAATAAGAAGTTTAAAAAAGTGTAGTTTAAAAACTGAGTTTAAAATCTTAAAAATAATGCAGGCTATTTTTAAATTTAAAAAAAAAAATCAGTTTAAACTGTCAAATCATAGTTTGAAATATGTTTCTAACCTTTTATCCCAAACGTCTATTCACATAAAAATTTAAGTTCGAAACATATGAAACAATAAAACAAACACCCCTGTTTTTCATTAGACCTGCTATGCAATAACATTTTGAGAAATCAAAATAAATAGGCCATCTAATCAAGCAATTAGAAATAAATAACCTGTATGTATGAGATAAGTAATTAATAGGCCAAATTCAGTTCAAAATTTTTCTTTTCCCATTTTATCTTTTTTTCTTCTCTTTTTTTTTCGTTTCTCTCCTCCCCCTCTTCCTACATCGCCGTGTCATCTTCATGCGCCCCCGCCTACGACACCTTCTGATGACACCTGCCGGAATAAACACATGACAATCTTCAAAGCTCGTCAGTTCTTAAGATGAAAGCAAACGCCACAACAACCTGGAAATTTGATAGGGAAAATTTGTCGCTTCATTACCAATGGATGACAAATTTCATCACCTGTCGTAAAGGACCCTTGGGGCTCGTCGGGAGTGTAAAAACAACTATTATCGCCAACAACACGAGAAGATTTTGCATTGCAAGTCATGAACAAGATCGACATTAAGGTCGCGAGTTAGGTCGACATTTGCAGCGGTGTTCGGCAGGTGATGAAAGAGAGGGAGGAGGTCAATAATGAGAGAGCATTGGCAATAAAGAGGAGGGGCCATCAGGTTTATGGAGAAAGAGTATGGGAGGAGAGGTAAGGGAAGAGAAAGAGGAGGAAAGATAAAAGAGTTAGAGTTTTTATTGAGTGAGGGTATTTTTAGACTTTTAATAGATGAAAATTTTAGTTTCTATTATAATATATTATTTACTATAGTTTTTAAAATTTTGGCCTATCTATTTTTATTTTATCATTTATTAGGTTCCTATTTCCCTTATTATCCGCAAAATTTTGAATTCTGTTTGGTTCAATGGTTCAGTTGATCTGAGAAGGAGGCAATAGGAGGAGGAGAAAGATGGGTGAGAGAAAAAGAGAAAACAGTCCAATATAATATGGACAATGATTATGTTAATCAACATGATTTTAGTAAAAGACAAAATAAAAACAACAAAAATATAGGTATAAATATTTGCCATTTCGTCGCCATGAGAGCTACAGAAAAAAAAAATAATAATAATTTTATATATACAAAAAAATAATTTTGACCGAATCTAATGACTTGAAAATATACATTACTATCAAAGATCCCCATTGGAGAAAGACTTATATTTAAGCTTTTGGCTAAGCACAAGACCCCCGGCCTCATGTTGACACAAACTTAGTAGTTATGGTAGTTAGTTGGCTTAAAGTCAATAGTTTGTGATGTTCATCTCACCATATACATAAGAATTTTCGGTATTTTAATGTTTTCGATCAAAGCGTGTATTTTTGGTTGAAATACATGTTTTGGTCTCTTCTTTTTTTGTTTATTCAAGTTTCTTTCTCTTTTTTTTTTAAATTTATTTTTTATCCCTTTTTGTATTGCTTTGTACTCCCTTTTATTTTCTAGTTCTAGTTTCACTTTTTTGTCTTTTTGACCTAAAATTTATTTTATTTAATTTGATCCTTTCTTTTTTTTTTTGGCTTTTGTCCTAATATTTTTATGACTTTTTGTTTGTACTTTTTCTTTATTGTTTCTTCTTTCTTCCTAAAACCATATTTAGAATTTGTATTATTGAAATTCCTTTTTATTCTAATTTGTTTATACTAAAATATTTTTCTTTAACATATCGCCATTAAAATATTTTTTAAAAATATTTTTTTAATTTACTGAAATTTTATCTTATCAAAGTGCCCTCTATAGATACTTCGATTAGTAATTTTCCAAATTTCTTTTTGTCTCCTGAATTCTTGTATTTTTAAGTTCTTTTCTTAAAATTGCCCCTACTTAAACTGTTAGAATTAAAATATGAAACGCAGAGGAAAGGAACGGATTGTTGATAAACAAAAATTTTCTAAAAAACTTTGTTCATCGGGAATAGCTATATAATTTTAATAATAGAAAGCTTTAGGAATTTTACTAACCTTTTTGAAGACTATCAGGGTATCCTAGCTTTTTCTCTTTGACACCACGATCTTCCAATCAAGACCTCCACACCAATGGAAAGACAAGTGGGCGTTCAAACTGCAAGAATGAATTTTCCTCACACTTTTCTGAATCTGCTATGTACTCAAGACATGAGATAGCAGACCTTTTTTTCTCTCTAGGATATTCTGCAAAAATTACGTGAATGAAAAATCTCCTGAGATAACTGTTATCTTCTCCCTTTTTATATATGAGCTATTAGTAATTTTTCAATTAAATTCAAATTTGAAATAACTATCATATCATATATATGAGGGAAATGATATATCTTACATGATTCTTACCTTTTTCCTTTCCCCCTTTTTTTTTATTAACTGAAGTCACCCTTTTTTATTAATATATATATATATATATATATATATATATATGTGTGAACGTTTACGTTTCCATAAACAAATCTAGCTACTTCCTCTTTTTTTTTTTTACTTACCGAATCACGTTAACGTTTTCTTTATGTAATATATATATATATATATATATATATTAATAAATAATAAAATCTAATACATGTAAAAAGATTAGGTTTAAAACCATATATATATATATATCTATATCTATATTCAAAAATAGATCATATTTATTTAAGAATAGATTTTAAAATTAATCAATTAATTAATTAACTAATGCTTAGTTAAATGTGACAATATTTATCACATTATATTATGTGTTGATAACATTTTTCTGTGTCACATTAATAATTCAAGTGTGAAATAATTAATTCAGAATTCAATAATTCTAAATTAAATATGTATAATTCATTCTATGCATAAATCCAATATAGTGTTACAGATGTGGTATTTGGGACCTATGGACCTATAACCCAAGTTCCAATAAATTTGACAATTAATTAACTCTTTGATTAATGTGCCAAATTTATTAGTTTTAGTGTTATTTCACTAAAAACTTGAAACTGAACTCTTGAGATTATGGTAAAATTACTTAAAGAAAATTAGCAAGTAGTCTATTGATATAATTATTACATATAAGTCAGTCCTTCATAAATAGTTCATAATAAGAGCTGGGTCCAATTTTCATTTACCTCTCTTATTATATCGTTATCCTTGAGTTCCAATATTTCACTAATGAATAGTTAATTCATAATCTTATTATGAACGAATGCTCTACTATTCAAACCTCAAATTATCACTCAAGAGAACTATTTTTTTAACTTTTATAAGGAAGAAATGGATTCTTTATCTGTATAATATTATTCATAGCCATTTATTACATTATGTTTTTAAGGTGCTAAGTTATGAACTGTGCTTAGACAAATCTTACCATGCAAGTTAAAAAATATAATGTCATAAATAAGACTCTAATAAATACTCAGGATTAAGACTGTCAAATATATGATCATCATAGTGATAAATTTGAATACTCTATTTGTAACGAATGATTATTAGAGATTCATAATTTATTTGGTTCAGTCCTATAAAATCTCATTATATAAAGTATCTCCAATCTAATGTCTCTGCATTAATAGTCCGGATAATGACTATTTCATTTTAAATGAGATTGGACCGTACTTGTAATATTTAATTAAAGATCTCAAACTTTAATTAATTATCATATAACACTTATATGCTGAATTTATAATCACATAAATAATCATGAAATTTTCTCGATGTTTATAAATGTATTCATAACACATATAAGCAACCAAAATAATAATAAATGTCACTTTATTTATATATTAATAATATGTATAATGTTACAGCTTTTAGTACACCAAACCCAACATAAACTTCTTTTTTCCTTCATATTACCTACATATCTTTAACTAGTTTTCTACTTGATTCATTCTCTCCAAAATCTTTCTTTCTCAAGTATGTTCCACTTATATTTACATGTATAATAACAATGTGAAACATCTATTTTTATTGAATTGTGCAATTTATACATCTACTTTTTTCTTATATGTGTAATTTTCAACTTTAATGCAATGTTTTATCCAATATGTCAATTAAAACAAAAAATAAAAAAGATCTCACATATTACAACAAAAAACAAAAAGTTGTTATGGTGTAAAGTTATCGCATGTTATGGTGTTTTTAACCAGAATTGATTCCAACCATTAGTTCTAACCACACTTTCTAACACCCTAAAATTTTCTAAAACATGCTCCCTACTTAAGTCTTTTTTTGTTAATGTCTTCTAACATATTAAGTTTTAAATGTGACCGTTATAAATTTTTATCGTTTTTAAACACTTTCTTTCTTGCAAACATATGAATACTATTTGCTCATGTATTAATGTCACATGCACATTCATAACTAACTAAAACCTTTATTGCTAAATAAATTAAAAAAATAATAAGTCGTCAAAACTTTAATAAGCAAATAAAACCCATAAAATTGCTCTCACCTGCATCATATGTGGGCACTCAATGAATGAATATTTTGAATTAATACATAATAAGTGGACGAAATGAACCCTTTTTAAATTCAATGGTATGCCAATTTTTTTGGGGAAAAAAAGAGCATATTGAATTATGATATATTAATTTGGACCCATTTACAAAATTAGTCCTTGAAATTTTTCATTTTAAACGATAGATGTTTTTAAAAAAATGCTCTTAAATTGCAAAGAGACATTTTAAATAGCCTTATAAAATAAATAGCTTCAAAATTATTTTTACATTAAAAAGAACATAAATGAAAACAAAAATTAATTTTATTATGTTCCTTAAATATATCGAATATTTTTTAGATATTCGTTTCAAGCAAAAAATATTTTTTAAGATAAATTGAATCTAGTTAAAAGTATAACTGTCTTTCACCCCTCTTTTTTTAATTATTCGTAAAATGAGCAAAAATGCCATTGAAACAAGTTTTTTATTTAATGCATGATTTAGCAATTTCTAAAAACGTAAAAATGAATCGTAAGAAAAAATAAAATTAGGAGGCCCGTCAAAAAGAAGAGGTATATTTATGTAGCTATCATTAAACAACAATTACTCAAAGTTTTAAAAAAAGAAAAACAAAAATTATAAACATCAATAACTTAAAAAAAATAAAAAAGATGAGAATATCATTTTCAGACACCGAATTGTGAAATAACATCAACTTCTTATGATAAATTGTGAAACAACAATTAAGTTTATAATTAAAAGAAAACCATTAAAAAAAGACAATAACCACATTATTTTTTCCTTTTGATAGCTAAAAGAAAAAAATGGCAATAACTTGAAAATGTGAAATGTAAGACATCAAACTACAAAACAACAATCAGATTTAAATTTTAAACAATAATCAAAACTTAAAACATAGAATAAAATTTATTAAGTTTGAATGAACAAAAATTTTAAGAGAGAGACAAATGGACTTGGTTGTTGGGTTTTGCCCAAAAAAAAAAAAAAATCCCTTTGACCCCAATGTCACAAGCTCCAATCCTGTCCCCAAAATTCCTTACCACCAAAAATTATGTCATCACCTAACACAAGGCTTTAATCCTAGGATGTTCTTCTACAGCTTCAAACTTTACAAGGGAGATAAAATGAGGAAGAAAGATAAACAACACACTAATAAAAGTTTTTTCTAATGCCTATTTGCTCTTTCTATGCATTGAAGCAAAAATAACTCATTCAAAACATACCATTAATAAAAACCATTTTTACATTTATAACTAAAGAGTACTTACAAGAACTTTTTGTTTATCAATTATTTAAAATTAGAAATTTCAGTTTCTATAGAGTCTAATTATTATGCTTCATGATAACAAGCAGGATCTGAAGGTTCAAAGAAAGCAAGGACAAGTTAAAGCATTCTAAATAGCGTCTTATGCAACCCTCTCAAAAATCATGGATTGATCCAAAAACACAAATGTACTTAAATCTGGTATCTAGATACTCATTAGTACTAGAATGGTTCAAAAAAATATATCAATCATCAATCTAATAGCTTTGTAGATCATTTAAGTACACTAGACCAGTAAAAATCTGGAATATGTTGAGGTTGTGTCTTAACCACCATTTTGGTACACCAGAACAATATGGTCAAATGTCATATGTTTCCCTCTATTTGATCCTTAACAAGCTTGTCATGTTCACATGTGATATAAAAGGTAAAGATGGTTGGAATTCAATTATTTATGTAGTTAGAAGATTTTTTTTTTTCTAGTTTTGTGGTTGTTAACTGATAGTATAACTAGCCAGTTGGTTACGCTCTATTTTGAGGATTTTCTTGAGAATTTTGTGGGTCGTTATTTGATGTGTGATTCTTTTTATAAATTATGTATTTTGTTTTCTCTATAACATAAGATAAATAAAACATACAGCATATCTTTCTTTTCATGGTATCAGAGCCGAACCTTTGAAAGCCCCCATCCACGTCATGTCTACTACGGCATATTCTCTAATATGCTCCCACCATCTCAACCGTTGTTCTCAGACTCTCTGCATCGTGCCATTGCTACATTTCTGTCACCGCGACTATGCTACAATTTTTTCTCTTTAATATCCTTTTTGGACTTCAATGTCTACGTTTATTTGTGTGCAGTTTCTATAGTAATTATGTCATCGATGTCTTGAAATACAAGGTGAGGCCTTGGTCTAGTACTTGGGTTTTTCTGTAAGATCACTTTAGTGGGTCCAACGTTTTTTATCATTATCTTTGTGTTCCTTGTGGTTTTCTAGGAGTGGAACACTTATGTTGCTGTTGTCTATTACTCATGATTGTGTTAAAAGTAGAAGTTGTTGTTTTAATTTTCTTAAAAAAAGTAAGAAAAAAAAAATGAATATTGAGTCTTTCAAATCAAAATTTATACTAGTTATTTTCAGTCTGAAGGGCTTTCAATGCGTGTATTATTCTCAATGAATCAATCAACAACGTTTGGCCTTTGTTAATGAGGATGCATATTACAAAAAGGGAGAAACTCTCTGTTGGAAATTTGGGCAACAACTTCAAAGATTCAAGAACAAGAAAATAAAGTTGATAGAACTAGACGCTAAGAATTTTATGGAGGTTCGGACAAAGATTGTCCCACGTCCTCGTTGAGCTATCCCTCAGGAAGCTCTTCCACTATATGAGGAGAAATATTACACCCTCAATCTCACCAAATATTCTGAACAAACCAGAGAAAGAAGAACCCTAAACGCTCAGCAACAAAACCCCAAGAAAGAACAATCTTTGTATTTACAAAGAAGAATACCTAGTGGAATAATTTTCAGTCCCAGATTCTCTAAATCCCTAAACACTATAACCCTCTTTTTTCCTTATTCTCCCTGAGCAACTCTCTCTCTCTTGTTTTTTTTTCTTTCTAAACTCATCGTAGGCAAGAAACTAAGACGACCACCTACAACCCTAGCAAACATTACATATTTATACTAATTGTAAACAGTGAGATCGATATCTACATGTAAGGCTTAGATCATACAAAAAACATAATCCAATCACCGACTCGTCGTAAGGCTTTGGGCATAATTTCCTCTCTGCACGTTGTCGTTTTGGTGAAATTATCCAACAGTCTCCTAAATTTATGGCAAGAAAAAGGCACTTGCCAAATCTAAGGATGAATATGATAAATGGTGTGCAGAAAATTAGAAAGATAAAAGATGGCTTCTCATGTCTACGACTCCAGAGATTATGCGGCACTACTTACTCTTTCTTATGGTTCACGACCTTTAGGATGCTTTATCTCGGTCCTTATATGATGGACATGATGAGCTACAAGTGTTCTCTTTGGATAAGAAGTCATTTCCTGCAAAACAAAGAGCAAAATTCTCTCCGCCTATTATGGAGAGTTGACCGAGATTTTTCTGTGATTGGACCATCGTGATACAGTGGTTATGAAGGATTTGATGATATTCAAGCATGCTGGAAATCGATTGGACGACATAAAGTGCACATATTTTGTTAAAGTGTGGTGATCCGAATTCAGTTTGGTCCGACCCGAAAAGCTCATAGTGCGACAAATTGTGGTGAAAAACAAAAGTTAGATTTTTCGGACCTATAGGGTTTTGCCTATACCTATATATATGATGTATTGCGTTAGGGTTTCATTATTAGCGAATTTTGAGCCTCCCTAGCACCTCCATTGTAATCTTCACGAATTTTGTGATTTCCTTCCCCTCTGTCCGTTGTTTTTTTTCCATTTTGGGTTTCCGCGTAAATTCTCTACGTGTTTTTTATCTTTGTTTCTATGGCATTAATTTCGCAATATGTTTATTGTCGGTTTAGATGAAGTCTTTGACCAAGTTTGTGAAGAGATTCTACAAAAAGAACCTGTCCTAAATTTAGAAGAATGCTATTTTTTGATTCGACGAAATGAGGTACAGCGTGCCACCTTGAACAATATGGAGGAACATCCAGAAACATTAACATTGGTGGCTCAAAATTGACCCAACCATGGTCCTCAGCCTCCTCAACAATCAAGTCTACCTACAATGCACCTACTGCAACCAAACTGGAATTACAAAAAAGAAAAAAGTACAATATATGATTGAATTATTGTTACAAAATTGATATTAAATACAATATTTAGAAAACTTTAAAAATGTCCTTAATTTTATTGTAATTATTTTAATAATATCATTTTTGTACTATATAATTGCATAGTAATTATTTTAATAATATTATTTTGAGACATATATAAAATTCTTACAAATTAGAGCCATATTTTGATTCAATAAATAAAATTAAATTATTTGTCTCATTAACCCTGTAAAAAATTGTTGCTTTGATCTCATTGGTCATCCAGAATGGTGGCATCATAATCGTGATCAACAAATAAAGAATTATAAAAGATCCTTTAAGATGAAAAAAGCAAAGAACAACTGCATATGATTTCTTGTGATATTGAATCAAATTGAAGTATGTGCTCTGAAGCTCAGGTGAATTTAAGCCTGGCATATGAAGGTTCTGAAATTGAAGCATGTGCCATGAAGATCATGTAAATTTGAGACTGGCATGTGAAGCTTTCGAAAATGAATCTGCTATAATATTCACGTGAACTTGAGTCTGGCACGTGAGATCTCCAAAGTTGTTCACAAAGTTTTGAAGGCAAGGTTGTGTGCACCAACTTGAGAGGGTGTACTAGAATTCAATGATTATTGCTGTATTTAAAGCATTTGTTTCCTTTTCTAATTTTGTGTTTGTAAACTGGAAAAATAATTAGATAGCTGATTAGGCTCTATTTGGAGGATTTTTTGGATTATTTGACATGTTATTCCTCTATAAATTATGTATTTTCGTTTCTCTATGAAATAAGATGAATAAAACATCTAGTGTATCTTTCTTTTCAAGATTAAATTATGGTCAAAGCATAGAAATGAGATCATTTACATAATATATCTTGCTCCCTAAAAACTTCTTTCTGTCCAAACTTCAACCAAATGCATCTTTTGTGCAATTAATACATGTTTAGTAGTGAATTGAATTTTGTAACATGAAGAAAATAAGGATAAAAAAGAATTTCCATCAAAGCCAGAAAGAGATGATTAAAATCAAGTGCGATAGTTTGCATTTGTTTCTATATAGAAAAAGAATATTGTAGTATCAAACCATGCAGAACATAGTTTTAATTGTTAGCAAACAGAAAAAGGAAAAAAAAAAACTGTAGATCTCCAAGCACATCATGACATATTGCACAATCTGCAATATGGACAAGTGCGTTTTATATCTCTTATCACATTTAAAACGAGATTTCATGTCTTTGAACAATTAATGTAGATGGTTTCTGATCGGGGCATGTTAAAACCAAGGCCTTGGGCTCCTTGCAGAGGCCTAAAAAGCCCCTTACATTTACTTTCTAAGTCATGTGGGACTTTGTTAGGCAGCGCCGTATCTGTTGGACTTGTGTGAGGCGTGTGAAACATGTGCTAGAGGAAAATAAGGGCATGCCGGGCATGTGAGGATTTTGATCTATGCTAGATTGTGTTTTGGTCCTTTTTGGAAGGATAATTTGCACTTGATGAGTTTGTTAGAGGATAGGTGGTATTAGTGTGATGAGGGCAGTGATAAATGAGTTAAGAAATTGGTAGTTTATATTGGGAGAGGAAGAGTCTCTTGAATTGCTATTATGATCAGTGTGTCATTTTTCACCTTTTTTTTCCTCTTAATTCCAGCTAAATCAGTAATAAAAATTCTAATTCCCTATTATTACCATCTCAGTTCTTATCATCTGGTGCCAAAGAGACTTATCATCTAGTATTAGAGCGACTTTCCTTGCCATGGCTTCCAAGAAAATCAAGACCAAAATGGATACAATGGAGGACTAAATGGGGGCAGTGAAGGGGAAGGCGTGGAAGATTTTTGGGCTGGAGAAGAATGTGGAAGCGATCCTGGTGAAGCTCGCCATTTTGGACAAGGTGGATCAGGCAGTGTAGAGGTTGGAAGCTCAGTCGACGATGGAGGTTAGGTTAGCCAAGAGGGGCAAAAGGTCGTACTCGGAGGTTCTCTTGGAAAAAGGAGAACCGATGTGCACGGGAGTTTTGGGTGAAAGAATAGGCGATCGTAGTTTTTTGGGAGGGTTTAGATGACGAAGTCTTTCAGCAGTTCGGTGCTTGGAGATGCCAATTTTTAAAGGAGAAAACCCAAAAGGCTAGATCTACTATGTAGAGCAGTATTTCTTGCTTAGTCACTTATCACAAGAGGAGAAATTAGAGGCAATGGCGATCAGGTTAGACGGTAAAGCCCTAGCATGGTTCCAAAGGGAGGATGGTTGGAGGCTGATGAACAGCTGGGTTAAGTTCAAATCACTTTGCTTTTCCTAGAATGATTTGGGCTGTCTCAGGATCTATGTATGAGAAGTTTCTGGCGCTTTGTTAGGAAGGAACGGTCAGGGAGTATTGCCAGATGTTTGAGCTTCTATTATTGTGGTTGACAGACGTTCTGGAGCGTGTCATAGAGAGTGTAGAAAACTAGAAATGGCTTACTAAGTTGATGGGATATGAATTTGAGATAAGTATAAACTGGGCCTTGAAAAATGTGCTGTGGATGCTTTGTCTCGACGAGATTCAATGGAATTCATGGCCTTTTTGGCACCTTATTCCTTGTAGCTGGAAGACATTGATGTGTAGGTCATAAGCGATAAGAAATTAAGGCAGGTGGTGGAAGCTTTGCGGCTTGGCCTGCCCTTTTTTCTAGGCTATACACTATTGCACGATCATCTACTTTATAAAGGGCGACTGGTGATTCCACAAGAGTCCCTATTACGTGATGTTGTTTTGAAGGAATGCCATGATGGCAACATTAGGGGCCATTCTGGTTTCTTGAAGACGCTCAAGCGTGTCTTGGCCACTTTTTTTTAGGAAGACATGAAGTGAGATGTACAGGACAGGAGTGTGTAGCAGCGTGCTGGGTTTGTCAAACCAACAAGACCCAAGCACTCTCTCCAGCAGGCTTGTTGCAGCCCCTACCCAGTCCCAGCATGGCTACGGAATTCATTGAGGAACTCTGCAATTTTTTTTATTTTTTTTTTTGGGGGGGGGAGTAAATCCCATCATGGTAATGGTGGATCAGCTAAGAAAATGCACCCACTTTGTTGGGCTTAAGCATCCTTTCTCAGCTTTGAAAGTGGCCACACTATTTGTTAATCCGATCATGGTAATGGTGGATCAGCTAAGAAAATGCACCCACTTTGTTGGGCTTAAGCATCCTTTCTTAGCTTTGAAAGTGGCCGCACTATTTGTTAAGAATGTGGTCAAGTTACATAGGGTGCCTCACTCAATCGTCTTCGACCGCAACAAGGTTATCTTAAGTAAGTTTTGGTCCGAGCTATTTCGTCTTCAAGGCACCACCCTAAAGTATAGCACGGCTTGTTAGAATAAAATTGTGATAAAAACCATTATCACCCAAGATCGTGTTAGACATGTATGCTCTAAGGAGTAAAAATGTAATACGTTTTTGGAGACATTTTTATCAATAAAGAATTTATTCATTTATATATACCAAATATTGTCCTCTTTACGTTCATATTCGTTGAATGTATGATAAGCAAACAGTAGTCTGAGACTGTCAGTCTAAACCTTAAGAGTTGGGCATATGATGGGATGATTATGCGGTAGACACGACTCTTAAGGTGATGGTCTAAAATATATGATCCGCAATCGAGGGAATAAAGTTGGGCGCTTTATTCATGTAAAGATTGTTATGTTGTCTATATCCCTTTTGGGAGATGGTTTGTCTTGGCCATCGGAGTTGGACTCCGTGAATAGAAACATTGGCGCGTTGTCATAGGTGACGATGTGTTGGATCGGGACATAAAGTGAATTGATTTGGATTAATAATTCTGTCTTGGCAAATCGATTCACTTTAGACAGTCGTTTGTATTGTATCTTAATCCTGAGATGAATAATGGGCCCGTTGTCTCGACTTGTGTCTTTTGATGTACCAATGGGTGACTCCCACATCTCTATAGTGGCATGCATGCCGGTACGTTGGAGGCATGACTCTTGATAGCGTAGACTTGTTATTCATAGATATGGAATCCATAGCTCCTCTTTAGGAGTAATGATATCCTCTTATATGCGTTGTCCTGTAATTGGAAAACTGGAGCGCTCAACCATTTGGATACATAGGTGTAACCGAATGGTATACTATCTTTGGATGGTAAGTTTTCTAATGGTGAGACAATGGAACGTAAGATAAAAATAATCGGGAAGGTAAGACAGAACTTGTCCTTAAGCCGATTATGGATGATCATATGGGGATGCGATACACTATGATATGTCATGGAGACTTAGCTACATGAGCTTCGTAATTCTATAAAGTTCGAGAGTGCAGCTCCAAGCTTTTAGTGGAGTAGCGTTGGAGTTGATAATTGTGAAATGTATATCTGGGATATTGGGTTTCATAGTTATCATGAGCTTGAACTTTATAGGTCCATTTTGGTCCCCTTTGCTAGCTCACAAAGTCCTGTAACGACACGGCGTGCTTTTCCAATAATTGGTGACTTATGTCGGATTTATCAGATTGGTTTAAAATTTATAAGAATCAAATAATTCATGTCTGTTTATCGGTTGAATTAATTTTGTAAGAAATTAGTTCAAGATGAACTTGTTGAATTATGGCGTTCGGATAATTCTTGTCTGTTTATCGGTTGTTTTAATTTTGGACAATTAGAACAAGATAAACTTGTAGAATTATTTGAATTGATTTATTTTCTTAGAGATTATCTTGATAGAGTTTGTTTTGATCAGATATCTTTTCTATTGGGCTATTTGAATCAAAACTGAGACTTTATCCTTTAGAATCTCGGGTGGAAAATAAAAGATTCGCGGAGATTTTTTCTCGGCAGTTCGGCCTGCCGATCAGAAAGTTCGGCCTGCCGAACTGGCCAGTTCGGCCTGCCTATCTCACAGTTCGGCATGCCGACCGCGACAGCTAAGATTACGCGTTTTTCACGCGTATCTTATCAGATATTGATCCGAACTTGATTCTGTTTAGATTTTTGAGACCTAATCTGATATGGACTGACCCCAAGGACCAATAGGTATAAAAAGGGAGTGAGTCTAATGATTTACTCAGATCAATTTGAGAGATTAAGAGTGATACTCTTCTAGTGAGCATCTGAAAACTCCCTGAGAGCTTTTGTTCACAAATCACGAACACTAGCTTTGGGTTCTCTCTATTGGTTGGAAGGAGAGTCACCGGTGGAAGAGCTGTACGTGTGAGCCCACACTCACTCCGGTTGTGGATAGAGAATAGCAAAGAAGACTAGTTGGTTGAGGCTCTTCTGGAACGTTACTTCTCTACACAGGTCGCGGAGGTTCTTCAGCACACTGAGGTTAGTAAGATCTGTTTAATTTATACATATAACATGTCATACTTGTATTTTGGAAAATACTCTGATGAAATTTTTTTAAAATTCCGCTGCGCACTTTGTTTCCAACAATTGGTATCAGAGCCGAGGTTTTTACATAAATTTGCAAGTTTGTGATCATGTTATATGCATAAATTTTGTGATCTTAATCTCTCCAATGCTTGAATTGAATTTTATAGAGAGATGGCACTCTAGGTTTCTATATAATATATATGTTGTCATGGATTATGTGGTGAATGTTTATTAATTAATTATGGTTGATTAAATTGTTGTTTAATTATTTATTAATTAATTAATACCGGTTATGGTTCCTTAGAGGTTAGAATGTGTATCTAAGTTTTTCATGTAATTAGATGGCGGACTATCATCTCCGTCTAGGAATTATTATTTAATTTTTAATTTGTAAGAATTTTGTAATTAAATAATTATTCGGAGAAGACGGAACGAGAAGTCGGATCTTGAAGATAGATGATGGCGCCTCCAGGTATTTCCTGAGTCTCTAATTTTATGTTTTTGAATTGTTGAAAATAAAATTGATGAATTGCATTAAAATTGTATTTTCTGGATTGAGGGTTTTCTGCTCGGTCGGCATGCCGGACCTCACAGTTCGGCAGGCCGAAGGTCACAGACCGGCAGGCCGGACGTACGGTCCGGCAGGCCGACAGTGGGGCAGAAATTTTGGTGCTCTGCCGGCAGGCCGAACCTTCATGTTCGGCAGGCCGAACCACCATGATCGGCAGACCGATCACCTAGATCGGCCTACCGACAGAGAGCATCCAGGTGTCCAGAAAAGGGGCAATTTTTCATTGCAGTTTTAATTTTATTTTTTGGGACGATTCTGAGAAACATTAAATTTGGATATGACCGGAAATATGAAGTGTTCGATTCATACGGGATTGAGGACTTGAAGATGGATATTACATGAAGAAGGATATAGCTTGAGGATTCAAGGATGAAGAATCGATAAATGTCTCGATTATTCTCTTGTAATCTTAGTTTTTCTATTCTCTAGGGTGGAACCATAATATTACGGTTATTATTATTATGCTTGTAGCTTTGCTTGATTGCTTTGCTTGTCTGCATTATAATATGATTTACCATGTATATTGATAACATGTCATATAGAATAGGGAGTGCCGCTCATATTAAAATTGTTCATGCATAATTTTAAAATAAAACCTTGACTTCAAAAGATTGAGTGGGAGAAGGTTTTCGAAGAGAGAACCTAAGGCCTCCATCGTTGGTCCATAGGAAGAACATGATGGTCCCAACCCCTAGGAAGGGATTTCTATTATGTACCAGATTGGATCTCTAAAAGGATAAGGTATTTTAGTATGATTTATGGTTGCACACCCCTAGGTGGTGATTATAAATCATGGATAAAATATTGAAACGGTGGTTATACACTCACGTTAATTTTATTATTAACCTCCCCTAGGAGCTCTGTTAATAAAATTAATGGCCAAAGAAACGATTATTAGTATATGCTGGATCATACGGGTCCTGGATGGCATATATTAATCAGGAGGGGATCCGTGTTCCTGATTGAATTTGACATGACTCCCCTAGGAGCTTGTTGAATTCTGAGTTGGGAATTATCGTTGTAAGGTTGTGATATTTTCAAGGTTTTGACACATAAACACATTTGTATAATTTACATGATTGTGTTATCTTACTAAATTATTAAATATGTTTGCTTATGTTTGGTATATGATTCTTTATTGTAGATTGAAAATGTCTAAAAACGCTTTATCATCGATACTTGACAAAAACCAATTAACCGGTGAGAACTATAATGATTGGAAACGGAACCTGGACATCGTCCTATCCTTTGAGAAACTGAAATATGTACTGACAACTCCTTGTCCTCCCGAGCCTACGGGAGACTCAAGTAATGAGCAATTCCAAGCGTACGACCGCTGGAAAGATGCTAATGATCAGGCCCGCTGCTATGTTATGGCTAGCATGAATAACGTGCTGCAGGCTCAACATCAGGATTATGAGACTGCGAAGCAGATCTTGGATAATCTTGAGGACATGTTTGGAGGCCAGGCCATAACAAAGCGGCAAGGGGCGCTTCGGAAACTCTTAAACTGTAGACAGAGACCGGGGACATCTGTAAAGGAGCACATGATGTTGGTCATGGGTTACCTCGCTGAGGCTCAAACCAATGGATCCGACATCGATGCTGAAACTCAGATGACTATGGTCTTTGAGACTCTGTCTAAGGAATTTATTCCGTTTAGAGCTACTTTTAATCTAAGCAATAGACGGGATATGACCTTGACAGAACTGATGAAACAGTTACAAGAGTTTGAACTGCTGATCAGGGAGTCTCCTGCTGGTGGAGAGGCCAATATGGTAGCTGCTTCTGGTTCCAATCCTAACTCTGGGAATGGAAAGAAGCAACGGGCCAAGAGTGGTAAGTCTTCTATTCCTATTGCTACCAAGAGCAAGAAGAAGAAGAAGAAGAACCCAAAGAAGCTTAAGTGCTTCTTTTGTGGTAAGGTCGGGCATATAAAGAAGCATTGCAAGGACTTCCTTTCCAAGGGAGGTAGGTGTGATCTTCTATATTTAGAAACTTGTTTGGTTGAGGAATCCAGTGACATTTGGGTCATAGATTCCGGTGCAACTAATCATGTTTGTGTTTCTCTGCAGGGATTCAAAGAAACGAGAAGTCTACTTCGTGAAGACTTAACGCTTCGGATGGGCGATGGATCCTTGGTCTCAGCGGAAGCAGTGGGAGATGTCCATCTTTGTTTTGATAATTATAGGAGTTTAATTTTGCGAGATTGTTTTTATGTTCCTAAATTTAAAAGGAATTTAATTTCTGTATCTTCTTTATTTAAAGACTCCTACGTGGTATCTTTTAATGAAAAAGTGGTGATTCGTAAAAACAAATCTTTTATCTGTTCTGGATGGATGCAAAATAATCTATATTTTATCAAACCTAAGATGGACTTATTGCTTAATGCTGAGATAAATGATAATGACTCAAAAAGACTTAAAACTTCTCACTCTAATAAGACTTATCTTTGGCATTTGCGCCTTGGCCATATTAACCTGAATAGGATTCAAAGGTTGGTAAGGGATGGACCTTTAAGTCACTTAAAGGTGGAATCTATACCTCAATGTGAGTCTTGTTTGGAGGGTAAAATGACCAAAAGACCATACGGGTCTAAGGGCAATAGGGCCGAAGGGGTTCTAGAACTTGTGCATAGTGATGTTTGCGGACCGATGAACATCCGGGCACGAGGAGGGTATGAGTACTTCGTCACTTTTATTGACGATTACTCAAGATATGGGTATGTGTACCTAATGCACCACAAAAGCGAAACTTATGATAAGTTCAGGGAGTTTCGGGCTGAAGTGGAAAAGCAATTGGGTAGACCCATAAAGGCACTTCGATCTGATCGAGGTGGAGAATACCTTTCTGATGAGTTCTTGGGACACTTGTTAGAGAATGGGATTTTATCCCATTTGACTGCGCCGGGCACTCCGCAGCAGAATGGCGTAGCGGAGAGAAGGAATAGGACTTTGTTGGACATGATTCGGTCCATGATGAGTTATTCATCATTGCCTTTATCCTTTTGGGGATATGCACTACAAACCGCATGTTATCTTTTGAACAATGTGCCTTCAAAATCGGTCCCTAAAACTCCTCACGAGTTGTGGACAAGACGGAAGACATCCTTAAACCATATTCGCATATGGGGATGTCCAGCTCATGTCCTGTTTAAGGATCCGAATAAGTTGGAAGCACGTTCAGAAGTTTGCGTGTTTGTAGGATATCCAAAAGGGACTAAAGGGGGTTATTTTTATAACCCAAAGGAAAATAAAGTCGTGGTTTCAACTAATGCAACTTTCCTTGAGGAGAGTTACATGAACGACTTTAAACCTCAAAGCAAAGTGGTGCTTGAGGAGTTGAGGGGTGATCCGTTTACTCCGGAGGTTCCGAACGAAACCATTCCGATCGGTGTAGAAAAACCAAACAAACCTGAACAACAACCACAGGGGCTTCGGCGTAGTGGGAGGATCGGGCGTCAACCTGAGAGGTATATGTTCAATGGGGAGGTCTTTTTGGCTGAACCGGATGAACATGACAGGGATCCTTATACTTACGCAGAAGCTATGGAGGATGTTGATTCAAGACTCTGGACAGAGGCCATGAACATTGAGATGAAGTCTATGGAGACTAATCGGGTCTGGGAGCTTGTGGATCTTCCCGAAGGGGTAAAACCCATAGGGTGTAAGTGGATCTACAAGAGGAAAAGAGGAGTGGATGGAAAGGTCGAAACCTTTAAGGCTAGACTGGTAGCTAAGGGTTATACGCAAAAGGAAGGAATCGATTATGAGGAAACCTTTTCGCCTGTAGCCATGCTTAAGTCCATCCGGATTCTCTTGTCCATAGCTGCCGCTCTCGACTACGAGATTTGGCAGATGGATGTCAATACGGCTTTTCTGAATGGCTATCTTGATGAGTCCATTTATATGGAACAACCAGACGGGTTCAAGGTCACGGGTCAAGAGGGTAAGGTTTGTAAGTTGCTAAAGTCTATTTATGGACTTAAGCAGGCTTCTCGTTCTTGGAACATAAGATTTGATCAAGTGATCAAGACTTATGGGTTCTCACAAAATGTGGATGAACCATGTGTTTACAAACACATTAAGAATGGGAAGGTGGTTTTTCTACTACTCTATGTAGATGACATTCTGCTAATTGGCAATGACGTTGGGGCGTTGTCATCGGTCAAATTATGGTTGACCAAGCAGTTTGACATGAAGGACTTGGGTGAGGCTAATTTTGTTCTCGGTATCCAGATCTTGCGGGATAGGAAGAACAAAATGATAGCTTTGTCACAGGCCGGCTACATAGATAAAATTCTCAGGAGGTTTGCAATGCAGGATTCCAAGAAAGGTGGGCAACCATCTAGGTCTGGAATTACTCTTTCTAAGAAAGACTCTCCAAAGTCTTATGAAGAAAGAGAATACATGAAGAAGGTACCTTATGCTTCGGCAGTGGGTAGTCTCATGTATGCCATGCTTTGCACTCGACCGGATATTAGCTATGCGGTCGGGATTGTGAGTCGATTTCAGGCGGATCCAGGACCGAACCATTGGGTTGCGGTAAAGCATATTTTCAAGTACCTGAGAAGGACTCGAGGGTATATGCTTGTGTATTCGGGTGAGGATTTAACTCCTCTAGGATACACTGATTCAGATTTTCAATCCTGCCTGGATTCTAGGAAATCGACTTTAGGGTTTGTGTTTACTCTGGGTGGCGGTGCCATCAGTTGGAGAAGTGCGAAGCAAGATTGCACTTCGGATTCAACGATGGAGGCCGAGTATGTGGCGGCTAGTGATGCTTCGAAAGAAGCAGTGTGGCTCCGCAAGTTCCTTGGGGATCTTGAGGTAGTTCCTGGTATGGATAAAGCGGTATCACTGTACTGTGATAACAGTGCGGCGGTAGCTAATGCTAAGGAACCAAGATTTCACAAGAAGAGTAAGCATATTGATCGGAAGTATCATGTGATAAAGGACTTCGTTGAGAGCGGGCATGTCACGGTGTGCAAGATCACGTCAGAGGACAATTTAGCTGATCCATTTATGAAGACACTTTCTGGGAGAGTCTTCGAAAGGCATGTGGAAGCTATGGGGATGCGAAATTTGCAGTATTTACTCACTTAGTGCAAGTGGGAGATTGTTAGACATGTATGCTCTAAGGAGTAAAAATGTAATACGTTTTTGGAGACATTTTTATCAATAAAGAATTTATTCATTTATATATACCAAATATTGTCCTCTTTACGTTCATATTCGTTGAATGTATGATAAGCAAACAGTAGTCTGAGACTGTCAGTCTAAACCTTAAGAGTTGGGCATATGATGGGATGATTATGCGGTAGACACGACTCTTAAGGTGATGGTCTAAAATATATGATCCGCAATCGAGGGAATAAAGTTAGGCGCTTTATTCATGTAAAGATTGTTATGTTGTCTATATCCCTTTTGGGAGATGGTTTGTCTTGGCCATCGGAGTTGGACTCCGTGAATAGAAACATTGGCGCGTTGTCATAGGTGACGATGTGTTGGATCGGGACATAAAGTGAATTGATTTGGATTAATAATTCTGTCTTGGCAAATCGATTCACTTTAGACAGTCGTTTGTATTGTATCTTAATCCTGAGATGAATAATGGGCCCGTTGTCTCGACTTGTGTCTTTTGATGTACCAATGGGTGACTCCCACATCTCTATAGTGGCATGCATGCCGGTACGTTGGAGGCATGACTCTTGATAGCGTAGACTTGTTATTCATAGATATGGAATCCATAGCTCCTCTTTAGGAGTAATGATATCCTCTTATATGCGTTGTCCTGTAATTGGAAAACTGGAGCGCTCAACCATTTGGATACATAGGTGTAACCGAATGGTATACTATCTTTGGATGGTAAGTTTTCTAATGGTGAGACAATGGAACGTAAGATAAAAATAATCGGGAAGGTAAGACAGAACTTGTCCTTAAGCCGATTATGGATGATCATATGGGGATGCGATACACTATGATATGTCATGGAGACTTAGCTACATGAGCTTCGTAATTCTATAAAGTTCGAGAGTGCAGCTCCAAGCTTTTAGTGGAGTAGCGTTGGAGTTGATAATTGTGAAATGTATATCTGGGATATTGGGTTTCATAGTTATCATGAGCTTGAACTTTATAGGTCCATTTTGGTCCCCTTTGCTAGCTCACAAAGTCCTGTAACGACACGGCGTGCTTTTCCAATAATTGGTGACTTATGTCGGATTTATCAGATTGGTTTAAAATTTATAAGAATCAAATAATTCATGTCTGTTTATCGGTTGAATTAATTTTGTAAGAAATTAGTTCAAGATGAACTTGTTGAATTATGGCGTTCGGATAATTCTTGTCTGTTTATCGGTTGTTTTAATTTTGGACAATTAGAACAAGATAAACTTGTAGAATTATTTGAATTGATTTATTTTCTTAGAGATTATCTTGATAGAGTTTGTTTTGATCAGATATCTTTTCTATTGGGCTATTTGAATCAAAACTGAGACTTTATCCTTTAGAATCTCGGGTGGAAAATAAAAGATTCGCGGAGATTTTTTCTCGGCAGTTCGGCCTGCCGATCAGAAAGTTCGGCCTGCCGAACTGGCCAGTTCGGCCTGCCTATCTCACAGTTCGGCATGCCGACCGCGACAGCTAAGATTACGCGTTTTTCACGCGTATCTTATCAGATATTGATCCGAACTTGATTCTGTTTAGATTTTTGAGACCTAATCTGATATGGACTGACCCCAAGGACCAATAGGTATAAAAAGGGAGTGAGTCTAATGATTTACTCAGATCAATTTGAGAGATTAAGAGTGATACTCTTCTAGTGAGCATCTGAAAACTCCCTGAGAGCTTTTGTTCACAAATCACGAACACTAGCTTTGGGTTCTCTCTATTGGTTGGAAGGAGAGTCACCGGTGGAAGAGCTGTACGTGTGAGCCCACACTCACTCCGGTTGTGGATAGAGAATAGCAAAGAAGACCAGTTGGTTGAGGCTCTTCTGGAACGTTACTTCTCTACACAGGTCGCGGAGGTTCTTCAGCACACTGAGGTTAGTAAGATCTGTTTAATTTATACATATAACATGTCATACTTGTATTTTGGAAAATACTCTGATGAAATTTTTTTAAAATTCCGCTGCGCACTTTGTTTCCAACAGATCGTTCATGTCAAATCATCAAGAATATTAATAAGATGCGGAAGCTAACCCGAATCCATGGATTGAATGTGATTCTTGAATCTGTAGGTTGAAGATTTTTCAAGTCTGGTACGTAAATCCTCCTTCTCATATTACTATGTAATTTCTCTGTGGATGCGAACAAAAAAATAATATATGTACTGACTTGGGGACCACAACCCCTTTATATAATTGCTAAATCCTAGCAATTATCCTTAATTACCAATTTAGTCAATCATAAAATTAGTAATTATATTTTTGGTCTCTACACATAGGAGGCCCACACTTAATGATGCATTAAAAGCCCAAAACCTAAATTGATCACTTTTAATTGGGCAACCTTATTGATAGCCTTTAATTCACATTTATTTAATATATTAGCCCATATATTGGATTTTGATCCAACAATCTCCCACTTGAGCTATATATGAAACTTTATAAATGTGAATTATACCTTATGAGCTTATGAATTTTGCTATCAAAAACTTATGCACCTCAACAATCTTGTCCATTAACCATATAAATATAAAACCAAAGCGATTTTCGTTACATATGTCGTAACTAGACCCATCAATGATCACATATACCAATACAACTAATGACAAGATCAAGCATGGATGTGTAGTATGGAAATTTCATGCAATGTGATCTTAACATGCCTATTTCCAACTGGTTTACTGAAAACCTTAGTGAGATCAAACCATACCAAAATCAGAGTGTGAATAAACTGAAAACTTTATTTTTGTAAAAAATAACCTTAAAATATCCATAAACTGAAATAGCCAAAAAATGTCTATATCATAAGAGCATTTAAAATTACAAACTCCCACTAAAACTAAATATCCTAAAATGATATGATACCCATACGAGCAGTGTGCTCGTGAAATATTTTGGGTGGCAATCCCTTAGTAAGCGGATCCGCAATCATGGAGTTTGTGCTGATGTGCTCTATAAATAATTGTCCACTCTGAACTCTTTCTTTCACAACTAGGAACTTGATCTCTATATGCTTTGATTTCATTGAGCTCTTGTTGTTATTGGAATACAAAATTGTTGACTTATTGTCACAAAATAACTTAAGTGGTCTTTGAATACTGTCCACTATGTGCAGCCCCATGACAAAATTTCGCAGCCATATTCCATGATTGGATGCCTCATAACACGCTATGAACTCTGCCGCCATCATAGAAGATGCTATAAGAGATTGTTTAGCACTCTTCCAAGAGACAGCGCCTCCAGCCAGAAGATAGACAAAGCCTGACATAGATTTCATACTATCTTAGCATCCAGCATAATCGGAGTCAGTATATCCAATGATCTCTAGCTGTTCCGACCTCCAATACGTGAGCATGTAGTCCTTTGTTTTCTATAAATACCTCAAGACTTGTTTGGCTACTACCCAATGATCCTTTCCAGGATTGCTTAAGTACCTACCCAACATCCTTGTAATGTACACAGTATCCAGACGCGTACAAACCTGAGCATACATTAGACTCTCTACTGCTGAACTCCCTACTGCTGATGCATAAGGAATCTTCTGTATTTCCTTAACCTCAAAATCATTCTTGGGGCACTGATTGAGACTAAACTTGTCTCCCTTAGCCACAGGGGTATTACTTGGTTTACAATCTTGCATGCCATATCTCTTGAGAACCTTTTCGATATAGCTCTTTTGTGATAATCCTAAAATACCCCGAGAGCGATCCCGGTATATCTGTATACCCAGCATAAAAAAAGCGTCACCAAGATCCTTCATCTCAAATTTCTTTGATAGAAATCTCTTGGTTTAGTGCAATAAGCCTATATCGTTGTTGGCAAGCAAAATGTCATCGACATATAAAACCAGAAAAATATACTTACTCCCACTGAACTTATGGTATATACAATCATCGACCAAATTCATTTGAAAACTGAACGAGATAATAACCTGATGAAATTTGTAATACCACTGACGAGAAGCTTGCTTAAGCCCATAGATAGATTTCTTTAATTTGCAAACCATCTTCTTTATATCTCCCGACATAAAGTTTTTCGGTTGCACCATATAGATTGTTTCATCAATATCACCATTGAGAAACACAGTCTTAATATCCATCTGATGAAGCTCAAGATCAAAATGAGCCACTAATGCCATTATAATCCTGAAAGAGTCTTTCGAAAAAACTGGAGAGAAAGTCTCTTTATAATCAATGTCTTCTTTCTGTGTAAAGCCTTTAGCGACAAGACGAGCCTTATATCTCTCCACATTGCCTTTCGAATCCCTCTTGGTCTTAAATATCCATTTGCAACCAATGGGTTTCGCACATTTAGGCAATGGGATAAGATCCCAAATGTTATTGTCCTTCAAAGACTTTATCTCTTCATTCATGGCATCAATCTGCTCTTGAGATCTAGAACTATCCATGGCTTGACGGAAGTTGATTGGATCATCTTCCACCATACCAATGTAATACTCATGTTATTGGAGAAATACAATGTAATCATCTGGCACCGCACTTCTCCTTTCTCTAGTGGATCTCCTTAATGACATAGGTTCTTGAGGTGGTAGAGATTGTTCTTCTGGAACAATTTTTGGAACAAGAGGTTCTCCGACATTGTCTTGATTTGGTTCTGCTTCTTGAACAATGTCAGGAATAAGAACCTGATCAATGTCAATAACAGCTGTGAGAATATCAACATATTCCTCTTCAAAGATAAAGTCTCTAACCATACCCCCCCACGAACTCGACATCCTCAAAGAACCGGGCATTTCCCGTCTCAAATATCAATTTGGATGTGGGATCATAAAACTTGCACCCCTTAGATCTTTCAGAGTATCCAATAAAATAACAACTAACCGTCCTTGAGTCTAGTTTCTTTGCATTAGGCCTATAAGGCCTTGCCTCAGCTGGATATCCCCAAACATGTAAATGCTTTAGACTAGGCTTCTTGCTCGTCCAAAGTTTATAAGGGGTTTTGACAGTTGCTTTAGTTGGAACCCTATTAAGGATATATGCTGCAGCCTTAAGTGCTTCTCCCCAGAGTGATTCTGGTAAAGTAGAATGAGAAATCATACTCCTCACCATGTCCTTAAGCATTATGTTTCGTCTTTCAGCAATACTATTCATAGTGGGCGAATTTAGTATAGTGTACTGTGGGACGATACCACTTTCCTCTAGGAACTTAGCAAACGGTCTTGAACGTTGTTTACCTGAACCGTCATATCTACCATAGTATTCACCACCACGGTCAGATCTGACGCTTTTAATCCTTTTGCTGAGTTGATTTTCAACTTCAGCCTTATAATTTTTGAACACATCCAGCGACTGTGACTTTTCATGAATGAGATATATGTAGCCATATCTGAAAAAATCGTCTATGAACATTATATAATATTGTTGACCATTCCAAGAAGCCATAAGGAATGACCCACAAATGTCTGTATGTATAAGTTCTAAGACGTCCAAAGTCCTGTTGGCTTCAAATCTCCTTTTATTGGTTTGTTATAGCTTACCTTGAACTAATTGAATTGTGCAGGAAGAGATATAAGAACCAAATGCACTAGCAAGTCCTCAAAAAGGTCAAGCTTAAGTGCTCTCAATTTTAAAGCAAGGTGAGACATCTCCATGATGTACTCCCTAATATTCCCCTTACCTTTGTATCTCATTGAAATGAGGCTTGCCAAAAGTGTACTAGTTTCAGCCTTTTCATTTTTGGCAAATCTCTTCTCAATGTCCTCGAGGAACTCTTTGGCTATCTTTATCATTTTCGATAGTGCCCCTGAATGCTTCTAGAATAGCCTTCTTCATGATCATTATACACATGCGATTTGACTTCTCCCACCTTTCTATGCCTCTCTTTTCATCAAAGGAACTCTTATATGTAAGAGGTGCAGGAGAAAGAACCCTTAACGCAAGGTCGAGATCCATGACTCCGAGAACAATTAGGAGGTTCTCTTGCCATAATTTGAAGTTGCTACCATTCAGCATAGGAATTGAATTGATGTTGGTAGTAATATTAGAGGCAGAACTAGTAGCTGAAACAGAAAACAAAACAAACAAACCCAAAACAAGCTCATATAAGAATCAATAATAACAATAATAAATCCAAATAAAGGTAACCCCATCTCAAGATATCGGGCACTCCATTAATATTTAGTCTTTGGACAAAAATATTAACTTGTAAGTGATATCTTGGTATAATAATCAAACACTGACAATAATAACATGTCAAACAATAAATCTTCCTTTGGGTTGATTTATTGTTTACATGTAAAATCGAATAATCATCATGTGTTTATCACCACATGTGTACATGCAATTCTGTCAAATATTGCCTTCCTTTGGGCTGGTTAATATTCAAATAAGTTGCATGAACACAACCGTTTATATTTCAAAACAAATTAATTTCCACAAGAGATGCCACTTTAGTGACATGTTGCTTTAATCAATTCATCTCAATATATATATAAAATACCAATATTTGAATTTAAAATTGCACAAAAAATGACCAAAATTAAAATAAAAAAATAAAATTTTGGTCAAAGTCAACCTAGTCAAAGTCAATCGATCAACATGACTGGTCAACATTGACTGAGTCGGGGCTGGACCGGGTCTGGTGGACCCAACCCGGCTCCTAACCCAGCCCCCCTTTATTCCTTTTTTTTTAATTCGGGTCACCCAGGGGTTAACCCCTAATGACTTTGCTTGTCACGGGCCCAGCCCGTGTATCTGCTTCTCTGTCCAGTCACGGGCCCAGCTGGCCCATGTATGTAACTTTCTGGTCACCTAGGGGTGAACCCCTGGGTGTATTGCTAGTCGTGGGCCCAAAAGGGCCCGTGTTTGACTTCTCTACATGTTCTGGGCCTAAGCCCAGAACTTCCCCAAAACTTCCTAAGAGTCTTTCGACCCTAATGAGAAAAGTGCAGTAGCCAAGTAGCTTGACGGCCGCCCTTTCTCCTCCGACGGGCGTAGCCTTTCGGCCGTGTCCATAAATAGCCAATGCCGATGGCAACAAGGCTAGCCGCCGGCCAAACATTCATAACCATATATATATATATATTTATATATATACACATATTTTCTTTGGAAGCAAGGTTGCTATTGTTAGACATGTATGCTCTAAGGAGTAAAAATGTAATACGCTTTTGGAGACATTTTTATCAATAAAGAATTTATTCATTTATATATACCAAATATTGTCCTCTTTACGTTCATATTTGTTGAATGTATGATAAGCAAACAGTAGTCTGAGACTGTCAGTCTAAACCTTAAGAGTTGGGCATATGATGGGATGATTATGCGGTAGACACGACTCTTAAGGTGATGGTCTAAAATATATGATCCGCAATCGAGGGAATAAAGTTGGGCGCTTTATTCATGTAAAGATTGTTATGTTGTCTATATCCCTTTTGGGAGATGGTTTGTCTTGGCCATCGGAGTTGGACTCCGTGAATAGAAACATTGGCGCGTTGTCATAGGTGACGATGTGTTGGATCGGGACATAAAGTGAATTGATTTGGATTAATAATTCTGTCTTGGCAAATCGATTCACTTTAGACAATCATTTGTATTGTATCTTAATCCTGAGATGAATAATGGGCCCGTTGTCTCGATTTGTGTCTTTTGATGTACCAATGGGTGACTCCCACATCTCTATAGTGGCATGCATGCCGGTACGTTGGAGGCATGACTCTTGGTAGCGTGACTTGTTATTCATAGATATGGAATCCATAGCTCCTCTTTAGGAGTAATGATATCCTCTTATATGCGTTGTCCTGTAATTGGAAAACTGGAGCGCTCAACCATTTGGATACATAGGTGTAACCGAATGGTATACTATCTTTGGATGGTAAGTTTTCTAATGGTGAGACAATGGAACGTAAGATAAAAATAATCGGGAAGGTAAGACAGAACTTGTCCTTAAGCCGGTTATGGATGATCATATGGGGATGCGATACACTATGATATGTCATGGAGACTTAGCTACACGAGCTTCGTAATTCTATAAAGTTCGAGAGTGCAGCTCCAAGCTTTTAGTGGAGTAGCGTTGGAGTTGATAATTGTGAAATGTATATCTGGGATATTGGGTTTCATAATTATCATGAGCTTGAACTTTATAGGTCCATTTTGGTCCCCTTTGCTAGCTCACAAAATCCTGTAACGACACGGCGTGCTTTTCCAATAATTGGTGACTTATGTCGGATTTATCAGATTGGTTTAAAATTTATAAGAATCAAATAATTCATGTCTGTTTATCGGTTGAATTAATTATGTAACAAATTAGTTCAAGATGAACTTGTTGAATTATGGTGTTCGGATAATTCTTGTCTGTTTATCGGTTGTTTTAATTTTGGACAATTAGAACAAGATAAACTTGTAGAATTATTGTGAATTGATTTATTTTCTTAGAGATTATCTTGATAAAGTTTGTTTTGATCAGATATCTTTTCTATTGGGCTATTTGAATCAAAACTGAGACTTTATCCTTTAGAATCTCGGGTGGAAAATAAAAGATTCACGGAGATTTTTTCTCGGCAGTTCGGCATGCCGGATGACGTGTTCGGCCTGCCGAACTGGCCAGTTCGGCCTGCCTATCACACAGTTCGGCATGCCGACCGCGACAGTTAAGATTACGCGTTTTTCACGCGTATCTTATCAGATATTGATCCGAACTTGATTCTGTTTTGATTTTTGAGACCTAATCTGATATGGACTGACCCCAAGGACCAATAGGTATAAAAAGGGAGTGAGTCTAATGATTTACTCAGATCAATTTGAGAGATTAAGAGTGATACTCTTCTAGTGAGCATCTGAAAACTCCCTGAGAGCTTTTGTTCACAAATCACGAACACTAGCTTTGGGTTCTCTCTATTGGTTGGAAGGAGAGTCACCGGTGGAAGAGCTGTACGTGTGAGCCCACACTCACTCCGGTTGTGGATAGAGAATAGCAAAGAAGACTAGTTGGTTGAGGCTCTTCTGGAACGTTACTTCTCTACACAGGTCGCGGAGGTTCTTCGGCACACTGAGGTTAGTAAGATCTGTTTAATTTATA
The DNA here is from genome assembly GCA_025403435.1 of Artocarpus heterophyllus. Taxonomy (NCBI): domain Eukaryota; kingdom Viridiplantae; phylum Streptophyta; class Magnoliopsida; order Rosales; family Moraceae; genus Artocarpus; species Artocarpus heterophyllus. The sequence continues at coordinate 13,928,171 of CM046345.1, read as the reverse complement.
CATATAACATGTCAAACTTGTGTTTTGGAAAATACTCTGATGAAAAATTCTAAAAATTCCGCTGCGCACTTTGTTTCCAACAATTGGTATCAGAGCCGAGGTTTTTACATAAATTTGCAAGTTTGTGATCATGTTATATGCATAAATTTTGTGATCTTAATCTCTCCAATGCTTGAATTAAATTTTATAGAGAGATGGCACTCTAGGTTTCTATATAATATATATGTTGTCATGGATTATATGGTGAATGTTTATTAATTAATTATGGTTGATTATATTGTTGTTTAATTATTTATTAATTAATTAATACCGGTTATGGTTCCTTAGAGGTTAGAATGTGTATCTAGGTTTTTCATGTAATTAGATGGCGGACTATCATCTCCGTCTAGGAATTATTATTTAATTTTTAATTTGTAAGAATTTTGTAATTAAATAATTATTCGGAGAAGACGGAACGAGAAGTCGGAACTTAAAGATTGATGATGGCGCCTCCAGGTATTTCCTAGTCTCTAATTTTATGTTTTTGAATTGTTGAAAATAAAATTGATGAATTGCATTAAAATTGTATTTTCTGGATTGAGGGTTTTCTGCTCGGTCGGCATGCCGGACCTCACAGTTCGGCAGGCCGAAGGTCACAGATCGGCAGGCCGGACGTACGGTCTGGCAGGCCGACAGTGGGGCAGAAATTTTGGTGCTCTGCCGGCAGGCCGAACCACCATGATCGGCAGGCCGATCATCCAGATCGGCCTGCCGACCGAGAGCAGCCAGGTCTCCAGAAAAGGTGCAATTTTTGGTGCAGTTTTAATTTTATTTTTGGGACGATTCTGAGAAACATTAATTTGGATATGACCGGAAATATGAAGTGTTCGATTCATACGGGATTGAGGACTTGAAGATGGATATTACATGAAGAAGGATACAGCTTGAGGATTCAATGATGAAGAATCGATAAATGTCTCGATTATTCTCTTGTAATCTTATTTTTTCTACTCTCTAGGGTGGAACCATAATATTACGGTTATTATTATTATTATGCTTGTAGCTTTGCTTGTCTGCATTATAATATGATTTACCATGTATATTGATAACATGTCATATAGAATAGGGAGTGCCGCTCATATTAAATTTGTTCATGCATAATTTCAAAATAAAACCTTGACTTCAAAAGATTGAGTGGGAGAAGGTTTTCGAAGAGAGAACCTAAGGCCTCCATCGTTGGTCCATAGGAAGAACATGATGGTCCCAACCCCTAGGAAGGGATTTCTATCATGTACCAGATTGGATCTCTGAAAGGATAAGGTATTTTAGTATGATTTATGGTTGCACACCCCTAGGTGGTGATTATAAATCATGGATAAAATATTAAAACGGTGGTTATACACTCACGTTAATTTTATTATTAACCTCCCCTAGGAGCTCTGTTAATAAAATTAATGGCCAAAGAAACGATTATTAGTATATGCTGGATCATACGGGTCCTGGATGGCATATATTAATCAGAAGGGGATCCGTGTTCCTGATTGAATTTGGCATGACTCCCCTAGGAGCTTGTTGAATTCTGAGTTGGGAATTATCGTTGTAAGGTTGTGATATTTTCAAGGTTTTGACACATAAACACATTTGTATGATTTTACATGATTGTGTTATCTTACTAAATTATTATATATGTTTGCTTATGTTTGGTATATGACTCTTTATTGTAGATTGAAAATGTCTAAAAACGCTTTATCATCGATACTTGACAAAAACCAATTAACCGGTGAGAACTATAATGATTGGAAACGGAACCTGGACATCGTCCTTTCCTTTGAGAAACTGAAATATGTTCTGACAACTCCTTGTCCTCCCGAGCCTACGGGAGACTCAAGTAATGAGCAATTCCAAGCGTACGACCGCTGGAAAGATGCTAATGATCAGGCCCGCTGCTATGTTATGGCTAGCATGAACAACGTGCTGCAGGCTCAACATTAGGATTTTGAGACTGCGAAGCAGATCTTGGATAATCTTGAGGACATGTTTGGAGCCCAGGCCATAACAAAGCGGCAAGGGGCGCTTCGAAAACTCTTAAACTATAGACAGAGACCGGGGACATCTGTAAAGGAGCACATGATGTTGGTCATGGGTTACCTCGCTGAGGCTCAAACCAATGGAGCCGACATCGATGCTGAAACTCAGATGACTATGGTCTTTGAGACTCTGTCTAAGGAATTTATTCCGTTTAGAGCTACTTTTAATCTAAGTAATAGACGGGATATGACCTTGACAGAACTGATGAAACAGTTACAAGAGTTTGAACTGCTGATCAGGGAGTCTCCTGCTGGTGGAGAGGCCAATATGGTAGCTGCTTCTGGTTCCAATCCTAACTCTGGGAATGGAAAGAAGCAACGGGCCAAAAGTGGGAAGTCTTCTATTCCTATTGCTACCAAGAGCAAGAAGAAGAAGAAGAAGAACCCAAAAAAGCTTAAGTGCTTCTTTTGTGGTAAGGTCGGGCATATAAAGAAGCATTGCAAGGACTTCCTTTCCAAGGGAGGAAAGAAGAAGAACCCAAAGAAGCTTAAGTGCTTCTTTTGTGGTAAGGTCGGGCATATAAAGAAGCATTGCAAGGACTTCCTTTCCAAGGGAGGTAGGTGTGATCTTCTATATTTAGAAACTTGTTTGGTTGAGGAATCCAGTGACATTTGGGTCATAGATTCCGGTGCAACTAATCATGTTTGTGTTTCTCTACAGGGATTCAAAGAAACGAGAAGTCTACTTCGTGAAGACTTAACGCTTCGGATGGGCGATGGATCCTTGGTCTCAGCGGAAGCAGTGGGAGATGTCCATCTTTATTTTGATAATTATAGGAGTTTAATTTTGCGAGATTGTTTTTATGTTCCTAAATTTAAAAGGAATTTAATTTCTGTATCTTCTTTATTTAAAGACTCCTACGTGGTATCTTTTAATGAAAAAGTGGTGATTCGTAAAAACAAATCTTTTATCTGTTCTGGATGGATGCAAAATAATCTATATTTTATCAAACCTAAGATGGACCTATTGCTTAATGCTGAGATAAATGATAATGACTCAAAAAGACTTAAAACTTCTCACTCTAATAAGACTTATCTTTGGCATTTGCGCCTTGGCCATATTAACCTAAATAGGATTCAAAGGTTGGTAAGGGATGGACCTTTAAGTCACTTAAAGGTGGAATCTATACCTCAATGTGAGTCTTGTTTGGAGGGTAAAATGACCAAAAGACCATACGGGTCTAAGGGCAATAGGGCCGAAGGGGTTCTAGAACTTGTGCATAGTGATGTTTGCGGACCGATGAACATCCGGGCACGAGGAGGGTTTGAGTACTTCGTTACTTTTATTGACGATTACTCAAGATATGGGTATGTGTACCTAATGCACCACAAAAGCGAAACTTATGATAAGTTCAGGGAGTTTCGGGCTGAAGTGGAAAAGCAATTGGGTAGACCCATAAAGGCACTTCGATCTGATCGAGGTGGGGAATACCTTTCTGATGAGTTATTGAGACACTTGTTAGAGAATGGGATTTTATCCCATTTGACTGCGCCGGGCACTCCGCAGCAGAATGGCGTAGCAGAGAGAAGGAATAGGACTTTGTTGGACATGATTCGGTCCATGATGAGTTATTCATCATTGCCTTTATCCTTTTGGGGATATGCACTACAAACCGCATGTTATCTTTTGAACAATGTGCCTTCAAAATCGGTCCCTAAAACTCCTCACGAGTTGTGGACAAGACGGAAGACATCCTTAAACCATATTCGCATATGGGGATGTCCAGCTCATGTCCTGTTTAAGGATCCGAATAAGTTGGAAGCACGTTCAGAAGTTTGCGTGTTTGTAGGATATCCAAAAGGGACTAAAGGGGGTTATTTTTATAACCCAAAGGAAAATAAAGTCGTGGTTTCAACTAATGCAACTTTCCTTGAGGAGAGTTACATGAACGACTTTAAACCTCAAAGCAAAGTGGTGCTTGAGGAGTTGAGGGGTAATCCGTTTACTCCGGAGGTTCCGAACAAAACCATTCCGATCGGTGTAGAAAAACCAAACAAACCTGAACAACAACCTCAGGGGCTTCGGCGTAGTGGGAGGATTGGGCGTCAACCTGAGAGGTATATGTTCAATGGGGAGGTCTTTTTGGCTGAACCGGATGAACATGACAGGGATCCTTATACTTACGCAGAAGCTATGGAGGATGTTGATTCAAGACTCTGGACAGAGGCCATGAACATTGAGATGAAGTCTATGGAGACTAATCGGGTCTGGGAGCTTGTGGATCTTCCCGAAGGGGTAAAACCCATAGGGAGTAAGTGGATCTACAAGAGGAAAAGAGAAGTGGATGGAAAGGTCGAAACCTTTAAGGCTAGACTGGTAGCTAAGGGTTATACGCAAAAGGAAGGAATCGATTATGAGGAAACCTTTTCGCCTGTAGGCATGCTTAAGTCCATCCGGATTCTCTTGTCCATAGCTGCCGCTCTCGACTACGAGATTTGGCAGATGGTGTTAGACATGTATGCTCTAAGGAGTAAAAAATGTAATACGTTTTTGGAGACATTTTTATCAATAAAGAATTTATTCATTTATATATACCAAATATTGTCCTCTTTACGTTCATATTTGTTGAATGTATGATAAGCAAACAGTAGTCTGAGACTATCAGTCTAAACCTTAAGAGTTGGGCATATGATGGGATGATTATGCGGTAGACACGACTCTTAAGGTGATGGTCTAAAATATATGATCCGCAATCGAGGGAATAAAGTTGGGCGCTTTATTCATGTAAAGATTGTTATGTTGTCTATATCCCTTTTGGGAGATGGTTTGTCTTGGCCATCGGAGTTGGACTCCGTGAATAGAAACATTGGCGCGTTGTCATAGGTGACGATGTGTTGGATCGGGACATAAAGTGAATTGATTTGGATTAATAATTCTGTCTTGGCAAATCGATTCACTTTAGACAATCATTTGTATTGTATCTTAATCCTGAGATGAATAATGGGCCCGTTGTCTCGATTTGTGTCTTTTGATGTACCAATGGGTGACTCCCACATCTCTATAGTGGCATGCATGCCGGTACGTTGGAGGCATGACTCTTGGTAGCGTAGACTTGTTATTCATAGATATGGAATCCATAGCTCCTCTTTAGGAGTAATGATATCCTCTTATATGCGTTGTCCTGTAATTAGAAAACTGGAGCGCTCAACCATTTGGATACATAGGTGTAACCGAATGGTATACTATCTTTGGATGGTAAGTTTTCTAATGGTGAGACAATGGAACGTAAGATAAAAATAATCGGGAAGGTAAGACAGAACTTGTCCTTAAGCCGGTTATGGATGATCATATGGGGATGCGATACACTATGATATGTCATGGAGACTTAGCTACACGAGCTTCGTAATTCTATAAAGTTCGAGAGTGCAGCTCCAAGCTTTTAGTGGAGTAGCATTGGAGTTGATAATTGTGAAATGTATATCTGGGATATTGGGTTTCATAATTATCATGAGCTTGAACTTTATAGGTCCATTTTGGTCCCCTTTGCTAGCTCACAAAATCCTGTAACGACACGGCGTGCTTTTCCAATAATTGGTGACTTATGTCGGATTTATCAGATTGGTTTAAAATTTATAAGAATCAAATAATTCATGTCTGTTTATCGGTTGAATTAATTATGTAACAAATTAGTTCAAGATGAACTTGTTGAATTATGGCGTTCGGATAATTCTTGTCTGTTTATCGGTTGTTTTAATTTTGGACAATTAGAACAAGATAAACTTGTAGAATTATTGTGAATTGATTTATTTTCTTAGAGATTATCTTGATAAAGTTTGTTTTGATCAGATATCTTTTCTATTGGGCTATTTGAATCAAAACTGAGACTTTATCCTTTAGAATCTCGGGTGGAAATTAAAAGATTCGCGGAGATTTTTTCTCGGCAGTTCGGCATGCCGGATGACGTGTTCGGCCTGCCGAACTGGCCAGTTCGGCCTGCCTATCTCACAGTTCGGCATGCCGACCGCGACAGTTAAGATTACGCGTTTTTCACGCGTATCTTATCAGATATTGATCCGAACTTGATTCTGTTTCGATTTTTGAGACCTAATCTGATATGGACTGACCCCAAGGACCAATAGGTATAAAAAGGGAGTGAGTCTAATGATTTACTAAGATCAATTTGAGAGATTAAGAGTGATACTCTTCTAGTGAGCATCTGAAAACTCCCTGAGAGCTTTTGTTCACAAATCACGAACACTAGCTTTGGGTTCTCTCTATTGGTTGGAAGGAGAGTCACCGGTGGAAGAGCTGTACGTGTGAGCCCACACTCACTCCGGTTGTGGATAGAGAATAGCAAAGAAGACCAGTTGGTTGAGGCTCTTCTGGAACGTTACTTCTCTACACAGGTCGCGGAGTTTCTTCGGCATACTGAGGTTAGTAAGATCTGTTTAATTTATACATATAACATGTCAAACTTGTGTTTTGGAAAATACTTTGATGAAAAATTTTAAAAATTCCGCTGCGCACTTTGTTTCCAACAATTGGTATCACCCCCAAATTGATCACTTTTAATTGGGCAACCTTACTGATAGCCTTTAATTCACATTTATTTAATATATTAGCTCATATATTGGATTTTGATCCAACATGGCCTACCACCCCCAAACCTACGGGCAAACCGAGGAGGTGAATTGGTGCCTCAAAACTTACCTCTACTATTTTGCTTTTGCCCATCCGCACTTTTGGTCTCACTGGTTACTATAGGGAGAGTATTGGTACAACAATTCTTTCCACACCTCATCCCAGATGAATCTTTTTAGTGTGTTTTATGGCTGCGATCTGCCACCACTTATCTACCACTCGAAGGGAGACACTCTGGTCTCATCGACGGAACAACAACTACTTGACATGGATGCTGCGCTTGTTGAATTGAAGTCTCATTTGAAGAGTGTGTAGGCCAAGATGAAGCGTACGGTAGATACACATCGCCGTAATTTGGTTTTTGATGTTGATGACTTGGTTTACCTCAAGCTGACCGTTGTCACTCTCTTGCTACTCAACCGAATGAAAAGCTGGCTCCTCAATTTTACGGGCCCCTCCTGGTGTTGGAACATGTTGACACTATGGCCTACAAGTTGCAGCTAGTAGCCTCGACTTCCATTCATCCAATTTTCCATGTTCCATAGCTCTGCAAGGCCGTTGGTGCCTCCCTTATCCCCACTGCCTTGCCTTCACAACTTTCTGATGAGTTGGGGTTGTCAGTAGAGCCCGACGCCATTTTGGCATTAAGAGCAGGTCCTATTGATTCCGAGCTTGGCCTTGAAGTATTGATTAAATGGAAGGATTTCCCCGCTTATAAGGCCACTTGGGAGCCCTTTGTTATCATTCAAAATCAAATTCCTGAGTTTCACCTTGAGGACAAGGTGACTCGTGGGGAGGGGAGTATTGTTAAGCAGCCCTGTATCCATTGGACTATTGTGAGGCATGCGAAACGTGTGCCAGCGAAAAATAAGGGCGTGCCAGGCATGTGAGGGTGCAGGTCTATGCTAGATTATGTTTTGGTCCTTTTTGGAAAGGTAATTCTGTACTTGCTGAGTTTATTAGAGGATGGGTGGTATTCATGTGATGAGGGTAGGGAATTTGTAGTTTGTATTGGGAGAGAAAGAGCCTCTCGAATTGCTCTTACCATCAATGTGTCGTTGTTCATCTTCTTTTTTTTCTCTCTCTTAATTCCAGCTAAATCAGTGATAAAAATTCCAATTCCCTATTATTACTGTTTCAGTTCTTATCAGACTTTTTGCTCCCTTTTATTTTGCTAGCACTTAACAATCTTTGCCTTGACTAAATAAAAGAAACTTCCACATCAAAACTGTCTCCATTGACGGTCATAATTCTCAGCCTAGGGAATTATTATACTTTAGTATACCCACTTAGAATCAACATGTTTTAAAAATTTCAATCCGGCACATATCGAAAAACCTTGCTGAAAATTATAGTATAACTTTCATATTTGGTTTTTTTGAAGTTCATCGGCCATCGATATAAATCCTACCACACTCTTTACATGAACACCAAACCAATGCCTATGTGCAGATTTTTGGATCCACAAGTAGCTACACATTCTCTTTCATGAAAAAGCAAACATACCATGAGAATGTACATATCCCTTCTCAAATGATATCACCGTCTCCTATGGGGGGGAGACGCACCGTTAGTGGCATTGTAGGCTATTGTAACTAGTGGATTACCGGTGGTATCTTGGTCTCATGGGATATTTTTTATGGTCAAAATGAATCTGAAATTTTCCCCCCCGAAAAGGAAGGAAAAAAAAAATCTCAAAGTGTTTCTTTGTACCGAAAAACATGGAGAATAGGAAGTGTCTTTTTTGCCCTTCTTACTAACTGATAAATTGGGCGTTACTATCAACGCGTCTTTGGCACAAACTACTAAACTAACCGTCCACAGCAATTATTCTTAAAAAAAAAAAAAAAAACCTATCCACGGCAAAGAAAACGCTTAAAAAAAGGGTCTTTTACAATGACGACAGTGTGATGTTCTTCTTGTAGTTGTTGCTTCAACCGCCTCCAAATTCCATGTCCTCCTTCGATCCTTGACCTGTCCTTCGGCCTTTGTAACCCAGAAAAAAAAATTCTCTCGATTAATTTTTCAGGGTTTCTCTTTTTTTTTTGGTTTGTGTTTTAAGAAATAATTTAATTTGTGTTTGTTCGTCGCCGAAAATGGGTTGCTGTTCAAGCAAAAGAGCGGACTCGAAGGCCAATAGAATCACTCGCTGGCGATCCACTGGAATCGTCGCTCTTCGTGACTCCAAGTTGAAGGCAATTTTTCTCCTCTTTTTCTCTTTGATTTCATTTGTGCAGTTTGTTAATGCATATATAACAAACTGCATATAAATATATAGATATACACACATATATATGTTATATATATATATATATATCTTTATTGTTTGACTTTTGGAAGTTTGGTCTTTTGGGTGATTTAATTGCCTTTTGGTTTGGGTTTGGCAAAAATGAGTCTTAAATTATACTTGGAGAAGGAGGAAATGCTGAATGCTTAATGTAAAATGCTTAATTTGATGATTTTTTGATCAAGCAAATATTTGCTTTTCATGTTTTTTTTTTTTTTTTTGGTGGGGGTGTAAGTCAGGTTAATTTGTAGATTTTTTTGTTTTTTTTTCATTTTTTACTTTTAGTTCTTCAGAGGACATTACCCTTTGGAGTGTTGAATTTTTCACATTTGTTATGTACAGTTCGTCAGTGGACCTTGCTCTCATGGGGTTGAATTTTGTGAAGCTTAAATATAGATTTAAGTCAAAAGAGAATTTAAGTTCATGTGACATTAGTTCCATCATTCCATTAATTCATTTGTCTCTTGAGAGTAGATAATAGAACCTTTATACTTAAATGAACAGTATGACTGGGGTTGTAGAAATTAGAGCAATCATTTACATTTTAGTAACATAAATGAAGAAAAGAAGAGTGTTAAAGTGTGTTGTTTTTGTGTACATTATGTAAATCAAGTAACTAAATTTATTATTACAGTTTATGTGTAAGAGACCTTTTTTGTTTCTCCCTTTAAAAGCGTATGGTATTTCAATTTTGACTACAAGAAAAATTTAATTTTCAGCTTCATTAGTACAAATTGTTATGTAATTGCAGACTACATTAACCTTTGTATGTTTGTTGTAGAAGGCTTTTGATGGATGCTTGGTCATTTATGTGTGAGTTTTCTTTTTCTTACTAAACTTTTTTCTTCCATCTTGTTTTGAAATAGACATTTCCAGCTGAAGTCCTCAATCTAGAGAGATCCGTGCGGACTCTTGATTTGACCCACAACAAAATAGGTATGCTCATTTGTCCCAGAAGTGACCAATGAAGTGATTTAAGTCTGTCAAAAGAATTTTCTCTATCCCAGCTTCATCCTTGGTCCTTATATAATTGAACTCGAGTAGCAGTGAGAAAATTGATCACCGATGTTTCCATCCTCTACAGAATGCAGATTGAATGAATTTTATAGCAATTTATTTGTTTATTTATTTATTTATTTTTGGCATGCAGTTGACATTCCTATGGATATTAGCAAATTAATAAACATGCAAAGACTGGTAAGTAGCTTTTATTTACAATTATCCTATCCACTAATTTGCATTAGTTTCTAGATAACTGAAGTAATTTGATTCTAAAGTTTGGGATACTTGCAATTAGTCACACTAAATATTGATACCATAAAATATAGTAAGTTATATAAGAATGTTATTATGCCATGTATGTGGAAATATATCAGCGCTCTAGAGTGACGTTATATTAAAAAATAAATAAATAAAACAAAGAGTGCAACTCATTTGTCTATTTTCCAGAAGATATAAATACATAATCTGCAGCATTTAAGCTCATGTGTTTCATGACTTTTAGCAGTTTTTTTTTTTAATGAATTTAGAAGACTTATCAGTCGAAAGCTTTGCTCATTTTTGTTTCCATGGTTATAATTTATTTATTTATTTATTTTATCCAGTGTTCATTGCATTACAGAGGTAATTTTTGTCATGTTGTTCAACATTTCAGGTTTTAGCTGATAACCTCATTCAGCGTCTACCAGTAAATTTGGGGAAACTACAATCTCTAAAAGTTATGACACTTGATGGGAACCGAATTTCTTCCTTGCCTGATGAATGTAATTCTCTTCTTTAATAAGTAAGAGGATCTTTTAAAGGATGTAGTTTCTTTTCCTTTGATATCTTTGTCTGTTCACCACTGGGTTTCTTCTTGTTCTTGTTTCTTCTTCATCTTTTTTTGTTTTTTTTTGTTTTTCCTTTGAAAAAATTCTTCGTGGATTTTTAACTAGAAGTGCGTATAATGTTTCAGTTGGGCAGCTGGTGAGGCTTGAACGGTTTTCCATATCAAGAAACTCCTTAGAATATTTGCCTGAAACTATTGGCAGCTTGCGCAATGTAAGTATTTCTTCTTCTTCTTCTTCTTCCTTTTTTTCCCCTCCTTTCTTTTATGGAAATTTGGGAATTTGAAAAGTTATTCTTCATTCCTGTTTCACTGTCTTTGTGAGGAGTGATGTTGTTAATTTCTGAGTTAAAGTATCATAATCAATTTACTACAACCAGGTACTGTATAGAATTGTTATCCAATTCTGTAACCGGTATCCGGACTCATTCTCCTTAAAGGTAAATGATATTTTCAGGAGAAAGGTTTGGTGGGAATGGGTTTTGGTTCTTAAGTGGTCTAGTAGCTGAAAAGGGAATAAGTGAAACTACAGTGCCAATTGGCCACTAATTGGAAGCATGTCAGAAATTTAAAGTTATCAATACTCATCAGTGACGAAATCTGAGATTCAGCATTGATTTTTTTAAATATATTTTTCTGTTTTAGGGGTGTTAATTTTAGCTTATTCTGAACATCTAGGGTTTGACATTACTTGTTTGATGATGCAGTTACAGCTTTTAAATGTATCAAATAACAAGTTAAAGTCTCTTCCAGAATCAATCGGGAGTTGCTTCTCTCTAGAAGAACTACAAGCAAATGGTAAGCTTCAATTTGAAATCACAGAGCGAGGCTTCTGACTAGTGCTCTTACAGACTCATCATCCTGAATGACTTTTCAGATAATCTTATTGAAGATCTTCCTGAATCTATCTGCAATCTCGTTCACTTAAAGTCACTGTGCTTGGACAATAATAACGTGAAGCAGGTACATGTTTCGTATATTTAAATGTTGCTTCATTTCACATGGATGTTAGATGCAATTCCTTCTGTTATTATTTTTATTTATTTGTTTGTTATTCATTTATTTATATCATTATTATTAATTTATTGCTACTTGACTCAGTACGCAGTGGTTACTATTTTCTAATGATGATTTTTTATCCTCTTTCCCTTGTATTTGATTTTATTAACAATGAAAGGAAGTCTTTTAAAAGAAAAGAAAAAGGAGCAGTAGAGATTGTGCGTGCAGTGATTAAAACTAGTGGTACTTTGTGGTTGAGAAATCTCACATCCTTATTCCCTTTGTCTTTTGCCACCGAGTCAAAATGATTTCTTTTTTAGAAATCCTAAGAGTTGCCTTTTTATGGCTGGAGATGCCTCTATTAATATCTTAGTATTATATGAACAGATACCGACAAATATATTGAAAGACTGTAAAGCTCTGCAGAATATTTCTCTGCATGGAAATCCTATTTCAATGGATCAGTTTCAACAGGTAAGTCCACAATTCCCTGAAAATGTATATTTTATGTAAAAGTTATTATTATTTTTTTTTTCATGTTTGTGCCACAATTTAAATTGAAACTTTTACAGATGGAAGGATTCCAAGAGTTTGAAGCGAGGAGGAGGAAGAAGTTCGACAAGCAGATTGATTCGAATGTGATGATCAGTTCTAAAGGACTTGATGAGGGTGTTGATCTTTAAGATTGGTGCCTTTGAATTTCTGTAAGTTCTGGGCCACTATCTCAATCTTATTAATTTTGTCCAACAACCAGCAGTATTGAATGATTTGAACTTTTTTTTTTGTTTCCATTTTAGATAGTTTACTTAACCATGTACTGTTTATATGCTCTCTCATTTTTGTTTATTCTCTCTCTGTGTGTGTAACGCCTCAACTCTCTATGGGTCCACCTGGCAGGACCCCAACATAGTCGGGTCTTATACTTGTTACTCATACGTATTGTCTCCTCTGGGCATCTGATGGCCCTCAAGGATTTCTTCTCATCCCCTAATACTTGAACTCAAGACCTCCCTACTGAAGGTCAATTGGTACCAACACTTGACTTAAGAACCTTATAAGGAGGGGGCTACTAGGTGCCCAAAGGGGTCAATACGTAATAGTAATAAGTATAAGACCTGACTATACCGGGGGTCCTGCTAGGTGGACCCCATGGGAGGTTGAGACGTTATAGTGTGTGTGTGTATATCGATCTGGTTTTGCCTGCTATGCTGTTTTGTTGGAATAGAAGCCAATAGGATATGGAATCAGTCTAAGCTTGTGGACATTTAACTATTTTCTTAACCGAATCAGATTTATTTTTGTTTTTTCAACGTTGTCCATAAGATATCACCACGTAAAGCCAATGTTACGCCCTTTGTGCTGAACATGAAAAAGAAAAATGTTGGTGGATATGTGAATATCTGACTGATGCCCTGAAAAATGCTACACATCGAGGAAAAAAAACGTTTGCTTTGGTTGACAAACAAGTCTGCCCTTTCACTCGACGTGTTCTAAATCTCAAATGCACTGTTGTAGGCTGGCTGGTTATAGCTCTAAATGTGTACGGCAGGCATGCTACATCAATTCTGTTCCGTTTACATCCCATAATAATCGATTTTATGTGGTTTGAACAGATCCGATGACAGGGTTTGAACACTCCATAGCAGTTTAAAAGCCAGATAGCGGTGTTGTTTATTGGCAGCTGTTGGGTCAGATGAACGCTTCACAGAGTTTAGGAAAGAGAACATTGTTATATATGGATTTTTTTTTTGGGGTGATAATAAAAATAGATAATATTATTTGTCTGTACATGTTTTACTTTCTTTTCTTTTTGTTCTTTTGAGTATTTGCGTGTCACTGGCGACCTGTATATGAGAACGCTGCTTGAGACTTGTTCAAAGAATCTGTGGTTCTTATACACATTTTACAGTACCAAGTTAACTCTATTAGTTGAAGTAGTTGAAATTTGGAGAAAAGATTGCATTACAGGGTAAATAATGTACGACTAACCTTTTTTTTTCCCTCTCTGATATACTGGCTTATAGTATTTACTCATTCATCAACATCCTACGAATTTTTAAGAGTGTTTGGAAGGGTGGTGGGAACCGTTGGTTAGAATCATTTTTACTGTAGCATATAAAAACTTTACACTGTAGTGATATATATATATATATATTTTATATAAGAGCTTTACATTATTTATAACTGAAAAAATGATGAAACCGTGCTTTCAAACACCCGGGTTGTGTGGTTTTGTTTTGTTTTTTTTTTTAATAGCAATTCCGGTTTTTACCTTTGGTGCAAGTTATTTGGACTGGTTTTATTTACATGTAACTTCATTGATGACGTCCTCTCGGCGCTGTCACCAAACAAAACTTTAAAATCCAATTTTTTTAAAATAAAAAAATAAAAAATAAAAATGAGAAATTAACTTGTATTTCATCTAAGAATCCAAAAATAGTTCTACTTTTTCTACGTCAAATTCTTACAAAAGAAAAACTATAAAATCACTTATGTAATTTAAATCCTTTAATAATGAAATTTGAATTTTCTTGGAGTAATGTAATTGAACTCAAAAGTGTGATTCTTAATTGCTAGAAATTTAATTTGTTCTCCAATATGAAATGCATCATAAAATAATAGCGACTGTGAACTCTTTTAGGGTGTAAATTTTGTTGTTAGAGTATTTTCGACCTACAACCTCTTTATTGTGCGAACCGCCGCCGAGAGCTTGGCAGGTGGTTAGCCGCTCATCCCTCGTACAAGAAGCCATGGGTTCGAGTTAGGAACGCCAAGGCCGGTGAAGTATATGAATGATAAATTTTGAAAGCGATTGGTATGTCATATGAGAATATTCGTCTTACCTTCTTACGATTATTTGAGTACATCATCCTTTATTTTTATAATCCTCATTTTTTTAATTAATAAAAATATAAAACCTTTCTAATGCGAGAAGGGATTTTTTTTTGACAATCGAAAAGGGCAATTGAGTTTTCATAAAGATGAGGAAAGAGGTTTGTAACGCATGCCTGATTAATTGCCGAATCACTATAAAAATCTCATTCTTCTCTTTATTTTATTTTCCTTTTTCTCAATCCCAAGCATCATTCTCTTATTAATAGTTCTCTTGCCAGTTGGATTATATTATTTTTGGATTTACTTATTCATTGCAAATGAGCACATGTTTTGCGGAAAACCGACGTCGACAAATCTTAATTGAGAGCTTTGGTAATTAAATGATTGTTTATTTTGGATTAAGTAAGTAATTTAGTTACGTTTAGTAAATTAATAAATTACCAAAAACGAATGACAATTAAAAAAAATATGAATTTTGAAGGTTCTAAACTTGACCCTTTATAAAAATAGACCTTGAAATGGATTTTTGAACTTGCCCCAAGTAAAATGAGTCATTTGTCACCTTTTTTCCCCTTTGACATATGGTCATGTTACTCATTAATTAACATCAAATATACACTATAACAAAATAATTAAAAAACACTGTAAAATAACTTAAAATTGGAGAAATAAACCCTACACATTGGACTGAAAATACAAGAGATGTTTACTTTTTTAATCTAAAATTTGACAATTCATGCACATATTTCTTAAATAGATGTTTCGCTTGAAAAACACTGATAGACTAATCGAATTGAGAATTTTCAGTATAATTTGATTAAAAAAAGATTAAAACCGCCATTCTTTAAAATATGTTTAAAAATCTATAAAACTAAAAATATATTAATAATTATAATTTGTCAAATGATCTTTAATAGATCATGCCATTGTTAATGGTAATTCTCTTAAAGAAAGGGGTATCACAGTTCTTAGTGAAAAATAAATGGTACCATATATTACAAAATTTTACAAATCAACGAGGAAATATAACAAAAAATTTAGAATATTACACATTTTAAAAATTAAATCATTAAAATAATAACTATGTAATTTTATAATATAAACCGAATATCACTTTGATAATTACTACATAATTTTCTATTATTGAAATATTTAAAAAATTGTTATAGTGTATTTGGCAACTTTAAAATTGTAATAGCAAAAATTAACTATAATATAAAACTCTCATGTATTATATTATAATAAAATTATCTCAAACATTTAGTTTTAATTCGTAGCCAACGCACTCTATGTCAATCACCATCTCATAAATTTATCATGCAATTTTTACTATTTTTTATTTTATTATTATTATTATTTATATTTTTTTTTGCGGGGAGAAAAAAAGTGAAAATTTTTGAAGCCAAGTAGGCAAGTACTTTTTACCTCAAAAAAAAAAAAAAAGGAAGAAGAGAGAGAGAAGGAAAACCCAAGTTGTCGTTGGCCAATTTCTCCCAACAACGCGCCACGTGGCGATAAATGAGCCCCTATGAAAAATCCAAAATCACCTCTGTGCCCTCCAATTACACCATATATATCGCCTCTATCTACGTCCACCTATTCCCGTATTAGGCAGAGGGTATCTCCCGTAATTACACTCAAATACGAGCCCTTTTTCGTTATTTCGTTATCTTGTCGACTCCTTACAAAAAAAAACCAAACCCTAGCCTGCCCTTTTTCGTCAATCGCCGCCACTCGTTTTCAACGGAATCTTTTCTCCCTCGATTTGATCTCGATTTCTTGTCGTCATCCCAAATCGATCCCGTTTTCAATTTCTCCTCTTCTTCCTCTTCCGATCGATCCCAATTTCGTCGTTTTTCGTCTGTCCTATCCGATTCTAGGTTTAGGGTTGCAGAAATTTCCGATCCGCGAAAACAATCGCAGATCCGAGGAATTCCTTTTGTCTTTTGAAGATTCTGGGTTGGGCCTCTTCGATTTCGTTTAGAATTCGTTTCGGTTTTGTAAATTATTTTGTGTGTTTTTCGGTTTCTTGAGTTTTGATTCTTTTCCGTTTGATTATACCATATTTGCCTTAGATTTGATGTTTTCATAGACGGCGATCTCCGGAATTGTATATCATCGGCTGCAATTTTTGATATTTCGTTGAATTTTGAGATCTAGGGTTAGGGATTTCATCAAATTGGGGCATTTGCTTTTTAGATTAAATTGGGTTGGGGAAAAGACGTATTTTTGTTGCGAAGTCGCTATTCTTTGATCTATTCATCGTCAATTTTAGCTGTAAATTTTCCGATCTAGCTGTTTGCTGATTATTTCTGGGAGACTTTTGTGAGGTATAACTTTGCCCTCTTTGTTAATTTCATAATTTTTTTCGTTAAAATTTATTTTGCCAAATATGATATTTTTTTTCCCTATTTTTCTATTTTTTTTTTGGCAAGTGATATGGGCGCCCCTATTTTAGCTAACTTGGGCGCCCTTCAAGTCAACGTAAGTAGCCCATTTTACTTAATTGTTCTCCATTAGATAAGGTCCTTTTGTTCTAATGACCGTGTCCAAATCCTTGCGTGGACTCCACCTTTCATTATATACAATATATATTCCGAATTGCTTTATAATAATCTTATACTTTTTTTAATAAATAAATTTCTATAACTAATGATAACATACTTTATTTACTTATTTATTTATTCATTGTGTTTTGAGAATAGGATAACGTTATTCATGGTAATATCAAATTGTTTAAATTCCATAGAGTTAAGACGTGTTACAGATTTTATAGTATCTTCCATTATGTGGGGCAGTCACTAGATTTTGTGTTGATATGTATTTTTTTTTTTTTTTAACTTGAGAGCCGGAAAACAGGATTCGAACTCTAAACCTCAAAATTAACGGTTTAACGGTGAACCTATATTTACCGCTACACTAGACGTGCAATTAGTGTTACTATATGAAAATCTATTGTTTTAGCCTTGGAATATATTTATTACATGTATCCAATGAGTAGTTTTTTTTTTCCTTAATAAAACTATTAAAAATGTATTTATGATCCAAATCTTTACTAGTAAAATATTTGTGGATAACACGATGTTATATTTTGTTTGGATTTTCTTATTGCTTAGTTGCTTATTTACTTGCTCCTTCTTCCATTGGTAAGATAGAAGGCATTATACCAAGATGTTTGGCATGGTGGTTAGAACAATTGGTTAGAATTGTAAATACTGTAGTACGTGAGAGTTTACACTGTAGCAACTTTTTTTACTTTTACTATAACATGCAAGAGTTTTACACTATTTTTAATTAAAAAGTAATTATTTTTCTTTGATGAGGTAGAGCATATAAGGAAAATCTTGTCCGAATTGTTGACATGCATGAGCAAAGTAAGTATCGTCAATGTATTGCAATTGATATCTAAAACATCTTTTAATACTGTACTGAAGTGAAAATTGTTACATCTTTTTTGTTTTTGTATTTTTTCCGTCTTAGTATTATAGATGCTTGTTTTATTTGTATGTAAAAGGTTTTGAATCTTTTTTTAGTATTTTTGCTTTTTCTTTTTTTTATTCCTCTTGACACTCATTTCGATTTTGGCATGCAGATTAATAAGCATGGTGCAAAAACGACCTTATGATGAGGAGGAAATTTTGAAGATTTCTTTCAAGCACCCAAGACAAGCGGAAGAGGAACACAGGCTTATGTCATTTTCAGAATCTGTTTTTCCTGAGGATGCTTCCGACAAGCCAAAATCCTTAGGTGAGCAAGTTGTGTCACAACTTGGTTGTCGTTGTCGTTGTCGTTTGTATTGATTGTTGCCACTATCCAATCTTCATGTTTCTGGTCTGAACATCTTAGAAGTTAAATTTTTTTAATTAATTTTTTTTGGTGTTCTATAATCATATCTTGGCTGTTTCTCTTTGTCTCTACTTACTGGAATGTAATATTTGCTTTTCCTTGCATCTTTTACTTGTGCCCTAAATAGAAAATTTCAAATTAAACCCAATGCTCTATCTTGTAGACTGGACCATGTAATGCAATTATGTAAATTTTTGAATACCATAGACATCAATGTCATTCTCTGCTAATATTTGTATTTACTTGTTATGACAAAAGTGTGGTGTTGAATACAAAAATACCCTGATGAGACAGTTTCCTGCTTTAAATTTTTTAAACTCAGACTCAGAGTGTGTAATATGTAATTGTTAGAGAAAGGATTCACAAACGCTAGTACCGAAGGCGATGAGAAGCTTTCTGGTGACATCTTTTCTGATCCTTCAAAAGGTGGCGAGGACATTGAAATTAGTGCACCTGGCTCCTTTTCCTTCTCATCATGGCCCACCAGCAGTACCAGTGAAGAGGATTCCCTCGCAGAGCCACCCTTTCACATGTCGTTTTTTCCAGAATCTTTTAGTCCTGAGCGTCCAGTGAGGACATTAGCCCACTACGAGGACATTTACACTCTACTTATGAATTACCCTCCTCGGAAGAGTGTTCCAATTGGACCGGATCATCAGGCTGATGTTCCACCATGGGATCAACAATGTGTGAATAATAATATCTCAAGTCCTTCGTGTCCATCCGTTGAAGTTTCAAAATCTGAAGTTGAGCAGGAAAAAAGGCTGATGGGTACATGCATCATTCCGATGCCTGATTTCTCTTCTCCGGCGGACACTGATCTAAAAGTTGGACATGGTAGAACTGATTGCAATTGTGAGGACAAGGGTTCTTACGGTTGTGTTAGAAGACACATTGCAGAAGCTAGAGAGAAACTTCTAAAAACTATGGGGCCGGAGAGATTTATGGAGTTAGGATTTTGTGACATGGGAGAACAAGTAGCACAGCGTTGGAGTGAAGAGGAGGAACAAACATTCTATCAGGTTGTCTTCTATAACGCGGCTTCAATGGGAAAAAATTTTTGGGACAAGCTTTCTGCTGTCTTTCCCTCCCGGACCAAGAAGGAGATTGTCAGTTACTACTTCAACGTCTTTATG
The DNA here is from genome assembly GCA_025403435.1 of Artocarpus heterophyllus. Taxonomy (NCBI): domain Eukaryota; kingdom Viridiplantae; phylum Streptophyta; class Magnoliopsida; order Rosales; family Moraceae; genus Artocarpus; species Artocarpus heterophyllus. The sequence continues at coordinate 13,908,595 of CM046345.1, read as the reverse complement.
CTTCGAAAGCGGGCCGAGCAGAATAGATATGTCCCAGCAGATATTGACAGCGATAATGATGAATGGCAAGGCAGTGATGATTTTGGTGACAATGAAATAGGACTGACAGAGGAAGATGACGACTCAGTTGTTGAGTCTCCTGCCTGTGGAGATGCCGCTGGTAACATGCAGAGCTGGGATGATAATGTACTAGAGTGCAACGAGGATGTCAATTTAGATTCTGCCGGCCCGAAAAGCCCTGAAATTTCAGAAACACGTCCTGAAAAGCTCAGCAATTATGGTTCCAACCCCATAGTTCATCCTCAGGATACAACAGCTGATCCAGTTGTCCAAGATGATTCTTGTACATCCTCCGATACAGGATCTGCTGCGCTAAGGAACCAGATGGAGTCTGAAAATGGGAACCATTGCCCGAGTAGCTTTGATGGGTTAAGTGATCACACACAGCTTGAAAATGGCAACCACAGCCCGAGTAAATTTTGCGGGTTAAATGGAGGAGGTGACAACGGATTTGTTTTGGAGCATTGTGATGCTAAAGATTGGGATGTGGGATACGTGACTTTCTCCAAAGGCAAGGTTGACTTCTTGCCAACTTGCAATATGATTGAAGAGGTTTTCGGCCAAGAGATTCGGAATCGCATGGCCAGAGATGGGAAGAACATAAGCTAGTTAGTGCTGCTATGCTAGTTTATGCCGGTTTCGAGGTGATTTTTGAGAGCAAACATTCAGTTTTTTCAAGTCCTCTCCTCACCAGAGAGCTTTTTGTCGGAAAATCTGAGAGTTCAGTTTTCTGTCTGTACATTGAATAACATAGAGAGATGTAAGTCCTGTCTTCAGTGTAAGATAGTGTACTATAAGCCAATTATTTCGTTCGCATTTATATTTTTTAGCTATTCTAGGATTGGTCACCTCAAAAAAAAAAAAAAAAAAAAGAAGCTATCTTGGGATTGAACAATTTCAATCCCACCTTATTGGAAAAAAAAAAAAAAAAAAAATTCATAATGAGGGTTTTCTTTGTAAGGGTTTATCCCGTGGGAGAGTTGGGATGGATGGTTGATAAAAGATGTATTGATTGAAAGGAATGTAACTCTGCCATGTAAATTTTTTTTTTCAATCTATTTTTGTAAGTGATGATAAAAGGTAAAAAGAGAATCATCTCACAAGATTATTTTTCTTTTTGAAAATGTTGATGTGCTTGAATATACATGACTCTCTCTGCGAATTGCTTAAAACAGGGAAATTGTCCAAATGAGAATATATTGCCATGCCCTTTTCTAATGCACGAGTTAAAACTAAATGCTCTTCTTTTCTTTTTTTCTTTTTTTTTGTTTGTTTTTGGGCTTGGAAGTCTTTTTGTAAGCATCTGATCTTATTCGTCCTTTAAAGCCAAACTTGATTTGACAAGGATATTACAGATTCATCACATTCACTCCCCCTCCCACAAAAAAAGAGAAAAAAAGTGCTTTCTAACCAAGAAAAACTCTAATTCAGCAGACGGGTTTTGACCCAATTGGAAACAAAAGGTGGGCCCGTTGGGTTATGTAGCAATGCGCTTTACCCAATTATGAAGTTCTGACTTATGAATTCTGACAAAGCAGCAAGATGAAAAACACTTCTGATTTGTCCAAAGTTTCTGCTGTGATTCTGGCGACGATGAAAAGCATCATCTTGAAGGCACTGGTTTCTGTGAAGTGTGGCTTTGCAATTTCTGCAGCTAACAATGCAGGACTTGAAAAACGTTCTTTTGAAAAACATTGATTTTTTTACCTTCTAATTTCTAGCAATTGATTTTTTGAAACTAACCAAAATCTTTTTAGGACCAAATACATTGTATCCATGCTGCTAAATAAAAGCACTATTTATATTTGCTGTGTTTTTTTTTTTTTTTTGAAAAAAGAGGCACTTCTATTTAACACTTGTGGCTTCACACCTATATGCCGTCCTGTATATTGTGAGTTCGGATTATAAAACTCATAGTATTGAGCTCCATTAATGATTCTTTTTAATGATCCAACGAAAATTTTTTTGCCAAGGAGCATTGCACATGTGTTTTTATAATCATTTATTAGAGTAGACTATATGTGGGTTTTATATTAATCAATAGTAAAAAAAATAGACAATTATATCAGTCGCAACTGTTCTTAGCACAATTTTATATTTTGGTCATATTTGATTAGTGTGGACCTCATAAGGATCTTATATTGATTAACAGTGAAATATGGACAATCACATCAGTCACACTTGTTCTTAGCACAATTAATAATTATAATTATTTATATATATTTATTGGTGAATGGTTAAAATTACTTTTAATTAGTTGACGTGAGATGCAGACTGTCTTTTGGTTTACATCTTTAATCATACTCTACAAATATTTTTATTTTTCCTTTTTAATTTCTTATTCTTAATATTCACTTAAGTTATGAACTTATCTTATGGTCCCAATTAAAAGATAAGGAGTTGAAAACCAAATAACTTTAGTGGTTGTGCATTGTGGTCCAGAACATGAAAACAAGTTGTTATTTTAAAATTAAGTCACACAGATTACAGAAAGTTCTTTTATGAATCAAGCTTAGTTAAAATAAAATGCAACACAAAATCTGGGGTGACTTGGGGCTTGAGCTCCAATTGGCAGCTAAATGAAGAAGATTTTTTCTTTGGTATTAATAAATACAAAGTAGAGATGAATTTAAAAATGACCACTTGTCACCATAACTTCCCCTTGATTCATCTGGGAATATATATGTATTATTTTCTATATCATGCCCATGTATTTTTCTCTCAGAGAATACAAGGCTTTGTTAGATCACATATCAAGACTTTAGGTTGGCAAAGAGGCATTAAAACATAATACAAAAAGCAAGTAGGATCAATTCACTTTATATGTTTTTTTTAATAAAACTTGAATCAAAAGTTAGTTAGAACTGTATTTTTATAGTTCTAATTACATTCTTAAATTCTCTATAAAAGTGATTTGTATTTATTGAGTAATATATGTATCTAGATGAATCACTCAAAAAAATGAAATTGGAAATTTGAAATTTGTGAGAGAGAGAGAGAGAGAGAGAGAGAGTAGACTTTATTAGTTGTATTCCTTGGGTTCCTAGTGGAATGCTTAGCTATTTTGCTAAAGAAAAAAACAACAAATTGTTTCTTTACAAGAGCCAATCTTTGATTCTTACACCCCACATGACTTTGGATAAGGAACATACAACTATGCAAAAGTAAAAGGTCTTGCTTGTTGAACTAAAAGGCAATAACTATACAAAGCTATGCAAGACTTATTGTGCAACCTCTTCCCAATCAAAGGACTAGGAAAAGAGGTGTGGGCCTCACATAACCATTTTATTTATATTAACTTTTTATTTTTCTTATTGAAGTTTTTCTTTGAAATTTATTGACTCTTCTTGAGTACACCATAAGCATTGCTGGTGTGCTAGCTCACTAACACATGTACCATTATTATTCTAGTGAAGGAAACACATGTACCTTTATGATTAGGCCATATGTTAAGTAGAGTAGTGGATATGTTGTTGCTCCCCCTATTTTATTGTATGTATTGGTATCTATATACATACATATATATATGTACCCATGCAAACGCATGTGCATACTATTCCCATATAATACACAACGTAAAAACTATTTTTAGCCATTGGAAAACGTCCTAGAAACACTTGCAATTACATTTGTCAGTATACTTGTACGCACAATTGCATATATACATTATAGTCATACAATATAACAAGGTATTTGGTATACCTAAAATCATAATTTTATTATATTTTCCCTAAATTAATAGTGCCTCCAAATTGGTAAAAAAATGGACTAAAATTTTAGATGACTACAGGAGCACATGATACCACAAGGCTGGAGTTCTTTTTTCTTTTTTTTTTTTTAACATCATTTATCAATTTAAAGATACTCTACAACATTCTATTAGTTCCAGAAAATTTGATATAATAAAAAATTCACAAGACTGATTATTAATTCAGTCATTGTTCATTATTGAAGGAAAGAGAATTGTCTCCTGTCAAGTACTTGCACCAGTTAAGCATTAGTAAGATTTTGTGGTTGTCAATATAATATTGTTCATATATTTGTATAACATACCATTTCCTTAACCGTTACACCTACTAAGGCCTAGTTTAGGATAGCTTTTAGAACTCTTAAAAGCACTTCACACAAAAACCAACGTAGTTTTAAGCTATACGAAGAAGCTAAAAATTATAGCTCTTGGATTTTACTTTTGCTTTTACTTTAAGCAAACATGGGTGCTTTTTCTAGAAGCACATCAATCTCAAACTAAGCCTAATTGTAATCTGGCACATATAACATTGAGATTACCTTTAAGCAAATTAAATGTTACATGAAAATACAAAAGATGATGATGAAACTTTGCCTGAAAAAAAAAAAAAAAAACTTACATAATATTAACACATAAGTTGGAAAGAGTTAAAAGGAAAATTGTCCATTATACACAAAACACAGCTAACCTAACAAATCAAGAGAAATCGTGAATATCAAATAAAAATGCCAAATAATTTTCAAAACAGACGTTATTGGAGAAGATTGTTAGCTGTTTTACTCCATCACATCTACATTGTTAAATTAAATCTGTCTTTAATTGTTACATTTTCTCCTTTAGAAGGCAAGCACTCAACTAATTTGACATTTTACCGCCAGCATTTGAGTAAAAGATGCCCCAACCGCCAAGGCTAGAAGGAGGTTCTGTGATTTGATCAAGGCTTTGATATCACTATGCTTGAAACCAATGCAAACAAATCTCTCTTTAATAATTTCATTTCATTTTTAATCAATAACAAACACATAACTTGGTGTCGGCTAAATTAAAACCCCACTGGCCAAACAAAGTGACGGTTTGATTAAAGTGTCACATGACAATGGATTAATTAAGATTTAAGGGGGATATGTTGCTTTTGCTTCATGAACGTGGCTATTGACTGCATCCTTCATCCAAATTAATCACTATTTTTAATTAATTTAATTCACCTCTTCTTCACTCTCTTTCAATTCCATTGAGTGGACACACCCTGCAAATGGCACCACACCTTTTCATTTTTTGCTTTGTGTTATCTTAAAGTGGATGTTTTGAAAAGAAGTTTAAAATATTCCGACATTTCCCTCCTCATTCATACATACATACATATGTATGCATGCATATATATATATATATATATATAAGAATATTTAAAGTGCTATTCTAACATTTCTTTCCATCTCTATACATATAGATACATATGGATATATATTTGTCTAATGTGTGTATATGAATATCTAAGATTATGTGATATATATGTGTGTGTGTGTGTGTATGTATATATATGCATCTCATTGTACGTCAAGTTTAGTTTTTGGGGTTCAAGCTGAGTAAGTTTGTTGCTAAGCCAACCGTTATATTGAGAGAGCTAATCCAAAAGTTTTATGAAGGAAAAGGCATTCCAAAAGTAACAAAGGAAGTATGGATACCCCAAAAAAACAAAAAAAAAAAAAAAAAAACAAAAAAACAAAAAGCAAATCCAAAAATTGTTTTTGTCGTTTTGCAATATTCACCTCTACCCCTTTTCGAGAGTTCTAAGCAACAAGAGATGATTTGTGTTTATACTAGGCCTTTTGAGTGCTTGTCCTCTAAATATTTTGGCATAATATTTAGTGTTCTCTAAAGCACTTGCTCTAGTTGTCCACTTTTGCGGCCGCATAAAGACCAAAGATATATATATACATATATATATATATATATATTATATCTGTATTCATATATATATTTATGTATATGTGTATACATATGCGTGCCTAAATATGTAATGATAAAAAAATTGTACAAACGTTTTCTTTTGTGTGTGCGTGTATGTGTGTATGTATACATTGGCGGAGCTAGAAAAATTATTGAGGATGTAGCGTATATTAATATTCTTAAAAAATTAAATAATAAAGATATAGAACTTTAGGAGGAATTCAAAGACAACAGAATATATTTTCAGGGAATGTGAAATACGATTTTTATTAAATTTTATATATAATATTTAAAAAAAAAAGTTCAACGGTAGCTGCTCACACTCGTTCATATGTAGCTACGTTCTTGTAATAGATATATGCATGTGTGTACATACTTATGCACATACAAACGTACACACATAGCTAGACATATCTGAATGGATATTTATAGAGACATGTATTGAAAAAATATCTTTAGGAAAACATCAAATGCAAAGGTTGTCTAGATATAGTGGTATAAAAAATGAAGCTCTTAGGTGGTATTGAAAAGAAGTACAAGAATATATAGGTGTATTATAGGGATAATTGAGTAGAAAGAGTTGATAGTGGTAGTGGACATGCTTAGTTGTTAATCTTCAAAAGTAAGAATGAGTCATGGATTTGCATTTTGGATGGTGAGAAATGGGGATAAAAGCTTCTTGAGAAAAAGCATACACAGCCAAAGTAGGCATCTTATCTTAATCTTATTAATACATTACAAGTCATGACAAAAAACCAAGGAGTGGCCAACCTTTCATTTGAAGGAGTCTTAACTTGTCAATTTGTGCATCGGTACTTTTGGAAAGCCAACACTCTTTACTCTCAAGTAAAGTTTCTGTGGGCACTGCCATTAGAAACTACTTCATTTCCATTTATATACATATATGTACAATATACATGTACAAAATAAATATGTAATTATTTCATCTTAAAATGCATTCATATTTTCTTTGAAGTTTCACTTTGGTGAACCCAATTTGCTGAAAATAATAAATACATAAAAAATTACTTGATATTCCAATTCATTAAAGGGTTGTTTAGTCTTTTTACACCATGTATTTAAAGCTTATAAAAAATATACACTGTGCATTTTGGATAATTTCATCCTTATATCTTCGAATTTTAATCTTATATAAAAAATCGGCAACTTGTTTACTCTATAACTCATAGTTAGTGAAGTCGTCAATTAAGGGGTCAAAATCAATATTTGATCGAAAGAATATATAAAGTGAATATGAAATTAAAATCTAAGGATGTAAGTTTAAGAACATAAAGAATACATGGTGTGTGTATATATATATATATATATATTGGTAGCTTAAAGTGGAGGGTATAAAATAGTAAATAACGCTTATAAGTTTGTGAACTTGATATTCTCTTTTTGTTAGCTTTAGCTTTCCTTGGTACATTCTAGATTTGTTGGTTGTTGGATGATCACTTTTCACTAGTATGCGAAAATTTACATAAATAAATGCTTCTTAGCTTATAAAACAATATGCAATTAACTTGACATCCAATTCAGTTTTTTTTTTTTTTTTTTTTTTGGGTTAAGTTTTCTGGGACACAGAAAATACTAATTGTCAGAAGTTGTTAAATGAATAGTAATCAGACGTTAAAAAAATTGGAAAGAACATTAAATTTCAGATACGGTGGGCTAAAATAATGCCCTCACATGTTTTAAAAAAGAATATTAATTGTTGACGAGCTAAACTATAAATATATATTTTTTGCAACTAATCAATTTTTCAATGGCATCCCCCACATTGCAAAAAATAAAAAATAAAAAAAGGAACAAGCTAACATGGTACTGAATTGCTGGCAAAAGGGTAGGATTTTGTTGCATCTAAAAGTGGATTATTGATTGTTTGGTACGTAAGTTCAAAACTATTTAAGACAGTTCAAACTATAGAGGTGGCTCAAATTAACATTTGGTGGAGTAATAACTAATGTTATGTTAAATTATGGCGGTGGTTTTAAACAGTCCAAAACCCCAAAAATTCAAAGTTGCCCTCCTTCAAGTTCATATGGTTTGAACCACTTTGTACAATAAAAACAATTCTCATTTTGGTTTTCCATTTATAAATTATATTTTTTAAATATCAGTTCTTGTTTTAAACTTGATGTGATGTTTTATTCTCGTTTTAAGCTTTTATATTCCAAACGTTAATTCAAAACCGCCGTTTGAACTACATAGTTTAGAACTCATAGTTTAAACTATAAGATATTAAACCACATAATTCCCAACTTGTTCACCAAACAAACCATTAGTAGTTTCTAATAAGACATTTTGTGTTATGATTTGATCGACGAAACTTGATTAAGCCTGCTAGATCTTGATCATCAAAAGCCGGCATCGTCACAATGAGTTTGCCAATGCTACCTAATCTTAAACTAAGCATAGACTAACATTCAAATCTCCTTGTCTTGTAATAACAAAGCATCAACAAATCAAACCAGGTTGTACTAATTAATTTAATTAGTCTTTATCGCAGGATTAGTGGCGATTCTTTAACTAATTAGGAAGATACTAAGCATAATTAAATTAAATTAATCAAGCTCTAGGTACTAGTAGTACTAGTCCTGTATAAACTTCAACATTAGGACCATTCTTTCTTGGAACTAGCTAGTTAATAAACTCATTTGATAAAAAAATATATACTCTTTTCACCTAGAGATTAGAGAGACACAATTTAAATATTGGAAAAGAAAAAAAGAACTTTTAGGAACCAGTTTGACATGCAAAATGGGCAACTTAAATGCCTCCAAGTGGCTTAAATGTGATTGGTACATTCACATTATTATTAACACCGAAAGCATTTCACCAGAGGGCCCATTTAGTGAAACAGTTTGAACTGCTTTAATTGTTTCTTTGTTCATTTAGTTTCCAGATCTATCACAAATTGCAATTTTTTTTAAAAACATTTATACCAAATTTCCAAAGGCTACTTAGATTTAGGTAGAGTTCTTCTATCTAGAGGATTACAACTTGTAGTTTTAGTGGGTCAAGAAATATTTCATTATGCACCCAAGCTAAAAAAAAAAAAAAAAAAACCAGAAAAAAAATCCTCTCTCATGTGAGAGACTTCATGGCTGAATAGAATATGTTTGGCTGCCAGGTATGCTTGTAAGAGGTTACTGGCCTGCCCAATTGACTTTCCAAAGGCAAAGTGAACTTTTCATATATATATATATATATATATATATATAACCTCATAAGAGATGGTTTTCGTGCTCTTGTTCTTCACGCGTTATATATAATTATATATATATGTATGTTTATATATGTATATATAGTATGGATATAACCATATATATATATATATAAAATATAGTTGGACCAATATGGCTTTTGGAGAAAAGATGATTTAAATAATAAAAAGGGTATTCGTGAAGTACAGAGACAATCCAAGAGTCAGACTAATGTAATGGTAAGCACTAAGAAAGCAAAAGAAAGATGCCAGGACCAGGCTGCACTAAAATATACACAACACACCTCATTGAGCTACTCATTAGCAACAAAAATTGGTTAATTCCAAATTCATCACCAACCAATCACAGCAGATCAAAGTTGGTCTGGTTCAAATTCCTAAATTGCCCTTGGACTTGCATCCAAATGGTCAGATTGATAATTACAATGTGGAATAATATGGTACCAGTATATGGACTATATGTGGAGTCAGGAGTATGCTATGCTTTGGTTGTAACTAAAGGAACTACATAAAGAGGGTAAAAATAGAGGGACCCACCATGAAATATCTATCCAAATTAATTAATTAATATGTGGCAGGATATAATTTTTTTTACCAATAATAGAATTTCTGAGATTTCAAATTTTGATTTTTTATGTGAATTGTATTGGGATATATTTGTTGGAAGTAGAGGGACCCACCATGAAATATCTTTCTAAATTCAAAAAATGTGACAGGATATTAAAAAAAATACTTTATCAATAATAGAATTTCGAGACTATAAATTTTTATTAAGTCATAAAATTTTGCTTTATTTTTACGTGATTTTATGTTGGTATATATTTGACGTTTTTAGGATGTTTTTAAAATTGTACCTTTCACATTTTTTTGAGTTAACAAATGCTTTTGGTTTTTGAATTAACTAGTTTACCCTTTGTGACTTGTGAATGAACTTATAATCAAATAATAATTGAGAAATTTACTCTTCAAAACTGAGACATTTCTACATTTTTTATTAAATACTCTTCACCCCAAAAAAATTAAAATTTGAAAGTACAATCCAAGAACATTCAAAATATTTGGTTCGTATATATTTTTTTCATAAACTCAAATATAAAATAGTAAATCACCCTTTAATACTTATGCACTCATTGTAAATTTTTCTTACTGACATAAAAATTTAAATTAAATCCAAAAGAATAACGGCCGGAGAGTGGAACCTTTCACTTGGTTTGTGTGTGGTAGAGAGAGAAAGAGCGAGAGTGTTTGTGGGGGCAATTCCTTCATAGCAAGGCAAAGGAAGGAATAGTTTAAGGAAAGGCAGTTTAAGTAGCTTCTCTCTCTCAGCCATTGGGATGATCACCTGGACAAATTAGAACCGTTGGATTAAGGATGAAGTAGGATCCTCAGTTGGGTACACGTGCTGCCATCTTTCTTCTCTTTGCTCCTCTCTCTCGCTTTCTCTCTCTCTCCATTTATCTTTGCTTCATGCATGGATTTCTCCTCCAAAATGCAAATATAGCAAGTCCTCAAAGAGAGAAAGTAGTGAGAGAGAGAGAAAAACAAACACTTGCTCAATCCTTGCTAGTCACTTTTAATTTCTTTTCTCTCTCTTTCTTTTGGCTTTTGTTTCTCTTCATTCATCACTTCACCAATCCAATATCATCATCATCATCATTATTTCTAGTATCCAAAGCCAAGGTAAACCCAACACTTCTCTAGTATTTCTCACACTACTTTAACACTGAATTTTTCACAACTAGCATGTACTTGTTCTAGTTAATGACAAAAAAAAAAATTTTCTTTCTTTCTTTTTTTTATTTTTAAATCTGCATCAGATCTTTCTTGTGCTTGATGACAATTATTCCATGAAATCTGAGGTTGTTTTTTTTTTGTTGCTCTTTTTTCAGTTCATAATTCATATATAGAGCAAGGCCAGCCAAAGGACAGCCGTGTGATCTGATTCTGATCTGATGCGATTTTCTCTCCAAGTTTGAGCTTGATTTTCTGATCTGGGGTCCTCTGTTTCATTGCCAATTCTAGTGTAATTAGATCAAGAATTCAAGCAGTTTTACTTTAACCCAAAATTCTCTCAAACAGATTTTGTAATTTTTCTTTCTTCTTTCTTCCATAATCTGATCTGTGCTATTTCTTTGTTCAAATCTTTTTCCCAAAATAAAAATTCTTCCTCAAACAGAGAAAAAAAAAATGGAAGAAGTTCAAGAGTTGAAACATGCCTGCAAGTTCTGCAACAAGAGCTTCCCTTGTGGTAGATCCTTGGGAGGTCATATGAGGTCCCACTTGATCAACAATTCAACAGAAAGAAGCACAAATCATGATCAAAAGCTCAATAGCAGCAACAGAATTAGTACTACTAATACTACTACTACAACTACTAAGCTTTCATCTTCTTCATCATCATACTTTGAATTAGCTTCTGCTGGTGGTTATGGCTTGAGAGAGAATCCCAAGAAAACACGGAGATTTTCAGATAATAGCAATAATAATGGTATTTCAAGTGATCAAGAGACTTCAATTTTCTGCTGCAGAGAATGTCGAAAGGGGTTTCAGTCTTGGAAAGCGCTCTTCGGTCACATGAAAAGCCACTCAGACAAATTAGACAAACCTTCTGCTTCTTCCATTAACAAAAACAACAACAGTTTGTTGGAGGAGGAAGAAGAAGAAGAAGAAGATTCATCATTGAACCACAGTGCTAATCAGGTGAAGATGGTGTTAGACAGTCAGTCTGATAATGAAACCAACACAGCTCCCAATAATTATAGGAAGAAGAAAAGGACGTCCCACAGAAGAACAAGGTACAATGTTAACAATTCTTCTTCTTCTTTTAATGCTGCTGCTGTTTCTGAGAATGTTGAGCAAGAACAAGAAGAGGTTGCCATGTGTTTGATGATGCTCTCAAGGGATCATGGGGGTCTGAAATTGTCTGTTGCTGCTGAGTCTTCTGATAACTTTTCTGGGTTCTCAAAATCTCCTCCTTGTTCTTCTAAAACTAGTGGGATTGTTATCACCAAGACTTGTTCTGAGATTTTGAGGTCTGGGAATGGGAACTCATGGTCCAGGATGAGCAGGAATGAAGTTTCCAGTGATGGGTTTTTGAGGAAAGACGAGAAGAAGAAGAAGAAGGTCTTGGTCAAGCAAGAGAAAGTAGTGGAGAAGGAATCTGAGAAGTTGATGAACTCAAATTGCAAGAGAAAAAAGCTGCTTCATTATGATGATGGCGATGGTGATGAGGGTTATTATCATGCTGAATTGAGGTCAGATTCATTGAAGATTTCAGATCCTGAGAACAATATGTGTAATAAGAGTTCTCACAAGAGAAGCAAATTTGAGTGCACAACTTGCAACAAAACATTCCACTCCTACCAGGCACTTGGAGGCCACAGGGCAAGTCACAAAAAGACCAGAGGCTGCTTTGCTTCTTCAACAATTGAGAGCAGTGAAAACAGCATTGAAACTGATGGTGATGATAATACTAACATTAATAATAAGCCCAATTCCAAAAATCATCACTTTGCTACCAATATTGATGAGAGCCTTATTATTGATGGTGGTGATGATCAGTCAAAAGTTGAGATAAATACAAGAGTGTCGAAGAAGAGTAGTAAAGGTCATGAATGCCCATTTTGCCTCAAGGTTTTTCCCTCAGGCCAAGCCTTGGGTGGTCACAAGAGATCCCACTTGATTCGTGGTGGTGGTGGTGCCGGCTCCGAAGCTAAAAACACCCGACCACCTACCCCCGCCGCTGTCGTGCCCAAAAAGTCGATCCCCGAAGTCCGGGACTTCCTTGATCTCAATCTTCCTGCTCCTGATGAAGAAGACAGCAATGGACATGTTAGTAATGCTTCATTTAAGCCATGGTGGGCTGGAAGCAGCCACAAACATGAGGCTCCTGTGGGTCTGATCTCTAACTGAATTCGTTTTTGTCCTTTTTTGTTAAACGCCATGGATTTCAATAAGAATGGAAAAAAAAAAAAAAAAAGCTCAAAAGAGTGTACAGATAATATATACATTATATTTCTGGACATTATTTGATTAATTCTTTTACAGATTCAAGAACTTGCTGGGTGCTGCTTCTCATAGCCTTCAAGTTGGCCTCGTTAAATTTCATCTTACAGTTTGTTTTAGAATTTTTCATTTTTCAACATTTCAATTTTTGCTCTGTGGCTTATGCTTGTAAACATCTAGTTAACATAGTTTGTAAGAGAACTTCATATTATTTATCAACAATTGTACTTTTTTCTTATAATACAGTAAAGTGATCTGTTGTTGGAAGGTAATTGTATTTTCTTGGCATCCAAGAGAAATGAGCTAGGTGTTGACAGTTGGGATTTATGTGTGAAGAGTTGAGGATATAAAAAGTAATTTTATGAGGGAGATTCTAGAGTGGGGGCACCCTACTGCAAGATCTCATAAGGTCATTGAATGCAACCGTAAGATTTAGATCATACTATATATATTGTGTAGGGTTAGATACTATGAAAGGATTTTTTGAGCAGTATAATTATACCTATTTTATAAGTATCGTCCGATTTAAATCGTATGGTTAAGATTAACGATCTCATTATATAATTTTTCTTTTCATAAGATAATAATAGAGATTCTACCCTAAAGTCCTATAGGGTTATGGGAAACGACTATAAATTTTAATCAAACAGTATATAATACAAAGAAAAGATACAAATATTGTCTGATTTGAATCATACTTCTATCGATTTGATGGGTGCTCCAACCGTAGAATTTGTCATTTTATAATGGACTGCAAAGAGAACATGTGAGCTCAAGGTGGTTGTTTAGTCATCTACCATTAAACATGACAACCTATCTCACATCCCCTTTCTCATACATAGTATTCAAGTGGGTGTTAACATGTCTTTTTGCTCTATGCAATGTAAAGTATGAGAATCATAATTGATACTTGGGAAAGAGAGAATGGACCACAAGAACTTTCTTGTGCCCATCTCAGATTTAGTTCCCAAATTGGAGGTTCAAGTGGATCATCTGTGACAACAATTTGGCTTTTGGAACTTTTCTACTATAGCGTTACCTCTTTAGATAGCTCAACATTTTTGTTTTTTCTTAATCCGAAAATTGTGTCTCCAATTTAATTTAATTTTTATTTATTATTTTTGAGAATACTATTATTATTATTATTATTATTAGGATAAATAAATCGGTTGGTCTTTGACCTTTTTAAAAAGTTACAATTTGATTCATAATCTTTTTTTTATTTAATTGGGCCTAATCTTTTAAAAATAGGGCAATTTGATCCCAGCTGTTTAATTTTAGACGGAATAGTTTACTGGACTTCAATTTTTAATCAAAATTTCCAAACTACCCCTTCAAACTAATTGATACATTAAACAAGTATTTTATTTTAATTTTTTCTAACTTTTTTTTCTCTCTCACTCTCTCTCCCAATCTCCTCTCTCTACTGTGAATCAAACATAGCAAACATAAAAAAAAAAAAAAAAAAAATGCCATCAAAGAACCTCTGCTCGTGGCTACCACTCGTTGCATTGCCCTACCGTTTCCCCTGCCTGACCCCCTTCCTTTGCCCTCGCCCTCACCCTCACCCTCACCCTCACCCTCACCCCAAGACGGCCAGTCTCGGCCTCGTGCTGTTGTCACCCTACACGACCCCATTGTGTTGCACATTGTTTAATTTTGGATGAAAAAGTTTGCTAGACTTCAATTTTTAATCAAGATTACCAAACCACCCATTTAAACTAATTGAGACATTAAAAAATATTTTATTTTAATTTTTTCTAACTTTTTTTCTCTCCCAATCTCCTTTCTCTCTCTATTGTGAATCAAACATAGCATACATAAAAAAAAAAAAAAAAAAAAGGCCATCGAAGAACCCCCCGCTCTTAGCCACCACCCACCGCACCACCCTGCCATTCCCCCCTACCCGACCCCCTTCCCTCGCCCTCACCCTCACCCCGCGACAGCCCATCCTAGCCTTGCGCCGTCGTCATCCCACACGACCATGCCCCATTGTGCCACTATTCCCACTATGCCCGCTCTCGGCGATCACCTGCTGCACTACCCTACCGTTTCTCCTGCCCGACCCCCTTCCCTCGCCCTCACCCTCACCCCGCTAAGGCCAGTCCATGCCTCGCGTCGCCATCTCTGCGCCGCTGTTCCTACTGCCTGACCCGCCCTCACCCTCTACTTGACCCCCTTCCCTCGCCCTCACCTCGCTTTGCGACAGCCAGTCCTGGCCTTGCGCTGCTGTCGTACCCTATTGTCTTCGAGATTTCATGAGAGGGCCG
This sequence comes from Artocarpus heterophyllus, assembly GCA_025403435.1. Classification (NCBI taxonomy): domain Eukaryota; kingdom Viridiplantae; phylum Streptophyta; class Magnoliopsida; order Rosales; family Moraceae; genus Artocarpus; species Artocarpus heterophyllus. Next base: position 13,893,336 of record CM046345.1, on the reverse strand, counting down.
TCGATCTCTACTCCGTGACAACTGTCGATCTTCAAGATCTGTCGTCATCATTGCGGTAGCTAGCGCAATAGGCCATTGCTGACGCTATCCTCACCGGAGCAGAAGAAGAGGAAGATTTTCCCCTTACTAATATAAACCAAACATTACTCATCCAAAAAAAAGAATATAAAACAAAGATTTCTTATTAATAAAATTTTTAATTTTTAATTCTAATTAGTATTATATCAATAATTAGTGTTTTATTTGTGTAGATAATTTATTTTAAAAGATTTTAGGGAATTAGACATTTTTTTAAAAGAATTTGATTTGATTTTAAAAAAATCTAATTTTAATAATATATATTTATTTTTTTACTTTTTTAATGTTTTAATGTTTTTATTTTAATTTCTTTAAGAAATATTAAATATTTTACTAAAATATCCTAATTAAAGTGGTCAAGACATCTTTTAATTGTCAAATTTAACGACCAGGGAACAAATTGTACTCTTTTTAAAAGTTAGACTCAGTTAAATCAAAAAAATTTAAGAACCAAATTACAACTTTTAAAAAAAGTTAGATATCGACCGAGCTATTTATTATTATTATTATTTTAAACTTGAAACGAATATTTAAACTGTTCACCTTTTAGGTAGAGTCATGTACTACATGTACAACCACTTCAAAATAGTATTATTATAACGGTTAAGGTTAAAACTACAACTTACAACTGTTATTTGATTCCCAGAAAAGTCTCTAAATTTTTGACACATCAACGTTATGTTTATGAATAATGGAAGTGTTTTTTTCTGTGGGTCATGACTCATGAGTAATGCTCAATATTGTGACAAAAGTTTTTTTTACCAATAAACGTCATGAAAGTGAGATATCAAAATTACGTGAGCTTCATTTGGGTTTGGTTTGGCTTGTTCTCTTTTTTAATTATTATTATTATTTTTTTAATGCCATTGGAACTTTGGATGGGGCGGGTGATACAAAGAGGAGAGTTTTTTGCGTGTTGACTGAAGCTAAGCTCTTGGTTACATCGAGGGGCATTTTGGTCACATAGAAGAATCTGAATGTGTGTGTTTTTGTGTGTGTGTGTGGGTTTTTTTTTTTTTTGGCATAAAAATTCAACGTGAATTTTTGAACTTCTGATGGGGATATTAAAGGGGCTCGCTTTCATTATCTTATGTCTCACAGACTTCTGCGAACTTTAAAGTCAAATTTCCACGTGTCAATACAACAGTTTTCTTCAGATGAAGGAAGTGCATAACATAATGGGATTTTTTTTTTTTAAAAAAGAAAACTTATGAGTGGTTTGGTAATGTTTTTAGAATTTTGAAAATATTTTTGTATGTTTTTAAGGTAAAAATTTTAAAAATACTCTTAACATAATTTTCAAATACTATGATAAAGTCAACTGGGTCTTAAGAAATTAGTTTTAATAAAATGTTTAAGAAATGAGTTAAAATTGAAAGTATTGTAACATATGAAAGTATACTTTTATTTTACATTGTATCATAAAAGAGCTTTATACTGTTTGAGTTAACTAATAAGTTAAAACTAAATTTGTCAAAGCACTAGACAACACAACCCAACCAAAGGGGTCTAGATTTTGGAAAGGCAACAAATAATGGAAAATGGAGATCACTTTATTTTTTTTTTCTTTTACTTTCATACTAATCTTTCCACTTATTAGCCGTAACAATTTTTTTCCAATCTTAAAATGCTTTGATTGGAATGAGTGTTATGCTCACTCCAAATTGTAATATATATAAGAGTAGTTTTATTAGACATTAATAGTGTGTTGACATCAAATTAACTATTTTTATTATAAATCACCACATTGTGCGATGGAGAACAAGACTTGTGATATTGAGCATCATTACTCTCTTCTTCTTCTTTTTTTTAACTATTTTCATGAAATAATCATTGGTGAGAAAAAAGAAAAAGGGGATTTTTTAAACTTTTTTTTAAAATAAATAACAGGTTATAGAATATTTAAAGTAAATTTCATATTTACTAGATGAATAATTTATTTACTGAGAGTATTACTTGAAGGATGCTATTTGCTTTTAGTATTTTAAAACATTTTTTTTTAAAATTGTTTTACTGCAATGGAAAATGAGGGAAGTAGTTGATTCTTAAAACATTTTAAAGTAAATGGCAAGTTTTGAGAATATTTATAATAAATAGCATATTTATAATATAAATAATTTATTTGTTGTATACATATGAACTATTTACACAGTATATAAATAGGTATATAAATTATTTTGCACCTTAAATATACTTGCTGTGTAAATAATTTTTATTTACAGCAAATAAAGGAGTAAATAAATTATTTACACATAAAACTATTGTATAATATTCTTAAAACATAATATTTACTGCAATTAGCACTAAAAAAGTACTATTTATTCCAATTTCTCTCGTTGGAATTCCTGTTTATTTTATTACAGAGATCTGAAGTCACTAATAAAATGAGAAAAATTTGACAGGCTCAATTTCACTCCACCACTATAAAACACCTCAAGTTTGCGTTATGGAATATCCAACTTTTAGACACATTAATTATGAGAAGATAACAAGAAAAAGTATCCTTATGGACGTACCACCCCATAAATTTCCATCTATTAACTTACAGCTGTTTGAAAAATGAATTAAAATTGAGAGTTAGAATCGAAAATAATTGAAATTGAGTTCGGCACCATAAGTTATTATCTAAAAAAAACACTCAAAGAGAAAGGGAGTTAGATGGCCTGCAACTTATCTAAATGACAATGACCCCTTGCAGAATCCCACCAGACATGGGGACTGAAAGCTTTTAGTGACACCAAGCGTATACCCATTTACCACCAACTCCTACCAAAGAAGCAAATGAAAGAAAAACCTTTTTTGCTAGATTATTCAAGAAGTTTCTTTAAACATGGGTTAGTGGCGGGGAAATATGTGACCCAACACAAGTTGAAAGTAACCGCATTAACATTGACTTGGATTTTCAGTTGAAAAAAAAAAAAAAGATTTAAAACTTGTGCCCATAACATTTCATTGTTCAACACTTTCATAATTAAACTTGCATTTTTGGCAATTTAATCATGAATTTTCATAAGTAGCAATTAGCAACAGGTTTTTGAGGTAATTTTGTAACTAATTTAGAGACCAAATTGTTGGGAAAAAAAAAAAAGAAAGAAAGAACTAATTTAAGGGACAAGAGTGTCAAATGACGGGAAATGCAAGGACATAAGTGCTAAAAAATTGTAATTGTCCAGTCCAAAACTTATTTTTCTCTTACTTGATTGAGTTAATTACACTTGTATTGTAAATTTAAAAACTACATCGTTAAGAAAATATATCGAGATGCAAATTTAAACTACAAAATCAAAGAAATATATATGCTGAAAAAGATAAGAGAAATTTACATGTTATTTTATTTTTTAAAACACTGTATTTATTTATATCATATTTAAACAAGTAGTCCCACAGTCCCACTTACATTGCATGTTTAGTTGTACATATTTAATCATGTGTGATTATAAAAAATAAGTTTTAAATGATAACATTTATGAGAATTCTCCGAATGAAAATATAAATTAGAAAAGGTCCAATAAAGGATTTTTTTTAGGTTGTTAGAAATTTAAGTTAATTATATGAATTATCGTAAAGTTCAACTTTATCGGGGCTTTTGGATAAATGGCTTTAAGAAAAAAAAATTTTGGACAAATGTTTTCTTTTTTTTTTGCATTAAAAATCAAGTCTTCTAGGCAGGAAAACTGCTTCAAATTTTATTTTTTTATCCTGAGGTTTATTTCCTTGCCTAGAGTGTTTTTTTCATCTTTTTGGGAAAAAAAAAAAACTGAAACAGTTTTCTTGCCTAAAAAACTTGATTTTTACATAAAAAAAAAAAAAGATGTCATTTCTTCAATTAAAATTTTTGACGGGCCTTTTTTTAAAATTCTTCCGCTTTATCTCAACGCATGTTTCCAACCAATTCAATTAGCCTATTGCATAGGCTAATAATTCAAACGTGATTCATTTACAAAACAATCACATATGATCTAATTGTCTGATTGACTGTGCATATTAATGTTTTAACTTATGATAAGATTAGTGATATGATAAGCAAGTTTATCATTTATAATTGCAGATGATATATATAAGAAATGTTTTTATTAGCCTTTTCTTTTAAAATGAAAAGTTTCAATTTCACTGATAACTTCATTATTAAAAAAAAAATAGAAAGCAAAAAAAAAGAATTTCATTTATTAGATGAGATATTCTCATGAATGCAACAATTACATATCTTTTTCAAAACCTATAATAAAATTCTAGTGAAAAGAAGTAAAAATTTCTTTTAAGTCATAACCTGGTTTTTAGTTTAAATTAATGAGGCTGTAACCCTCCAACTCTTCTGCCCATGGAAACTGCATTTTGTTAAATGATAAAGAATAAGATCAAATTCTCTTCCCCAAAAAAAAAAAAAGAAAGAAAAAAAGAGAGAAAGAACAGAATAGGATCAAATTCTCTTCCAAAAAAAAAAGGAAAGAAAAATAAAGAAAGAACAGAGTAGGATCAAATCCTAACTCTTTCTCCCTATGAACGCATTTTTTCCATCGAGAAAAAACAATCTCACACACTAACTCTTGCGGAGCAGTCAAATCCTATTTAAATAAATAGATAAAAAGCCTTTTTTTCCCTAAACAAACAGATAATACCCTATTATTTAGCAATTATATATATATTTATTTATTTATTTATGTTGTCTCTAAACTCGTAGGACGGTAATAAAACGGGTTTGGGGAGACGTAACGTTACCCATTCCGTGATGAACGCTGTAAAGGAAAATTCTTTTTATTCCCATGGAGTTATAATTTTGTTACTCATAAAATTATAAGGCTCAGTCTAATATATAATGTATTTTTTAGATCATGTCTTATGTTTTATAACCTTATGAGGTTAAATGAGATTGCTCCATATTAATTATTTTATATACCTATTGTAGGACAAGTTAGCTGGGACAACCCGCTATGAGGTTAAAATACTATTAAAAAAGAGGGGAATCTTTTTTATTCTTTTTTTTTTTTCCAAGTTTCACTAGTTTACTAAATTCAAACAAATTCTATTAGAATTCTATATAACTTGTGTAAGTTGTTTTATATAGAATTCATACAGGTTAATACGATAAATATACCTCTCTTTTTTTAATTTATCTCTTTGTTTCTACAAACTATAATGGCATATTTTGGATTCATAAAATTAATTTCAATTTTATCTCTTGTGCATTTTTTGATTAAAAAAATAGAGATAATAGACAAAAGAGACCCTCAAATAATTTTAAAATACGTTTTTTTAGAATAATTTTGAAATATTTTAAACATTTCAAAAATATTAAAAAAATTTCCCAAAACAAATCTTGGACTACAAAATAAATTTAATTCTTATGTTTTCAAAATTTTAGTTGAAAATAGAAATACATAATCTAGTAGATTATGAAAAATAATCTTCCAGATTACTCTCAAACAGTCACTTCCTGTTGAAAAAATAAACAAAAAGAACAGTTTCGTAGATTATGAAAAACAATATACCAGATTACTCTCCAACAACAGGTAACCGATGACCAAAAGCACTCAAGGTAATTTTTTGTTAAAAATAAAACAATTTGGTAGATTATGAATAATAATCTATCGTATTACTCTCCACGACTGACGACAATGGTAGCCGGAAATTGGAGACCACTTTTTGGCAGCATCTGGTAAATTATCGTTGGGGCAATGAATATGACGTCGGTGGTTGCCGCAGATCAAAGACCGCCTCTGGTAGCATCTAGCAGACAACTTTGGTAATCTAATAGATTATCTTTTTGAGTTATGGGAGTTATTTTACCAACACCTATATTGTGACTTTTCACTAGCCCTTTTTGAGGGACGATAAGGTTCAAATAAAAAATGTTATTTACTTTTTTTATACTATGATTTTTGGGTTTATTAGAAAATTATACCTTTGTTTTTTATCTATCGAATGTATACTTTTATATTAAATTTAATTCATAATTTAATACATGTCACCTTTTAATTTTGATCTAAAAATACCTAAAAGAACCCTCCAAAAGAGCCTTGACAAGTGTGTGTTTTCTACTTATTTTAGAAAGTTTAGTTTTTTATTTTTTATTTTACTTAAAGATAATTTAGTTATTTCAAAAGTTAAAGTTAATTATTGACCGAGCTAAGGTATATATGGTGTTTGAAAATTTTAGTTTGAACTCATTGGTTTAAAACATTGTGGCAATAAAGAGCTTTACATTGTAATTTATCTTTGCTTGCAAAAGAGAGCTTATCATTTGTTGAATTAAAACTAGGGGCCTGTTTGGTAGCATGATTTTTATAACTCACTTAACTCAAAAGGATACCCGGGTATTGAAAGACCTCAAAGTCCTCGTTTGGTGCGTGAGGTATTTGAATCAGTTTTTGGGTTCTTCACTCTAGTTCTCGAGTTTAGGTCCCCCTTGTTTTCTTGGGACTCCAATCACTGAAGAACAGTGTAGATGCCTGACCTATGATGCGCATGACTCGCGTGATTATCTTCTCTTCGTAGAGATTCTCTGCAATCTCTTCACCTAATATTTTTTACCGTTGAGGGATTTGCAATAAATCTCCCAACTGAGCATGTATGGTTGAAACCCACCATTATTGTTCTGCAAAAGCTCTCTCTGCGTCTCTCTCTTACCTGTCACCCTCTCTCTGTCGAAACGGCGACCATCGTTCCCCACCGTGAGAGCTTCGGCCCTCAACTCGGTCGTCTTCTCCGTCGATATAGATCTGCCCATCGTAGACCATATCGGGCCCACCGACCATTATTGAGGTGTTATCGTTGTTTGAATCGGAGTAGGCGACCAGTGTCCTCGCGAGTTGCCGATATTCAGCCGGAGTCTACCCAATCGTCCGTTGCCTCAAACACGGTAAGTATTCGACCTCAAATCCTCTTTTTCTTGTTCTTGTTTTTTCTGGATCTTGTCTTTATACGAGTTTGGGGATATTGCAATGCTCTGTTTACATAACTTATGGTTGGTATGTTCCTCTGTTTTTGTTGGATGTAGATTTCTATTTTTTTCGTTTTTATTTCTTTGAGCTCTCCGGAGTTTGGGTTCGTCTTTATAATCGGCATCCCTAGTTAGTTTCCCTTACTCAGAATTTGGGCTGCTGAGAATGATCCACTGATTTCTTTCATTTCTCCAATTGTTTTTGTTCTTTGGCTGATGCAGTAGTTCACGATTCTCTAGTACATCTATCAGTTCAAACCATGTTGAACTAATCAACTGATGTTCTTTCTTGTTGTTTTGGTTCAACATTTTCAATGGCTTGAAACAGGTCCTTTAGACGAGAGATTATCTCTGTTGACATATATCCTGATGTGTTATTACCTTCTGTGATTGATATTTTGTGAAGTTGTTTAGAACGAAATTGCTACCAATTGCATATCATAGCCAAATCTAATCGCTTAGTTGTACTCCTTCTTTGGAAAAAAGTAAAATAAAGTAAGGGAGAGAATCTTACATATTTGCTTTCCTTTGTTTTTTAATCTGTTGTTGTTGTTGGCGGTGGTGGTGGTGGTTTTGTTTTAGTGTTGTTGTTGTAAGCTAATAACTAATCAACCCAATAATATATACATTATGACTAATTCATTGAGTTTTAGCAATTTGTACTTCAATTTGATTCACAGATTAGATGATGTGAAGGCATCATGCATTTTCTGTACTCTCGGTTTTTCCTCTTCTCATACCAATGTTGTTTATTTTGACAATTATTCTCCACAAACCAAACCATGTGGTGTTATACTTCATTTGCAGTGTATAACGCGCCTGGGTTTTTGTTATTTGTATTCAATGAACTGTGAACTATGATATGTTACGTGTGAACCCATTACTGTGTACTTGTAATTTGTTTTACACTTATTCTTATAACAATTGACACCTACATTGTTGATCGTTTTGTCTTGTCTGTTTTTTTTAATCAAAAGAATTTAAACTTGATAAGATCACTGGTACTACATTATGACCCTAGAGAAAGGGCTGGCTATGATGAAACTAATTCTGCTTCCTCACATTGGTTGAAGCTTTATTGTTGTGGATTGTCATGGGCTTCATATGCTAGTGTGCTCTCGGTTGGCTATGCACATGATTGTGGCATTGTGCAACTTTCGTTTCCCACATGTCCTTGTGTGTACCAATCGATCGTAGCATCGTTGTGGACGTCTACCAAACGGCAATCGACAATAGTTATGCTCCTAATGTGAAAAGGATGAAGCAATTACAGTTTGAGCCATTTCTGTCTCAACACTTATTCTAAATAGATTTTCACATTCTTTTCATTGCAAAATGTCATATGCATTGGCTATTGCGCGCTCTATGGACTGTTGACTCAAAATGGGCAAGATGGGAAAGAAGAGGAATGATGATGAGGCAACCGTTAATTGGACCCGACAAAATGAGAGAGCTTTGTTATTAAGGCTAGTGGACCATCAAACAACCGCCCTGGGACGACATCCTACCGCAGCCGATTGGGACCGGTGGGCGGAGGAAATTTTTGGTAAAGGTGTTCATGGCGAACGTTGCAAGCAAAAGCGAAATCGACTTAGGAAAAATTTTCAGCTATATTCCGTTCTGATAAATGCAAGTGGCCTTGGTTGGGATTCTGAAACTGGGGCCGTTCGTTGCGAGGCAACGTATCTAGATGATTTCTTAGCCGTGAGTTTATTTCCTTTCACTGGTATCCATCTAAATTCTTCAAAATATATATCACTTTTGGATTGTTGGTCACTGATAATTTTTATCATTCGATGTCTAGCGAAACCCCCAAGCGAAGGACTTGATTGGCAAGGCTGTGCCAAATTGGGCGTTGATATCGCAATTGTTTCACAGGGAATCTACAACCGGCTGTCATGCGGTTGCTTCGGGTTCGACTCATTTGACTGAAGCTCGTAGTCCGCAGAGAAGCAACTCCGAGCATGATGTTTGTACTGATCAAATGGACTTACAAGATGAGATCAATAACCCTGACGATAGGACATACATTGCTCATTTGGCAGGACTTGATGGCCGCAGACCAGAAGTACGTGCCTGCAACATTGCTCCTACCTCTCGGAGAATTGGGAAGAGACCAGTGCGTAGCAAAGGTGTGGTGGATTCGGATGCAGCTACCACTGCCTTACAAAGCATTGCAGAGTCCCTATCCAGCCGCGGACGTAGTAAGGGCCGTGGTGGTGGAAGCTCAACAAATGAACACACGTCGGATGATGTGGAATGGAGGTAGTGCATAACAATCATGAATGCGATGAACCTAGGCCCAGATCAATACGTGGACTTTACAGAATACCTATAAACTAATCTCAAAGTCCAAACCGCGTTCCTCCTATCCAGAGAGGATTGTCGCATGGCCTTTGTACAGAAAGGGGTCGCAAAAGTTCAAGCTCAACAACGGCATCCACCTGAGTGCACGCCTCCACCACCAGTAACGACGCAAGCGCCACCGCCACCTTTCTTTCATCCTCCCGGCCAATTTCAGCAGGACCTTCCATATTTTCCACGTCCACCATATGGTGGACATGACGGATATTAGTTCATCCAATTATTGCATGCTTCCTATTTATTTTCCCTACCATTTGTTTACATTTGTCATGGACAATTTTTTTTTGGATTGCATTAGACATAGCATTTTCTTAGAGTGTATTCTTCATTGCGTTATTTTGGATTGCATTACGTCTGTATTGCATTTTTTCGGACTGTAATCTTCATTGTAATTTGTTGGATTGTATTCTTCGGCGCTATACATTGTATTGTTGCTTTGGATGATGATGTTTTAATTTGTTGGTGAGGAGATATACTTCCCATACCATGGGTTAATTCGGATGATGTTTAATTTGTTAGTTATTTCCATGTTTTAATGTGCTATTTTTCTAAACATAAATTTTCATTTTTGACAAAAAGGACACCAAAATTCTTAATCCAAATCTCACATGTGCCAAACACATATTCATAACTCAAATCAAGATTTAAAAACTTACCAAACACATATTTCAATATTCTATCCAAATCTAATTTTAAATACTCTACCAACCAAACACTAACTTGAATTATAACTCAAATCACATTACTCAAATCATAATCCAAATCACAATACTATTTAAAAAGAATTCAAATCACCATAATTCGAATACCTCTACCAAACGGGCCCTAGATAGTTTGAATTAAATCTTTAAACATATACATAGGTCTATTTAATATCATTTGAAGATATATATTAGATGAGGTCAAAAACTAAAGATGTAGTTTTTAAATAAACATAAACCAAAAAGTATGGGAAAGTTTGCTATTGTTGTAGCGTTTAAAGTAGTTTGTTGTGAGCTGTGCTTGGCTAGAAAGTAACTATATTATGAACACTAAATTTAAAAGTGCTGCAACCGTCAAAAACTGTGATCATGTATTTGGTAAATTAAAATAAAATCTAAATTGTTATAGACTTGTAAATGAGTGAAATAGACATGAAGACAATTAATAATTTTATTATAAACCGACTTTTTCTGCATTTTACTGTTATTTTTAATTTATTTATTATTATTTATTTGGTTTTTTAAATGATAATAAATAAATAAAAATAAATTTAAGTGGTCCAATAGACATGTATTTTCTAAAGGGTGTCAACCAAAGGATATTCAGAACTGTTATAACGCTTCAGAAAAAATATCTTTTCATGAAAGGTAACGTACACCCTGATGGTGGGTGTCTATAAATATCACATTAAAGAGGGTCATAAGTCTATGTAATTATTTCAGAAATACACCATCTCTAAAATTGCAGAAGGTTTAGAAGATTCTCTTTCTTTCACAAGTTTTGTTTCTTCAGGAATTCTTTTCAGAAAAACTCTCCATTCATTCATCAGATTATCAATGGCTGGAGGTCAGTTTTCGTTCTTTACGTTTCCGCATTTAGATGATTTTCATGCAATTTGGTTTATGCATATATGAAAATCATAACTCTGTTTATATGTAAATATTTTTACATTTGGTATCGAGAGCGTGGTTTTTTCTCTGCCTTGATATATCTGAATTGAGTTTTTCAAAATACTCAAAACTTTGTTGAATTTGAAATTTTTTTTTGATGTTTTTTTGATGAAAACCAACGTTAGAAATCATTAGGAAATTGTTTCCTAACATTTTTGGGTTTTTAAAACATCAATTTTGATACCCATAAGGTATAGAAACAATAAGTCTGCAATTGGACCCATTTGGGTCAAATTCGGGCGAAGAAGACTCGAATAACGAGAACAATCGAAATCAGGGGCCAAAAAACGACATGTCGTTTTGGCCCCTTGAAGCCGCTTTTTCGACCTTAAAACGACATGTTGTTTTTCATCATAAAACGACACGTCGTTTCACTGAAAAGGGTGCATTTCTTGTCAAAACGACACGTTGTTTTTCGGGGGCTTTGATGACCAAAACGACATGTCGTTTTTAGGCATGAAAAATAAAAAAAAATCCAAAAAAAAAATTTTTTTCTTTCAAATTTTTAATTTGGGTATTTTGGAAAATTAGTTTCTTTTTTAATAAATCTAAAATTAATTATAATGAAATCTAAAATTTTATTATTTATATTTAAATAAAATTTTAGATATGTTATTGAATTTATGCATAATTTATTTTACATGTATTCTTTAGTTGTTATTTCTTTTAATATATGTAAATTTATGAATATTTTATGCATGAAAATTAAATGTCTTCGGTGATTTGTATAATTTTATTTAATTTAAGAGTAGCCACAACATCTTAGATTATATTAAAATTATACGTTAAGTTTTAAAATCACATTTAGTTAAACGGACATTAATTGTAACTAATTATGTTTAGTATAGTGAAATTTATCCCACATAAAATTTTTTTATATTAAATATGATTGGTTAGGATGAACTATTGAACTATTTTCTTAATTTGCCCACAAGGATTAAGAAATGGAATATAGTTTAATAGTTTGATCATATGGTTGTATGTAAATCAATGTGAATTAGAAACTTAGCCCGCAGACAGTTTTTATGTCATATGATTCATAATTTTTGTTGCATGATTTACATTGGTAAAACATGACATATAGTTATTAGCTTCAAATTTTGTGACATGAGCATGTATGTTTGATGTATTGCAGTAATTCAACCTGTTAATTTATCTGATATGAAATGTGATATTCTCGAGCTTAAAGGTGATAACTATAAAGTTTGGAAGGAGAGGATTCTCCTTCATTTTGGGTGGATGGACATTGACTATGACATAAGAAAAGATGAACCGCCCTCTTTCACTGAGACCAGCACTCCAAATGATGTTAGTCGATATGAAAAATGGGAGCGATCCAATCGTCTCTTAGTTATGTTCATAAAGACTAAGATCTCTGCTGGGATTAGGGGTTCGGTTGATCAATATGATAATGTCCGAGCATTACTGAAGGCTATTGATGAGCAATTTGAGTCTTCAGATAAGGCATTGGCAAGCACCCTGATAATGCAGTTTTCATCCTTGAAGCTTACCGGTATAAAAGGCGTGTGTGAGCATATCATGCGCATGAGGGACATTGTGGCTCAATTGAAGACGCTTGAGGTTGAGATGTCTGATTCATTCCTGGTACATTACATTCTGAACACTCTACCCTCTGAGTATGGTCCCTTTAAGATCTCCTATAACACACATAAAAACAAATGGTCAATTAATGAGCTATTGACCATGTGTGTTTAGGAGGAGGGAAGACTCATCATGGAAGAGGGAGAGAAAGTAAATTTGGCAACCCAGGGTAATAAGAAAAGGTCTCAGACCAAGCAAAAGGGGAAAGGCAAGGCTCCTGCCCAGCCGGATATTAAGAAGGAGTTCAAGTGCTTCTTTTGTAAGAAGAAGGGGCACGTAAAGAAAGACTGCTCCAAATTTCAGGAATGGCTTGATAAGAAAGGTACTCAACTCTCACTTGTCTGTTATGAATCCTCTATGTTGTGGCATCGGAGATTGGGACATATCTCCATTGAGAGAATTAAAAGATTAGTAAATGATGGAGTACTTAGTGCTTTAGATTTTACTGATTTTGATTCTTGTGTGGACTGCATTAAGGGTAAGCAGACCAACAAGTCAAAGAAGGGTGCCAAGAGGAGTTCTGATTTATTGGAAATCATACATACAGATATTTGTAGTCCAGACATGAACACTTACTCTCAAAGGTACTTCATCTCCTTCATAGATGACTACTCACGGTACATGTATCTCTACTTGCTTAAAAATAAAAATAAAGCACTAGATGCTTTTAAGGTCTTTAAAGCGAAAGTAGAGAAACAATGTGGAAAGCAAATTAAGATCGTGAGATCGGATAGAGGTGGAGAGTACTACGGTAGATACACTGAGGATGGACAAGCACCTGGTCCATTTGCTAAGTTTCTGCAAAAACATGGGATTGTTGCCCAATACACTATGCCTGGTTCTCCAGACCAGAATGGTGTAGCTGAAAGAAGAAACCAAACATTAATGGACATGGTGCAAAGTATGCTTGCTAGCTCCAAACTTCCTGAGTTCTTGTGGACTGAAGCTCTTAAGATGACAGTGTACATATTGAACCGAGTTCCAACCAAAGTTGTTCCTAGGACACCTTTTGAGTATTCAAAGGTTGGAAACCAAGTTTGCGACATGTACGCGTTTGGGGATGCCCGTCAGAGGTAAGAGTTTATAATCCACAAGAGAAAAAGCTAGACCCAAGGACCATAAGTGCATATTTTGTTGGTTATGCTGAACGGTCTAAGGGATACAGATTTTATTGTCCATCTTATAGTACTAGATTTGTGGAATCAAGGAATGCAAAATTTCTTGAGAATGACTTAATTAGTGGGAGCGATCGATCCTGGAATACTGTTCCTGAGAAAGATCATACAGATGCTCAACCTTCCACTTCTTATGATAGATTGATTGTTGTGCACAACACGCCTAAAGTTCAAATGCATGATGAACAACAACAAGTCATTCAAGTTCCACAGGCTGTTGATCATGAAATAGATCCAGCTGAACAACAGATACAGGAACCTGTTGAACAGCTTATTGAACAACATGCTCCTCAGGAGAATGTTGAACCAACATTAAGGAGATCTACTAGAGAAAAGCGATCGGCGATACCTAGTGACTATATTGTGTATCTATAAGAGTTTGACTACAATGTTGGAGCCAAAAATGATCCTGAAACGTTTTCATAGGCCATAAGTTCTAAGGAATCTGACTTATGGTACAGTGCCATGAAAGATGAAATGGATTCTATGGCATCTAACAGAGTTTGGGATCTCGTTGAGTTGTCTAATGGTGTAAAACTCATTGGATGTAAATGGGTCTTTAAAACAAAGAAAGACTCATTGGGCAACATTAAGAGACATAAGGCAAGATTCGTTGCCAAAGGATTCACTCAAAGAGAAGGAATTGACTATACGGAGACTTTTTCTCCTGTATCTAAAAAGGATTCTCTTCGAGTCATTATGGCATTGGTTGCCCATTTTGATCTGGATTTGCACCAAATGGATGTGAAAACGGCCTTTCTTAATGGTGATCTAGAGGAAGAGGTTTACATGAAACAACCAGAAGGATTTTCCTTTAGTGATAGTGAGCATTTAGTCTGCAAGCTTAAGAAATCCATATATGGATTGAAACAAGCCTCTCGTCAGTGGTATTTGAAGTTCCATGACGTTATCTCTTCATTTGGTTTTGAAGAGAATATCATGGATCAATGTATATACCAGAAGGTCAGTGGGAGTAGGATTTGTTTCCTTGTGCTGTATGTGGATGACATATTACTTGCAACTAATGATAAGGGTTTGTTATATGAGGTGAAGCAATTTCTCTCAAAGAACTTTGAAATGAAGGATATGGGAGAGGCATCTTATGTCATTGGCATTAAGATCCATAGGGATAGATCTCGAGGCATATTGGGTTTGTCTCAAGAGACCTATATCAACAAGGTTCTAGAGAGGTTTCGGATGAAAGATTGTTCACCAAGTGTAGCACCCATTGTGAAGGGTGATAGGTTCAATTTTAACCAGTGCCAAAAAATGAGCTCGAATTGGAACAAATGAAAAACATTCCATATGCTTCAGCTGTTGGAAGCCTAATGTATGCTCAGATCTGTACAAGACCTGACATTGCATTTGCTATGGGAATGTTGGACAGATATTAGAGTAACTTAGGTGTTGACCACTAGAGAGCTGTAAAGAAGGTGATGAGATACCTTCAAGGTACTAAAGGTTACATGCTCATGTATGGATGGACTAATAATCTAGAGGTGATTGGATACTTCAATGCAAACTTCGTTGGCTGTGTTGATTCGCGAAAATCAACATCTGGTTATGTTTTCATGTTTGCCGGTGGAGCTGTATCTTGGAGGAGTGCGAAGCAGACTTTGACTGCTATTTCTACTATGGAGGCGGAGTTTGTTTCTTGTTTTGAAACTACTCGCATGCTGTATGGTTGAAGAGTTTCATATCAGGGCTTAGAATTGCGGATTCTATTTCTAGGCCATTGAATACTTGGCTATAAGAGAACGTGTTAAAGAAAAGAAAGTGGTCATTGAACACGTTAACATTGAGTTTATGATTGCTGATTCTTTAACTAAAGACATGGCACTAAAGACTTTTAAGGATCATGTAGTACGAATGAGACTTGGTTCCATGATGTGAATTTCATTGTTCATACATTTGGTTAATTTTTATGAAACTCTTATTTAGTTGTAATGTTTTCTCATATTCAGTTGTGCACATATTCAGTTATTTTGAGAAAAATCAATTAAGTTGGTCCTAGAATAAACATAGGGTTTATTTATTAAGTTACGTTACCATTTATGTGTTAGTATTAAGGGATATAATGCGTTGTAATACATGAAAGATAATACTCATTATAAGAGGACCTATTGCCATGATTCATGTGTTTATTCCTTAAGTTTGAGATTGGTTGATTTTGGTTATTTAGAAAATTTATGTGGACCAAGTGGGAGAATGTTATTTTTAATTTATTTATTATTATTTATTTGGTTTTTTAAATGATAATAAATAAATAAAAATAAATTTAAGTGGTCCAATAGACACATATTTTCTAAAGGGTGTCAACCAAAGGGTATTCAGAACTGTTATAACGCTTTAGAAAAAATACCTCTTTTCATGAAAGGTAACGTACACCCTGATGGTGGGTGTCTATAAATATCACGTTAAAGAGGGTCCCTAAGTCTATGCAATTATTTCAGAAATACACCATCTCTAAAATTGCAGAAGGTTTAGAAGATTCTCTTTCTTTCACAAGTTTTGTTTCTTCAGGAATTCTTTTCAGAAAAACTCTCCATTCATTCATCAGATTATCAATGGCTGGAGGTCAGTTTTCGTTCTTTACGTTTCCGCATTTAGATGATTTTCATGCAATTTGGTTTATGCATATATGAAAATCATAACTCTGTTTATATGTAAATATTTTTACATTTACTATATAACTAAATACGAATGTTTTCAAAAGATTTTTTTTGGGTTTAAAAAAAAATAAAATAAAAGAACAAAATTATATATAATAAAATTGTCGTTACATTTTGCATATAATGGTACTTGTTCTGAAGAGAATTCATGCTTTATACATATATATGATATAAATAATTTTAAACGTTTATTAATCTTCTAGCAATGTGATTTCATAGTTTAATGGCAAATCCTTACGGACACCCTAATATTCTTGCAGAATTTATAGCCGGACAATTAAAAAATAGAGTGTCATTCCGCAAAGCAATGAAAAAAGCTATTGAATTAACTGAACAGGCAGGTACAAAAGGAATTCAAATACAAATTGCAGGGCGTATCGACGGAAAAGAAATTGCACGTGTCGAATGGATCAGAGAAGGTAGGGTGCCGCTACAAACCATTAGGGCTAAAATTACAGGATTGTATGGTCCTGGAATATGGGTATCCGATCCTTATGGACTAACGGGAAGGGTACAAGCTGTAAATCCAGCATGGGGTGTGGAAGGTTTTGATCCTTTTGTTCCGGGAGGAATCATATTACTCGATTTATTAACAGTTTTAGATCACTTCTATTTATATTATATTAGAGATTATAAATCGAATAGTATATAAATAAATTATAAATAGAATATGATATAAGTCGAAATCATAGATATATTACCTTGTCATTTTTTGTGATCTTGGGAGAGAGTTGGTTGATCATCAATTTCATCATTGTAATTCTCCAATCCATTCTGGATATGAAAAATGCCACTTAGATCACCCATGATTTTCTTAAAATGTCAATCAATTACAGAATGTCTTTTTACATAATTATGTAGTGTCATGGTAGTAATGACTATCTATACTTGCTTTGTGAAATACTAACTAGACATATCTCTTATAATCTTCCATAACTTTTTCTATGCTATAAAAGTTCATTCAACAACACTTCGAAAGGAAGAATGCACCAATTTGAAATTATGGGTTATGATATCTTTGACCTTGGCCTTTAAATTTGCAGGAATCCAGTGTCCAAAACTATGGTAAAATACATACTCACAGTCTCTCCAAAGTGTTGAAATCTTTCATGTATTAGTTGATTTCCTGCACCTTATCCTAAAGTATGTAAAAATATTCCCACCATTCTAGAATCTTCTATCCATAATTAGTTTGCAAGTCATCACATCCATGTTTGCAAGTCATCACATCATCCGAGAAATGCATCCACTCTCATTCTAAAAAAATTGTGACAGCCACGTTCATTTCCTTCCAAGAGTTCAATCACACATGTATATATCTTGCTTGGGTAGAGTACATACAAGCGGTTTTCTGAACAAATTTCAAGTAATAATATTTAAATGGACGAGGAGTCTTTCATAAAACTTAGAGTCGACGTCATCATCATTTTCTTGGTTCTTTCATTTAAATTACATGCAGTTTACGAAAATTGTTTTTAACTACTATTTCAGTTATACAACAATGTAAAGTTTTTATACGCTGCAGTAAAAAAAAAATTACTATAGTGTAAAACTCTCATCTACTATAGTAAAAACAGTTCTGACCGATGGTTCCTACCACCGTATCAAACACCCTATAAGTTGCCTACAAATAACATAATAAATTTAATCAATTCAAAATTAGAAGTAAAAAATTAAATTCAAACTTGGGAATAAAAACTAGTACATTCAATGTGCATACTCAAACACAAAACACTACCGTTTTAAACAAAAACCAATTAAACAAGTGCGACGAAGGGGGAAAGAAAATGGAAACTATTGAAACTAAGACATAGTAAAGATAAAAGTTGTAAGTGGAAATCCGACTTTTCCTTGTATTGGAGCTATTTAACCCTAGTTCATGGCTTATTATTGCTATAAATATCTCTCTTTTCTTTGATTATGTTCAGCGAGTGGCAAAAAAGTATAAATCACTCCCAACTTCTCGTCCAGGTAAAGTTTCAAGCACTTCATCACATTGGCAATGCTGCAAGTTCGCATCTCTTTTTGCAGTATTGATGTAGCGGTACTTTTTATTTTCAACTGCCTCAATAAGATGATCAATTTGAAGTGATAGTTTTGTAGCTACTCCAACCTTCCCCACTTTTTAGTATTATAGTGACTATAAATTATACAATAATTGATTATATATGAATCTACAACAATCCCAAACAAACCCTTATAAATGATTAATTACAAAAATTTCCTCTCAACTATAGCCCTTGAAATACTATGCCTCCTAAATTTTAAAACGTAATATGTGTTCCCTCTTGAACTTCAAAACGCAACATTTTGCCCTACAATCTAGGAAATATTAACAAAAAAACTATGAATTATGATTTGGACATAAATGACATCATATTTATACAAATAATGAGATTGTTGAACAATTTAAAGAACAATTCGACTGTTAGCTTACCTTAGTATAGTCTCATGAAAATGAAAAAAGAGATTATTTATTTTAAATTTTTTAATTTTTTTTAGTTTATATTTTTAACAATTAAAATTTTTAAATTATCAACCTTTTAAATAAAAAAAGCTCTTATATTATGTACTAAATCTTATGTACAAATTTTATTAAAAATAATAAATTTTTTATTAATATTTTATAATTTGAAAAAAAATGTACGTTATATTTAAAAATTTTAGTGGGAAAACAAAAAGGGGGAAGTTTTGTAATTAATGCAAAACAAACAAATAAATAAATAAATAAACATCCCAATAAAAAAGAACGTGTTAAATATGAGATTTTGTCATTTTCGCACTTTTCCCTTAAATTGGGTCAATCTTAACCCGCGCAAATTCTTAACTGTACCTACGCAATTGAATCCTTACTGGCTTCCATGGTAGATGATGATGATGCCCTTCTTTTCAGCACTCTGATCAAGCTAATTAACCTTAACCGTAATTTTTCCTTTCAAAACTAAGCAAACTCCACAAATTTATAAACCCTAGCGTTAACTCTAATCTGAAATTCTCAATGTTGGATCCATCACAATCATCCTTCACCAATTTGTCCTCAAATTTCCCCAACCAACTGCCCTCGACAAACCCTAACAATCTATACGTTCCTCCTCTTCATCCTCAACCGTTTCTTCCTTCTTCTCTAACCTCGGAGCCCTGCATTCACCCACCTGGGACTGACCCACTTGCCAATTTAGCGTCTTACCCATCCACAAACTTTGGATTCCAAACCCAAATCCCCAATTCGCGAGACCCGAATTCAGCTTCTCAGAATTGGGTCGTCAAACAGTCTGCACCAGTCAGATATGCCGCCGTCACTGTAACTGTAAGTGGCCAATTGATTGGGTTTTTTTTTTTTTTTTTTTTTTTTTGAGATTTGTATTGGACATGTTAATTTGTTTTTGGATTAATTGCTGAGGTTTGATGTGAATTTTGACGGGGAAATGGAATTTTTGAGTTGGGTTTCGTTTTAGGGCGTTTGAGAACATAGTTAGAACCACCACACTTTAGAACCAAAAATATTATAGCAGGTGAGAGAAAAGACCTCAAAAAGGTTTATTTTTCTGGTATATTTTGATGTTGGTTGAAATTGAATTGTATTTTTATGTTGTACTGAGTTTGGTTGTATGATTGATGAATTTTGATTTGACTTTATTATTGAATTGAGCTAGTTAATTAGGGTCAGCATTTTAAAAACTAGAATTTTATTTACTAATGAGTTTGTCAACAATGTCCAAAATTCCGGATAATATATTTGACAAGAACACGTGGATGTAAAGATCGTATCAATGAAAGAAGTAAAAACTATATTTTATTCCCAATTTCTACGTTTAGTAGGGTGTTTGGGAGCATTGGTTAGAACTAATTTGGTTGAAAATATTGTAGCATGCGAGAACTTTATACTGTAACACACTTTTTCTTGACACTATAGTATGTAAGAGCTTTATATTGTAGCAACAAAAAGTTTTGATTCTAACTTCTAACTCATATTGCCAAACACTTCTCGTAGATCCACCCAGGATTAAGAGAGGGTTAGAAATACAAAGTGAATGCAATTATCCAAGTATGCACTGTATATAGGCATTCACAGGTTCAATTGCTGGAATTGTGTACTTTGCACCCTCGATTTTTGAAGATAACTTATTTTTGCAGGTCACAAAACCCGAGAATGCAAATTCGTTGCTGCCCACAAGCTCAAATTCCTTTTGGACGCATCAACCTCCAGCCACGGATGCAACAGCGATTATTCCTCAGCACACTGTGGCCATTCAAACTATAAGGTATGATGTTTGTGATGTTGGTTGTAATGGCAAAGATGTTTTGAGAAACATTTATTGGGTAAATAAGATAAATAGGAATTTGCAAATGAGATTAATTCTGCAAGTGCAATCTTAACCACCCCCAACATCAGTACCAGCTTACCCAACCAAACAAGCAGCATAGGCGGACAGGTAACATATGGAACGCCGACAGTGGCTGCTAGTATGGAGTTGGAGATGAAGAGAAGAAAAATTCTGAGCAATGGTACAGCACTTGATTCTGTAAGGATGTGCACGATCTGCAATGTTGCTTGCAATAGTCAAGAAGTGTTCAATAAACATATGGCTGGGCGAAAGCACGCAGCTCAGGTGAGTTACAACTTAGAATAGTGTTGCTTTTTGAGAAAGCAAATGATAATGGTTCTCATTTGTTTTGCTTTTCAAGATTTGGCTGCACATTAATTTGCTTTCTTTTACACACTCGCTAATGTTAGAGAGTGTGTGTGTGAATTTTGAACCCCACAAATGTGAGCTCCACTGAAGTCTTTCTTTGGAATATTTTTAGGAATTCTTTTCATTCTGGGACTCTGATAGTTGACATTCATTAAAGGGGATCACCTGTGAATCGACAAGTTCAGATTTTGCAGTCAATCAACTTTAAAGGGGATGAAAAAGAGTAATTGAAAGAAGGGCTTTGTTTCATTATAGTGAATACTTGTTGGTCTTATGCTGTTACATACTTGTATTGACGTGAAATTCTAATGAAATCTAGATGTAAGATGGAGACTTCATTCTCTGTGCTTGTCAAAGGATTTCCTGCATTCCCATAGAATCTCTCTCTCTCTCTCTCTCTCTCTCTCCCCCCTCTTTTTTGGCCTCCCCTTGCTTTCTTCATTCTTCATTACACAACCTGCCTTTTTTTTGGCTTTTTTACTTCCTAGGTATATGTGTAAATTTGAAATTTATATTCAGTGTGGTTTATTTATTTCCCTTTATCTATCAAACGCTTGCTTGGCGTTTGTTTAGTGACTTTTATCCTTTTGTTATACTGTTTTCATTTTACCTTGTAACAGGTCTTGCTGTATTTTGTAGGCGGCTTTAGCAGCTTTAGGTGACATTGGACCGTACTTTGCTGCAGTTCGAGCTCAATTCAATGCCACTTCAAAGAAAGCCCCGAAGAAAATCAAGGTCGTTCAATCTGCATGGTGTGAAGTTTGCAAAATCAACTGCAACAGCAATGATGTTTACGTCAGTCACCTATCCGGAAAGAAGCACCAGATGAATTTGGAGCAATTGAATAAGTTGCACAATGACCCCAGTTCTGCTGCTTCAGCTACTCCAATGATTGGTCCGGCAGAAAATCCTGAGGCCAACAAGAGCAAAACTGTTGTTGACACAACGAATTCACTGAAAAAGCCTACAGGAGAGGATTTGGAGTCGAAGAAACAGAAGATTGTGAAAGCCGGAGGAGCGGCTGGTGCCATTAGAACCTGCACCATATGCAATGTGGTGTGCAATAGCCAAACAGTTTTCAATTTCCATCTTGGCGGCCAAAAACATGCAGACATGGTGAAGAAATTGAAAGCAGCAGGAAAGGAAGTTGCAGGTCCTTAGAGGAAGTTAGGATTTTGGTGAAATGTTTTTGCAAATTGCAATGGCCTTTGTGTATATTATTATTATTCTTATTATTTTTTGAGAATTTATTTTGAGGCAATCTGAGACTTCCATTTGAAACAGATTCCTTGCTCGTATTTCTCTCTCTTATTTGTCCCTCTAGTCGCCGTATTAGGAATAAAAATTGTTGTAGATATTGACGCACTCGTGTGGTTTTTGGTTTAGTTTGAACCGTTTTTATTACAATACTTTCTCTTATAAAACTTAAATTGTTACAATGTTTTCTATTCAAACTTTTCAATTCAAACCGGCAATCCAAATGGGCTAGAAGTCTCACTTCTGTTTTATTTATGTGTTTGTGTATTCTCTTAAATACATTTCAGCCGTCCCCTCTCTCTTTTCCTATTCTTGTTGGCCCGAGAAGAAAATGTAGCACACAAATTTGCGAGAGGCCAAAGTCCAAACATGTAAGATTGATGATAATACTTCAATCCCCCGCAAAAAAAAAAAAAAAAAAAAAAAAAAAAGATAAGAGTAACAGAAAATAAATCCGAATCCCTAAAGAAGAGTTTAAAGAAGAAAACAATTATCAATCTTTTTTCGACGAGATGCTTTATTCAATACTAATACGTGTGATGTGCATGTCAAGTTGTAATTGAAATTTAATGAATAAAAAAATTATGAAGTATATAAATTTGACCTCTCAGTTGATAAATCAACTATTATAGATAGAACGTAATACAAATAAAGTATAAAAAGATAGGGTTTTACGAGGTATAAAATAGAAAAATTAATAAATAGATCAAAATATATGTCCTAAAATAAAAAAATAGATCGGTGACAAAATTATTTTTTATTTTCAAATATGTTTTTTTAGATTTTTTAAATAATTTTTTTATACTTTATTTTTTCAAGACCCTCATGTGTTATTATTTTGTTCGATTTTAATTGAAAGTAGACAGTTTATCAATTAAAGAGTCAAAATTGTATAATTCACAGACCAAGTACTATTCTACTAAGTTCTTCACACGCACAAAAAAAAAAAAAAAACGATCATGAAAAGAATGATCACAAGCAAGTTAAAAATAGGTGTCAAAATTAATCACAAGTAAAGAGATTATTCTGATAATAAAGTTGAAATTAGAGGTTTAAAAATTTTATGAGATAGATTGATAAAGTTGAAATAAAGAGAAAATAAAAAAATAACAAAAGGAAAAAAAAAGGTAGGATAAAATTGAAGATATGAGACTACGGTTGATAATAAAGCCAAAAAAACAATAGAAGTAAAAGGCGTAAAGCACCAAAAAAAGAAATTAAGAGAAAAGAAAGGCAAACAGTGAAAAATAAAGAAAGGAAAAATAAGATAAAACATTCTTTGTAAGGTATAATGGTAGACAAATTGAGTCAAAAAAAAAAAAAAAAAGGACGAAAAAACAAAGCGCGAAAATAGTTAATTTAAAAAGAAAGAATGCCAGCGGTTTTAAGGGTAAAAGACTAGGGCACATAAATGGACCAAAAAAAAAAGAAGAATAAAACAAAGTAAGAGAAAATTTAATATTATGCAATACTTTTTAAAATATATGTTATTTATGTCACATTTCAAAAAAGTTATACCACACTATTATTTATATTAGGGTAATTGACACGAATAATCCCTAAATTATTTAGTAAATGAAAGTTTGGTCCCCGATCTTGTAATTTTGGCAACATACCCCTAATCTCCTTAATCAGGTGCAATTTTAACCTTCCTGTCAAGATTTCAACGGATTATTGCATTTGACCTTTCATGTGACTTTTTTTATGTAAAAAGACTAAAATATCCTCAAATCATTTTTTTTTATTATTTCAAGTAAAATAAAATTAATTAAGTGTGTAGGAGTATTAGTTAAAATCAATTTTGGTTTAAAACATTATAGCATTTGGGAGCTTTATGATGTAGCATCTTTTGTTGATACTGAAGTATGTGACTTTACGATGTCGTTTTGGGATTATTGCATTTGACCTTTCATGTGACTTTTTTTATGTAAAAAGACTAAAATATCCTCAAATCATTTTTTTATTATTTCAAGTAAAATAAAATTAATTAAGTGTTTGGGAGTATTAGTTAAAATCAATTTTGGTTTAAAACATTATAGCACTTGGGAGCTTTACGATGTAGCATCTTTTGTTGATACTATAGTATGTGAGAGCTTTACACTAGCAACCAAATGTTTTGGTTTTAAGTCGCATTGTTGTACACCACATAAAACATTTCAAAAAGTTGAAATTAAAAAGTCTGCTGTGACTTTTTGTTCCATGGAGACTACTGCGACTTTTAGGGATATTTGCACCTAGGTTCTCAAATTTGTAATTTTTGGCACTTGGGTCCCTATTTTAAGAATTTAAACACTTAGGTTCTCAAATTCTTTATCTCCTAGCATCTTAGTCCTCATTTTAAAAATTTAGATACTTAGGTCCCAAAACTCTTAATTTGTTGACACCGTTAGTCCCCATCTTATTTTTACTATTAAATGACATAATAGATATAAGTATTTTGAGGCTTTTTTTGCTGCTTAGGTCTTGAAAATGTATTTTTTTAGCAGAAAGGTCCCCAAAAAACCATCCTTTTTTTAAGTATAACTCATTGTTTTTATGTCCAAAATTGATATTTAAATGCCCTAGCATAAATTTAATTATGATAATTATTGACAACAAATAGCTTGATTATAAATTAAAAAAAAGGAGAAATTCATAAATTTTCTTTTTGTTTTATTTTTAGTAAGTTGGTACCAAATTACAATGATATAACTAAATAATTGTAACGCAATAATGTTTGATTGTTCAATTACACACTTTTCTTTCTTAAAGATCTTTAATATAATTGAGGATATTATATCGTTGTAATTTGAACCAACTTAACCAAAATATAATTGAATGTATGATTAATTCTCTCAATGACATTTGTAAATTTTTTTTATTTATAATCAATTACTAGTAAATAATCATCATAGTTAATTTTTTTCAAGGCATTTAAGCATTATTTTAGACAACAAAATAAGTTATACTTCAAAAAAAAAAAAGAAAAGCTTTTGGGGATCTTTTTGTTTAAAAATACACGTTTTTAGGACTGAAAAAACAAAAGCCCCAAAATATTGACATCTTTTATCTCTTTTAATAGCAAAAAGAATACGAGCACTAATGATGCCAACAAATTAATAGTTTGAGGACTTAAATGTCTAAATTCTTAAAATGAGGACTTACAGTACCAATAAATTGAAAATTAAGGACCTAGGTGTCCAAATTCTTAAAATAGAAACCCAAGTCCAAGTGGGGACTAAGATGCCAACAAATTAAATAAGAACCCAAATACTAAAGGTTATAAAATTTGAGGACCTACGACGCAAAAATTCCAATTAAAAAGTCTGTTGCGACTTTTTGTTTCATGGAGACTTAAAGATACAACAATGAGCTGAGGCCCGTAGGCTGGCATAGCCCGTCACTGTTTAAGGCACTGCCCAGCCTATAAATATTAGTGGGCTGAAACATTTATCGGCCTATGGGCCAGTCTAGCACGACCCATAAAAAATCATGGGCCATGCTGGTCTTGGGCATGGTCTAGGCTTGTCTTGGGCCGGGCCGGACCAGCACATTTAGGCCTATAATGGGCCGGCCCATCTTGGCCTATGTAAGGCCAATATGGGCCCACAATGGGCCAGCCCACCGAAGGCCCATTGTGGCACAATTTAATTTAAATATATATATTTATATATATTTTCATGTTTATTTATGAGTGAACATGACTGAGTATGACATTTTTCAATAAAATGCCTCACACATCACATGATGACAAGCTTTTTAAAATCTTTTTTAGTAATTTTGTAAACATCTTATGTATAATTATCTTGATTGTACTCTTTTTTCTTTATCAAGGTTTTGTCCCATTGGGTTTTTCTTGGGCATGTTTTTGATGATATAATCGTGAATAAAATATCCATTTTTATAATTTCATTGTCTATTCAAACTTTTATATTTGTTAACTTGTTTAAAAATTCAAAAATAAAAATAAAGATAAAAAAATTAAAAATTATATGTTTAGATGGGCTGGCCTATCTAAACTCACGATGGACCAAGGTGGACCTACCCATCTTAACTTATAGATGAGGTTGAATAGGCCGGCTCATTTAAGGCCCATGGCATGGCCTACCCAAACCCATGGCACGACCTAGCCTAGCCCACATAAAATTGGCCTGTGACGAGGGCTGGGCAGAAGTAATTCTTATTTGGGCTAGCCCAGCCTGGCTCACAAAATTCGCAGGCTAGGCCATAGCTCGCTTGAGCCTAATGAGAATGGGTAGAGCCGGGTCAGGCGGGCTCGATCTTGCATCTCTACGAAGACTGCTTGCAGTTTGTTTAAATTCCTTAAAGGACTTACCATATATCTCTTGTTGGAAATTCTTCTTACACTTTTCTTCCATGTTTTCATCACAAATCCGATTCTTTCTTATTTGGATGCATATAATCTTTGTAATAGATTTGGGATTTTGCCTGATTTTAATTTGTTCCTTAAATTTGAGTCCTAGTTAAAATGCATTTTCCTCTAAACTCTGTAATTCTTCATTCCAGAATCTTCTCGATGGCTTATAAGTAGTATAAAATGGGTTTTTTCTTTCAGTCTTTGTTAATTTTATTTTACAGCTTGATTGTAATGTTTTCAAACCCCAATCCAAGCAAAAATGGGCATGATGGAGGATTTTGAAGCCTTTTTGCAAGTTCTCTGGGGGTTTTGATGTTGACATTACAATTGAAGTCAATGAAATAGAGGCCCAACTCCAAATCCCCTTCCACAACCAGAACCTTCTCTTTGCTAAGTCCACCGACGATCTCTTCTACTTTTCCAACATGGCCGACCCCAACGCCACCCTTTCCTCCCTCAACCTCTCCCATGGCTCCATCGTCTTCCTCGCCTACGACGGCGAGCTCACCGTCTCCAGCGGCCCTGCCTTCTAACCTGCTTGATCCTTCGGCTGCAAGATGGCCATGGACGACCTTTCTCTTTCTCTTCCTCTTTCTCGGTTCTCTCTCTTTTCCCTTCTTCTTGATTGAATCAGATTTTTAAGTCCTACTAGTTTTAAAAATATATTTGTTGTTATTTTACTAAAATATCCACTCTATGGCATTAAATTTGTAACCAAAAAAACTTAACAAAATTTAATAGAAAGGTTTGAATTGCACCTCATTAAGGAGGTGACGAGGTGTTTTGCCAAAATTAAAAGATTAGAGACTAAATTGTTATCTACTAAATATTTTAAGGACCATCCATGCCAATTACCTTTTTATATTATTTGTTAAAGTTGTGATGTATTAAAACATGTATAACGTTTATAAGTGGATAAGTTTTAAAAATGTCAACTATGCAAAGGGAGGGATCAAAAAGTAAAGAAAAAGAAAAAAGGGGAAAATAGGGGAAAAAAATAAAGAAAAATATTTAAAAAGGCAAGCGACGAAATGGAGCAATGAGCCTCTTATCAACTCTTTAATATATCTAAGGACTTCAATTCGAATACAATATCCAACATCCACCTTATTTAAACTCAAAACAAAAATTCCATTATGCACAATTTACACTTTCTCCATACTTTGTCATAAAAATTCAAAATGGGTTGGAAAAAATAGTTATGAAGTTGTTTTTTTCAATTAAGTACCTTTAAGCCTTTTTGATTGCAACATGATTGACTTAAAAAAATGCACTAGGATCTATAATGACCCTCTCCTCTCTTGCTTTTATTTTTTTTCCCTTTTTCTTTTTGACAAGAGTAGAAAATTAAACATACAAATTCACAATTGAGGGAAAAAAATGAAATGACAAAAGTAATTATTTATTTAAATAAAATTTGATAAGATAGTTTATCTAATATTTCCATTGGAATACATTCTCCAATTTGTGCCCTATTACTTAAACTCACAACAACAATTCCAGTCATCAATACACGCGCCATTTACACTTGCTCCATATTTTTCAATGCAGAGTTGAACGCATGCATACTTTTGGCAATTGCCCTCCTCTATTCTGATTAAATTCTTGCATACATCTTCTGCATAATCCTGTACCCTTGCACCTATATATTAGCAATTTCAAAACGTCAACCATAATAATAATAATAATAATACCATTTAGAAAAAAAATATTAATAACAATAATAAAAGCTTTGATAAAAAAATGTGCAAATTTTCTACGCATTTACTCAAATAAATAGGTGGGTGAGTGTGTGATTCAGATCTTGAATCTTGATAATTTCATTTTTTTTTAATATAATGGGGTCCATAACCCTACACCGTATAAAAAAATGTGTATAGAATTGTACCTTTGACAAATAAAATTTCCTCGAAAAAAATCGCAATCATTTTTTTTAACAAATTAAAGTGATTAATGGCTAATCTATTGGCAATAGCAAGAACAAATAAAAACATCTTCGGCAAATATAGAGAAAATCACAAACATACTTTTCTAATTAGAGATCTATTAGGAAGAGATGTAGTTGATTTTTTTTTTAATTTATATATATATATATAAACCCCAGAAAGAATATCCGTTAATAAGAACAAGAAATAATATGCTATAAATGAAGAAAAAGAGAGAGAAAAAACTACAAATTTTATTTTATTTACCGGAGGAAATATGCCAAGCACTTGAAAAGACCAAGAAAATCATTAGAAGCAAAGGGAAAGAAACGGTGCCTTTCATCTCTGATCTTTGGAAATACCCCCTGTTTGGCATAGGAAAAACTATTTTTTTTTCTACTAAGTTGTGGCCTGGCCCTTTTAATGGGGTAGTACGTGGGACCCACTAGGTGGGGCCCACCCTACTGAGAGGGCCGAGCCATAGCCTGGTCGAGATGAATAGTATTGCCTTTGGCATAATGGTGGGAACTACGGTTCCTACCATAAACTCAGTTATAAACAGTGTTAAACTCTCACATGTTATAGTAATAATAAAAAAAATTGCTACAGTGTAAAACTCTCACATGCTACAGTAAATATGGTTCTAACCAACGGTTCACACCACTTTCCAAACACTTAGGGCCCGTTTGTTTCGATACTCGAATAACGGTTCGAATCATTTTGCTACAGTATTTTCTCTCACAAAAATTTAAATCTTCATTCAAATACTCGAATCAAATGGGCCCTTAGATTTTCTTTGAGACTTATTAGCTTGTCCCTTAAATTACCACTTGATCATCCAAGTATTTATAATAAAAGAGTACATAATGTAGAACAATTTTTCTCGATTTTTTTCCTAATATTGCAATAAATCATTTTTGGTTCTGTTTTTCATTTATGCCATAATTTGATGGATTCCTTACAAGAATGATTTGGTAGATATTTTACCATATCCCTTAAAATAATAAGGCTTCCTTTCTAAGGAAAAAAATAAACAAATAATAGGGCTTCCATAATGGTAGTGATGTTTTTTGAGTAGTATTGTAATACACGGAAATATATTGCGGGTGTTTAAATTTCAACAAATGAGTTGGTAGGTTTCTTGATATTTTCACCATTTATAAATCATTTAGAGTATCTCCCATGCAATGTTAAATTGATGTAGCAATGTCAAATTTTGGCATTTAAGAATAAAAAAAACACTCTTTAATGTACTACTACTTATAATATCAAATTTGTTGTATACTAAATTTAGTGCACCAAATATGATATGTGTTAAATTTGACATTTAAAATTTTTATTGATTAATAAATTGAATTTTTTTGTTTTAATAATCATAACATTCTTATTTTTAAATTATTTTGCTGTCACGGCTCATAATTTACAGCTCACGAATAAATTTACTAAAATTGAAAATTAGAAACTAACTCGTCACAGACTAAAAAGTTAAAAAGGACCATTTAAGCTAAAATCCTTTAAGCAAATTCTAAATAGATGAAACACATTTTCTGTTTTGGTTTTTCGCTAGAAGTATTCGTTAACTTGGATCTTAAATTTCAAAAAAATATTAGAATTATGCTTTAATAACTAGGGAAAATGCCCCATGATATTTGTATAAAGGCATTCAAAACCTTTTGTTAGTTCGCAAGTTGTGCCATGAATGTTTTTTTATTTTGGCATTTGGAAATTTACATATTATTTATTAATTGAGATTTGTCACCGATTAAATTGAGATTATCAAATTTGTAATCTTAGGATGTTTGACAAATAAGATTGAACTTAAAAAACAAGTTAAAAACTATAACAACTGAGTGTAAAACATAAAACCAATTCAAACATGCTATAAACTATATGCATATCAAGAATTGAAACGGTAAACGGAAGCGTGAAAACATATTTACCTCCTGTCATTGCTGTCCAACGGTGTCCTGACTGCCTGTACTTGGGATGCTTCCAAGTTCTCACAAAACTCAATTGATGGTGTAAGATTCTTAAGAGAATTTTCGAAACTTGGGGACTCAATTTTTGTTTCACAAAAATCTATACGTGAAATTTTTGTTTTCTGGTTTTCTCTATTCTGCACTCATTTCCTCCCATCAAGGAAATAAATAGCACCCAAGAAAAATCAGTTACCAGATTAATTTTAATGGGAAATGAATGAGACCACTAATGCATAATTGTTACAAAATAAATTGGTTTCAATGTTGAAACCTTTGAAATGCCAAATGTAACAGTTACATTCTCCCACTTGGTCTCTATATTTATCTTTATATCCATTAAACCCAAACTTTTAGGAAACAAATACATGAATCATGGCGATAATTTCTCTAAATTGTGAGTATTATATTCCATGTATTACAATGTATTATTTCTCAAACTTTATTCCTTATATGGTAACTTAACTTTATGAATAAACCCAATGTTTATTCTTGGTCCTACTATATGTGAATTTTCTCCAATAACTTAATGCGCAAAACAAATATGAGAAAACATCACAACTGAATAAGAGTTTCATTAAGACTGTAAATTGTATGTACAAACAAATTTACATTATGGAACCAAGTCCCATCTGTACAATATGATCCTTAAATGACTTTGGTGGCATTCCTTTTGTCAGAGGATCTACGATCATCAATTCAATGCTTATATGCTCAATGACCACTTTATTTTCCTTAATGCATTCCCTTATGGCTAAGTATTTAATGTCGATATGTTTACTTCGACTGCCACTCTTATTATTCTTAGCCATAAAGACAGCAACTGAATTGTCACAATATATCCTTAATGGCCTAGACACAGAATCTACAATTCTAAGGCCTGACATGAAACTCTTCAACCATACACCATGCGAAGTAGCCTCAAAACAAGAAACGAACTCTGCCTCCATCGTGGAAGTAGCGACCAACGTTTGTTTTCCACTCCTCCAAGATACAGCTCCTCCGGCTAGCATGAAAATATAACCTGAAGTTGATTTTCTCGAATCAACACAGCCAGCAAAATCTGAATCGGAGTAGCCAATCACCTCTAGAATGTTAGTTCGTCTATACATAAGCATGTAATCCTTTGTACCTTGAAGGTACCTCATCACTTTCTTTGCAGCCCTCCAGTGGTCAATGCCTGGGTTACTATGATATCTTCCCAACATTCCCACAGCAAATGCAATGTCAGGTCTTGTGCAGACCTGAGCATACATAAGGCTTCCGACAGCTGAAGCATAAGGAATGTTGCTCATTTGAACTTTCTCGAAATCATTCTTTGGACATTGGTTCAAACTGAACTTATCACCCTTCACAATGGGTGCTACACTTGGTGAACAATCTTTCATCCAAAATCTGTCTAAGACTTTATTGATATAGGTTTCCTACGATAGTCCTAAAATACATCGAGATCTATCCCTATGGATCTTTATGCCAATGACATAAGATGCCTCACCCATATCCCTATGGATCATTGGTTGCAAGTAGGATATCATCCACATATAAAACAAGGAAACAAATCTTGCTCCCACTGACCTTCTGGTATATACATTGATCCATGATGTTCTCTTCAAAACCAAATGAAGTGATGACATCATGGAATTTCAAATACCATTGATGGGAAGCCTGTTTCAAACCATATATGGATTTCTTGAGTTTGCACACCAATTGCTCACCATCACTAGAGGAGAATCCTTCAGGTTGTTTCATATAAACCTTTTCCTCTAGATCACCATTGAGGAATGCCGTTTTCACATCCATCTGATGTAACCCAAAATCAAAATGAGCTACTAATGCCATGATCATATGAAGGGAGTCCTTTTTAGATACAGGAGAAAAAGTCTCAGTGTAATCTATACCTTCCCTTTGAGTGAATCCTTTAGCAACGAGTTTTGCCTTATGTCTCTCAATGTTGCCTAATGAGTCTTTCTTTGTCTTGAAGACCCATTTGCATCCAATGGCTTTTACACCATCAGGCAACTTGACAAGATCCCAGATTCCATTAGATGACATAGAGTTCATCTCTTCTTTCATGGCATCATACCACAAGTTAGATTCCTTACAACTCATGGCTTGTGAAAACGTTTCTGGATCATTTTCGGCTCCTATGTTGTAGTCAGACTCTTGTAGATACACAATATAGTCACTAGGAATGGCTGATCGCCTTACTCTAGTAGATCTCCTTAATGCTGGTTCAACATTCTCTTGAGGAGCATGTTGATCAGCTGGCTGTTTAACTGGATCTACTACTTCTTGATCAGCAATCTGTGGAACTTGAATGACTGGCTGTTGTTCAACACACGTCTGAACTATAGGCGTATCGCGTATAACAATCACTCTATCATATGAAGTGGAAGCTTGAGCATCTGTATGATCTTTCTCTGGAACGGTGCTCCAGGATCGATCGCTCCCACTGATCAAGTCATTCTCAAGAACTTTTGCATTCCTTGATTCCACAAACCTAGTGGTATGTGATGGACAATAAAATCTGTATCCCTTAGACCGTTCGGCATATCCAACGAAATACCCACTTATGGTCCTTGGGTCTAGCTTCTTTTCTTGTGGATTATAGACTCTTACTTCAGACGGGCATCCCCAAACGCGTATATGTCGCAAACTCGGTTTCCAACCTTTCCATAACTCGAACGGTGTCTTTGAGACAGCCTTGGTTGGAACTCGGTTTAATATATACACAGCCGTCTTGAGAGCTTCAGTCCACAAAGACCTAGGAAGCTTGGAGCTGCTAAGCATGCTCCGCACCATATCCAACAATGTTCGGTTTCTTCTTTCTGCCACACCATTTTGATCTGGAGAACCGGGCATAGTATATTGGGCAACTATCCTATGTTCTTGAAGAAACTTTGTAAATGGACCAGGCGCTTGTCCATCTTCGGTGTATCTACCATAGTATTCACTACCTCTATCAGATCTCACTATCTTTATTTGCTTACCACATTATTTCTCTACTTCTGCCTTAAACACCTTAAAGGCATCTATGGCTTCATTTTTGTTATGAAGCAAGTAGAGATACATATATCGTGAGTAATCATCAATAAAAGTAATGAAATACTTTTGACCATACGCGTCTATGTCTGGACTACAAATATCTGTATGTATGATCTCTAATATGTCTGAACTCCTCTTGGCACCTTTCTTTGACATATTGGTCTGCTTTCCCTTTATGCAGTCCACACAAGTATCAAAGTCAGCAAAATCTAGAGTATTAAGTACTCCATCATTCACTAGTCTCTTTATTCTCTCAATAGAGATATGACATAATCTATGGTGCCACAACATAGAGGAATCTTCATTCATAACACATCTGTTAATGCCAGCATTATCTTGAACATGTATAGAAGTATAAGAAGTTTATCTTGTAAATTAATTTTGAAAAGACCATTTGACAATATACTATTTCCAATAAGTTCAGATCTATAAAAAAAACTAAATATAGTGTCTAAAAAATTAAAGGAAAATCCCAATGGTACAAGCCTTGAAACTGAAATTAAATTCCTAGAAAAACTAGGAATATAAAATGTCTTTTCTAATTTTAAAATAAAACCACTAGATAAAACTAAATTGCATGTTCTGACAGCCTCTACATGTGAGCGCATTTTGTTGCCTGTATAGATGCACTGCTCACTTCCCACTGGCTTCCTTAGGCCTTGCAATCCCTGCAAGGAATTAGTGACATGGATTGAAGAACCAAAATCAATCCACCATGTGTTATGTTCAACGTCAACCATATTAGATTCATAACAAACAAGTGAGAATTGAGTACCTTTTTTGTCAAGCCAACTCTGATATTTAGGACAATCCTTCTTTATGTGCCCCTTCTTTTTACAAAAGAAGCACTTGGATTCCTTCTTGATATTAGCTTGAGCGGGCAGTTTGCCTTTTCCCTTATTCTTGGCTTGGCCCTTGTTCTTCCTTTGAGTTACCAGATGCACACTCTCTCCCGCTTCCATAGCAAGCCTTCCTTCTTCCTGGACACACATAGTCATCAATTCATTGATAGACCACTTATCCTTATGTGTGTTGTAGGATATCTTGAAAGATCCATATTGATGTGGAAGAGTGTTGAGGATGTAGTGCACAAGGAAGGTTTCAGACATCTCAACCTCAAGTGTCTTTAGCTGAGCCGCTATATCCCTCATTTGTATGATGTGCTCACGCACACCATGAATTCCAGTAAGCTTCATGGATGAAAATTTTAATATCAAGGTGCTAGCCAAGGCTTTGTCTGATGTAGCAAATTGCTCATCAATTGCCTTCATTAGAGCTCGCACTTTGTCATATTGCTCCAATGAACTACGTATGCCAGCCGAGATTTTCGTCTTTATGAACATAACGCAGAGGCGATTAGATCGCTCCCACTTTTCATAAAGGTCCACGTCATCTGGCTAGCTGGTCTCCATAATGGCAGGTGGTTCATCCTTACGGATAGCCAAGTCAATGTCCATGACACCTAAATGAAGAAGAATTCTCTCCTTCCACACCTTATAGTTGTCTCCCTTAAGTTCGGGAATGTCACACTGTAAATCAGAGTAACTCACAGTTTGCATAGCTGTATAATAAAACATACATGCTTATGTTACTTAATTGAGGCTACAATACTTTATGACATGTTTACCAATGTAAATCATGCATTAAAATATGAATCAAATGACATAAAAATTACCTGTGGGCTAAATTTTTAACTCAAACAGATTCATATATCCTTATGATGACACTATCAAATTATATGCCATTTTCTTAATTCCTGTGGGTAAATTAAGAAAGATAATTTGATACATCATCCTAACTAATCATATTAAATATAATAAAAATTCCTGTGGGATAAAATTTATCATATTACATATGATTAATCACAATTTAATGTCTTTTTACCATATGTGATTTAAACATCTTACATAATTTTTGCATAATTAAAGATGCTGTGGCTACTCTTTAATTATTCAAAAATTAAATACATATATCACAAGACATTTATTCTTAAATTTTTGCTCATAAAATAAATTGCATTTACCTTAAGCAATAAATAAATATGAACAAAGAACCATAATTTATGTACTAATTTTCATTATGTATATATTAAAATTATACATTCAAAAATATAATTTAACACATTATTGCATAAAATTAAATGTACTAAATTATTTAACTTAATATTGCATGCATAATTTTAAATCACAAATTATACATAATGAACACTATATGCACATAAATTTATAAAATTATATCCACACAATTACTGTATAATATTCATAACAAATACCAAAAATTATGAATATTCAAAATTATGAATTTTTCATAATATATTCCATAATATGAAAAATTTCATAAATATATTAAAATTGTGGATATATTATGAAAATTTCATAAAAATTATAAAAACTGAAAATTTTAAGAAATCTTCCCCAAAAATATCATTTTATAAAATCTGAAAAAAATCAAAATTTTTTTTTTTAATTTTTGGGTTTTTTTTTATTTTTTTATTTTTCTGCATATTGAAAAACGGCGTCGTTTGGAGAGCCCCCCCCAGGGTGTAAACGACACGTCGTTTACAGAGAGGGTAGCCTGTCAACATACCAAACGACATGTCGTTTTGGTCATTAATGTCCAAAACGACTTGTCGTTTTTTAACGTTGAAAAGAGCCCCTCAACGCCTGAAACGACATGTCATTTTTTGGCTGACCCAAGTCAAACGACATGTCATTTTTCTCGTCTTCAACCTTGAATCCCGGTCTTCTTCACCCGAACGACCCGGTTTCAACCCGATTTTGATCCGTTTTAGACCCGGCTCATTTTTTACCCTCCGAACACCAATTTTGACGTTTCAAATTGCAGAATTTATAGAAATCTAATGTCTAAATGATTTCTAATCTTAGTTTCAATTAAGAAATGTTAAAAAACAAAACCCAAAAATCAAAAAAATTTTAACCCGTGCATAACTACAGAGTGCATATTTTTCAGTTTTTCATGCAAGGCAGAGGTCAAATTTATGGCTCTGATGGCAAATGTAAAACATAAAACCAATTCAAACATGTTATAAACTATATGCATATCAAGAATTGAAACGGTAAACGGAAGCGTGAAAACATATTTACCTCCTGCCATTGCTGTCCAACGGTGTCCTCACTGCCTGCACTTGGGATACTTCCAAGTTCTCACAAAACTCAATTGATGGTGTAAGATTCTTAAGAGAATTTTCGAAACTTGGGGACCCAATTTTTGTTTCACAAAAATCTGTACGTGAAATTTTTGTTTTATGATTTTCTCTGTTCTGCACTCATTTCCTCCCATCAAGGAAATAAATAGCACCCAAGAAAAATCAGTTACCAGATTAATTTTAATGGGAAATGAATGAGACCACTAATGCATAATTGTTACAAAATAAATTGGTTTCAATGTTGAAACCTTTGAAATGCCAAATGTAACAGTTACACTGAGAGCTTATATTATAGATGGTTCAAATTAATGAGTTTAAACTCATGTCCTAAACTAGGGGTGAACGGCGGGCAGTTTGATGGTTTTTGGGTGGGTGCGGTGCGGTTTTTTTGGATGGCGGGTTGGTAATTAACCAACCCGCAAACCGCCCACCACATGGCGGGCGGTTTTGGTTTGGCTTTGGGTGGTTGCGGGCGGGTGCGAGCGGGTTGAGGTGGTTTAGACCTATGCTATTGCCCAATGTAATTTTTGGGACCTTTTTTTAGAAAGTGAAGAAAATTTGTAAAAAATATAAGATGATAATACATAAAGATTCCCAACAAGATTGATGCTTAAAAACAGTGACCATATTCAAAAGTATAAATTAAGAAACATAATCATTCACTACAACAAGAAACATCAACTACATATAAAGTGATGAACAAAGTCAATAGTTCATAAAGATTAAAGCCTATTCACTAGGTTCGAAAATAATAGAATGCTACAAATGAAATGATGAACAAAGTCAAGTATTCTTTTTCTTTTAGGGCTTTTTCTAATAACTTATTTGATTTGAATTTTGATCACTTCATAAAATAATAGGAGAATTTTTAATTTCTAATATGTCAAGAGGCAACCGAGCCCATGCTTGAAGTGTTAGATTGTTCAATCATCTCTAAAATAAGAACAAAATCAAATAAATGATAAGTTTTTTTTAAAAAATATATAGGCGGACGGGTGCGGGTTGAACCTGCCCTCAAAAACTTAAAACCAAACCCGCCCACTAGTGGGTTGCTAACGTAAACCCGCTTTTTTTGAGATGGGCGGGTGCAGGCGCGGGCGTTTGGCAGGTGCGGAGCGGTTTTTGTACAACCCTATCCTAAACACAAAACTTAAAAACTCAAGGACCAAATACAAATAACAAAAGTTTCAAAGGCTCGTTGGTGCAAATACCTCCTTCGAATGGACTGAACAACAAAATTTAACGACATGTCGTTTTGAAATGGGTACTTCTTAATTATTCTTTCTTCTTTCCCAAAAAAAAAATAAATAAATAAAGAAAAAAAAGAAAAACAGGAGGGACAACCAGACAAATAATTTTCAAACCCGAAGAAAGATGTCTTTTTCCATTTCACGTTTTCAAACATTTCCAACCACAAAGCTTTTTCCAATTCATTCTTCCTGCAGCAACAAATCACATAAATTTTATCGATAATTTCCTGATTAAAAGTTCTCTACACCAAAGTTCTCTACAAAGCCCTTTGCTCTCAGAATTCAAAACTGGAAAAGTCTGATTTTCTGATTTTGCCATCATAGATAAAGTCCTCAAATCTCTCTCTCTCTCAGAATTCGGGCCTGTATTTTCTTAGGGCTTCAAGGAATTTACCTTTCTTGTTGATTTTTTTTTTTGCCTGTACATATCTTCATATCAACTCTCATATATATATATATATATGTATGTATGTATAATTGTTTATTTGTATGTGATCGATAACATGGACTGCCATTTGGGCGAATGAAATTTTCTAAGTTCTCGTTAAGGGTTTAATTGCTGCAAAATTGAAACCAAACCCATGTTTCTTTTTCCTTAAAATTTTCTTTCTTCGTTGTTTTTTTTTCCCTCCAATAATAGTATGTCATGCTCCATTGAATTAATCAAGAGTAAAGCTTTGAAGTTGATAGAATTCTTTTACTACTTTAAAAAGGTGATTCATATTTCTCAAACTTCACTTTCGAATTTCAGAAATGAAGCTTGGAGGAAATGTTTTCGGAAATGATTCAATAGATAGCTTATTCTTCTTATTATTATTATTATTTTTATTTTTTAAAAAATTCGCTAATTTGGTATGGCTATGCAGGCATTCACTGGCATTTGTGCAGGGTTTTCTTACACAAATGTCTGGCCACAGCAGGAGCCAGAGTGACAATACTTTTGATGTTGTGGAACTCCTACAAATTGGGACAAGATGTAGAGAGGTGACTTTTGTACCCTTTTAACTATTTTGGCTAAAATAAGGGAGAAAATTTTGCTTGGATATTTTTCCGATAAATATGAGACATGGTTGTATTGGAATATGTGTGTGTGTGTGTGTGTATTATCTGTTTTAATGTTAAAAAAATATGCAGGTAGAACTATAAAAATGAGCTACAAGTTTCCTTTTACTTCTAATGGATGGTGTTTTGTGAGTTTAGTTTTACTGCTTGAGAGAATGTTTCTTCCTATTTTATACTCTTTTATTGTTGAAATAACTTATGTGGTAGTTAAAGCTACATGATTTTTTTGTCACTATTATAGTTGGTTTGGGTGCTACTTTCCGCCCAAATTATTTGTTCATGCCACTGACATTCTCGCGTTATGTCAAAATTAAGATTTTATTAATTTGTTATCCTTTCATTCATCTGCAGCTGAGGAAAGAAAAGGAAATGTTGAAAGAATCACAATCACAAAGCTTTGATTTAATCAGGGTAATATATGTGTTTGTGTTTTTATATATATGTTGAGTTCATCATTTCAGTTCAGTAGAGTGCTATAGAATCTTAAACTGTGGCTTTTGTTTATCTTTTTATGTTGTTTGAATTTCTGACTTTCAACTTCTATGATGCAGCAATTAGAACAACATGTGACGTCATTATCAGCAGCACGTAAAGAAGACCAGAAACACATTGAAATGTTAGAAAAAGAACTCATGAACTGCTCTCAAGAAATTGGTAGTCATTTTCGTGACATATTATTTGCTTAGTCTGTTAGTTTTCTATAGGATTGATAGGCCATGGAAAATAAACGATCACAGGTTTTGTAACATACATTTATATTGGATAAGATCCTGGTATGTGAAGTTTGTACTTTTTAGAATATGTATCCTCATCATCTCTAGGCATGATCTAGAGAGAATCTTAAGAGGTTCTGTTGACCCTGTTGGACACCAATATTTTCATTCTGAACTGATTATATCCATACCTAGGTGTAGTCTGCATCTGTGATATCATCTAAGACTGAAGATACTTGCGTATTGAACTTAAACCATCAAAATTCTTAACAGATTACCTACAGGATCAACTAAATGCAAGGAACACAGAGGTTAACGCCCTGGAAGAGCATGTACACAGCCTTGAACTGAAATTAGTAGACATGGAAAATTTACATGAGGCTGTTGAAAGGTTGAGGGAGGAACTTAAGCGGTCCAACTCTGAGCGCTTGTTCTTGATGCAGGAACTAGAAAACAGAGAAATAGAATTACAAAATTCTACTCTATGCATACAGAAACTACGGAGGTCGATTTCATCTTTAACGTTAGATTGTCAGTGTGAAATAGAGAGCTTGAAGCTTGATATTGTGGCTTTGGAGCAGAGTTGCTTTGAAGCTGAGAAGATCCACGAAGAAGCTATCCAGGAAAAAGCTAGAATAAATCAGTTGATTCAAGATCTTGAGGCTCAGTTTAAGGATGCTCATGAAAATATCAGATGTCTAGAGTTGGAAAATAAAGAACTGAGGGAAAAGCTTGACACATCAGAAACGAAATTTATGACATTTTGGCAAAAGCTTGAGAAATTGCTGGCAAGGGACGGATCCCAACCCGACATAAAACTACTAGCGAATGAACTAGAAACAAAGCTCTCCATGTCAAAAGACACGAGGTACTGATTACTTGCTTATGATGTGGAGTCAACGCATTTACTATTTCATCATCACCCTTGATCCCCTTGAAGTAACTTCTTGCAGCCAAATAAGTTTGAGTCTTCTTTTAAATGAAAGGAGTCATTTTAAAATCCCGAGTGAAACCGGGCAACGTCAGTCAGGTGTTTAAATGGAGGGGAATTTGACATCCAGCCATCTAAAAAAGGGATCAGAAATTTTTGGATACTGGAACGAGGAATATGTGATAAAAAGACCTAAATAAGAAGGCATGTTGACTAAATATGTGTCAGGGTTAAGAAATTTCTTGT
The DNA here is from genome assembly GCA_025403435.1 of Artocarpus heterophyllus. Taxonomy (NCBI): domain Eukaryota; kingdom Viridiplantae; phylum Streptophyta; class Magnoliopsida; order Rosales; family Moraceae; genus Artocarpus; species Artocarpus heterophyllus. The sequence goes on along the minus strand of CM046345.1, from coordinate 13,852,234 downwards.
TCACAGCTTGATTAGGGAAGAATATCATTTTTTTTTGTTGTTTCCTATTTTCTTATTAGTTAAACTACTTTTAGGAGACACAATGTCAAGGCTCATGTTCTGAATGTGTGTATTATAAAATTCCCTGTTAACATCTGCACTATTGTTTTGATGGTATTTCTGAAGCTCTTGTGGAGAAGTCTTGAGTCCTTTGATTTCGAAGCTTGAAATGGTCCTAGAGAGAGATGGAGATGTCATGGAAAAGGAGAAAAATATGTCAAAGCAGTTTGAAGAATATGAACTTCTTGTTAGGCAACTTAAGGTAAACACAATCCATGTCTTTACTGAGTTTTGAGGCATTTTCTCCTTCTGTTTTTAAGCAAAAATAAAATCCCAATTGGTATGGATTTTGATTTTATTTGATTATCAGGAACAACTGAGAGAAGAAAAGTTGAAGGCAAAAGAAGAAGCAGAAGATCTGGCTCAAGAAATGGCTGAGCTCAGGTACCAAATGACAGGTTTGCTAGAAGAAGAACGTAACCGCCGTGCCTGCATCGAACAAGCATCTACACAAAGAATCGCTGCATTAGAGGCGCAGGTACTGATGTTTACATTTTGTGATTTGCTGTACTCAATAAGATGATTTCACTTAAAAAGTTTTTAAAAATAAATATAACTTGCGTTTAGGTTCAAAAAGAACAGAGAAAATCCTTTGACGCTGTCAAGTATCTCCATGGAGCATAGTCCGTAGAGGAAGGCGACTTATCAATGTGTGTGCTTGTAGTAAATGCCAAATCTCAGAATTCCTTGGAATAACAATGAAGAAGAAGAACCCCTTGGAGCCAATATTTCTGAGGGTCCTACGGGTTGTGCATCAATAGGAATCAAAGTTGAGCTTTTTGGATTACAATTTAGTAGACAAATTTGCTTGAATTTGGTTTTTCTGTTGCGCTGGATTTGCTGGTTGGTTGTTAACTTGAAAGAAATGCACTCTTTTACATGCTTGGGCTCCGACGTTTGGACGACTAAAGAGGTGTCTGCTTGATTGTTGTATGAAGCATAGCACAGATAAAATGGCTGCATGATGCTGGATGCTAGAGTCTGCAAGATTTTATTTTATTTTATTTTGTGTATCTCCGGTTTTCCTCGGTTGATTGAGCAATTTGATGTAGATCTCAACAGTCATTGAAGCAATGATGTCGACAATTTTCGTGTGATAATTATTAAACGGCAGGGTGTTGTGAGCATTATTAACAAGAAGTCAATTGGCAAAATGACCAAAATAGAAAGTCATATTTGCTCAATAACTTTTCAATTGTTTTTATTTGTAAGATGTTTTCTTTTAAGAAATAGAAGTTGAGAAAAACATTAATTATCATAGTTGACGATTATTATTTGCTGACTGAAAAAAGCGGAAAAAAACATTTAACCATTTTTACTAAGAAAAATTAAAGACTCTTACACATCAAGCCCCATATATGCATAACGAAGATAATTAAATAAATTATATTTATTAATTTAAATATTGTGAATATTAGGAATTTAGATTTTCCTTTTTGTTATGTAGTTAGTTTTCTATTATCTTTTTTTTTTTTAATATTTGAATTGTAAACTTATTCAGTTTAAGATTGTTCTTGTAAACATTCAGTTTATTCAATGAAAATGTTATTTCATATTTTTTCTTCTCTATTATTCTCAATATGGTATCACAACCATGTTCCTAAGACTAGGGTTCTTTTTTTGGGCAATTACATGCCGACGTCGTTCCATAGCTACCAGTGCAACCTATTAGCCATCGTTGTTGCTACACAGCCTATGCCGCAAACCTTCACTGGCCAGACACCACAGCTCACTGTTGTCGGACATTGTCCTCCCTGCCGCAGCACACACCGCTCGTTGTTACCGCACTGCCGCCTATGCCCTCTATGCCGTCACAACATCCGCCCACCCTTGCCACTGCCTCTACCTCACCAATGGCAGCCGAAAACACACAAGTTATGATTCCCAATGCACATGAACCAACCAAACCATACACGGTCCTTCAGATCACCAATGTAGTTAAAATGACCCCCACCAATTATGTAATATCTAAGAAAAATTTATTAGTTTAAGTCTATAACTAAGACAAGATTTAAACAATGCATTTCCTTAGGAATTTCATGTAAATATGAAGTTTTGTAACCAATGTGAAATGTGTGTAAATCTTTATAAATTGTAATGTATTTCATGCAAACATAAGTTAAACTCAAAAATTTGTTAAGTGTTTAAAAAGTAATTTTAATGTCACAAGGATTTTTGTTAAATGGTAAGTAGGTTAGAAATAAAACTGTCAAAAAATCTGACATCATAGATTCTACAATAGAAATACAGAATAGGAGTTATATTGTATAAAACAATCCACTATAGGAGTAATAATGAATAGAAATATGGATAAATATGGATGAATGTGGAAGTTAATGGAAGGTTGTAAGAGGGATATTAACATTATAGGAAAAATTTTACATAGTATAAATTTAGATTGAAAAGTCAAAGGAAACCTTTGACTTTTTTCTTCAAAAGTGTGGAAAATTCTACACTATTCTTAATAAATTCTTAGGCCTTAAGGGGGATAAGAATTTATAACTTTTTATTTATAAAAATGCCACTAAACTTGGCCTATTATTGCCCCAATACCTGGTGAAATTTAAAACTTAACTTTCTCCATCTTTTCTCTCCAAATCCCCAACTTTAAAACCCTAATTCTCCTAAAACCTTCTAAAGTTCCAACCACAGATCAACCTTAGAATTAAGTCTCATCACTTTGGGGAAGGTTTCAAGAAAATCTTAAGTTTAAAGCCCTAACTTTCATTAAATATGTCTTATGGAATTTGAAGTTTAAAGAAGAAGATTTTATTGGCTATGTTTGAGTATTGTTGAAGTGTGTTATGAACCTATTTTTTTTTATGGAGAATAAGAGGTTTATGATTGTTCAAGAGGATACAAGTATTTTAGAAATTTTTGAATACAAACCCTAAAAAAGGTTATGTTTTGAGTAGTCATGCATAGTGTTTGACAAATGTTATGGGTTGTGGTATGAAAGAAAAATTATATGATGTGCCTAGTTAGTGTTTCATATGTTTGAGGGTATGTTAATAAGATCAAACTTAAAACCTCAATAAGCAAAAGTAAATGAGTTAAATTGTTGCACTTTTTGTATAACAAAAAGTGCAACATATTTCAAAGATTTGTATTTTTGATATGCTTAGAGACTGAATTGGTTTTTTAAGTTTAACATGAGTTTTGTTGGAAACATTGAGACAAACAATTTGAAGAAGAAACTTTCTATAACTTCTAAATGAATCAAGTAGTAAAACAATGACTTTCAAATTAGTTATTTTAGAAATTTGTTTAAAACATCATTAAAAGTGTGTTTTCGAAAGAATATAGAGCACAAAAGTTGTAGTTCTCATTATAACTATCATGGTTGTGAAAAGAGATTCATAATAAACCACACGAATTTTAAGTAACTTTAGAAGTAATTCAAAAACAAGCCTTGAACTTTTTTGTATTAACCTGAGACTTTTATAGGAAAAATAATTTACGCTACAATAAGTGAAAAATTAATGAAAAGTTCGACAATAGTTTGTCAAAGTTAGAGGCATAAAATAGCTAAAGCATTAGCTAATGATTAAGCATCGCTCTAACATGACATAGAGCCAGCTCACATTTCAAAAAAGGAAAGGTTTAGTTGGAACGTTAGTGTGATAATCAAGTAAGTTCTAATCTCACATATGGCATGAGGTTGTAATTGTTAATGCTTGATGGTTGATTGAAAATGTTTATATTTGATATGCCTTTCAATAAATGATACATGTATGCATGTCAAGTCATGACATAAAACATGTTCACTAAGTTACATAGTTGATAATTTGAACATGAGAAAAAAGGTAAAGAAGTATAGTATCAGCCTCTTTGATATAAGGTGGTTAAAGTTGAAGTTTAAGCCTCTAGACATAAGAAGTAGATCGAGAAGGTATAGATCCCTGTCTGAGGGAAGAATCAAGTTAAGTTAAGTTAAGTTATGACCTTGTTGTTCAATAGTCTTGCGTATACGGTATGTACATTTAGGCCCATAGTAGAAGATAAAGTAAAATAAAACAAAGTTCTTAAAGAAGCATAAGTGAAATCATCCATTGTAATGATGTTTGAATATGTTTAAAATGTTTTGTAAGACATGTAAGAACTTGCTGAGTGAAAGCTCAATTAGTTTCCTCATGTTGTAGGGAATCCCACCAAGGGCCGAAATAAGAATGATGAACTAGACGCCATGCATGGACAATATATGAAGACAGAGTTATGTATACCATTGTGGCTTAATTCTACTGTTGTTTTGAAAACAGTTTTGTTGCATAGTGATATATAAGTATGATTTTTTAGTTTAAGTTGTTAAATATATATTCTATTATAGAAACATGATTGGTATTGTAAACTATTTTAAGTAATATAGAGCTATTATAGTTTTGTTTGTAACTAAAGTTTTACATTGTGAAGAAAATTTTCATTATACATTTTATGTACAAGATTACAATGTAAGAATGTTTATAGGTTAAGAAGAATTTTAGACGATTCAGAATGCTGGGTTGTCATTAATTACCTCTCATAGAATCTTTACATGGAGGTCATCCTCATTGTTTATGACCTTCAAAAGTTCATTGATAGGTCCCATCCTCCTCCTCCCATCACCATTACTACAAACAATGTCACTTCTCCAAATCTGACATACCATACTTGGGTCTGATAGGATAAATTAATTTTTAGAGCAATAGTCAGGTCCCTTACTCCCTCTCTTATTCCCTTTATCACATAATCTACCATTTCCCATGATGCTTGGACTATTCTCGCAACTACCTATGCCGACCCTCTTATGGCCATATCAAACAAATAAAGAAACAAATCAAGCACACCACTAAGGGCTCTTACACAATATTAGAGTATATGCAATTCATTAAAACTCGTGCCAATAAGCTCGTGGCCCTTAGGAAGCCTATGGACAATGAGGACCTTATTAAGAAAATTCTTAATGGACTCGATAAAGATTATCAACCCATTGATGTGATCAATGGTCAAGACACAACTATCTTCTTCGACAAGCTTCATGAAAATTAATCAACAAGGAGATCTCCCTCCGCCTTTCTCAACCTACCGTATATCCACCATTGGCCAATCAAAACCTAACCTAATCTAGAGCCGGTGCATAAGGCTTCCCCATGCTAGCCATGCCTAACCCCACCGCTCCTCCCGTTGCTGTCTCTCGAGCTCAGCTAGACCCTTTTTAGGTCGTTGTCGAGGATATCGTGAACAAGGGCACATGGTTCAACGATGCCTCTTATTTTGTTTATTATCGTCGACTCTAAATTTGACTTCAGTAACTCATCCCTTTGCTTCTTGGCTACCATATCCACCTACACAATGGTGACTTGTGCAAATGTTGCCACCACTACCACAACTTACGAGCCATGTTGGCTTCTTGATAGTAGAGCACCCCACCATGTCACTACCAACTTGAGCAATCTCTCTCTTCATACTCTTCATACTCTTATTTTGTTTATTATCGTCGACTCTAAATTTGACTTCAGTAACTCATCCCTTTGCTTCTTGGCCACCATATCCACCTACACAATGGTGACTTGTGCAAATGTTGCCACCACTACCACAACTGACGAGCCATGTTGGCTTCTTGATAGTAGAGCACCCCACCATGTCACTACCAACTTGAGCAATCTCTCTCTTCATACTCTTCATACTCTTATTTTGTTTATTATCGTCGACTCTAAATTTGACTTCAGTAACTCATCCCTTTGCTTCTTGGCTACCATATCCACCTACACAATGGTGACTTATGCAAATGTTGCCACCACTACCACAACTGACAAGCCATGTTGGCTTCTTGATAGTAGAGCACCCCACCATGTCACCACCAATATTGTGCACTTTCTTCTTTTCTTGCCTTTCATAATTTTTCTCATCTCACTTCTCCACCCCACACAAAAACATAATGGGTACTCCAAACATCATCTTCATCATATTTTTTGAGGTTGGTCTTTCCTCCTTTCTCATGCTTCCATGCCTTTGTCGTATTGGTCTTATGTGTTCTCTACTGCTGTCTATCTCATTAATCACATACCCACTATCATATCCTATTCAATCTCCACCAAATTATTCTAAGCCTTGTGTCTTTAGATGTCTACATTATCCGTGACTTTGTCCATTCTCTCCTTATAAGCTTGCTCCTCATCTTCTTCGTGTGTCTTTCTAAGCTACTATTTAACCCAAAGTGCCTTTCTATGTCTTGATACCACTTCCTCTAGAGTGCATACATCTCATCATGTCAAGTATGTTGAATCAATTTTTCCTTTTTTCTCACTCGACCCTCATCTAGACCGTCCCAATTCAGCATTCTCCTATAATGGCTTTAAAGTGTGTCTTTTCCTTCAACCGTCACTATATCATCTCCACATTTCAATTCCACTGCCTCAACATCAACAAACACCTAGTGTATGGATCAAACACCTTTCTACTCATCTCTTACAATTTCTTTACTATCTGCTCTTCTTACCAAGCCCATGCTGTGGCCTTCATATACCAGATCTGCGACGCTTGTCCACACTCCAGCTTGTACAAACATAGCCGAGAGCTCATCATTGTGGCCTTCCAACACCAGTGTTGCGACACCCCTGGCCCCCTCCCTTCATCATATAATGATCCTTACATGACCTTAAACCCCACCCTTGGCCCTTCTCTTAACCCCCATACCACTTCTACAAGTATTATTGTAACTAGGTCCCAACACAATATCTACAAACCCATTCAAAAACTAAAGCTCACTACCTAACTTTCCAATTATAGTGACCTTAACCCATAACCACCCCCTAAGCCCTCAAAGATCACAAGTGGCATCAAGCCATGTTTGAAGAGTTTGATGCTCTTGTTCAAAATAAGACGTGGAAACTTGTTCCCTCGAAGTCCATGCAAAATCTTGTTGGATGCAAAATGGAATTTTTGCATTAACCATTCACCTAATGGATTCGTTGATAGGTACAAAGCATGGTTAGTAGTGAAAGGGTTTCATCAACACCTGGAGTTGATTATAATGGCATATTTAGTCCAATTGTCAAGCCCGTTTGACCTGTTTTATATCTTGTTGTTAGCAAAGGATGGTCTTTTAGACAACTTAATGTTAACAATGCCTTTCTTCAGGGAACCTAATTTGAGGATGTCTATATGGCTGAGCCACTGAGATTTATTGATCGTGATCGTCCTCATCATATCTACAAATTATGTAAAGACATTTACAGTCTAAAGCAGGTGCCTCGAACCTGGTATCATGAGCTACACCAATTTCTCATTGCCTCTTGCTTTGTCAACTCTCACGCAGACACCTTTCTCTTTGTCTTCAACATAGGTGGTAAATTGATCTATCTTCTTGTCTATGTTGATGATATTATTATTATAGCTTACAATGATAGGGTTGTACATTATTTTATTACCCTTTTAAAACAATGATTTTCCCTCAAGGAACTTAGGCCCTTAACATAGTTTCTCTATGTATTGGTTCTTCCCCATGCTAAGGGCTTATTATTGTCCCAATGGTGATATATTATTGATCATCTTGCTTGTACTCATAAGACAGATCCTAAGCCTGCATAGACCTAAACATAGGCCACCCATATGCTTATAAGTAAATTTATACGGTGTTTGAAAAATATGGCTAAAACTGAAACTTTTGAACTGAAAACTATAGCATATGAGAACTTTACATTATAGCTCACTCTTTTTTATCACTATAGCATGTGAGAGATTGACACTGTAGCAACCACAAGTTTTAGTTAGAACTAATTTTACTAAACACCATTGTAAAAAAAAATTAAAAAAAGATATGTCTAATCAAGTCGGCCCAGTTTTGAGCTTGGGTCTAAAGAGGAGTAAATTAGGTGATATACTACTTTTTTACTATCACTATTATGTTTTACCACTTATTATTTCTTTCTTTGATTCATATCACTTCTCGTAGTCAAAAAATGCCAAAAATAGCCTCAGAGAATACTTGTTTGCCTAACTTAGTTCAAAATACTTGTGATCAATTATGTCCTTACACTTTTTAGAAATGTTGCAAATTTTCTCATAGAAATGGTAAAATTGAAAAACAATGCCATAAAAATGGTATTTTAAAATTGACCCTCAAAAGAGATAGGCTATAGGCTAGCCCGTTTGACCATGTCCAAATTGACACCTTTATTCATGACCTTGTAGAGACTCAGAATTTGAAAGATGTAAAACTAAGTTATGAGGTGTCAAAAAGTTGTAAGCCATTTGAATCAATCCAACCATTATATTTTACTAAGTAAAAAAACAATTTTGAATTATTAGATTGATTCAAAAGATGGTTAAAGTACAAAATCATTCTCACTTCTTTATAATCTAGTGATTCTAGATTCAATAACTTGGCTCTTTTTTGTCAATTTGGTATATAGTAAAATAATGTAATAATCATATATATATATATAAGGAACTACAGTGCATTGTAAACATCGTCCCTCCATAGTGGAGTAGAAAGAACGAGTAGACGGAAGAAAACCAATTTTTTTAATTCAATAATAAATTTGATATAGGATTCTTTCTTTCTTATTTTCATGTTTAATTTTTGTATTCAAGTCTTTCATGTGGTATTTGACTCTTTTAAGCTTCACAACTATACAAATTTAAAGTTTAGAGGAGATTCTTTTCGAAGCCTAAAACTTTGTAGTTAAAAGAGCTAGTGACCATATAAGTTCTCATTATCTCACTTTTGTGGGTATCCACAGATAATATTGAATGTATTACCAACATATTTAAAGAGGTTTGCTTTGGAAATACAAACAACATCCTTTCTAGTGACTAAATATCCCCTTTGTTGTAAATAACGGTATCAATTCAGGCCGCTCAACCGGGCTCGGTCAGGCCCCGACGGGCCAAAGGGGAAAATTAAACAAGACTAACCCATTTAATGAAAAGGGAGACCTAGCCCGACTAGAAGCATGGGCTCAAGGACGAGGCGACCACATTTTTATTAGAGAATTTAAAAAAATTAAGAAAATGTTTACTCAGGCTAACCTGGTCTAGCTTGGTTCTATTTTGGGCCTAAAGCTTTGGCCTAGCCCAACCCCAGCTCATGCTAAAAGAGATAGGCCATCGGCCGGCCTATTGATGTTAAACTAAGTTATGTGATGTCAAAAAAGTTATTAGCTAGTTGAATCAATCCAACCATTATATCTAATTAAGTTAAAAAAGAAATCTAACATAAAATCAACCCATAAGTAAATCATATAGGTAAGGTTAATCTACCTATTGTTTATGCTATGAAAGTGTCTTCTTTTCTACATATGAGTCTTGCACACTATTATATTCTTGTCATGAAAATGAAAATGAAGACCATTATTAATAATAAAATATTCACATTGTTCTTTAGTTAACCAAAAACATAATAAATACAAATAAAGTATTCTTCCTTAGTGCTTAGATCCTAACATTTGATGGCCATTTTTTTCCTTGTCAAATTGTCAACCGATAGGTTGATATCTTCCACATGCTAAAAATTCATTACACCATAAAAATTGGAGAAAAATTTTTTAGACTTTCTAAAATTTAGTAAATGTCGATGACATAATTAATTTGTATTACTTTGGTAATGTCAATGTCAATATCATAAGTCCTTTCCCTCACATCGCTTCTTTGGTCATACACCAGCTTACAACATGCTTGTCTCCATTTCTTCTATGCATAAAAACTTTCAAATTTCGCCTCCAATGGACCAATGAAAAAAAACTCTATTGTGGTCTCCCTTGATTTTTGTCTCTCTCAATATAAACCATTGATCTTACTCTTCTACATCTCCTCCTTAATCATTTCCTAACCTAATCCCCATTATTGATCCTAAGTTTTTAAGATTTTCCACTCTTGGAATTCTTTATTCTCAAATCTTAGCCATTGATTCCCATCATGAAATCCTAGTATTTGATTTCATGGCGAGGTCCTAACTAGTAATTTAAAACCATGGAATCTTAACCATTGATTTTAAAGCTATGATCTTGTCATTAATATGTTAGTAGTACGATATTTATTTTGGCGCATTAATATAATACCATTTAAATGTCAATTAAGTTCTTACAATATTGATAATTTCCTCTTATTTTGATGAAATGAACTGAATTGTTTTCGTGAATTATTAGGCCATCAATCTTGCTAATTTTGGTTCAAGTGAGCTTACTTAAATAGGTGCCGTTTACTCAACGTAAGTTTTTTTATTAGCTTAGAAACCAATTAAGTACGTTAAAGTGTCAAGCCAAGCATAAACCATTTGTCTATAAATAGAACTCTTAATAACTAGAGTTCATTTTTCTTGCGATTTTTTTCCATTCTTTGTAGGAAAAACTGGTTTCTCTCTAAGCTCTCTCTCTAAAATTTTCCCAATTTTACACTTATATAAAACCACTTAAGATCAAGAGAAGAAGGAGAATATTAGGAGGATTGCTCAAGTGTTTCTACTAGGGTATAAAACTAACCTTTTACCATTTTACTTTTAAGTTTTGATTTGTTATGTTATTTAATGAGTATGGCATGTAATTATGTGTTACATCATGTACTTGCTGTGGTATTGTAAAATTATGTCATGGTAGATTATGGCTGTTTAGGTGAAAGCATAATTAGTTTATGTTTTAGATATGGTTGTTAGACAAAAAAAAAATAATAAAAAAAATCCAGCACTATTTAACTCCAAAAACGGACCCTTTAGGGATTGATTTTAAGGTTTACAATACAAAAGTCTTGGGTCTTATTGAAACTGATAACTTTAATGAAGAAAATTTTTTATGGTTCTGACTGTAAGATAAAGTTTTGGACCATTTTTAAACTGCCTAAACTATAAAAAAATTGTTTCTAAAAAAACAGGGTAGCCAATGTTTTGTCAAAAATGGCTTCTTATAGGCCGAATCACGAATTTTATTCCGCACAAAATATTTATATTTCAATAAGAAAAAAAAATCTTTATATTTTTAGATCTCAAATTCCAACTCTAACACATTGTTTCGGGCACTTTTTCCCAAACTACACAGTTTTTTGTTAAAACAATATGGTATTTTGTTTTGGCAAAAACAACTCCGAAAAGTCTGAATCAAGTTTCGGACGAAACACGAAAGTTTTACATCTCATCAAAATGAAAAAATTTTATGAAGAAATTTTTTATGATTGTACCTCTAAGATAGAGTTTGAAACAAATATTTTAAAGCAGTCATAATTTTTTAAAAAACTTTTTAATTTGGTAAAGTTTTGATAAATCACTGAATAAGGGTATGTTAAAGACAGAGAACGTGATTTTAAAACACGAAAATTCTAAAACTCATCGAATGAGAAACTTTTGTGATTTAATAAAACTGTCTCTAACATATAGTTATAGATTTTCAAACTAATGTACAGTGCCTTCATGGTACGATTTTGAATGGAAATGCCTATTTGGCAACAAAATTATATTTTACGATCAATAGAGGAATTGTAGAACTCAAAAAACTATACAAGTCTGCAATACACGTTTTTGTCAAAATCCTACTCTATTTTAAGATATGATTTTTTGACACAAAATTTTAGCATAAGAGATATGGATTTTCTTAACACCTACAACAATTTTTCAAATATATTTGAACAAGATTTATAGAAAGTCTGTAGTGTTTGATCCGCAATGTTATGATGTCTATTACAAGCTCAACAATATAAGTCAAAAAGCTTAAAAAGCATATTCCCGGACCAAAGTCCCCTCAGGTTAGTGTCTAGAACACCGTAAAACACTTCTAGTATTAGTTGGCCATATTAGGCTTATTGAAATAAATAGTAACTGGATATGTGTTTATGGATCCAATATCACTATCCATATTGAAATAAGCCTTTTCTATAATTATGAGCTCAACATGAACAATATGGGAATTTTATTTATACCTAATTTATAGGATGAGATAATTAAGTAATTACTTAATTGATTAATTTATTATGAACTCTAGCAGGATTAACTAAAGGCAATTAAAGAAAATTGAATAAGTAGAGATTCTAAGTTATTAGAATTAGATTAATTGATCTTTGTAACAACTAAAATTATTGTTCATTCCTTTATTAAAGAAAAATATATTCTAAGAAATGATTTAATTCGTTATACGATATACTAATTTAAATAGCATAAAATAAGTTAAGCTCATAGTCCCATGGGTATTTTCCACAAAGCCTAGGTATGGTAGGTAGGAATTCGACGAGATAGCAGATCCTATTTTTGAAAACCAGGTAAGTAAAAATCGCACCTATAGTATGAATATTAATAAAATGTTTTTACATATGTTATATAAATAATAGAATGCATGTTTACGCCTTATGTTTACAACATATGATACTATGTAGTAATATGCCATATTGCATATTCACTAATAAGTCTAGTGAAATCTATAAGAATAAGTTAAGTTTGGGTGTTGTACCAATCTTTCGACCTATAGAAAGGATAACCTCTTGACCTACAGGGAAGATTATGTTAAAATTAATAATTAGATTACAACATTGTTAGGGTTGCAAACCCTAATTTTTCAATGATTGCACATAATCAGTACTAACATTCGGGCCCTATAATAATAATAAGATATGTTCATAAGAAGCATAACTAGCACATGCACAATGCTAAAATAATCAATATTACTTAATTTGAACTAAGATAATGACATAATTAATACAATATTGATATAATATGAGAGTTATGTTGCTTACTATAAAAGGATACCATTGTTATATATATATTGATTATATTTCTAATATTATTTTACATACTAATTGCAAACAAGATACAATCATATAATAGAGTACATAAAAACTACTACCAAATATAATAAAGTATACACAGACTTCAGGTATCTTTAATACCAAAATGAGTTTTGATATGTAGGTTTCAGTCTTAATCCAAATAATACATCTGCCAGGATATTACCCTTGAATGCTTTGGATGTACCACATGTATGTTTTTTGATCTCTTCCTTCTGTTAATTTATAAATTAGATATTGTTGATTTATCTAACTTGATGAGTAGTCTTCATTGAATTATAATGATATCTCAATAATAATTTATGGCAGAGGATACACAAGTATATATATAAAAAAAATATTAATTTTGTACTTCTAAACTCTTACCCGTTTGAAAATTATAAAGAATACAACCATAAGAATTTTTGTTAATTCCGAAGCTCATAGAGCCAAAACTCAAGGCAACAGAATCCTCATCAGTTTGACTCATTTGAGTTGCAAATGTCTTCTTCTATGTTTCTTTACAATTGCCCAAATACCCTCACCTGCTGCCATACAACCACGATCTTTATCTTGTATAACATGCGGTAATTTTTCTTCTTCGATGAATAGACTCAAGGGTATTTGATTGGACATTATACTTCCTCTTCTTTCATAGTTTTCATCATCATTATCATCACCACCTTGCTATCGTCATCATCATTAGTGTTGTCAGAATCGTAATAAAATTTATGTGCTCCATAAAGAATAATAATTGAAACTAGTAGATAAAATAGTAAAAATATAGTACACATATGTACATGTAACAAGACATAGGCTTTGTAGTAGAGTCATAAACTATTCATTTTAAAAGTAAAAATTATTTAAAGGTTAAATAAGTCTTAATAAATACATTTTTATTGTCTTTAGGTTTAAAATATTAGTCAAATTTTATCGACAAATAATCAAAAAAGTCCCACAAAATTTATTTTTGTGCAAAAAAGAAAAATTTCCCGGCTTCTGTGGATATTTTATGGAAATTTCCTAAAATATCCTAGATTTGTATAGATATTCACCGATGTTATGGATATTTGTGAACATTGTAGAAATTTTACGAACATCCCAAAAGAAAAATCCTTTCTCTTATTTCTATGTCAAGACTTAAAAAGATGAATATTGTCGTGGAAGTATTGATAATATCATGGACATTTTAATTCTTGAGCTCAACATTTTTGTCAAGGAAATGTCTACCACCCCGCTTATGGAATCTCCAAGTCCTATTCTAGGAACTAAAAGGGGATAGCTCAACATCTTCATTTAGAAATAATTAAACCCCAGTTAAGAGGAGATAGTTCAACATTTACATCTGGGAAATGTCCATTGCGACACTTATGGAACCTCCAAGTCCCATTCTAGGGACTAAGAGGGAATAGCTCAACATTTTTGTTTAGAAATAATTGAATCCCAATTAGGAGGGGATGGCTCAACATGATTGTCTAGGAAATATCTACCACCTTACTTATGGAATCCTTAAGTCCCATTATGAGGACTAAAAGGGGATAACTCTCTTATTTTTCTTTGGGATGCCCGTAAAATATCCACAATGTTTACAAATATCCGTAATATCGGTGAATATCTGTACAAATCTAGGATAGTACGGGAAATTTCTACAAAATATCCAAAAAGGCGGGGAAAATTTTTCTTTTTTTTGTACAAAATAAATTTTGTAGGACTTTTTTAATCATTTTTAATAGAATTTGACTAATATTTTGAACCAAAAAGACAATAAAAAAGTATTTATTAAGACTTATTTAGCCTGTAAATAATTTTTGCTTTTAAAAATGAATAGTTCATGACTTGCTGAAAAGCCACATATTTTGTTATATATAAATATGTATACTATATTTTTACTATTTTGGTCTACTAATTTTAATTTTTTCTTCATGAAGCACATAAATTTTGTTACGATTCCGACGACACTGATGATGATGACGATAGTGGAATGGTGATGAAAATGATGATGGAAACTATGAAAGAAGGAGTATAATGTGTTAGACATGTATGCTCTAAGGAGTAAAAATGTAATACGTTTTTGGAGACATTTTTATCAATAAAGAATTTATTCATTTATATATACCAAATATTGTCCTCTTTACGTTCATATTCGTTGAATGTATGATAAGCAAACAGTAGTCTGAGACTGTCAGTCTAAACCTTAAGAGTTGGGCATATGATGGGATGATTATGCGGTAGACACGACTCTTAAGGTGATGGTCTAAAATATATGATCCGCAATCGAGGGAATAAAGTTGGGCGCTTTATTCATGTAAAGATTGTTATGTTGTCTATATCCCTTTTGGGAGATGGTTTGTCTTGGCCATCGGAGTTGGACTCCGTGAATAGAAACATTGGCGCGTTGTCATAGGTGACGATGTGTTGGATCGGGACATAAAGTGAATTGATTTGGATTAATAATTCTGTCTTGGCAAATCGATTCACTTTAGACAGTCGTTTGTATTGTATCTTAATCCTGAGATGAATAATGGGCCCGTTGTCTCGACTTGTGTCTTTTGATGTACCAATGGGTGACTCCCACATCTCTATAGTGGCATGCATGCCGGTACGTTGGAGGCATGACTCTTGATAGCGTAGACTTGTTATTCATAGATATGGAATCCATAGCTCCTCTTTAGGAGTAATGATATCCTCTTATATGCGTTGTCCTGTAATTGGAAAACTGGAGCGCTCAACCATTTGGATACATAGGTGTAACCGAATGGTATACTATCTTTGGATGGTAAGTTTTCTAATGGTGAGACAATGGAACGTAAGATAAAAATAATCGGGAAGGTAAGACAGAACTTGTCCTTAAGCCGATTATGGATGATCATATGGGGATGCGATACACTATGATATGTCATGGAGACTTAGCTACATGAGCTTCGTAATTCTGTAAAGTTCGAGAGTGCAGCTCCAAGCTTTTAGTGGAGTAGCGTTGGAGTTGATAATTGTGAAATGTATATCTGGGATATTGGGTTTCATAATTATCATGAGCTTGAACTTTATAGGTCCATTTTGGTCCCCTTTGCTAGCTCACAAAGTCCTGTAACGACACGGCGTGCTTTTCCAATAATTGGTGACTTATGTCGGATTTATCAGATTGGTTTAAAATTTATAAGAATCAAATAATTCATGTCTGTTTATCGGTTGAATTAATTATGTAAGAAATTAGTTCAAGATGAACTTGTTGAATTATGGCGTTCGGATAATTCTTGTCTGTTTATCGGTTGTTTTAATTTTGGACAATTAGAACAAGATAAACTTGTAGAATTATTTGAATTGATTTATTTTCTTAGAGATTATCTTGATAGAGTTTGTTTTGATCAGATATCTTTTCTATTGGGCTATTTGAATCAAAACTGAGACTTTATCCTTTAGAATCTCGGGTGGAAAATAAAAGATTCGCGGAGATTTTTTCTCGGCAGTTCGGCCTGCCGATCATAAAGTTCGGCCTGCCGAACTGGCAAGTTCGGCCTGCCTATCTCACAGTTCGGCATGCCGACCGCGACAGCTAAGATTACGCGTTTTTCACGCGTATCTTATCAGATATTGATCCGAACTTGATTCTATTTCGATTTTTGAGACCTAATCTGATATGGACTGACCCCAAGGACCAATAGGTATAAAAAGGGAGTGAGTCTAATGATTTACTCAGATCAATTTGAGAGATTAAGAGTGATACTCTTCTAGTGAGCATCTGAAAACTCCCTGAGAGCTTTTGTTCACAAATCACGAACACTAGCTTTGGGTTCTCTCTATTGGTTGGAAGGAGAGTCACCGGTGGAAGAGCTGTACGTGTGAGCCCACACTCACTCCGGTTGTGGATAGAGAATAGCAAAGAAGACCAGTTGGTTGAGGCTCTTCTGGAACGTTACTTCTCTACACAGGTCGCGGAAGTTCTTCGACACACTGAGGTTAGTAAGATCTGTTTAATTTATACATATAACATGTCATACTTGTATTTTGGAAAATACTCTGATGAAAATTTTTAAAAATTCCGCTGCGCACTTTGTTTCCAACAATTGGTATCAGAGCCGAGGTTTTTACATAAATTTGCAAGTTTGTGATCATGTTATATGCATAAATTTTGTGATCTTAATCTCTCCAATGCTTGAATTGAATTTTATAGAGAGATGGCACTCTAGGTTTCTATATAATATATATGTTGTCATGGATTATGTGGTGAATGTTTTTTAATTAATTATGGTTGATTAAATTGTTGTTTAATTATTTATTAATTAATTAATACCGGTTATGGTTCCTTAGAGGTTAGAATGTGTATCTAGGTTTTTCATGTAATTAGATGGCGGACTATCATCTCCGTCTATGAATTATTATTTAATTTGTAAGAATTTTGTAATTAAATAATTATTCGGAGAAGACGGAACGAGAAGTCGGATCTTGAAGATTGATGATGGCGTCTCCAGGTATTTCCTGAGTCTCTAATTTTGTGTTTTTGAATTGTTGAAAATAAAATTGATGAATTGCATTAAAATTGTATTTTCTGGATTGAGGGTTTTCTTCTCGGTCGGCATGCCGGACCTCACAGTTCGGCAGGCCGAAGGTCACAGATCGGCAGGCCGGACGTACGGTCCGGCAGGCCGACAGTGGGGCAGAAATTTTGGTGCTCTGCCGGCAGGCCGAACCTTCATGTTCGGCAGGCCGAACCACCATGATCGGCAGACCGATCACCTAGATCGGCCTGCCGACAGAGAGCATCCAGGTGTCCAGAAAAGGTGCGATTTTTTCAGTGCAGTTTTAATTTTATTTTTGGGACGATTCTGAGAAACATTAAATTTGGATATGACCGGAAATATGAAGTGTTCGATTCATACGGGATTGAGGACTTGAAGATGGATATTACATGAAGAAGGATATAGCTTGAGGATTCAAGGATGAAGAATCGATAAATGTCTCGATTATTCTCTTGTAATCTTAGTTTTTCTATTCTCTAGGGTGGAACCATAATATTACGGTTATTATTATTATGCTTGTAGCTTTGCTTGATTGCTTTGCTTGTCTGCATTATAATATGATTTACCATGTATATTGATAACATGTCATATAGAATAGGGAGTGCCGCTCATATTAAAATTGTTCATGCATAATTTTAAAATAAAACCTTGACTTCAAAAGATTGAGTGGGAGAAGGTTTTCGAAGAGAGAACCTAAGGCCTCCATCGTTGGTCCATAGGAAGAACATGATGGTCCCAACCCCTAGGAAGGGATTTCTATTATGTACCAGATTGGATCTCTAAAAGGATAAGGTATTTTAGTATGATTTATGGTTGCACACCCCTAGGTGGTGATTATAAATCATGGATAAAATATTGAAACGGTGGTTATACACTCACGTTAATTTTATTATTAACCTCCCCTAGGAGCTCTGTTAATAAAATTAATGGCCAAAGAAACGATTATTAGTATATGCTGGATCATACGGGTCCTGGATGGCATATATTAATCAGGAGGGGATCCGTGTTCCTGATTGAATTTGGCATGACTCCCCTAGGAGCTTGTTGAATTCTGAGTTGGGAATTATCGTTGTAAGGTTGTGATATTTTCAAGGTTTTGACACATAAACACATTTGTATGATTTTACATGATTGTGTTATCTTACTAAATTATTAAATATGTTTGCTTATGTTTGGTATATGATTCTTTATTGTAGATTGAAAATGTCTAAAAACGCTTTATCATCGATACTTGACAAAAACCAATTAACCGGTGAGAACTATAATGATTGGAAACGGAACCTAGACATCGTCCTATCCTTTGAGAAACTGAAATATGTACTGACAACTCCTTGTCCTCCCGAGCCTACGGGAGACTCAAGTAATGAGCAATTCCAAGCGTACGACCGCTGGAAAGATGCTAATGATCAGGCCCGCTGCTATGTTATGGCTAGCATGAATAACGTGCTGCAGGCTCAACATCAGGATTATGAGACTGCGAAGCAGATCTTGGATAATCTTGAGGATATGTTTGGAGGCCAGGCCATAACAAAGCGGCAAGGGGCGCTTCGGAAACTCTTAAACTCTAGACAGAGACCGGGGACATCTGTAAAGGAGCACATGATGTTGGTCATGGGTTACCTCGCTGAGGCTCAAACCAATGGAGCCGACATCGATGCTGAAACTCAGATGACTATGGTCTTTGAGACTCTGTCTAAGGAATTTATTCCGTTTAGAGCTACTTTTAATTTGAGCAATAGACGGGATATGACCTTGACAGAACTGATGAAACAGTTACAGGAGTTTGAACTGCTGATCAGGGAGTCTCCTGCTGGTGGAGAGGCCAATATGGTAGCTGCTTCTGGTTCCAATCCTAACTCTGGGAATGGAAAGAAGCAACGGGCCAAGAGTGGTAAGTCTTCTATTCCTATTGCTACCAAGAGCAAGAAGAAGAAGAAGAAGAACCCAAAGAAGGTTAAGTGCTTCTTCTGTGGTAAGGTCGGGCATATAAAGAAGCATTGCAAGGACTTCCTTTCCAAGGGAGGTAGGTGTGATCTTCTATATTTAGAAACTTGTTTGGTTGAGGAATCCAGTGACATTTGGGTCATAGATTCTGGTGCAACTAATCATGTTTGTGTTTCTCTGCAGGGATTCAAAGAAACGAGAAGTCTACTTCGTGAAGACTTAACGCTTCGGATGGGCGATGGATCCTTGGTCTCAGCGGAAGCAGTGGGAGATGTCCATCTTTATTTTGATAATTATAGGAGTTTAATTTTGCGAGATTGTTTTTATGTTCCTAAATTTAAAAGGAATTTAATTTCTGTATCTTCTTTATTTAAAGACTCCTACGTGGTATCTTTTAATGAAAAAGTGGTGATTCGTAAAAACAAATCTTTTATCTGTTCTGGATGGATGCAAAATAATCTATATTTTATCAAACCTAAGATGGACTTGTTGCTTAATGCTGAGATAAATGATAATGACTCAAAAAGACTTAAAACTTCTCACTCTAATAAGACTTATCTTTGGCATTTGCGCCTTGGCCATATTAACCTGAATAGGATTCAAAGGTTGGTAAGGGATGGACCTTTAAGTCACTTAAAGGTGGAATCTATACCTCAATGTGAGTCTTGTTTGGAGGGTAAAATGACCAAAAGACCATACGGGTCTAAGGGCAATAGGGCCGAAGGGGTTCTAGAACTTGTGCATAGTGATGTTTGCGGACCGATGAACATCCGGGCACGAGGAGGGTATGAGTACTTCGTCACTTTTATTGACGATTACTCTAGATATGGGTATGTGTACCTAATGCACCACAAAAGCGAAACTTATGATAAATTCAGGGAGTTTCGGGCTGAAGTGGAAAAGCAATTGGGTAGACCCATAAAGGCACTTCGATCTGATCGAGGTGGGGAATACCTTTCTGATGAGTTCTTGGGACACTTGTTAGAGAATGGGATTTTATCCCATTTGACTGCGCCGGGCACTCCGCAGCAGAATGGCGTAGCGGAGAGAAGGAATAGGACTTTGTTGGACATGATTCGGTCCATGATGAGTTATTCATCATTGCCTTTATCCTTTTGGGGATATGCACTACAAACCGCATGTTATCTTTTGAACAATATGCCTTCAAAATCGGTCCCTAAAACTCCTCACGAGTTGTGGACAAGACGGAAGACATCCTTAAACCATATTCGCATATGGGGATGTCCAGCTCATGTCCTGTTTAAGGATCCGAATAAGTTGGAAGCACGTTCAGAAGTTTGCGTGTTTGTAGGATATCCAAAAGGGACTAAAGGGGGTTATTTTTATAACCCAAAGGAAAATAAAGTCGTGGTTTCAACTAATGCAACTTTCCTTGAGGAGAGTTACATGAACGACTTTAAACCTCAAAGCAAAGTGGTGCTTGAGGAGTTGAGGGGTAATCCGTTTACTCCGGAGGTTCCGAACGAAACCATTCCGATCGGTGTAGAAAAACCAAACAAACCTGAACAACAACCACAGGGGCTTCGGCGTAGTGGGAGGATCGGGCGTCAACCTGAGAGGTATATGTTCAATGGGGAGGTCTTTTTGGCTGAACCGGATGAACATGACAGGGATCCTTATACTTACGCAGAAGCTATGGAGGATGTTGATTCAAGACTCTGGACAGAGGCCATGAACATTGAGATGAAGTCTATGGAGACTAATCGGGTCTGGGAGCTCGTGGATCTTCCCGAAGGGGTAAAACCCATAGGGTGTAAGTGGATCTACAAGAGGAAAAGAGGAGTGGATGGAAAGGTCGAAACCTTTAAGGCTAGACTGGTAGCTAAGGGTTATACGCAAAAGGAAGGAATCGATTATGAGGAAACCTTTTCGCCTGTAGCCATGCTTAAGTCCATCCGGATTCTCTTGTCCATAGCTGCCGCTCTCGACTACGAGATTTGGCAGATGGATGTCAAGACGGCTTTTCTGAATGGCTATCTTGATGAGTCCATTTATATGGAACAACTAGACGGGTTCAAGGTCGCGGGTCAAGAGGGTAAGGTTTGTAAGTTGCTAAAGTCTATTTATGGACTTAAGCAGGCTTCTCGTTCTTGGAACATAAGATTTGATCAAGTGATCAAGACTTATGGGTTCTCACAAAATGTGGATGAACCATGTGTTTACAAACACATTAAGAATGGGAAGGTGGTTTTTCTACTACTCTATGTAGATGACATTCTGCTAATTGGCAATGACGTTGGGGCGTTGTCATCGGTCAAATTATGGTTGACCAAGCAGTTTGACATGAAGGACTTGGGTGAGGCTAATTTTGTTCTCGGTATCCAGATCTTGCGGGATAGGAAGAACAAAATGATAGCTTTGTCACAGGCCGGCTACATAGATAAAATTCTCAGGAGGTTTGCAATGCAGGATTCCAAGAAAGGTGGGCAACCATCTAGGTCTGGAATTACTCTTTCTAAGAAAGACTCTCCAAAGTCTTATGAAGAAAGAGAATACATGAAGAAGGTGCCTTATGCTTCGGCAGTGGGTAGTCTCATGTATGCCATGCTTTGCACTCGACCGGATATTAGCTATGCGGTCGGGATTGTGAGTCGATTTCAGGCGGATCCAGGACCGAACCATTGGGTTGCGGTAAAGCATATTTTCAAGTACCTGAGAAGGACTCGAGGGTATATGCTTGTGTATTCGGGTGAGGATTTAACTCCTCTAGGATACACTGATTCGGATTTTCAATCCTGCCTGGATTCTAGGAAATCGACTTCAGGGTTTTTGTTTACTCTGGGTGGCGGTGCCATCAGTTGGAGAAGTGCGAAGCAAGATTGCACTTCGGATTCAACGATGGAGGCCGAGTATGTGGCGGCTAGTGATGCTTCGAAAGAAGCAGTGTGGCTCCGCAAGTTCCTTGGGGATCTTGAGGTAGTTCCTGGTATGGATAAAGCGGTATCACTGTACTGTGATAACAGTGCGGCGGTAGCTAATGCTAAGGAACCAAGATTTCACAAGAAGAGTAAGCATATTGATCGGAAGTATCATGTGATAAAGGACTTCGTTGAGAGCGGGCATGTCACGGTGTGCAAGATCGCGTCAGAGGACAATTTAGCTGATCCATTTACGAAGACACTTTCTGGGAGAGTCTTCGAAAGGCATGTGGAAGCTATGGGGATGCGAAATTTGCAGTATTTACTCACTTAGTGCAAGTGGGAGATTGTTAGACATGTATGCTCTAAGGAGTAAAAATGTAATACGTTTTTGGAGACATTTTTATCAATAAAGAATTTATTCATTTATATATACCAAATATTGTCCTCTTTACGTTCATATTCGTTGAATGTATGATAAGCAAACAGTAGTCTGAGACTGTCAGTCTAAACCTTAAGAGTTGGGCATATGATGGGATGATTATGCGGTAGACACGACTCTTAAGGTGATGGTCTAAAATATATGATCCGCAATCGAGGGAATAAAGTTGGGCGCTTTATTCATGTAAAGATTGTTATGTTGTCTATATCCCTTTTGGGAGATGGTTTGTCTTGGCCATCGGAGTTGGACTCCGTGAATAGAAACATTGGCGCGTTGTCATAGGTGACGATGTGTTGGATCGGGACATAAAGTGAATTGATTTGGATTAATAATTCTGTCTTGGCAAATCGATTCACTTTAGACAGTCGTTTGTATTGTATCTTAATCCTGAGATGAATAATGGGCCCGTTGTCTCGACTTGTGTCTTTTGATGTACCAATGGGTGACTCCCACATCTCTATAGTGGCATGCATGCCGGTACGTTGGAGGCATGACTCTTGATAGCGTAGACTTGTTATTCATAGATATGGAATCCATAGCTCCTCTTTAGGAGTAATGATATCCTCTTATATGCGTTGTCCTGTAATTGGAAAACTGGAGCGCTCAACCATTTGGATACATAGGTGTAACCGAATGGTATACTATCTTTGGATGGTAAGTTTTCTAATGGTGAGACAATGGAACGTAAGATAAAAATAATCGGGAAGGTAAGACAGAACTTGTCCTTAAGCCGATTATGGATGATCATATGGGGATGCGATACACTATGATATGTCATGGAGACTTAGCTACATGAGCTTCGTAATTCTGTAAAGTTCGAGAGTGCAGCTCCAAGCTTTTAGTGGAGTAGCGTTGGAGTTGATAATTGTGAAATGTATATCTGGGATATTGGGTTTCATAATTATCATGAGCTTGAACTTTATAGGTCCATTTTGGTCCCCTTTGCTAGCTCACAAAGTCCTGTAACGACACGGCGTGCTTTTCCAATAATTGGTGACTTATGTCGGATTTATCAGATTGGTTTAAAATTTATAAGAATCAAATAATTCATGTCTGTTTATCGGTTGAATTAATTATGTAAGAAATTAGTTCAAGATGAACTTGTTGAATTATGGCGTTCGGATAATTCTTGTCTGTTTATCGGTTGTTTTAATTTTGGACAATTAGAACAAGATAAACTTGTAGAATTATTTGAATTGATTTATTTTCTTAGAGATTATCTTGATAGAGTTTGTTTTGATCAGATATCTTTTCTATTGGGCTATTTGAATCAAAACTGAGACTTTATCCTTTAGAATCTCGGGTGGAAAATAAAAGATTCGCGGAGATTTTTTCTCGGCAGTTCGGCCTGCCGATCAT
Organism: Artocarpus heterophyllus; assembly: GCA_025403435.1. Lineage (NCBI taxonomy): Eukaryota > Viridiplantae > Streptophyta > Magnoliopsida > Rosales > Moraceae > Artocarpus > Artocarpus heterophyllus. Next base: position 13,828,280 of record CM046345.1, on the reverse strand, counting down.
AAAGTTCGGCCTGCCGAACTGGCAAGTTCGGCCTGCCTATCTCACAGTTCGGCATGCCGACCGCGACAGCTAAGATTACGCGTTTTTCACGCGTATCTTATCAGATATTGATCCGAACTTGATTCTATTTCGATTTTTGAGACCTAATCTGATATGGACTGACCCCAAGGACCAATAGGTATAAAAAGGGAGTGAGTCTAATGATTTACTCAGATCAATTTGAGAGATTAAGAGTGATACTCTTCTAGTGAGCATCTGAAAACTCCCTGAGAGCTTTTGTTCACAAATCACGAACACTAGCTTTGGGTTCTCTCTATTGGTTGGAAGGAGAGTCACCGGTGGAAGAGCTGTACGTGTGAGCCCACACTCACTCCGGTTGTGGATAGAGAATAGCAAAGAAGACCAGTTGGTTGAGGCTCTTCTGGAACGTTACTTCTCTACACAGGTCGCGGAAGTTCTTCGACACACTGAGGTTAGTAAGATCTGTTTAATTTATACATATAACATGTCATACTTGTATTTTGGAAAATACTCTGATGAAAATTTTTAAAAATTCCGCTGCGCACTTTGTTTCCAACATAATGTCCAATCAAATACCCTTGACTCTATTCACTGGAGAAGAAAAATTAACGCATGTTACATAAGTTAAAGATCATGGTTGTACGACAGTGGGTGAGGGTATTGGGGCAATTATCAAGTAACATAGAAGAAGACATGGTGCAATCAAATGAGTCAAACTGAAGAAGATTTTGTTGCCTCGAGTTTTGACTCTACGAGCTTTAAAATTAACAAAAATTCTTATGGTTATATTCTTTATAATTCTCAAATGGGGATAAGTTTAGAAGTACAAAACCAATATGGTTTTTTATATACCTATGTATCCTCAGCCATAAATTATTATTAAGATATCATTATAACTCCATGAAGACTATTCGTCAAGTTAGATAAATCAACAATGTATAATTTATGGATTAACAGTAAGAAGAGATCAAGCAACATACATGTGATACAAGATCAAGAAATATACATGTGGTATATCCAAAACTATTTAAGGATAATATCCAAGCAAATGTATTGTTTAGATTAAGATCGTAACATACATAAAAAAAAACTCATTTTGGTATTAAAGATACTTCAAATTTTTGTATACTTCATTATGTTTGGTGGTAGTTTTTATGTACTCTATTATACGATCGTATCTTGTTTGCAATTAGTATGTAAAGTAATATTAGAAACATAATCAATATATAGTGATGGTATCATTTTATAGTAAGTAATACTATTCTCATATTAGATCAATTTTGTATTAATTATGTTATTAACTTGGTTAAATTAAATAATATTGATTATTTTAACATTGTGCAAAGTTGAAAGACAAAATTACAAGTTTTTCTCATAATATTTATTTTTTTCCTAAAAATCTGTCAACATCAACAATATTCATGACATTATCTATAAATCAAAGTCTCGACAACCACGACGACATCGACATTTTCACGATTGAGCTATTTTCCCATCGGGTGTTTATCGCCACTAAATGCCAAACTTTAGCCGAAGAATCAGGCTCAATTGCTTCAGATTAATGACATGGATAGTTGCGTTTGACTCGGTATAACATTACTGAAAGAGGGAGGAACTCGAAGCGAGTATGATTTTCAATTTGAGCTGTCCCATTAAAGAAGAGAGTTTTTCATGTGTGGGCATAAATCGATCAATGTGGGAAAGCGGTGACATTGTACACGATTATCTCAAAATCAAGTGTGGAAATTTTGAATCGCTCAAAATAAAGAGTCGAAATTAGTGAATAGAATAGATTCATTAATTTCTCTTTCATTTAAAGTCCTACAACCCAATGCTTCAACATGCAATTTTCCCTTTTAGAGTGGAGCACATTGCACGAAACTAATTTTGCAAGTGCATATATTGGAGCCGTTCAATTGTTGATTAGTTTAGCTAACTTGTTTTGAGCGATTCTGCCAAGTTATGTTTGAAAAATATGAGTTCCTTAGTGAATAAGATAAGTTTTAAGATACAAATTTTATCTCTAATTCTTTTGCGTATTATCTCCTTTTTAGTTTTTATTTTGTCATGCGGCAATAATGAATGTTTTTTTTTTTTTATGTTAATTTGATTAAAAAATTGAAGAGGTCTAAGTAAGAAGCATAAACCACTTGATATATAAGAATATGACAATAATTGCAAGGCTTTGTCATCAATGGAGGTCATGAAGTGCGGTTAATGCAAGCATGACTTGTCAAGGTCTTACCATTAAAGCAAAGAAACGGTCCAAATTGGTTTTGTTTGACCTTTGTGACAAGAAAGAAATGCTTCTAGTGGGAGAGAAAAATAACCTTCTTTTCAAAAAAAAACAAACCTTAATGAAAAATAATTTTTCTTTCTAGAATATTAATAAACAATACTTTGATTTTTTTTTTTTTTTGAAATTACAGAAGATTATATGAAGTGAAAAACTAAAGGACATAAATTCAAATTCCCCCTATGCATTTACTCGGAAAAAAATAAAAAATAAAAGTACAGAAACATTTAAAACTTCAATAACAAAATGTTTTAAAAAATGAAAATGATACCCAAAAAAAAATGAAAATCATAAGAAATTAAAAAACAAAAAAAAGAAAAAGAAAAAGAAATGAAAACGACTTCAATTTTGCAGTTTCACGCCGGTTTCTGCCCCCTTTGACGGTTGAAACTCCAGTTTTCTGCCCCGCGTCTCTTCTTCTATATCTGCTCTCCTCTCCCTTCGATCCCGTATCTCTCTCTTCTCCCTCTAAAACCCTCCTTCTTTCTCTCTCTAGAAACTCTCTCTCTCTCTCTTCTGAAGAGAAACTCTCTGCTTGGTCGTCTTGTCTGATAAACTCATCTTTGACTTTTCCCCCGATTCTATCCAACAGTTGCTGGACTTCCTCTCTCAGGTACCCAATTCCTTTTCCTTTCTCCTCAATCCATTTTTTTAGGGTTTCTTTAATTTTCACTTGAATTTTATCCAACTTTCTTGTCTTGTTCTTTTTTTTTTTTAATGTTTTTTGTATCGTTCGGTCAACTTCACTTCCGTTTCGTTACCTTTCAACTTTCTGTTCGGTTGCTCGGGAAAATTTAAAAAAATAATCACGGAAAACGAAAGAAAGTGAAGAAATTTTGACTTCTTTTTTTTTTTTTTTTTGCCGTGGTTGTTAAGGATGGAGTCAATTCAATCAAGTTTAGTTGTTCTTGTGATCTTCCCGAAGGTTCAAGTTTTCTGAAAATCGAATGATATAGAATTCTTAATGCCCTAGAATTTGGTTTCTCGCCTTGCTTCAAAATTTCTTTAGTTTTACAGATATAATTGAAGTCTGGTTATGTTGCGATAGATTATACAGTATCTTGTTTGATTTTGTTTCTTTTAATAGTTCTTACCCGTTAAATTACTCAAATTGCCTCAAAATAGCGAGAAAGAAAATCTGGAGTTGATTTGTTACTCAAATTGCCTCAAAACAAGAAGAAAGAGAATCTAGAGTTGATTTACTTTTTAGCGATCATTTTGGTTATATCATTTCCACTTCATTTGTACGCTCCTATTCATGGTTATCATATCTGTCCCCACCTTTTTCTTGTTTTTGTTTTCTTTTTTTTTTTTTTTTGGGTTTGCAAATCTATGATTCTCCAATCGGGTCCTCATTTTTTGTCTTTTTCTTCTTTTGAGCCGTTGTAATAGTGTTTTTCAAAAAGCTTTTTGAAAAACAGGTGGTTGAAAAATTTTACCCAACCCAGGCTTTCTTTGAACAATTCTGAACGAATTATTTTTCAATCAGCTTTGCTAGCATTGATGCTCTTTTAATCTTTTCCCTTCGTAGACTATATAACAAATTATTTTTGTCTTTTTCCCTCTCTTTTTCAGGTTTTGTTGATTCTGTACAGAATTGATTAACATCAATATTTGTTTCCTTTCCATCAAGATTTTTGGATATTCTTCCCCATTGTCTTTTACCGAATTAAATTTAGCACGTTTCACTCTTTGAAGATGTTTGGTTTAAAGAAATCTCCTCTGAAGTTTGCCAAACATAACAGGGTTGACCCTGTATATCCCAATCCTTCTCGCACAAACCCGTTTGACTCCTATGATGAAACAGAGACCAAGCCTAAAAATAATTCCTCGAGGAGACCTTCTTCGGAGCCCACATTGTTTGTATCAGAATCTAGCACCAACCCTTTTGATGATGATCTTCAAGGAAGAGGAACCTCGTCTTCTATGTACTCACACTCGTCCACTTCAGCAGCAACAAGGAACAAGTACAAGAATGATTTCCGTGATGATGGAGGATTGGAGAACCAATCGGTGCAAGAATTGGAGGACTATGCAGTTTACAAGGCTGAAGAGACTACAAAGTCGGTCAACAACTGCCTGAAGATTGCTGAGGATATGAGAGAGGATGCTACGAAGACTTTGGTTCTCTTGCATCATCAGGGTGAGCAAATTACCAGGACCCACGCAGTTGCTGCTGACATTGATTATGACCTTAGTCGGGTAAGTTTCTACGTCTTAACTGAACCGTAATTAGACGACAGGCAATGATTTTTCTGTATGTGATATTTAAATAAGAAACTTATGCCTTATAGTGATGGTTCATATATAAATTGAGGAAGAATGTGAATGCTTCTTTTTTAATTTGTTTTTCTCTAACAACGACTGCTACAACCTTATCAATGTAGTTCAAGTAAAATGCATAATTTAACGATAAGGGTTGCCTTATTTCAGGGTGAGAAGCTTCTAGGAAGCCTTGGAGGCATCTTCTCAAAGACTTGGAAGCCTAAGAAAACCCGTCAAATAACAGGCCCTGTTATAGGAAGAGGTTAGCTATTTAGTTGTTTTCTATACCTGACTCATTATAATCTTTGCTGCTTAACCTTAATCATAAATAAGACCACAGTTAAAATGCATGGAACAACAGATTGTTGCTTGAATGATGAGTCAGGCCACTCTTTTTCCGTTGCAACTATGTGCATACTTATGCTGTCCTGTTTCTTATACGTTTGCATCACTTGGATTTGCAGATAATGTCCAAAGGGAAGTCGCCCAAATGGAGCAGAGGGAGAAGTTGGGGTTGGCTCCTCTCCCCAAGGCGCGGACAAAGGCACAAACACTGCATCCTGAACCAACTGACGCTTATCAGAAAGTCGAGGTTCGTATGTCTAGGCCTTAGCTCTCAGAGTGTAAAAAATGGTCTTGGAAGTTGACATTAGATAGAATTAACCAATTTATTTTATTTGATAAGTATGTAGAAATGCCTTTTTGGTTTTCCACAAAAATATCCTGTGTCAATCTGAATTTAGCTTCCAAATCTGTAGAGTATGGTTTGTTATTTTCTTGTGCTCACATCTTTGTTCCCAATTGCCTTAAACCAGGTAGAAAAGGTGAAGCAGGATGACGCACTTTCCGATTTAAGTAATATGTTGGGAGAGTTGAAGGATATGGCTATTGACATGGGAACTGAAATTGAAAGGTTAGTTAAAATGACGTTACCACAGAGATCTCTGCATCTTCAATGGAGTCTCTGTGACAGATTGCCATGTTTCTTCTCTTTCCATTTTGTTAACAAAGCACAAGGCGTTTCTGTTTTTGTTTAGCTAGTGACAAAACAATTTTAATTGAGGTTACTTTGTGACCATTGCAGGCATAACAAGGCGATGGATCATATGTACGCTGATGTTGAGGAGCTGAATTACCGCGTTAGAGGTGCCAACGAGCGTGGTCGCCGTTTGCTTGGCAAGTGAAGAGCATGGATGGTCGTCATTTTACTTCCTGGACCGTCTGCTAATTCTTGCTTTCCGCTCGCTTTATTCCATTTGGATTTAGCTAAACTTCTTTTCTTTTATTTTTATTTTTTATTTTCCTTTCATTTGAACTTTGCATACGCTGTTAAATCACAGTTATTCTTCTTCTCTGTAATTGATTTGAAGGTTTACCTTGTCTATGTTTCACTTCTCTTTCGGGACTTGAGAATTTTCCAAGCTTGGGTTAAATTTTCAGAAAGGTTTATATCCAAACCGATTCCGCGGAAGGAAAGCTTCTTAGATTTACTTCTTCTTCTTCTTTTTTTTCCGTGGGAGTATAGATTCTTATCAACTATCTTAATTTCGTCTAAAGCCAATTTGTGTATCGTGGTATTGAATCTGATGGATATTAAGAGTTTGTTTGGTAGAGAGGGAAGAGGAGAATGGAATGGGGATCGGTGGACAGATTTTAAGATTTATGTTTGCACGGTGAGAGGAGAGAAGGAGAATAAATTGAGCAAAGAGCTTTTAAATTTGAAAGAGACCATTTAGGGTAAAAATATGTTATAGTTGCTATTAGTTGATATCCTGTTCCATTTAAAAAAAAAAAAAATCAAGGTTTCTCTTTTAAAAGTTTCGATGCTAAAAACTTTCTTGATATATTTTTATAATAGAAAATAGAAAATAGAAAAAAATATTAAATACGTTATTTTTACACTATTTGTATCAAATATAGTATTAGTAAATTCTTGCCTTTAGTTTTTTTTAATAATATTTTATTTATTTATTTTGCTAAGTTGAGCCTTGTGTTGTTTATGTTTAGCATAATTCGAACCATACTGTAGGAGCAACGCTTACCAAAGGAAATTTTATTACTTCCTTTGGGAATCACGGGACCAGGCTATTTGGATGCTCCCAATAAGAGTTTTTTGTTTTTTTTTAATGGAAATATTAACCTTGGAAACGACGCTAATAAAAAACTAGAAACCTGAAATCAAGGTCAGGAATAGACTTAAAAGCCTACTGTCACGAGCTTACTTTCTCCAAGCTACTCATGCGGCCTTAACACAATCTCAATGCTAAGTCAGCCTAACTCACTCACGCTCTTGCCTTGAACACAAGGGAACACAAGAGAGAACAAGGAAAACTTTGAAAGGCTTTGATTCTTGATTTCCTTGGATGGTTTACAAATGAACGAGATGGTCCTATTTATAGGCATCCTCCCAACTAATGGACGGTCTAGATTACATTGATCTAACGGCTAGTATTTTCTATCTAGAATGTTTTAGCAAAGTGTGGAGGATATTTACAAGTATAGAGTATTCTAGAGAGTTCTAGAGCAGTCTTGAGTCTTCCAGGACCTCCTAGGTTCTTCAGGACGCTTCTAGACTATGATGGAACCTCCTGGAATGCTGCGGAACAATATAGATTACTCTGGATCCTTCTAGAATCTCCTTTGGGCTATGTTTTCTCCCAAAAACGCCCAAGACAAGTGAGTGGCCTCTTCGTGGCTTAGTGGGACGTGACATTCTCCCCCACCTATGCTCGCGACGCCCTCGTCGCGTCCTCATGGTATTGTTGGATCCTGTCTTTGAACTGCCAAAGTGCCTCCTCAGTTTCCCAACTAGCCTCGGTGTCAGGCAGTCCCTTCCATTTTATAAAGTACTCATTGTAGCTTGGCACACCTCGTCTTCGGATGACTCGATCCGCTAGTATTTCATCAACCTCTTTGTCAAAGGAGGTGACCACGGCTGTGGGTGCTCGATGGGAGACTCCCCTTGCTGGATCTTCCATGTCTTCATGGTATGGTTTGAGCATACTTACGTGGAAGACTGGATGAATCTTTAGCTTGGGCGGGAGATAGAGTTTATATGAGACCTTACCTATACGCTTGATTACCTCGAAAGGTCCTTCATACTTGCGTATTAGACCCTTATGGACCTTCCTGAATGTCTTGAACTGTTGTGGCAAAAGTTTCACTAAGATAAGGTCTCCTTCCTTAAACTCTACATGCCTCCTCTTCTTGTCGGCCCATTTCTTCATGCGCTTCGCCGCTTTGTGCAATGCTGCCCGGGCCAATTCTGCCTGCTCATGCCATGACTTAGCAAATTTGAATGCAGCAGGACTCTTCCCTTCATAGCCAGTGGCAAGGGAAAGAGGGGTTGTTGGCTGTTGTCCCATGACGATCTCAAAAGGACTCTTGTTGGTAGCCTCACTTTGTTGCAAGTTGTAGGAAAATTGTGCAACATCTAAAAGCTTGGCCCAGTCCCATTGGTTGGCACTCACATAGTGCCGCAAGTAGAGCTCCAATAGAGCATTGATGCGTTCTGTTTGGCCGTCGCTTTGGGGATGGAGGCTTGTTGAGAAGTTCAAGTCCGAACCTAGCATCTTGAACAATTCCGTCCAAAACCTTCCAGTAAAACGAGGGTCTCGGTCACTGATGATGCTTATTGGAACGCCCCAAAGTTTGACTACATTGCGTAGGAATAGTCTGGCTGCCTCCTCTGCGGTGCAGTCAGTTGGCGCTGCAATAAAAGTTGCATACTTAATAAACCTGTCCACAACGACCATGATGCTTCCACATCCATCGGACTTCGGCAGGCAGGTGATGAAGTCCATAGAGACGCTTTCCCATGGTCTCTCTGGGATGGGTAGTGGGTTGAGCATACCTCCTGGTTGCTGTTGGACTATCTTATCTTATTGGCAGACAAGGCAGGTCCTTACATATTCCTCGACCCCATCTCGCATGTCAGGCCAATAGTAGACAGACTTCAAGAGAGCAAGTGTGCGTTTCATACTTGGGTGGCCCGCCCATAGGGAGTCATGACACTCCTTTATTAAATCTTTCCTCAAATTAGCCCACTTTGGTACGTACATTCGGTTGCCCTTGGTGTAGAGGATGTCATCAGCTAGCCAAAACCTTCGTGTTTTGCCCTCGTTCGCCAAGGGGACGATACTTTGTGCCTGAGGGTCCGCCTTTAGTCCCTCCTTGATTTTTCTCAATAGTGGGCTAGTGACTTGAGAAATGCTCGATAGCTCGACCTTTCGACTCAGCGCATCAGCTACCACATTCACCTTTCTTGGCTTGTACTCCATGACATAATCGAATTTGGCCAAGAAGTCTTGCCATCTAGCTTGCTTTGGACTGAGTTTCCTTTGGGTATGGAAGTAGCTTGTTGCAATGTTGTCAGTCATTATCACGAACTTTGACCCAAGTAGATAATGGCGCCACACTCTAAGGCAATGGACGACGGCTGTCATCTCTTTCTCTTGTACTGTGTAGCGTCGCTCAGTCTCATTGAGCTTTCGGCTTTCATAAGCAATTGGGTGTCCTTCTTGCATAAGAACGCCTCCTATGGCAAAGTCTGAGGCATCTGTGTGTACCTCATATGGTTTGGTGTGATCGAGTAGGCTGAGTACGGGCTCCTCACTGATTGCTTTCTTTAGATCTTCAAAGGCCTTTTGACACTTCTCTGTCCAGTCCCATGCTTTGTTTTTCTTGAGAAGGTCGGTCAGTGGAGCAGCCCTCGTCGAATAACTCTTGATAAAACGGCAGTAGTAGTTTACTAGCCCAAGAAAAGATCGCAACTCATGTCCCTTGGTTGGTGGCTCCCAAGTTTGGATAGCATGTACCTTGTCATCCTCCATCATTAGCTGGCCATCCTTGATCTTGTGCCCCAAGAAGACTACCCCCGGCTTGGCAAAGGAACACTTCTCCTTCTTGATGTATAACTCGTTGTCTCGTAGCACCTTAAATACCTCTCTTAAGTGTTGCACGTGCTCTTCTAAGGTCTTGCTATACACCACTATGTCGTCCAAATAGATGACCACGAATTGATCGAGATACGGGTGGAACAACTTATTCATCAAAGTACAGAATGTAGCAGGTGCATTGGTTAGTCCAAATGGCATAACCAAGAATTCGTAAGACCCGTACCTTGTAACACATGTGGTCTTTGGTTCGTCTCCTTTGGCTATGCGAACTTGGTAATACCCCGAGCGAAGGTCTAACTTCGAGAAGTATCGGGCATGGCCTAGTTGATCAAACAAGTCGGCAATCAGAGGAATGGGGTATTTGTTCTTTACCGTGATCTTGTTGAGAGCCCTGTAGTTGATGCACATGCGCAAGGAACCATCTTTCTTCTTCTGGAACAGGACTGGTGCGTCAAACGGGGCTTTGGAAGGCCTGATGAACCCTGCATCAAGTAATTCCTTGAGTTGCCTTCTTAGTTCTGCCAGTTCCGGTGGTGCCATGCGATATGCACCCATGGCTGGTGGCTTTGTCCCTGGTTCCAGCTCGATCTGATGGTCTACCTCCCTCCTTGGTGGTATCTTCTTTGGTAACTCTGCTGGTGCAACGTCCTTGAACTCCTCGAGGACAGCTGCTACCTCCTTTGGCTCGACTTTTGGTGGCCCTTGTTCTTCATCGTCATACTCCTTGAGTACAGCCAAGTAGCTTTCCTCATCCCTCCGGATGCCCTTCTTAAATTGCATTGCTGAGAGCACCTTTATGTCTTGCTTGTTGGTCCTTGTTGTTGGTACCACACAAGCCTTATCGTCGTCCATGATGCACATACTGTTGGCGAATGGTACTAGGAATGCTTTGACTTGATTCAAGAATTCCAATCCCAGGACAACCCTAAGGTCATCTATTGGAACGACGGAGAAATCCATATGTCCAGACCAGGCTCCCACGCTAGTCTTAACTCCTCGGGCTATGCCGTGAATGAGTCGAGCTATTGAATTAACTGCCTTGATGGAGCCCCCTCCACCAGTCACCTTAAGTCCTAACCTTTGGGCTTCTTCGATTGAGATAAAGTTGTGGGTCGCACCTGTGTCGAGCATGGCTACCGTTGGTTTTCCTCCAATGGGCATGTCCACAAAGAGCAGCCCTTTGGCTTGGGTCTTGGGAGCAGATTGGATCACATTGAGTAACTGCATGGACCCCATGTGTGCACCATTGTTGCCACCATCGGCCTCTGTCCCGTCTTGATGACTTGCAAGGAGCGAATTCAAGGCTCTTTTCTGTGGGCAATCCCTAGCCCAGTGGGGACCATCACAAAGGAAGCATTTGTTGTTGTTGGACTTACTTGAACTCTTGTCGTCCTTTTGCTTGCCCTTGTCTTTGCCCTTTGAGGTGTTATCTTGGCGTTGCTCATCTTTGCGTTGGCCCTTGTCTCCCCCACCTTTGGCTTGACCACTCTTCCTGTCCTTCGGCTTATTGGTGGACTCCTTTTGGCTTGCATAGTCAATCAGGCCTTCGGCCACAGCTATGGCAGTGGCAAGGTCTTGCACCCCACGTCGCCTTAGCTCAGTCTTGGCCCATTGTTGGAGCCCATCCATAAAATTGAAGAGTGCGTCTTTGTCGGACAAATCATGGATCTCAAGTACTAAGTTAGTAAAGTCCTTAACATAATCACGAATAGACCCTGATTGTTTAAGCCTTCGCAGACAAGCTCTAGCCTCATCCTCAGTATTCTTGGGATAAAACTACCTTTTAAGCTCCCTTTTAAAGTCATCAAAGGTAGTCATTCTACACGTACCTTTTTCGTCGTCTCCTCGTCTTCTCATCCACCAAAGCATGGCTGTGTCACTGAGATAAAGAGCCGCGAACTGGATCTTGGCGTCCTCTTCTGTGATGCCCATGGCTCCAAAGTATTGGTCTAGGCCCCACAAGAAGTTGTCCACTTCTCGTGCATTGCGTGATTCCCCCGAAGCTCTTAGGCTTTGGCACCTCAATGCGCCTAGCCTCAACGATGCTACTGCTGTACCCTGTTGCCAATGCCTGCTTGCAAAGGGCTAAGTCCCCACGCATATCCTCAATGCGTGCGAGTGTGCTATTCAACTCCATCTCGTGGGCTCGACGCACTTTAGTGAGCTCTCTCGTCACGAACCTTCTCAATTTCGACCAGCAAGGACTCCTCTAGTTGGAGCAACATGCCTCGGATCGCAATGTGGATAGCGGCATCCTCCACTTCTAGGCCATCCACCTGGGCCTCCATGCCATTCACGGCCTCCTTTGCCTGAGATAGGCGTGAGTCGAAACTAGAGATCACGTCTTTAGACCGACCCTGCTTAGTCACGACGTTGGGGTCGACTATCTCTTCGCGGCCTCGCTCTTGTGTCACCTCCACGTCAGAAGGGTTGGATCCCGTGGCCCTTTGAGCAGCACTGTTCTTAGCCATTGTCTCAGCCTGAGCCTCTCTCTGATACCAACTGTCACGAGCTTACTTTCTCCAAGCTACTGTGCGGCCTTAGCACAGTCTCAAAACTAAGTCAGCCTAACTCACTCACGCTCTTGCCTTGAACACAAGGGAACACAAGAGAGAACAAGGAGAACTTTGAAAGGCTTTGATTCTTGATTTCCTTGGATGGTTTACAAATGAATGGGATGGTCCTATTTATAGGCATCCTCCCAACTAATGGACGGTCTAGATTACATTGATCTAATGGCTAGTATTTCCTATCTAGAATGTTCTAGCAAAGTGTGGAGGATATTTACAAGTATAGAGTATTCTAGAGAGTTCTAAAGCAGTCTTGAGTCTTCCAGGACCTCCTAGGTTATTCAGGACGCTTCTAGACTGTGGTAGAACCTCCTGGAATGATGCGGAACAATATAGATTACTCTGGATCCTTCTAGAATCTCCTTTGGGCTATGTTTTCTCCCAAAAATGCCCAAGACAAGTGAGTGGCCTCTTTGTGGCTTGGTGGGATGTGACACTACGGAGCAAAAGAAAAAAAAGACATAAGCGAGAAAAAGAACCTCAAAAGCGACACAAATATTTTTGGAAAAAAAGGACTAAAAATCAAATACGGCAACAACCAAAACAGGACATCTGACATCTAACGTCAGTTGAAACGGCAAAGAGGTAACAAAACGGCATGAGGTAAATGCAACGACATATCCCAAGAGGTTAGAAAAACAACATCAATATGAAAACAGCACAGGAGAAAACGACCAAAATGTTAAGAAAGGACAACGACAATCACATACAAAACGACGCACGAGAAAATGCAAGCGACAACATTTTAAGAAGGCGACAATGAGTAAAGTAGAAACGACATTATAGTGCAGTATTCTTTCTCAACGATATATTTCATGAAGCAGTTAGAGAAAAGACAACAAAATGAAAACATCACAGCAGAAAACGACCAAAATGTTTCGAAAGGACAACGACAACCACATCCGAAACGACGCACGAGACAACATTTTAAGAAGGCGACAATGAGTAAAATAGAAACAACGTTATGGTACAGTGTTCTTTCTCAACGATGTATTTCATGCAGTTAGAAAAGAGACAATAATATGAAAACATCACAGCAGAAAACGACCAAAATGTTAAGAAAGGATAACGACAATCCATACGAAACGACGCACGAGAAAATGCAAACGACAACATTTTAAGAAGACGACAATGAGTAAAATAGAAACGACATTATGGTGCAGTATTCTTTCTCAGCTCAACCATAGCCCATATGGCAATATCAGTTCAACTCTCCTCTACATTCATACAACCCTCGTCCCTAAGCACTTAGCAGTCTTTCATGTATCATATAATTCCTATATTTATATACATGTCTAGAACTCACTCAAAATCATTAATATATTCAATTCCCTAAAAAAGCCTCATGTCTTGAAACAAATTATTCAATCTTCCTACTCTCATATGATTCCATGAAAATCAGAATAACCATAAACAATAACAAAAGAAAAAAGTAAAAAAAAAATATATACAACATTAATGGAATTAATCCCCATAAACACTGAAAAAACAACAGCAATCATGGAATTATTGAAAGCAAAATTATTTATATCTCAATAAAACCCTCAAATTTCATTCCTTTACTCCATAAATTTCCCCCAAAAAGACAAAAACCCTAACAATTCACCTCAAAATTCCCAATTTTCTAACGTTATAGACAACTGCAGATTCAAATTCCATCAGAAAAAAAATAAGAATCGAGAGGAACAAGAACCAATACCCACGAGACGTGCGAAGCTCGGAAACCCTAATTTTGATTTTTTTTTTCCCCCTTTTTCTCCGTGGAGATTATTGATTGAGCTCAGGCGCGGGCCATGACGTCCATGAAGCTCTTGATCTTGGGGGAATAGAGCTGCGAGACGACAGCCTGCCTGCGAGCGACCTCGAGCTGCGACTTGCCGTCGGAAAAGCCGGCGGAGACGGCGGAGGGATCGGAGAGGCTCCGGTTGTCGCGGAAGGCGTCGACGGTGCGGCGCTTGGTGTACTCCCTGATGTTGTAGTCGCTGAATTCCCGAGCCGTCCGTAGCAGAGAGCGGAAGAGGGCGAGGACCTCCGATCTTGTCGGTACACTCGCGGACGCCATTGCTAGAGAGAGAGAGGAGATGCTGAGGTTGGAAAAGTTTGGTTCTCGTTGTCGCTCTATGGTCTAGAATTCTCTACACAAGCGGTTGAGCAGGAGTACATAGCTTATATACGACAAGAATCCGACCAGGAGCTGTTGTTATTATTGTAATTATTATTGTTTACATAATTTTTCTGTATATGAAAAGAACAATTTAGACAAAAAAGTAATGAATTTGCAGTAAATAATTTTACCCTTCAATAAAAAAAAAAGCTGAATTTTATTAAATGACAATTTATTTGGTTTATTTTATGGTAAAATTGATATTTTTAGCTAATGATAATCTAATAAATTTGAGATTCATTAGATTTGTACAAATTTTATTAAATCAAGAATTTTTTATAACGGAATTTAGTAACTCTGAAATTTAAGGCACACGAAATCTTAAATTAAACCCTTCAAATAAAAATCTTAAATTAAATATGCTATTTATTTAATGTTTATTAATTATCTATATGAATATAATTTTTATGAATTTCTATTCAATGTATACATCTTTTACCCCAAAAAACATTAAGACTAAAAAGGTCATTTATTATAAATTTTTTAAAAAAATGTAAAAATATTAACATTAAAATGGTCATTTACAATTATAAAAGGGGAAATTTTCTCTTTTTGGTTTGACAATGTGAAAAATATTTCTTGAATTTAAAAACTGACTGTTCTTTATAACTTTTGTTGAATTTATCGGGTTTCACATTTAGAGCTCAATATTTCAATTTTGACAAATAAGATACTAATTTAAAATTTGTTGCAAAGGTCATCCAAAGGCTACTACAAATCAATCAATAGACAAAAATACCTTAAGATTGTAGGTCATTTGGTAATTAAGTTGTAAGTGAAGTTTTAAGCTTGAAAACTGTAACATGTTGTACATTGTAGCAATTTTTACTAAAAGCTCTACACTGTTCAAAGTTAGAACTAATAAGTTAAAACTAAAACACTAAAAACACTTTGAAAAAATTCATCCAAAATTTTTCGGCGATTGACAAGTTAGGACTCTAAACTTATTGACTTTGACATTTTGGACCCAATCATCGTTCATTAATTGAACGCCTTTTATTAAATGAACCACATAAGAATTTTGAAGCAAAATTTGTGATTTGTAAAAGCTGGGCACTAAAAGCTCATCCAAAAAAAGAAAGGAAAAAACCAAAAGTCTTCCATATGGAGCTCAAGAGGAATGGAATATATATTAAGCAATTTGTAGACGTTCATTACATAAGAGGAAAAAACAATACATAGCAATGTGTCCCATTTTGTCATATACAATTTATAGTACTAGTCTTCTTTCATTTTCTTGAGAATGCAGAGTGCTACTTCTTATTGCATTGCTCAGTGAACTTACAATTGCCACAATAAGCTTAGAATTATGCAATACAGGTATATTGTGCATGGGCAAACGGCTTGAGGGACACTTGCAGAGAATCACAAACAAGCCGGGGCATCGAAGTTAGGCAACACGATAAATTTGATGGACCTAGGAGTGATGGAGACGGGAGAATTTTCAGCACTAAAAGCAGGTTCCAATTTTGGGATGTTTCCATCCTTTGTGAGCTCCAAAGGAGTACCATTCAGAAGCATTATTTTACTTCTCAAGCGTCCGTTTGCTGGAGTCAAATGGTACTCTTCTCTGTGTAATGGTCCACCCGATGTTTTCCACCCAACCCATGAACCTGCTCGCTTAACACCGTGGATGATGGAACTTTGCTTGTGGATGGTACTCCTTTTTGCATGCAAACTGCTCAAACCATTCTCAACATTGAGAATGAATTCAGTCTGATTGCTTAAGTTGATAAGAAGTAGTGTTACGCCCGCCTGTAATAATAAGATGATGAAAGTCCTCATCAGCTCTAAGTAGGGCAAAACAATAGCATCAACAGTAGTTTTTGTGAAGGATAACCAAAACGGTTTTAGTTAACATATTAAGATGTTTTTGCTAAATATCAAGCACCACATGTCTTTGTTAAACGCCACCTTGAATGAGAGAATTTTCTCGAGATCATGACATGTTTTTGTGAACAATTTGTTAAACACCATGTCGAATGAGAGAATTTTTGTGAAGACTTTTAACACAAAGACTTTTTAACAAAATAGACATGTCAGTTGATCTGTTTTGTTGAGAGACTTCCTCTTGTATCCATGTACTTGAAAGGGGGAAAAAAAATCATCATGAAGCCGGCCTTACCCTTCCTTTGGCGCAATGGGCATAAGTACGTAGAAATGACATTGTGTTGCTCTTAATAGCAAGAACGCCTTCTCCCATAAGCTGATTCCATAGAAGTGCACTATTCAGAACCAAAGACCATACAAAACCAGATATTGCACATCAGATGTCATTAGCAAGTAAAACAGAGAATATTTGATAATTGCACGTTCATGCTCTAACCTGTAGTAATCAGGGTTTGGAACAAACGTGTTTCTGTCAAGGAGACCATAGTTCCCACCAATTAGAGACTGTCTGCAATACACTTTCGAGTTATACTTCGCGGCCATTCCAAGCTGGTCCAAGTACCTTGTGTTCACATATGAATAAAAGGGGAATGGTAACGGCCAGTGACATCAAAATAAGATTGAAAAAGAACTTCATCATGATGAAAACACAAAATGATGGGAGCAATGGGGCAACCAAAATTACCAGAAGCTGTCGATAAATGAGTCAGACACGTCACGACCACCGCTGTTGTAGGCCCCTCCAGACTCACCAACCCATGCAGTAGCCCAAGGACCATACTGTTTCCTGATTTGGTCAAGGTCAATGAACGTTGCTGCTGTCTTGTTCAAGTAATGGGGACTAAGTATTCTACTCACAACGTTAGGATCATCACCTGGCAGCAAAAAAGGCAACATAAAATCAGACCAAAAAAATAGAGATGATGACAGTGATATGTGTGTTCGTAGATCACTTGAGACTTACACCCTTACTATATACTCAAAACAAAAAAAAAATGATGTGATTGGTTAGCGTGATCATTATTTCATAGATGTTTTGGATAGAGATAGATGATGCTGTTCTATAAGGTTTTTTTTTTATTTTTTATTTTTGGTTTCATATTTATTTATTAACCAAGAATGACCAATATTTAAGAGAAGATTGTCCATCCTTATTTTCTATCATTGAGGTGAAAACTGAACCAAGAACTCTCTTTAAATTGAGTGTCAAAAGGATAACTTAGTAAGTAAACCTATTCGCTAGTGGAAAAGCTTAAGTTGTCTAATTTTCATCAAGATTAAGGCTAATGTGGAGCTCATAACTCAGTCATCATACCAAAGAAAATGGGGGCCAAAAAAGGCAACAAAGAGAGTGGAAGATAATCTATAGTATACTTGATCGAAGGGAAATTGTACATTGTAAGATTTTGTTACCAAGTAACCTACCTGCACCCAGATTGTACAGGTGATGAGTAATGATATTGACTACACCAGGACCGGTAACCTGTAGAAACTTAGTGAACCACTTCCGTTCATAAAATCCTCCCGGCGCAATAAGTGTAGGTTTAATGCTGGACTTTTCGTATAACTCGTCGATCATTTTTCGAAGATTGATCAGGTCTTTTCCATATTGCTCGGCACTTAGCGTTGCTCCCACGCCACTCCCACACAGCTCATTACCTACAATGACATGGGCATGAACAGAGGTAAAGCAAAACTATAATGGAAGCACAAAACAAGTATTTTTTTTTTTTTTTTAATTTTATCTCCATACCAAATTCCCATGAATCTATCTTGTGTCCCTTTGAGACGGTATACTTTACAAACTCATAAGCATTACTAGCGTTCCAATCTCCTCCCCAAGCATTCCTATAGATAACATGCCTCCCGTAGAGCGCATTCAAGCCAAATGTCACAAGAGCCCTGAAAACATAGGGGAAGAATAATTATACAGAAAAGACAGTATGAACAGCTCTTTATTTTTATTTTTTTTAAAAAAAAAGAACCCTCATGTGAACAATCGTTCACAATTCAAGATCTTACCCTGTCTTGCTGAAGAAAAGGTTTAGCTCATCCCACCTGCTCATACGCAAACATCCTCTTGAAAATCCAAATAACCCATCTTTCTTTTTTTGGAATGGATGGCAAGGAAGTTTTAAGCCTTCTACATCATACAATACTCGGTCTTGTAAAGAACCTCCGATTCTGATCCTCAAAAGCTTGAAGGCTGTCAAGCAACCAGTCTTAGAAAAGGCAGCTGAGATAAAAATACTACGTCTAAAACACATCCCGCAATCCTTAAAATCCTTTGCTATAATTTGTCAACACACTTTTTAGTTTTCCGAATAATGAACATCTACACTACAATGCAAACTGACAAACCTTGGATCGCCTTGGCAAGTAAAGGATGGGACAAATTCTGGGGAAAGTAGAAGCAAATGGGAACAGGTAAACAACATGAAATACTTGAAAAGAAAAATCAAAAATAAAAAGTTAGCGGAAGCAAGATTTTCTGAGTTCCTACCAAATTCATTGCAGAGGTATACCCCCATGGACATTGGTTGTAGTTACATTTATCATGGGGCCACCAATCCATGGTGGCACAAATGAAATTCTTGTCCACAGCTGCAGCAATTTTAGTCCCATCAACTATAATATTAGCATTTTCTGCGTCTTGTGGTTGAGCAAAAATAGCAGGTAAAGAAGTCAGAAAGAGGACTAAGCAGAGGCGGAATTCCATGGGTTGATCTACGAAAGCAGTCCCGGCAACAACTTAACTAATTTGGCTGCCACATAAGAAGATGAAGTTTAGAATAAGAACTGAATATTCTTCTTCTATTTTCACATGTTTGTAAATTGGATTAAGCTTATCTAACACAATCAGACAAACAAAATAAATCATATTGCAATAGGCATCATAAAATAAAATAAATCCCCCCCAAAAGATGTAGATTATTCTTCATCATTTTAGCTTTAACATGATGCTACAGACACATGGCATTCCAAAGAGCTAGGAAAAATAAATAAATAAAGTAGAATTTTGATAGAGAATCCTATGGTAAGGGATAAAAAGTTAAAATAAGATAAAATACCAGGGACGGTTCTGAACCATACCTTCATTAAGTTTGTTAAATCGCCGTGATGTAGAATTTGAGAGGGAAAGGAGAAGAGGGAAGAAAATGAAGATAAAAAAAGAAGAGAATAGGGAGAAGTGAAGAGAAAAATGGGAGAGAGAAGTTTAAGGGGAAGAAATTCTTAGTTCAATACTCATAAAACATAGTCTAAATTGTTTGTAACATTGTTACCAATTTATAGGCTAATCACACAACCAAAAATGCGTAAATTCAAGAGAAAAAAAAAATTCAAAGCCAAAATAAGGAAGCTAGACAAAAATGAATCCGCATTAATATGATTCGATGCGATTCCACTAATCGAATAGAAAGTAACAAATTAAGATCTCAAATCCGAACGTTATATCAAACGACTAATGTGTATTATGTACACATGTCAAGGAGGACTGGAGAAAATTTGAGGCCTGTGAACAAAATTGAAGGCGTTTTAACTTCCAAATCAAATAAACAAAAGGACAGAACCCGACTGCAAATTGCCATAAACAAAAGAAAATTGAAAACATTAGTCAACAAATAGGAGGTCAATCCTAAAGTATCTCTCTCCACAAGTCTCATATATTATTATATCAAAAGACCAGTTTACGACCAACAACAACAATAATAATAATAGTTTGAGAAAATTTACTCTAACCCAGATCAAAACTAACCTCAAATACGAGGAATTCAACATTAAATCCCACAATGGAATTTAAACTGTTGAGCAACTTCCTTGAGAAAATGGGCAACTAAAATTCCAGGAGTCCGTACAGTGTCGGCTAAAAACGAGCTCTCTCTCTCTTATTCTCACTCTCACTCCTATGGAATTTCTTGTGCTCAACAGACCACTCATTTAGATTAACACTGGTTTTTGATGAAATGGGTCGGTCTTAGATTTTTCGGATCTGTCCAAAAAGCCAGCTAAATTCATGTGGTGGGGTTTTTCACTTTTTAGTTTGAGCCTCACGGACTTGTCAGAGGTTACATGTGTGAAACAGTTAAGTATCTTTTCAGGAAAAACCTGGGATTTTTTATATTTATACAAAATACCAAACATTGTGTACCTACTAGATTAAATTCAAATGTAATTTTTTAATCACCATGTCAAGTTAAAATTATGTCAAATTAAATAAGAAAATTCAACAAAATCTGGCAAAACTTTAATAGATAATAATTGTATTTTATAATGACGTAAAAGAAATCCCACAAAAACTGTAAATTGAGCTTCTAGAGACTTTTCTGATAGAATGTGAAAAATAGTGTACGATAAATTGTCAAATTTTATTAAGTTTTGTTATTTTTAATATGATATGATTAATGGCGATTGAGGTGAGTTTTTTCTTACCAACTAGCTCGTTCCATATAATTTCCTTAAACTTGTTAAAAATGAATATCAGATGACACGTGTTGGATTGTTATTTGCTGGTATTCCAATATTTTATTGTGGCTTCCAGCTTTAAACTAAAGTTATGCCTTCACCAAATCATTCTTTTCCACAATAACGCGTTAGGGGTTTTGGGTTTTTTTTTTATTTTTTAATCTTAAGGAATAATTCGTTTGCAAATGGCTGAAGACAAAAGAATTTAGAATAATAGTTATCTAATAAGTCAAGTATTTTGCATCTTATACTCACGGGGAGTGCTTATGATAATGGGATTGGAGAGAGAATTATTAATTTGAAGCCTTGTATTACAAGCAATAACTTTTCCACACAAAAAAAAAAAAAAAAAACCCTTAAATAGAAGAACTAAGTGAATGTTAGAAAACCAAAGATTGTGACATTGAAAATTGAATGTTATGGAATCAATTTTAAATAGCAAATAGCACAATATTGTAATGAACGCACACTTCAAAATGTCCTGTTAATGAAAAAACTACTAGCAAAGTTAAAGTAAATATCATTTATTTTGCTACTTTGTGATGTCCTAGTGAATTATTATACTTTTTTGCGGGGTCAATTATTATATTTTTTTTCGAGGGGGTCAATTATTATACTTTTTTACGGGGTCAATTATTTTTTTTTTTTTTGAGGGGGTCAATTATTATACTTTTTTTAGGGGGGTCAGTTATTATAGTTGTAGTTCCTACTTTTTTTTTTTCTTTTACAGCTTGATTTTTCTATCGTTAGTTTAAGAGGAAATTTCCGAGGACACAATGTTTAATATATTTATGTTACAACTAGTTTTTCTTAACTTTTGAATCGTCTTATCTTAACACTCACAAAGAAAAGCATTAATATGTTAGATTAAGGGCCCGTTTGGTTAGATATTTGAATCACGATTTGAATTATTTTGTTATAGTATTTTCTCTCATAAAAATTTAAATCTTCATTCAAATACTCAAACCAAACGGGCCCTAAAGAGTAGCTAAAGCTTTAAGATTTTCTTGGAATCTTTGGTAAGTAAATTACCTTAGTCACTTTTTTTTTTTTTAATAATGAATTGAAAGCCTTTTGGTCAACAAACTGGTTTTAAAGCTAAGGATGGTGGATTATCGCTATCCCTCAAATAGTTATTTTAAATTTTTCAATGATTTATGTTTCAACTAATAACAAATGGCTAACAGAAAATCAACCTTTCGCCGAACTTTGAATTTTTTTGTATATTTTTTAAATTGTATTTTTCCTATATTTAATATGCTGAAAAATCATTAGTGTAATCATTATTGTTGTAGTTGGGTCAAGAAAAATGTTCTACCAGCTCCAACTCATGGGAAAGGAGAACTCGTTTGGTTCACCTAAAACTGACACCAGCTCCATCCATAACTGCTTTTATGAACTTCATTTAATTACAATAGACTTGTGGTGCATGTAATTAAATCATTAGATTTGATTAAAATTATATTTTTTTTACATATTTAATAGGTAAAAAATAAATATCTACCCGCTTGTTTTAAGATTCTTACTTGAGAAATTGTCTTGTTTATAAGAAATTTAGAATTCTTGTAAAAAAAATCTTTCTAAAACATTAAAAAAACTTTTATTTTTGTTTCTCCCAAAAAAAAAAAAAAACTTCTATTTTGCTTCACGGAAAGCTAGCTCAACAGGAAACAAAGTGGGGGTCCCAATTTAAACAGCTCATGGAAAAGCAAACTAACATGCTATTTGATAAGGAGTAGTTTTAACCACTATCTTAGTTATAAACAATGTAAAGCTCTTATATGTTATAGTAAAAATAAAAAAAATTTGTTATAGTGTAAAAGCTCTCACATGTTACAGTAAAAACAGTTCTAACTAATGGTTCCTACTACCATACCAAACACCCTATAAAAGTCTCATATGGCAAGCAACTTCCATTCCCTTGTCCCCGCCACCATCCGAAATGATTATATTCTTAAGATAAGATGATGAAATGCAAAAATACGAAATGATTATATTCCTAAGATAAGATGATGAAATGGAAAAATAGAGATTGAGATAAGATTCGAAGAACTTTTTGATTTTTACTAAAAGAGAGAATCTCGCACTTATTAATTTTTGTTGGAATTAAAATATGAAACGCAGCGGAAGGAAAGGATCGTTGACAAACAAAAATTTTCTGAAAATTTTGTTCATCGGGAATAGATATATAATTTTAATTATAGAAAGCTTTAGGTAATTTTACAAACCTTTTTGAAGACTATCAGGGTATCCTAGCTTTCCTCTTTGACACCACGATCTTCCAAACCAGGCCTCCACACCAATGAAAAGACGAGTGGGCGTCAAACTGTAAGAATGAATTTTCCTCACACTTTTTTGAATCTGCTATGTACTCAACACATGAGATAGCAGACCTTTTTCTTTAGAGAAGAATTCTCAGTTTTTTTCTCTAAAAATTACGTGAATAATTCTGCTGAAATAACTGTTATCTCTCCTTTTTATATCTGAGCCATTAGTAATTTTACTTTCCCTTTTCCTTTTCTTTTTCCTTTTTTCTTTTTTTTTTTTTCAAATCACGTTAACGTGATTCATATAATATATATATATATAAGGAAAGTTTACGTAAAGTAAACTTTGCTTCCTTTTTTTTTTAAATTTAATTTAACCGAATCACTTAACATATATATATATTTAACATATATATATATATATATATAAGGAAAGTTTACGCAAAGTAAACTTTCCTTCCTCTTTTTTTTTTGGTTTTATATTAATATATTATAAAATCTTATATATAAAAAGATTTGGTTCAAAATCATATATATATATATATATATATATATATCTAAATCTAAATTTAAAAATAAATCACATTTATTTAAGAATAGATTTTAAAAATAATCAATTAATTAATTAACTAATGCTCAGTTAAATGTGACAATATTTATCACATTACATTATGTGTCACAGAGAACATTTTTCTGTGTCACGTTAATAATTCAAGTGTGAAATAATTAATTCAGAATTCAAAATTTCTGAATTAAACATGTATAATTCATTTTATGCAAAAATCCAATATAGTGTTACAGAGGTGGTATTGGGGACCTATGGACCTATAACCCAAGCTCCAATAAATTTGACAATTAATCAAACTCTTTAATTAATGTGCCAAATTTATTAGTTTCAGTGTTACTATACTAAAAACCTGAAATTGAACTCTTGAGATTACAGTGAAATTACTCAAAGAAAATCAGCGAGTAGTCCATTGATATAATCATTACATATAAGTCAGTCCTCCATAAATAGTTCATAATAAGAGCTAGGTTCAATTTCCGTTCACCTCCCTTATTACATCTTTATCCTTGAGTTCTAATAATTCTCTAATAAACAATTAATTCATAATCTTATTATGAACGAGCGCTCTATTGTTCAAACCTTAAATTATCACTCAAGAGAACTATTTTTCTAACTTCCATAGGGAAGGAATGGATTCCATATCTGTATAATATTATTCCCAGCCATTTATTACTTTATGTTTCCAAGATGCTAAGTTATAATCTGTGCTTAGACAAATCTTACCATGCAAGTCAAAAAACATAATGTCATAAATAAGGAGTCTAATAAATACTCAGATTAAGACTGTCAAATATATGATCATCATAGTGATAAATTTGAATACTCTATTTGTAACGGATGATTATTAGAGATTCATAATTTATCTGGTCCAGTCCTATATAATCTCATTATATAAAGTACCTTCAATCCAATGTCTCTACATTAATAGTTCGGATAATAACTATTTCATTTTAGATGAGATTTGACCGTACTTGTAATTTTTAATTAAAGATCCCAAACTTTAATTAATTATTACGGACTATTTAGATTATTATCTATAAATTTTATCATTAAGCAAATAACACTTATATGCTAAATTTATAGTCACATAAATAATCATGGAATTTTCTTGATGTTTATAAATGTATTTGTAATACATATAATGAACTAAAATAATAATAAATGTCATTTTATTTATTTATTAACAATATGTACAATGTCACAGCTTTTATGGCACCAAACCCAACAATTACTCCTTTAATTAAACCCGCAACAACCGAAGCAAACAAGTCCTTTTCCAATGCATTCTTCTTAATGTTGTCATTAAAGTTTTTTCATCATAAGCTAGTTGGACTGTTTGATTAACGAAGCAATCTTGAGTAGTTTGAGAAACAAGCAACACTAAAATCACAGAGACGTTTGTTGTTAAAACTTGGTAATATCAATAATTAAATCATGTAGAATCAATAACATTAATGTAATATTCAATACACATTTTTATGATATTTCTGATGTTTAATGAATCACCCTTCTACTTGGTACTATTTTTGTTAATGAGTTTGATGTCTTAAACTTGTTTAATTACTAATGTCACAACCTCCAAAGTGAAAATTTTGCATCTTGTCATTAATGAGTTTGAATTTTTTTTTTCGCCTTTTTTTTGTTGCCATTTTAGAAAATTTGCTGTCCTTCCCTTTCAAAACGACAAATGTCTCTTTTAAATTTTTGCAGTTGTTTTTTTTTTTTTTTCCTTTAACCATACTATGAATTTATGTAATGCCCTTAAGTGAGGGTTAGTAGTTTTTAATAAATTAAATAAAAAATCAGAAAATAAATAAAAACTTTTAAAACTTCAAAAAAAAATTTGCCTAAGACTTAAGCAAAAATTTTCAAATTAAAGAAAACATAAAAAAACAACAAAACCATAATTTAATGTAACAACTTTAATTTAAAATTATAAGTATGTCATCGTCAATATTCTACCCCTCAAGACAGTTTAATACAGTCACAAATAAAAACATATGCTGCTTACATAATAATGAGGAACATTCTTAACAAATAAAGCGGTTATAACTAGATATAGCTACATAATTGTCTTATCTATTTTTCTTGTTGCCACCTTACACTTTATAAATCCTAAAAAGATTAAAATATAAGGGAATGAGCGACAACATGCTCACTAGGGGAAATAATTACTCACCCTTTGATTTTATTACTTACCATGTTGAACATGCATGGTTAGTTTATTCATCAATACATCATTAATAAATCTTAACAAGCCCATTATGTCCATAACTAGCAGATGCTTAAAAATTTTCGTGTTTGTATATCATATATATACATATATTATAACAAGATTATGTAGCATCTACGTATCCTTTATCATTTATATATTATTTCATATTCAATTTTCTTGTAGGTCGCGTTAGATAATACATTATATGGATTGTCGAGTAGTCAAGTAAAAGGACTCATTGTCCTGTGTCGTTACCAAGTCATATTCCTGTATAATATGTTCTAGGACTTTTAACCCAAGAGAGCATAATCGCCTCCCCTTATTTTTTCTTTTAGGGTTTTGAACCTAAGAGCTTAAGCATTACCCTGTTTGATTATTCATTTCATATTGGGCTTATATACTCTTAATCCATATCTCTACATATCACATTATTGTATTTCAATTCCTCACTAATTTACAAGAGTCCATTTAACCTAACTATGCTTCCTGTATCACGTCATGTTTCAAGTTATGTCAAAATCAATTCTGACCATGTTGTATATTACAGAATAAGTCTGCACAATTATCCATATGATGTTCATATAATAATAACCACAAAATAATATATATATATATATTATTTTAGAAAATTAAATCATCAATTTAATTAAATAAAATCTCACAAAAGTTGAGTTATAGAATCTCTACTTTAGAACGGATCCTAAAAGAAATGTGAACGGCTAGGAATGAGTCATTGGGATTCCTAAAGCAACAACAACTAGTTTAAGTCTCCATTCCATTGACCTACTTTGCCTCATTTTACGTGTACTTAGTACCAAATAATTTTTAATGAAAGTGAAATAAAGTCTTGAGGTTGAAGTACGTCAAAATCTTCAAGTTTATAGGGCATATTGTTACATAGTCTATAGTCTAGGGGCTATGGTGACGACATCTCTATCGGTCTTATTGTATAAATCGATGTCAACAACATGGCTTATGCATTCGAATACAAGACAACAAAATCTAGAATCTCAATATAATAATATAATTGAAAATGACGTAATTGAAAGATGATGGAAGATTAATGCCGAACGATTTGATCTGGAAAATAATGTTTTTGACCTTTTGTTCACTTACTTGGTCACGCAATAAAATATTTGGTTAAAGACTTCAAACTTTTATTAAGTACATGTATATATATATATATATATATATATATATTGTAACTATCTTTACTACAAAAAATTGTGGACTTGCCTTCTCAATAAAATAAAAAATAAATTTATGGACTTGTGTAATAATGTCATTGATTTTTAGTTCATTTGACATTTTAGATTTGAAATATGAGGCATCTAGAAGTTAAACTCTGGGTGTAATTAGAAGTTCTTAAGAAATCTAATGTTTATAATTATAAAAGTTAAGGCAGAAAATTAGAGAAAAATGTTTGAATTATTATCAATATCATCATCATCATCATGTAGTGAAACAAGTATGGATAAGTGCAAAAAAAAAAAAAAAAAAAAAACCTTAGAAACTAAAGTTAGTCTATTTGCTTAATCTCATAAAAAAGGCGGTTATTCACTGAAAAGGTTATATAAAGGGTCATTTTTTGCCCAAATCCCTCAATTGCGATTGCAATTTCAAAAGAAGATAAACATTTGCAAATATTACAAATTCATAGAGATAAATCATGAATGTAATTGAATACAAAACTAAGACAATGATTTCCCTTTATACACTACAACAAACTGTCATTTTAGCTACAAAATTTTTAGCTACAAATGTAATTTTGTAACTAAAAAATATATTTTTTTGTGACAAAATGAATTTTGCAACTAGTTACTTACTATTAGTTACAAAATTATAATTAGTAGCAGCACCTTTGTCACTAAATAATTGCACTAGAATTTTTACAAAGAAATAAACAAATTTTAGTTACAAAATTTAATTATTTTTTAGCTGATTATGCAAATTACTCACAAAAACAAATTGTGGCAAAATAGGTTGGCTTATAGCGGCTATAAACTAATATAATAATATGAATGTATAGCCACTAATATAGACTATATAACAATATGCCCTATAAACTTGAATGTATGAAATATTAAATTAGGTACGATTATTTTTTTGGACAAATGATGATTTAGCTACAAAATCAACATTTTGTCACTAATTTGGCTTGAGAATTAGTGACAATATCAATTTTGCAGCTAATTTATCTTTTTTAGCTGCAAACTTGTCGAAATAAGCTACAAAAATTAAGTTTTTAGTGAAAAAAATAATTTGTAGCTAAAAGTATTATTTTTAGCTACAAAAATATTTTTGTAGTTTGAAATATTTAGCTACAAAAACAAAAAATTTGTAGCTAAGTACTTTTAGTGGGACTATGTGGCTACTACCTAGCAGCAAAGCAAAGTTTCGTCGCTGATTGTTTTAGTCACAAAATTTTGAGATTTTGCTATAAAAATGATTTGCGGCTAATTCAAGTTTTTTTGTGGTGATATTTGTATATGCATATGCATATGATCAAAAGAACTGACGCACGATTTTTGAAGCCACTTTCATTGTTCTCTCCCAACATAAAGATGTTATTTCTATCCGAACTCCGCCTTATTTTTGTCGTAATAGTATACAACTCTAGCACATTTTTATGAATATTTTTAACAAATTTTTGAAGAGTATCTCACAGTTCAGGACTCCACAGAGCTGGTAAGATACTTTTTTTAATTTTATTTTTATTTTTATTTTTTTTTTTTGTTTCAAGAAACCACGCAAAGACAATACATATTTGAATTTATATAAAAATTGATTCCCCTTTGCTCATAGCTACATCAAAACAAACGAAACAATACTAAGCAAACGACCACATCAATCCACCACTATACATATTAATTCATAACCTCTTTATCCACTAAGAACAACCCTTTTGAGAAGCCAAATAATAAAAAGACAGATATTTTGATTAGCAACGCTACGATCTGTTTTTTGATGAACCCAAAAAAAGGCAATTATTTGAAGAATTGACTTCACAAACATTTGAGGACAAAATAAAAGCACCGAAAATGGTGAATATTTTGCCCTAAACTGGACACCAAATATCAAGAATTTAGTCATTTATCTTCCATTTTGAAAGAGAAAAAATTAAATAAAATAAATTTCAATTCAAGGAGAAGCGATCAAATAGGATGTTAAAAAAAAAACAAAAATATATTATAATATAAAATTGTTGTATATTCGAATTCATAATTCTCTTCCTCTGAAATATCCCTTCCTCCAAGAGTAACTCGAAATTAGAGGGGGCTCCGGCAGGTTGGTGATGCGACTAACTCTGGTCTACGCTTCGCTGCTTGTTTGTTGTCGTTTTCTTTCTTTATTTTTTCTTTTCTTTTTTTGAGAAAAATCACTTTCGCAAAATATTTACCCCGTTAAAAAGCAATGGACGTTTTTAAATTATTTTTACAAGTCCGACAAACTTCCTTGAAAATAATATATAATATAATAACTTTTTTCGCTTTGCTTTGTTTCAAATAATTATCAAGCCCTTGTCTTTTCGTTTTTAATTTAATGTCGGTTGTGTAGTTGATTGTTGTTTTTTTGTCCTTTTGTGTTGATTGATGCTATCAAATCATTTATTTTATGTAAATTTTTAAATAAAACCACATCATTTAAGCAATTAAATCTAAACCAAATCAAACCAATTGTAATTGCTTTGGTTTTTTAAAAGATTTAAACCAATATTTATAATTTATTTTCTTAAATATAATTAGAATCAACATTATGGTATGATAAATAATTCTCTATTTCTCAATTATAAATATTAATATTGCAAAAATAAAGCATCGAAATCATAGTATACATAAAACATCCAAACTTAAAAATTAAACAAAACTAAAGCATTGAAATCCACAAGACATAAAATGCTAAATTTATAATAAGAAATCATTAGTTGGTTATGACTTATGAATCTTACGATTATTTATTTATTTTTAGAATAATTATTATTAAATTTTGGAACACATTTAATTTTTTAAAAAATATTTAATAAAATAAATAATTATTTTTTTACAAATAAATAGAATATATAATTTTTGAAATGCAATAAATAGAATTGGTTTGGCTTGGTTCCTTAAGGTCAAAACTATAAACCAAACCAATTTAATTGGTTTTTCAAAATTTTAAACCAAACCAAACCGATTTTTACTTGGTTTGGTTTGGTTCGGTTCGGTTGGGTTGGTTTGAATGGTCTAATCAGTTTAGTGTTCATCTCTACTATTCATTGAGACCATAGTCTTATTCTAGGCCTGTGTCACATATATATATATATGTTTGGACCATAGTCCTTCAAAAGAATCCATGAGAATTAGAAAAAAAAAAAAAAAAAAATCATGCGTGAAGGCATGAGTATAACGTACACCCGGAGACCACGATAGCCTAATAGCACTGGACTTATTCTAAAGTGGTTTGGTAGATAAGAAGTTTGAAGTTGGAGGTCCATAAAAGACGTTTCAGTCTAAGACTTATTTTCAATTTATCAACATGATGTCTAATAGCCTTAATGAAATTAAGGTGACAGATTTTAGTGTGCACATTTTTAACATGTAGGGGTCTCCCAATTTAATTAGTAGCTATAACTTGGTGCCGACATTCTTAACATGTAAGGGTCCTACTATAATCACGCCTAAAAAAATTTATGAGCATGCTACAGTAACTCAATTAAAAAAGGGAAATTTTATTGGCACCTCCAATTTCTGTTAGGCATCCTTTTTTTAATTTTTTTGTTATTATGAATTGACCTTTAAGTGAAAAGATAATGATGAACGATAATCAAGTCTTTTTAGAATCAATAATAGAACCTCTTTAACCTAAAGATTACACCAGTAGCAAAAACCAATAAATAAATAAATAAATAAATAAAGATTACTCGCATTAGACATCGTATACAGGTGTTAACATCTTAAAAACGTTTCATATTTATGTTTTGTAAGGAGTTTTTCTTAAGATCTTATTTTTTTGTGTTATTAATTCCAATAGTTACTGAACTTGCGGCTCTTTTTCATTTCACATAAATTTTAAAAATTGTCTCTTTATTACCCAAACTTTCATATCTCACCATTTTGCCCTAAATATTCACTTCCCGTCAAAAGATATAAAAATAGACTTATGTGAGTTGCATATGGAGGCCACACATAGGAGTCGTTGATATTAATAGGCTAAATTGAAAATTCCAAAACTTTATTTTATCATCAAATTTGGTGCGTCTCTCACAACTGTAAATCATGGACTCCAAGAATATGACTTGTAGTAGGTCGAATTCCTATAGCAGTAACTCTATTTCGACAAAATCTATGAGGAAGGTTGAAGCAACCTCTAATTTGTGTGTCTTTAGATTTTATATACGATTGAGCACTGTTTAGACGTTAAATTTAAATAGAAGGTTTTGTGGCTATCCAAGGTTTTATATACATCATTTTGATTTTTTACTAGTATGATTAGATATAAAATTTCAAAGGACGAAATTTCTTTAAGGGGATAGAGCTGTAACACCCGTTATTTTTCCTAACGGGTATTAAGGTAATTAAATTAATTTTTAGTGTGCCAATCAAAAATTTGTTTTATTTAAAATCTATTTCACAATATTTATTTCTACTTATTTTTAGAATTTTTGAAAATTTTCTATACTTATTTAGTATATTTACTAAAATGACATGGTAGACCCTCCTTTATTGTCTTTCACGTGTAATGGTTAAAAAGAAAATAAATAAATAAATAAATAAATAAAAGATAAGACTTGAATCAAACAAGTTACATGCTTTGGTTCCCCACAAAGGCCTTATCCCCTTCCTTTTCTTTCTTTTTCTGAGTCTCCCAATAAGACTATTTATTCACATACCCAAAGCCACCAACTCTTAAAACATATCAAACAACTCATTTTCCCCCA
The DNA here is from genome assembly GCA_025403435.1 of Artocarpus heterophyllus. Taxonomy (NCBI): domain Eukaryota; kingdom Viridiplantae; phylum Streptophyta; class Magnoliopsida; order Rosales; family Moraceae; genus Artocarpus; species Artocarpus heterophyllus. The sequence continues at coordinate 13,796,745 of CM046345.1, read as the reverse complement.
TATTTCATACCACTCACCCTTTCTCTCCCTCTTTTTATTTTGTCTCTCTCCTTTACTTTCTTAATCTGATCAAAAAGTTCAATCTCAACTCAAGATCTTTTTCCTCAACCAAAAAGTCAAGCCTAATAACAATTTCTCAAGGAAATAGGGTAGAGTTTCTAACCAAAAACCTAAATTCTTCTCTACCTTCCCTTTATTCCAAGTTACTATGTTTAGATTATGTAATTGTTATTCATTTCGTGATCTGGGCTTGTGCTTTTATATGCATGCAAATTGAATTATGTTTGTTTTGGGTTTAAACAATTTCCTAGTTAGATCACATTTTGGTAAAGTTATATAAAAATCAATGTTTGAGAATTTTAAACATGTTTTATGCATAAAAAAATTAGGGAAAAGATTTATATGTTTTATTGGTATGATAATCTATGGTTTTTATGTATTTTTCATGTTATGGGATTTGTTAAAACAAGTCGAACTAAGTTTTGAAGCTCAAAATCTTTAAAAATAGAAAGCTGGAGTTTTCTAGAATTTGCCTCAATCAGCAAGTCGGACTATGCCAATAGGCAGGCTAATCGGACTGTCCAAATTCATATGTTTTTCACCGTTTTGTGTTACAAAATGTTCCATGGATTTCATATAAATGATTATAGCACATTAATAAGAATAGTAGAATAGATGGTAATCAGTTTGATTATGGATTAGAAATTGAGTTAAAGTATGGTAATTTTATGCGTCATAGGATAACGAAGTACTTAGAGCTTATGTGGTGAGCTTGGTATCGTGAGCTAGAAGTTATTAGCATGGTATTTACCAAGAGGTAGAAATTCTATTACTCATCTTTTGTGAGGTTTTGGTAAAGTAAAATTTAGTTGTTTTATGTTGAAAGATATGTATATGATATTTTGAATGTATATGATTATATCTATAACATAATGATGTGAAACTCATCCTGTATTGTACAGCGAGGAACATAATGATTTGACATATGTTGTAAATTGAGAAACATGGTTAGAAAAACTGACTCTATAAATAAAAATTGAATATAGAAGAATGGTGAGAAATGAAGAGGGCGACGGCTACGTCCTTGGGCAAGAATACCCTAAAAGGTAAAATAGGGGGAGGCGATGATGCTCCCTTGGGTCGAAAGTCCCAGAACACACTATACAGGAATTAACTTAGTGAGAACTCGGGGCTTGATGTCGTCTCACTAGAACACCCTTGGAATGTTTGGAGGGTGATCAAGCACGCCCATTTGCATTTCGTTGAGTTGAGTGATAAGATATTATATTGCACGATAGATATGAATGGGCATAATTGAATCCTGAATCAATATGTATATATATATATGTATGAAACTTAGTAAGAATGATCATAAGAAGTCCACCAAAATTGAACATGATAAGATTGATGATTAATGTTGAGAACTAACTAACCATGCAGGTTTTTAATGTGTTAAGGACGAAAACCTAAAGGTGAGTAATGTTTTCCCAACTCAGCATGTTGTTGCTCATTCCCTTATGTTTCATCTTTTCAGGACTCATTAAGTGTGAGGTGGCTACAAGAAAAATAGTTGAGGAAGCTATGTAGTTATACTACATTTGGGATTGCTTCAATTATTAAGAATGCTCTTCATGATAATGTAAGCATCGATTGTTACTTTTCTGTGACTGTATTAAGATATGTTAAGGCTTGAAATGATGATGACGGTTTTATATTATTAAATTTAAGGTGTTACATTAAACTATGGTTAAATTATTGTTTATATTTTTATTTTGATTTGATAGTTTTTATTTAAGTCTCAGGCAATTTTATTTTTTGAAGTTTTACTTTTATTTCTGATCTTTATTTTAATTCATTAAAAACTGCTAACCCCTATATAGGGACGTTACAACCTGCATTCTAAATGATGTATTTGAGATAATGTCACGTACAACAACACCTTCATCCCACAATTCTTTTAACTTATCCCTAAGCGGGCCTTAAGAATATATCCATATCCTTCCCCGGAGCATTTGGACCAGGAATCAACAAGTTCAACATCTTTTATGGGTCCTTAGTGTATAACCACAAAGGTAAAGTATAAGCAGTTACAACCGCCGGTCACGTATTGTATGAGAGACTCATCTTCCCGAAAGAGTTGAAACATTAGCAGCTAACCCTAATCGAACATTTCTCAGTTCACGTGCACAGTAAGGGTATTTTTCATCTAGCTCCTTCCATTCTTTACCTTCAACTAGATGACACATTAAGTCTTCATTCGTCAATCGCCCGTGTTGGTACCGCGTCATTTCCTTAGCAGTGTGACGGGAAGCACATAGACATTTCAACAATTCCTTTAAAGGGAAGTTACAGAGTACTTTCCATAGAACTTTCTTCCTCTTTTTACTCTTTTAACGACTTGTGTTACGGACTGGACAAGCATGTCAATTAGCATTCTCCTTTCAAAACAAAGCACAATCATACTTATAGGCATGAATTGTTTTTATAGCCCAGTCCTAGTTTAGTCAATAACTTCTTCGACTCATAATCAGAAGTAGGTAACTTGTTCCCACAAGGGAATGCATCTTTCAATAACTTTAACGTAGCATCCATGCATTCATTAGGCAACTTATGGAGCACTTTTAGGTACATCAATTTCACTAAGAATTCAATGATGAATACTTAATGCAGCCAAGATACAATCCCACTTAGAGCTCGAATAAGAGATCTTTGAATTCATCATACTACATATCTTCTATGTCTACTTGCATCTCACTCGACATATCATGCTCATCATTAATCTTAGCAACATCGTTTATGAAGGCAAGTACCTTATCTACTGGTTCATTTACAACTAGGTTAGTACTTGAAACCACTTTTACTTCACCATGGTGAATCCATTTAGCGTACGTTGTATCAAAATCAAATCGACATATGTGTGCTCTCACTGTTTCTTCTAGTAGCATCTCATGATTTCTACACTTTAGACAAGGACAACAGATAGATACGCCTAGTTGAATTCGCATAATTCTTTGAGGCCTCAATAAAAGTAGACAAACCATCCTAAAACTCATCTAATGACTGGTTCTTCACATAAATCCAACCCTTATTAATCGACATTTCAATTGTAAATAATAACAAACACAGTCATTACAGTTAGTCATGTCAATGTATGTATGCATGCAATTCTACATACCACCTTTACTCCAAACTAACAGGGTAAGGCCCTATCCTATTTAATATTATAATTTATGCATTGTATCACTCATCTCACAACGCTCCTTTTCTATAGAAATTTTAGCAGCAATTCCTTTTAGTTCTCCTAGGTGTGCTATCAGGCGTACACCCAAGAACAAAGGAAGATGTATTGAAACCTCTACTAAAGGTGTAAGTGAAATTGAATAACAAACACGTAAATTATAAACCAAATGTCCAAATGGGACAATTCAAGCATTGGTTACCATGTACTAATCCTCGAACAGGTCTAAGGTTAATTCATACATGCACTTACAAAATAAAAACATAAAGTCGTACTCACGTACGTTGTATTTGTGACTATCAAGTCACATGTCAAACCATATTGGAATAAAGTCACAATTTTATTAAATTTTATAAAATCTTATCAAATTTTATGTCGAATTTTTTGTATTGTTTCTAATTAAAAATAATTTTTTAGATTTCATAAACAATAATATGATGATTATTAAACTATAATATTGTTCATTATTTTGTAATAACATATAATTTAAATTTAAATTTATCTTAATATTTTTCACATCAATTGCTTGTTAATATTTTTCATTTGTAAATATTACATTATTTATATAATTTTTCTTCTTTTTTATTTTTATTGTATTACTATTTTAATATCTTTCGTATCAATTACTTGTTAATTAAAATAATATACTATATTATATTATTTTATATTCGTTAATTACTTTTTTTAAAACTTTATGTAAATATTACATTATTTATATAATTTTTCTTTTCTATTTTTATTATTTTATAAAAGAGAGCCGCAAAACAAGAAAGAGATAATTTTATTTTTTATTTTTAGGAAACATGTGGGCAATTAATTATATATCCACCCACACGTCAATTCCCAGAAACAAATGTTTTCCTTCCACTATTTGCTGAACGTGGCAGGAGGTTCTCTCACAAAAAAAAAAAATAAATAAAAAAAAAATAAAAGAAGAAGAAGGGAGGTAAGTGCCTATGCCTATAAATAGGAATTCGGATAGGTTTGGAGGGCTTTTCTCTTTATGTTGAGAGGAAAAAAGCGAAAAAGTGAGTGAGTTGAGTGTAGTCAATCAAAGAAGAAAACAGAAAGGTAAATGTTTATCTTAATTTATGTTTCCTTTTTTTGATATGATTTCACTTCATTGTAAAAAAGAAAAAGAAAAAGAAAAAGAAACAGAGGGCTTCTCCTACCCTCTCATGCACCGAACAAAGAAAAAGAGAGAGAGTTTTACCATTAACCAAAATCGTGTCCCACAGCATGCTGGGTGCAGATTTCCTTTTTTTTTAATTAAAAAAATCCAGTAAAAATTGAGGCTGCAAGTTTGTAGAACCTCTAAAAAAAAAAGAAGAAAAAAGAGTTGCAATGTTTAGAACTCTGAAAATGAGGCTGCAAGTCATAGAATCTCAAAAAATTTAGAGGTCCCAAGTTTATAGAACCTAAAAAAAAAAAAAAAAAAAGAGTTGCAATTTTGTAGAACTCTAAAAAATGAGATTGCAAGTTTATTGAATCTCAAGAAAAATGAGGTTATAACACGCTTTTTTAAAACCTCTTAAAATATAGACTTGCAAACTTTAAACCTGTATGGGTTGCGTCAAAATAAAAATGTCAACTACAAAAATTGCGTAAAAAAATCAATTCTAAGAAAAAAAAATCTCCCAAATTTGCACTACGACTAGGTAATATGTTTGGCATTAGTTGGTTCTAACTAACTTTTTAGGTAAAAATAGTATAAAACTCTCACATACTACAATAAAAGCACAAAAGTTGCTACCGTATAAAGATTTAATATGCTGTAATATTTTACGGTCCTAGCCAATAGTTTTAACTACATACACTAAAAATCTATATAAGTCAAATGTGTATATGACTCAAAGATTTTAAAGTTGTATGCACGCAAACTTCTGTGGGACGCAGTCATGGTGACCGTGGACAGACTATTACGGCCAAAATCCATCGAAGAGGACAAGGGTCGTTCTCAGAGCATATAAATGATGCTATGTGCCATGCACGTTCAAAGGGACAAATCAAGATGTTACCTTCACTTCCATATAAATACAAGCCTTCATGTTCGGGATTCACGTTGCTCATTTGAGAGCAACAAAATTAATTATTTAATATGTGGAGGAGAAGAAAGATTGGCCACGTAATGCACGTCTCTGCACGCAATGGCCTCTTGACAAAAAAAAAAAAAGTTAAAAAAAATGAATGATGATTGTGGCCGATGAAGATGAGACAATTTGACCAATTATATTTATTAAATTAAAATATGACTCTAATTTATAAAAATTTTATAAAGTCTCGTAATAATATTATTAAAATTATTTAGATGTAAATATATAGTATAATATGTAATATTATTAAAGATATTTTTAAAATATTTTAAATATTATGTTAGATTTTAATTTCCATACAATAATTGAGACTGTAATTTTTTCGAAGAACATGCACATGGTTCTTGGTACTCATGTCCGGCCCAGAAATATCTTCAAGGCCCAGGAACAAAACCAAAAAGCCCAATCATTACCAGGACAATCGGTCAGCTGGGAGGTTATCAAAACACAAAGGGTCAACTACCAGATTACGAAAGACTATGAATGTTCAAAAAGTCCAGTAAACTCCAAATACGACCAGACTCCATAAAAGGCCTAATAAGGACAGTAAACGACCAGAAAACCGTCTGGACATTACACAAGGATTCATCAGGAAACTAGAAGCCCAAGCTCGCTGGTAGCAAAAAGGAGGAGCAGAAGATTTTATAAGGCTTCCAAAATAAAGAGCTGACAAAGGTGGCAAGCCTTGGCTCTCAGTTACAAAAGAAGCAAGCAAAAATACAAAATCAAATGCAAAAATCAAACTTAAGAACGACGGTCACTTGATTCCATCGTGGATATGTAGGTAACCTAGTTACAAAAGACTAGGCATAGTTGCAATCTTCAATCCAAGGTACAAGTATTAAATCTCAAATCAAATTCTAAAAGTCTCTTCAATTCCTCGTAAGGTCATACACCAAGGGATTATTCAAATTCAAATTCAAAGTCTTGAACTACGTTTAGTTTGATTCCACAAATTAATACGTAGGCAGTCTAATTAAAAATTAGGCGCCGTTACAAATTCAAACCAAATCTCTAAATTTTCAAGGATTACAAAAATCCAATTTTAAAGTCTTTCTAATTCCTCATAGAGTCATATATGGAGGAATTTTCTAAACACAAAATAAATTCACAAAGCATTAAAATGGGAACTACAAGTGGCTTGATCTCCAGCCCAGATATGTAGGCAACTCGGTCATAATCATTGAGCTTATCTGCAATTTTAAACTAATCCCAATTTCTCCAAAATAATACTCAAGTAAAATTCACATTATTATAATTAGAATCAAAGGGTTTTCCCTTATCTAAAGGGTTTGAAATTAAGAGATAATTCTTATAATTTTGAATCGAACTTAAAAATAATTAACTCTTGCGCTTCAAATTTTAGCCCAGGTAAAATTATGTTGTATGCTAGATATTTGTTATTTTAATATTTTTGCTCAACAATTACTATTTTAATATTTTTAATTAAATAATATCGCTTAATTCTAAATTTTCATAACCTTATTTTGATCTTTTTTAATTACATAACATCTTTTAATTAATTAATTTTTTTTCTTAATAACTTCAAAATTTTACATATTTATCATTTTAACTTTTTAATTATTATCATGTCTTATAGTAATTTAATATTATACTAACTTAATATAATTTTCAACACAAACCACTAACTTAAAACAACTTAATCAAATTAACAATTATTACGAAAAATTTGACAAAAACATACCATCAACTAACTTGTAAAAAAAAAATCACACAAATCAACCACATGACTATCATAACAACATAATCACAATCCAAATACAACGACATTACACGAATTTTTCAACATTTTTTATTAAATCAAACCACATTATCATTAACATAATCATAAACCAAACAACCATATTGCACAAAATTTTCAACATTTTGATTAAATCAAACCTCTTTATCATTAACATAATCACAATCCAAACAACCATATTACAGAAACTTTTCAACATTTTTTATTAAATCAGACCACATTATCATTACACATTAACATAATCACAATCACAATTCAAACACATTATCATTAACATAAACACAAGCCAAACAACCACATTACACAATTTTTTTCAACAATTTTCACTTAATCAAACCACATTATCATTAACATAATCACAATCCAAACAACTATATTATACAAAATTTTCAACGTTTTTCAATAAATCAAACCACATTATCATTAACATAATCACAATTCAAATACAAAACAATTAAAAGCTTTCATATTCCACTACCCACTAAAATCAGAGTTTGGAACTTTGGGATGGCAGCAACCGATGACTAGCAATGGTGATACTTAACGGCAACGATTGGTAGGCAATTGTAGCAACAGAAGTGGAAAGGAAATAGGTATTGAAGGATTTTTTTCTTGTTTTTTGGGGTGACTTTTTTGAATTTTTTTGGGAATTTTGGGGTTATAATGTAAGGGAAAGTGACATGTTAAGAAAAAAAAAGGTTTTTTTTTTCTTTTTCTTTTTCTTTTTCTTTTTAGGGCTTGGGAGGGATTTTAGCTGGAGAGACGAGAGAATCAAAGAGCGGAGAGAAAAATAAGTAAAAAAAAAATGGGAAAGAGGTTCTATGTTATGGTTTATTTGTAGAACTTTTTGCAATGATGATTATCATCGCAAATGGCTTACATATTGTCGCAAATAATTCCCACAACGACGTCATTTCGATTAAATTGGAAAAAAAAAATATAAATAAAGGTGGAAAGTTTTTGGAACCACCTTTTGTGACAAACACCTTTTTAAAGTTGTTGCAAATAATTTTTCTAAAAATTGCCAAAAAGAATCCGTTAATTTTGTTCCAAAGAAAAAAAAATAAATCAAATTTTCAACTATTTGCGACGATATGTCATCGCAAATAACTTCGAAATAAATATTTTGAACACGTCAATACCAATTGTAACCCATAAATATTTGTGATGACTTATTGTTATACATGCATGCCAGTTCATGTCAATCTAGCTCGCGCCAAATAGCTTTTGGTGGTATTAAGTTATTTGCAATGACTTGTCGTCGCAAATATATATGGTAAGGTTCTATGTTATTTGCAACGACATATATCATCGCTAATACTCCATTATTTGTGATGATTTGTCGTTACAAATAATAATAGCGACGACATATTCGAGGTGAATAAATCAGCGTCTTTTGCACGACATTTTGTTGTTTTGGGTGAAAAACAATTGGGAGAAAAAAAATACTCAATCTAAGTTAAGTTTCATATTTGAATTTAGGGTGAGTAAAATTGGCCCGATTATATTACTCAAAACTCAATTTGAATTGGGTTTCATATCCAAATTTTAGCTTTATTAAAACAACATTTTGGATCTTAAACTCAATTGGAGTTTCGGTTTTATATTTGCATATGAGAAACAAACACCACCATTGTATCAATGGGGTAAACATTATTCAAATTTGTATACTTATAGTATAATTTGTTAAAATTAAAAGTTTAAAAGATGAATTGTTTATACGCAATAAGTTGAGGGCTAATAGCTAAAAAAAAAAAAACCTAAATCTAATTTGAAAACGATGGGGTACAGAACCCTACCATGGAAAGTGTCCGAAAATTATTCGCAAAAAAGAAGTTGATAAAAAAAAAAATCATTGTCGGTGGGTCCATTGCTGGCCTTTTTTTTAGCCCAAACCCGACCCATCTTCAAGGGTAAATCCGTAAAAACATCACATCCACTTCACCAACTTCTGCTTTTCTTCCTTACAAACAAATGTTGACAAGCGAATACTTCACTGCTTCTCTCCCTCCTTTCCCTTCAGTTCTTCCCCAAATAATAACAATAACAATAATTACCCAAAAAAAAGAGGAAACCCTAGAGAAACCCTTTCTTTGTCATCGTCGAATTCGTTTCGCAACACGGAATTTCACATCAGACGACCCTCAATTCTCTTGGGAATTCGGTTTGCTCGAAGTTATTTTTCAGTTTTGAGCTGTCAATTTTGGCTCTGTGCATATTTATTAAGCCATTTTCTCGGAGTTTGTTTCAGAATCTTTGTGTTTATTGTCTATCTAATTTGTTGGCAATTTAGCTATTTTTCGATGTGTCTGAATGGGAAATTCGGGATTTTGTTGTGCAAGTTGAAGAATTTTGTCTAATCTTAACAAAGTTTTCGGAGCTTTTGTTAGAAATGGTCAATTTTTTTTCCTTTAATGGTTCGAATTAAGGTTATGTGACGTTTCTGGGTTTGGAGAAGGATGATTTTGGTTTGATCAAGTTTTGGGGATGGAGAACAGTGGAGAGGCAGGGGATGATCAAGGTTCTGGATGGTTTGAAGTGAAAAAGGTGTATTATCATTCATTGACTAATTTTTGTTTCTTGATTTAAAGCATATATGTGTGTGTGCATGTATAAATATTTCTTTCCCATGTTTAGGAACAATCTTTCCAAAAGCCAATACTGAATTGTGGTGCTTTTTCTTGATGCTTGGGATTTACTCTTACATGGGTGGATTTTATTTTTCTTTTTAAGTTACTTAACTAATTAAAAAAAACTCTAGAAACATTTACAGATAAAAGGTTAATATCAATTTTGATTTTTGTAGCAAATGATATAGCTAAAGCCTGATATATAATGAAAATTGTACGTTGATTTTTGAGTATTTATTTTGATATATTGTAGAATCTTCCAGATATCAGGGGAGGAGAATAATGGTTCTATGACACGGGAATTCTCTGATATTTTCTTCTGTGATTTTGGATGTAATTGTATTGCAGCTTTTACTTTTATGATAGATTATATATGGAACTATCATCCGTAATATTGTCTTATGCTTTTCCTTTTTGATAGAAACATAGAAATAGCTCGAAGTTCTCCCTACAGAGTTGGGTTGGAGGATTTTCAGGAAGAAATGCTGCCAGCCCTTTTTGTGGTCAGTCCCCAGTGAGTGAAAACAATGGAAATCCCCGTGACAGGCGCAGATATCAGCAGCCAAAAGGAGGGGAGAATTATGCTCTTAATCGGAGCAGCGTTAGAAATTCGGCTGCCGTGGTGTCAAATGAAGACAAGCAAAATGTGCGATTTTCTGATGATCTTACTATTAAGCAAAAGGCAGAATGTCCGAAGCCATCCCCTCCAAATGTTGCAAACTCAAGTGGTGGAAATAAATTGTTTGAGAAAATTCCCCAAAAAGATGATGCTGATATGGTTCAAAATAGTAACAGAGGTCGGGTAGAGGATAATAATGCAGCATCACATCCTGAAAATGCTTATGGAGCTGGAATCAAGTTTGGTGCTATTGAAGAGGACAATTTGATTGTCTATAGGGATAGTGAAAAGGATAGGAGTTTGGTTTCTTGTGTATTTTCGTCGACAAGCTCTCAAGAAAACAAATTGGTGGCTGCATCTGCATCTGCATCTGCATCTGCACCTGCACCTGCAGTTGCTGTTTCTGATCAGATGCACCCATTAACTCCTAAGGACCAACAATTTGAAGATAACTGTAAAGATTTAAATAGAATATCTTCTGAAAACGTTGAAATATTAACCATTGATGAAAATACAGCTGATCAGGGCGCTGATGTTTCAAAGTGCAATGATATCCAAATTGAACAAGTCAAATCAGTAATTGATGATTCTTTAACTGCTATTAGTTCATCTGGTGTGGAGGCGGAGGTAGTGATGAAAGTTCAGGATGCTATAGTTACAACTGAGGTTGGCGATCAAGAAATTCCTGGAGTATCCAACACAGAAGGGGATTCAGGAAAACCAGTTCTGATTGAAGGCAATCCTGATTTAGTCCTTCCTGGCAATGGTGGACGTAATATTTCTGAAGAACAATCTTCCCCCACTGCACTTATGGCAGACTATGTTGTTCTAAGCGGTGATGATACCATACAGGGTAATACGTCAAATGCTCACGTGAGTACCCTAGGAGAATGTGACACGGTTGAAAGCAAGGAGAGGTTTAGGCAGCGGCTTTGGTGCTTTTTGTTTGAGAATCTTAATAGGGCTGTGGATGAGCTTTATCTTCTCTGTGAACTAGAATGTGATATGGAGCAGATGAGAGAGGCCATTCTTGTTCTTGAAGAGGCTGCATCTGATTTTAAAGATCTAACAAAGAGAGTGGAAGAGTTTGAAAGCATGAAAAGGTCTTCTCAGTACAATAATGGGGCTCCGATCAATTTGAAGAGTGACCATCGCAGGCCACATGCTCTGTCGTGGGAGGTAATCATGCTAACATATTTTCATTACCAATGTGACAAATTATATTCAAATGTTACATTGATGCATATAATTTTTGGAATCAAAGCCTATTGACAAGAATAGTAGAGCTTTCATTGTTCTGTAGAAGTTTCTTGTACTTTTATTTATTTATTTCTTTTTTTTTTCTTCTTTTCTTTTGATAAGAAACCGGAGACTGATATTATATTGAAGAAATAAATGAAAGATACAAAGAGGACCAGAGGTCTTCAACAACCAAGGGGGAAAAACCTCTCTGCAGAACAAAATCAGTAAAAATACTAAATTACATCAATAGATTATCCCAGCCCCTTTGTAAATCTAAAAATGAGAAAGCAGCAAAATCTTTGCTCTAAAAATCCATAAAACAATACTTAATTCTATCCCAAACTTCTTGAAATTCTCCCTCTAAATTTTCAAAAATACTTTTGTTTGTTTCTAACCAAAGTGCCCTTGTGATAGCCAGAACAGCAGTATTCCATAACCTAGCACATTTCTAACTTCTCCTTCTTGTAAAATCTCCCTCCAACAGTTCCACAATGGTGCTTGGAGTTACCCAGGTTATATTGATTCCTTCGAAGCTTTATGCCAAATGTTTGTGGAAAACTGGCAGTGTAAGAACAGATGATTAGTAGTTTCATATTCTTTTTGCACAAGACACACCAATTTGGGGAAATAGACATAAATGGCCACCTTCTTTGCATCAAATCATGAGTATTTAGCTTCAAACGAGCAAGTAACCAATTAAAAACTTGAACTTTAGTTGGAACCGAGATTTTTTAAATGAGTGAACAAGGTTTAAACTCTTGGAACGACTGATTATCAACAAAAGCGTGGAAAAACGACTTGCAAGAAAACAGACCTGACCCCTCCAACTTCCACTCCCACCTATCCATGATTCGCTCACAAACTCTCACCCTCTCTAAACAGGACATCAACCCTACCAACTCCTCCATCTCTCTCTCCTTGGGTCTCTCCTAAATTGTAAGTTCCAAGAAATACCAAGACTATCTTCCCTAGAATAAAAAGAGGAAACTGAATTATGAGGACTCGATGAAAGGTGATAAGACTGGGAAATTGACTAGAAGAAGACACTCTACCCTCCCAAACATCCTCCCAATATCTCACGCTTTTACCGTCCCCCACTCACTTTGATCTTGTTCTGAAAAGGCGCATATAACGAATGAATAGCCTCCCACGGGCTTCTAAAAGTTGACCTCGAAGCTTCCCTTGTTGTCCATCCTCCAAACGTGGTACCGTCCTTGCTTCTAATTACTTTCTGCCACAAGGAATTACACTCTTTCGGGAACCTCCATAGCCATTTAGAGAGCAATGCCCGATTTCTTGGTAACAAATTCCCTATCCCTAAACCCCCTTCTCCTTCGGTTTGCACACCTCCTTCCAGGCTACCAGATGGACTCCTTTCTCTTCCTCCCCGCCTCCCCACAAGAAATCCCTCATCGTTCTTTCAATCTCCAAAGCAACTCCTTTAGGAATTCGGAAAATGGACATGAAATAGATCGGTAATGATGACAAAACTGATCTGATAAGAGTCATTCTCCCACCCCATGATAGGAACGATCACTTCCAACCAGCTAACCTCCTTGCAACCTTGATGACTACAAGCTCCCAGAAGCATGGTTTCAAGGGATTTCCCCCAAACAGTAATCCTAAGTACTTTATTGGCCAAGCACCAACCGAATCCCTCACGACACCAGCAAGCCTCTTTACCTCTTCGGCTACAACATTAATACCCAAAAGCACACATTTGCCAAAATTTATCTTCAGACCAGAAACAAGGCAGAACACATCTCACTCTTAGACGTGGTTCGTCATTTTGCATAAAGAACAAGGTGTCATCCGCAAATTGTAAGGGTGAAACTTTGATCCTGTCCCCACCAACTTCCATATGTCTAATAAGCTCTAGTTGCACTGCTCTATCCACCAAATGTCCCATTACATCAACTAACGTGAATAAAAATGGGGACAGAGGATCCCTTGTCTTAGGCCTCTCTCCCCTCTAAATTGACCCCTTGGTCTACCATTGATCTTGATTCAATACAACACCGATCTTAAGCAGACACTAATCCACCTTCTCCACGTATCTCTGAAACCCTTCTTTTCTAAGACAAAGTCGAGGAAGTCCCAGTTGACATGATCGTAAGCCTTTTCAAAATCAATCTTCATCACCAAACCTTCCTTTCTACTAGGTCGGTAACTTTACACCACCTTGCTAGCGGTGAGCGCTATGTCTAGTATTTGTCTATCCTCCATGAATGCCCCTTGAGCTTGAGAAATGGTATTAGCCAGAACCTTCTTCACTCTTGCCATAAGAACCTTGGAAATAACCTTGTGTAAGAAATGACTCCACTCTTTTAATCTACTGATTTGAGAATCTACTACCTTGCGTGTAATCTATTATCACACATTTTATATATTTTTTTTTTGAAGGATCACATATTAGATTTTGGGTAAAGTCATTAAAACTTTCTTCGTTTGCCTAATCCCTAATATAAAAATGTTAGTCAATTAATGTTGAATGCAGGTGAGGAGAATGACAACATCAGCACACAAAGCAGAGATACTTTCTTCGTCTCTCGAAGCTTTTAAGAAAATTCAAAGAGAAAGAGCTGCCTTACGCCAAACTAATGATGCAAAAATCTTTCTCCAATCTGGTGATAGTCTTAAGAAATTGTCTACAATGGGTGACGAAACATCCAATGTGAAAGATTTGGTTGGGGACCCGAGTATAGAACAGGCAGATGCTATGTTAGTCAGTTCCAACAAATTAAATTCTGTACAGAATGGGGATTTCTCCTTGCAGGTTTCGTCCTCTAACGTTAGTACATCTAAGTTACCTCCTAGGGACAACGCTGCTTCTGGAAAGAGTAGGAGAGAACAACCTGGATCTGAAGCGGAGAAGCTGCTTCCAAAAAAAGCTAAGACGTTAGCTGGAGTTGTTTCTGAGAAAAATTACAAGGAGACAGAACATTACAAGAGACAAATTCCTCACTCTGAACAAGACAAGGAAAAGGAAAAGAGAAATTCAGCTCCTTGGAAATCCATGGACGCATGGAAGGAGAAGAGGAATTGGGAGGACATACTTGCATCTCCTTTCCGAGTGTCTTCCCGTGTTTCACATTTGCCAGGCATGAGCAGGAAAAGTGCCGAGCGTGCACGTATGTTGCATGATAAGCTAATGTCTCCTGAAAAGAAGAAGAAAACTGCAATGGATTTGAAGAGGGAGGCAGCAGAAAAGCATGCAAGGGCTATGAGAATCAGAAGTGAGTTGGAGAATGAGAGAGTTCAAAAGCTTCAGAGGACCTCAGAAAAGTTAAGTCGAGTCAGTGAATGGCAGGCTGTTCGAAACATGAAGTTACGAGAGGGAATGTACGCTCGACAACAACGCAGTGAGTCTCTTCATGAAGCTTTTCTCGCTCAAGTTGTGAAGAGAGCTGGTGATGAGAGCAGTAAAGTTAATGAGGTTCGTTTCATCACTTCCTTAAATGAGGAGAATAAGAAGCTTATGTTGAAACAAAAACTTCGCGATTCAAAGTTGAGGAGAGCTGAAAAACTTCAGGTAATGAAATCTAAACAAAAAGAAGACATGGCAAGGGAAGAAGCTGTATTAGAGCGCAGGAAACTCATTGAAGCTGAAAAGTTGCAGCGTCTCATTGAGACACAGAGGAGAAAGGAAGAGGCTCTAGTTAGGAGGGAAGAAGAACGAAAAGCATCAAGTGCAGCACGTGAAGCAAGGGCTTTGGAACAACTTCGTAGAAAGGAGGAAAGAGCCAAAGCTCAGCAGGAAGAAGCTGAACTTCTGGCACAAAAATTGGCTGAAAAACTTAGTGAAAGCGAGCAACGTCGTAAGTTCTACCTAGAGCAAATACGAGAAAGAGCTTCTATGGATTTCAGGGATCAATCTTCACCTTTACTGCGTCGATCCGTGAATAAAGATAGTCAGGGTAGATCTCCACCAACTAACACTGTTGAAGATAATCGGGCAAGCAGTTTGTCAGGGTTAGGAGGTTCTACTCTGGTGACAAGCAATGTTGCCTTGCAACATTCGATGAAACGAAGGATTAAACGAATTCGACAAAGGCTCATGGCTCTCAAATATGAATTTCTCGAGCCTCCTGTAGGTGCCGAAAATGCTGGTATTGGGTACAGAACGGCAATGGGAACTGCCAGGGTGAAAATTGGGAGATGGCTTCAAGAACTTCAAAGACTTAGGCAGGCAAGAAAAGAAGGGGCTGCAAGTATTGGGCTAATAACTGCTGAGATAGTGAAGGTATTTTCTTCTAGCACAATATCTTACATATGAAATGCTTTACTTAGATGTCGGTGTAACTCAGTCGGTGAAATGGCTCTACTGCTACCAATGTGGCAGCTATAAGCCTGTGGCTTTCTTAATTAGTTAGTGGTTGTGGGTATAAAAGTTTATGTGTGTGTGTGTGTGTGTCAGCTTCATGTACATTCTAGAAATCAGAGCTCAAATTAACAAAAAGTTTCTCTCTCATTTATTGTATAAAATGTTATATAATTTCTTCTTAACGCGCTTTTCTCTCTTGGGCATTAGTATTTGGAGGGAAAGGATGCTGAACTGCAGGCTTCTCGCCAAGCTGGTCTTATTGATTTTATAGCCTCTGCCTTGCCTGCGTCTCATACATCAAGACCTGAAGCCTGCCAAGTAACAATACATCTTCTAAAGCTTTTGAGAGTAGTATTATCTGTGCCTGCGAACAGGAGTTATTTTCTTGCACAGAATCTCTTACCCCCGATCATTCCAATGCTGTCAGCTGCACTCGAGAACTATATAAAGATTGCAGCATCTCTAAATCTCCCTGGTAATACAAATTTGCCTTCAAGCAAAACTTCAGCTGAAAATTTTGAATTGATATCCGAAATTTTGGATGGATTTTTATGGACCGTGACGACAATAATCGGTCACATAAACTCTGAGGAACAACAGATTCAAATGAGGGATGGCTTGCTCGAATTGTTGACTTCTTACCAAGTTATTCACCGATTGCGAGATCTGTTTGCTCTTTATGATCGGCCTCAGGTGGAAGGGTCGCCATTTCCTTCTGCAATTCTCTTGAGCATTTATTTATTGGTGGTTTTAACATCCAGGCCTGAAACAAATTTTTTGATTGATTGGGAATCTTTATATACTGAAACATTAGCACGGAATGGAAGTCAAGACTACAAGTTTGCAGAATCTGTTGATATTGGATTTCCTACAGATAATTCCACAGATTTAAGACCTCCATTACCGACCCTAAATGGTAGTAAAGCTGTACAACTATCAGATCTACCGGAGGATACACCATTAGAAGATACATGTAAGATGGATAAGAATGTTGTGTCAGAATCCATCCACATGGATACTGAAAAGGAGCAGACTAATCATTTGGTTGATCCAAATAAGGGTGATGCGGGCAAATCAGATGATCCGAAAGAATTTGAAAAGATTCGAAGCGAAGACATGATGAAGTCTTTTCTACCTCAGAAGGATGATAAAAACTTGGTGGATGTTGGCGTAGAAGAAAAGAATGAAAATAGTTTGAACCTGGATCAACCAGTGGTGTTTCTTCTTTCTGCTATATCTGAAACTGGGCTCGTCAGTCTCCTTTCTGTGTTGACAGCTGTGTTACTGCAGGCAAACAATAGATTGTCTTCTGAACAGGTAATTGTGCCGCCAGGTGCAAATGACCTGCAAGAACTTATGATTCTGAATCTGTGTTTTTTTGCATTCAGATTGCTGCTCAAACGTCTAAACAATTTTACAAATTGTTGGCGCTTGCAAATAAGAGGTAGCAATGGGAAATGGGAAGCAGAAATTGTCAAAATTTAATGGTGGATTACTATAGGGGGAGAGTGGGGAAAGTGGTGTATAGGGAATATTTTTTGTAAGAGAGATCTGAAGAGGAATGAGTAGCAACAAAGATAAATGCCATAGTTTTCTGCCTTTCAAAGTTTGTAGTGTTTGGCGGAAGGAAAATTTCAAAAAAAAAAAGTAACAAAGATAAAAGAATATGATGAGATCTCTTTGAAACTGCATGCTGGTTGATGAGCCATAGTTGGTCGATTTGTTGTTCTAATTTGTTTCCTCAAATGATAATAATTTATGATAAGTCCTCCAGACAATAACTTCTCTACGCGTTGGAATTGCCTGCTTGCTACTTTTTTTTTTTTTCCCCTTTTCTCCTGCTTCTCATTCCCTTTTTATTTTTTATTTTTATTAATGTAAGAGAAGTTATTGGGTAAGGACCTATGACATCCATAGTAAATTTTCCTTTCGCTTCAGGGATCATATGCCCTTCCGTCAAATTTTGAGGAGGTAGCAACTGGAGTTCTGAAAGTGTTGAACAATTTGGCTCTTTTGGATCTTAAATTTTTGCAGAGAATGCTGGTGCGTCATTCAATTTCACATTAGATGCTGGAGATTTGTTTGTTTAATTATGCTTTCCATTTTTAGACAAGTTTAATATTGTGCTCCATCTGAGCCCGCCCTCTCTTTGTCCTGCTTGGTTATAGGCTAGGCCAGACCTGAAGATGGAATTTTTTCATTTGTTGAGTTTTCTCCTTTCTCATTGCAACAGCAAGTGGAAAACAGCTAGTGATCAGGTGATTAAATATACCCGTTATTTCTATTACATCAAGATTAAGCACGCGTCTCTCTTGGAGATTTCTATTGATTCTTGAACAACTATGACGTGTCTCAGGTTGGTATGCTTCTGCTTGAATCTTTGTCTCTTCTTGGTCACTTTGCATTGTTCCACCCAGGGAATCAAGCTGTTCTTCGATGGGGAAAGACACCTACTATTCTGCACAAGGTCAGTTAAATCTTTAATGCATTTGTTCCATCTTGAAGTTTTGTTGTTATTAATGAAATCTGATTTGTGTGTTGGATGAGACCAGATATGCGATCTACCGTTTGTGTTCTTCAGCGATCCGGAGCTCATGCCAATCTTAGCTAGTACACTAGCTGCTGCCTGTTATGAGTGTGAGCAGAACAAGGCTGTGGTCCAGCAGGAAATCAGTACAGATATGCTGCTCTCCTTGTTAAGATCTTGCAGAAATATGTGCATACTTCGATTCAATCCAAACACGGACAATTGCCCTGTAAATGAGTCCAATGATAATCAGGTTACTGGAGAACATAAGAAGAATCAAGGTGACAACCCCCTAAAACCCAGCCGCCACAATTCACGGAACTCTAGGATCTCTTCGGGAAAGAATGGTGGTTCTGGAAACGGTATGAAGAATGGCAAGTTGAGAAATCAGAGGGACTGTAAAACAACAAAGGGTCGTGAAGAAATTGCGCTGAAGCCTAATATGTCGGCTCCAGAAACTTCCTCCATGATGCTATACTGTAGTTTATCTCTCGGTTTCATTGATAAGGTGGAGCATTTCTTCTCATCCACGACCCCAAGCATAGCTGATGAAGTATGAGGGGTCAGCCATGGATGGAAGCCTCCAATCATTTCTTCCAGATAGATCTGCTCTAGCATGTGTACGGCTCGATACTTGAACATGAAGTTTCAGGCAGAAGTTTTTGTTTCCGACACTGCGGCGGACATGACACTGACAGATACTTGTTACTTGGTATAGAGATAGGAGCAGGTTATAATTTGTCAAAGTATGAGTACTCAAGTGACGAGGAGTTCAGTGGGGTTTCTCAAGTATTAGAGTTATCAACTGAGTTGAGAATCCAATTTGCCTTTTATCGTCACCAGTGACCCAAATGGGTGCTGATGAGGAGTTATCCCTGTGCCAACAAGCCCTCAAATTGCAATTGTGTACTGAATTGCCACTTCTGCCAATAAAAACACTCCTTTTTGGTAAATAAGTTGACAAATTACAGAAATTCTCCTTGATATGTCTCATGGTAATGCGCTCCACGAAATCTGATTTCTATGATTTGTTCCGCCTGAGCTTTGAAACTGTAATTCTGGGTTCTTTCGTTAGTTTTTGAACGAAAAATTTATGTATCAAACGTTGTCGGGTTGTAGTATAATGTAACGCTATAAAATAATCTTTTGAGAAACAGGGGCAAAAAGGTTGATAGTGTAGAGCTCGTTTGGTTCGAGTATTTGAATAGAGTATTTGAATGAAGATTTAAAATTTTGTGAGAAAAAATACTGTAGTAAAATGATTCGAACTGTGATTCAAACCACGAAACAAACGGGCTCTTAGAAAGTTGCAAAGGTAAGCCAACAATTTGGAAAAGACAGACTAACAGAGACGCAAAGCAAGGCTAATGGGGGCTGGTTCCTTTTATTTATGAACACTCTCCGTCAAACGGAGGAACTCAGCGCAGAGCAAAAGAAAACAAGAAAACCCCTGGGAATTCGAGGACCCCAGCCTCCCAAGGCCTAATTCAAAGACCAAAACAACAGATAATCCACTCCATACACGCCTTCCCCTTAAATTCCCTCCCCTCACACAATCTAACAGACTTCGTTATTGCCGACCAATGCCCACCTCAGCGCTCTCATTTACAACTCTGCCCTCGTCATTAAGCTTATTCCCCTTTTTGCCTAAAATTACCCCACCCCCCCTGCAAGAGCAACCTTGTCCTCAAGGTTGAAGGCAGGAAATTGATAGCGGATAGTAGCTAAAGGCTCCCAAGTAGCTTCCCACACAGGCAAGTCCATCCACTTGACAAGTACTTCCCTCACTTCTTGACCTCCCACCGAAAACAACCATGTACTCAAAATTGCCTCCAATTGCACCTGCAATTCAAGCTCGTCAGTAAGCTGATCCGGTAATGGCTGGCCCATGAATTCCTGCCTGTGAAACTTGTTCAAATATGACACATGAAATACGGGATGTATGTCAGTCGAAGGAGGTACTTGAAGTAGTATGCCACGGGACCAACACATTCCACAACTTCAAGGGGCCATAACAACATGGGCCAAGCTTCTCATTGGGGCGGCGAGCCAAACATTTCATGAAGTAAGGGCGTAGGCGTAGCCAAACCAAATCTTTGGGCTCGAATGACAGCTCACGGCAATGAACATCAACAAATTGATTCATGCGCCGTTGGGCTGCTGTAAGATGTGTTAGACATTTATGCCTTAAGAAGTAAAAATATAATAAGTTTTTTGAGACATTTTTATTAATAAAGAATTTATTCATTATTTATATATCAAATCTTCTCCTCTTTACTTTTTTATTTGTTGAATGTATGTTAAGCAAACAATAATCTAAGACTGTTGGTCTAAACCTTAAAAATTGGGCATATGATGAACGGATTATACGGAAGACACGATTCTTAAGGTAATGGTCTAAATCGTACGATCCGCAATCAAGGGAATAAAGTTGGGTGCTTTATTCATGCAAAGATTGTTATGTTGTCTATATCCCTTTAGGGAGATGGTTTGTCTTGACTATCAGAAGTAGACTCCGTGAATAGAAACATTGGCGCATTGTCATAGGTGACGATGTGTTGGATCGGGACATAAAGTGAATTGATTTGGATTAATAATTTTGTCTCAGAAAATCGATTCACTTTAGACAATCATTTACGTTGTATCTTAATCCTGAGATGAATAGTGAGCTTGTTGTCTTGACTTGTGTCTTTTGATGTACCAAAGGGTGACACCTACATCTTAATAGTGGTATGCATGCTGGTACATTAGAGGCGTGACTCTTGATAGTGTAGACTTGTTATTCATAGATATGGAATCCATAGCTCCTCTTTAGGAGTAATGATATCCTCTTATATGCATTATCCTGTAATTGAAAAACTAGAGCGTTCAACCATTTGGATACATAAGTATAACCGAATGGTATACTGTCTTTGGATTGTAAGTTTTCTAATTGTGGGATAATAAAACGTAAGATAAAAATAATCAGGAAGGTAAGACAAAACTTGTCCTTAAGCCGATTACGGACTATCATATGGGGATACGATATATTATGATATGTCATGGAGACTTAGCTATACGAGCTTAGTAATTCTATGTAGTTCGAGAGTGCAGCTCCAAGCTTTTAGTGGAGTAGCGTTAGAGTTGATAATTATGAAATATATATCTAGGATATTGGGTTTCATAATTATCAGGAGCTTGAACTATATAGGTCAATTTGGTCCCCTTTGTTAGCTCACAACATCCTGTAACAACACGGCATGCTTTTCCAATAATTGATGACTTATGTCGGATTTATCAGATTGGTTAAAATTTGAAAGAATTAAATAATTCATGTCTGTTTATTGGTTGAATTAATTTTTTAATAAATTAATTCAAAATAAACTTGTTGAATTATTGGGATCAGATAATTCTTGTTTGTTTATCAGTTGATTTAATTTTAGATAAATTAGATCATGATAAACTTGTAGAATTATTGGGAATTGATTTATTTTCTTAGAGATTATCTAGATAAAGTTGTTTTGATCAGATAACTTCTCTATTGGGTTATTTGAATTAAAACTGAGACTTTATCATATAGAATCTCAGGTGGAAAATAAAAGATTCACGAAATTTTTTATTCGGCAGTTCGGCCTACCGATCAGGTGGTTCGGCTTGTCGATTAGCGAAGAATAAGATCACGCATTTTCACACGGATCTTATCAGATAATGATCCGAATTTGATTCTGATCCGAATTTTGAAAACTAATCTGATGAGGACTGACCCTAGAACCAACCTCTATAAATATGGAGTGATTCTCACAGGTTACTTAGATCAATTGAGAGATTAAGAGTGATACTCTGCTAAGTGAGAATCTGAAAAACTCCCTGAGAGCTTTTGTTCACAAATCATGAACACTTGCTTTGGGTTCTCTCGATTGGTTGGAAGGAGAGTCACCGGTGGAAGAATTGTACGTGTGAGCCCACACTCACTCCGGTCGTGGATAGAAAATAGCAAAGAAGACCAGTTGGTTGAAGCTCTTCTGAAACGTTATTTCTCTTCACAGATTGCGGAGGTTCTTCGGCACACAAATGTTAGTAAGATCTGGTTAATTTATACATATAGCATGTCAAACTTGTGTTTTGAAAATTACTCTGATATAATTTTTTTTTTTTTTAAATTTCGCTATACATTCTTTTTCCAACAAGATGTTCCTTAAACGTGTCCAGCATTTGGTTCCAGAGATGTAGCTGCTTCTCAACTTCGGCCACAGCGGCGGAAAGCAATACATGACAGGAGGTTCACGGCCGTAGACCAGCTGGAAAGGAGAAAACTTAGTGGAGGCATTATAAGTGGTGTTAAACGAATGCTCAAAGCCGTGGCTTGTCACTCTTGAAACAATGAGGATATGTTTCCAGGCAGTGATTGACCTGCTCGGTTTGACCATCCGACTCGGGATGATAGGCTGAACTCGGATGCAGATTAGAGCCTTGTAACTTGAAGAGTTCGAGCCAAAACCCACTCATGAACAAAGAGTCACGGTCGCTCACAATGGACCGAGGAAGTCCATGGAGCCGCACTGTCTCACGAACGAACAACTCAGCCACTTGGCGAGCTACTTATGGAAACGATAAGGGGCAGAAATGGGCGTATTTAGTGAGCCGATCCACCACCACCACCAAAATTGTATTCGTTCCTTTCGACTTAGGGAGCCCGCTGATGAAGTCCATAGACACATCTTCCCAAACTCTGATCCGAAATGGGCAGGTGTTGCAACAGCCTAGCCGGTGAGAGAGCCTTAGTTTTGGAACATTGACAAACTTCACAACATGTTACGTAATCATGGATGTCTTGCTTCATGCCACTCCAGAAAACCTTGGTCGAGACCCTTTTGTTTGTGCGATACATGAGCAATCCATAGGGAGCCTTGTGAAAGAACTAAGCAATGCTGAAACATCAGCAGCCCCTGCTTGAATGAGGTTAGGGTTTGAGGCGAGGTAGCAAGGGAGCTTAGGGCACTTGAAGAGCGTTGTCCCTGTTTGCTGTTGTTGTCTGCCATTGGAGGATTCAATGAGGGCCTTCCGCTTTGCGAGGGCGGCGAGGTGGTTGGCCTCGGCTTGCTTGCGTTGTTTGTCGGTGATGTGCATTGTTAGGGTTTGGAGGTGTGGAGTTTGAAATGCAGAGAAGAAGAGAGGAGGAGGAGGAGGAGGAAAGGGGCGGGAAGCGATCGATTGGGATGAGCCCGTGCAACACGAGACAGAAGAAAACGACACAAACGACATTTCTTTGTCCCAAAGAAACGACATGTCGTTTGTTTGAAAGAAACAAAGAAAAAAGAAAAACGAGTAATCTAGTTGGAAGTTAGATCAATAAATAGTATAAAGTTCTCGGCTGTTAAAGCAAAAAGCTACAGTGATAAAATATTTTTAACTAAAATTAGTTTAAACCATCAGTTCTAACCACATTTTTCAAACACCCTAAAGTTCGTTTGTAATCAAGTTAAAATTTAAAGTTGAAACTTAAATATCATAGCATGTAAGAGTTTTACACTCTAATAATTAAAACTTGGTCCACTCTATTTTTAAGAACTAATGGCTTCGCCACGCCTTTGGGGAAGGTAGATCGGTGCTTTCGCATCCCAAAAGAAGGAAAAAGAACCCCAAAAAAAAAAAAAAAACATAACACCACTCTAGTCTTTGGTTACTATTATTTTTAATTTTTTCTGACTCATAACGAAGGGGGAAAAAAAAACCTTGTAAGTTAATTATGTGTGGACACATGGTAAATTGCATGGTTTATTGTAAAATAGTGTATCCTCCATTTTATGAGTCTTCTTAGCATTTCATAGCCTCATTCATTTAGGTAGATGGACATATTAAGAAATTAGGGAAGGGAGAGTCAAACATAAATAGAGGATATTGTAGTCATTTACACGGAAGTCTTATCGTGAAATTCAACAACGTGGCATAAATTCTAATCTTATAAAAGTTGTGTATAAATTTGAACCTATGTGAAACGAGTGACATACCACCCATTCACCCAATTTCATGGGTCGTGGAGTTTGATACTAGCAAATTTAAGTGGATTAAATAATACAAATATCTAAATTGAAGATTTTCTAACGATGAAAAACATAAACAAATAATGTTTTCTAAAAGGAAATATACCACTAATAAAATCAGGAAAAAAATATTTTAGTTGAAGATCATGAAAATCTCAGTTAGAATATTTTTCTTAAAGGGAAAGTCACAAGGGAACTATTTTGTGGGAGTGAAATTATGGAACGTTCTAGAACAATATGCTTGCCCAAAAAAAAAAAAAAAACAAAAACAAAAACAAGGAAAAAAAAAAAAAACAAACAACAAAAGGAAAAAGAAGAAGACTAACTGAAAACCATCATTTTCTGATGTGTTAGCTTCCTCTCGTTGTTCGTAGTCACAACTAAACACCCAAATACGACCACCCTTGCAACATATTCAAATTAAGAATTTTGGTAAATTACACTGATAATCCCTATGTTGCATTTAAATTACAATAACACCCTTGGACCAAAAGTAATCACACTGACACGTTGGGATTTGAAATTGAAACACTGTAGCATGTGTGAGCTTTACACTATAGCAACTTTTTTGCCTTTTACTGTAGCACGTGAGAGCTTTACATCATTCCCTAACCAAAAAGTTGGATCTAACCAACTCTCCTAAACACCTTTATAATGGTATAATGATCTTTTTATCAACTTTTTTTCATTCAAAAGAAGTACACAGAATTTTAAGAAGCGAAGGAAGAATTATTTTGAAGAAATATGTAAGGAAGAATTTTAAGAATTATCTTTTTGGAGGCTTTGGAAATTATTTTGGCATAGTTCTAAAATGATTTCTATTTTTCTGTTGATAGAAATTTCTATTTGAGAATTGAGATTATTATAATACACGTTGTGGAATAAAAACGACATGCGGTTTTAATATGAAAAGCGTGATGTCTCTTGGCTTTGATTTCTATTTTGCGATGTTGTTTGAGGTTTTTTTCCCCCTCTATATGAGATTGATAAAACGACAAGTCGTTCCAAGTCTAGGAAAGCAAAAGACGTGTAAAAGCAACCATTCCAAGAATCCAACTAGGGACTAGGCTTGGAAAACCTCCTAGACAAGAAAACCCATTTCAAAACTATTTAACAACAAGCTTAATCACCAAATGAAAGCTTACCATAATTGCTCACCTTTTATTTTGAACTCACATTTTTTTCAAAAGAAGAAGGAAAAAAAAAAAAAGGAATTTGAGCTCTCTCTTTTCTGTTACAACTTTTTCCAATATTCCAATTTAGTAGAGTGATATTTGCCTGTATTACACCAAAGTTTGCTTACTTATAAGGTGGGCCAGCAGAATCCTATTTCCACTTGGCTTCTGCATGTGGATGGAAAAAACATACCCTTCCCTTCAAAGGGAATAAAGAAATAAAACCAAATGCATGAAAAATGGAATTTTTGAATCCGTTGCTTTTTCGATTCCAAAAACTTACGAAATAAGTCACATTGAATTATATAATATAATATAACATAATATAAAAGATGACTTTTTGCCAACCAAATTCAAAGGTAAAGCAATGGAGAAAAGATAAACAAAAGGGAACTAAAAGTGGAAACAACTTGTGTCAAGGGTTATGTGATTTTAGGTCTATTTGTGTGTGTTGGCAATAAGGAGAGAGAAGGGAAAAATCCTTTGCTTCTCTTTGAAACAGGATGCAAGGCATTTTTAGTTTGCTTCCCTTTCCTGTTCATGACCCAAAAACCAATATAACCAATACCAAGTTTTCAAAATCCCATGGTTATGCTTTTTCTCAGAACCAAACACTTTTTAGCAGGGAATTCACAGAAAAAAATTCTGCAGCAAAGGTCGTCTTGATAATGGACAATTTAGTCCTTAAGCAGAAGAGGTAGAATTAAATTTTGAACCCCAATTTAGTAATTGAAAACTTGTAAAAGAAATGAGAAACCATGACTATCTAAATGGAATATGGCATCCTCATTGATTTTTTTTTCTCTCAAGGCATCTTGAAAAACTTGTATAATATACTACTATATCATCTTTTGTCTTTCAAACTATATAGTTTGTTTCTTCTCCTGATTTCCCTTTATATATATATATATATTTTGGTGAATAATTTTCTACATCTATTTCAGAGTGAAATTTTCTGGCTCAAGAAGGGACAAGCAAGAAGAAGAATCAGAGGGCATTAGAGAAAGGAGAGAATCACCTTCACCTCAGCTGACTGAGCTTCTCAAAGGAGGTAAAATATTAAATACAATCATTATTGCTTGTCATGAAAGATCAAGAGTCCCAATAATAGAAATTAATTATTGAGTCACCAGATGACTAAAGTGAAAAAAAAATCTTACCATGGTTGGCCATGGACAAAAACAAAAGTTTGATTAGTACTTGTCATGACAGAAACTTTTTTGCAGAGAACAAAGTGCAAAGGCCTTATTTTTCAGGCCAAATGAGTCAGGACTACGATGCAAGAGAGATCGATTTTGCTGCTGCAGTTGCAGCAGCTGCATTCGCGGTTCACTTGCTTGACCAAGCAGGGCTGCAACATCAGAGAAGGAAGCAGGAAGATCTAGACATCTCAAGGAGCAAGGTTAAGAGCCGGAAGGACGAGATCACAGCAGAAGTTCCAACTTCAAGTAGAGCCACCAGACTATTCTCAAACAAGGAAGCAAAAAGTGCTGGTACCTTTTTTTAATGATTTGTGTTGAAGTTTTCCTTTTCCTTTTCTCAACGCGTTGCTAAGAATTTGTATGTCACGCTTAATATAGGCGAAGTTTGGATGAAAAGGTCAGTTGGGGGAGAAGATAATGAATCTGCGAGGCCTTCTCCTGCCAAGCAGCCAAGTCGTGCATTGTCGGCAAGACAAGGAACATCACAGGGACGCAATGGCGTCGAAAGCAAAGCTGATGCTTGGGAGAAAGCTCAAATGAAAAAAGTTCAAAGCAGGTAAAAAAAAAAAAAAAGGACTAATCTGTTTGAGGCAATCACTTGAGTGAAAAAACTTCCTTAAGATTCTGTTGTGGTGCAAGTTCAGGTATGAGAAGACAAAATCCGCGATACTTGCTTGGGAGAATGAGAAAAAGATGCATGCCAAGGTTCAGATGGAAAAGAGAAAGGTTCTTCTTTTAACAATAGTTGTTTTATTTTGATGGTTAAGATTTTGAATAATGAAAAATCAACATGAGAAAAAAAAAAGGAAAGTTTTTTCATGTTGGTATTACAGAAATTGTTGGAGCAGAGAAGGGGACAAAACATGCAGCGCTACCAAATCAAGGTAGCAAGGATAGAGCAGATAGATGGAGGAGCAAGGGCACAATTGGAAGAAAAAAGAAGAAATGAAGAGTTGGAAGTGAAAGACAAGGCAAAGAAGATAAGATCAGGAGGCAATGTTCCTGTCAAATGTTTCTGTTTCACTTGTTGATATATAGGAAGTGCGAGTCCATGACTCATGAAACTTTTCTTTTGGTGCAATGACTCAAGAAGCAGCAATTTAACTGTTTAAATTTTAGTTAGAAAATGGATGTCTTTTACTAATAATTTATGTCGTATTAATAATTACTGTCATTGATGGACAATTACTTGATTTACTTAGTGGTGATTCTCACTTGACTATTTGCAAACCCTTTTAAATTAAATTTTCTTATTAGAGAAAATCCTTGCATAAAATGACTATTATGATGGACTTATTTATGTAATTAATTTTTTCAAAAAAGATACGAACTAAGGATTTGTCTTTTTTTTCTCTCTCTCTACACACACCCACAAGCTATAAAAAAACATTTGTTGCACGTCTATTCGCAATCCTCTTTTCTAACTACCGATGAAGTTTGATTCTCTTTGGAGATAGAAGAAGATTTTTCCTTATTAATATGTATTATATATCATCATACAATTCATAACATTTTCTTCAATAGCAAAGAAGAAAAAAAAAGGAACGAAGTCACATGAATCGATAACATTGTAACAAATTAGATGTCATAATTTTATCGAGAGCAAAACATGTGAGAAGAAAATGAGCAAAAAAAAAGTAAATTTATAGTAATTTATCTTTAATGTGAAAGTTACGTTTATTTTTCAGCTGTCGCATAAAATTGACTATGATGAAGTTTATACAAGAAAATCTCACACCACTTACAACTCTGTTTTCTCTAACCTTTTCAATAATCCTAATTCGGCGCCTCACTTTATATATTTGAAAACTAAGACAACCAGATTTTACAAGTGTGAAATCTTCATACTACCCTTAATAAAATTTTGGTTGAGCCTTTTTTTTAGGGTTTTTCTCCTACTTTCTTGTATTCTATAAATACCTGATGTTATGGGAATATAGGGTGAATTTTTTGATAGAAAATTGAGAGTGTGAGGCTTAGAAACATCTTTTGAAAGTGAGAGAAACACAAGAGTGATTGAGTGATTTCTTTGTATTGAATTTCTTCAACTGTTTAGTAAAATCTACGACGGTAGAAACAAGGCGCAACCAAATTGGTGAACCTGTATAAAAATCCTTGTTGTGATTTTGCTTTTATTTTTTGTTCATTATTTTTCATTCTCTATTATTTTGCTTGGTTTGTAGCAAATTTCTCCAACTGGTACCAAAGCTTGGTTACTGATTGAGAGAACGATGGTCGAGAATGTAGGAACGCCACTTGGAGTTGTGAAATTTTATAGTATTGATTTCTCATTTTGGAAGATGCAGATAGAAGACTATTTGTATAATAAGAAGCTTCACTTGCCTCTTCTCCGTAATAACTGGAAAGAAATGAAGAATAAGGAATAGCACATTCTTGACAAACATGCATTGGGATTGTTGTGGTTGATATTGTCAAAAGATGTTGGTCATTCTATAAAAACGGAGAAGACTACCACGGGATTGACTCAGGTATTGTCTGATATATATGAAAACTGTTCGCTGATAAGAAAATTCATCTTATGAAAAAACTGTTTAGTTTAAAGATGTTTGAAAATACCTCAGTAGCGAAGTACGTAAATAAATTTAGCATGGTTGTCAATCAATTAGCATTAGTTAAAATTGACTTTGGTAGTAAGGACCATGCTCTAATTCTGTTAGCGTTTTTACCAAACAGTTGGGAGCATATGAGAGCTGTAGTTAGTAACTCCGTATGGAATGGAAAGATAAAGTATAACGACGTTAGGGATCAAATTATGGCTAAGGAAGTTCGCAGAAAAGATTCAGGAGAAACATCGAATGCTTCTAGTTCTTCAGGTTTTGCTTTAAATGTTAAGAAAGGCAAAATGTCTGAAAAGGGTTCCAACAAGAATGGTAAAGGAAAGCAGAAGAGTGACAAAAGCAAGTCTAGGTTCAGAAGAAATTTGGAATTCTAGAACTGCGACAAAACAGGGCATTTTGAAGGACTATAGAGTACCAAAGAAGAAAGGTGACAAGGTAAAATGCTAATATAGTGACAAATGATGAACAAGATGCTTTACTCCTGTCGGTTGATAGTTTGATTGGGTATAGATTCAAGAGCTTCGTTTCACACTACAACACATCGTGAGGTAATGATGAACTATATTGCTAGAAATCATGATAAGGTTTATCTTGTTGATGGTGAATCTTTGGATATTGTGGGTATTGGTGACATCAATTTGAGGATGTCAAATGTCTTAGTTTGGAGGATTTGTAAGGTGAGACACATGCCAAAACTGACAAGAAACTTGATTTCAGTGAAACTTTTAGATGATGAAGGCCACAATATGACATTTAATGATGGCTCTTAGAAAGTCACTAAGGAAGACATGGTTGTTACTTGGGGGAATAAAGCTAGAATGTTGTACATCACTTCTAGTAGTAGACACATAGTTGCACTTGCTAGTTTTGCTGCAAGCTCCAATTTATGGCACTGTAGGCTTGGACACATGAGCAAGAAGGGGATGACTTCATAACAAAGGAAAGCTATCCGGGTTAAAGTCGATATGTCATAGTTTGTATAAAGGATGTGTCTTCAGGAAGTAGAAAAGAGTGAGCTTCGTCAAGACATGAAAAGAACCAAAGGCCACAAAGTTGGAGTTGGTTCATACATACTTGTGGGGGCCTTCAACAGTTACTTCGCTTGGTGTTTCCAATTACTACATGACTTTCATTGATGACTTAAGTAGGAAGATATAGGCTTCATTTCTCAAAATAAATCTGACGTGTTTGATCCTTTTAATAGGTGGAAAGCATTGGTTAAGAACGGGACAGATTTGAAGATAAAGTACTTGAGATCAGATAATGGTGTTGAGTATGTGGATGATGACTTCAAGAGGTATTTATTGAGAATGGGATCAAGATGGAGAGAACCATTTCGGGAAGGCCTCAACAGAATGATGTGGTAGAGAGGATAAGTAGGACTCTGAACGAGTGTGTGAGGAATATGAGATTACATGCAGGGTTGCCTAAGATGTTTTGGGCGGAGGAGATTGACACTGTGACCTACTTGATCAACAAAGGTCCTTCCACACTGCTCAGCTATAAGATATCGAAGGAAGTCTGAAGTGGCAAAAAAGTAAACCTTTCTTTCTTGAAAGTGTGGTTGCCTATTTTACATTCACATTGATGCTTATGTTAGAAGCAAACTTGATGCAAAATCTAATCATTGCTTTTCTGTTCGCTATGGTGATGTTGAGTTTGGTTATCATTGCTAGGATGACCAAGATGTTGGAAAATGATACGCAGCAGAATTTTAAAAATTTTTGAATCAAAGTCTTTTCCAAATAACGAGTTTGACATGCTAAGTATATAAATTAATAAAAAAATCTTATGTACCTCTTCAGTAGACCGAAAACTGTAGAAATTGCAACTAGAGAAGAACATCCCGAAAGAGCCTTAACTAGCTGATCTTCGTCGCTATTCTCTTTCCACAATCGAAATGCGGGTTGTCGCACGTCGTACAATTTTTCCTTCAATGATCTCTCCTTCCAACCACTTGAGAAAACCAAGAGCGAAGGTTCCAAATATTGAACAATAGCTCTCTAGAGTTTTAGAGTTTTTCTCACTAATTACACTCTCTATACTTCT
The DNA here is from genome assembly GCA_025403435.1 of Artocarpus heterophyllus. Taxonomy (NCBI): domain Eukaryota; kingdom Viridiplantae; phylum Streptophyta; class Magnoliopsida; order Rosales; family Moraceae; genus Artocarpus; species Artocarpus heterophyllus. The sequence goes on along the minus strand of CM046345.1, from coordinate 13,765,285 downwards.
CAAATGATCTAAGAAATAATGAAAATAGTTCCTTTTATATAATGGTCGGATTTAGGGTTAATCCTTATCAGATTCGGCTTCAAAATTCAAGTTTGGATCAGTTTCTAACTAAAAACACGTGAAATGCATTTTGCTGATTATCTAGGTGCGGTCGACCCCGCCTTTGTAACGTTATCGACTGCGGTGTCATGGCCTAGCAGCCAGACTCAAATTCGAACTCCTCAGACTTATTTGATTCATCCAATTTGAACCAATTGGATAAATGCTATTTGACCTGGGTTATAGAGCCTCAATTTTAATTCAAATAACTTAATATAGAAGTTATCTGATTAAAATAGTCATATACAGATAAACCCATGTCAAATAAAATATTATCCAAATAATTCAATAAGTTTATCTTGAATTAATTCATGTGAATTAATTCAACCAATAAACCAACATGAATTATTAAATCCAATTTATCGAATTTCAGCCAATCCAATAATTAACATAAGTCACCAATATTAAAAAAATATGCCACCTAAATTATTATGAACTAATGAAAGGAATATGATGGACATATATAGACCAAGCTCTTATAATTATAAAATAACGTATCCTAGATATATATATATATATATATATATAATATAATTATCAACTCTAATGCTATTTCACTAAAAACTTATAGCTGCACTCTCAAACTATATAAAATTATGAAGCTTTAATAAACTATTCATCCATGATATATCATAATGTGGATATTCATAATCGTCCATGCCATGTCATAAAAAGGATTTGGCCTAACAAAGAAAGGAACAAATAACTTACTTTGAGATCAAATCTCGAGGGAGTCTTCAATTGAACAAAGCCAAGGACCGGCGGAGGTAAATTCCTGTGTGAACGAAATTTCAACCCAGAACTGATGGAAGAAACCCAGAATACAGAGGACGCGAAGGGAAAATATGAAAGGGAAAGAGGGGTTTTACAATTGTGGGAGGCCAGAAGGAAATAAGAACGAAAAAGGTATTGAAAAAAGAAAAAGAAAAAAAGAAAAGGGAACGAAACTACAGTGACGAAACCTTTGGGTAGAGATAAGCATCATTAGCCCTTAACCTTAAACTATATTGCATTTACATTCTCAAGCTATTCTTTGCCACATTTAGATTCTGAATTAACAACATTTTGTGTAGCAATTGCATCCTTTGGGCTGTTTTGGTCCCATGTTATCTTCATTCTTTAAGCTATTTGAACGTTCTTTTCTTTTCTTTTTTTATAACATCTCTAATCCAGTGCTAAATTTATTGCTAATATCAAATTTAACATTTGAGTATAGAAGACACCCTTGAATACAGTACCAATTTTAATACTAAATTTTCTCTATGTTAAACTCTTAGTGATTCTTATTCATTGATAAATTGACTTTTTTAGATTAATAATAACAACATTCTTTCTTCTAATTATTTTAACATTCAAGTTCACTTTTAGAAGTTTCAAGATTTAATATTTATGAGAAAAATCAAGCATGACATTTTAAATAGCATTATGCATTAGAACATAAAATAAAATAACTCATTAAATAAGCTATTTTTATACTTTTTGATGAAAAATATGATATCAACATTGCCATTTGTATTGAAAATGGTCTATGCTTGCTTTAGTCCCAATTGAGTATTCCTTTCAAGGTTCAAGTCCGAAGAAATGGTTTTTTTTTGGTATATTTGATTTAGAATCTGTATTTGTATCTAGAAAAAAAAAAAAAATCAACATCTTGCTTTTAAGTGGGTATATTTTTATGGAATCATATTTAACCCATTACCACCTTTAGATTCCACAACCAGCTTTATAGAGGTCAACTTTGCACATCCTCACAAATCTGGGAGAGCAACAATTATGCATTATAATAACAAAATAGCATGCTTTTTGGGCGGTTGTGAGGAAGGACGAAAATTTCGACAAAATTTTGAAAATTTTAGTAGAAGCTTTGAAAATTTTGAGATGCTGATGTGTCTTTTTACTGTGATATTAATTTCGATAAAATATCAAAAAAATCAAAAATATTAGTAAATATCAGTGAAAATATTGATATCAGAAAATTTGTTGTGTATTTTGTACAAAATTTTGATATATGTCGTGAAAATTTTGACTAAATTTCGGTGCTGTTTGGAATATATTTTTTATTTTAAATAATCTATCAGTGTTTCGTACTTTCAATAAGTGAATATTTATCTTATACACATTAAGAATACTAACATTGGATGAAGATAATATTTCTATGAGTTTACAACCAATAAATTTAGAATCCAATTATTGCAGTTCCTTTAATGAGATTCCTCATACTTATTATCCATATAATCAGTACTTTGAAAACTATGAAACTATGATGGTTATACAATTTAAATATCCTCATTCAAACATACCACCACCATCTTAGGCAAACCACTGACAGAATTCGCGGTATTCCATTCATGGAAATTCAGTGGGAAAGTCAACAAACCTATATGTGACATATTTATAACTATATTCAGCACTACTTCAATAACATGTCATGATATCAATATTATTTGATTCAAGATGGAATACCAATCAAGATTGAGCTTCAAAGAACTTCCTTTTGGTATTATCAAATCTAACACGCATCAAGTTTATAATCTAAATCATGTTTATTTATGTTTCTCTTTGATGATTACTTTATCTTAAAGTATTAGAGATATATTTAATACAAAATTTTCTTTGTCTCGTAATTTTTATTGAAATTTTTATTGATATTGAGATTTTCTCTAAAATTTTGATAAAATTAAAGTATCAATATTTTCACCGATACCAATATTTTCATCATTGTATGTGAGTGCCTTTTTTTTCCTTTTTTTTTTTTCATTTTTCAAGTCAGTGTTGTTTTCTTTTATTATTGGTGTTGCTATTGTCTTGCTGTTATAAAATGATAATAATAACATCTTTCATCCTTTCTCCTTTCTCCTTCCTCCTTTTAATGTCGTTCTTCATGTCTGATGTCGTTTAATGGTGTAGATAATGTTTTTCTTTCGAGCAGTTATTGGTGTCGCTTTTATTTATAAGCTGTTTATGTCCATTTATTGTCGTTGTCTGCACCGTGCCATGGATATTGCATAAAATTTGAAAACTTGGAAACAAATTCAGATGGACCACTCTATATTACATGCAGAAAGAGTTCCAAATTTGACAAAGAAACAAATGCTTCTAACCTCCAATACTGAAGTAATCAAATTTTGCTAGTTTATGCAAGACATACACACTGTACATGAATACTGAATGAGGCGCCTAATTAGGCTGTGTTTGGTAGAAAGGAAGGAAAGTTATAGAACCTCGATCAAGAAAGGACCTCTATCTTCTTGTATTCGACATGAATTTCCTTTGTATTGAGAGGGATTAAAATTGTAGATTCTTAAAAGGATTTGGAATCCGTCACCTACTTTCTTTGTTCTCTCTTCCAGTAAACAAGCATGCGTCCCAAAATCCGTTCACTAATCTTTTCACCCATGTCTCTACATCCACTTTTCGCCTACCAAACTAGCTCTTAGTTTTGACGGTTCGCTTTGGACCCCATTTCGTGAGCTTTTATATGTTTCATCTAGACATCTTGCCTGCATACAGGGCAAAAACCATGTCTGATGAGCCACTGGTCCACACATCTCAAGTGAAAAGTGTGATGACACAAGGGCAAACTCCTTGCAATCTCTCCTACTTCAAGATCCTGAAAAAAAAAAAAGCCTAATATTAGATCAAGTTAGTCCACAGATAATCGATACTTGAACTATGGAAACTTTCACGAAATTGCAAATTTTGTAATATGCACAAGTTGCATATTAATAAAGCAATTCTCTCCTTTTGTTTTTCTCTCAAAATTCCAAAACGTACATTAATGACATGTTATCACGGCATCTATAAATCACATTGTATAAATGAAATATTGAAAGTCTTCCCAGAAAAGGATTAAGACCTGCAAACATATTGCACAGCAGATACTCTGAGCTGTCTTAGTTTCCTCCGATATCTCATGACAGGGCAATCTCTTCAGCAAATCCCTTGACAGCCCTCTAGATGCAACTCTCTCGTTGGCATCGTGAATCTCATCGTAATTAATATCAGGAAAATTACCCTGCTTGTTCCGAGACATAAATAGGCCACAAAAAAATATCAGACTTCCGGTTGCCAAAGGTATTTATTTTTCTGTACAGAGATGTCTCGTCATTAACTCATGATGAAAGTGGCAAGACACAACTGCAAAAAATGCTTTACGCGTGCAAAAAAGGAAGTCCATCTGTTTGCTACCAACTATAGTGCAAATGTCACATGTGAACGCAAAACAAATGGTTCTGATTTTTAAATAATGGGAAAGAAAAAAAAACAAAAAAACAACACCTGCCAATGGCTATTAGTTAGCATCGCTAGGGTAAAGTGCTCTTCCATAAATCTTCCACGAAGAACTTCTTCTGTAAAATCAGCCTGAACAGAATAAAACAGAGGACTCCTATTATATGGCACTTAAAAGATGTCTATGGAAAGATTATGCCACTAATGGGTAAACAACGAAAATAGAACTCCCACAGGAGCTGAGCAAAACACGATATCCACTATCTAGCTAGCCAAGTTTGACCAAGTTAGGATGAAAGTGGATCAACTTAAGTTTTTGCAGGACAGAAATCATGAATTAACATGCAAACAGGTCATGGAAAGCAGGAAAGAGATAGACCATGATGCCTGAAAAACTAACCATAGCTGACGAGCTTCGTGCGGCAGATTGATCCAAACACAAGAAAGCACGGGAAGCCTCAAAAATCTCCAAAGAGATTATAGCCCCAGCAATCGCACCAAGTCCAGCTCCACGGGCAACACCACTATCAGAAGCCTTACCAGCTAAAGCGCCAGCAATAGCTCCTGCGAAACATCCAACTGAAAAAGAACAACACAGAGATTAATTACAGGCACAAAGGAAACCATGGGAAAAAATAATTATGACAATTCCTAGCTACCAATATTTTCTAGAAACTTGTTTTGCACACAATTGTATGCAACAATCTGACGCCGCATTAGTAGAGTAGTTCAGTTAAAAATAATCTTGGATCTGCGACAACGTACAAAACGCAAAAGCTTATTGCCTAATAAGTTGTGTACAATTCCTTGATACAATACAAAAAAGAAGAAAATCCCCCATAGAATATAACATTTTTTATGTCACAACGGAGAAACAAAAAACCAGTATCTTCTCAAAGAGTAGAGCCAAGATTGAATCCCAACATTTTATACCAAATCATGTGGCGTTGAGTTGTCATCTTTATGGCAATCCCTTTACGCGCCTATCAGTAAAAGAACGGCAAATCACAAGTCATCTAAGTCTCTGTTTCGCAACTTGGTACAAACAGTGTAAAGCAGCATAAAAGGTAAAAAAAATTGCTACAAAATAAAATTCTCACGTGTTACAGTTTCGAACCAATATTTTTTTTCCGACGGCTTCCCTAAACACCCTTTAATTAGCTAGTAAGTTATTTTGATCAGATTATTAGCTAAACAAAAGTTCTTTCAATCAGATAACCAAAATTTTGTAACTCAACAGTGATTAACATTTCGCATAATTTTCATTAAATCAATAGTAGAAACACCAAAATTTCAGACTAAAATTTCAAAAATTAATATAAAAAGAACAAAATACAATTACCACAAGCAAAGAGAAGAAGCAGAGCCCAAGTGATCCCGGAGACAAAAAGGCGAGGAATACGCTGAAGAAAGCCGTCGTTTTCCAAGCTTCCAGTCTCCATAACCGCCCCCAACAATCTGCTCCTCTCCATAAATTTGTAAAAAAATATTATAATAGTAAGTAAGATTGAAAACCCTAGCTCATAATTTGAATTGGGATCGAACGAAATTGACTAGAAATAAGCAGAGAACAAGAATTGGGTAAAGATTTTGGAAATCACAGGGGGTTGTTATGGGTAATCAAGAGAGACACGGAAAGATTCGTAGTTTTTAGGACAAATACATGTGATCAATTACGAGTCAATTGACTTTGTGGGGGTCTTATTTTATTTTTGATGAATTATGGAGCTTAAGATTCTTGTTATTCAATTATTGTCCTATCTGCAGGGCAGGCACACAGTTTAATATCAACGCATCTTTCATAGAATTTAACGACTTGTCACTCTCTTCTGAGTTTTATTTTATTTTATTTTCCGACTCCCATTAATGACCAACAAATAAACAATCATGATTAGAAAAGGTCCTCCATCTTGATATTAGAAATTACGCTGACCAGTAGGGTTGGTTTGTAAATAGGTTTGAATTAGTGATTTGATTTAGGTTATGTGATTTAAATTAAAATTTAAGTTATTAATTTAAATTGTTATCTAAATTAATATCTGAATGCACATTTAAATTTTAATACGAGTATGTAATAAAATTGAAATTTGTGTTTGGAGAAGTAGTGAAAAAAGTTTTTTTTATTTATCAACAAATTTAATAAAATCTTTATGTTAATAATCTTAAAAAAACATGTAATATGTATTTTATTTTATTCCTCTATTCACTAGAAAAACAATGAAAAAAGAATCATCTCATTTAGATATCAAATGAAGGAGTTATGATTTTTTAAAATTTTAACTTTTACTGTAGCAGAAATATCCTAGTATCAAAAGTTTAGGGGAGTCAGAACTTGATTCTTGATACTCAAAGGATTCATATTTTGGGGAAAACAAATACTTATTTAAAAGATTCTTAATACTTAAATCTAAATTTGAGTCTATTGAGTCTAAAAAACACTTCAACTAAATGCACTTGTAATATAGCTTATCTGCTACCCATGATTTTTCTCACCATAACATTGAAAAATCCCCACAAAAAAATTAAAAAGGTGACAATCAGTATTTACTAGAATACTAAAAACAAATTCACCGAGGAAGGAAAAGAAAAAAACAATATAGACTAATAAGGTGTTTAGCAATATCTGTTGAAACTATAATTATTGTTATCAAATAGTATAAAGTTATTTTATGTTATAGCCTTTTAAACTCAAATTATAGTTCTGGCCGTATTTTTTTCAAACAAGTTATAAGAGACAACAGAGAGCAAAGCGTCATCAAGGTGGAGATCCTATCATGACAATCCCATCTCGCATGAACATGGTGGCCAAGAGACTGATGTTTCTCACGGTATTAAAAGTAAAAAGTCACACTTATAAATGAAAAAAAAAAAAAAGCATTTTTTTTTTATGTATTTTGAATTGGCGTCTACCGCCGAGACGCCAGAATTTTGAAGTCGTGCTATTGGAATTTCGTGTAAAATGCACTTAAAATAGTGGACACAGGGCACTGGGGAGGTTTCACATTGGCCCTGCAGCGTCTGGTGGTTAGCGCCGTGGTTCTACCCTGTCTAGCATGGTGCACTGCACGCAACGCTAGCTCGAAAAGAGCTGGTTTTACATTAACGTGATTTTTAATTGTTTTGAATGATTGTATGCTTTCATGCAAAATTAAATGCCTATTATCAACATATATATATATATATATATATTTGTTGTAATAGTTATGTTATTTTATGAAATGATATTTTTATTTGAAATGTTGCATAAGTTGTAAATGTTTCGTCCGATGATGAAAAGACATCCGTGTCTTTTAATCAATGCTCTAAATTTTATATGTTGTTCTAGAACACCGTATTATGGCTAGAGTCAAAGTTTGTTGTATCTTAAATAATTTGTCATAAAAATCTATTAGCAAACTTGTGTAATGATGACAAATAAAACCTTAGAAAAATATTTTTATACGTCTTAAACCCAATCTTTGTTTCAAATTTTCTTACTTTTATCTTCAGATTTCTATCCACATTTTTCAACAAAAAGAGCCGATGCTCGGCATGATCTCCTTGGATATCGCCATTAAGATATTGCAAGGAGTGGCGGGAGATTTGCAGCCATTGGGAACTATGCAACAATGCTTCAGCCTTCCCGGTCTCTCTCAGGGTTTTTTTTCTTTTTGGAGGGTTATTTTATTTACTTAAAGGATGATGCTTTGGTGAGATGCCTTCATCTTTGTTATAAATTCATCATTTAATTTGACCATATTTCTACTAAATTAAGAGTTCATGGTCGAAAATAATAAAATTAAAAGATTGAAAGTCAATTTGTCACTTAGCAATAAGGGTTGACTATCTAAAATGAAAATGTTTGATAAAGCTAGGTAAGAAAATATTAAAAAAAAAAAGTTGTGGTGAAGTATGGGTTTATCCTCAGCGGGTGGAATAAAGATTATCAACCATCCGATTATTATCGGATGGCTTATAATAAAGTTATGTACAAGTGCATTTCAACTCAAACTAAAAATAAAAAATAAAAAATAAAAACCCTTTTGCGTAAACTTTGAAGCTGAAGCTCCTTGTTTAAGGTTATTGATTTTGATTACATTTTTTATTTTTATTTTTTGTTTTTATTTTTTATTTTTTTGCTGCGTAAACTTTGATTCAGTGACATTTGTCTTTTGTTTATCGTCAACTTCACGTCATTCATTTGGAGAGGCACCTTTAGCGACCTCAAACTAGAGATGCAACAATAGGCCGGGGCTCGTGGACCAACCTGAGCCATCCTGATACAGTGATGGGCCGGGCCGGGCCGTATTCACAGCCCGGTATGACCCATAAATACTTGTGGGCTGGGCCGAGCCAATATATGTTGGCCCATGGGCCGGCCCGGCATGGCCCATGGAAAATCATGGGCCGGGCTCGGCCCGGGCCGGCCCCGCCCGGCCCTTCTAGGCCCACAATGGGCCGGCCCATCTAGGCCCACAATGGGCCGGCCCATCTAGGCCCATACAGGGCCACAATGGGCCAACCCATTGTGGCCCAATTTCATATATATATATATATTTAGATATATTTTTTCATGTTCATTCACGGGTGAACATGGCTGAGTATGGCCTTCCCCAGTAAGTCATGTAAAGCTCATTGTAAGTCATGTATTGTCACATCAAAAGACTATACATTTAATATATATATTATTTAATACATATAAGAATTAAATATTATATAATATATATACATGCCATATTCACCCGTGAATGAATAATTGAATATGCCATGAGATTTTCCCAATGCAATCACATTACAATACGTTTGCCAAGTTCTTTTTCTTCTCTTTTCATTCCTTTTTATTTTTTTATTTTTTCCTTGTAGGCATGCTTTGCTTTTGAGAAGTAAAGTTGAGAATCAGATGCTGAATTTGTAGGTTATTTATTATCACATCAAAATACTATACATTTAATATATATTATTATTTAATACATGTAAGAATTAAATATTATATAATATATATACATGCCATATTCACCCGTGAGTGAACATAGTATTAGATCCCCCATGCACATCACATTGCAATAGGCCTGACAAGCTCTTTTTCTTTTCTTTGCATTTTTAAAATTTTTTTCTTGTAGGCATTGTTAGTATGTGTGGAGCTTAATTATTACCCTAACGCAGATTGCCCCTATGCAGAGGTTGTACGCGGATCGACCTTCGCGGTAAGGTCGACGTGGGGGTTGGAAAGCGGGTGGTAAACCCCCCTCCCGGGGGTTGTAGGGGGCGGAGCCCTCTAGGCAAAAATTTTATATGCAAGTTTATTTTACATAGGGGTAGTTTAGGTTTTTTACATAAGGCATGCTTTACTTTGGAGAAGCAAAGCTAAGAATCGGATATTGAGTCTATAGGTCATGTATTATCACATCAAAATACTATACATTTAATATATATATTATTTAATACATATAAGAATTAAATATTATATAATTTATGCATGCCATATTCACCCGTGAGTGAACATGGCATTAGATTCCCCTATGCAATTATAAAGGGACAGGCCTAACATAGAGGCTCAGAAAGAAGGCCTGCAATGTGCAAAGCTAAGACGTTAAGTCTTCAGCGAATTGTCTAATCAAGTTACACTTGAAAGAAAAAAAATAAAAAAAATAAAATTTTTTACCTATAAATAAATGTAGAACATTCACAGAGATACCCATTCAACAAACTTCTAAGATCTTATGTATTGTCTTGTTTTTTAGATTACTTAGATTTCTTCAGAAAGGAAAAAAAAACTTGAAGGGATAATTTATGTTATTTGTTGTTCATTAATTTTGTATTGTTATAAGTTAATTTTATTGTGTAATTATTTTATTTAATTTTTATGTTACGTTAATTTATTGTTATTTTTTATTGAAGTTATGACATCATCACCTAGAGGGAGAGCCAACATTTTACATTTGGTGATCAACGAAGAAGAACAATTTAATGATCCACTGGAAGAAATTAGAGTTGACTTGCTATCTCAAGTTGATGGCTCCTCTGAAGCCACTCGTAAGGGCAAAAGGAAAATTCAACGAACTTCACCAATTTAGAATTACTTTGATCTCGTAACACGTACAAACGAGCATGGTGCAACAGAAGAGCGCGCAATTTGCAAAGTATGCAAACAAGACTACATAGGTAAATCCTCTTGTGGCACTGGTCACTTAGAGAGGCATCGCAAAAAATGCGAAGCTAAGCATGGTGTAGGTGGTGTTGATTGTCCTCAACAAACACTTCAATTTAGCCCTGATGGTAGTGTTACCAATTGGTCATATGACCAACAAAGAGCTAGAGAATGACATGCTAGATATTTGGCTAGTACTCAACAACCAATTAGTCTTGCTGATGATCTAGCCTTTGAGGAGTACATTCAAAATGCCTATAATCCACAATATAGGCGTGTTTCAAGAACTACCACAAGAGCTGAAACCATGAAAGTTTTTCATTCAATGAGGGAAAAGTTAGTAACTGAATTTAATTCATTCACTGCATCTGTTGCATGCACATCTGATTTGTGGGAAAGTCGTACCAAAACTAGTTATATCTGTGTAACTGCACATTATGTGGATAAAGATTGATCTTTTCAAAAAAGATTAATTGCTTTTCGACCAATGGCTTATCTGCATGATGCCAAGGCCATTCATGATGTCATCATGGAAGTTTTTGATTTTTATGGCATTAAAGAAAAGGTTTTGAGCATCACATTTGATAATGCGTCTGCTAATACTGTTGCTATTAACCTTTTCAAAACAACATTGAGACCATAACATGGCGAAACACTTTTTCACCAAAGATGTGCTTGTCATATTATTAACTTGTGTGTTCAAGATGGCATGAAATTTTTTTAAGGTTATTTGGAAAATATTCGAACGGCTTTGGGTTACATAGCAAGTTCTGGCTCTCGAATTGAAGAGTTTGCTAAGCTTTGCAAGAGAGCAAGCATGAAACCCCAAAAACTTCCAACTGACATAGGAAATCGGTGGAATTCAACATATGTGATGCTGAATGCATGCCTACCATACAAAGAGGTCATAACCGCGTATTACAACTTGAAGAATCCAACTGAGCTGCTTCAAGAATTTGATTGGCAAATTGCTTCATGCTTTTACAATTTCTTAAAGGTTTTTTATGAAGCCACTCTCCAACTCTCAGTGTGTACTATCCCACCTCTCCTCATGCATTACATAAGTTGTACGACATTGCTGCAACCTTCGATATGCATAGAGATTTTGACATGTTTAAGGAATCTGTTGAGTTCTTGGAACAAAAATTCAAAAAATATTGGGAGCGTGTTCCACCGTTGTATTGCATAGTTGTTGTATTGGATCCGAGAGTTAAATTAGCTGGTGTTGAATATTTGCTTAAGGATATAGGGGAAAAATTAAGGGTGCATTCTGACATTATAACCATTCAAAATGTGCAAGCAAAAGTTAACAGCATATTTACTGCATATAATGAAAAATATGGAGGAGGCCAAACAATATCCCCTGCACCTTTAGCAAATACTACTTCTGTACCACATGGTTCTTCATGGGCAAGTATGATTAGCTACACCGGATTTGGTTTCGGTGCATCGTCTACATCTTCAACACGCAGTGAATTGGAAAACTATCTAGAAACAAATTTTACGGCATTCATTTTCAATGAGCAAGGTGGTGGTCTTGATTTCAATAAGTTTGATCTTTTGTCATTTTCGAGATCACAGTCAAGAACTTTTCCTGTGCTCTCTAAAATGGCTTGTGATATACTTATCATACCAGTATCCACAGTTGCAAGTGAACAAGTATTTAGTTGCAGTGGTAGAGTACTTGATGAACGGCGTGCACGTATGAGTGACAATATTCTGGAAGCAGTAATATGTGTCAAAGATTGGGAGGATGCTCGTAGAAGAAGCCAAGAAGTTCAAGATGATTGGGTTGATGACTTTGAAAATTTGGACATTTCTGATACTCCCACTGGGAGTAATACGTTGTAATTAATTATGAACAATATTTTTTTATGTTTTTTTTTTTGTTTTTAGTAATTTTGTAAACATCTAATGTATAATAATCCTGATTGTACTCTTTTTTTCTTACCAAGGTTTTGTCCCACTGGGTTTTCCTTGAAAAGGTTTTTAATGAGGCAATCGTAAATAAAATATCATTTTTTATATTTCCCTTAACTATACAAACTTTTATATTTATTAACTTGTTTAAAAATTAAAAAATTAAAAATTACATGCTTAGATGGGCTGGCCCATTTAAACCCATGATGGGCCAAGACGGACCGACCCATTTAAGGCCCACAGCAAGGCCCAGCACGGCCTACGGCATGGCCCGACACGACCCACGGCACGGCACGGCCCGACACGACCCACGGCACGGCACGGCCCATATAAAATTAGCCCGCGGGCCGGGCCGGGCCAAGTTATTTTTAATATGGGCCGGCCCGGCCCGGCCTACGAAATTCATGGAGAACGGGCCGGGCTGGGCCGGGCCGTTCTTGCAACACTACCTCAAACCCATCAGATTCTTGGCCCCACAAGATTCACCAAAATGTCTTCCATTGATATAAATTGAAGGACTGTATTTAATCATTAAATCATTCCCCATTGATAGAAAATAGTACCATTCTCCACCTTAGATTTGCCCATATTAAAAATACGATTTTCCCTCAGACAAAGTACCTTTAATAAACTACAAAATTATGTTGCTTATCAAGAACAATATTTATAGTTTTTGTAAATTTTACTGACATTCTAATAAAGAATCTTACATGATCTAATATGATATTTCAAGTTCAAGTATGTTATAAAGTGGAAATAAGGGAAAGTAAAAAAAAAAAAAAAAAAAAAAAAGAACTTCTTGATAAGTTACAATCACCATATGCTGTTCCCCTGTTCTCATAAAATAATCAAAATTATTATACGAGACAAGTAATGAAAATTATCATGGACTTGCCTTAGATAGAACAAGACCTTGACAGATATATAAACTATATGCAAAAACTATTAATATTGAACAATGCTCATTTAAAATAGCCTACCTAAAGCATTAAATATCCCATTTTCAAAAAAGTAAAGCGTTAAAGACCTAGCAAGAGAAAATAAATAAAAATGAACGTCTATATTCCAACAAATAATAATCCTCCTAGTATTAGGAAAATAATAACATTATAAAACTATAGTTTGTGATGGAAAACATTTTTTTTTTAATCCATCAAAGGGCCTTAGACATGCCTTCAAGCTCAAAATAGCTCACCTTGCGTTACACTTCTATACAAAGATATTTGTTAAAAGACATATATTTCAACTTCAACAACAAATCTTCAATTTCATCTGCTCGAATAGATGAACTGCAAAACAACATTGAAGGCAAAATCTAGAAAGCATAAAAATTCTTTAAGCATTCTACAACAAAACCAAAGGAGAATAAATTCATTACAAAAAATAAAAAGAGAACAAGTTCCTTTATAATTGCCAAAAATGAGTTCTGAAACTTAGCCTTAGGAGTAACAAGTACAGGATCCTCCTGCACAGTCGAACAAAAGACGCATTTAATCAGCAAGAGCTAAAAAAACAAATGCTAAAAGGAACCATGATAAACATATAAAAATAGTTCATGAAACTTGGCCTCAGGAGTTACAAGAACAAAGTCCTCTGGAATTGTTTAGGAAAGTTTGAGTTCTAGATATGTCTTAATGCTGCATAGTGTTACGAATAAGACGCCTTAATTTATCGAGAGCAAAAAAATACAAAACAAAAATAAACAAGGACACACACAAATTATAGTGTTTTTCGTTTAAGATGAGAACTACGTCCACTTTCAGCCGCTGTAGAGATTCCCTATATGATAAAGAAGAAGTTTACAAAAGAAAATTGCATGGTCTCTCTATATATTTTTTTGACTTGCACAAATAAACCCCAATACGTCTTATTTATAGGTTTGCAAGAAAAAAGAAACCAAAGCCCCCCAAAAAATCTTCAAACGTCCTTCAGCCTTGACACGGTGCTGTAGTGCCCACCTGCTAGCGCCACTGTGTGAATTTTGCTCCGCTCTAGATTTTTGCCATTAATGCGGTGCTCCAGTGCACTTAAGGTGATCCCTATAATCCTCTGTATGGGATGAAATAATCAGAGCGTTAAATTAAGCTCCACACTTCTTAACACATAGATCCTTTATACGTAGACCACAACATTTCCAATAGCAAACCAGCAAAATCAAGACTTTGAAAGAGAATCAGCTTCAAATCACAAATGATAGCAACAATAACACGCAACAAGCAATCAATCGAAATGCCTCAAATTAATTAAAATAATTAGTAGCATTTTCAGTGAACAAAACACTCGTCACACACAAAAACATAAACACAGACACAAACATGGATACATATATAGAAAAGAGAGAGAAAAAGGAATTACTTCTAGTCGGAAATTTAGGCACAAGACCACTGAATGGATATGTTCGATTCCAACAGTTTTTGTATATCAGCATTTAGAGTACATAAATGGACATGCTTACCTAACAAAACCTGAATTGATGGATGGACTCAGCTAAAAAATCAAGGAGACCTATTAAAGCAAATACACCCTTCAAAAAGGGCAAACAATCATTTGGTTTTGTTTTGAGAGTTTTTGATAATATTTTGTATGCTTTTAAGGCAAATATTTAAAAAAAAAAACTGTCATAACAATTCTTAAAAAATTCTTATTTTTAAAAATAAAACTATTTCCGTCTATTTTGAAAACACTATCAAACGAAAGTAATAAAAACAAATGCAACCTTAAACAATAAGGAATCAAAAATGAAAAAAATGAATGCCTCATATAAAAAAATAATAATAATAATCATTTGCATAGAGGAAATGAAAGGAAGACTGTTAAGCAAACCACATATCATTTTAAAACAAGCTTTCTTTGTGGTTGTATAAGATAAGCGACATGTCGTTTCTTTGTACATCAAAAAAAAAAAAAAAGTAGCTGTAATTTATGCCTTCATCAACACGTAATAAAAGGACATTTGTGCCAACGGTCCCTTATTCTTCCCACTTCTTCAAAAACTGTTATCGTAGAATTCAAGATTGACATATCAAGGCATAGCCTTCAAATTAGGTTTCCTTTATTTTATATTTTCATAAAAATGCTCCAGAAAAACATCAATTTGTATCTTCTTCTCATAAACAATTAGAGAAAAATATTAGCATAAAGTACCACTGAAAAAGAACCCAAAAGAAAGAAAACAAAATGGAATCCGAGCCAAAAAAAAAAAAGGGAGTGAAACGAAAGTATTGACTAGAAAATAGAATTTAAAACTTACATGCTACGATCATTGTTTAAAAAGGCGCTCGAGGCGTACGCCTCGAGGCGCACCTCAGATCGAGGTGGATTTATTCCTTTTCAAGGCTTAAGCCTTGATCATTTTGAAGAGGCTTATGCTTTTTTCTGTTGAGGTGTACGCCTTGAGGCGTCGTCTCAAGGCGATTAAGGCATGCGCCTCAATGGATGCCTGTTGGGCTTCTTTTCAGCCTAATTTTGTCTGTTAAAAAAAAAAATCCAGCCCAATAGTCAAGTTGGGCTTTTTGCTGATAAAAGCAAGAGAAAGATTTTAAAAACCTAGCTCTACTCTTCTTCTTCAACATTTCTTCATCGGCAGCCGCATCTTCCTCAGCAGCGCCTCCATCTTCCAAGCCTACTCCCGTTTGAGCAGCAACCTATGACTGAGTGATGACCCATCGGCAGAAGAAACTTTCAGTTTCCGACGTCCTCTCCCAGGTTTTTTTTTTCTTTTTCTTTTATTTTCTGCCGTATTTTTTCCTCTTATCTACTGCAGCAATAAATGTTATTTAGAGCTGCTTCAATAGCTTCCCTCAAGATAAAAAAGGTCTATACCTCAGCAGTCCAAACATCATAAAAATAGTGATTTAGTAATATTATCACACACACAAACATATAAACACGTAGTGTACTGTATATAGTAAGGAGGATGGCTTTGGGGCTGTGGCTTTGATGAGATTATTGTTCGTTGGGCATGCAGTTTTGGTCTTGGTGTTGGTGTTGAGTTTTGGTCCACTATTAAGGAAAGTGGACTTCTGTTGATTGCTGCAATATATGTATTGATAGAGTTACTTCTGCTATGATTTTATTATTTTTTTAAACGTCAATTTGTTAGTTTTCTTGTTTTTATGTGATTTGTTTTGTTATACATGGTGGTTCAGTGAAGCTTCCTCTGCTTTCTTATGTGTAGATCTCTCCACGGCATATATAGAAGGGACTAATATCTTGGAGTGTGTTACTCCTACAATTTTAGCTCAAGTTCAATAACTTAAAGTGCAGTTGTTGTTGTTAGTGATCCGCTTCTTGGATATATATCAGGTGTGTCAATTTACTCTGCCACCATTTTCAAAATCCATTCCCTCCCCCTCCTTTTATTTATTTATTTATTCTTGTTTTCTATGTGTTGGTGTTTCCGATAATTATCTGTTTTTCGTTTGAGTTAATCAATATGTGGCTCAAATGCTCGTCTGTTTCCACATTTAGGAAATGCTCACTTGTTCTCTTGTATTCTTGTTTGTTAGTTTTGGTGCTAAATGGATCGTGTTCGCGCATTAAATAACTATTAGTTTAAGACTATTTTATATTTGAACAATTATTAGTTTCTATAAGTTTGTTTTTATGACATTATAAAGGTCTATTAGTTTGTGTTTATACTCTTACAAGTACACAACTTCTGGGTGATCTAAGCTTTTGTTCATTCCAAGCTTTTGTTTATTCTCACAATTATTCTCACAATTATTCTAACAACAATAGGTAATTATAGAGAATTACATAATTATGTTATTAGCTTATTACTTCATTGGTCACACGGGTCACTCAAAATTTTATCAACATTGATGTAGGAACTAAGAAGAAAATGGCGGTGATTGAAGAAGAGGAAGAACAAGGAGAAGATTGTAATGATGACGATGATATCGATTTGGAAGATAATAGTGATGAAGAAGATGAGGATGATGATCGAAACTTCAATTTTTGAGGGCTTTAGACTTAAATTGCTTCGTATGAGGATGATGATCAAAACTTCAATTTTTGAGGGCTTTAGACTTAAATTGCTTCATCTGTGTGGTTTGTTTGTTATGGCATAAACTAAGTGTATCTTTTATTTGTTATGACATGTTTATGAATTTTATTCAATTTTATGATTTTGTTTTTTTTTTTACACTCAAGGCTTACGCTTCGATCCGCCTCGAGGCTTACGCCTCGCCTCGATTAGACAAATCGCCTCAGTTACTGTTTTCGCCTTTTAAAACATTGGCTACGATCATAAACATCTTTGAAGAAAATTATCATTTTCGGTGTAGAAATAACGATCTTATACCCACAACAAAAACCTATCTTTACAATATTTCTCACAATTTTAGTAATCATCTAGGCACGAGAGGTGTGGAGAATAGCCATAAGCTTTCATGATCAAAATTAAGCGCTTGAGAACCTCATATATTTGTGATTTCAAAGGATATTTATCATCTGAGGCAACAAATTCACTAATCCCATTTCCCACCTCAAGTGAGCTACAACCAGGTGACCTTCTCTGCTTCATTATTTGATTTCTAACAGCCATTTTTCTTTCCCACATGCCTTCAGCTGCATAAATATTGGACAGAACAACACTATCACCAACATGGGATGGCTCCAACTTGAGCAACTTTCGCCTCACTTTTGTGCCAAGTTCAATATTTCCATTAAGGCTGCAAGGGCCTAGCATCCCCGCTCGGCAGAAGAGGTCCACCATGCAGCCAACATGGGAATCTCTTGGCTTCAGACCAAAATCCTCAATCATGATTCTGAGTTGCATTTTCCCTTCTTCCACCATCCCAGCATGGCTGCAAGACATCAAAGCTCCTATGAAAGTAACATCTTTAGGAACAATCGAAGAAGCACGTCCATTATAACTATCACTTTTGATCTTCATCTTCTTCTTCTTCTTTGGGGGTTCTCCTGTTTCCTTCATTTTAGCAAAGAGTTTGAGGGCTTCTTCTGCTTGGCCATGCAGTGCATGCCCAACAATCATGGATGTCCAAGTCGTCACATCCTTTCTGTGCAGGCTATCAAACAATCTCTGAGCAGCTTCTATGTCTCCACATTTTGCATGCATGTTGATGAGAACATTGTTTAAGCATAAATCTGCGTTGAGTCCCTTTTTACGACGAATATAAGCGTGAATCCATTCTCCCATATCGAGCGCTCCAAGATCAACACAGGCAGATAAAGCAACAGTAATTGTAACTTTGTCGGGTTCAACATTGTCCATTTGTATCTGCCTAAACAGCTGAAGAGCCATATTAGGCTTCTGGTTGTCGACATAAGCAAAAATCAAGGCAGTCCAGCAAACTACATTCTCGTAGGGAATTTTGTCGAACTACTTATGCGCATCGATAATGTTACAAGCTGCTGAATACAAATTGACAAGAGATGGTTGGAGATGAATGACATGTTCAAATCCAAATTTTATGACAAGGGCATGCAATTGTTTTCCTTTTAGATTAAACGAACAAATAGTGTGAAAAAATTAGATGAATCACTCAAAAAATATAAATAACCTCAAAAGAACAAACGAAGACAATATTAGAATTTCTGGTTATCGTATTGAAAATAATGTGTAGTAGTTTCTCTCCAACCAAGAAAAATCATAGTAAATCGAAAGGAAAGGAATTTAATTCTCCTTCTAATTCGGGAGTGTATTCTCTCTTTAATACAATATAAAACTCTTTAACTCTGGTAACATGATTTCATCATTGGTCATTGATTGCTTTTAATCACTGACCGTTGCATTACATCATCATTACTTGATGATGCCTCGTGACCTTCAAGCTTTTGCCTTTAAGCCAAGCCTCAAATGATAGGAATGATTAGACTCTCGGAATGCTCGGACACTCAGGATGCTTGGTATGCTTGGGTGCTTAGGTGTTTGGAGTGCTTTGACATCTGACCCGCTAGTGTTTGTATGGTCTACAAGCCATGTGGTGGGAATACCACGTTATAAATACATTTTCATTATTGTAAAAAATCCCAACCAACAAATCAAATTTCTATTCCCTCGGTAAGATTGTAGACTGATTTCATATATCCATTCCTTCGATAACACCTAGCTAAGATCCGACGTATACGTGCATTTTGAAGGAGACCTGTCTTTATCACATCTGCATGCAGCATCATCACATCAATTATATGTTTAGCTTTGAGGTGCCCTTTTAACATGGCAACGTAAGTGATTGCATCTTGTTGCAAACCATTAAATCTCATATCTGAGAACAACTTGGTTGCCTTAAAAATCTGCCCCTCTTCACACAAACCTTGAATTAAAGCAGTGTATGTCACGTGATCAGGGGACCACAAGCTGTTAGAAGTATTAATGGCTCTAGTTTCTGCCTGGAGGAAAAGTTTGAGTGCTTGTGATGTTTTTCCGTCCATACAAAGGCCGTCAATCAAGCAATTAACTGTGACGATGTTGGGTGATATACCTGCATCTAACATCTCGTTATGCAGCCGAAAAGCCTCTATCATATTGCCGTCTTTACAATGCCCATCGATTAATGTAGAGAAGGTGATGATGTCGGGTTCTACACCATTTTCACTCATTTGAGCACGCACCTCCAAAGCCTTTTCCATATTGCCTTCTTTACAATACCCGTCAATTAGTGAGTTATACGTCACAGAATTTGCAGCCACCCCTTCTTTCGTCATCTTTCGCAGCAAGGCATTTGCTTCTCCAATTTTACCTGCACAACAAAGATCCTTAATCAGTATGTTGTAAGTGAAGACATCTGGCGAAATTCTGAACTTTCTCATCTCCTTTGTAAATTCAACTGCCTCAGGAAGTTTTCCTGCTCTACAATAGCATTTGATTAAAGAATTATAAACAAATTCGTTAGGAGCAACATCAAAATTCGCCATATTTACGAGAAAGTTCCTTGCGGCCACCACTTCACCTAATCTGCAAAGCGCGTCAATCAGGAGACAAAATGTTAGAACATCTGGCTGCATGCCGTCAACTAACATTTGGCGATATGAAACAAGGGCTTGCTTAACATTGCCAGACCTGCAATACCCGTCAATCATAGAATTGAAAGTGGACAATTCCGGTAATATGCCAGCTACGTTCATCCGCTGAAACATTATCTCTGCTTTGGCCATTCTGCTCCAAACACACAAGCCGTGAACAATGGTTCTGTAGATCGTAACATTGGCGTTAACCCTTCTTTCAGACATTTCATCGAACAGCTCGAGTGCCTTTGAAATATCGCCTTTCTCAAAACAACCAGTGACCAAAATCCCATAAGTGATCGCATCAGGAGAAAACCCACGGGTACCCATTTTCCTATAAACCTCCAACATCCAATCAAACTGACCCACCTTAACGAACCCGTGTAAAAGCGCATTACAAGCCAGCATTAAGGGCAAATCCTCAGTCACGTTGTACACCCACAAGGCTTCCCCAACAAGACCCACCTCAGACAAAGCCATAATTAAGACTCCAAAAACTTCGGAACAGAATCTCGAGCTCTCCACGCCGTTAAGCGCGTCGAATTTGAACCGGCAAGCACAGTTGGGTTAAAAAAATCCTAGAAGTTCTTTCATGAAGCGTTTCATCAAACACCTTGCCTTCGGAAACGGTTTTGCCCAGGCCAAGTAGCAGACAGTCGCTGAATAGATATGAGGATTCCTTAGCGTGTCAATATGCTTTGACGTGCTGTTGAAGAGTTCTAAAGCTTCTCTCGGAGTTGTGCAGTTGAGAATGGTGTTGGCTAAATTACAAGGCGATGAAGAAGAAGAAGACGACGACAACGAGCAAAAGATTGGTGAGTAGCAGGCATAGAAGGGTTGGGGTTTTCGCAGCAAAAGCTTTAACATTGTTCAGATGGATACGAGGTTTCGTCACGAAGACATTATTAACTTTTGAGATTTCCAGGTGCCATGCCACGACCAAACACCCTTTCTGCTCGCATTGACACACGAGCGAGAGAGGGAGTTTTTTGTGTTTTTTGGAACTTAGGTTTAGAGGACTGAAACTCTTCGGTTGGTTGGACATGAATGTATTGTTTGGTTATACCTGCAACTGTAAAGAGTGTGTATTTTAATTTTAGCGCCAATAAAAAAAAGTTAGCCTCACAAGTAACCCTTGAAGTTTACATTCAATCTTATTTGAGTCTTCAATGTTTAAAAATATCATTTTGGTCCTTAATCTTTTTTGTTTTAATTTTGATCCATCTATCAGTTAGGTGTTAAATATTTAATAAAATATTTTAAAAATATCTCATTTTGATTCCTAATCTGTTACTTTGTTTTATTTTTGGTCTCTAATCTATTACTTTATTTTCCTTTTAATCCCTACATTAGCAAAGAATTATTAAAAATCAAATTAAAAAAAACTAAAATAAGAAACTAAATACAATGATTTTGATTTATATAATTAAAATAAAGACAATCTATCATATCATTTTTGGATGAAATTTAATTTTTTTAAAAAAGATAAAGTTAAATATTTAATATCAATATATTAAATATGCTGGTGTATATTTATATTAAATTATGATGTTTGGAATTGTAAAATTATGCTCCTGTATATTAAAAATGTTGTAGCAAATAAAATTTAATAGATCGCTTTTTCTCTATCAAAATTTTTAATGAAAAATTAAATTTCACCTTTTGCCGTCGCAAATCTTCTCACATTCAATGTGTTTGACAGTCAAACACAGTTGTATCCCATTAGTATTTGTCATCTCAAATAGAAACCAAGTGATTGCCACGTGTGCCTTCTTATTATTTGCGACCACAGTATCATTCCAAATACCTACGTAGTGACTTGAAAAGACTTCACGTCATACAGGTTTAAGCTCGAAACATTAATTGCGACAACATGTGGTCGCAAATATGAAAGGATATTTTTTTAATTATTTACGATAGACATATCGAGACAAATATATATAAATGTGCAACGATACGTCGTCATAAATATTTTTAGCAACAACAATAAAATGGTATATATGGAGCCTATATATTTGCAACGTTATTTCGTCGTAACTGCATGAATATTTGCAACAACTTTTGTCATCGTTAATAGCCCTGATTATAATATCGCGAGATTCGCAGCAGAGATACAAACGAAGCCGAGTTCACGGCGATCAGAGTTTACCCGGAGGATAACGTCGTTAAGTGGCTCTCTGGCAAGGGGTAGGGAGAGTCGACTGAGAAGCTGACAGAATTCGTCAAGTTAATTTTTAAGGAATATTTTTTCCTTTTTAATGTTTAGGTTCGATTTTGTAGGTTTTTTTGTGCTCTGCTTTTAAAGGTCCGCTTGAGAAGTTTACTTAACGATGATATTGCTGTGAACGTGTTGGAGATTTGCTAGAAGACTTGAAAATCGTTTGGGATTTACATCGGAGCGGAGGAGAAAGCACTTGAAATGTTTATTTAAATTTTCTTTTTTAAAAAAAAGAAAAAAATAACCAAGTTGCTTTTTGTTTAACGAATTTTCTTACCATTAACATCGCCTCCCATTTATATGTAATCGTGTTGGAAAATGTCCCCAGGGGACATGTAAAGTGTCTCGAAGAGGCATGTGACATATCTCGAGGGACACTTGTCTCAAAAATTCACATCCCTCCGGGCCACACGACAAGTCATAGAGGGACATTTGAAAATGCCTCTGAGGGACACCGGAATATGTCCTGGTGGGACATACGATATGTCTCCAGGGACACAAAAAATGTCCTAGTGGGACATGCAGACACATCCCGATGGGATATGTGATATGTCCATAAGGACATATTCTAAGTTTGTGGCATGAAAATTTTTAATATTTTGTTACATAAATGAAAATTAAGTTGAAATAAGTGACATTTATGTGAATTGCCCTTATGTTATTTTTACTGTTAGATTAACTTTTCAATATTTTAATCTATCAGTAGGACTTAAATGTCTGTCCTACCAAAAGTACAGTAACATTTAAATTATGTCTTGTCAAAGATATAACAATCTCATTGATGACAATAGTATATGTGAGAGGCAATGATAGCCTAGAAAGATCTTTTGTCTCGAATTTATTGTGTCATTTGTTATGATACCATATTTAAGAGTTTGATCATATAATAATTACTTATAAATACAAAAAACAAAAAAAAAAACTCAAATAATCAAATGAGTTGTTTGAATGATATTACGAGACAATGGACGATACATAAACAAGAAATCTGAACTCAACTATTGGACATGAGAGTTTTCTCTTTAGTATCTTTTAATTTTTTCAAGTTAGTTTTATTTTTATCATATATATCCAATAAAAGTAAAATCTTGAGTGAAAATAATTTGTTTCAATTAGTTTTTATCCAAATAAACAAAAACACTTGAGTTAATTTTTTATAAAATTGAATTGAGTTGAAAATAGTTTAAAATGGAATTGGGTTAAAAATAGTTAACAAAATGATAAGAATCAAAAATAGTAAACAAAATGATATTCTTAAGAAATCTGCTTTTGCATAACCGAACATGATAATATAGATTTTCTAAGAATTATATTAGTCATTGTCATTTTTCAAGAATATGATTACTATTAATTAACACATACCATGTAACGACCATACTTACGTGGTCATTACATAATTAAATAATCTCGATTCTTAAAAATATATTAAGATAAGGTACTTAGATTCGCGGAATAATTTTTTAAAAACAATTTCTTTTTTATTTTAGTGACATTTAAAACATAATATAATTTCTTGAAACTTATTCTTTAAAAAACTAACATAACAATAACTTGTTAAAACTTAAAATTTTAAAGCTAGCATAATAATTTTCTTAAGAATTACTCATTTAATACTTTTCTTAATTTAAAATAACACTTTTAAAATTATTTCTAAGCTAATTATTACTATAATTTCTTACTAGAAAATTTGCGTGTATTTGTTGCATCTACCATTGCAACATATATATATATATACATTGTTGAAAATCTTAAACCCTTTTTAAATCTGAGGTCGAATGAGTATATTCTCTGTCTCTAGTGCTCATTTCGTAATACTACTTAGTTATTCACACAAATGAAATTTTATAAAAGAAAACATAACGTGGAAAATATATTTTTGCGTGACCAATATCCATTCCCATACCATTCGTCCATCACTTGCCACTGCCTAATCAGGTGTTGCTCATAGGTTCTTTACATTTGGTATGAACACATTTAAATGAACTTCCACTCAGCAAGTTGGAAGTTCAACTCCTAATATAATTTGACGATCATTTATTAAAAAAATGCATAATCATTCTATGCTTGCTTTCATTTTATGCTTAATTATTTAAACTTTATCTTAACTTATCTTATTAATTGGGCCCGAGTGATGTTACCTACTGCGTGTGATCCTCCGACAGTTAAGGTTCACAAGGTCTCAACAACACCAAGATCATAAATTGTACTGAATTAATTGAAGTCTCCTTTTAGTTCGAGAGGTTGGTGCAAGGCCTTTAACTTGTCTTATTAATTTCACTTGTCTTATTATGTGTATACAGTATGAGTATGACATATTACTACATACACCATATACCAATACTAACAACATGCTTAATTGAAAGTGAGTAAATAGTATATTTTAATACAATATACATCACATCATTCATGACCTAATAAGATACAAACAAAATATGTCTTAACTAAGTATATATGACCTAACAAAATATGAGAGGGCATAACACTGAACATGCATTTTATAATTTTAAAAATCATGCAAAGACATTTTTAAAAAAACTATTCATTCTATAGATGAGATTCCTACATATTTGTTTTCTTGTAGTAGGTTTCCCTCTTAGCACTGAATTCCTTATCTTTTATTGGAAAACAACTCCACGTAAAACACCCATTAAGAGTGTGTAAGAAAAACTTTATTATATGCTATTAAATTTAACATAATCATAAAAATTCTGATCATTATATTAGATCATATTTCCTTTTATCAAAGGATAATAAAAATCATTATTTCCTTTACAAGAATTAATTATTTAATTAAAATTTCCAAAATATTTAATTTTTCTTAATTGCCTTTAATTTGCATTAAAAATGATAATTAATTAATTTAAAATAATTAATTAATTATCTTATCTGTAATGACTGAGAAAACGTCATCAATAAAACCTAATATTTAATTAGGTTTAATTAATGAATTTATTCTTAAAAATGTAAAATTTTGTAAAAATTGTAATTTATGTGAAAATTACAATAAAATATGAATGAGCGGCATTGATTGCAAATTTTATGGCATATGTAATGCAATAGTGGATATTATAAAATACAAATTTTATGAGTTTGATGACTCAGAGATTTGTGCATAATATCCATAAAATGCATTTCATGTCACAATTAATTGTGAAATTGTGATATAAACGAATGAATGATTAGAATGTAGATATGACATAGAGGTTGTCCTAACCTTAACCGGAGGTAGAAAGGAGGCCAGAGCAGTATAAGAATACTGCTAAATAAAAACGTAGATACGAAAAATGTTATGATTGGCCTCCAAAAGTAAACGAAAAGTAAGTTAAATATTTTTATACAGTCTAAGGATAGAAAGTACACTGAATTGACCACGACAGTATAGGAAAAATACTGTGTGGTGAAAAATTACACAGTATAAATTTTTAACTCCACAAAGTGGACATTTGCTTGAATTCCATTGGGCCAACAAGCCATGCAATGTGGCCCAATAAGATGAGGACACCTAGGGTAGTCTAATGGATGACCATGAGTCACCAAATGTGATAAGGATGCATTTAAGGCAAAGTTATCACAAAAATTCACTTCCTTTCTTTCCTTCCAAGCTCCGGCAGCCATAACCAACAGCTCTAAAAAAATTTCTCAACCCCCAAACTTTGCAAAAATATCCCCAAACAAGTTTTACAAGCAAGTACAAGGATTTCCCACAAGTTTTAAGGTAAAATCCTAAACTTTTTCATGAGTTTTCAAGGGATTTTTCATGGGTAAAGGGCAAAAATTAATCCATGGTATTTTTGCATGAAAAGGAAGTCCAAGAAGAAGTTCAAGAAGCCTTTGAAGGCTAGAAATCCAAAAAAGTGTTATTTGGGTAAGTTTTAAAGTTTAAAGTTTTGAATTTTGTTTTGATTTTTATTCTTTCAAACCCATGAGGGGTTTTGAGCATGTATTTGATGGAATTTCATGTATATGTGATGATTGGCAAGTTTGAGTTGTGAAACTTTGGTTTATAGTCCAAAATGGTAATTTTTGCAAAAAGTGTTATTTTTGTAAGTTTGATGTTAGACTTTGTAAAAGTGATGTTTGAGCATGAGAATCTTTTGATTAAGGGATGGAATGGTTTCTGCAGGGGTAGAATTGCAAGTTTGAAACGAATTTTTGTAAAAATGCCATAAGGACTAAATTGAAAGAAAAAGTTCCTTCTCGACAGATTTAAAAAATAGTTAAAAATGCCCCTATACAGTGAGATTTTGGGAAAATTTAAAACTCAATTGTTTGTGAGTTTTTGATTTTTCAAGAATATATTAAAAGTGAAAAAAGTGTTAAATGGCAAAAATGTTATTTTTGTAAAATGATTTAAGGCATGGTACTTTAAGTAAAAATTATCCTTGAGAAAAATAGGAAATTTTGATGCAAAGAAGTAAATTTTAGTCCCGGAGGTAAAATCGTCAAAATTTTCAGTTCAGGGACTAAACCGTAAAGTTTTATGAAAATAGGGCATAATTGAGAAATAAAGAGATTTTACCCACTAGGGTGTTATTTTGAAATTAGTATATGGTTATTTTCGTAAGAATAACGAAATCGAGCTCGGGTAGGTTAGTAAACCCATGAAGGGCAAAATCGTCATTTTTGTCCAAATAACCCGAACCATTTTGAAATGTTTCCAATGGAATAAGAAAATGACTAGAAAGGGTTCTCGCCCTTCGTTAGAAACGATAGGGTAAAGTTAGATAGAAATAAGAAAAAAACCAGTGGTTTTTAAAATTGTACATAGTAATGCAACTCAATTTATTAACTAACAGATGTTTCATATTGAAACATAGTGGAATTTGGCTAATGGCTTTGTAATTGGCCAACAGGATCCTAGCAGTCTAGGAGAAGGGAAATCGAGGTTAAGTTGCCCGACATTCACCTCAAGTAAGTACCATTTCCACCTACAGTATGAAATGTAGGTTTAGAAAGATATGTATGTATATGTATACTTGTGCGTATAATTAAGTGTAAACTTGTATGTTTGCCATGATATGAATACCTAGGGGTATAGTCATGTATGAATAAGTGTGAGCATATTAATGTGTACCAGTGTGTACAAGCTGTTATGTACTTGTATGTACAATAATGAAAATGAGCATGTGTACCATGATTTTGTACCTGTGTGTATAATATGTTGTGTACCTGTGTGTACAATAATGAAAATGAGCATGTGTGTCATGATTTCGTACCTGTGTGTACAATGATAAATACTTGAGTATGTATAAAGTATGTATCTATGTGTACATTTTATGTTAAGTACCTGTGAGTACGTAATGCTATATACCTGTGCGTATATTAATGTGTACCAGTGTGTATAAAAAGTAAGTACCTGTGTGTACTATACTATGCAAGAGAATTTATGTTTCATGGATAATATGTGATTATCACTTCATGCATGGTATGTCAACCATAATAAATGGACTGGTAAATGTATCACCAGAAATTAAGAAAAGCGTCGTACCGGCTCCTAACTCAAGGGGAGTTTAAAGGATATGTTACGGTCACGGTGTTACGTAGACCTAAATGAAATTGCACAATGGTACGAACACTTGGGCCCTAGTAAAGATAAGAAATGATGAGGATAAAGAAAGTTTATAAGAAAGCATAATTGATTCATACATTCATGTGAATATCCATGTGGGATTTATGGGACTTACTGGGCGTTAGCTCATTAAGTTTTTCATGCTGTAGGTATTCCGACGAAAAGGTCAGAATGAGTCGTAATGATGAGCTGGCGGACGGATGAGGTGTGCAGATTGGGTATGGAGTCCGCTACTGTAATGTTTTCCGCTACGCATGTTTAAAGTTATTTTAATATGAAATGATTAAAAGAAAGATGTTATGAAAGTAAAAGTATTAATTATGTAAATACAAGTATGTGAAAGTATTTTGGGAGTTATCAAAGTAAATGTAAGTAAATATTTATTTCCGTAAAAAAAAAAAATTTCTTAAATTTTTACCCTAAAGTAAGTAAGAAAAAGTTTTATCACAGCCCGAAAAGGCGGGATGTGACATTATCATTACAAAGTCCATATGATATTAATTAACTAAATTAGAAATTTCCTAAATTCATGATTCTTGAATTAAGTTCTAATTAACTATTTACTTATTTCATTTAGTGGGTTCGTAATTGATTCAAAACCCATTAAGCCCAAAGACACTCCTAAGACGTTCCATATGTCGTACAATTAACATTATGCCCTGAGTGGCTTTTTGGATTGTGGTGGGCATTAGATCCTTGTCTATCGTCGTAATACTAAAAACCTAGCGTGTCACATTTCTATTAACCATTTTAACATTCATATAAAAAAACGTTAAAGTTTCATAACACAGGGTCTCGTTTTAACTACATTTAACTAGTTCCAAATTTCATATCAAAATTGCACTTTAAAATTTCTTTTGAAAAATATCAAACACCAAATTTAAGTCTTATATAGTTTGTTGTGAGTGCTGTAATTTTATGGTTTGTTGAAAACAAGGATTTTGTAGGCATGGATCAATGCTTGCAAAAACTAGCACTGAAAGGCACTTTTTCGAATAGTTTTAGAAAATTACCATGGAACTTACAGACAATTTTTCTTTTTAAAGTTTTTTCTCATAAAAGTTGCTTGTTTTAAATACATGATTTAATAACTTTCATACTCATCTAAAAGTCCCCATCAATGTTTTGCAAACATTATCAATTAAAAAGTTTTGACTGCTTTTATAAATTGCAATTAAAGTCTATTTAGAGGTAGTTTTTTACAAAACTTTTTTCACAAAAGTTATTCATTTCGTTAAAAACGATAGCTTTTGCATTGATGAAAATTATAGTTTGGCTTTAAAACAGCCTGAAATTTTAAAAACCTATTTTAGTCTAAAACTACAGTTTTTGGGCAGTTTTGAAAAACTATCTGTAACTTATTTTAGAGGCAAATTTTTGAGGAAAAAAAGCTTCTTCATAAAAGTTGTCTGTCTTATCAAAATCTGAAGCTTTCATGTTTGGTGAAATATGAAATTCATATATGAAATGGGCTGAAACTACCAAAAACCATGGCTGCCTGTTTTGGACAGTTTTGGATGGCCATGAGCAGTTTTTAAAACTGCCTGGAAACCTATTCTAGAGTCAAAACTATGGTTTTGCTTAGTCACAAAGTTTTGTTTAAAACATCAAAATTGTTCAAAACATCAAAATTGTGTTTGAAAAAGTTTTGAAATACGGCTCTAAGACTACCATTTTTGTGATCAAAGTTTGAGGAAAATTTTTTCACACATCAAAATATGCACAATACTTAACTAAACATATATAACCTATCTTATTACAACAAAAATACATATAAAGTCACACCAAATAATATAAATAAAAATTATTACAACCCATTTTCTTACTAAATCATAAACTGAACTCATAAAGATCTAAACTTTGAATGAACTAAGAGATTTAAAGAGGAAAGTGAAGGATTTTGCCATTGAAGACACTTCCTTGATGGTTTGCTCTAGAGCTACTGGTTCTTCCTCCCTTTTTTCTTGATTAAAACACTAATAACACGAACTTTGAACATAAAAATCTAGTCTTGCATCATCTAAGTAAATAAAGAGAAAAAAATTGAAACTTAACCTTTAAAGAATCTATAAAACTCTAACTTCCTTCTTCTTGTTCTAAATCCTTCTAGGCCTTCATTTCTCTTTACTTTGGCTAGTGATTTTTGTAGTAGAAAGGATTGAAATTTTTGGAGGCTTGCTTAGGGGAAGAAACCAGTTCTTGGAGAAGAAAATGGAAGAAAATTTCTTGGAGATTCTTATGTTGGTATCGGTTTTGGACAGTGGAAGAAAAAGGAGATTTCTTGAAAAAACTTTGAGCTAGAACTTGGTTTGGATTTAGAAGAGAAAATGAGAAGAAAAATTTTAGAGGATTCCCCTCTTGGTGTGGTTAGTTTTAGGAGTGAAAAAGAGAGAAATTGGAGACCAAAAAGAGGTTTTTTAGTGGTACAAATATTTATAGACCAAGGCTTAATTAATCCCCCCAATCTAACCTTAATTTAACTAGTATTCTAAGTGACTTTGATGAGTTAAAATTATGCTTAGGAATCCCTAAGATTGGTGCCTCCTGCAAGCTTTGGTGGGTGAGATTTTTTATCTCATAATTACACCAAGTACACCCACAACATGTAAGTTTAAATCAATGGAACTATTTGTACCTTGGGTTTTCTTGTAAGTTTTCTACTTAACAGATAAATCTTTATACTGTCGGGCATGACTAACTTAGTTGATAGGAAATTTTGATTTCCGTCGGGGCCTTTCCCGCTATTCATATAGAGTAGATACTGACCACAGTGTAAATAGATTTCAATATATATATATATATATATATATTTATTGCGTACCTTGATTGTTTTTTTAGTCTTAAAAATATTCCTAGACTTAATAAAAATCTAAGCTTGAATTTTTTTGCATCTAGACTTGGTAATGATATAGTTTTCAATAGTATTAATTTTTGGATTTCCGTAGCACTTTTTACCAAAATTGCTACTCGTATAACTTTGATTTTAAATTAATTGGCAATCAAGGACTTATCAAGCATTAAAGTGTTTCTCGGTACACTGCTAACTTCGTACTATATTCAAAAATTCTTGTAATTAAAGTTCTCAAGTTATTTATGGATTGAAATTTCTTTCGCCTTAAGTCGCGATAGAATTTATCAACTAAATTATTAAATCATGAAAGTCTATAGAATTTTGAAAAATTTATATTCATTCCATAAATCATCCAGTCACAAAAATTCATACATGATATTTTCAAGAAAATTCTTGATTTAAATATGTAAATTATATTATTTAATTCTAGGATTTTCTCAGCCCTTACTAATACGGACTAAGTTCTTAGTGCTTGTAACATTAGTTCCTTAATTTCACTAATAATAAACTCTTTAAATTAATAAGAGCTTGCTAATCTCGCTTAATTGCGTGACTCGGTCTTAAAAAATACAATTCGATATAACCCTAAGTATTAGATTGTCTTAAGTAATAAAACTCGATAAATCTGAGGTTGAACCCATAAGGAAGGATTTCGTTAAGATCCAAGATGTTTGTTATATTAATTTTTTATTTATTTTGTAAACTGAAAAATATGAGGATTAATATTTATTATTTACAAAAATATATGCACAATATTTTACACATTTTTATAGCATTTTTCATTTTCAGAATTTTTTTATTTTAGAATTTCAATAATAAGAAATGCGATTAAATTAAAATAGAATTTTAACAATAAGTGTAATTAATTTAAAATAACTTTAACAAAAATAATAACAATAATAACAAAAAATTAAAAATGGTAAAACAATAATTATAACAAAGCTAATGTTTAAAGATTTTATTCTGGCAATCAACTTAAACAAATTTTAGCTTTTCTAATTATTTATTGATTGCTTTAAGAATACATTATGCTATAAATTAAGAATACAATAAATTAAGCATTACCAAGCATTTGTTGTGTCATTTCATGTCTATAATGCTATAAAAACTCAACTTAATAAACGAGTAGAATTTCAGCATTATTTAACTAAAATAACAACGAAAATAGTAAGTTAAGCATTTACTGAACCATTATCTGTCTACGGCTAATCAAGATCTTCCCAAACATTATCCGTGCTAGTTTATGTTTTCAAAAAGTCAAAACAGAATTTTGGTAGAGTTTTAGTTTAAAAAAATAAAAAATTCTAAGTTTTTCTAGAAAATATTTTGGCATTATAATTGCTTAAAAACTAAAAAAAAAAACTAAAAAAATTTAGAGTGATTTTGTTAAAGTTTCCCCCTCTCACCTTAGCAAAAAAAAATTAAAAAGAAACATTTAATAAAATACTAGAAATATTATTGAACATAATTTTTACAATATAATTTGAGAAATATTTTACAAAAACTTAGACGGAAAACTTATAAAAACTAAACTTTGCAAAATCAACTATTTAAAGTAATTTTAAAGAAAGGGGTTTCTGCAACGGTCTTGAAAGCTCGGTATTTATAGAAGTTCAAAAAAATACTATTTCCTTTTTTCTTAATATAATTTTTAATGTAGTTTTCTTTACATTTTGGGATCAAATGGCTCTTTTTATCATTGTTTTCCTTCTTCTTCCACTTAAGATTCCCTTCTCTAGAGTGCGAATCTGAGTTTGTGTTCCAATGTGATGTGGCGGTGCAATGTACTGATGAGACAATCCTGGGGCGTTATATTTGTGGACCAAGATCAATCCAATGGCTGAAAATATGTGGGACAAGTGGGACCAAGGCTGAGTGGGCATACGCATGTTAGATTAGTCAAGGTAAACTGATGTAAAGGCTGAAAAACCAACTTTATGTGCAGTTGGGTGCATTAGATTCGAGGCTTTCTAGAATAACGGTTGACACTAGGCCCCATCACGTTAGCTTTGTCTGGTGGTTGGAGCAAAAAGTGACATGTTTCTCACAATCCGATGATCTATAGTGAATAGAGGCGCAATCCAATGGTCAAAAATGTGCCATGCAACTCTTGTGTTTTTGAGGCATTTGATGTCCGATTTTACTCGTTTTGATATCGTTTTGCTTCGTTTTTCCAACAGATTTCAAATATAAAGATAAAAAATTGAAACAAAATTAATTATGTTACAAACTTAATAGTTACAATAATATTAAAATATTTATTTTACATTAAAATGCACAAAAATAATTACAAAATTTTAAAATTCTAACCTCTTTCGGTTTGACACAAATATGATTTTTAAGACATAGAAATGTTATTAGAAATTACTAAAAATATTATAGAATATATTTGGAATTCTAAAACACACTATAAAATATATTAAGACTCAAAACAAGATTATCACTATTTTTTTTTATGATTTTGATTAATTTCAAACTAAACTAATATTTTACATACGAAATTGACTAAAATTTACCAAAAATATTATTAAATATAGAAACATATTAAAAAATCATAATTAAATATATTTTTGTACTAAGACACTAAAATACCATTTAACACTTAATTGTTATTAATTAAGGAGTTTAATATTAATGCAAAATGATTTAATTTTACCTTTAAGAAATGTGCATTTTAAAAGTACCATCATTGCGTTAAAGTGTCTATCTGTACATGTTAATCTTAAACGTGTATACCCTAAGGAGTTAAAATGTAATATGTTTTTGGAGACATTTTTATCAATAAAGAATTCATTCATTATTAATATACAAAATCTTATCCTCTTTATGTTTATATTTGTTGAATATATGTTAAGTAAACAAAAGTCTGAGATTTTCGGTTTAAACCTTTGAGAATTGGGCATATGATGGATATATTATGCGGAAGATATGATTCTTAAGGTGACGGTCTAAATCATAAGATCCGTAATCGAGGGAATAAAGTTGGGCGCTTTATTCATGTAAAGATTGTTATGTTGTCTATATCCTTATTGGGAGATGGTTTGTCTTGGCCATCGAAGGTGGACTCCACGAATAGAAATATTGATACATTGTCATAGGTGACGATGTGTTATCATAGGCGACAATGTATTGGATCAGGATATAAAGTTAATTGATTTAGATTAATAATTTTGTCTTCGCAAATCGATTCATTTTAGACAATTATTTGTATTGTATCTTAATCCTGAGATGAATAGCGGGCCTATTGTCTTGACTTGTGTCTTTTGATGTACCAAAAGATGACACCCATATTTTAATAGTGGTATGCATGCCAACAGATTGGAGGCATAACTCTTGATAGTGTAAACCTGTTATTCATAGATATGGAATCCATAACTCTTCTTTAGGAGTAGTGATATCCTCTTATATGCATTATCCTATAATTGAAAAACTGAAGTGCTTAACCATTTGGATGCATAGGTGCAACTAAATGGTATACCGTCTTTAGATGGTAAGTTGTCCGATGGTGAGATAATGGAACGCAAGATAAAAATAATTGGGAAGGTAAAACAGAATTTGTCCTTAAGCTGGTTATGGATAATCTTATGGGGATACGATACACTATGATATGTCATGGAGACTTAGCTATACGGGTTTCGTAATTCTATATAGTTCGAGAGTGTAGCTCCAAGCTTTTAGTGGAGTAGCATTAGAGTTAATAATTATAAAATGTATATCTGAGATATTGGGTTTCATAATTATTGGGAGCTTGAACTATATGGGTCCATCAAGTCCCCTTTGCTAGCTCACAAAAATCCTGTAACGATACGATATGCTTTTTCAATAATTGGTGACTTATGTCAAATTTATCAGATTGGTTGAAATTCGAAAGAATCAAATAATTCATGTCTATTTATCGGTTGAATTAATTTTGTGACAAAATTGATTCAAGATAAACTTGTTGAAATATCAGGATCAGATAATTCATGTCTGTTTATCGGTTAGATTAATTTTGAATTAATTCAAGATAAACTTGTTGAATTATTAGGAATTCATTTATTTTCCTAAAGATTATCTAGATAAAGTTGTTTTAATTAGATAACTTTACTATTAAGTTATTTGAATTAAAACTGAGACTTTATCCTGTAGAATCTCGAGTGAAAAATAAAAGATTCGCTGAGATTTTTATCGATAATTCAGCATGCCGATCTTCAAGTTCAGCCTACCGATAGTACAAGTTCAACATGCCAGTTAGACAGATCGGCATGCTGACCATACGATAAAAAGATCACGCGTTTTTACATGGATTTTATCAAATATTGATCCAAATTTGGTTTTGATTTGAATTTTAAGGCATTATCTGATAAGGATTGATTCCTGGGTCCAACCTTATAAAAAGAGAGTGAGTCTCATTATTATTAAGAGATCAATTGAGAGATTAAGAGTGATACTCTACCGGTGAGATTCTAAAAACTCTCTGAGAGCTCTTGTTTACAAATCACGAACACTAGCTTTGAGTTCTCTCAATTGGTTGGAAGAAGAGTCATCTGGTGGAAGAGCTGTACGTGTGAGGCCATACTCACTCCGATCGTAGATAGAGAATAGTAAAGAAGGCCAATTGGTTGAGGTCCTTCTGAAATGTCACTTCTCTTCATTGATTGCAGGAGCTTTTCGGCATACAAAAGGTTAGTAAAATCTAGTTAATTTATGCATATAACATGTCAAACTTGTGTTTTGAAAAATACCCTGATATAAAAATTTTTTAAATTCCACTGCGTGCTATTTTTCTAACAGTTAACACAATACTTACTTGAAATTCTAATCTATTAAATCTAAGTTCCTTGCTGATAAACTCCATTCATCTTTAACTTTAAGATGAAAGATCTCCTGATCTTAAACTATTGCCTAAAAATATTTTTGTAACATTTATCGGTATTGTATAGTATCGAATTCACTCTAATTTTAGAATTGTGAAAATTTAAGTTGAATTTCCATGTTTAAGTGTTTGGGTTTTGTTAGAAAACCTTGACTTAAATTCTTAAATTTTAAAAGATATAATTCATCTAATGCTTAGCTATCAGACCAAAATTTTTTTTTGGACTGTTAAAAATGTATTTACTTGTTGACAGTCAATTATTTCCTTAGATTTTTATGCTCTCTCATGAATGTTTTTCGTAATTCTTACTGAAATCTAAACTTGTAAGTTCTAAACTTCTATTTTCGTATGAACTTAATGGTGTAGTTATGAAAAAAATTCTTAATTAATTATACTTATTAATTTTTGGATTTTTCTAGTCATTATATCCCAAATACCCTAATATATAGCTATAGAAATTGATTCATAAAAATGGGGTAATTAAACAAAAATGACCCTTGGGTTTCACATACTTTGCCTCTTAAACAAAGGGTATTTACGGATTGAATTTTACAGATTTATGGTCAATCCGCAATTAAATCCAAAACCTTTGTATTGAAAAAATCTTAATCCATAATCCGATCCAAAACCTTCAGATTAGAAAAATCTCAATTCGCAATCTGATCTAAAACTTTTGAATTCGATTTATAGACGGAATTGAAATATGATTTAAAGAAATAATAATTTTTTTTTTGCTAAACAAGAACTTCATTAAAAAAATCCAAAAAGTGGCCACAACAAATCAACAAAACAATAATAACAATTATTGTGTTATGAGAGATTATTAGGCTAGGCCTTTTTAACACAAGTTGTGTTACCATCAGTGATAATAATTTTGCTTGGCAGAATAAAAAAACGTTAAAAACTTTTTTTTAGAAAAAAGGAAATTTTTTATGTAAATAATATAATAAAATTATAAAGTATATAAATATATATAGAGTTTTGGATTGACAGATTAGACAGATTGAAAATTCCTCAATCTA
Organism: Artocarpus heterophyllus; assembly: GCA_025403435.1. Taxonomy (NCBI): domain Eukaryota; kingdom Viridiplantae; phylum Streptophyta; class Magnoliopsida; order Rosales; family Moraceae; genus Artocarpus; species Artocarpus heterophyllus. The sequence goes on along the minus strand of CM046345.1, from coordinate 13,728,423 downwards.
TAATCCAATCTAAAACTTTCAGATTGAGATCTTCTCAATTCGGAACGGATCCAAAACTCTTTTTAATCTAATTTAAAACTTTCGAATTGGATTAGGTAGGCTGGATCTCACAAATTTACGAATTCATGGATTTCGTAATTACTCCTATATTAAACTTTAAAATTCATTAATTTTCTATGTCAAACTTTCACATCTTGCCCTTTTGTTCCTTCTGGTCGCTTTCCCAACAAAGAGACGGAAATAGACTCACTTAAAGTAGCTGGTAAAATGTTAAATAATGTACTTACATGGAGCGTTGGGCGAACATGTGTAACAAAACAACTAAGTTTAAGGTAGCTAATAGAATAGAATATGCATTTGTACATGAATTACTTGACAAATATTGGAGCTTTTATTTTCATGCAAATGATGTCCTTTTCAAAAAATATTAAAAATTATTAGAAAAGATTCCAACTTGCATTCAAAAGTCGGAAAACATGTCTTCATGCCTTTTTCAACACGGGGACCATCTGCTGGCTAAAGCGACGTATACCAAAAAAATTGTCTTTTTTCTTTGTCTTTGTTTTATTATTTTTAAATTCAACCACAACCACACATATTAAATAATGCACAAGCAGACAAAAGAACTGAACTTTCAAAATCACAACCAACGGGATATTCCTAAACAAATAAAAATTCCAGAAACAAGTAGAAAGGAATTATATTACGATAAGATTGATTTTATTTTTATTTTTATTTTTTTGCTCTCGATAAGATGGAATTTTCATTGCTGTGTTGGGATTTGGTCTATGACGCATGAACTCTCTGTCCTTCAAGGTGACTCGGGATAAAAATATCCAAATGGATTTTGAAAGAAATTTACACAAAAATCCTTTCAAATTCCTTTCAAGCCTTAAATTATTTTGCCTCAATTTTTCAAATAAAAGAGTAAGTGATAATCAACATTTGGAAAATGATATAATTTGGTTTCTGCGGGTTGCAGGAGTGATTTACGTAAGTCTATTTCTGTATCTTTTTAACAAAAAATAGACAAAATTATAAGATATGAAAGTTTAAGATAATAAAATGATAGTTTTTGAAAGCACAATAGGGTCATTTGATGAAACCGTTGAAAAATATCTGCAATATAAATATTCGTTCTAGACATGCCGTTGTCAAACGAAAGAGACAACGGGGGAAATTCTAAAAAAAACATTACCGAAATCGTTGCAGGGAATGCACGCACTTCATGAGTATAATGTACGTCTAGAAAGTAGCGTATTAAAGATGACATACGTGATACGTTGAAATACAGTCTTTTTAGGTAGAAATTCGTGACAAAAATGCACAACAATCAATGCAAATAAACATATATGCCTTCTTTCTTTCCCTTTTTCTTCTTTGTTTTTGTTTATCTACCAGACCCACCAGCTCCTCTCTATCTTCTGAAAACCTCTTTGGGCCTCCGAAGTTCGCCATTTGGTTGTTGCGTCGCTTAAAGGTAATAATTTAGTGGTTGGTTTAATTTCAAGAAAAAAAAAAACATTAATAAATAAACAGATGAAGCACTGTTAGATCCTGGAATTTGGTGTTCCTTTTTTTTTTTTCCTCTTTCTTTTGATGTGTTGATTTTGTATAATGATTTTGTAGACTTTCTTTCTCGAGTCATTTATTTTAGTAAATTTCAAATGATTGCTAGTTATGTAGTTTTGAGTACAGCTTTAAAAGGCAGTTTTTGATTCGTCATTAAACTTTAAACTCACACGACTAGAGCTGGAATTTGAAGTTGGTGTTTGTTTGGGATTTTTTGATTTTGTGAAAATATTTTTGGGTTCTTATTGAGTCTTGCTTTAGTTTAATTTTTGCCAAGCAAAATTCTTTTTAATTTTTAGCCCTTCATGTGTTTACCAAAATACGTCTTTATTACGGAATGTGAATGGGTTGAGCACTTGTCCCTTATTTTTCTCTTTTATTTTGAATGGAGATTTTCGTCTCCGTTGGCTATGTCAAATTAGAAGAAGCCCTCCTTGTTCAACAATTACGATTGTTGAGAGCTCTTGCCTTAATGGCCGGGTATAGGTCGTGTGCTTTAGCGCCATCCATTTTCAGGATTAGTTGATTTTGCAGGTGAGTTGTTACACACTTACCGGATTTTGATTTCTATGACCACCATCCTATTTAATCAACTTCACCATAAATATATATATATATATATATATATATATTTTTTTTTTTTCAAATGCCCTGAAGATGAAAAAAAGGAGCCAAAATTTCTTCAAAGTCAAGAACTCTTATCTAGTTGACCGTGAAATGGAGACTAAATGAAACACCCACACCAACAAATCTGGATATCATTTTACTTCTATGATTCTTCTATTTTTGTTTTCCCAATTGGGTTTTGAAGAAGATGATTGTGATCCTCTACTTACTCCATTGTTGCCTAGTGTTGGAGATTTTTTATACCCCATTTTCCTTTTTCTTTGCAACTGCCTTTGCTTTTGCCAATCAATTGTTCTTCTCTTTACATGAGATACAATTTAGTTATTATTTTGCTTTGAAGTTAGAACTGGGCCTTTTTTTTACCTCCTCTTTTGCAATAATTTTCATTTGGTGCGTCACAAGCTATGACAAAGGAAGTTATACACGAATAACTCGTGAGTCGCTTTTGCCGTTCGAGTCCTGGGTAGAGGAGTGGGGCGTGGCTACAGAGATGTGCCCTGCTATGTTTTTTGGGGAAAACAAAACAGAAAAGTTAAGCCTTTAAAGAAAACTAGCCATGTTTGAGACAGAGCCTTGTGGCACATCTCAATAACAAATTAACAGCCATGTGTGTCATGAGTTTATCTCGCTGGTGGCTGAATAGCACAGCCCTCCTTTGATGATGTGGTCTAAATGATGAATAAATTCGCTCACTTCTGCTTTTTTGTATACAGATTTAATTTGAACTGAGAAGTAGAAAATGGCGAATTTCATGGATTTGCCTATGGAGATGGTCGTGGAGATTTTGTTATTTTTGCCAGCCGAGTCCCTGGTTCAATTCAAGTGTGTTTGCAGGTTGTGGTATTCTATTATCAACTGCCGACGTTTTGTTGCAAAACACCTTCAGAAAGCCAACAAGATATTATCCAGAGAGTCCTTGTTTTTCATCGGCTTTAGCAAAGGATTATATGAACCAATGAGATCCTTTCTCACTATCTGTGATGGCGATGATAACGGTGTCCGTACTTGTACAGTTATTGAAGATTCCCTGTCATCATTTTTTCCGCAGCATACAGATGAGTACCTTATAAGTTCTGAGTGTAATGGCATCTTCTGTCTATATCAGGAAGGAAGAAATAACGTTATATTATGCAATCCGACGATGAAGGAATTCAACTTTCTTCCAGATTCATGTTTTCGTGTCAGAACTTATGGAATATTGCTGGGGTTTGGCTATGATCCCAGTGTTAATAGCTACAAAGTTGTTAGAGCTTTGCTTTCCGACGGCCAAGGTGATACTTCTTTACGAGCTGAGATATATACTCTTGGTTCTGGTTCTTGGAGAGAGATCGAGATGAATGTGATGTTGTCACAAGTAGAGTTGCTCTTTTTAGGCATTGCTTATGGTCGAAATGCTAATCCACAACGGTACTGCAAAGGAGCCTGTTATTGGTTGCTAGGGCCTTTTCGCGAGAAGGAAACCGTCATTTGTTTTGACGTCTGTAAGGAGCAATTTTACAGGATAATGTTGCCTGCTATTTTTGAAGTTGAAAAAGAGGCGATGAACACAAGCCTTGAGATATGGAACGAATCTGTTGCTTTGTTTCATTTCCCCAATAGTCCTACTAATGTCAATAGACCCATTGAGATGTGGGTGATGCTTGATTCCTTTTGTAGGTCTGAAGCAGCTTCTTGTTGTTGGACCAAACAAATAAGCATCGGTCCCCTCGAAAGCATTTGCCGTCCGATAGCATTTTGGAGGGTTGATGAGCTCCTTATGAGCGCCGAGGACGGACATGTGGTTTCTTACAATCTGCATACCCAACAACCTAGGACTCTTCCCATTCCTCCAAAATCGCTAAACTATACTACTATGATTTTTATAAAGAGTTTAGTTTCTGTGCATGGCAGGAACTGAAGGGCAAGAATGTTTCTTGTCGGATAGTTATTCTAAGAACAAACGGATTTCTGATGAACCTCTTTTATTTATAGTATTGAATAACTACCTTTGTATTTGTATATTGCTTTACAACATTGAAGGAAAAGTTCCGAAACATTGTCTCAAATTTCTCTCTGTTTTTTTTTTTTTTAAGAACATTGTCTCAAATTTCTATCGACAAAGAAATCCACATTCAACAGCTTGTTTTCTTTCTTTTTTTTCCCCTTTAGAGCTTCAAAGGTATTTATATTTTTTCTTTTGCTTCTGTTGGAGTCTTCTGGTGTCTTTGGACATGTTGCATTACTTGGTGACGTTGTAAACTTTGGAACTGGAATACATGCAATTACAACATGTTACGTCTTTTACTCAAAATATTCAAAGTACAAATACAAACTTTTTCCTGAAAAATGCTCTAAATTCACATTTAGCTTTTCTCCTCCTTGAGCGAATGAGGAGGGACTGGAACTCCCACGATTCATGGGTTGATATCCCCTGGTCCGAATTAATATCTACTAATAAAAAATTCATCACGTGATTTCCTTGGATATTTTTTTTACTTACTCTTAATCGGTTTGATATATAAGAAGGACGGAGAGGAGGAAGTAGAGGCCAGGACGACCCTAAGCCTATGAGTAGAGTGCCGGGCCTAAGAGAAAACCCACTGGCTAGGCCTTGCAGGGCAGGCCCTTTTTAACTTTCAGAATTATTTATTTATTTATTTTTTTAATATTTTGATAAAAAAATTAACAAGTATAGATTTATAAATTGTTTTTATTTTCATATTAGCTTGTGTTTATGAAACAGACATGACGAAACAAATTTTAAAATTAAGCGAAGTATTTGGTGAGGGAACAAAATAAGTCTTTTTAAAAGTGAGGGAGTTTGGCATAGTGGTTAGAACCATTGGTTTAAAATGTCTTTACTGTAGCATGTGAGAGCTTTATATTGTAGTAACTTTTTTCTTTTTACAGTAACATGTGAGAATTTTACACTATTTATAAGTAAGATAGTGGTTAGGACCGTCCTTTGCCAAACAAGCTATTGAAATAGGACAAGAAGTAAACCCGAGGATCATTAGTGAAATTAACCCTTAATAAAAGCCATATAAATAATGAAAAACCTTTTATTAGAAGGAAATAGAGAGATTGATGAGTTATGGCTTACGATGTGTTTAAACCTATGAGTTTTTTTACTGTAACATGTGAGAATTTTACACTATTTATAAGTAAGATAGTGGTTATGACCGTCCTTTGCCAAACAAGCTATTGAAATAGGACAAGAAGTAAACCCGAGGATCATTAGTAAAATTAACCCTTAATAAAAGCCATATAAATAATGAAAAACCTTTTATTAGAAGGAAATAGAGAGATTGATGAGTTATGGCTTCCGAAGTGTTTAAACCTATGAGTTTTTTTTTTTTAATTCTTTGGCGTTGATTGCAACTTTTTTTTTTTTTTTTCATTTTAGCAAAGGACTAGGGCGGCAACCGGCTGAAGATTAAGCCACACCTCGACTTTTATTGACAGTACAAAAGGAGACAAATTAATGGCTTGAATAAAACTTATATCAATGACTTCATAGTTTCATTCCCATCTTCATTTTAAACATTAGTGATATGGTTGTCTTCAGAAGATATAGTGCGGCTCGATCTGGCGAACCACCGTCGGCACCCGAGATCTCGAAGTCAAGAGCGGAACCATGCCTTAGGAGGAGCTCGAGAAGGCCAACAAGGAGAAGGAGAGATTTTTTTAATCAATGATTTCCGAAGAGAGAGAAAGTCTCTAATCTTCAAAGCCGAGGGAGATGACGACGTTCGATTGCACCAGATCCTTAACGCAGGTGAACGAGACTAGGTGATCGTCTGATCGTATGCCGTCCATCGAAAGTTGGTAACGGAGACACACCGAAGTGCAGCACAGTTCCGTCGAGATCTTCCGTTGGTGTGGATGATAGCTCGTACCTTCCACACACACAAATATTAACCCCACGCCATAAACGACAATAGAAAGAAAAGAGCAAGTTGCAATACAAATTTTAATATTGCTATAGCCAATTTTGCCATTTGGGTAAAATAAACCTCTGTTGTTGTCTTCAAGTTCTATGTTTATGGTTTTCTTCATTTTTGGTGTGCTTTCCAAGTTTCAATGCTTTTCTTTAATTATTAGTGGATTGGGTTCAATGTTGTGTATTTATTTGTTCAAATCTCATGCCTATAAGTATGGCGTATTTGTATGGAATGAGTGTTAGAAAATTTATCACAAGCGCTCGTGTTGCAATCAAGATTGATTATCATTAAAAAAAATATATGTTTTTCTTTTTTTTTTTTGGCATTAAAGAAAACCCGACCTCGACAGCGAGTTTGGCCCACAAACATGACCTTGACAGCAAGTTTGGTCTGCAAACACACCCCAACAGTGAGTCTATCTTGACCTCGACCCTAACCTTGGCCAACTGGACCACAACGGTGTGTTCGGCACGTGATCCGGTCCTAACAATGAGTCCTGTTTGTCAGGCCAACCTCGACGGCAAGTCCCTCTCAACCTTGCCTCCAACCATTGAAAAAATCCTAACCTCGACCTTGACCTCGACCTCAACGCGGGCCTTCGGTCCTATCCCATCCCGTCGTTTCGATAAGTCGAGGTCAAATCAACTATATTGTTGTTTTTGTTTATAAAATATGTAACCATATTTGCTATAAAACATATATATATATATTTTAAATATAAAACAAAAACGAGTAACCAAACATGATTTTTGTTTAAAAAAATAAAAACAAGAAAAAAATATTTTTGTTTTTCCATTTAAAAATAAAAATAATACTAAACGGACCCTAAATAAAAAGAATAGCACTGACATGAGTGTAATTTAACAAAATTAGTTAGAAACTTAACATTTTAAATATATGACCAAAATTTTTTAAAATTAAAATTATGCAAAAACAAATTAGATTAAATACTAATGGCAATTAATTAAATACGACGCACTAATTGAACCAAATTAACATAACTAAATTTGTTTAAAATTTATGGACCCTACCATAACTGTCATTTTAAAAGTAACTGTTACTCCACTTCTTCCTTTCTTGAGTTAAATCACGTCTTCTGATCTTGAAGAGAAGCCTTTCGTCCTTTCACATGGAGATAAATGCTCTTGTGTTCAACCTCTTCAAGAGAGTAATTTCCTTCCTTTTTTTGATGCTTTAAGCAATGGTTACCCCGAAAAGTGAGGACGTCGTGGGATGATGGGCTCAAAGAAGAAATTTAATAGTTATTAGTCGTAAGGTCATCTTGCATAGAGCCACGACCTCTCATGGCATGAGATCGTGCATAGTCACAAGTTTGAATAGTGCAAGCTCATTCAAGGCCGTGAGCTGTCACGCCCCGGAGTACGGGAGGTGACGTGGCGGAATATTTAGATTAAATAAAAGAGAATTTAATTAAAAACCGAGAGTTTAAGAATCCAATTAAATAAAAATTAAGAAGAATTTCCACCACATTTTTATAAAGAATTTAAAATCATTAGACAAATAACAATAATTGAATAAAAACCGCGAATATGGGTTCCACAACCCACAACTTGTGCACACACATGGATCTGACAATATCACAAATACAATTACAGTCCAAGTACAAATAAAGTTAAGTCTTACATGCCTTGATTAATAAATACAGAATGTAAACAAATTCTCCTATTGCTCCTGAGTTCGGTCCGAAGAATTTTCTCCAAACCTAAATGGGAAACCACCTAGAGGGGGGGGAATTTAAAACAGATAAAACGTGAGCGAAAGGCTCAGTAGGACTAAGTTTTATAAAATAATTTAATGCAAAGAAACATAACATTATCAGGAGTTATGCAAGAAGAAACTTGAATAAATAAATAAATAAATTGAGTAGAACCGTTCTGACACAGAACAGTCTACTCGTCAAATCAAAACACCAGTTTACATTTACCTAGGCAAACCATGATATCACCACCGTAGTGGCCCAGCTGGGTTTCGGGACCTGCCCCCAAGGTCGATCACGACCCGATCTCTGATATGGCATCATGCCCATGTGGTTATTATCATTATCATTCAAAACCCAATTACCGAGTGTTGTCAATTACATTCATTATGAAATTCATTTCATGTCACGGTATATAAAAATATAACCGATAAAACCATTTTCAAACAACCGTTGAAAACATTTTGATAGAAATCATTTTCAAAGCCAAATCATTTCAAAACCAGGCTACCAAAGAAATAGGATAGAAGTCCTACCTCAGTACTCGTGCCGGTACCCCACACCGTAATCCCGGTCCGCTATACGTTAGCTCCACGGAACCACGAACAATCCTAGATACCAACTAAATCAATCAATATCTAGTTCGAAACATCCTATGTTACTAAATCATTTCATGATGTCCTAGTGTGCCATTTGTATCATTAAAATCATCCTTTAAGGTTGGGATTTAAATCAGGGTTCAAAACAGTGAAATCGGGTAAAAATCACAAAATTTTCCATGCCTCGGTCGGCCTGCCGGACGCCCTGCTTCGGCCTGCCGAACTGTACAGTTCGGCCTGCCGGAAACAAGGTTCGGCCTGTCGAATATGTCCCCAGATTCGGCCTGCCGATCGGAAGAACACCGGCCTGCCGATCATCACTTCGGCCTGCCGAACATGAACTTCGGCCTGCCGAACTGGGAAAATCCAGAAATCCCAGCCACGGGTTTCTCGATCCCCAATATCCAAATCTGAATTCCAACCTGTTTTTCTCAATTCCCAGGCATGAAAAATAACTATAGTTGATAGAAAAACATTCTAAAACATGTTTGGAATCATTTAAACAACATTTGAACTCAAAATCTTCAAAAATCCGAAAATGAGAAAAAGAGGAGAAAAATGAAAATCTTGAATCCAATCCGTTTTTCTTCAATCTAGGTTTAGATTCTAGTTGTTCTAAGCTCATTTAACACAAACCCACGGTTTTCTAAGCTTAAACAAACTTAGATTTCAAAAACACACAAATTCGAAAATTTTGTAAAAAGTTTAGAAATTTCGAATCTAACCTCGAATCGAAGCTTCAATCCGCGTTCTCGGTTGCCGAATCACGTCCCCGAGCTTCCTCCTTGCTGTTCCGAAGCTTGGATTCGAATGGAAATCAAAAATTTAGAGAGAGATTGAGAGAGAGTGAGCTGCCGAGAGAGAGAGGGAAGAGAGAGAGAGAGAGCTCGTGAGAGTGAGGAGAGAGAGAGAGGAAAGGAAAATAAATAGAGAAAATCGGTGGGCGGTTTTACTGTGCGAAAACCATGTGCCGCCCACGGTTTTGTAAAACAGAGTATTTTTAACATTTTACAAATTGTTGTGTTTTAAAACTCAAAACATCATTTTAAATCAATAAGAAATCTTTTGAACACATCAATTTAACAAAACAACCAAAAACTAAAAATCCAACCAAATAATCTAATTAAAGTTAAAACTTTAATTATGGCACACTAATTCATCATTTACATTACATTAATGTTAAATAAATTTCGGGACGTTACATGAGCTTGCATGGTAAGAGCTTGCACAAGGTTAAAAACTTGCATGGTGTGAGGTTGCGCATGCAAGCCTGCAAGCTTGCCTTGCCTCAACCTCGCTCAGGCACAAGCTTGCCTTGCTAGGCTAGGCTATAAGTTCTTGTTGATGCCATTAATCACGATGTCAAGGTCTTTTTAACCTATGATAGGTGTACCCATATCCTTCAGTTTGAGGTTGACCTAAAAGCGCTTAAAGATGCTTTAAGTAACTTCCTTCCTTTTTTGGATGCTTAAAGTATCAGTTACCCCGAAAAGTGAGGATGTCGTGGGATGATGGGTTCAAAGAAGAAATTTAATAGTTATTAGAGGTGAGGTCATCTTGCATAGAGCCACAACCTCTCATGGCATGAGATCGCGCATAGCCACGAGTTTGAATACTGCAAGCTCATTCAAGGCTGTGAGCTTGCATGGTAAGAGCTGACACGATACTTTTCTTTCCTTATGATGATTCATTTACTAGTACAGTTATTTTAATTATCATACCATGCATGCCAATACACTTATATACTATATGTAAACCAATACACTTTCAATTGCATAATACACAGGTATATTTCCATGTACATACTACACTCTTTAACCTACTATTTTATGCCATAGATGGGTTTGGAACTTACTTGTTTTCATTGCTAAGTAGACCATCTCCGGGTTCCTTTGTTATTCTTTTAATGACCTGTTTGGCCAATCATACCATTATCAGCTAAATCATCACTGTTTAGCTACACATCTGTAAGGTATACTTATCGATTACTAAGTTGGATTACTGTTCTGATTGCTTAAAGTTCGACGGTCCTCTCATTTCATTCTATCTTATAGATTTTAACAAAAGAAAAGAAATTCTTATTAAGGTCGTTTTTTTATCTTGTGCGTTTCGGGGTTCGTACTAACCATTTTTTTTTGAAAAATGACATTTTTACCCATCGATGGCCACTTTGAATTTCTAGGCCTGTTTTGGCTAATTCGACACAAAACGTCATTAATTAATGTAAAAACAAAGGTTCAAGGCATTGGGTCTCTTATTTGAAATAAAAACCTAAGTTTATCAAACTTTGCAATTTTACCTTATTTGAGAATTTTGACAATTTTGTCATCGGGACCAAAAATAATCTCTTTAAACCATTGGTCTCTATTTTTCAAGAGGATTAAATTTTATCCTTTTGTGAAAAGATGCTGTTCCCCCTATTTTTTTTTTCCAATTTTAACAAATTTTGTAAAATTCATAACTCACAAACGAAGGTGATTTTCGATGAACCGTTCACAAATCCTAATAGTTTCATTGAGATCTACAACTTTTATGTTTTGAATTTTTTGAAATTCCCACTGTACAAGGGAATTTTTGGCCTTTTCTCAAATCTACCGAGAATAAGAATTTTTTTGCAATCTAGTCCCTGGGGTAATTTTTGTAAAAACCTATTTTAGAGCGGCATACAACTCACTATTTACATAGGTTCAAGTTCTTCACAAACAATTTCCATGCTAGATCACAACTCTTTTAAAAACGTCCCAAAGTTTACACAATTTTTTTTTCCTATTTTAACATCAAGTAAAAAGTTTGACATTTAAACCCCAAATTCAACCACAAACCTCATCATATGCCATAAAATTAAGTAAACATATTATAAGCTAGCTTAAATAATTACAAGCCTCACTTATAAGAGAGCAATCCAAGGCAAACATAAAAAAGAAAAAAAAAACTTGAAATTGGAGGGTTAGATTTTTACCCTAAATGGTTGGAGAGCTAGAGCACCCTTAACAACTTGCTTTCTTTGTCAACCCTCCTAAACATAATCCATATAGAGAAACCTTAATTAACCCTCCTTCAATTCCAAAGGAACCCTAGAAAAACTTGGAGATGGTTGGAATCTTACCTTGAAAGTTTGAAAGAATTAAACCTTGCTCTAGGCCTTCATCTAAAACTTTGCTTGAAAGTGTGTTTTTATGAAAGATTATTTTGAGAGGCGAGAGTAGGGAGCTACCGAATATGGTGGGGGAAAGGAAATGAAAAATTGTGATGCTTAAGTCTTTAATTAAAGACTTATCCACTTTTTTTTTTTTTTTAATAGTGAGTCATCACCTTAAACTATAATTAAGGCATAAGTTGGCCTTTTATGATTGGGCCACATTAGTGAATGTGGTGGCCCAATCAAAATTCCCAAAAGGTCCCCTTGGTGGGATCCCCAAAATTTTACACAATGTAATTTTTCAGTATACAGTATTTTTCTTATACTGTTGGGGCAAATCCATTGAAAAACATATTCTTGTATTGTTAAAAATATCCTACCTATTCTTTAATTCACTTTTGGAGTTCAAACACAACATTTCTTGTATCTGTGTTTTTTATTTTAGTAGTGTACTTACACTACGTCGTACCCTTTTTACACTGTTCCAGGGTTTTTGACATACTTTTCTACTTTATTTCTACCTTAATCACCCATTAGTTTATACCACAATATTATAATTAATTGTGATATAAAATTTGTTTCATGGATATTATTTACAAATTTACAAGCATTTAAGCCCAAAAATTCTGTATTTGATCATATCCACCGTCACATCAAGTCTATAGTAAAATTCCCTTGTCAATAGCGCTCATTATGTATTATCGTAATTTTTACAAAAATACAACTTATAAGGGTAAATTCATTAATTAAATATAATTAAATATTAGATTTTGTTAATGTATTTCCCTTGGTCATTACATATGGTAGGTTTTTACATGATTTGTAAATAGAAGTCCAACATTGACATTTTGGTAAATAAGAGGAAAATCAGTGAGATGAGTGCAATTTAACAAAATTAGTTAGAAACTTAACATTTTAAACACATGACCAATTTTTCTTAAATAGTTTTAAAATTAAAATTATGCAAATACAAATTAAATTAAGCACTAATGGCAATTAACTAAATACGGCACACTAATTAAACCAAATAAACATGATCAAATTTGTTTAAAATTTATGGACGCTACAATAACTGTTACCGTCATTTTAAAGGTAACTATTTCTCCACATCTTCTCTTCTTAAGAGAGTAGCTTCTTTCCTTTTCTTCATGCTTAAAGTGACGGTTAACCTGTGAAGTACGGACATCGTAGGATGATAGGTTCAAAAAAGAAATTAATAGTTATTGGCGGTGAGGTCATCTTGCATAGAACCGCGACCTCTCATGGCATGAGGCCACGCATAGCCACGAGTTTGAATAGTGCAAGCTCATTCAAGGCCCTGAGCTTGCATGGTGAGAGCTTGCACAAGGTTAAAAACTTGCATGGCATGAGGTTACGTATGCAAGCCTACGAGCTCGCCTTGCCGCGACGTCGCTAGGGCGCAAGCTCGCCTAGCTGTGAGCTTGCAAGGTTGCAAGCTTGCCTTGCTACAAGCTGCTAGGCTATAAGTTCTTGTTGATGTGATCAATCAAGATGTAAAGGCCTTTCTAACCTACAATAGGTGTACCTATAGCCTTCAGCTTTGAGGTTGAGCTAAAAGCTCGTTGGAGGTTGTTCATGGGGCCTAAAGATGCTCTAAGCTAACAATGGCCCACACTATTAGGTTGTTTAATACTTCTAAAATAACTTAATTTAGATTCATATAGGAGCTTTTAGCTTCGGGCTTTTCGACATAGAACTTGGCTTAGACTATTGAGAGATGTGGTATATTACAACTATCATGGCCTTTTTTCTGCCTTTTGAGGATGTATATGAAAAATTGGAAGATTACGTTATCGTTATTAGATTACTTTGCTTATTTTCTTACTTAGATACCGGTCAAAGATACACATTGTAAACTTGTTATTAATAAGGACAATGATACTATACCTCTTGAAAATGATGAAAGTTAACAGGAACTTAGAAATTAAATATGCAATTTATTTATTTTAACAATTTAGTTTAACCGCTAACTTTGAAAGACTAAAGTAGCAATATGATATATTATGGCCAATATTTATCACAAGTCATAAGAAATTAATGACATGCCGGTTGCCACCTAAGGTCTTTTTCAACATGCATATTTTATGATTTATATTTATCTCAATTAATCTTGAGAATTAATTGTACCCACTAAGCTAAATTAGTTGTTTCCTGGTATTGTAAGAATTACTGATAAGACAAGCTGCCAATCAATACCTATTTGTTTGACTCTACGGGATATGGAGGGAAGAAGACATTGCGCAAATATCATAGGTTAAAATATCGAGGGATAAATATCTTTTCCCTGCAATAGAATTTGTCATCAGTACATGCAATATTAAATCTGTAGACTAGCCCTTTTTTTTTTTTTAGCAATTTCACATTTTTCTAGTCGATTTTGATTTTTCTTGACAAGGTTTTGAATCCAGCTAAGTACTATGCCAAATTTACGATTTCTGGCTTTTACTTCATAATTTAAGTTTTAAAATAATTCTAACATCACATTAGCATTTTATTAGCCCTAAAAGAATAAGCGTGAACAGATATAATCTATTCTAATTAAGCTATGCCGATTAAAATGATAATTAGTAAATCTAAATTAAACAATATATATGCATCATTGAGAATTGTGGTGGATGGTTTTTTTAAAGCCTACTTTCAGTAAACGTCCATTTGGTTTTGTTAAATTAAAAAAAAAAAATATGTCAAGGTTTTTTAATTTAAAAAAAATATAAATCTTTAATTGATTTTTTATAATATTTATTGATTGATTTTGATATATCATTAATTAATTAATCATTAGTTCATCAAATGACTAATATTACATTTTTTTTCAATGACAAAATATTATCAATTTTAAATCTTTATAAGCACATATATATTTTTTTCCATATGCATTCGCGTACCCCACACTGAAAAAACAAAACCCAGCTTATGTATGTTCATGATATGCACCCCAACTAATATTGCTCAGTTCTCATGCCTACAATTTTTGCAGAAACACGACACTATCCTATTTTGGGCTTTTGTACGGAGTCAATATTGAGGGTTTTGTTTCTTGACTTGAACTACTTTTTTTTTTGGCCATTTTTTGAAAAAAAAAATAGTTTTTTATTTATATAAGAAATATCAAACATGCTAGCCTGACCTGACCAGTTTAAATTAGGGTCAAACGTGCTTCGTGCTGTGTTTGGGCTGCCTTATTTATTTATCGTGCTGTACCAGGCTATGCATGTTTTTATTTATGGTGTCAAACCCAGCCTATGACCTATCTATATTTGTGTCGTGCCCTTAAAATGCTCGTGCTTTAATTATACACAATAGCAAAATTATAGATGAATAAGAAATAAAAGCATCGGACACAATTAAAATTTTAACCAATAATTAAGTAAAATATAGAAAAATTCAAATGATATAAAATCTTGTTTAGAAAAAAATACTATGTTCTAATTTTTATAAAAGACATATATATCATGCCGCTTATCGTGGCTGTGCTTGTGCCTGTGTTGTGCTCTTAGTATGCAGTGCCCTTAATGAGCTCTGTATTCAAAAATCGCATCAAGCCCAACTTATTTAATAAATATACTTGGCTAGGACCATTTATTAATTGTTCCATATTGCGTTTCGTTTATTTTTTAGCGTATCGTGCCGTGTCAGCCCATCAATTCTTACCCGTTTTGACATCTTGTATTATTAGTTTATGCTTTTCTCTCTTCCCGTGTTTAGTTCGACAATAACCTCCTTTTGTTGTTTTTTGTCTGCTCATATGCGCGCAAGTGACTTTCTATTCCTCTCTGATGTCCCCTTAAAATCATCATGTTTCCTTCTTTCTCTTTGTATTTGTCTATTTAATTTCTCTCAGAATTTTTTTTTCTTTCCTTTTATCTATATATTGTTATTGTTGCTTTTATTATTATTCCTTTCCAGTTTCAACAAATCCATACTTCTATACATTTTTTAATCTCACCTTTTTCTTAATCCTTTAGCTTCATTTCTCGATGTTTGTACATCAAAAATTTGATCGCGGCAACCAAAATTTACTAGGTTCAATAGCCACGTTTGGCGTAACGATATCTTATTTTCTTTAGTAAAATGTTTTAAAGTTATGGACTCCACTAATTTTAGGAGCTTTTTTTTTTTGGGAAAAAGGAGGTTAATTTTAACGGTAATATTTTTATTTATTTTTTATGTACCTAATATCATTTTGTATATGTAATAGGCATAATACTCAATATAAAAATTGTCATTAAGAAAGTGTTATAAGTTTGGCCTAATTTTGCTA
Source organism: Artocarpus heterophyllus (assembly GCA_025403435.1). Classification (NCBI taxonomy): domain Eukaryota; kingdom Viridiplantae; phylum Streptophyta; class Magnoliopsida; order Rosales; family Moraceae; genus Artocarpus; species Artocarpus heterophyllus. Next base: position 13,712,564 of record CM046345.1, on the reverse strand, counting down.
TAATTATTGTCTTATTTTGTGCCCCGCTATGTTGAAATCTTGAATCCATCATGGGTCATATATACATATATCTCCCCATTGATGGAATACAAAGCACCGTCATGTTTTCATTTTCTTTTTCAGGAAACAAAAGGTTGAATTGGTTAAAAGTTAATAGCAAAAGTATGAGATCATAGTACAACGATCAAATAGTAGGCAAAGCATGCTGAAACGAAAAAAAAAGAAAAAGAAAAAGAATTTGACCATAAACTACACATACTTTTGAGAAGGAGATTTGCCCGTTTGAAGGTGGTGATATTGGCATGGTGTAGTACCAGAAGGTACACAAGTGAGAGATTTGTAACTATCGTACGATGCAATCCTTGTGATAGTCTCCTTCTTATGATCACTCTTATTATCACTGTCCTTAGTGGTCGACATATATTCTTCCATATAAATAAAACAATATATATATATATATATATATTTTGTTGTGCTTATGCACCCTTCCAAACTCTCAAAGCCTCAATAGATGAGTTACCCGTAAGAACTACTGAGAACTGTTCCATTGATTCCCTCATGGCACGTTCAATCTGGTCTTCTTCATGGTCATCATCATTATTGTTTTGAATAATCTCGATGACACTAACGTCAACAGTGAAAGCTTGTATTCTCGACTCTGCATTCTTGGTAATCTCCTCGATCACCTCTTTAACAAAGGAGCATGCCACTGGTACAAAACGGTCAACTTGATCACTCGCCAACCTAATTTAGAAATAAAAAACATGCCGCAAACTATGCTAAATATCGTGGCGGGGTATTATAAGATACTCTAGGACTATATTTTACGTGTAAATGTTTCTATCTTGCATCGAAAATAAGTTGATATTATTCACTTTATGTTCACAGAAAAGGGTCAATCGGAAGACAAAATATTTGCCTTCTTTGAGACATCATGCAGAAAATTACAGTCAATCTCGTGGGCTCAAGGTGGAATATGGAGAGTTCATAGCTACTCTTTGGGGTCCCCATGATTAGGATAGTAATATGTAAATTTATCTTCAAATCTTTTTTTGTAAATTTAATATATATATATATATATATATATATTAATGGAGGAACTATATTATGGGAAAGGGTTCGCAATGATATATATATATATATATAAATATATATAAAGAGAAAGAAAGTAGTATTAATTGTAGTTGTATAGTGAAAATTATTATATATGTTAACTCTACACTAAAAAGGATACAAGTACCAGAAAATTTCCACAAAGAAAAAGAATAACAATAACTAAAAAAGTTAACTGAAATTTATTAATAACATAAATTATAACTCGACTCCAAATAGGATATATACACTAGATATTACCCTTGTACTTTACTCCAGTGCTCGACGAAGGAGAAAAAAATTACCTTTTATTATGCCATAACATACAGCCATATAGTTCTACATGGTTGAATCTTTTTACAGCATTTGAAAAATGTCTTCAAAGTATTTATTTGACATAAAAAATGTCATGCTCTCATTTTTATCACAAAGATTCACTACAAACAAAATGAGTATCAACAACAAATCTTTTAATAAATCTTAAATATCTGTCACCGAAAATGACATTCAACAACAACCCAAAGTAATTTGTCATTGAATATAAGTATGTTGTCATTAAAAGTAGTATATTTAACGATGACTATTTTGTTGCTGTAATGATTTAATGACAAACATTCTTATCTTTCAAAAATAATCAGTGATGAAAGATTTATATAATCAGTGATATCTTTTGTTGTTGAACAATACTTTCAATGACGTTATGAAAAAACATTACTAAAAGAATCAACAACATCTGCTTACAATAATAGATGCCGATGACATGATTTTTTGTTATTAATTTTTAGCGAAGATTATTTGACTTGCAATGACACTTTTGCCGTCACTAAATTTTTTTGTAGTGATTGTATTGTCTGCTAGCTCCAGACCGTTAAACATAGTGCCTTAAAGAGTAAAATGTTATAATATGTGTTTGAAGACATGTTTTCAATAAAGAGTTAATTTATTATTCTTATACCAAATGTTGTCCTCTTTATGTTCATTTCTGTAAAATGTATGATAAGTAGATAAAAGTCTGAAATTGTCGATCTAAACCTTTGAGAATCGTGCATATGATAGACAGATTATACGAAAAACATGAATCTTAAAGGTGATAGTCTAAATCATAAGATCCACAATCAAAAGAATAAAGTTGGATGCTTTATTCATGTTAAGACTGTTATATTGTCTATATCCCTAACAGGAGATGGATTGTCTTAGTCATCAGAGTAGGACTTTGCGAGTAGAAACATTGGTGCATTATCATAGGTGACGATGTATTAGATTAGGACATAAAAGATAAATTGATTTGGTTAATAATTCCATTTGTGCAAATTAATTAACTTTAGACAATCATAATTGTTGTGTCTCAATCCTGAAATGACTAATGGGCCCGTATTCTAGACTTGTGACTTTTGATGTACCAAAAGGTGACATCCTGACTTAATAATGGTACGCATATCAGTACATTGAGACATGACTCTTGATTCACGTAGACTCATTAATCATAGATATAGAATCCATAGCTCTTTTTGTAGAGTTAATGATATTCTCTTATATACATTATCCTCTAATTGAAAAATTGGAGCGCTCAACCAGTTGGATACATAGGTGTAACTAAATAGTATATTATCTATGGATAATAAGTATTCCAATGGTGTGATAATGGAATGTAAGATAAAAATAATCGAGAGGGTAAAATAGAATTTATCTTTAAGCTGATTATAAATATCCTATGGGGATGTAATACATTATGATATGTCATGGATGGTTAGCTTATAAAAGCTTTGTAATTTTATATAGTTCAAGAGTGCAGCTTTAAGCTTTTAGTGGAGTAGCATTGGTGTTGATAATTATAAAATATGTATATAGGATATTGTATTTTATAATTATAGGAGCTTGAACTATATATGTCTATCAGGTCCCCTTTGCTAGCTCATTATAAATCCTGTAACGACACGACATATTTTTTCTACATATTAGTGACTTATATTAAATTGTTAGATTGGTTAAAATTTGATAAAATTGGATTTAACAATTCATGTTAGTTTATTGGTTGAATTAATTTTATAAATTAATTCAAGATAAACATGTTGAATTATTTGGATAATATTTTATTTTCTATGAGATTATCTAGATATGACTGTTTTAATCAGATAACTTCTCTATTGGATTATGTGAATTAAAAACTTAGGCTCTATCTAAGAATCTCTAACAAAAAATAAGATATTCTCATGAATTAAAATTATCATAAATTTGACAGGCTGATGGAAAACTTCAGCTTACCAATAGAGTAAGTTCGATAGGTCGATCTCCCACATCGGCCTGCCAACCGTGCTATAATTTGTATACGCATTTAAATGTGTTTTTCATAAGAAGTTGATCCAGACTCAAATTTTGAGGTTATTCTAATAAGGTTTAACCCTAAATTCAACCACTATAAATAATGAGTGAGTTTTCTTAGTTATTTTAGTTCATTTGATAAGCATAGAGTGAGTACTCTTGTTTGAGAAACTCTAAAATTCTTTGAGAATTATTGTTCAACATCAAGAACCTTAGTTCTAGGTCTTCTAAAGTGGTTGGAATGAGAATCACCGGAGGAAGAGCTGTACGATGTGTGACCACCCACACTCCAATTATGGATAGAGAAGAGAAAAGAAGACTATTTAGTTGAGACTCTTCTAGAATGTTCTTCTCTACACGGATTCGAGCCCACTTCTATATACGAAAAAGGTTAGTAAGATCTGTCATTAATTTATGTATTTAGCATGTCAAACTTATGTTTTGAAAAATTCACTAATTTAAAATTTTTAAATTCTGCTCCATACTCATTTTCCAACAATTGGAATTAGAGCTAAGGTTTTACATTGATTTTTGGGTTTGTGTTCATGCAATATACATGAATTATGTGATCTTATTCTCTCCAATGCTTGAATTTAATTTTTTAGAGAGTTGACACTCTAAGGTTCCTTTATAATTAAATGTTGTCATGAGATTATATGGTGAAAGTTTATTAATTAATTATGCTTGATTAAATTATTATTTAATTATTAATTAATTAGTGCTAATTATGGTTCCTTAGAGGTTAGAATATGTATCTAGGTTTTTCATGTAATTAGATAGCGGTCTGTTATCACTGTCTAGAAATTATTATTATAATTTTAGATTTGCAAAATTTGGTAATTAAATAATCATTCAAAGTGAAAATAGATCTAGAAGATGGAGATGATAAGAGTTCCATTGTTTTTTTTTTGTGTTTCTAGATTTTTATGTTTTTGAATTTTTGAAAATAAGATTGAAAAGTTGCTTAAAAATCTATTTTCTAAAAAAACGCTGAGTTCAACTCGGTTAGTGTGCCAAACCCTTCAGGTTGGCAAGCCAATGGTTGCAGACTGGTAGACCAAACTTCTAGTTCGGTAGGCTGATAGCAAGACAGATTGTGATTTTAGCTTAGTCAGCAGGCCAAACCCTTAAGTTCGACAGGTCGATAGTCAAACCAACAGACCAAACTTCCAGTTCAGTAAGCCGGTAGAGGGCAGAGCGTTTTTTGAAAAAGGTGAATTTTACAATTTTGAGAAACATGAAATTTTATGATGACCAAAAAAATAAACCTTTTGATCTATGAGGGATTGAAGAATTAAAGATGGATGCCACATGAAGAAGGATACAGCTTGAAGATATAAGATGAAGAATCGATAATATGTTTCGATTGATCTTTTGAAATATTTATTTTTTTCTCTAAGATAGAACCATAATATTATGGCTATTTATTTATTATTTTGTTTGTGGCTTTACATGTTGCGTTGCTTGTCTGCATTATAATATGATTTGCTTGTCTACATTATAATATAATTTGTCATGTATGTTGATAACATACTATGTAGAATAAGGAGTGCCACTCATTAAAAATTGTTCACGCGTGTTAACATAAAACCTTAACTTTTAAAATATTAAGTGGGAGAAAATTTTTGAAGAGCATACCTATGGCATCCATCGTTGATCCATAGGTAGTACATGATGGTTCCAACCCCCTAGGAAGGGATTTTATCATGTACCGGGTTGGATCTCCAAAGGGATAATTTATTTTAGCATGATTTATCATTGTACACCTCTAGGTGATGATTATAAACCATGTATAAAATAGTTAAAATGATGGTTGTACACTCAAGATTAATTTTATTATTAACCTGCCCTAGGAGCCTTGTTAATGAAATTAATGGCCAAAGAAACGATTATTAATATATGCTAGATTAGATGGGTCTTGGATGTCATATATTCATTGGAGGGGATCTGTGTTTCTAATTAAATTTGGCAAGTCTCCCCAAGACAGCATGTTGGATTATGAGTTGAGAATTATCGTTGTAAGATTGCGATATTTTCAAGGTTTTGACATGTAAAAACATTGTATGTTTTACTTGATTGTGTTATCTGATTATGTTATTGTTTAAAAATAATTAGTGTGAGCTGTTTAAATGTTTTTTCATTGAATTTATATAAATAAATCCTAACATTCTCTCACTCTATCTTCGTCTTATTTCAAACATGTGAGGCATTTTTAAAATAGTAATTTTTGAAAGATTATATATATGTAAATTCTCCAAAAGTTTGTTATATGATCTAATCATGGGATTATTCATTCATTCATTTGGATTTTTGTTCTTTTCATAGTTCATTTGAATTTTGTGAAGGCATTCATATCTGAGTGTTGTGAATGTAAGTGCTAAGTCGTGAGAGTAAGGTAAGCGTTTTCATATATCTTGCTTTTGCGAGAGCACTTTGTTTCGATCAAAGAATGGAAAAGGAAGGATTTTTTCATGTACTTTCTTTTTAATGTGAGTAAATAATTCGGAAAGGAGACCAAATTGAGTTTTACGGGAAACAACTTTCGCTCTTGTCGACGTACGTCCTTTTTTTAGAAAGATATGTCATTGTCATTGTGAATTTTTGTCAGTCTAAAATCTTCAAAATCAAACTTTAATAAGTTAAGTATATACCTGACAAAAAAAATACAAAAGTAATAAATCTAAATCGAAGCCCGCTACTAAATAAAAAATTTTGTCGACTAAACTCATTACTACCGTAAACTATGTTTTAAGTGAATCTATATATATATATATATATATTGGAAATAGGATACATGAAAACAAAACTTGCAGCAGATGGAGCTCCTGTAGAGAGGACTTATTTCTCCTCGTGGAAGAAAATCTTTAAAGTCAGATGAAGATGAGAACAGAAAATGAAGAGACAAAATTTTAAAAAAGAGAGATAGAAAAAAGATTAATGAGTATTTAACAAAGTGATTCAAACCAATAAGTTTAAATTGTGAACAATATAAAATTTGATATGCTACCGTGTAAATGATAAAACTCTCACATGCTACTATGTTGAATTCAAAATTATCGATCTGAACTCATCTCTATCTCCTAAAAAAAAAAATAAATCTTCAATATAAGTAAACAAATAAAAAAATCGATTACTATAGAATGTAACAAAAGAGGCAAATTTTATAATTGTAGCACTTCAACAGCCAACAAACCTAAAATGGAAAACTTTTACAATATTCTCAACAGAGAGGTAATCACTTTAGAACACCTAAATAGTACCTAAGAAAGAAAAATCCCTATCATCATTAACTTTTTTTTTTACTGTTCTTTTATATGTTGTGGGGTCTATAACTCCTATTTTACTAAAAAGAAAACAAAACCATCAAGATTCAAACTATAACATCAAGATTCACGCACCTAACTATTTGAGCTAAAAGTGGTATCTATATGATCATATAAACGCACACTTAATACTATAGTAATCCCCCAGAGAAGGGTATATCTGTTTTAGGCAACCAAGACGATCCCATAGTAAAATTAGAAACGGTGAATTTCAAAGCATCCGAAGCACTCATCAAATTATAACCAGGCCAGTGAACTCTCCTACTCGTATCAGAACCAGGACCATAATTCTCAAATTCTCCATAGTAAAGGGTATCCAATCCTGCCGTGCCGTTCATCTCCATCCATCCTGCCGGATGTATAAAGCCCCCAATATAAGACTGCATGTAAACCGTTCTCGCATACAACTTCCACGGCCGTCCGAGATAGCTCGGAATATTTGTTGGGTTGGCGGCAAGGTCGGGTACTGCGTCGATGGTGCAATTGTGGATCGAGATTCCGGTGTTATGGTTAGGGTCTTCCCGACCAGACGCAGCGATAACAACCCCATGATGGGGCTGTGGTTTACGGGCGAGGATGTTGCAGTCCTGAAAGACGGCGGCGGCGTCCCCGAAGATGAAGTCTATGGTCCCGTAGACGTCGCATTCGCGATAGAATTGCCTGTGGGAGTGGATGTAGAGAGTGTCTTGGTAACCCTCAAAGCTGCACCGGAAGAAGACGGAGGAGTCAGCTTGGTTACGGAGCGCGACGGCTTGGCCCTTTTCTGGACCTGCCGTATTCCGGAATGTGACGTCTATGGCGATGAATCTGTCACCGACAACCCCTGCAAGGGTCAAGAAAAAAGAAGGTTAGGTTTAATTATAAATTTACAAAAGAGAAAAAAAATAAAACATTTAAGAGTTGAGCCTTTGTAGGATTGTGGACATGAAAATAAAATAAAATAAATAAATAAAATAGACATCACCATAAAAATTTCCAACTCTAAAAAAGTTAGCTCCAAGAATATAATAGATCAAATCATTTTTAATCACAGATCGAAAAACAAAAAGAAGTTGCTACTAAAAACAACATAGAATTGTTGTTTAAAAGAATTATTTAAAAATTTCTAATTTTAAAAGAATTTGCTACTAAAAACAACATAAACTTTTTTTTAATCACAGATGGAACAGTTTTTTTGACGTTAAAAAAAAATCAATATCACGTTCGTGTTTTATATATGCTTACCAACTGTTGCCGAAAAGAAAGTAGTCCATCCATCGGCATAGTTGTGGTTTCCAGTAATTATGGTGGCATTGATACCATCTCCAAGCAACACCATATTGGTCTTATAACTTGGGATTGTAACATATTCTTCGTATATGCCTTGTTTGGCATATATCACAAAATACCCATCTTCCGCTCTTGTAATATTAGGTGAAACTTCCACGGCCTCTCCTATGGTTTTAAAATCTTCAGTCCCATCTTTACTAACCACCACAACGTCATGAATCAAAATTCCATTGTCTTGCATCTCTGAAAGAGTCCGTCCATCTTTTGTTGATGACGTATCATTAGTCGACTTTTTTTGTAAAGTCTGTAAATTAAAGAAAGTAATGTAGTTGAATTAGAAACTTGTTCAATTTTATACTGTGTAATGCAAATTAAACGCTATTAAGAACTGGTTTTGTTATAGTTTTCTCTTATAAAATTTAAATTACTATAGTATTATAACAATGTTCCCAAAGTGTACAATTGATAGACAGATAATACAACACAGGGTGACCCATATTTTAGTAGTCTAATTTCATGGTTTTCTAGTAAACTTGCCTATGCATAAGTTGTGTAGTACTAAGTTCAAAACTGACTATATTGGGGTGTCGCAACAAAATTTAAACATTTAAAGTTTTAGAAGGGTGGTGGGAACCGTGGTTCCTACTACTTTTTCAGTTATAAACAGTATAAAGTTCACATGCTACAATAACTATAAAAAAAATCGCTACAATGTAAAACTTTTATATACTATAGTAAAAATGGTTCTAACCAAAGCTTCCAATCACCCTTCCATACACCCTATAAATGAGTGGCAAAACGAGGCAATATAATGAGTTTTCCTTTGTGTTGTAGAAGCTTCTTTATTTCTTTATTTCTTTTTTTTTTCTTTTGTTTTTTTTGAGGGTATGTGTTTGTAGAAGTTTTGCTACGATTTATTCTCAGAGTTCAACTAATTTATTGTTTAAGTCCGAACGATGTGCGTTCATTTTTTTTTACTCGGATTTGTTAACGAAGAATTATGTGAAAAAATATTCTACCTAGCAAACTTAACAAAGAGACGCCTCGTAAAAAATATGTATGACTATAAATTCTAATTTTTAAAATAAAAATATATGGTAATTTATAATTGTAATATTATTCTGCAAATATTTCTAAAAAAGATTGACATAAAACTTAATGAAAATAAAATATTACCAATAAAAGTATATTTTTCATAACATTAAGCCCGGATTTATTAGTAGAAGAGGCAAAATTTTTTAATCAAGATTATAGGTATATATAGTTTTTGTTTATTGAATTAATTCATGATATATTAACACATAAAAAAGCATCAATTAAAAGGGCCCAAATCTGCGCATTTAAAATTAAAACTACTATAGTTAAAAAAAAAAAAAAACTGGGGGCCATGTGGTCTTCGTCATCGAACAGCACCATATATAAATGTGTCATGCAGAAAAGTTGAACACAGTACGTACCTTGATAAACTGAGACAATGACAGCCGGTGGACGTTCGCGGCAGTGGGGTGAAGTCTGTTGCCAGAGCCGCCAGCAACATTCTGTCTCTTGTGATGGTGTTTCAGATTCTCAGCGAGCGCGTGAGTCACCAACCCTAGAGACACGCTGTATAATCTCCTGACTCTGAACATCGCCGGAGAAGACAACTCCGTCGCCGTTTCGTTTCCTCGTAGCCGCAGAATCTCGCTCTTCACCTCCACCAGGCCGTCATAGCACGTTTCATGGTTGGTCCCAATGGCGCTGAGCCTGGACCTAATCCAGTCGACCACCTCGCCGGTCACCGGTTGATTATCAGTCGGCCGGAGCTCATCAACGATGGACTCTAGGTAATCCACATTGAGCTCAAAAAGTTGCCGGCAATCCTGCAATGCCCCGGCATCGCTCCGGTGGCCGGAGTCTTGCCGCTGTTGGAGGAACCGGTGGATGAATTCAGACAATTTTCGTGCGCGTGTCAGGCATTGATCGACGGAGAATTTACCGTAGCCGTAAGAATTGTGGGCCAACGACGATGATTGAAAGGCTGCGAGAATTGAGCTGCAGAGTTTCGGGTACAGACTGGACTTACACGCGGCAAAGGATGGCGACGATGGCGATGAAGAGTTCTGCGAGGATGGAGTTTTCACGGCGGCGGCGGGGGCTAGGAGAAGGGGTGAAAAAAGGACGAGGAGAGAGAGAATTAAGAAGAAAGAAAAGGAGTACTTATGAGGATGCATTCTGAAAAATTCAGAGAACAGACTAAGGAGTGTTTGATTATGGTGTTGTTGTCCTCCTACCTATATATATATAGTTATCGTATAGCTGCTTAGCCTTTCAGATTTTTTTTTACGTTAGATTTATCTTCTTTTTTTTTTTCTTTAGAGTTTATCCTTTTGGTTTGAACTTTTTTTTTTTTGATTTGCTCTTTTCTTTTTCCGTAAGTTTTTCTTTTTTCTTTTAACTATACGTTAAATTTACTCGGTTAGTTTATTTTATTTTATTTTTTTCACTATTTTTCCCTTAGATTATGTTTTTTAACAACATGGGAACTAGCAATTTCAGGTGTTTTTCTCTTTTAATATAAAAATAATTATCCTTTTTTGAATTCGCTTATTTTTTTAACAGTATATTCTAAGGGAAATATTCTATAGCGCCTTTGAATTTGAATTTATTATCTAGAAGAAAACAAAATTATCATATTCATCTAAAAAATTGGATTAGTCCACTTTCTCAAAAATAAGAAAAATGAGTATGATTTATATATCGTAAAACACATATTGATAGATTGTTTCCTCCGCCAGTCTAACTCTTGAAACTTTTTATTTATCAAGTACTTTCCTTTTAAAACTAATTAAGCCAAATATACGATAGTTCTCTGATTCAAGCACATATGAGAAAACTTTCTTTTTAGCATTCTACAGTTTCAACCTAACATCGCTTTCAAGAGAGAGAAATAAAAGAATAAATTGTATTGTTGCACCTTAAATTATTCGCTTTTTGTATAATGCATTTCAAATTTTTGATCTTGGTAAAATATGCTTTAAATTTTAAAATCATTAGTAATTAAGGTCCAATAGTTACTTTTAATTTCTATTTAGTACTCTTTTCTACATGCTGAGCTTCAACTTTCTACTTAAAATGATGAGCTCTACCTTAAAAAAAATTTATGCGCACGCTCATTAGCTATTGGATCTCAATTATCAATGATTTTAAAAATCAAGGGGCATTTTGAAAAGATTAAAAGTTCATGTGTATTGTGCAACTGTCATGCCTCGAAGTACAAGGGTGACGTGGATGATTAATTAAGTTAATTAAACCAAAATTTTTTATTAGAAACACCAATTAAGGGTATATTTGGTTCATGCATTCTTTGAACTCAATGGACCCAAATTTGGATTTGAGTATCAAGAATCCTTTGGATACATACTTGTTTCCTCCAAAATCCGAATCATTTCAGTATCAAAAATCTAAGTTTTTAGAATTCTCATTCCCCCAAAACTTTTGATACTCGGATATCTTTGCTACAGCAAAAACTAAAATTCTCTCTCCAATATTTGAGAAAAAAAATCATAATTCTTCATTTAATATCCAGTTGAGATAATTCTTTTTTCACTATGTTCTTAATGAAGAGAAGAATAAATCAAGATCCATATTGCATATTTTTAGATCAGTAACATTAAGATTTTATTAGATTTATTAATAAATCAAAAACTATCTTCACTACCTTTCCAAACACAAATTTCAATTTTATTCCATACTCAGATTAAAACTTAAATGTACATCCAAACGTTAATTCAAATAAGAATTCAAATTATTAACTCAAATTCTATTCAAATCATACTAACTAAAATTAAATCACTAATTCGAATCCATTTACCAAATGGACCCTAAATATTTTGGGTTATTTGAAAAAGGTGATAGTTAAAAAAAAAAAAAAACTCTTTTAAGCAATTATCATTATTTTGAAATAGTTAATTACAAAATAAAATTACAAAGACAGAAGAACATAACCCAGGCCCCACCAGACCCACATTAGTATACACATATGGTATCGATAATAAAATATTATAATCACAGTCTAATATAAGAGATAAAAATTTAAATGATACATGCCTTGATTAGAATGAAGAAATAACCAAAACAGAATTCCTACAACTCACGTGTTTGTCCTATCGCCTCCCAATCGATCCTAAGCTGGAATCCACCTAGGAGGAAAGGTTTTTAAAACAAATAAAGAAATGTGAGCAGAAGGCTCAGTAGGACTAGGTTTAGAAAACATTAGTTTTAAACATAAGTTCTCATATTTGAAAATAATTTACAAAATTTCAACTAGATAAATAAAACATATTTAAATTCATCCTTATCTTTAGAATCTCTATTCATTTGGAATTATTCTTTATTATTTGTTTTCTAGCAAAGCCATAGTATTACCACCGTAATGACCAAACTAGGTTTCAGGACCTACCTCCAAGGTCACACTCTCCACGACCCAATCTCTGTGTATGGCATCATGCTCTAGTTTATCATTTCAGACGGTACTAGTAGACACGTCTGGTATCTTATCATTATTATGTTCCATTTTACTAGATATTCTCATTTCATTCATTATTTGATTCATTGTGATCATTCATTCTTCAACAAGAAATTAAAAATACTAAGAAGTTCATTCTAATCATTCCTTAAAAATCAATTTGAAAGAAACCATTTGGTAACAAGTCTTTTTGTGGCCAAGGCCCTCTTTGAAAATATTTAAAACATTTTATCATTTATTGAAAACATTTTGAAAGAATCTTTAAGGCCGAAACCATTTAAAAACCTGGCTACCAAAGAAGGGGTAGAAGTCCTTTCTCGATACTCTACATCGAGACCTAACACCGCAGTCCCAACCTGCTATACATTAGCTCCATGGAACCATGATCAACCTTAAAAGTAAACTAAGCTTTATCAATATCTAACTCAGAGTATTCTACAATACTATGCTATCTAATATTCTACAATACTATGCTATCTCATGGTGGCTTAGTATGTCTTTAAAGGTCACAAAATCATATTATGAGGTTAAAATCTTTATCTAGGTTTTTAACAACGAAAAATGGGTGAACAATAGCAAAATTTCATGAAATCTGTTCGGCCTACAGAACTTCTCTGTCCGGCCTGCCAAACTGCATAGTTTGGCATGTCAGCCATGCAGCACTAGCTTACCGAACTGGCCCAGGTTTGGCCTGTCGATGGCATGAATCCGGCATGCCGAACTCATGAGTCTGGCCTGTAATGTTCAAGATCGGCCTATCGAACTGAAAAAATCTTGGGACGTGAGACTGAGTCTCGGGCTCCCCAAATCCAAAATTTTTATTCTAAACTTATTTTCTCAATTTTCAAGCATGGTAATGTTCATAGATGATAGAAAAACATACTAGAATATTTTTAAACAACTTTAAACAAGATTTACATAAAGATTTTTGAATAGATCCAAAAATGGAGAAAAAAGGAGAAAATGTAATTTAACCCAATTTTCATGAAATCAAGCCTAGATTCTTGATGATTTGAGCTCTACTAACTTAGATTGAAGGTTTCTTAAGCTTTAGAAACTCAAATTTCAACATCTCAATGAAATTTAGAGTATTGGGAAAAAGTTTGAAATCTTAAAAGTTTAGTAAACTAACCTCAAATTGGAGCTTTAACTAGGGTTTATGGAGACCGAATCTTGTTTCTTGAACTTCCAATCCAGCTGAGGTTCAAAGTTTTTGCTTAAATTTTGAATAAAAATCAAGAGAGGAGAGAGAAAGGGAGAAAGAGCGTGAGAGAAGAAGAGAGAGAGGCTGGGAAAGAAAGAGAGAGTGTGAGTAAAGAAGAGGAGGGGAGAGGCGGTTAAATAGAAGAAAATGTGGTTCTGTAGAATAAAAATCATGTTCCAACATATGGTTTTTCAAAAGAGACATGTTGGACATTTAACAAATTGTTTTATTTCGAAATTCAAAATAACAAATAAAAATAACTGAAGGTGAGATAAACTTAAAATGTACCACAAAATGTTTAAATTAAATTTAAATCACATTAAGGGATACTAATCCACCATTTACATGCTAACCTTATTTAATTAAACTCTGGGTGTTATATTAACAAACAAATAATTTAAGATGTAATAGTATAATTTACTTGAAATAAAAATATGGATCAAAGGCTCGGAGAAGAGTGCAAACAAGAAAATAGGAAGAAAAAGTATAAAGATTATTGAGAGAATATTAAATTAGAACCACTCTATGTGAGAGAGAAGTTGAAGAGGATCATTCCAACTTGTCAGGTTAAAGAAAAAGACAATTTTACCTCCATATGATCATAGGTGGAGATAAGTTAAACTCGTGTTTTGGATTAAAAAAAAAAGGAACCAACCCAAAAGAAATAAATGCAGATACAACTCCCACATAATTGATTCTAATTCCCAAGTTGCCTCATCAACCCTGTGGTGCCACCGCACCACATGCACTAATAGAATTTCATGGCATCACAAACCTACCTCTTTTCGATCGATACTCTAAACCGGCACCTCGTAGTAGGTCGTGTCTTCCTTTTCCCGAATCTCCACTTCATGAATCGAGACGATCTTACTTAGTTCGAGAGGACATTTTTGAAGCATCAACATGCAGAATACGACATGAACATGAGAGAGTTCGAGTGGAAGATCAAGGTGATACACGATCACTCTAATATGTGGAGAAATCTCGAACGAACAAACGTACCTTGGTGCAAGTTCCCCCCCCCCCCCCCCCCCCCCCCCCCCCCCCTTGCTCACACCAAAATGCAAAACTCACTTACACAGTGAAACCTTTAAGAGAACGAAATCTCTTTACCTCGAATCCTAGAGGTCGGCGTCTTCTATTCGCACAACTCTTCTACCTACTCTGAGCAGCTCTTAACCAATCACGAATCACGATACCTTTTTTCATTGTTCTTATAGGTATCTTTAGGTCCAATTATAATCTTGTCTTCTGGTTCTGCCTGACTCACTAACGATCAACACATCCGTCTATATGGTGCTTCGAACTGTGCCACCCTGATACTCGCTTGATAACTATCGTTGCATGCAAACTCTACCAAAGTCTAAGACACATACGTGTAATGTATCCTCGAGGATCTAAACAATTTGTTCAAGCTACCCATCAGTCTGAGGATGAAAAGCCACGTTGAAATCCAAGTCCGTGCCTAAAGTTTCCTAAAGCTCATCCAAGAACTCGTCTTGAACACGACAACCTAAATGTAGGAGTTGAAATGTACCGATTTTGTCAACCGTTAACGACGACCCAAATTGCATCATGCCCTTGCTCTGTCCTCGGTGTTCTGGTGAGGGAATTCATTGTGACAAGCTCCCATTCCCACCCTGGAATAGGAAACGATTGAAGCTGACCAACGGGCTTTTGATGTTCAACTGCTACCTGGATACAAGTTATGTACTTAACCACGTACTCTTGAATATCTTTCTTTTTACCTCTCCACTTGTACTACATTTGTAAACCGTGATGTATTCTCGTGCCCCCTGGTTTAATAACGAACTAAGACTTGCGAGCTTCGTCCATTAAAGCCTTTGTCACTCATTCAAGTGCAAGCACTGCAAGACGTTCCCTAAAATGCAACAACCCATCTGCATGAATCCTCCCTTCTTTAAATTGCTCCTTGGTCTGTATTCACGTCCACATTCCCTGAAGATGCTAGTTCCTCCATTAAGTCTGCTTTATCATCTAAACACACACTAAAGCCGATCCCACATGATACACCGGTACTTGATTGTAATACCTGCTATTTTAACATGTATGATTTTGTAAATTTTAATGTATAAAATGTGACAATTTAAAATTTTGTTGTTTTTAAAAATTACTAAGTTGTCCTTGAATGTTCCACTTATTTACGAAAATGCTAAAGTAGCATTTTCTTGTAAAAGTCTCCAAAGGAAACATTCACAACCTAACCTCCACCCACTTCCATCAACTTTGTCCCCTAAATTATTACTTAATAATGTAGCCTTCTTTTTATTCGGATCAAACATCTCCTCTTTCCTCACGTTTGCCTCACTCCCATTCTTTCTTCCTCACATTTTGCTGTAGCAAAACACTAAGAGCAGCCAAGAAAACTCAACCACCATTTCCTTCCTTTGAAGCAAGGAAACTTCCAGCCATACCATAGCAACTGGAGCAGCAAAATGCCCACCAAACATTCCCAAAAACACCAAGGAAAGCAACCTATTTTCTTCCTCAAACACCAATAAGAACGCTGCCAAGAATGTAGTCTAAACCTAGCCAAAATCACCAAGGAACATAGTCCATATTCTTGTCCAAAAACCAGCCAAAACCATCACCTCCATGGCCAACAAACCCCAAGAGTGCAAGCTTGATTTTTAATCTGAACCTTGGTGCTTTTCAAAGGAGTTTTGAGGTAGGTTTTCTTTCATTCAAACTTGGTTTTTAGTATATGTTTTCTCAATGTTTAATGCATAATTTTTGTGTTCAAAGTTCATGCAAATTTCTAGTTATGTTAACATGCATATTTAAGCATTTATAAACAAAAGCTTGAGTCTTGTGTTAAAACCGACAATCAACCTTTATTTTGGTTTGATAACAATATTACAAGCATGCTAGGAATGTTTAAAATAGGTTTCCATAGCTTTAAGATTGATGTTGTAAGGTGTTGAGCTTGAAGAGTAAACTTAAGCATGTTTTCATCCTTATTTGTGCAAGAGATGCTAGAGACATGGTTTGGTAATGATTTTTGTATAACATTCATGGAAATATATTTATTATGAGTATATGATGTACACTACATATTTTGACATGGTTTTGAAATTTTGTATAAGGATAATATGATTTGATGTAAAAGGAAACTTGGTATTCCATAAACCTTGTAATATCTCTATGGACGGAAGCTCTTTCTTGAAATTTTGGGATTAAATGAAGATGAATTTTATAAATTAGTTTGCAAATTTAAAAAGTGACACCCTAAGCTTTCCAACAAGCTATCATGAGCCTCAATTAGAGTTGTATTTTATTTTCTATGAATTTTTCAATTTTCAGATTAGAAACAAGTAAACCTGCCAGTGGTAGTATAACACCCGTCTACCTTAAGTAAACCACCTATTAACCCATATGCTGATTGTAGATAGTGAACCTGCCTCTTTTTGTAAAAGTATACCGCCAATTTGCTATAGTATACTAGCTCCTAACCTGAACTAAGAACCCAACTTTGCTCACGTCCTAACCCCTTAATGTCTTGTAACCTTTCCAACACTATCCTAAGTGATTTATGAATCTTATTAAAGACTATAACATATAATTTCTTGTATATATTTTATATTGTGTTTAAGACAAAAGTTGTTTATTTTGATATTCAAAAAGAAATTGCATAAGAACTTTAATGGCACACTAGTGAGATGGATTTACACATGATTTATTTTGTGAATGTAGTTATATGTTGTGCTTTAGTTTTAATTGTCTTTATGCTTGCCTTAGGATCAAGGGTGTGTGGAGCTAACGTTAATTAATTTTGAGATTAAAAGATTGTTGATAAGGTTGGAAGGTAGGAATTCTATTACTCATCTTTTGTGAGGTTTTGGTAAATTAAAATTTGGTTGTTTTATGTTGCAAGATATGTAGATGATATCTTAAATGTATATGATTATATCTATAATATGATGATGTGGAACTCATCCTATATCGTACAACAAAAAACATAATGATTTGGCGCATGTTGTTGTAAATTGAGAAACATGGTTAGGAAAACTGACTCTATAAATAAAGATTGAATATAGAGAAATGGTAAGACATGAAAAAGGCAGCGGTTACGTCCTTAGGCGTGAATACCCTAAAAGGTAAAATATGGGGGAGCTAATGACGGTCCCTTGGGTCGAAAGTCCTATATCACACTATACAAGAATCGACTTGGTGAGAACTCGAGGCTTAATATCCCCTCACCAGAACACCTTTGGAATGATTGGAGGGTGGTCAAGCACGTCTATTTAGGTTTCGATGAGTTGAATAATACTTTATTAAATATGGATACCTAGGAATAATGATGAATTGTAATATTTATATATATGTATATGTATGAAAGTCGGTAATGATTAACTATGGTATCCACGGAATATGATCATAATAAATCTCATAAGCTGGATAATGATGAAAACTAACTAACCATGTAGATTTAATGTGGTAATAAATAAAACCTTAAAATGAGTAATGTTTTTTCCTACTGGGCATGTTGATTCTCATCCATATCATATTTACATCTCTCAGATAAAACTCAGTCAACTTATCTAATGAGGAATATGCAACAACACTGCTGGTTTCGTGTTGGAAGATCTTTGTTTATTTGTAACTCGTCTAGAACATGTAAGAATTGTATTACTTTCGTGATGGCTGTGTTAAGTAATTGGGAATTGTACTATGGTGACGATGACTGTATTTTAAATATTTAATGCTACACTAAAAATTATGGTTTGTATTTAAACATTTATTTTTATTTTCTATTTGATGACCTATGGGCTCTGTTTTACTAGTTTAAATGATGTTAAATTTAAGATTATTTTTATCTATCAAATATTGCTAACCCCTACATATGGGCGTTATATTAATCGAGGTCTTCATGGTACTGTAGCCCATATTCACTCACGGTAGCATCTTTCTTCCAATCCTCTAGTGCTAGATGTGTGCGGATCCCTGAAGACCTCCTGCTAAATGCGTCGGCAACCACGTTGGCCTTACCCGGATGATACTGCAGCAAGAAATCATAGTCCCCCATATATTCCATCTATCTATGTTGCCTCAAATTTGAATCCCTCTGGGTGAACAAATACCTTAAGCTCCTGTAGTCTAGGAAAAACTTGAAATGTTGCTTCAATAAGTAGCATCTCCAAATCTCTAAAGCATGAATTACTGCAGCAAGCTCTAAATTATATGTAGGATAGTCCTGCTTGTGAGGCCTAACTATCGCAATCCATAAGCCACAACTCGTCCATGTCGCATCAATACACATCCGAGTCCTCATCCTGCTGCATCAGTGTAGACCTCGTAAAACTCATCACTGCTTGATGTAGTCAATATAGAAATGATAATTAACCGATTCCTCAACTCTTGGAAAGTGCATCCACATTTCTCATCCTATTCAAACCTGATATTTTTTCTGATCAGTCGCAACAATGGGGCTGTTACTTTTGAGAAATCCTTCATGAACTTTGTGCAGTACTCGGCAAGTCCTAAAAAGCTGCGAAGCTCGACCACGATCTTTGGTCATTCTCACTATACTATAGCCTCCATCCTAGAAAAATCTACTATGATACCCAGCTCGGAGATGATATGCCCTAGAAGCTTAGCTTCCTTGGCATGCAGCTGGTGCTATTCGAATTGTAAATCCATCCTCGAGAAATATCGAGGACCTCCTAACCAACCAGACAATCCATCGATCTTGGGGAGTGGGTACTTATTCTTCACGGTGACCCAATTTCAACTATCAATAATCAATGCACAACCTGGGTATACCATTATTTCTCTCGGTGAATAGAACTAGTGAATGTCACGTTATCCTGAATATATCATTTAGCTGCAAGTTCCTAAAGCTGTTTCTTTAATTTCTTCATTTCTACAAGTGCCAATTGATGTGGTGCTATGGAAATTGAAGTGATTCTCGAAATAACTCGATGCCAAACTCAGTTTCCCGATGCAATGCTAATCCCAAGAATTTGTCGGGGAAGATATCATCGAACTCATCAGGCACCAATATTGTTGCATTTCTTCCTACAGCATTAGACTCTTCTTCCAGATCTAAAAGAAGTATGTGTGTGTGTGTATATATATATATAGCATGCTATGTTTTCTCGTACACCTAGACACGTTTTCATGAGTCGATCACTCATTACTCGATCATCACCACCTTGGTAAACAATCATTGTTCCCCTATCGATCACTTGGGTTACCTCCATAATGTGACAATGTACAGTTGCATATTCTTGGACAACCAGTTCATTCCTAAGATCACATCATAAGTACTCATGGGGAATATAGTCAAATTACCTTCTAGAGTCTCATCCTCAGTCATTATCTTACAAACATACATATACAGTTCACACACACACATGCCCAAAGGTGAGGTAATTACCAAGGGTTCGTCAAATTCCTCATTTCTCATTCCAAGGCATGCACAAATGAACTCGTAACGAGAGAATGAATGGTACTAGTATTAAATATAACCGAAACTAAAAACTAAGAAACCGAAACTGTACCATCGACTCTCATGTTGCTAGTCTATGTATCCGAGCTCCCTGATGTCATGGTGTGAACTTGTATTGGAGCCTTTCATTTTTCCTCTGCTAGAGCTGCTATGTCCTGGGTTCATCAATTGATACTGTTGCAGAGAAAACTAATGAAGCTGAAGCTAAGGAAGTTGCTGAGGTAAAGATAAGGACTAAGGTTGAGGCTGATGGCTTGCACCCTCTCCGATCCAAGATCCTCATCAAGCATTCCTTACTAGATAATTCCTCTTGATGCGTCCTGGCTACTGGCAGAAGTGGTAAGGGCTGCTTCATCCGCTGCTAGATGAACTATTGCTTACACTGCTAACGATACCGTGCCGATTCTTCATCCAAACTTGGTGATCACTACTTCTCCTATTGCTCCTATAGGGTCCTCCTGATGTTCTCACCCGATCCTTGTAGTAGATAGCGTAATCTCTTCCTATTAATAAAGTTGACGACTCTAACCTACTAGAATTCTAAAGTCGTAAGACCACCTGTTGCCATCGAATGGATGCCTTAAGCCCATCTTGAAACTTGATACACTTTCCATGTTCAGAAGCCATGGCAAATGGAGCAAATTGGCCAACTCATTGAACTTTACCTCGTATTCCTGAACCGTCTTGTCACCCTATTCTAACCAGTAGAATTCGACAATACTTCAGTCTTTACATCCCTGCAGAAATAACGCTCATGGAACAATTTCTTGAATCTTTCTCCACTAATATTCCTATCATTCTCTAGATGCTTTGTTTGCTTTTACCAAGTGTTAGCACTGCTTGCCAACTTATGGGCTGTGATTTCCACTTGATACACTACTAGTACACCAAAGGTATCCAATGCTTCACTACTGAGTTTAACAGATATTCGGCCACCTGTGGACTCCCATTTCTATCGAAAGTCGGGATAAACATACGCCTAGGCTCCTCAAGGCACTCATGCCGGCGACTCGCCTCAAAATTGCTAGATCTAACCCTTGCTGCCATTTGCCAAAAAGCGATAAACTAGCTCTTATCATACTTCCCTCATTTGTGAGACTCGCGTGAACCATAAATGGATGACACCTAGGTGCTATTCTCTCAATTCTAAAAATAAAATTGGACTGTCAGAGGCTTTTCACTATCATACCTATGTGTGCATAATTCTCAAGGTTCATAACATAAGGCTCTAATACCATTTTGTCATGTCCCAAAGTACTAGAGGTGATGTGGATGATTAATTAAGTTAATTAAACCAAAATTTTTGAGTAGAAACACCAATGAAATATTTTGGGTTATTTGAAAAATGTGATAGTTTTTTAAAAAAACTTTTTGAAGCAATTATCGTTATTTTGAAACAGTTAATCATAAAATAAAATAACAAAGACAAAAGAATATAAGCCGGGCCCCACTGGACCCACATTAGTGCACACATGTGGTATCGATAATAAAATATTACAATCACAGTCCAATATGAGAGATAAAAATTTAAATAATACATGCCTTAATTAAAATGAAGAAATAACCAAAACAAAATTCCTACAACTCACGTATTTGTCTTGTCGCCTTCCAATCAATCCCAAGCTGCAATTTACTTAGGGGGAAAGGTTTTTAAAACAAATAAAAAAATGTGAGCAGAAGGCTCGGTAGGACTAGGTTTAGAAAACATTAGTTCTAAACATAAATTCTCATATTTGAAAATAATTCATAAAATTTCAGATAGATAAATAAAACATATTCAAATTCATCCTTACCTTTAGAATCCCTATTCATCTGGAATTTCTCTAGATAAGCCATAGTATCACCACCGTAGTGGCCTAGCTAGGTTTCGAGACCTGCCCCCAATGTCGCACTCTCCATAACCCAATCTTTGTGTATGGCATCATACTCTAGTTTATCATTTCAGACAGTGCTGGTAGACACGTCTGGTATCTTATCATTATTATGTTCCATTTTACTAGATATTCTTATTTCATTCATTATTTAATTCATTATGATCATTCATTCTTTAGCAAGAAATGAAAAATACTAAAAAGGTCATTCTAATCATTCCTTAAAAATCAATTTGAAAGAAATCATTTGGTAACAAGTCTTTTTGTGGCCAAGGCCCTCTTTGAAAATATTTAAAACATTTTATCATTTATTGAAAATATTTTGAAAGAATCTATAAGGCTAAAACCATTTAAAAACCTGGCTACTAAAGAAGGGGTAGAATTCCTACCTCAATACTCTGCATCGAGACCCAACACAGCAGTCCCAACCCTTTATCTGTTAGCTCCACGGAACCACGATCAACCTTAAAAGTAAACTAAGCTTTATCAATATCTAACTCAGAGTATTCTACAGTAGTATGCTATCTCATGGTGCCTTACTATGTTGTCAAACTGTGCAGTGCAGCCTGCTGGCCATGTAGCACCGGCCTACCAAACTGGCCCAGGTTCGGCCTACCTATGGCATGAATCTGGTATGCCAAACTCATGAGTCTGGCCTGCCGATGTTCAAGATCGGCCTGCCGAATTGGAAAAATTTGAGAACTCGAGACTTCGAGTCTCGACCTCCACAAATCCAAAATTTTCATTCTAAACCTGTTTTCTCAATTCTCAAGTATGGGTAATGTTCATAAATGATATAAAAACATACTAGAACATTTTTAAACAACTTTAAATGAGATTTACACAAAGATATTTGAATAAATCTGAAAATGGAGAAAAAAAGGGGAAATGTAATTTAACCCAATTTTTTTGAAATCAATCATAGATTCTTGATGATTTCAGCTCTAATAATTTAGATTGAAGGTTTCCTAAGCTTTAGAAACTCAAATTTCAACATCTCAATGAAATTTAGAGAATTGAAAAAAAGTTTAAAATTTTGAAAGTTTAGTGAACTAACCTCAAATTTGAGCTTTAAATCGGGTTTATGGAGACCGAATCTTGTTTCTTGAACTTCCAATCCAGTTGAGGTTCAGAGTTTTTGCTCAAATTTTGAATAAAAATCAAGAGAGAAGAGAGTGGGCTGGGAAAGAAAGAGAGAGAGTGAGTGGAGAAGAGGAGGGGAGAGGGGGTTAAATAGAAGAAAATATGGTTATACGGAATGAAAATCATGGTCCGACACATGGTTTTCCAAAAGTGACATATTGGACATTTGACAAATTGTTTTGTTTCGAAATTCAAAATAACAAATAAAAATAACTGAAGGTGAGATAAACTTAAAATGTACCACAAAATGTTTAAATTAAATTTAAATCACATTAAAGCATACTAGTTCACCATTTACATGTTAACCTTAATTAAACTCTGGATGGTACAACAACAAATGAATAATTTAAGATGCAATAGTACAATTTACTTGAAATAAAAATATGGATCAAAGGCTCGGAGAAGAGTGCAAACAAGAAAATAGGAAGAAAAAGTATAAAGATTATTGAGTGAATATTAAATTAGAGCCACTGCATGTGAGAGAGAAGTTGAAGAGGATCATTCCAACTTGTCAGGTTAAAGAAAAAGACAATTTTACCTCCATATGATCATAAACGGCGATAATTTAAACTCGTGATTTGGATTTTTCTTTTTTAAAAAAAGCCCCACCGTTTGGAAATTGAAAGTGGATTCATCCGAAGTGGTTTTATATGTTGAGGGACATTGAGATATTTGTAGGATTTTTCACTTTTCCTCTTCGTACATGAGATACACTTAGGGGCTTGTTTAGTATACCGTATTAGAACTTTGTATTGTATTATTTTAAAATAATATGACGTTTGATATTAATAATGTATTGCATAAAATAATACAAGATGCCAATTTAATACAATACATCTTATATTATATAATACACAAAAAAGGCCCGTATTAGACTGTATTGGATTATTTACTCAAAAGCCGTACTATTCTAAACTTTGTTCTGCTCTCTTCTCCTCACTCCTGTCCCAGGAAGTCTCTCTCTACAACTCTCTGCCTCTGCTATGGTTTCAGTCTCTTGGAGTCGCTGTTTTCTCTGATTCCTCTGCTTCTTCAACTCGGATTGATCGCTCCCGCTTCGCCATCGAGTCAACTCATCAACTCGGGCCGAGTAAGTGTTTCCTTTGGTTTTTCTTCTTTTTCTTTACTGTCTGAAAGTTCGGTGATTGGATTTACTGTTCGTGCTTTTGATTCGAGTTTTCGATCCATAATTTGTGGATTTTTTGAGCTTGATTCTCTATTCATGTGAGCTAAATTGGTTTCTCACTGTGTGTTTTTTTTCAATTGCCTATTCTGCTTGGGTCATGCCTTGGTGAGAAATGTGAGGATTACAACATTTCTAAATAGGTTTCATGGAAATTAGATGAGAAAATCTTCTTTACTGTGTAAACCCAACCTTGCAGAAGTTGGCGATTTCTACTCTTGAATTCGTTTCAGTGATATTTTTATGTAAAATTATTTATAAGGAACCACTATCTGGACCCTTTTCTTCATCCATAGTAACTTTGCCTAAACAGTTGTACTACTTCTTTGATGCTCATGTTGTTCATATTAATTATGAGGAGAAAGATGAACTTTCTAATGTGGACAAACTTTCAGTAATGCTCTTTTTATACGCTGAGTTGTAAAATGTAATGTAATAATCCCTAATTTAGTATGTTGCAATGTTTTTATTAGTTTTGGTTCTTGGTGGATCTGTTAATACAGAAATCTAAATCTCCCAAGACCCTTCTACACCTTAATAAAATTTGTAAAACTTTCTGTAGCGGATGAGGAAATCTTTAAGATTCATTATCAAACTTTCAATCTAGTTTGAGAAAGCCACAATTAACTTTCTGTAGTGTTCATACTTATATCAAACATTTAATATGTGTTTAGAAATTTCTAGGTAAATGTATTAACTTTCAAAAAAATGAGGCACCAAAATTTTGGAAGCATGTTATTTGAGTTTCTGTTGTTTGAATAATGAAAAACCAGTTTACTAGATTAGAGCTCTTAACTCTTTTTTAAGCTGGAGTGCTGTGGCAACTTTGTTTTAGCTCTTTTTTGTTTTGCCTCACTATGCAAGTCTTTAACCTAGACTAAGTTTTTTTTTCTGTTATGGTTTTTGTTTTGTTGATGCTAAATTAGTGATGTAAATCAATGGGAATGTAAAGAGACTGGCTAGAAATATGTGAAAATGACTGTTTTTTATGGTGTGTATGATGTTTTTTAGTTGCATTGTGCATATTATAGTTTGTACTAGTTTATTGATTCTACCTGTCTTACTTCTTCTACTAGTTTGATTGGGTTATGCGGTTGTAGATTCGATTCGATTATTTTTGTGTCTACCCATTTTTTGGCCCCTAAAGAGTGTTTGTAGATGCGATTTGATCATGTTTGTGTTTACTTCTTATTAAGTTCTTCACAATAGGGAGGATACTACCAAAGTTTTTCATGATCTGCAAAGAGTTGTGCTTTTGTCCAGTCCTCCTTTATGAAGAAAATCAATTGTTTCTTACCTACTAGCTTGTCTTTATAGGGAGAAATGGGTTATATAGTTTCCTATACAAGGAGAAGCAAGACAAGCTTAACCTATTCCAAGATGAGAGTTTAACGAGTACTCGATAGTCATTTACCTCTTGATTGATATGGTGCTACTTGGGGATAGATCGTAGTGAAATTGATTGTATCAAAAAGTACAAAGTAGAAAAAAAAGAAGAGAAAAATGTAAAATAATTGCAAAGTGAATGCTTTGGGGATTAATGTTACTTTGTCAAAACACAATGAAAGGAAACAAAAAAAAAGGTATACATATCTATGAAGTTGTTATCTTATTTTGATAGCTTTGAACTTTTGCATCATTGTTATTGGTTTCAACTTTCAAATTCTAGCCAAAACCCAATTGATTGCACTAGTAAAATCGATTCCGAATTGTGACTTGAAAGCTAATCCACACATTGAGAACAAGATACGAATGTTGAAAAAGCAATATGGAATAGTATATGACATGTTGAATAGAAGTGGGTTTGGATGGAATGATATAAAAAAATGTGTGGAATATGAAAACAAGCAAGTGTGGTTGAATTATGTTCAGGTTGGTTGGTTGTTTGCCTTATACTTTTATGTTCAAATCACTAGTATTTTTTTAATGGGAATTAATTACTATATATTGAACTATCTTGTAGAATCAAAAAGATGCAGAAGGCTGGAGGAACAAGAGTTTTCCAATTTATGAAAGGTTGGCTAATATCTTTGGAAAAGATAGAGCAATTGGTCGGGGAGTGAAAACACAGCAGATATGGTCGATCATATGGATCAAGGAGTTATTGATGCTATAGAAAATGATGATATAAGGTCAGTGAATCAAACGTCATCTAGATCATCTAATCGGAGGAAAAGATCACGCTCAGATGACAAAATGTTGGAAATTGCATCCTCATTCAAGAAAATGTTTGAGTAATCATTTGAGCAAATGAGACTAATTAGTGAGCGACTTGTTAAAGGAAATGGAGGTGGAAAGGACATTGCTTTGAAGTTGAAGAACATGAGACTCTCGGATGAGGATCAACTCAATGTCTTGACATACCATTTAGAGAAACCACAATATGTGACGACATTTATGTCGATTGATGCATCATTGCGTTGGACATTTGTGAGGAGAATCATGAGGGAGATATAACATCTATGATAGAGTGGTTTAGTTTTGTGAAACTAACCTGCTTTTGAGAACATTTAGGTGGTTAGTGACCTAAACATTTAACACGCTATAATATTTTGTTTTTACACCTTGTTAGGAATCTATACTATTTAGTATTTGATTTGTGTTTGAGACTTATTTTCAATTATGGTATTTCTATTTTAATTTCCGTTTTGTCCAAATCAATGTAAATTATATGTGGTATTTTCTTTTAATAGATGCAGTACCATCATGTACTAATATTATTGATTTTTGATTTTTGATTTTTATATTGATAATAGATTTTCTAAAAAAAATTCAAAAAAATAGAGAGAATAAGGAAGGAGAGTGTAGAGAGAATGAGACGAGACCGACCCCGACACCTGTCCCAAATCCTAACCCAAGCTCGGTCTCAAATCCTGGCCCCAACCTCGACTCTGACACTAGTCCCAACCCCAAACTCGACCCTAGTCTCAAATCTCGACTTCGATCCTAATCTCGAATTCCAACTTTGAACCTGAACATAAAATTCGATCTGAAAACCATGACCTAAATTTATTATATTTAAAATTTAAATGCTAATACAATACAATACAGTGGTAAACAAATATTGTATAATATAATACAACATGTTAATACGGTGTAAAACCAAACAATGTATTGTATGACACTAATACAATACAATGCAATGTAATACAATACAATACAATACGATGTACCAAACATGCCCTAGATTGCTTGAATTGCATAGAGTTCCATGTAAACCTTTGCCCAAAACGATAACCAGGGGCTTGTTGAGGAATATGGCTTTGTGCATGTAAACCTTTGCCCAAGTTTAAATTTTTCTTTACCTTTTTTGACCTCATTTTGGCTCTAAACTTCCATATAAACCCTTTTACCTAATTTACATATATATAATTAGAAGCAATAATAATAATAATAATAATAATAATAATAATAATAATAACAACAACAATGAAATTAAATTGAAATCAAACTAACTAACTTGAAAAAATAGTATATCACAATAAGCAAAATTAAATATAAATATTAATAACGTTACAAAAATATTTGCATTAAATGACAAGAATAACTCCCTTCAAAAAAATTTCTATTTTTATAGAGTTGTAACCAAACAATAAACAAATATATACATAAATCTTTAAATGAACTAAAAAAAAATACCTGAAATACTCTAATCCTTGATAGCACACCATATTAACATAGCGTAATCATATACCCTAAAAAATGATTTGTTATTTGCTTTCCTTTATTATCCTTTTTTTTTCAATCTTACACTTGTTCAACCTAATTCATAGATATCATCTAAATAGAACTGAAGGCTTTCACTTCATTCAAAATTTAGTCATAAAATCAAGTTTCAAAGGGAATCTTCCTGAATTCTGCTTTACTTAGTACATACACTAATAAAAGAACCTTATGATATTTGTTCGGACAAATATAATTGTTAGAAATATATATAGGAGATAAACAACAAACAGGTGCAATATAAAGTAAACAGAAACAATAGAAGGAATATTATTATGAAATTAGGAATAAAATATTACAATAGAATTCTCAACTTTCAAACCAAATTGGAACAAAATGATAGTCGAGGCACGTGTAGCTCACACTTTCCTTAAGATAGATTCATCCCCTCTAGTTGGGCACAAGGATTCGATGAACGTCTGTTTTCGAGGATACAATGACACAAACAATGGTCTATGCACACTCAAACACCACCTCCGGTGAACTTGAACAACGTCTTCCTCTATCACCAAAAATGACTACTCGCCAAAACCAACTCAAAAAGAAAGGCTCGAGAAGAAGAGAACAAAAACTCAAAAACAAGAGAACAAGAAAAACTATGTGTTATTTTTGTGTGCAATTTTTTGTGTCTCTAGATGTGGAGAAAGTCCCTAGTACAATATCAAACTTCTGTGCCTAACCAATGTGGGACTTTCTTAGTACTAATACATATCAAAGGATGTCAAGTTTTAATGCCTAACTGATGTGGGACTCCACATTTAGGCCTTTTTTCCAACAAATTCAAATGTCAATAGGCACACTTTAAGCATCAATTTCTCATTCACCCGATTACCATTTTGAGCACATAAATATATGATTTCGATCTTCTCGCGATGGAGAACGCAAATCCGTCAAGACCCATCACTTTCATAAAGTAGGCCCCACTCAAAATTATGCCTCAAAATGGCTCCTCAAAATGGTTATTAACCTTTTTTTCTAACAATCCCCCACATGAATGAAATTGATTGACAAAAAGAGAAAATAAAGACACTACATGGTGATAGAGTTCTACGGTTAATACCTGCATAGGATAGGTAGGCTTTAACCCTTAAACCTTCCCTTGTGAAAGTATGCTTACTTTACTGGCTGGTCAGTAGACGCGATATCCTTGAACTGTTCTGTCGTTTGTGTAAATGATAACATACCTCACACAGGTATTTTTCTGACAAAGTTTTAGTTCTCATGGTTATGTTCATTTTGGCCATGAACATCTCCCTAGTTCTACAAGAGTTTCTAAAGAATTGAGCCCTAGCAATTCTCCTTTGAAGTGGCCCCACTTCTCTCTCACATAGGTGATTTCTTACTTTACGAGTAACTCGCACTACTCTGCTCAAATTCCCATCATATTCGATGCATAAGAATTATTAAAACAAACTGCTTAACCTTTCCCTATTGGTATCACTGTTTTTATTATAGGAATGGGTTGGGGTAACCCCCACAGTGATCCTACTCGGTCTATTCAATTTAGTTATCCCATTGAACCTAGATCTTGGGATCTCCAGTCAACAAGGTTGGGTTTCTACTGTTTCGACCTATTCTTTTATGGGCTTTAGTCCCATTCCTCTTGATGTTTTCTCAACTTGATCTCTATTTAGTCCTTTAGTTAACGGGTCTGCAATATTCTTTTTAGACCTTACATAGTCTATTGTCATGACTTTAGTCGAGATCAGTTGTCAAACGGTATTATGTCGATGACGTATATGTCTTAACTTACCATTGTACATCACATTCTGTGCCCTGCCAATAGCAAATTGATTATCACAATGTATGCATATTGCAGGCACAGGTTTAGGCCATTCAAGAATATCCTCTAAGAAATGCCTTAGCCATTCAGCCTCTTAAATACTTTTATCTAAGGCTATAAATTCAGATTCCATAGTGGATCTGGTTATTACCGTCTGCTTTGAGGACTTCCATAAAACTGCTACGCCTCCCAAAGTGAATACATATCCCTTGTAGCTTTAGAATCCTGAATATTAGATATCCAACTTACGTCATAATATCCTTCAAAAACAGCAGGATCTCTTGTATAGTGTAGCCCATAATCACGAGTATATCTTAGGTATCCGAGTACTCTAACAATCGCTTTCTAGTGATTATCTCCTAGATTACTTGTGAATCTACTCAGGCTATTAATAGCGTAGGCAATATCTAGTCTTGTACAACTCATTAAATACATTAAATTGCCTATCACTCTAGCATATTCTACCTGGGATATATTTTCTCCTCTATTTTTGGACAGATGTTGACTAATATCAATTGATGTTCTAGCCACGCTAGGGTCATTTTTACTAAATTTGTCAAGTATCTTATCCACATAGTGTGACAGACTCAAAATGAGTCCATCAGGCAACCTTTTGATTTTGATTCCCAAAATCATATCAGTAGGTCCCATGTCTTTCATGTCGAACCTAGAGTTCAATATATCCTTGGTAGATTTGATTATCCGATCATTGCTAACCACGATTAGCATGTCATCTACATAGAGACAGAGAATGACATATCCATCGTTTGTACTTTTGGCATAAACACATTTGTCACACTCATTAATTTTGAAACCATTTGACATCATTACACTGTCAAATTTCTCATGCTATTGCTTTGGTGCTTATTTAAGCCCGTACAAAGACTTTACCAATTTGCAGACTTTCTTTTCTTGTCTTGGAGCAATAAAACCCTCAAGTTGTTCCATATATATTTCCTCTTCAAGATCTCCATTAAGAAAAGCAGTCTTTACATCCATATGATGCACTTTAAGATTCCGCAAAGTAGTAATCGCCAAAATTATTCTAATGGAGGTTATTCTCGTCACGGGAGATTAATTATCAAAATAATCAAGGCCTTCCTTTTGTCTATAACCTTTTATAACAAGTCTAGCTTTATACTTGTCAATTTTTCCATCTGCTTTCATTTTCTATTTGAAAATCCACTTAGGGCCTAGCGGTTTACTTTTTGGAGGAAGGTCCATTAATTCCCAAGTATGATTCTGAATGATGGAATCAATTTCACTCTTTATAGCTTCTTACCATAACCTTGGATGAGCATACAACTTCTTTGAAAGTTTGAGGTTTAACCTCTAGCATATAGGTCAAAAAATCTGGTCCAAATGACTTTTCTGTCCTTGCCTTTTTGCTATGTCTAGGCTCCTCTTCTTCTTTTTCGGTTTCAACTTCTAGTTTATCCTGGCTATTTTCTTTAATAGTCTTAATCATTCGTTTAGATGAACTTGGACCATCCTTTTTGGATTTACAAGGAATGCATGTTCAAAAAATGATGCATTCCTAGATTCCATTATTGTGTTCATGTGAATCTCAGGGTTTTTAGATTCATACACAAGGAACTGATAAGCACTATTATTGTGGGCATAACCAATAAAGATGCAATCAACGTTTTAGGGCCTATTCTCATCATTTTTGGTGTTGGTACCATTACATTTGCAAGACACTCCCACACTCTCAAGTATTTATAGGAAGGCTTTCTACCTTTCCACAATTCATAAGGGGTCTTGTCTTCTTTCTTTCGGGGCACTTTATTTAAAAGGTAATTAGCCAACAAAATGGCTTCCCCCCACATGTTTTGTGGTAATCCAGAACTTATCAGCATCGCATTCATCATATCCTTTAAGGTACGATTTTTGCATTCTGCTACACCATTTGATTGAGGTGAATAAGGTAGCATAACCTCATGAATAATACCATGTTGTGCACAAAATTCACTAAATGGTTCAACATATTCACCACCATGGTCACTTCTTACTATCTTAATTTTCTTATTAAGTTGGTTTTTAACTTCTTGCTTATAGAGAGCAAACTTCTCTATAACCTCATCTTTGCTCCTAAGCAAATATACATAGTAACATTTTGCGCTATCATCTATGAAAGTAACAAAATTTTTTGTTCCCACCTCTAGTTTGAACAAATTTTAAGTCACAAACATTGCTACGTATCAAATCAAGGGGCTCATTATTTCTTTCAATCGTTTGAAATGAAGATCTCGCTTGGGTTTTCTTATGTTATGTAGTCGTATTTTTTACTTTAATTTGTGTTATTGATAACTCTAAAAAATAAAGTTCTTTTACACTTTCTCATTTATAAAATTTGGTTAGTTCTTCAGATTTTTAGTTAGTTTTAGTTTCATTTTTTATTTAGTTTTTGAGTTTATTAGGTTTATTTTATTTTATTTTTGTAGTTTATTTAGTTTAGTTTTTGCTATTTTTATTTTTAGTTTATTTTCCTTTTAATTTATTTATTTTTCTTTATTTGTATGATTAGAATAGGTGAAAGGTGACACTTATGGTAATTAGAAAAATAATTGCGGGCTGCAAAAAGAAATCAAGTTTCAAAATTTGAAATGGCCAAAAACTTGAAAATCCGCACATGTCTTTCGTAGCTTTCCCACTCATCGTCAAAGCCATCGGATCATCATCTGCAATTTAACTCTAGAATTTAGCCATTCTAAACAAATTTAATCAATAACTCAGCCATTCTTAAGTTTTAACACAAACCAAAAACAATAAAAAGTCACAATAAATGATGTTAATCTTCTCAAGTGCACAAATCACAACAAGTAATAAAAGTGATGAGAACGTGTCGTTCAAAGGAGGATTTGTATTTAATTAATTAAGTACTGAAATTGATCAGCACTAAAATTATTTGAACAGCCAAAAATAAATAATTCTAAAATAACTTCTCAACCAATAATGGTGCTACAACGCCCTATCCTCTCGAGAATTCTACCAAAGGACATGCTAAAAAAAGGGGAGGCAATTAGACAAAGCATCTTACGCCTATCAGAGCACATGTCGGGTATGTTTCACATTGGGCTTTGAGTTGAGCAGCTGTATTGATGTGACAGAACAACATTTGACGAGGTGCAGGATGCATGGGAAACTTGGTGACCTACGTAGAATAGGAACGAACAATCTTTAAGATAGCTAGAAGCGGGACCCATAGCTTTTTATATTTCACTAATATATATAGCTTCTTTTATATTCTTTTTTATTTCACTAGTATATATAAATTCTAAAATTTCAAAATATTTTTTGAGTGTAAAAAAATAAAATTTCAAAAACAATTTTGGTATATCCAAAAAAGAAGGATTCTAATTGCACAATGTTTTAATTAATTTTTTTTTGTTTTTAATCATCAATGAAGCCTATTTTTGTTATAGGTTTAATTTTTTTGGCTACTTTTATAATGAGAATTACCAAAATATATCATATTTTATCACCATTTGTCAATTTTCCATTAAAAGTTAAACAAAAGGACCAATTTTATTTACAGTTCATTTTTAGGGAAGTAAATGTTACATTTTGAAATTTAGATGGTATTGTTTTGAGAATTTTTGGAAAAGTTTTTGTCAGCTTTTTGAGGCAAAAATTTCAAAAAAACTCTCAACATAATTCCAAAAAAAATTTTATTTTTAAAACAAAACTAATTTCACCTATTTTAAAAAACTACTAAACAAACCCAAAGTGTTATAAAAGCTATAATTTAAAGAATTTTATAATTAAACCTTGTTGAAAGGTTGACCATAGTTGAGTGCTTTTCATAAGTCAAACACTTGAGAATCTTGGCGTTAGCCGACTTGACTTCTCTTTGCGGTTGTTTTCTGCCCATTGCCTTATTAATAGAGACCAAAAAAAAAAAAAGCAAAGAAAAAGTCAAAATATCTCCCTCAAACATTCATTGAAATCGGCATTCCTACCAAACCACCAAAACTTATTGCTCCTCAACCACATCACCAAAACCTCGTTGATCAATTACAGAGTTGCAACACCATCAAAAAACTCATCGAGATTCATGCCCAAATACTCACCAAATTATCAGGTGCGACAACGTTGACAGCATGAGGGGAATTTTCGTTGAGATGCTAGAGAGGAATGTTGTGTCAAGGACGACTTTGGTTGTGGGGAGTGTTCAACATGGGAGGAGTAGGCAGGCTTTCTCTTTGTTTCATTACATGAGGAAAACCCAAGTGGAATCGGATCAGGTGGCGCTGGTGTTGGCGTGTGCAGACTACGAGAAATTGAGATTGGGGAGGTGGATTCAATGGTATATAGAAGAAGTATTGAGCATTGGAAGTGAGTCGTTGTTGGTGTCTTTGAACAACGCACTTATTCATATGTATGCTAGTTGTAGTGCCATTGATGAAGCGTGTAAAGTGTTTAAGAATATGCTGAAGAGAAGTACTATTTCATGGGCAACTATCAATTCCTCATTCAATTCTTCAATAAACACTCAAATTTTGAGGGAAATTTAAAGAGAAAAAAAGAGGAAAGGATGAGGGTTTCGAGGAGCTTTCTACAAGGAGATTCTTGAAGTTTCATCACCATTCCTCAAATCCCGCTAATCTTTTAAGTTACAAATGTTGTTATTTTTGATTTTTTATTGTTCGTTTCAATTATATCTAGCGAAATTTATTTTTATGTAAGTGATTTCAAAGCAAACATGATTATGGAGTTGTTTGTATGAATTATTCTCTAAATTTCCAGTTGAACTTGTTTATGTT
The DNA here is from genome assembly GCA_025403435.1 of Artocarpus heterophyllus. Classification (NCBI taxonomy): domain Eukaryota; kingdom Viridiplantae; phylum Streptophyta; class Magnoliopsida; order Rosales; family Moraceae; genus Artocarpus; species Artocarpus heterophyllus. The sequence goes on along the minus strand of CM046345.1, from coordinate 13,677,912 downwards.
TCATTATAATTAATGTTTATGGTTCTTTTCTTGTGTTTTTTGGGGTTGCCAACTAAATAAAACTAGGAAATTTTCACATGCTAGATTTAAACTTTTGATCGATAATTGTCTTGTATTTTTAAGCATTAGTAGCAAATTATGATCTATGATTGCGAGATACTTTGGGTTGATTGTGATGTGAAACATAACCTAAGTTGAATGAACTGAGGTTATATGTTTGTTGCTTAGATCAACCTATCTTTATCAACTTAGTGCTACTATTAGATTGAATCTAAAGAGCTTATTCTAGGCTATTTAATGCAAAAAGACTTGGCAAAGAGCGTGTTTTTCCTTACTACAAATTCAGGAAAGATCCAGATAGCAGAGCTTGTTGCTATCCACGGTTAATAATTTCAACAGAAATATAAAAATAATTCTTTAATCGTTGTATAATTGTTGTCCAAGGGTGAAGAATAAACCCCTAACCGGTTTTATAATTTTTGATTTAAATCTTTGAATTGAGCATTTTATTTAATTTCATTATTTTAAATTTAAGTAATTTTATTAATTATTAGTGATTTTTGTTTCTTTTTTTATGCATTTATAATTGTCATTTTGCATTAATTTAGTTAAACAACAAAACCCCATTTTGCATTGTGTATATTTATTTGTTTATGACGTTTTTAATTCTTGTTAATCAATAAAAAAGGGGAAAAATAAAAAAAAACATGTGATATTTAGATTTGTTATTATTCAAAGAAAACTAATAATAAAGAATAAAAATCAACCTTTATAGGAACATACTCTACTCATCTTCTATATTACTTAATACAATTACACATACTTATGTGCACGAGATTCCTCGTCAACAACCAAATAAGCTATGTTGAAAGAAAATCCCTTCATATTTTTATTTCTAAAGGTGTGTTGTTAGCTCACTAGAAATGTGATTGCACTAGAGGACTGCACAGGAAAGCTATTTTACTGCACATCAATTTATAGGGAAAAGGGCACATAGTATTTTATTAGGTTTCTATAGATGGGGTAGGAAACACACAAGGCAATCTTTGTCAACAATATCGAAAACTGCTATAATTGGAGAGGTTAATATTATTTAAGTTAAATAATTTAAAATATGCAAAAAAGAAAAATCACGTCCCAAGATAGAAAAACATTGGATAGAAGAACAACAATGAAATTGATGTTTAGCCAAAACTGGACGTACGTGGAGATTTCCATATTGGCATTTAGATATCTAAAATATTTTCATATTTGAAATTGAATAAGAAAAATAATCTTTGTATAATTGGTAAGATAATAATCATTGTCAAATAATATCCCTTGATAATATCTTAAACTCTTAAATTGGATTTTCATAATTGGTAAGGTTATCAATTTCAAATATGAAAAAATATAAAAATATATACAATCTTTGTATAATTGGTAAGTTAATAATCTTTGTCAAATAATATCCCTTGATGATCTTAAACTCTTATAATTGGAGTGTTATACTTGGTACGTTAATTATTCAATTTCAAATATGCAAATATACAAGAAATATAATTTTTGTATAATTGGCAAGCTAATAATCTTTGTCAAACAATCCCTTGATAATATCTAAAACTCTAACAATTGGAGTGCCATATTTGGTAAGTTAATCAATTTTAGATATGGAAATATTTAAAATATCTAAATGTCAATATGGAAACTTATAACATTAATTATTACATCGATTTTTTTCTATCCAATGCAAGATGTCCAATGCTTTTTCTATCTTGGAATGTGATATGTTTTCACATTTTAAATAATTTATTACTAATTAATTTCAACCTCTAGAATTATAGCGATTTTGGATATTATTAGCAAAGATTGCCTTGCGTGTTTCCTCCAATTATAATTTTTGTATAATTGGCAAGCTAATAATCTTTCTCAAATAATATCCTTTGATAATATCTAAAACTCTAACAATTGGAGTGCCATATTTGGTAAGTTAATCCATTTTAGATATGAAAATATTTAAAATATCTAAATGTCAATATGGAAACTTATAACATTAATTATTACATCGATTTTTTTCTATCCAATGCAAGATGTCCAATGCTTTTTCTATCTTGGAATGTGATATGTTTTCATATTTTAAATAATTTTTTACTAATTAATTTTAACCTCTCCAATTATAGCAGTTTTGGATATTATTAGCAAAGATTGCCTTGCGTGTTGCCTACCATATCTACTCTATATGGAAACATAATAAATGCTATGTGTCCTCTAATTTCCTGTAAATTGATATTCAGTAAAATAACCCTCTTATGCAATCCTACACAACGATCACATCTCTAGAGAGCCAACAACACACATTTAGAAATAACAATATGAAGACACTTTCTTTCAACATTGCTTCTTTGGTTGTCTTAGTAGTCTTCATTGCTTGTTATTATCTCTCCATCTCTTACACATTCACATAAAAATATAAGTACTTCTTTCCATTAGTTCCCATTCTTTTTATCTTGTTTTGCAAACAAAGCAAATTCCTAAAACATTTAACAGGCACGTAAGCATAAATTGTTAGCGTTTTGTTTAATAACAATGAACAAAGCGATGGTTAGAATAATGTTATTGTCCATAATAATATTGTGTATCGATTACGAAGTATTCACATGCAAAGGGTGTAAGGGTTTTAGGGAGAGATCTTAAGTTAAAATCAGGCAAATAACTTACAATGTATTGTGTATGAAGAAAATAGTATGAAATAATCTGATATTGGTACTAAATATTGGCTTTTGCTTGCATGCAGGTGTGGAACTCTCATTAATGGGAGGAGTTGAAGCTTGTTCTAATGACGCTGAATGTAAGCATGAACGACCCAATTGTTCAGATCCGCTTATACCTATGTGTGCAAATGGACATTGCACTTGTTTGCATTATCCTTATGGGTTATCATCATGTGTTGGAGGTGACAATAAAGATGCTCGTTGTAATTCAACTACTCTTAAGAGCATACCTCCAAATATTTAAAGATGTTGTGATTAAATGTGTCATGACAGTTCATATTAATGTAATAAAATAAATAGTTCTAATTTAAGATGAAAAAAGTAGAGCTATGATAAAATGATTTCTTTGCATCAATAGTCGATCAAAATATATATGTTATGGGCTTCTTTTTTCTTGTTTGGGATATTTTAAGGCCTGACTGCATATTTAACAAAGAAAGAGAAAATTACATGTTATGCCATGCTTGAAAAGTTATGTTCATTTATGCCACATTTAGAAAAGTTTATGTCATAATATTATTCATAATACATGTTAAATTATGTAACAAATGAACATGTGTGGTATTTATACAAGTAAATTTTGAAAAGTGATATTTATGAGAATTTCCCTTTAAGAAACGCGCATTTTGGTACTACTTTTAAGCCTGCTCTTATTACCTTTTTGCTCGTCTAGAATTCACTTCAAAAAACTTGACATTGAGTGACAATTTGTGTCTTATAATAAAATTATCCTATGACTAGTCGCAAGTTTTAGTCGCAACTAGGGATGTTAAAAAAATTCGCTAATATGCCAAAACCATCTAATCCGAACCAAACCAAACCAATGGTTTTGGTCATAAGTTTAGAAAGATTGGGTGGTTTTCTATACAAATATTTTGGGTGGTTTGATTAGTAGTTTGAACTTCAACTCATCCACCCAAACGGCCAGCCAAACTGCCTACAAATCCACCACATTAATAATTTTTATTTCAAAAAAATTTTTATATAGGAATTTTTACTATTTTTTATTTTTTTCTTTTGGTAATTATAAAAAATTCTACCTATATAAGATGCACCTCTTTACACTCTATAATTACACTTCTCCTAATCAAATTAAAGAAGTGACAATATATACAACAAAGACAAACTCATGGAATAGAACCCTAGCCTCCCCCCATCCAACAACCAAGCCATCGGCCTACTCGCTATGCCGTCACTGTCATGTTATCTCTCTCTGCCATCGGCCAAACTCACCATGATATTTATTAAGGATATTAGTAGGAGAAGAGGTTTATCAACACCACTAGAAAGTTTTAGTTCAAGTTTATTATTTAAGTTTTCTTATGTTATTTAGTCATATTTTTTACTTTAATTTGTGTTATTGATAACTCTAAAAAATAGAGTACTTTTGCACTTTTTCATTTATAAAATTTGGTTAGTTCTTCAGATTTTTAGTTAGTTTTAGTTTCATTTTTTATTTAGTTTTTGAGTTTATTAGGTTTATTTTATTTTATTTTTGTAGTTTATTAGCTTAGTTTTCGCAATTTTTATTTTTAGTTTATTTTCCTTTTAATTAATTTATTTTTCTTTATTTGTATGATTAGAATAGGTGAAAGGTGACACTTATGGTAATTAGAAAAATAATTGGGGACCGCAAAAAGAAATCAAATTTCAAAATTTGAAATGGCCAAAAACTTGAAAATCTGCACACGTCTTTCGCAGCTTTCCCACTCATCATCAAAGCCATCGGATCATCATTTGCAGTTTAACTCTAGAATTTAGCCATTTTAAACAAATTTAATCAATAACTCTGCCATTCTCAAGTTTTAACACAAACCAAAAAAATTAAAAAGTCACAATAAATGATGTTAATCTTCTCAAGTGCACAAATCACAGCAAGTATTAAAAGTGATGAGAACATGTCGTTCAAAGGAGGATTTGTATTTAATTAATTAAGTACTGAAATTGATCAGCACTAAAATGATTTGAACAGCCAAAAATAAAATAATTCTAAAATAATTGGTCAGCCAATAATGGTGCTACAACACCCTATCCTCTCGAGAATCCTACCAGAGGACATGCTAAAAAATGGGGAGGCGATTAGACAAAGCATCTTAAGCCTATCAAAGCACATCTCGGGTATGTTTCACATTGGGCTTTGAGTTGAGCAGCTGCATTGACGTGACAGACCGGCATTTGACGAGGTGCAGGATGCATGGGATACTTGGTGAGCTACGTCACATAGGAACGAACAATCTTTTAGACAGCTAGAAGTGGGACCCATAGCTTTTATATTTCACTAATATATATAGCTTCTTTTATGTTCTTTTTTATTTCACTAGTATATATAACTTCTAAATTTTCAAAATATTTTTTGAGTGTAAAAAAATAAAATTTCAAAAAAATTTTTTTGTATATCCAAAAAAGAAGGATTCTAATTGCACAATAGTTTTAATTAAATTTTTTTTGAATCATCAATGAAGACTATTTTTGTTACAGTTTTAATTTTTTGGCTACTTTTATAATAAGAATTACCAAAATATATCATATTTTATCACCATTTGTCAATTTTCCACTAAAAGTTTAACAAAAGGACCATTTTTATTTACAGTTCATTTTTAGGGAAATAAATGTTACGTTTTGAAATTCAGATGGTATTGTTTTGAGAATTTTTGGAAAAGTTTTTGTCTGCTTTTTGAGGCAAAAATTTCAAAAAAACTCACAACATAATTCCCAAAAAATTCACACTTTTCAAAACAAAACTAATTTCATAAATTTTAAAAACATTACTAAACAAACCCAAAGTGTTGTAAAAGCTAAAATTTAAAGAATTTTATAATTAAACCTTGTTGAAAAGTTGACCATAGTTGAGTGCCTTCCATAAGTCAAACACTTGAGAATCTCGTTGTTAGCAGACTTGACTTCTCTTTGCGGTTGTTTTCTGCCCATTGCCTTATTAATAAAGACCAAAAAAAATAAAAAAGCAAAGAAAAAGGCAAAATCTCTCCCTCAAACATTCATTGAAATCGGAATTCCTACCAAACCACCAAAACTTATTGCTCCTCTACCACATCACCAAAACCTCGTTGATCAATTACAGAGTTGCAACACCATCAAAAAACTCATCGAGATTCACGCCCAAATACTCACCAAATTATCATGTGCGACAACATTGACAGCACGAGGGGAATTTTTGTTGAGATGCTAGAGAGGAATGTTGTGTCATGGACGACTATGGTTGCGGGGAGTGTTCAACATGGGAGGAGTAGGCAGGATTTCTCTTTGTTTCATTACATGAGGAAAACCCAAGTGGAATTGGATCAGGTGGCGCTGGTGTTGGCGTGTGCGGACTACAAGAAATTAAGATTGGGGGGAGGATTCAATGGTATATAGAAGAAGTGTTGAGCGTTGGAATGTTGGAAACAAAGTGCGCAGCGGAATTTTAAAAATTTTTCATCAGAGTATTTTCTAAAACACAAGTTTGACATGTTATATGTATAAATTAAACAGATCTTACTAACCTCAGTGTGTCGAAGAACCTCCGCGACCTGTGTAGAGAAGTAACGTTCCAGAAGAGCCTCAACCAACTGGTCTTCTTTGCTATTCTCTATCCACAACCGGAGTGAGTGTGGGCTCACACGTACAGCTCTTCCACCGGTGACTCTCCTTCCAACCAATAGAGAGAACCCAAAGCTAGTGTTCGTGATTTGTGAACAAAAGCTCTCAGGGAGTTTTCAGATGCTCACTAGAAGAGTATCACTCTTAATCTCTCAAATTGATCTTCGTAAATCATTAGACTCACTCCCTTTTTATACCTATTGGTCCTTGGGGTCAGTCCATATTAGATTACGTCTCAAAAATCGAAACAGAATCAAGTTCGGATCAATATCTGATAAGATACGTGTGAAAAACGCGTAATCTTAACTGTCGCGGTCGGCATGCCAAACTGTGTGATAGGCAGGCCGAACTGGCTAGTTCGGCAGGCCGAACTTTCTGATAGGCAGGCCGAACTGCCGAGAAAAAATCTCCGTGAATCTTTTATTTTCCACCCGAGATTCTAAAGGATAAAGTCTCAGTTTTGATTCAAATAGCCCAATAGAAAAGATATCTGATCAAAACAAACTTTATCAAGATAATCTCTTAGAAAATAAATCAATTCACAATAATTCTACAAGTTTATCTTGTTCTAATTGTCCAAAATTAAAACAACCGATAAACAGACAAGAATTATCCGAACGCCATAATTCAACAAGTTCATCTTGAACTAATTTCTTACATAATTAATTCAACCGATAAACAGACATGAATTATTTGATTCTTATAAATTTTAAACCAATCTGATAAATCCGACATAAGTCACCAATTATTGGAAAAGCACGCCGTGTCGTTACAGGATTTTGTGAGCTAGCAAAGGGGACCAAAATGGACCTATAAAGTTCAAGCTCATGATAATTATGAAACCCAATATCCTAGATATACATTTCACAATTATCAACTCTAACGCTACTCCACTAAAAGCTTGGAGCTGCACTCTCGAACTTTATAGAATTACGAAGCTCGTGTAGCTAAGTCTCCATGACATATCATAGTGTATCGCATCCCCATATGATCATCCATAATTGGCTTAAGGACAAGTTCTGTCTTACCTTCCCGATTATTTTTATCTTACGTTCCATTGTCTCACCATTAGAAAACTTACCATCCAAAGATAGTATACCATTCGGTTACACCTATGTATCCAAATGGTTGAGCGCTCCAGTTTTCCAATTACAGGACAACGCATATAAGAGGATATCATTACTCCTAAAGAGGAGCTATGGATTCCATATCTATGAATAACAAGTCTACGCTACCAAGAGTCATGCCTCCAACGTACCGGCATGCATGCCACTATAGAGATGTGGGAGTCACCCATTGGTACATCAAAAGACACAAGTCGAGACAACGGGCCCATTATTCATCTCAGGATTAAGATACAATACAATGATTGTCTAAAGTGAATCGATTTGCCAAGACAGAATTATTAATCCAAATCAATTCACTTTATGTCCCGATCCAACACATCGTCACCTATGACAACGCGCCAATGTTTCTATTCACGGAGTCCAACTCCGATGGCCAAGACAAACCATCTCCCAAAAGGGATATAGACAACATAACAATCTTTACATGAATAAAGCGCCCAACTTTATTCCCTCGATTGCGGATCATATATTTTAGACCATCACCTTAAGAGTCGTGTCTACCGCATAATCATCCTATCATATGCCCAACTCTTAAGGTTTAGACTGACAGTCTCAGACTACTGTTTGCTTATCATACATTCAACAAATATAAACGTAAAGAGGACAATATTTGGTATATATAAATGAATAAATTCTTTATTGATAAAAATGTCTCCAAAAACGTATTACATTTTTACTCCTTAGAGCATACATGTCTAACAATCTCCCACTTGCACTAAGTGAGTAAATACTACAAATTTCGCATCCCCATAGCTTCCACATGCCTTTCGAAGACTCTCCCAGAAAGTGTCTTCGTAAATGGATCAGCTAAATTGTCCTCTGACGCGATCTTGCATACCGTGACATGCCCGCTCTCAACGAAGTCCTTTATCACATGATACTTCCGATCAATATGCTTACTCTTCTTGTGAAATCTTGGTTCCTTAGCATTAGCTACCACCGCACTGTTATCACAGTACAGTGATACCGCTTTATCCATACCGGGAACTACCTCAAGATCCCCAAGGAACTTGCGGAGCCACACTGCTTCTTTCGAAGCATCACTAGCCGCCACATACTCGGCCTCCATCGTTGAATCCGAAGTGCAATCTTGCTTCGCACTTCTCCAACTGATGGCACCGCCACCCAGAGTAAACACAAACCCTGAAGTCGATTTCCTAGAATCCAGGCAGGATTGAAAATCCGAATCAGTGTATCCTAGAGGAGTTAAATCCTCACCCGAATACACAAGCATATACCCTCGAGTCCTTCTCAGGTACTTGAAAATATGCTTTACCGCAACCCAATGGTTCGGTCCTGGATCCGCCTGAAATCGACTCACTATCCCGACCGCATAGCTAATATCTGGTCGAGTGCAAAGCATGGCATACATGAGACTACCCACTGCCGAAGCATAAGGCACCTTCTTCATGTATTCTCTTTCTTCATAAGACTTTGGAGAGTCTTTCTTAGAAAGAGTAATTCCATACCTAGATGGTTGCCCACCTTTCTTGGAATCTTGCATTGCAAACCTCCTGAGAATTTTATCTATGTAGCTGGCCTGTGACAAAGCTATCATTTTATTCTTCCTATCCCGAAAGATCTGGATATTGAGAACAAAATTAGCCTCACCCAAGTCCTTCATGTCAAACTGCTTGGTCAACCATAATTTGACCGATGACAATGCCCCAACGTCATTGCCAATTAGCAGAATGTCATCTACATAGAGTAGTAGAAAAACCACCTTCCCATTCTTAATGTGTTTGTAAACACATGGCTCATCCACATTTTGTGAGAACCCATAAGTCTTGATCACTTGATCAAATCTTATGTTCCAAGAACGTGAAGCCTGTTTAAGTCCATAAATTGACTTTAACAGCTTACAAACCTTACCTTCTTGACCCGCGACCTTGAACCCGTCTGGTTGTTCCATATAAATGGACTCATCAAGATAGCCATTCAGAAAAGCCGTCTTGACATCCATCTGCCAAATCTCGTAGTCGAGAGCGGCAGCTATGGACAAGAGAATCCGGATGGACTTAAGTATGGCTACAGGCGAAAAGGTTTCCTCATAATCGATTCCTTCCTTTTGCATATAACCCTTAGCTACCAGTCTAGCCTTAAAGGTTTCGACCTTTCCATCCACTCCTCTTTTCCTCTTGTAGATCCACTTACTCCCTATGGGTTTTACCCCTTTGGGAAGATCCACAAGCTCCCAGACCCGATTAGTCTCCATAGACTTCATCTCAATGTTCATGGCCTCTGTCCAGAGTCTTGAATCAACATCCTCCATAGCTTCTGCGTAAGTATAAGGATCCCTGTCATGTTCATCCGGTTCAGCCAAAAAGACCTCCCCATTGAACATATACCTCTCAGGTTGACGCCCGATCCTCCCACTACGCCGAAGCCCCTGAGGTTGTTGTTCAGGTTTGTTTGGTTTTTCTACACCGATCGGAATGGTTTCGTTCGGAACCTCCGGAGTAAACGGATCACCCCTCAACTCCTCAAGCACCACTTTGCTTTGAGGTTTAAAGTCGTTCATGTAACTCTCCTCAAGGAAAGTTGCATTAGTTGAAACCACGACTTTATTTTCCTTTGGGTTATAAAAATAACCCCCTTTAGTCCCTTTTGGATATCCTACAAACACGCAAACTTCTGAACGTGCTTCCAACTTATTCGGATCCTTAAACAGGACATGAGCTGGACATCCCCATATGCGAATATGGTTTAAGGATGTCTTCCGTCTTGTCCACAACTCGTGAGGAGTTTTAGGGACCGATTTTGAAGGCACATTGTTCAAAAGATAACATGCGGTTTGTAGTGCATATCCCCAAAAGGATAAAGGCAATGATGAATAACTCATCATGGACCGAATCATGTCCAACAAAGTCCTATTCCTTCTCTCTGCTACGCCATTCTGCTGCGGAGTACCCGGCGCAGTCAAATGGGATAAAATCTCATTCTCTAACAAGTGTCCCAAGAACTCATCAGAAAGGTATTCCCCACCTCGATCAGATCGAAGTGCCTTTATGGGTCTACCCAATTGCTTTTCCACTTCAGCCCGAAACTCCCTGAACTTATCATAAGTTTCGCTTTTGTGGTGCATTAGGTACACATACCCATATCTTGAGTAATCGTCAATAAAAGTAACGAAGTACTCATACCCTCCTCGTGCCCGGATGTTCATCGGTCCACAAACATCACTATGCACAAGTTCTAGAACCCCTTCGGCCCTATTGCCCTTAGACCCGTATGGTCTTTTGGTCATTTTACCCTCCAAACAAGACTCACATTGAGGTATAGATTCCACCTTTAAGTGACTTAAAGGTCCATCCCTTACCAACCTTTGAATCCTATTTAGGTTAATATGGCCAAGGCGCAAATGCCAAAGATAAGTCTTATTAGAGTGAGAAGTTTTAAGTCTTTTTGAGTCATTATCATTTATCTCAGCATTAAGCAATAGGTCCATCTTAGGTTTGATAAAATATAGATTATTGTGCATCCATCCAGAACAGATAAAAGATTTGTTTTTACGAATCACCATTTTTTCATTAAAAGATACCACGTAGGAGTCTTTAAATAAAGAAGATACAGAAATTAAATTCCTTTTAAATTTAGGAACATAAAAACAATCTTGCAAAATTAAACTCCTATAATTATCAAAATAAAGATGGACATCTCCCACTGCTTCCGCTGAGACCAAGGATCCATCGCCTATCCGAAGCGTTAAGTCTTCACGAAGTAGACTTCTCGTTTCTTTGAATCCCTGTAGAAAAACACAAACATGATTAGTTGCACCGAAATCTATGACCCAAATGTCACTGGATTCCTCAACCAAACAAGTTTCTAAATATAGAAGATCACACCTACCTCCCTTGGAAAGGAAGTCCTTGCAATGCTTCTTTATATGCCCGACCTTACCACAAAAGAAGCACTTAAGCTTCTTTGGGTTCTTCTTCTTCTTCTTCTTGCTCTTGGTAGCAATAGGAATAGAAGACTTCCCACTTTTGGCCCGTTGCTTCTTTCCATTCCCAGAGTTAGGATTGGAACCAGAAGCAGCTACCATATTGGCCTCTCCACCAGCAGGAGACTCCCTGATCAGCAGTTCAAACTCTTGTAACTGTTTCATCAGTTCTGTCAAGGTCATATCCCGTCTATTGCTTAGATTAAAAGTAGCTCTAAACGGAATAAATTCCTTAGACAGAGTCTCAAAGACCATAGTCATCTGAGTTTCAGCATCGATGTCGGCTCCATTGGTTTGAGCCTCAGCGAGGTAACCCATGACCAACATCATGTGCTCCTTTACAGATGTCCTTGGTCTCTGTCTATAGTTTAAGAGTTTCCGAAGCGCCCCTTGCCGCTTTGTTATGGTCTGGCCTCCAAACATGTCCTTAAGATTATCCAAGATCTGCTTTGCAGTCTCATAATCCTGATGTTGAGCCTGCAGCACGTTATTCATGCTAGCCATAACATAGCAGCGGGCCTGATCATTAGCATCTTTCCAGCGGTCGTACGCTTGGAATTGCTCATTACTTGAGTCTCCCGTAGGCTCGGGAGGACAAGGAGTTGTCAGAACATATTTCAGTTTCTCAAAGGAAAGGACGATGTCCAGGTTCCGTTTCCAATCATTATAGTTCTCACCGGTTAATTGGTTTTTGTCAAGTATCGATGATAAAGCATTTTTAGACATTTTCAATCTACAATAAAGAATCATATACCAAACATAAGCAAACATATATAATAATTTAGTAAGATAACACAATCATGTAAAATCATACAAATGTGTTTATGTGTCAAAACCTTGAAAATATCACAACCTTACAACGATAATTCCCAACTCAGAATTCAACAAGCTCCTAGGGGAGTCTTGCCAAATTCAATCAGGAACACGGATCCCCTCCTGATTAATATATGCCATCCAGGACCCGTATGATCCAGCATATACTAATAATCGTTTCTTTGGCCATTAATTTTATTAACAGAGCTCCTAGGGGAGGTTAATAATAAAATTAACGTGAGTGTATAACCACCATTTTAATATTTTATCCATGATTTATAATCACCACCTAGGGGTGTGCAACCATAAATCATACTAAAATACCTTATCCTTTCAGAGATCCAATCTGGTACATGATAGAAATCCCTTCCTAGGGGTTGGGACCATCATGTTCTTCCTATGGACCAACGATGGAGGCCTTAGGTTATCTCTTCGAAAACCTTCTCCCACTCAATCTTTTGAAGTCAAGGTTTTATTTTGAAATTATGCATGAACAAATTTAATATGAGCGGCACTCCCTATTCTATATGACATGTTATCAATATACATGGTAAATCATATTATAATGCAGACAAGCAAAGCAATCAAGCAAAGCTATAAGCATAATAATAATAATAACCGTAATATTATGGTTCCACCCTAGAGAATAGAAAAACTAAGATTACAAGAGAATAATCGAGACATTTATCGATTCTTCATCCTTGAATCCTCAAGCTGTATCCTTCTTCATGTAATATCCATCTTCAAGTCCTCAATCCCGTATGAATCGAACACTTCATATTTTCGGTCATATCCAAATTTAATGTTTCTCATAATCGTCCCAAAAATAAAATTAAAACTGCACCAAAAAATTGCACCTTTTCTGGACACCTGGCTGCTCTCGGTCGGCAGGCCGATCTGGGTGATCGGTCTGGCAATCATGGTGGTTCGGCCTGCCGAACATGAAGGTTCGGCCTGCCGGGAGAGCACCAAAATTTCTGCCTCACTGTCGGCCTACCGGACCGTACGTCCGGCCTGCCGATCTGTGACCTTCGGCCTGCCGAACTGTGAGGTCCGGCATGCCGACCGAGCAGAAAACCCTCAATCCAGAAAGTACAATTTTAATCCAATTCATCAATTTTATTTTCAACAATTCAAAAACATAAAATTAGAGACTCAGGAAATACCTGGAGGCGCCATCGTCTATCTTTAAGTTCCGACTTCTCGTTCCGTCTTCTCCGAATAATTATTTAATTACAAAATTCTTACAAATTAAAAATTAAATAATAATTCCTAGACGGAGATGATAGTCCGCCATCTAATTACATGAAAAACCTAGATACACATTCTAACCTCTAAGGAACCATAACCGGTATTAATTAATTAATAAATAATTAAACAACAATTTAATCAACCATAATTAATTAATAAACATTCACCATATAATCCATGACAACATATATATTATATAGAAACCTAGAGTGCCATCTCTCTATAAAATTTAATTCAAGCATTGGAGAGATTAAGATCACAAAATTTATGCATATAACATGATCAAAAACTTGCAAATTTATGTAAAAACCTCGGCTCTGATACCAATTGTTGGAAACAAAGTGCGCAGCGGAATTTTAAAAATTTTTCATCAGAGTATTTTCCAAAACACAAGTTTGACATGTTATATGTATAAATTAAACAGATCTTACTAACCTCAGTGTGCCGAAGAACCTCCGCGACCTGTGTAGAGAAGTAACGTTCCAGAAGAGCCTCAACCAACTGGTCTTCTTTGCTATTCTCTATCCACAACCGGAGTGAGTGTGGGCTCACACGTACAGCTCTTCCACCGGTGACTCTCCTTCCAACCAATAGAGAGAACCCAAAGCTAGTGTTCGTGATTTGTGAACAAAAGCTCTCAGGGAGTTTTCAGATGCTCACTAGAAGAGTATCACTCTTAATCTCTCAAATTGATCTTTGTAAATCATTAGGCTCACTCCCTTTTTATACCTATTGGTCCTTGGGGTCAGTCCATATCAGATTAGGTCTCAAAAATCGAAACAGAATCAAGTTCGGATCAATATCTGATAAGATACGCGTGAAAAATGCGTAATCTTAACTGTCGCGGTCGGCATGCCGAACTGTGTGATAGGCAGGCCGAACTGGCCAGTTCGGCAGGCCGAACTTTCTGATAGGCAGGCCGAACTGCCGAGAAAAAATCTCCGTGAATCTTTTATTTTCCACCCGAGATTCTAAAGGATAAAGTCTCAGTTTTGATTCAAATAGCCCAATAGAAAAAATATCTGATCAAAACAAACTTTATCAAGATAATCTCTAAGAAAATAAATCAATTCACAATAATTCTACAAGTTTATCTTGTTCTAATTGTCCAAAATTAAAACAACCGATAAACAGACAAGAATTATCCGAACGCCATAATTCAACAAGTTCATCTTGAACTAATTTCTTACATAATTAATTCAACCGATAAACATACATGAATTATTTGATTCTTATAAATTTTAAACCAATCTGATAAATCCGACATAAGTCACCAATTATTGGAAAAGCACGCCGTGTCGTTACAGGATTTTGTGAGCTAGCAAAGGGGACCAAAATGGACCTATAAAGTTCAAGCTCATGATAATTATGAAACCCAATATCCCAGATATACATTTCACAATTATCAACTCCAACGCTACTCCACTAAAAGCTTGGAGCTGCACTCTCGAACTTTATAGAATTACGAAGCTCGTGTAGCTAAGTCTCCATGACATATCATAGTGTATCGCATCCCCATATGATCATCCATAATCGGCTTAAGGACAAGTTCTGTCTTACCTTCCCGATTATTTTTATCTTACGTTCCATTGTCTCACCATTAGAAAACTTACCATCCAAAGATAGTATACCATTCGGTTACACCTATGTATCCAAATGGTTGAGCGCTCCAGTTTTCCAATTACAGGACAACGCATATAAGAGGATATCATTACTCCTAAAGAGGAGCTATGGATTCCATATCTATGAATAACAAGTCTACGCTACCAAGAGTCATGCCTCCAACGTACCAGCATGCATGCCACTATAGAGATGTGGGAGTCACCCATTGGTACATCAAAAGACACAAGTCGAGACAACGGGCCCATTATTCATCTCAGGATTAAGATACAATACAAATGATTGTCTAAAGTGAATCGATTTGCCAAGACAGAATTATTAATCCAAATCAATTCACTTTATGTCCCGATCCAACACATCGTCACCTATGACAACGCGCCAATGTTTCTATTCACGGAGTCCAACTCCGATGGCCAAGACAAACCATCTCCCAAAAGGGATATAGACAACATAACAATCTTTACATGAATAAAGCGCCCAACTTTATTCCCTCGATTGCAGATCATATATTTTAGACCATCACCTTAAGAGTCGTGTCTACCGCATAATCATCCCATCATATGCCCAACTCTTAAGGTTTAGACTGACAGTCTCAGACTACTGTTTGTTTATTATACATTCAACAAATATGAACGTAAAGAGGACAATATTTGGTATATATAAATGAATAAATTCTTTATTGATAAAAATGTCTCCAAAAACGTATTACATTTTTACTCCTTAGAGCATACATGTCTAACATGGAAGTGAGTCGTTGTTGGTGTCTTTGAACAATGCACTTATTCATATGTATGCTTGTTGTAGTGCCATTGATGAAGCGTGTAAAGTGTTTAAGAATATGCTGAAGAGAAGTACTGTTTCGTGGACAACTATCAATTCCTCACTCAATTTTTCAATAAACACTCAAATTTTGAGGGAAATTTAAAGAGAAAAAAAGAGGAAAGGAGGAGGGTTTCCAGGATCTTTCTACAAGGAGATTCTTGAAGTTTCATCACCATTCCTCAAGTCCCGCTAATCTTTTAAGTTACAAATGTTGTTAGTTTTGATTTTTTATTGTTCGTTTCAATTATATCTAGCAAAATTTATTTTTATGTAAGTGATTTCAAAGACTTAAACATGATTATGGAGTTGTTTGTATGAATTATTCTCTAAATTTTCAGTTAAAATTGATTATGTTTCATTATAATTAATGTTTATGGTTCTTTTCTTGTGTTTTTTGGGGTTGCCAACTAAATAAAACTAGGAAATTTTCACCTACCTCCCTTGGAAAGGAAGTCCTTGCAATGCTTCTTTATATGCCCGACCTTACCACAAAAGAAGCACTTAAGCTTCTTTGGGTTCTTCTTCTTCTTCTTCTTGCTCTTGGTAGCAATAGGAATAGAAGACTTCCCACTTTTGGCCCGTTGCTTCTTTCCATTCCCAGAGTTAGGATTGGAACCAGAAGCAGCTACCATATTGGCCTCTCCACCAGCAGGAGATCAGCTAAATTGTCCTCTGACGCGATCTTGTGTAGAGAAGTAACGTTCCAGAAGAGCCTCAACCAACTGGTCTTCTTTGCTATTCTCTATCCACAACCGGAGTGAGTGTGGGCTCACACGTACAGCTCTTCCACCGGTGACTTCTTTGCTATTCTCTATCCACAACCGGAGTGAGTGTGGGCTCACACGTACAGCTCTTCCACCGGTGATGTGAAATTTGCAGTATTTACTCACTTAGTGCAAGTGGGAGATTGTTAGACATGTATGCTCTAAGGAGTAAAAGTGTAATACATTTTTGGAGACATTTTTATCAATAAAGAATTTATTCATTTATATATACCAAATATTGTCCTCTTTACGTTCATATTTGTTGAATGTATGATAAGCAAACAGTAGTCTGAGACTGTCAGTCTAAACCTTAAGAGTTGGGCATATGATGGGATGATTATGCGGTAGACACGACTCTTAAGGTGATGGTCTAAAATATATGATCCGCAATCGAGGGAATAAAGTTGGGCGCTTTATTCATGTAAAGATTGTTATGTTGTCTATATCCCTTTTGGGAGATGGTTTGTCTTGGCCATCGGAGTTGGACTCCGTGAATAGAAACATTGGCGCGTTGTCATAGGTGACGATGTGTTGGATCGGGACATAAAGTGAATTGATTTGGATTAATAATTTTGTCTTGGCAAATCGA
This sequence comes from Artocarpus heterophyllus, assembly GCA_025403435.1. NCBI lineage: Eukaryota > Viridiplantae > Streptophyta > Magnoliopsida > Rosales > Moraceae > Artocarpus > Artocarpus heterophyllus. Next base: position 13,660,636 of record CM046345.1, on the reverse strand, counting down.
TTCACTTTAGACAATCATTTGTATTGTATCTTAATCCTGAGATGAATAATGGGCCCGTTGTCTCGACTTGTGTCTTTTGATGTACCAATGGGTGACTCCCACATCTCTATAGTGGCATGCATGCCGGTACGTTGGAGGCATGACTCTTGGTAGCGTAGACTTGTTATTCATAGATATGGAATCCATAGCTCCTCTTTAGGAGTAATGATATCCTCTTATATGCGTTGTCCTGTAATTGGAAAACTGGAGCGCTCAACCATTTGGATACATAGGTGTAACCGAATGGTATACTATCTTTGGATGGTAAGTTTTCTAATGGTGAGACAATGGAACGTAAGATAAAAATAATCGGGAAGGTAAGACAGAACTTGTCCTTAAGCCGATTATGGATGATCATATGGGGATGCGATACACTATGATATGTCATGGAGACTTAGCTACACGAGCTTCGTAATTCTATAAAGTTCGAGAGTGCAGCTCCAAGCTTTTAGTGGAGTAGCGTTGGAGTTGATAATTGTGAAATGTATATCTAGGATATTGGGTTTCATAATTATCATGAGCTTGAACTTTATAGGTCCATTTTGGTCCCCTTTGCTAGCTCACAAAATCCTGTAACGACACGACGTGCTTTTCCAATAATTGGTGACTTATGTCGGATTTATCAGATTGGTTTAAAATTTAGAAGAATCAAATAATTCATGTCTGTTTATCGGTTGAATTAATTATGTAAGAAATTAGTTCAAGATGAACTTGTTGAATTATGGCGTTCGGATAATTCTTGTCTATTTATCGGTTGTTTTAATTTTAGACAATTAGAACAAGATAAACTTGTAGAATTATTGTGAATTGATTTATTTTCTTAGAGATTATCTTGATAAAGTTTGTTTTGATCAAATATCTTTTCTATTGGGCTATTTGAATCAAAACTGAGACTTTATCCTTTAGAATCTCGGGTGGAAAATAAAAGATTCGCAGAGATTTTTTCTCGGCAGTTCGGCCTACCTATCAGAAAGTTTGGCCTGCCGAACTGGCCAGTTCGGCCTGCCTATCACACAGTTCGGCATGCCGACCGCGACAGTTAAGATTACGCATTTTTTACGCGTATCTTATTAGATATTGATCCGTACTTGATTCTGTTTCGATTTTTGAGACCTAATCTGATATGGACTGACCCCAAGGACCAATAGGTATAAAAAGGGAGTGAGTCTAATGATTTATGAAGATCAATTTGAGAGATTAAGAGTGATACTCTTCTAGTGAGCATCTGAAAACTCCCTGAGAGCTTTTGTTCACAAATCACGAACACTAGCTTTGGGTTCTCTCTATTGGTTGGAAGGAGAGTCACCGGTGGAAGAGCTGTACGTGTGAGCCCACACTCACTCCGGTTGTGGATAGAGAATAGCAAAGAAGACCAGTTGGTTGAGGCTCTTCTGGAACGTTACTTCTCTACACAGGTCGCGGAGGTTCTTCGGCACACTGAGGTTAGTAAGATCTGTTTAATTTATACATATAACATGTCAAACTTGTGTTTTAGAAAATACTCTGATGAAAAAATTCTAAAATTCCGCTGCGCACTTTGTTTCCAACAATTGGTATCAGAGCCGAGGTTTTTACATAAATTTGCAAGTTTGTGATCATGTTATATGCATAAATTTTGTGATCTTAATCTCTCCAATGCTTGAATTAAATTTTATAGAGAGATGGCACTCTAGGTTTCTATATAATATATATGTTGTCATGGATTATATGGTGAATGTTTATTAATTAATTATGGTTGATTAAATTGTTGTTTAATTATTTATTAATTAATTAATACCGGTTATGGTTCCTTAGAGGTTAGAATGTGTATCTAGGTTTTTCATGTAATTAGATGGCAGACTATCATCTCCGTCTAGGAATTATTATTTAATTTTTAATTTGTAAGAATTTTGTAATTAAATAATTATTCGGAGAAGACGGAACGAGAAGTCGAAACTTAAAGATAGATGATGGCGCCTCCAGGTATTTCCTGAGTCTCTAATTTTATGTTTTTGAATTGTTGAAAATAAAATTGATGAATTGCATTAAAATTGTATTTTCTGGATTGAGGGTTTTCTGCTCGGTCGGCATGTCGGACCTCACAGTTCGGCAGGCCGAAGGTCACAGATCGGCAGGCAGGACATACGGTCCGGTAGGCCGACAGTGAGGCAGAAATTTTGGTGCTCTGCCGGCAGGCCGAACCTTCATGTTCGGCAGGCCGAACCGCCATGATCGGCAGACCGATCACCCAGATCGGCCTGCCGACCGAGAGCAGCCAGGTGTCCAGAAAAGGTGCAATTTTTTGGTGCAGTTTTAATTTTATTTTTGGGATGATTCTGAGAAACATTAAATTTGGATATGACCGGAAATATGAAGTGTTCGATTCATACGGGATTGAGGACTTGAAGATGGATATTACATGAAGAAGGATACAGCTTGAGGATTCAAGGATGAAGAATCGATAAATGTCTCGATTATTCTCTTGTAATCTTAGTTTTTCTATTCTCTAGGGTGGAACCATAATATTACGGTTATTATTATTATTATGCTTGTAGCTTTGCTTGATTGCTTTGCTTGTCTACATTATAATATGATTTACCATGTATATTGATAACATGTCATATAGAATAGGGAGTGCCGCTCATATTAAATTTGTTCATGCATAATTTCAAAATAAAACCTTGACTTCAAAAGATTGAGTGGGAGAAGGTTTTCGAAGAGAGAACCTAAGGCCTCCATCGTTGGTCCATAGGAAGAACATGATGGTCCCAACCCCTAGGAAGGGATTTCTATCATGTACCAGATTGGATCTCTGAAAGGATAAGGTATTTTAGTATGATTTATGGTTGCACACCCCTAGGTGGTGATTATAAATCATGGATAAAATATTAAAACGGTGGTTATACACTCACGTTAATTTTATTATTAACCTCCCCTAGGAGCTCTGTTAATAAAATTAATGGCCAAAGAAACGATTATTAGTATATGCTGGATCATACGGGTCCTGGATGGCATATATTAATCAGGAGGGGATCCGTGTTCCTGATTGAATTTGGCATGACTCCCCTAGGAGCTTGTTGAATTCTGAGTTGGGAATTATCGTTGTAAGGTTGTCATATTTTCAAGGTTTTGACACATAAACACATTTGTATGATTTTACATGATTGTGTTATCTTACTAAATTATTATATATGTTTGCTTATGTTTGGTATATGATTCTTTATTGTAGATTGAAAATGTCTAAAAACGCTTTATCATCGATACTTGACAAAAACCAATTAACCGGTGAGAACTATAATGATTGGAAACGGAACCTGGACATCGTCATTTCCTTTGAGAAACTGAAATATGTTCTGACAACTCCTTGTCCTCCCGAGCCTACGGGAGACTCAAGTAATGAGCAATTCCAAGCGTACGACCGCTAGAAAGATGCTAATGATCAGGCCCGCTGCTATGTTATGGCTAGCATGAATAACGTGCTGCAGGCTCAACATCAGGATTATGAGACTGCGAAGCAGATCTTGGATAATCTTGAGGACATGTTTGGAGGCCAGGCCATAACAAAGCGGCAAGGGGCGCTTCGGAAACTCTTAAACTGTAGACAGAGACCGGGGACATCTGTAAAGGAGCACATGATGTTGGTCATGGGTTACCTCGTTGAGGCTCAAACCAATGGAGCCGACATCGATGCTGAAACTCAGATGACTATGGTCTTTGAGACTCTGTCTAAGGAATTTATTCCGTTTAGAGCTACTTTTAATCTAAGCAATAGACGGGATATGACCTTGACAGAACTGATGAAACAGTTACAAGAGTTTGAACTGCTGATCAGGGAGCCTCCTCCTGGTGGAGAGGCCAATATGGTAGCTGCTTCTGGTTCCAATCCTAACTCTGGGAATGGAAAGAAGCAACGGGCCAAAAGTGGGAAGTCTTCTATTCCTATTGCTACCAAGAGCAAGAAGAAGAAGAAGAAGAACCCAAAGAAGCTTAAGTGCTTCTTTTGTGGTAAGGTCGGGCATATAAAGAAGCATTGCAAGGACTTCCTTTCCAAGGGAGGTAGGTGTGATCTTCTATATTTAGAAACTTGTTTGGTTGAGGAATCCAGTGACATTTGGGTCATAGATTCCGGTGCAACTAATCATGTTTGTGTTTCTCTGCAGGGATTCAAAGAAACGAGAAGTCTACTTCGTGAAGACTTAACGCTTCGGATGGGCGATGGATCCTTGGTCTCAGCGGAAGCAGTGGGAGATGTCCATCTTTATTTTGATAATTATAGGAGTTTAATTTTGTGAGATTGTTTTTATGTTCCTAAATTTAAAAGGAATTTAATTTCTGTATCTTCTTTATTTAAAGACTCCTACGTGGTATCTTTTAATGAAAAAGTGGTGATTCGTAAAAACAAATCTTTTATCTGTTCTGGATGGATGCAAAATAATCTATATTTTATCAAACCTAAGATGGACCTATTGCTTAATGCTGAGATAAATGATAGTGACTCAAAAAGACTTAAAACTTCTCACTCTAATAAGACTTATCTTTAGCATTTGCGCCTTGGCCATATTAACCTAAATAGGATTCAAAGGTTGGTAAGGGATGGACCTTTAAGTCACTTAAAGGTGGAATCTATACCTTAATGTGAGTCTTGTTTGGAGGGTAAAATGACCAAAAGACCATACGGGTCTAAGGGCAATAGGGCCGAAGGGGTTCTAGAACTTGTGCATAGTGATGTTTGCGGACCGATGAACATCCGGGCACGAGGAGGGTATGAGTACTTCGTTACTTTTATTGACGATTACTCAAGATATGGGTATGTGTACCTAATACACCACAAAAGCGAAACTTATGATAAGTTCAGGGAGTTTCAGGCTGAAGTGGAAAAGCAATTAGGTAGACCCATAAAGGCACTTCGATCTGATCGAGGTGGGGAATACCTTTCTGATGAGTTCTTAGGACACTTGTTAGAGAATGGGATTTTATCCCATTTGACTGCGCCGGGTACTCCGCAGCAGAATGGCGTAGCAGAGAGAAGGAATAGGACTTTGTTGGACATGATTCGGTCCATGATGAGTTATTCATCATTGCCTTTATCCTTTTGGGGATATGCACTACAAACCGCATGTTATCTTTTGAACAATGTGCCTTCAAAATCGGTCCCTAAAACTCCTCACGAGTTGTGGACAAGACGGAAGACATCCTTAAACCATATTCGCATATGGGGATGTCCAGCTCATGTCCTGTTTAAGGATCCGAATAAGTTGGAAGCACGTTCAGAAGTTTGCGTGTTTGTAGGATATCCAAAAGGGACTAAAGGGGGTTATTTTTATAACCCAAAGGAAAATAAAGTCATGGTTTCAACTAATGCAACTTTCCTTGAGGAGAGTTACATGAACGACTTTAAACCTCAAAGCAAAATGGTGCTTGAGGAGTTGAGGGGTAATCCGTTTACTCCGGAGGTTCCGAACGAAACCATTCTGATCGGTGTAGAAAAACCAAACAAACCTGAACAACAACCTCAGGGGCTTCGGCGTAGTGGGAGGATCGGGCGTCAACCTAAGAGGTATATGTTCAATGGGGAGGTCTTTTTGGCTGAACCGGATGAACATGACAAGGATCCTTATACTTACGCAGAAGCTATGGAGGATGTTGATTCAAGACTCTGGACAGAGGCCATGAACATTGAGATGAAGTCTATGGAGACTAATCGGGTCTGGGAGCTTGTGGATCTTCCCGAAGGGGTAAAACCCATAGGGAGTAAGTGGATCTACAAGAGGAAAAGAGGAGTGGATGGAAAGGTCGAAACCTTTAAGGCTAGACTGGTAGCTAAGGGTTATACGCAAAAGGAAGGAATCGATTATGAGGAAACCTTTTCGCCTGTAGCCATGCTTAAGTCCATCCGGATTCTCTTGTCCATAGCTGCCGCTCTCGACTACGAGATTTGGCAGATGGACGTCAAGACGGCTTTTCTGAATGGCTATCTTGATGAGTCCATTTATATGGAACAACCAGACGGGTTCAAGGTCACGGGTCAAGAGGGTAAGGTTTGTAAGCTGCTAAAGTCAATTTATGGACTTAAGCAGGCTTCTCGTTCTTGGAACATAAGATTTGATCAAGTGATCAAGACTTATGGGTTCTCACAAAATGTGGATGAACCATGTGTTTACAAACACATTAAGAATGGGAAGGTGGTTTTTCTACTACTCTATGTAGATGACATTCTGCTAATTGGCAATGACGTTGGGGCATTGTCATCGGTCAAATTATGGTTGACCAAGCAGTTTGACATGAAGGACTTAGGTGAGGCTAATTTTGTCCTCGGTATCCAGATCTTTCGGGATAGGAAGAACAAAATGATAGCTTTGTCACAGGCCGGCTAAATAGATAAAATTCTCAGGAGGTTTGCAATGCAGGATTCCAAGAAAGGTGGGCAACCATCTAGGTCTGGAATTACTCTTTCTAAGAAAGACTCTCCAAAGTCTTATGAAGAAAGAGAATACATGAAGAAGGTGCCTTATGCTTCGGCAGTGGGTAGTCTCATGTATGCCATGCTTTGCACTCGACCAGATATTAGCTATGCGGTCGGGATAGTGAGTCGATTTTAGGCGGATCCAGGACCGAACCATTGGGTTGCGGTAAAGCATATTTTCAAGTACCTGAGAAGGACTCGAGGGTATATGCTTGTGTATTCGGGTGAGGATTTAACTCCTCTAGGATACACTGATTCGGATTTTCAATCCTGCCTGGATTCTAGGAAATCGACATCGGGGTTTGTGTTTACTCTGGGTGGCGGTGCCATCAGTTGGAGAAGTGCGAAGCAAGATTGCACTTCGGATTCAACGATGGAGGCCAAGTATGTGGCGGCTAGTGATGCTTCGAAAGAAGCAGTGTGGCTCCGCAAGTTCCTTGGGGATCTTGAGGTAGTTCCTGGTATGGATAAAGCGGTATCACTGTACTGTGATAACAGTGCGGCGGTAGCTAATGCTAAGGAACCAAGATTTCACAAGAAGAGTAAGCATATTGATCGGAAGTATCATGTGATAAAGGACTTCGTTGAGAGCGGGCATGTCACGGTATGCAAGATCGCGTCAGAGGACAATTTAGCTGATCCATTCACGAAGACACTTTCTGGGAGAGTCTTCGAAAGGCATGTGGAAGCTATGGGGATGCGAAATTTGCAGTATTTACTCACTTAGTGCAAGTGGGAGATTGTTAGACATGTATGCTCTAAGGAGTAAAAATGTAATACGTTTTTGGAGACATTTTTATCAATAAAGAATTTATTCATTTATATATACCAAATATTGTCCTCTTTACGTTCATATTTGTTGAATGTATGATAAGCAAACAGTAGTCTGAGACTGTCAGTCTAAACCTTAAGAGTTGGGCATATGATGGGATGATTATGCGGTAGACACGACTCTTAAGGTGATGGTCTAAAATATATGATCCGCAATCGAGGGAATAAAGTTGGGCGCTTTATTCATGTAAAGATTGTTATGTTGTCTATATCCCTTTTAGGAGATGGTTTGTCTTGGCCATCGGAGTTGGACTCCGTGAATAGAAACATTGGCGCGTTGTCATAGGTGACGATGTGTTGGATCGGGACATAAAGTGAATTGATTTGGATTAATAATTCTGTCTTGGCAAATCGATTCACTTTAGACAATCATTTGTATTGTATCTTAATCCTGAGATGAATAATGGGCCCGTTGTCTCGACTTGTGTCTTTTGATGTACCAATGGGTGACTCCCACATCTCTATAGTGGCATGCATGCCGGTACGTTGGAGGCATGACTCTTGGTAGCGTAGACTTGTTATTCATAGATATGGAATCCATAGCTCCTCTTTAGGAGTAATGATATCCTCTTATATGCATTGTCCTGTAATTGGAAAACTGGAGCGCTCAACCATTTGGATACATAGGTGTAGCCGAATGGTATACTATCTTTGGATGGTAAGTTTTCTAATGGTGAGACAATGGAACGTAAGATAAAAATAATCGGCAAGGTAAGACAGAACTTGTCCTTAAGCCGATTATGGATGATCATATGGGGATGCGATACACTATGATATGTCATGGAGACTTAGCTACACGAGCTTCGTAATTCTATAACGTTTGAGAGTGCAGCTCCAAGCTTTTAGTGGAGTAGCGTTGGAGTTGATAATTGTGAAATGTATATCTGGGATATTGGGTTTCATATTTATCATGAGCTTGAACTTTATAGGTCCATTTTGGTCCCCTTTGCTAGCTCACAAAATCCTGTAACGACACGGCGTGCTTTTCCAATAATTGGTGACTTATGTCGGATTTATCAGATTGGTTTAAAATTTATAAGAATCAAATAATTCATGTCTGTTTATCGGTTGAATTAATTATGTAAGAAATTAGTTCAAGATGAACTTGTTGAATTATGGCGTTCGGATAATTCTTGTCTGTTTATCGGTTGTTTTAATTTTGGACAATTAGAACAAGATAAACTTGTAGAATTATTGTGAATTGATTTATTTTCTTAGAGATTATCTTGATAAAGTTTGTTTTGATCAGATATCTTTTCTATTGGGCTATTTGAATCAAAACTGAGACTTTATCCTTTAGAATCTCGGGTGGAAAATAAAAGATTCACGGAGATTTTTTCTCGGCAGTTCGGCCTGTCGAACTGGCCAGTTCGGCCTGCCTATCACACAGTTCGGCATGCCGACCGCGACAGTTAAGATTACACGTTTTTCACGCGTATCTTATCAGATATTGATCCGAACTTGATTCTGTTTCGATTTTTGAGACCTAATCTGATATGGACTGACCCCAAGGACCAATAGGTATAAAAAGGGAGTGAGTCTAATGATTTACAAAGATCAATTTGAGAGATTAAGAGTGATACTCTTCTAGTGAGCATCTGAAAACTCCCTGAGAGCTTTTGTTCACAAATCACGAACACTAGCTTTGGGTTCTCTCTATTGGTTGGAATGAGAGTCACCGGTGGAAGAGCTGTACGTGTGAGCCCACACTCACTCCGGTTGTGGATAGAGAATAGCAAAGAAGACCAAAATGGACCTATAAAGTTCAAGCTCATGATAAATATGAAACCCAATATCCCAGATATACATTTCACAATTAACAACTCCAACGCTACTCCACTAAAAGCTTGGGCCTGCACTCTCGAACGTTATAGAATTACGAAGCTCGTGTAGCTAAGTCTCCATGACATATCATAGTGTATCGCATCCCCATATGATCATCCATAATCGGCTTAAGGACAAGTTCTGTCTTACCTTCCCGATTATTTTTATCTTACGTTCCATTGTCTCACCATTAGAAAACTTACCATCCAAAGATAGTATACCATTCGGTTACACCTATGTATCCAAATGGTTGAGCGCTCCAGTTTTCCAATTACAGGACAACGCATATAAGAGGATATCATTACTCCTAAAGAGGAGCTATGGATTCCATATCTATGAATAACAAGTCTACGCTACCAAGAGTCATGCCTCCAACGTACCGGCATGCATGCCACTATAGAGATGTGGGAGTCACCCATTGGTACATCAAAAGACACAAGTCGAGACAACGGGCCCATTATTCATCTCAGGATTAAGATACAATACAAATGATTGTCTAAAGTGAATCGATTTGCCAAGACAGAATTATTAATCCAAATCAATTCACTTTATGTCCCGATCCAACACATCGTCACCTATGACAACGCGCCAATGTTTCTATTCACGGAGTCCAACTCCGATGGCCAAGACAAACCATCTCCCAAAAGGGATATAGACAACATAACAATCTTTACATGAATAAAGCGCCCAACTTTATTCCCTCGATTGCGGATCATATATTTTAGACCATCACCTTAAGAGTCGTGTCTACCGCATAATCATCCCATCATATGCCCAACTCTTAAGGTTTAGACTGACAGTCTCAGACTACTGTTTGCTTATCATACATTCAACAAATATGAACGTAAAGAGGACAATATTTGGTATATATAAATGAATAAATTCTTTATTGATAAAAATGTCTCCAAAAACGTATTACATTTTTACTCCTTAGAGCATACATGTCTAACAATTTTCACATGCTAGATTTAAACTTTTGATCGATAATTGTCTTGTATTTTTAACCATTAGTAGCAAACTATGATCAATGATTGCGGGATGCTTTTGGTTTACTGTGATGTGAAACATAACCTAAGTTGAATGAACTGAGGTTATATGTTTGTTGCTTAGATCAACCTATCTTTCTCAACTTAGTGCTACAGTTAGATTGAATCTAAAGAGCTTATTCTAGGTTATTTAATGCAAAGAGACTTGGCAAAGAGCTTGTTTTTCCAATCTACAAATTCAGGAAAGATCCGGATAGCAGAGCTTGTTGCTATCCACGGTTAATAATTTCAACGGAAATATAAAATTAATTCTTTAATCGTTTATAATTATTGTCCAATGGTGGAGAATAAACCTCTAACCGGTTTTATAATTATTGATTTAAATCTTTCAATTGAGCATTTTATTTAATTTCATTATTTTAAATTTAAGTAATTTTATTAATCATTAGCGATTTTTGTTTCTTTTTTTATGCATTTATAATTGTCATTTTGCATTAATTTAGTTAAACAACAAAACCCCATTTTGCATTGTGTATATTTATTTGTTTATGACGTTTTTAATTCTTGTTAATCAATAAAAAAGGGGAAAAAAAAACATGTGATATTTAGATTTTTTATTATTCAAAGAAAACTAAAAATACAGAATAAAAATCAATCTTTATAGGAAAATAATCTACTCATCTTCTATATTACCTGATACAATTACATATACTTATGTGCACGAGATTCCTCGTCAACAACCAAATAAGCTATGTTGAAAGAAAATCCCTTCATATTTTTATTTCTAAAGGTGTGTTGTTAGCTCACTTGAAATGTGATTGCACTAGAGGACTGCACAGGAAAGCTATTTTACTACACATCAATTTATAGGGAAAAGGGCACATAGTATTTTATTAGGTTTCTATAGATGGGGTAGGAAACACACAAGGCAATCTTTGTCAACAATATCGAAATCTGTTATAATTGGAGAGGTTAATATTATTTAAGTTAAATAATTTAAAATATGCAAAAAAGAAAAATCACGTCCCAAGATAGAAAAACATTGGATAGAAGAACGACAATGAAATTGATGTTTAGCCAAAACTGGACGTACATGGAGATTTCCATATTGGCATTTAGATATCTAAAATATTTACATTTTTGAAGTTGAATAAGAAAAATAATCTTTGTATAATTGGTTAGCTAATAATCATTGTCAAATAACATCCCTTGATAATATCTAAAACTCTTAAATTGGATTTTTATAATTGGTAAGTTTATCAATTTCAAATATGAAAATATATAAAAATATATACAATCTTTGTATAATTGGTAAGTTAATAATCTTTGTCAAATAATATCCCTTGATGATATCTAAAACTCTTACAATTGGAGTGTTATACTTGGTACATTAATTAATCAATTTCAAATATGCAAATATATAAGAAATATAATTTTTGTATAATTGGCAAGCTAATAATCTTTGTCAAATAATATCCGTAGATAATATCTAAAACTCTAACAATTGGAGTGCCATATTTGGTAAGTTAATCAATTTTAGATATGGAAATATTTAAAATATCTAAATGTCAATATGGAAACTTATAACATTAATTATTACATCGATTTTTTTCTATCCAATGCAAGATGTCCAATGCTTTTTCTATCTTGGAATGTGATATGTTTTCACATTTTAAATAATTTATTACTAATTAATTTTAACCTCTCCAATTATAGCAGTTTTGGATATTATTAGCAAAGATTGGCTTGCGTGTTTCCTCCAATTATAATTTTTGTATAATTGGCAAGCTAATAATCTTTCTCAAATAATATCCTTTGATAATATCTAAAACTCTAACAATTGGAGTGCCATATTTGGTAAGTTAATCAATTTTAGATATGAAAATATTTAAAATATCTAAATGTCAATATGGAAACTTATAACATTAATTATTACATCGATTTTTTTCTATCCAATGCAAGATGTCCAATGCTTTTTCTATCTTAGAATATGATATGTTTTCATATTTTAAATAATTTTTTACTAATTAATTTTAACATCTCCAATTATAGCAGTTTTGGATATTATTAGCAAAGATTGCCTTGCGTGTTTCCTACCATATCTACTCTATATGGAAACAAATAAATGCCATGTGTCCTCTAATTCCCTATAAATTGATATTCTGTAAAATAACCCTCTTATGCAATCCTACACAACGATCACACCTCTAGAGAGCCAATAACACACATTTAGAAATAACAATATGAAGACACCTTCTTTCAACATTGCTTCTTTGGTTGTCTTAGTAGTCTTCATTGCTTGTTAGTATCTCTCCATCTCTTACACATTCACATAAAAATATAAGTAGTTCTTTCCATTAGTTCCCATTCTTTTTCTCTTGTTTTGCACACAAAGCAAATTCCTAAAACGTTTAACGGGCACGTAAGCATAAATTGTTAGCGTTTTGTTTAATAAGAATGAACAAAATGATGGTTAGAATAATGTTATTGTCCATAATAATATTGTGTATCGATTACAAAATATTCACATGCAAAGGGTGTAAGGGTTTTAGGGAGAGATCTTAAGCTAAAATCAGGCAAATAACTTGCAATGTATTGTGTATGATGAAAATAGTATGAAATAATCTGATATTGGTACTAAATATTGGCTTCTGCATGCATGCAGGTGCGGAATTATCAATGGGAGGGGTTAAAGCTTGTTCTAATGACGCTCAATGTGAGCGTGAACGCAATTGTTCAAAGTCGCTCATACCTAAGTGTCTAGATGGATATTGCACTTGTTTGCATTATCCTTATGGGTTATCATCATGTGTTGGAGGTGACAATAAAGATGCTCGTTGTAATTCAACTACTCTTAAGAGCATACCTCCAAATATTTAAAGACCTTGTGATTAAATGTGTCATGACAGTTCATATTAATGTAATAAAATAAATAGTTTTAATTTAAGAAGAAAAAAATAGAGCTATTATAAAATGATTTGTTTGCATCAATAGTTGATCAAAATATATATGTTATGGGCTTCTTTTTTCTTGTTTGGGATATTTTAAGGCCTGACTGCATATTTAACAAAGAAAGAGAAAATTACATATTAGGCCATGCTTGAAAAGTTATGTTCATTTATGCCACATTTAGAAAAGTTTATGTCATAATATCATTCATAATACATGTTAAATTATGTAACAAATGAACATGTGTGGTATTTATACAAGTAAATTTTGAAAAGTGATATTTATGAGAATTTCCCTTTAAGAAACGCGCATTTTGGTGCTACTTTTAAGCCTGCTCTTATTACCTTTCTGCTCGTCTAGAATTCACTTCAAAAAACTTGACATTGAGTGACAATAAAATTATCCTATGACCAGTCGCAAGTTTTAGTCGCAACTAGGGATGTTAAAAAAATTCGCTAATACGCCAAAACCATCTAATCCAAACCAAACCAAACCAATGGTTTTGGTTTTAAGTTTAGAAAGATTGGGTGGTTTTCTTTCTATACAAATATTTTAGGTGGTTTGATTAGTAGTTTGAACTTCCAACTCGTCCACCCAAATGGCCAACCAAACTGCCTACAAATTCGCCACATTAATTATTTTTATTTCTAAAAAATTTTTATATAAGAATTTTTGCTATTTTTTATTTTTTTCTATTGGTAATTATAAAAAATTCTACCTATATAAGATGCACCTTTTTACACTCTATAATTACACTTCTCCTAATCAAATTAAAGAAGCGACAATATATACAACAAAGACAAACTCATGGAATAGAACCCTACCCTCCCCCCATCCAACGACCAAGCCATCGGCCTACTCGTAATGCCGTCACTGTCATGTTATCTCTCTCTGCCATCGGCCCAACTCACCATGATATTAATTAAGGATATTAGTAAGAGAAGAGGTTTATCAACACCACTAGAAAGTTTGAGTTCAAGTTTATTATTTGGGTTTTCTTATGTTATGTAGTCGTATTTTTTACTTTAATTTGTGTTATTGATAACTCTTAAAAATAGAGTTCTTTTACACTTTTTCATTTATAAAATTTGGTTAGTTCTTTAGATTTTTAGTTAGTTTTAGTTTCATTTTTTATTTAGTTTTTGAGTTTATTAGGTTTTTGACCAACCCACGGTTAATAATTTCAACGGAAATATAAAATTAATTCTTTAATCGTTTATAATTATTGTCCAATGGTGGAGAATAAACCTCTAACCGGTTTTATAATTATTGATTTAAATCTTTGAATTGAGCATTTTATTTAATTTCATTATTTTAAATTTAAGTAATTTTATTAATCATTAGTGATTTTTGTTTCTTTTTTTATGCATTTATAATTGTCATTTTGCATTAATTTAGTTAAACAACAAAACCCCATTTTGCATTGTGTATATTTATTTGTTTATGACGTTTTTAATTCTTGTTAATCAATAAAAAAGGGAGAAAAAAAACATGTGATATTTAGATTTTTTATTATTCAAAGAAAACTAAAAATACAGAATAAAAATCAATCTTTATAGGAAAATAATCTACTCATCTTCTATATTACTTGATACAATTACATATACTTATGTGCATGAGATTCCTCGTCAACAACCAAATAAGCTATGTTGAAAGAAAATCCCTTCATATTTTTATTTCTAAAGGTGTGTTGTTAGCTCACTTGAAATGTGATTGCACTAGAGGACTGCACAGGAAAGCTATTTTACTACACATCAATTTATAGGGAAAAGGGCACATAGTATTTTATTAGGTTTCTATAGATGGGGTAGGAAACACACAAGGCAATCTTTGTCAACAATATCGAAATCTGTTATAATTGGAGAGGTTAATATTATTTAAGTTAAATAATTTCAAATATGCAAAAAAAAAAAATCACGTCCCAAGATAGAAAAACATTGGATAGAAGAACGACAATGAAATTGATGTTTAGCCAAAACTGGACGTACGTGGAGATTTCCATATTGGCATTTAGATATCTAAAATATTTTCATATTTGAAATTGAATAAGAAAAATAATCTTTGTATAATTGGTAAGCTAATAATCATTGTCAAATAATATCCCTTGATAATATCTAAAACTCTTAAATTGGATTTTTATAATTGGTAAGTTTATCAATTTCAAATATGAAAATATATAAAAATATATACAATCTTTGTATAATTGGTAAGTTAATAATCTTTGTCAAATAATATCCCTTGATGATATCTAAAACTCTTATAATTGGAGTGTTATACTCGGTACGTTAATTAATCAATTTCAAATATGCAAATATACAAGAAATATAATTTTTGTATAATTGGCAAGCTAATAATCTTTGTCAAATAATATCCCTTGATAATATCTAAAACTCTAACAATTGGAGTGCCATATTTGGTAAGTTAATCAATTTTAGATATGGAAATATTTAAAATATCTAAATGTCAATATGGAAACTTATAACATTAATTATTACATTGATTTTTCTCTATCCAATGCAAGATGTCCAATGCCTTTTCTATCTTGGAATGAGATATGTTTTCACATTTTAAATAATTTATTACTAATTAATGTTAACCTCTCCAATTATAGCAGTTTTGGATATTATTAGCAAAGATTGCCTTGCGTGTTTCCTCCAATTATAATTTTTGTATAATTGGCAAGCTAATAATCTTTGTCAAATAATATCCCTTGATAATATCTAAAACTCTAACAATTGGAGTGTCATATTTGGTAAGTTAATCAATTTTAGATATGGAAATATTTAAAATATCTAAATGTCAATATGGAAACTTATAACATTAATTATTACATTGATTTTTCTCTATCCAATGCAAGATGTCCAATGCTTTTTCTATCTTAGAATATGATATGTTTTCATATTTTAAATAATTTTTTACTAATTAATTTTAACATCTCCAATTATTGTGTATCGATTACAAATTATTGTGTATCGATTACAAAATATTCACATGCAAAGGGTGTAAGGGTTTTAGGGAGAGATCTTAAGTTAAAATCAGGCAAATAATAACTTGCAATGTATTGTGTATGATGAAAATAGTATGAAATAATCTGAT
This sequence comes from Artocarpus heterophyllus, assembly GCA_025403435.1. Taxonomy (NCBI): domain Eukaryota; kingdom Viridiplantae; phylum Streptophyta; class Magnoliopsida; order Rosales; family Moraceae; genus Artocarpus; species Artocarpus heterophyllus. Next base: position 13,644,469 of record CM046345.1, on the reverse strand, counting down.
ATTGGTACTAAATATTGGCTTCTGCATGCATGCAGGTGCGGAACTCTTATCAATGGGAGGAGTTGAAGCTTGTTCTAATGACGCTGAATGTAAGCATGAACGCGATTGTTCAGAGTCACTCATACCTAAGTGTGTAGATGGACATTGCACTTGTTTGCATTATCCTTATGGGTTATCATCATGTGTTGGAGGTGACAATAAATATGCTCATTGTAATTCAACTACTAGTAACGCCCAAGAAATGTTTATTCTTTGTAATAAACGGCGGACGTATGTAGTGTAGAAAAGTTGTCGTATCCACAGGGAGATGAAAATTTATACCTCGGCAAATTGTTAAAAATAAACGGTCAAAAAGGCAAGCACTTTTTCAAACGAAAAAGTAAAATGAGATGAATATTTTTGTGGTTTTTATTCAAAAATTTTAATTCAAAAGAAATGAAATTAAAACGGTGAAGCTTGGAGAATCCTTTGTATGTTTTGCAACTGATATGAAATTTCAACTCTAATTAATAATTATCTAAAGTATTTGATTTATTATATCTTATCTCATTAATTGCAAGCACATTTTACTAATTATATAGGTCAACCTAAATCGACAATATAGCAAGCCATAATGCAGTAAGGGTTTTCCTATAAAAACTAGCAAAATAATCATCTGTCACTAATGATTTGGTGCACTAATTATGAAAATTATAACAGCTGTCACTCAATTATAATTAACATAACTATGGGATAGAAAAGATATTAACAAATCAAAATTAATATATTTTAGTGGAATAAATTTTTACATCAATTCTGGCAGCACTTCGTCTTATGAAATATCTAGAATCGACAATATAACAAGTCATACTGCAGTAAAAGACATTCCATAAAATTAAGCATTATTTCATTATTATTAATATTAACTATGCAACACAATTAAATTACATAAAGAAAGCATGACTGAATTTATGTAAAAATTGGCAGCATAACAACAGTAACAATAATTATTGAAAACATAAAAATATAATTTATTCCACAAAAATATAAGCGTTACCACACAGATATAAAGTTAAAACCTATACCAAAATACTACGTATACAAGATCATCTCTCTGCCTCACCAGACTCTCTACTCTAATTTAAGCATTATTTTATTATTATTTATTACCTAAGAGGATACTGCTGAGTGTAACTCAGCAGTAAGGAGAGGAAGGAGAAAGAAGGGCCAAAGGCCCGAAGGAGATGTCTGCTTCATGGGAAATGCGAGGCTATTTATAGCCTTTGAAAAGTTACTGTTTGGCATCTGTAATTATGATTTTTCCCTGTTGAAAGTTGACAATTTTGGATTATTGGCTCCATTTTTCTCTTCATTTTTTCATGCTGAGATTCGCTCGTTGATATGCGAATTTGAGTTTGTAATCCTGTGCTTCGCGGATTATGGCAGCACGAAACAGGTACGATCTGAATCGTTCAAAGCGTGATCTAACGGCTACCAGAGGCGTTCGAGAATGGGCCCAGGTGGGCCATTGGGACAGCAATTTTTGACCGTCAGATTGCTCACGGTCTATGCATCGAACGGCTGGAAGAACAACTGCACGTAGACTCACCCACACGCGAGCAAATACGGCCTGCGACTCCCCTCTGACGCACTCTGCAGCTAGTCGGCGCGTGTAATGCACGCTCCAATCAAAGGTCGACACGTGGAATCCGTGACTGAGCAAGCTGTTTCTCCGACATGCGTCAGCGCTGACGCATCTCTTCGGCTGACGCATGGCCTGACATTCGCAGCGATCCAACGGGCGAGATTCAATCGGCAGCTGATCCGAAGGTTGAAAATGTGCCATGTGTCCCTTATATTTCAAATTCGAATTTTATTTATCTCCTTAATGCATTTGATGTCCGATTTTATCCGTTTTAGTGTCGTTTTACTCCATTTTTCCTCTAGATTTCAAATCTAAAAATCACAAACACACTAATATTAATTATTTTACAAACATAATATTTACAAAAATATTTATTTTACATTAAAACACACAAAAATAAATAAAAACTCCTAAAATTTCCAGTCTCCTACGGTTTGGCACAGATATAATTTTTATGACTTGGAAATATTTTTAGAAATTACTAAAAATATAATAAAACATATTTACAAACTCAAAACACACTATTAAACACTTTAAAACTCAAAATAAAATAACCACATTACTTTTACGGTTTTAACTATTTACAAACTAGACACTTATTTAACACACCAAAATGATTCTAAAAAATTACTAAAAATTCTTTTAAGCATAAAAACACACTAAAAACACATTTTTAAACATATTTTCACATTAAGACACAAAAATACTTATTAACACAAAATTGCTATTAATTAGAGAATTTAATGAGAAAAAAAAGCGTAAATAAATGATTTAAGCCTTAGAAAATGTACACTTTTACAGTCTCATCACACCCCCCAACCAGCTTAGTGCTAGTCTCTAGCAATTAAAGTGATAAAATTTTGAAATGATTTATTGAATATTCATAAAATGGAAACCATTTAACTATAATTTGACTTATCTAACTAGATAAACTAACAAAACCAGAATTTTATTTGAACAATTTATATGCTATTTAACAAAATGTATATATGCCAAACTTAGTGCAAAAATAGATAATGTATAATTATGAAGTTTCATCCAACACTAAGAATAAAATTATTATGATATTTTGCTTCAAATCACTCATGCAGACAGCAACACTCCCAATTTATTTACGAGAATAATTAAAAAGCAGAAACATAAGATACAAATATTTACAAACTTTACAACTATGGATAGTGCAATGTTTGGCTCCCTTAAGCTTTCTCCATAACCCATTTAATGAGCTTTGGGTTAGTAACTCCCAGACCAGTTGGTCTAAGGTACAAGGTGTTGAAGCACCCCTTAGAACTTACTTACTCGAGCTAAGGAGGCTACGAAACCAAACTTATCCAATTTTATTCATTACACACTTTATTTATTTACAATTTTTTTTCTTCTCTTTTTCTTTATTTGCCTTTTTTTTTTGGAATATTGCTGCCTTTAATTGTTCATCTTCACAAAATAACAAAACTCAAATATTCAAAGCTTGGACTTACCACCACAATTAAGCATTATAGTGAGTATGTGAAAAGAATGGCTTACAAACACTTTGAAAAATAAACACATAAAAATATTAAATAAAACTAAAGTTTTGAAAGTGTATAAAATTAAATAATTCAAAGAATAGAAAAATAATATTACATTAATATGAAATTCAAAAGTCAAAACAAAATAATAACACATTAATTACTAAGAAACTATTATTTACAAAACATTTTTTTTTTTACTCAAAATAAAAAATAACACACAAAAATGAAAAATGTACAAAAATCTGGAGCAAAATAAAAATTTGGGCAAAATCGAAAAATTTTTGGCACAACATTGAAGCACAAATCTCATATGCACAACTTTGAAGTACAATCCTCTCATGTATAACTTTTAAGCACAACCCTCTCCCCCCAACCTAAAATCTATATTATCTTAGAAGAATAAAAAAATAGTGAGAGCAGCAAAAAGTATTACCTGAATCAGCACAGCTGTAGAGATGATCTATAGCAAACCAAACTAAAAACTAACAAAACACACAACACTATATTGTAAATTGGGTCTTTTAAAGTCAGATTCCCTAGACTTTATTTATTTATTTATTTATTATATATTTTTTTCGAAAGTCCAAAATCATATTTTTACACAAATTCTTCAGAATTCGTCTCAAGAGGCCGCAAATATAAAGTATTTACCAATCACAATTGATTATAACCTCCTTAATCTCAGCTATTCTGTAAGAATTAATTTTGATATTTATTTTCAACTTTCAAAGTTTTTTTTTATATATGAGAAAATAAGCAAAACAAACTAAGAAAACAAACAACAAAAATAAATATTTAAAAGCGAATAAACAGAAAACTACTCAGGGTTGATAAACTGGAGCCATAAGAGTGACTTCTTCATGTTCAGTTATCCGTTCTATGTAGCTTTTCAATCTCTGGCCATTTACTTTGAGTATCCTTCCATCGGATGGATCTTCAATTTCAACGACACCATTAGGGAAAACATGTTTCACAATATATGGGCTTGTCCATCGTGATTTTAACTTACCAGGATGAAGGTGAAGACGAGATTCATAAAGATGAACCCGTTGATTTGGCTCAAAGTTCTTTCTCAGAATTTGTTTGTCATGGAATGCTTTCATTTTTGCTTTGTAAATCCGTGAACTGTTGTAAGCATCATTCCTTAATTCCTCAAGTTCAGAGAGTTGAAGCTTCCGTTCAATACCTGCAGCACTAAGATCAAAGTTGAGAGCTTTAATAGCCCAATAAGCTTTATGTTCAAGTTCTATAGGTAAATGACAGGCTTTTCCAAAGACGAGCCTATAGGGAGACATTCCTAAAGGAGCTTTGTAAGCTGTGCGGTATGCCCAGAGTGCATCTTGAAGATGTGAGGACCAATCTTTTCGATCAGGATTCACTGTTTTTTCCAAAATTTGTTTGATCTCTCTATTTGCTAGCTCAGCTTGTCCATTTGTCTATGGGTGATAGGCAGTCGAAACTTTATGAATCACGCCGTACTTTTGCATCAAAGTTTCAAAAGAACGGTTGCAAAAATGTGTGCCTTGATCACTGATTATAGCACGTGGCATACCATACCTAGATAACACGTTTTCTTTCAAGAACTTTATAACAGTTGTATTATCATTAGTACGGCATGCTACGGCTTCAACCCATTTTGAAACATACTCCACAGCAAGAAGGATGTATAGGTACCCAGAAGAAGGTGGAAAAGGTCCCATAAAGTCTATTCCCCAGCAATCAAATATTTCAATTGCTATAATTGGGTTTAGAGGCATCATGTGACGACGAGATATAGTACCTAACTTTTGACAATTTTCACAAGAACGACAATAATGATAAGTGTCTTTGAACAAAGTGGGCCAATAAAGACCACATTGGAGGATCTTTGCAGCAGTTTTCTTGGCAGAAAAATGACCACCTCATGCATCAGTGTGACAAAATTTTAAGACACTATTCACTTCGTCTTCAGGAATGCAACGTCTCATGATTTGATCACGACAGTATTTGAAAAGGTACGGATCATCCCAGTAAAAGTTACGCACTTCAATCAAAAACTTTCTTTTGTCTTGCAAATTCCAAGCAGATGGAATTTCTCTAGTTGCCAAATAATTGACAATGTGTGCATACCAAGGTAACTTGGTAACAGAGAATAGATGTTCATCAGGAAATTCATCATGAATTGGTGAACCATCAACAGAATCATTGACTTCTAAACGAGATAAGTGGTCAGCTACCACATTCTCAACTCCTTTCTTGTCCTTGATAGTCAAATCAAACTCTTGCAGAAGAAGGATCCACCTTATAAGTTGGGCTTTAGCATCCTTTTTAGAAAAGAGATACTTAAGGGCAGAATGATCAGTGAAAACGGTGATGGGTGACCCGATTAGGTATGAACGAAACTTATCAAGTGCAAATACTACAGCAAGTAATTCCTTTTCAGTGGTTGAGTAATTCATTTGAGCATTGTTCAAGGTTTTGCTTGCATAGTACACTACAAAAGGTTTTCCTTCCCTTCGCTGGCCTAAGACGGCTCCTAAAGCGTAATTGCTTGCATCACACATGACTTCAAATGGTAAACTCCAATCGGGGGATTGCATGATAGGTGCAGAAGTTAACTTAGATATCAGTGTTCGGAAAGATTCTTCACATTCTTTTGTCCATTCAAACACGGCATCTTTCAATAGGAGATTACATAGTGGTCTTGATATGGCTGAAAAATTTTGAATGAACCTCCTATAAAATCCAGCGTGCCCAAGAAAAGATCGAACATCTCTAACAGTCTTTGGAGTGGCCAAGTTTGAAATAAGCTCAATCTTAGCTGGATCAACTTCAATTCCTCTTTCAGAGACAATATGTCCAAGAACTATGCCAGATGGAACCATAAAATGGCATTTTTCCCAATTTAACACAAGGCCTTTTTCTTCACATCTTTTCAAAACAACTTCCAAGTTAAGCAGACAAGTATCAAACGAATTACCAAAAACAGTCAAATCATCCATGAAAACTTCCATAATCTTCTCAACCATGTCACTGAAAATGCTCATCATGCATCTTTGAAATGTAGCTGGGGCATTACAAAGTCCGAATGACATTCGTCGGAAAGCAAAAGTACCAAAAGGACATGTAAACGTGGTCTTTTCCTGATCTTCTAATGCTATCTCTATCTAATACTATCCTGAATATCCATCTAGAAAGCAATAGAAAGGATGACCAGCTACACGTTCTAAGATTTGATCGATGAATGGGAGTGGAAAATGGTCTTTTCGAGTGGCGGCATTTAATTTTCGATAATCAATGCACATTCGCCATCCAGTGACAACTCTTGTAGGGACAAAATCTCCTTTTTCATTTGTTATCACGGTTACACCAGATTTCTGTTGGAAACAAAGTGCGCAGCGGAATTTTTAAAATTTTTCATCAGAGTATTTTCCAAAACACAAGTTTGACATGTTATACGTATAAATTAAACAGATCTTACTAACCTCAGTATGCGGAAGAACCTCCGCGACCTGTGTAGAGAAGTAACGTTCCAGAAGAGCCTCAACCAACTGGTCTTCTTTGCTATTCTCTATCCACAACCGGAGTGAGTGTGGGCTCACACGTACAGCTCTTCCACCGGTGACTCTCCTTCCAACCAATAGAGAGAACCCAAAGCTAGTGTTCGTAATTTGTGAACAAAAGCTCTCAGGGAGTTTTCAGATGCTCACTAGAAGAGTATCACTCTTAATCTCTCAAATTGATCTGAGTAAATCATTAGACTCACTCCCTTTTTATACCTATTGGTCCTTGGGGTCAGTCCATATCAGATTAGGTCTCAAAAATCGAAACAGAATCAAGTTCGGATCAATATCTGATAAGATACGCGTGAAAAACGCGTAATCTTAACTGTCGCGGTCGGCATGCAGAACTTTCTGATCGGCAGGCCGAACTGCCGAGAAAAAATCTCCGCGAATCTTTTATTTTCCACCCGAGATTCTAAAGGATAAAGTCTCAGTTTTGATTCAAATAGCCCAATAGAAAAGATATCTGATCAAAACAAACTTTATCAAGATAATCTCTAAGAAAATAAATCAATTCACAATAATTCTACAAGTTTATCTTGTTCTAATTGTCCAAAATTAAAACAACCGATAAACAGACAAGAATTATCCGAACGCCATAATTCAACAAGTTCATCTTGAACTAATTTCTTACATAATTAATTCAACCAATAAACAGACATGAATTATTTGATTCTTATAAATTTTAAACCAATCTGATAAATCCGACATAAGTCACCAATTATTGGAAAAGCACGCCGTGTCGTTACAGGATTTTGTGAGCTAGCAAAGGGGACCAAAATGGACCTATAAAGTTCAAGCTCATGATAATTATGAAACCCAATATCCCAGATATACATTTCACAATTATCAACTCCAACGCTACTCCACTAAAAGCTTGGAGCTGCACTCTCGAACTTTATAGAATTACGAAGCTCGTGTAGCTAAGTCTCCATGACATATCATAGTGTATCGCATCCCCATATGATCATCCATAATCGGCTTAAGGACAAGTTCTGTCTTACCTTCCCGATTATTTTTATCTTACGTTCCATTGTCTCACCATTAGAAAACTTACCATCCAAAGATAGTATACCATTCGGTTACACCTATGTATCCAAATGGTTGAGCGCTCCAGTTTTCCAATTACAGGACAACGCATATAAGAGGATATCATTACTCCTAAAGAGGAGCTATGGATTCCATATCTATGAATAACAAGTCTACGCTACCAAGAGTCATGCCTCCAACGTACCGGCATGCGTGCCACTATAGAGATGTGGGAGTCACCCATTGGTACATCAAAAGACACAAATCGAGACAACGGGCCCATTATTCATCTCAGGATTAAGATACAATACAAATGATTGTCTAAAGTGAATCGATTTGCCAAGACAGAATTATTAATCCAAATCAATTCACTTTATGTCCCGATCCAACACATCGTCACCTATGACAACGCGCCAATGTTTCTATTCACGGAGTCCAACTCCGATGGCCAAGACAAACCATCTCCCAAAAGGGATATAGACAACATAGCAATCTTTACATGAATAAAGCGCCCAACTTTATTCCCTCGATTGCGGATCATATATTTTAGACCATCACCTTAAGAGTCGTGTCTACCGCATAATCATCCCATCATATGCCCAAACTCTTAAGGTTTAGACTGATAGTCTCAGACTACTGTTTGCTTATCATACATTCAACAAATATGAACGTAAAGAGGACAATATTTGGTATATATAAATGAATAAATTCTTTATTGATAAAAAATGTCTCCAAAAACGTATTACATTTTTACTCCTTAGAGCATACATGTCTAACAATCTCCCACTTGCACTAAGTGAGTAAATACTGCAAATTTCGCATCCCCATAGCTTCCACATGCCTTTCGAAGACTCTCCCAGAAAGTGTCTTCGTAAATGGATCAGCTAAATTGTCCTCTGACGCGATCTTGCACACCGTGACATGCCCGCTCTCAACGAAGTCCTTTATCACATGATACTTCCGATCAATATGCTTACTCTTCTTGTGAAATCTTGGTTCCTTAGCATTAGCTACCGCCGCACTGTTATCACAGTACAGTGATACCGCTTTATCCACACCAGGAACTACCTCAAGATCCCCAAGGAACTTGCGGAGCCACACTGCTTCTTTCGAAGCATCACTAGCCGCCACATACTCGGCCTCCATCGTTGAATCCGAAGTGCAATCTTGCTTCGCACTTCTCCAACTGATGGCACCGCCACCCAGAGTAAACACAAACCCTGAAGTCGATTTCCTAGAATCCAGGCAGGATTGAAAGTCCGAATCAGTGTATCCTAGAGGAGTTAAATCCTCACCCGAATACACAAGCATATACCCACGAGTCCTTCTCAGGTACTTGAAAATATGCTTTACCGCAACCCAATGGTTCGGTCCTGGATCCGCCTGAAATCGACTCACAATCCCGACCGCATAGCCAATATCCGGTCGAGTGCAAAGCATGGCATACATGAGACTACCCACTGCCGAAGCATAAGGCACCTTCTTCATGTATTCTCTTTCTTCATTAGACTTTGGAGAGTCTTTCTTAGAAAGAGTAATTCCAGACCTAGATGGTTGCCCACCTTTCTTGGAATCCTGCATTGCAAACCTCCTGAGAATTTTATCTATGTAGCCGGCCTGTGACAAAGCTATCATTTTGTTCTTCCTATCCCGTAAGATCTGGATACCGAGAACAAAATTAGCCTCACCCAAGTCCTTCATGTCAAACTGCTTGGTCAACCATAATTTGACCGATGACAACGCCCCAACGTCATTGCCAATTAGCAGAATGTCATCTACATAGAGTAGTAGAAAAACCACCTTCCCATTCTTAATGTGTTTGTAAACACATGGTTCATCCACATTTTGTGAGAACCCATAAGTCTTGATCACTTGATCAAATCTTATGTTCCAAGAACGAGAAGCCTGCTTAAGTCCATAAATAGACTTTAGCAACTTACAAACCTTACCCTCTTGACCCGCGACCTTGAACCCGTCTGGTTGTTCCATATAAATGGACTCATCAAGATAGCCATTCAGAAAAGCCGTCTTGACATCCATCTGCCAAATCTCGTAGTCGAGAGCGGCAGCTATGGACAAGAGAATCCGGATGGACTTAAGCATGGCTACAGGCGAAAAGGTTTCCTCATAATCGATTCCTTCCTTTTGCGTATAACCCTTAGCTACCAGTCTAGCCTTAAAGGTTTCGACCTTTCCATCCACTCCTCTTTTCCTCTTGTAGATCCACTTACTCCCTATGGGTTTTACCCCTTCGGGAAGATCCACAAGCTCCCAGACCCGATTAGTCTCCATAGACTTCATCTCAATGTTCATGGCCTCTGTCCAGAGTCTTGAATCAACATCCTCCATAGCTTCTGCGTAAGTATAAGGATCCCTGTCATGTTCATCCGGTTCAGCCAAAAAGACCTCCCCATTGAACATATACCTCTCAGGTTGACGCCCGATCCTCCCACTACGCCGAAGCCCCTGAGGTTGTTGTTCAGGTTTGTTTGGTTTTTCTACACCGATCGGAATGGTTTCGTTCGGAACCTCCGGAGTAAATGGATTACCCCTCAACTCCTCAAGCACCACTTTGCTTTGAGGTTTAAAGTCGTTCATGTAACTCTCCTCAAGGAAAGTTGCATTAGTTGAAACCACGACTTTATTTTCCTTTGGGTTATAAAAATAACCCCCTTTAGTCCCTTTTGGATATCCTACAAACACGCAAACTTCTGAACGTGCTTCCAACTTATTCGGATCCTTAAACAGGACATGAGCTGGACATCCCCATATGCGAATATGGTTTAAGGATGTCTTCCGTCTTGTCCACAACTCGTGAGGAGTTTTAGGGACCTATTTTGATGGCACATTGTTCAAAAGATAACATGCGGTTTGTAGTGCATATCCCCAAAAGGATAAAGGCAATGATGAATAACTCATCATGGACCGAATCATGTCCAACAAAGTCCTATTCCTTCTCTCTGCTACGCCATTCTGCTGCGGAGTGCCCGGCGCAGTCAAATGGGATAAAATCCCATTCTCTAACAAGTGTCCCAAGAACTCATCAGAAAGGTATTCCCCACCTCGATCAGATCGAAGTGCCTTTATGGGTCTACCCAATTGCTTTTCCACTTCAGCCCGAAACTCCCTGAACTTATCATAAGTTTCGCTTTTGTGGTGCATTAGGTACACATACCCATATCTTGAGTAATCGTCAATAAAAGTAACGAAGTACTCATACCCTCCTCGTGCCCGGATGTTCATCGGTCCGCAAACATCACTATGCACAAGTTCTAGAACCCCTTCGGCCCTATTGTCCTTAGACCCGTATGGTCTTTTGGTCATTTTACCCTCTAAACAAGACTCACATTGAGGTATAGATTCCCCCTTTAAGTGACTTAAAGGTCCATCCCTTACCAACCTTTGAATCCTATTTAGGTTAATATGGCCAAGGCGCAAATGCCAAAGATAAGTCTTATTAGAGTGAGAAGTTTTAAGTCTTTTTGAGTCATTATCATTTATCTCAGCATTAAGCAACAGGTCCATCTTAGGTTTGATAAAATATAGATTATTTTGCATCCATCCAGAACAGATAAAAGATTTGTTTTTACGAATCACCACTTTTTCATTAAAAGATACCACGTAGGAGTCTTTAAATAAAGAAGATACAGAAATTAAATTCCTTTTAAATTTAGGAACATAAAAACAATCTCGCAAAATTAAACTCCTATAATTATCAAAATAAAGATGGACATCTCCCACTGCTTCCGCTGAGACCAAGGATCCATCGCCCATCCGAAGCGTTAAGTCTTCACGAAGTAGACTTCTCGTTTCTTTGAATCCCTGCAGAGAAACACAAACATGATTAGTTGCACCAGAATCTATGACCCAAATGTCACTGGATTCCTCAACCAAACAAGTTTCTAAATATAGAAGATCACACCTACCTCCCTTGGAAAGGAAGTCCTTGCAATGCTTCTTTATATGCCCGACCTTACCACAAAAGAAGCACTTAAGCTTCTTTGGGTTCTTCTTCTTCTTCTTCTTGCTCTTGGTAGCAATAGGAATAGAAGACTTCCCACTTTTGGCCCGTTGCTTCTTTCCATTCCCAGAGTTAGGATTGGAACCAGAAGCAGCTACCATATTGGCCTCTCCACCAGCAGGAGACTCCCTGATCAGCAGTTCAAACTCTTGTAACTGTTTCATCAGTTCTGTCAAGGTCATATCCCGTCTATTGCTTAGATTAAAAGTAGCTCTAAACGGAATAAATTCCTTAGACAGAGTCTCAAAGACCATAGTCATCTGAGTTTCAGCATCGATGTCGGCTCCATTGGTTTGAGCCTCAGCGAGGTAACCCATGACCAACATCATGTGCTCCTTTACAGATGTCCCCGGTCTCTGTCTACAGTTTAAGAGTTTCCGAAGTGCCCCTTGCCGCTTTGTTATGGCCTGGCCTCCAAACATGTCCTCAAGATTATCCAAGATCTGCTTCGCAGTCTCATAATCCTGATGTTGAGCCTGCAGCACGTTATTGATGCTAGCCATAACATAGCAGCGGGCCTGATCATTAGCATCTTTCCAGCGTTCGTACGCTTGGAATTGCTCATTACTTGAGTCTCCCGTAGGCTCGGGAGGACAAGGAGTTGTCAGAACATATTTCAGTTTCTCAAAGGAAAGGACGATGTCCAGGTTCCGTTTCCAATCATTATAGTTCTCACCGGTTAATTGGTTTTTGTCAAGTATCGATGATAAAGCGTTTTTAGACATTTTCAATCTACAATAAAGAATCATATACCAAACATAAGCAAACATATATAATAATTTAGTAAGTTAACACAATCATGTAAAATCATACAAATGTGTTTATGTGTCAAAACCTTGAAAATATCACAACCTTACAACGATAATTCCCAACTCAGAATTCAACAAGCTCCTAGGGGAGTCATGCCAAATTCAATCAGGAACACGGATCCCCTCCTGATTAATATATGCCATCCAGGACCCGTATGATCCAGCATATACTAATAATCATTTCTTTGGCCATTAATTTTATTAACAGAGCTCCTAGGGGAGGTTAATAATAAAGTTAACGTGAGTGTATAACCACCGTTTTAATATTTTATCCATGATTTATAATCACCACCTAGGGGTGTGCAACCATAAATCATACTAAAATACCTTATCCTTTCAGAGATCCAATCTGGTACATGATAGAAATCCCTTCCTAGGGGTTGGGACCATCATGTTCTTCCTATGGACCAACGATGGAGGCCTTAGGTTCTCTCTTCGAAAACCTTCTCCCACTCAATCTTTTGAAGTCAAGGTTTTATTTTAAAATTATGCATGAACAATTTTAATATGAGCGGCACTCCCTATTCTATATGACATGTTATCAATATACATGGTAAATCATATTATAATGCAGACAAGCAAAGCAATCAAGCAAAGCTACAAGCATAATAATAATAACCGTAATATTATGGTTCCACCTAGAGAATAGAAAAAATAAGATTACAAGAGAATAATCGAGACATTTATCGATTCTTCATCCTTGAATCCTCAAGCTGTATCCTTCTTCATGTAATATCCATCTTCAAGTCCTCAATCCCGTATGAATCGAACACTTCATATTTCCGGTCATATCCAAATTTAATGTTTCTCAGAATCGTCCCAAAAATAAAATTAAAACTGCACTGAAAAAAAAAAAATCGCACCTTTTCTGGACACCTGGCAGCTCTCGGTCGGCAGGCCGATCTGGGTGATCGGTTTGCCGATCATGGTGGTTCGGCCTGCCGAACATGAAGGTTCGGCCTGCCGGCAGAGCACCAAAATTTTTGCCCCACTGTCGGCCTGCCGGACCGTACGTCCGGCCTGCCGATCTGTGACCTTCGGCCTGCCGAACTGTGAGGTCCGGCATGCCGACCGAGTAGAAAACCCTCAATCCAGAAAATACAATTTTAATGCAATTCATCAATTTTATTTTCAACAATTCAAAAACATAAAATTAGAGACTCAGGAAATACCTGGAGGCGCCATCATCAATCTTTAAGTTCCGACTTCTCGTTCCGTCTTCTCCGAATAATTATTTAATTACAAAATTCTTACAAATTAAAAATTAAATGATAATTCCAAGACGGAGATGATAGTCCGCCATCTAATTACATGAAAAACCTAGATACACATTCTAACCTCTAAGGAACCATAACCGGTATTAATTAATTAATAAATAATTAAACAACAATTTAATCAACCATAATTAATTAATAAACATTCACCATATAATCCATGACAACATATATCTTATATAGAAACCTAGAGTGCCATCTCTCTATAAAATTTAATTCAAGCATTGGAGAGATTAAGATCACAAAATTTATGCATATAACATGATCACAAACTTGAGAATTTATGTAAAAACCTTGGCTCTGATACCAATTGTTGGAAACAAAGTGCGCAGCGGAATTTTTAAAATTTTTCATCAGAGTATTTTCCAAAACACAAGTTTGACATGTTATACGTATAAATTAAATAGATCTTACTAACCTCAGTATGCCGAAGAACCTCCGCGACCTGTGTAGAGAAGTAACGTTCCAGAAGAGCCTCAACCAACTGGTCTTCTTTGCTATTCTCTATCCACAACCGGAGTGAGTGTGGGCTCACACGTACAGCTCTTCCACCGGTGACTCTCCTTCCAACCAATAGAGAGAACCCAAAGCTAGTGTTCGTAATTTGTGAACAAAAGCTCTCAGGGAGTTTTCAGATGCTCACTAGAAGAGTATCACTCTTAATCTCTCAAATTGATCTGAGTAAATCATTAGACTCACTCCCTTTTTATACCTATTGGTCCTTGGGGTCAGTCCATATCAGATTAGGTCTCAAAAATCGAAACAGAATCAAGTTCGGATCAATATCTGATAAGATACGCGTGAAAAACGCGTAATCTTAACTGTCGCGGTCGGCATGCCGAACTGTGTGATAGGCAGGCCGAACTGACCAGTTCGGCAGGCCGAACTTTCTGATCGACAGGCCGAACTGCCGAGAAAAAATCTCCGCGAATCTTTTATTTTCCACCCGAGATTCTAAAGGATAAAGTCTCAGTTTTGATTCAAATAGCCCAATAGAAAAGATATCTGATCAAAACAAACTTTATCAAGATAATCTCTAAGAAAATAAATCAATTCACAATAATTCTACAAGTTTATCTTGTTCTAATTGTCCAAAATTAAAACAACCGATAAACAGACAAGAATTATCCGAACGCCATAATTCAACAAGTTCATCTTGAACTAATTTCTTACATAATTAATTCAACCGATAAACAGACATGAATTATTTGATTCTTATAAATTTTAAACCAATCTGATAAATCCGACATAAGTCACCAATTATTGGAAAAGCACGCCGTGTCGTTACAGGATTTTGTGAGCTAGCAAAGGGGATCAAAATGGACCTATAAAGTTCAGGCTCATGATAATTATGAAACCCAATATCCCAGATATACATTTCACAATTATCAACTCCAACGCTACTCCACTAAAAGCTTGGAGCTGCACTCTCGAACTTTATAGAATTACGAAGCTCGTGTAGCTAAGTCTCCATGACATATCATAGTGTATCGCATCCCCATATGATCATCCATAATCGGCTTAAGGACAAGTTCTGTCTTACCTTCCCGATTATTTTTATCTTACATTCCATTGTCTCACCATTAGAAAACTTACCATCCAAAGATAGTATACCATTCGGTTACACCTATGTATCCAAATGGTTGAGCGCTCCAGTTTTCCAATTACAGGACAACGCATATAAGAGGATATCATTACTCCTAAAGAGGAGCTATGGATTCCATATCTATGAATAACAAGTCTACGCTACCAAGAGTCATGCCTCCAACGTACCGGCATGCATGCCACTATAGAGATGTGGGAGTCACCCATTGGTACATCAAAAGACACAAATCGAGACAACGGGCCCATTATTCATCTCAGGATTAAGATACAATACAAATGATTGTCTAAAGTGAATCGATTTGCCAAGACAGAATTATTAATCCAAATCAATTCACTTTATGTCCCGATCCAACACATCGTCACCTATGACAACGCGCCAATGTTTCTATTCACGGAGTCCAACTCCGATGGCCAAGACAAACCATCTCCCAAAAGGGATATAGACAACATAACAATCTTTACATGAATAAAGCGCCCAACTTTATTCCCTTGATTGCGGATCATATATTTTAGACCATCACCTTAAGAGTCGTGTCTACCGCATAATCATCCCATCATATGCCCAAACTCTTAAGGTTTAGACTGATAGTCTCAGACTACTGTTTGCTTATCATACATTCAACAAATATGAACGTAAAGAGGACAATATTTAGTATATATAAATGAATAAATTCTTTATTGATAAAAAATGTCTCCAAAAACGTATTACATTTTTACTCCTTAGAGCATACATGTCTAACAATTTCTTAGGAACAACTTGAGTTGGACTGACCCATTTACTGTCCGCAATGGGGTAAATGATACCAGCATTTAACAGTTTCAAAACTTCATTCCTCACGACTTCTTTCATTGTTGGGTTTAGTCTCCTTTGGGGGTCTCTTTTTGGATTAGCATCTTCTTCCAATTGAATATGATGGGAGCAAATCAAGGGACTAATACCCTTGATATCAGCTATTTGGGGTGAACAATGGGCGGTTTGGCGGTTTTTGGTCGGGTGCGGTGCGGTTTTTTTGGATGGCGGGTTGGCGATTAACCAACCCATAAACCGCCCACCATATGGCGGGCGGTTTCGGTTTGGTTTTGGGTGGTTGCGGGCGGGTGCGGGCGGGTTGAGGCGGTTTAGACCTATGCTATTGCCCAATCCCCAATGTAATTTTTTAGACCTTTTTTTAAAAAAGTGAAAAAAAATTGTAGAAAATATAAGATGATAATACATAAAGCATTCTCAACAACAAGCAAGTTTGATGCCTAAAGACAATAACCATATTCAAAAGTACAAATTAAGAAATATAATCATTCACTTCACAAAATAATTTAGTTTGATGTCTTTTTCTACTAACTTACTTGATTTGAATTTTGATCACTTCCACTTTCCAATATGTCAAGAGGCAGCCGAGCCTATGCTTGGAGTGTTGGATTGTTCAATCATCTCTAAAATAAGAGCAAAATCAAATAAATGATAAGTTTTAAAGAATAAATAGAATTGTAACGAACTTAAAAATTATACAATTACCTATATCAAGATTCTCAGAAGTCTCAAGAACCTCCTGCTCATCCATATACTCCATCACAATGATTGGTTGATGAGACTCACTCAACCAATTCTTCAAGAAAATCAATGCCTCTACTGTCTTAGGACTTAGCGAGCTCCTAAAAGGATCAAGTAGGCGGCCTCCAATAGAAAATGCAGCCTCAGACGCAACAGTTGTCACCGGAACAGCAAGTACATCACGGGCAATGCAAGACAAAACTTTGTATTTCACAGAATTCACCATCCACCACTTCAAAATGTCAAAATCATCAACATTAGTTGTGTCTATATCCTCAGGAGGCTCGTTCAAGTACCTGTCCACCTCATTCTTTATTTTACCACTATCTTGATTTCGCCGTTGTTGCACGAAACTATCATGCCTACTAAATTTAGTAGCTTTAGTAAACATAAAAGATGACGACAATGAAGTTTGCTTGACAATTTCTACTTGACTTGCAGCTTGAGCTTGAGGTTCTATTGGCTGTGGCAATACACCGAACTCTTTCTCGTTATAATACTCAAACATCTTCCTCAAATCATCTTCAACATTGTTTATTATGGACTTACATGTCCTTGAGTCATGAAAAGCACTCAAGCAATGATGTAAATACTCAAGCTTGTATCGAGGATCAATGACAGTGGCAAGCAACAAACATCCATTACTCTCCTCCACTTTTCCCCAATATTTTTCATATTTGAGTCTCATATTAGAAGCCATTGATGCCAACAAAGAATTCTCAGAAGCCTCATCAGTCAAATCATACAAATGCTCTTGAATTTGACAAATATCCCGAAAATATTTATTACAAGTGACGTAAGTGGAACCACTAAACCTCAAAGTGATCTCATAAAAAATAGCTAAGTATTGCTCAAAGATTTTTGCATTTTCCCAATCAAGTTCATCCGGTGGCCCATCCCTTTTTTTGCCATCCCTCTCAATCTCTTCAAAATATTTGAAATAATTTTGATCGCCATCCAACCTTTCAAATGCCTTTTGAAACTTCAAGGCTTGGTTTAGCATCAAATATGTAGAGTTCCATCTAGTAGTGACATCTAAGTATAAAAGTCCTTTACAAGGGATCCCCTCCATTCTCACACACTCCTTAAACGTCAATAGTCTTGCTGTCGATGACCGCACATATCTTACCGCATTTCGAATACTGTTTATCGACGCTTGTTTCTCTTTTAAACCATCCTTGACAATCAGATTGATAATGTGAGCACAACACCTCATGTGTAAGAACTTACCATCAAGTACTAGCCCCTCATTTTTCTCTTCAAATTTCTTCTTCAAGTATTTAATGGCCCTGTCATTGCTAGAAGCATTGTCAACTGTTACTAAGAAAATTTTATGGATACCCCACTCAATTAAACAAGCTTCAATTGTCTTAGCAATAGTGTCTCCATGATGATCTGTAATTTGGGAGAAATTAATAATTCTTTTTTGTAAATTAAAATGACCATCCACCCAACGAGCTGTGATTACCATATACCCAATATTTTGAATTGACGTCCAACAATCTATAGTAATAGAAACCCTTTCCTTTTTCAAGATGTCTTTCAATTTCTTCTTCTCAGCTAAATACATCTTGTAAATGTCTCTAGCAATTGTAATCCTTGATGGGGGGTCAAAGCTAGGTTGAAGCTTTTGACAAAAACGCTTAAACCCTTCACTTTCGACATGCCTGAATGGCAACTCAGTCAACACAATGTACTCAGCAACAGCTTCCCTACAAGCCTCTTTGTTGTAATGCTTAGCCACTAATTGTCCTTCATTTGCTGTGTTGCCTCCTTTCTTTGGTTCAAATACCAAGACCTTTTGTTTCTTGTCAATAGGTTTATTGGGATTTTTTGAGCAACTTCTCAAATGATTCCACAAAGTACTCGTCCCATGCTTCTTTCCTTCACTAGCAAAATTTGCCTCACAATGTTTGCACTTTGCTCTTCTCTCCCCTTTCTCATCAAAATAACGAATGAAGTCCTTCCAAACCTCACTAGTTTCTCTAAGAGGATTTTGGCCTTTCCGTTTTTTGGAATTTTTTTCATCTACTATCTCTTCGTCTGATTCAAATTCCTTCTGAAGATCAACTAGTTTTTCTTTTTTAGAAGCACTATCAATAATGCCAAGACTTGAAGAGGTTTGAGATTGACTAGAACTACCATCCATTTTTCACCTAGAGTACATCATTGAAAAAGAGAAAATCATACATGGATGCGAGGAGGAAATAAATTCTAGAAATAAAGAAGACAATAAGTTCAATCAATTAGTGGTGTTATTAAAGTCAATTGGTGTTATTGAACAAAATTGCAAAAAGCAATACCAACCTCCCCTAAAGTAATGAACAAAATTGCAAAGGAATTTTTAGAATTTTCTTACTTGGCCCAGCAGATCTCGATTAAGACAGCTACTTGAGGATTTATATTAGCCGGAATCTCAAGCCTTCGGTTGTTGAAAACAACTACTGCTACAACCTGAGGAAACAGTGAATTACAAACTAGAACATGTTATAGTTTGTAATTGCATTAAATAGTACTTAAGGAAGGAATATGGAGTTAGCTAGCAGCCTTTGGATGGAAGACACCAAAAGCACTAAACATGATCTGTTAAGGTTGCTACCATGTGTGTTTTTCTCAATTCCCATCTCCTGCTCCAACGGTCTAAATCAATCATAGAATTTTCGTTTTCGATAATAATAATAATAAATCAAACACTGATATTAAAAGTTGTTAATTCAAAGTCAACCCCAATATTGTTTTAGCCTTACTTATAGCTGTATGTATGGACGCCCACGAAGGAAATAAGGGAGGATTTTTATAATGGAGAACGCAACACGTGGACAGATTCTATTGTTTTAGGACGAATAATGGATGAATGCACATGAAAATAATAAATTATAAGTTGCTTGATGGATCCATTTCTGTCACTTAGAAGACAGTTAGGAGCACAAGTCGGTGCATGAAATTCACAAATAATGCAGCCCAAGATATGTAAAAGACAGAGTAGTATGATCACAGCAAAGAAAGTTCTATATATACATGTTACTTTTTTCATATCCTTACAAACACACAATCTCAGATAGCATCTTAATAGAATTATGTCCTTTTTCAGCTTTTAGCAAGCACAATGACAGTAAGCAGGCCCTTCTCTCTCTCTCTCTCCCCTCTTCACGTATTTCTTTTCTTATTATAGACAGAAAATGAATTATATTAATACATACACAGGGGCTAAAAACACGAGGATGGAAATAAAATTACCTGTCAACAAATATAAGAGGACATTATAAAATAATTGTAATCAACCTATAATTAATTAATTAAACAAAATGTAAAAACGACACGAATGTTAAATGAAAATAAATTGGGTTATGAAGTGGCCTTTCATTAGGAGCTAGCCTCATAATCATGTCAAATAGAAACCAACAAATGGACAACATATAGCAAGCAAACAGAAACCAGATAGCAAGCAAACGGAAAAGAGAAAAGTGCACTGTGACCCTGCAACAAAAACCAACATATAGCAAGCAAACAGAAACCAACAAAAACTTCTTTACTAATCCGACAACTGCAACAAAAACCACCCTGTGACCGGTGACCCTATTTCACTTTCACACTCAACTGCAACAAAATTTTTACTAATCCAAATAAATTCTTGAAAGCAAACACAAGTGCAACAAACACAAATGCAAGAAAATTTAAAATAGAAGAAAACAGATTCAACAGATTCAACACCAAGGAATTGAACACCAAGGACGGGTAACTAAACAGATTCAACACCAAGGAAAAATTTAAAAACCAAATTATAAAAAACGATGAGTTCAACAAACACAAGTGCAAAAAAGCCTAAAAAAATGAAATTGAAGAAAACAAAAATCAAATCAGGCTTTACCCGATCCTTTGATAATTGATGTGCTACGGCCTGAAACCAAACCCATCCATGGCTGCCTTCTTGTCGTTGCACTCATGAACAGAGAACTAGGAAGAAGTAAGAACCGAAGAAGAAAAGAAAAGAGGGAAAGAGAAGAGGCGGAGGCGCAGCGCAGAGAGGGAAAGCAAAAGTAAATTAGGGCTGAGAGGCGAAAAGAGGGAAAGTAGAGAGGCGAATAAAAGGGCTGAACTGAAGGACGTGTTGTGAGGCTGAGTGTAGATAATAGGTTTAGTTTTTTTTTTTTTTAATATATAGGCGGGCGGGTTCGGGTTGAACCCGCCTGCAAAAATTTAAAACCAAACCTGCCCACCTAAATAATTGGTGGGCGGGTTGAACCCGCCCGCCAGTAAATTACAAATCAAACCTGCATTTTTTCAAATGGGCGGGCGCGGGGGCGGGCGATTGGCGGGTGCGGGGCGGTTTTTGAACACCCCTATCAGCTATTGTCCAACCCAATGCTTTTTTATGATCACGCAACATGTTAATTAACCGTCGCTCTTGTGATTCATCGAGTTTGGATGAAATGATAACAGGAAAAGATTCATCAGCTCTTAAGAATGCATGTTTCAGTCCTTCAGGAAGTTGGGCTAACTTAATTTTGGGAATTTCTTCAGTGGATGGTTTTGGCTTTTCTCCTTCTGGGAATAGCTTTTCAAAATATGGTTGCCAAAACTTTATTTCTGCGTCTAGTGAATGTTTAGGAATATCATAAATGGGATCGAGATTTTCAAGATCAGGACTTTGGAAGATTTCTTCAAGCACATCGGTTCGCTTTTGAAATTCTTCATGAACAGCTTCGTCAATGATTTCAGTGTAAGAACACTCATTATTGCTTTGAAATTGCTTCCCAATATGGAAAACATTCACTTCAAGAGTCATATTTCCAAAAGAGATTTTCATGAGACCATTTCGACAATTGATGAGCGCATTAGCCGTAGCTAAGAAAGGTCTTCCGAGGATGATAGGAATTTTTTATTCTATATCTACCTCAGTTTGAGTGTCTAAAATGAGAAAATCCACGGGATAATAAAACTTATCAACTTGTAACAAAACATCTTCAACTATCCCTCGTGGTTTCTTTATGGATCGGTCTGCGAGTTGCAAGACCATAGATGTTGGCTTAATCTCTCCAATGCCTAGTTGCGAGTAAATTGAATAGGGCATGAGATTGACACTCGCTCCTAAGTCTAACAAGGCTTGAGTGATTTCATGGGATCCTATGTAACAGGTGATTGTGGGACATCCAGGATCTTTGTACTTGACCGGTACTCTTTGTTCAAGAACTGCACTTAGTTGCTCAGTTAAGAATGCAGTCTTTGGGACATGATGTTTCGTTTTCACAGTGCACAAATCTTTTATCACTTTGGCATAAGCAGGCACTTGTTTGAGAATTTGTAAAAGAGGAAGATCGATTCGAACTTGCTTCAAATGTTCCAAGATGTTTTCATAATTTTCTGGCACTTTCCTAGTAGTTTGAAGAGCCTGGGGAAAAGGGACTTCTACTGGAAACTTATTCACTTCTTCTTCTTCTCTTTGAGGAACATCTTCTTCCTTACACGCATCTGTGGTGTTTGATTTTTCCAATGATTTACCACTGCGAGTAGTAACATGACTAACCTCTTCATCCTTCTCTTCAGTGTTAGAGGTTCGTATCATGCTTTGTCCTTCAGAAATGACCAGAGCTTGAGATGAACGTTTTTCGTTCAATTTCAAAATTTCTTTTGTCATTTGTGTTAAAGCAACTTCAATGTTTTTGCAGGACTTACTTTGTATCTCAATGAATGCTTGTAATGTTTCTTCAAGAGATTTGCTCGAGTGTGAATCATGTTGAGGAACATTTTCTCCTGAGTGCATTTCCTCTTCATTCCATTGATTTCCAAATGATTGCTCTTGATTTGAATTTCTCCTGTCGAAATTCAAGTTGTTTCTTCCATCAAGATTGAAAGTTTAAGGATAAGGGGTACAAGGCTTATGATTTGTCTTTAAGGCATTACATTGTTCCTCATATTCTCCTATTACTTCCTGATAAATATGACAGTCCAGTGGCTGTTGGTCAAACCTTTCATTCATAAAATTTGTTCCTTGTAGTTCAGCTTTTGTGACTACATGACTTCCTTTCTCATTCTTTGCTTTGAAGATTTCTAATTCTCTTGTGAGGTTTTCAACTTGAACCCTAAGGTTGTAGTTATCCTCTTTCTTCAATTGATGAACTTCAGTTGGCTTATGAGAAACATCTAATTCAGCCCACAGATGAACTTTTTCAGCAAATTCATCAAGAAATTCCTTGGCTTCTTCAGGATCTTTGTGTAAAAATTTTCCGTTGCACATCACTTCTAGATATTGGCGATCATGACTTGTGAGTCCTTCGTAGAAAAAGCTAACAAGATACCAATTCTCGTAACCATGGTGAGGACATTGACTCAACAAATCTTTGAATCTTTCCCATGCTTCATAGAAATTTTCATGATCGTTTTGGGAGAAAGTCAGAATTTGTTTCTTGAGATTGTTGGTCTTTTGATATGGATAGTATTTGTAGAAGAAAGCAGATATCATGTCATTCCATGATTGAATGGATCGAGGTCTTAAAGAATAAAGCCAACTTTTAGCTTTATCTTTCAGTGAGAAAGGGAAAATTTTTAATTTGATGGAATTAGCGATGTCAGGGCGGCTATGAAAAGTGGCAACAACTTCTTCAAATTCACGAATATGAACATAAGGATTTTCGCTTTCTAATCCAAAGAAGGTTGGTAAGAGTTGAATCATGCCAGGCTTAAAATCTTGTTGTGGAAGATTTGATGGAAACACAATACATGAAGGAGTTAAAGTGCGAGTTGGATGCATGAAATCCTTCATCAGCATTCTTTGAGGATTCTCACTCAGATTCTCCATCGCGAACGAATTTGACAAAGTGGTCGACGAGGATGAAAAATGCGAAAAAGAGTTTGGCAATTGTTCACTAGGGTTTCTCAAGTCTAAAGCCTTAACAGATCGACTAAGTTTGAATCATTAACCCTAAGTGTTTTTTTTATTTTTATTTTTATTTATATATATATTTTTTTTTATTTTTGATTTTAAATTATTTTTTTTTTTACAAGGATAAAGACAAATACTAAGCTTTTCTTTATTCGGGGAGAATAAAGTAGTGAATGAAAAGCACTCGCCTGAGTTATTTTGTAGATCTTGAGAATTATATACCTTAAGGCTATTCCCAGGAAAGATTGGTGGGGCTAAGGCTCCTTAAAAACCAATCTCCTAGTCAGAGCAACGTTCTCGGAATGACTGGTGTTGGGAAAGTTTCCAAAATTAACCGGCTATGGGAATGGTATCCGAGCCAGTACCAGCATCCAAACAGAACTTCCTTAAGGGATACTCTTCGCAAAACCACAATTTATTTTATGAAAAACCTAACTCTAAAATTTTATGATGTTTTATTTCTAAGGCAAAAACCTAAATTTAAACCTAAAACTCACAAAATAAATATTTTACAAAGAAAATGAAAAAAAATAAAACTTTTATGATTTTTTTTATTTTTTTTTTATTTTTTATGAATACTGAACAGTGTGTGAATAGTGATGTGAATAGTAACTTCGTGAATAGTAGCCTGCTTAATTAAATAATCAAACTAAAATAACAATTTTTACACTATTTACAAGATAAGGATAAAGTACTTACCTGGTTTCCTGCTTAATTTTGCAATCTGACAAAATAACAGCACCTCTCCGGCAACGGTGCCAAAATTCGGTAACGCCCAAGAAATGTTTATTCTTTGTAATAAACGGCGGACGTATGTAGTGTAGAAAAGTTGTCGTATCCATAGGGAGATGAAAATTTATACCTCGGCAAATTGTTAAAAATAAACGGTAAAAAAGGCAAGCACTTTTTCAAAGGAAAAAGTAAAATGAGATGAATATTTTTGTGGTTTTTATTCAAAAATTTTAATTCAAAAGAAATGAAATTAAAACGGTGAAACTTGGAGAATCATTTGTATGTTTTACAACTGATATGAAATTTCAACTCTAATTAATAATTATCTAAAGAATTTGATTTATTATATCTTATCTCATTAATTGCAAGCACATTTTACTAATTATATAGGTCAACCTAAATCGACAATATAGGAAGCCATAATGCAGTAAGGGTTTTCCTATAAAAACTAGCAAAATAATCATCTGTCACTAATGATTTGGTGCGCTAATTATGAAAATTATAACAGCTATCACTCAATTATAATTAACATAACTATGGGATAGAAAAGATATTAACAAATCAAAATTTATATATTTTAGTGGAATAAATTTTTACATCAATTCTGGCAGCACTTCGTCTTATGAAATATCTAGAATCGACAATATAACAAGTCATACTGCAGTAAAAGACATTCTATAAAATTAAGCATTATTTCATTATTATTAATATTAACTATGCAACACAATTAAATTACATAAAGAAAGCATGACTGAATTTATGTAAAAATTGGCAGCATAACAACAGTAACAATATATTATTGAAAACATAAAAATATAATTTATTCCACAAAAATATAAGCGTTACTACACAGATATAGAGTTAAAACCTATACCAAAATACTACGTATATAAGATCATCTCTCTGCCTCACCAGACTCTCTACTCTAATTTAAGCATTATTTTATTATTATTTATTACCTATGAGGATACTACTAAGTGTAACTCAGCAGTAAGGAGAGGAAGGAGAAAGAAGGGCCAAAGGCCCGAAGGAGATGTCTTCTTCACGGGAAATGCGAGGCTATTTATAGCCTTTGAAAAGTTACTATTTGGCATCTGTAATTATGGTTTTTT
This sequence comes from Artocarpus heterophyllus, assembly GCA_025403435.1. Classification (NCBI taxonomy): domain Eukaryota; kingdom Viridiplantae; phylum Streptophyta; class Magnoliopsida; order Rosales; family Moraceae; genus Artocarpus; species Artocarpus heterophyllus. The sequence continues at coordinate 13,618,781 of CM046345.1, read as the reverse complement.
TCTGTTGAAAGTTGACAATTTCGGATTATTGGCTCCATTTTTCTCTTCGTTTTTTCACGCTGAGATTCGCTCGTAGATATGCGAATTTGAGTTTGTAATCCTGTGCTTCGCGGATTATAGCAACACGAAACAGGCACGATCTGAATCGTTCAAAGCGTGATCTAATGGCTACCAGAGGCGTTCGAGAATGGGCCCAGGTGGGCCAGTGGGACAGCAATTTTTGACCGTCAGATTAGTCAAGGTCTACCAATCGAACAGCTGGAAGAACAACTGCACGTAGACTCCCCCACACGCGAGTAAACACGGCCTGCGACTCCCCTCTGACGCACTCTGCAGCTTGTCGGCGCGTGTAATGCACTCGCCAATCAAAGGTCGACACGTGGAATCCGTGACTGAGCAAGCTGTTTCTCCGACATGCGTCAGCGCTGACGCATCTCTTCGGCTGACGCATGGCCTGACATTCACAGCGATCCAACGGGTGAGATTCAATCGGCAGCTGATCCGAAGGTTGAAATTGTGCCACGTGGCCTTATATTTCAAATTCGAATTTTATTTATCTCCTTAATGCATTTGATGTCCGATTTTATCCGTTTTGGTGTCATTTTGCTCCTTTTTTCCTCCAGATTTCAAATCTAAAATCACAAACACACTAATATTAATTATTTTACAAACATAATATTTACAAAAATATTTATTTTACATTAAAACACACAAAAATAAATAAAAACTCCTAAAATTTCCAGTCTCCTACGATTTGGCACAGATATAATTTTTATGACTTGGAAATATTTTTAGAAATTACTAAAAATATAATAAAACATATTTAAAAACTCAAAACACACTATTAAATACTTTAAAACTCAAAATAAAATAACCGCATTACTTTTACGGTTTTGACTATTTACAAACTAGACACTTATTTAACATACCAAAATGATTCTAAAAAAATACTAAAAATTCTATTAAACATAAAAACACACTAAAAACACATTTTTAAACATATTTTCACATTAAGACACAAAAATACTTATCAACACAAAATTGCTATTAATTAGAGAATTTAATGAGAAATAAAAGCGTAAATAAATGATTTAAGCCTTAGAAAATGTACACTTTTACAGTCTCATCAACTACTTTTAAGAGCATACCTCCAAATATTTAAAGATCTTGTGATTAAATGTGTCATGACAATTCATATTAATGTAATAAAATAAATAGTTTAATTTAAGATGAAAAAAATAGAGCTATGATAAAATGATTTGTTTGCATCAATAGTTGATCAAAATATATATGTTATGGGCTTCTTTTTTCTTGTTTGGGATATTTTAAGGCCTGACTGCATATTTAACAAAGAAAGAGAAAATTAAATGTTACGCCATGCTTGAAAAGTTATGTTCATTTATGCCACATTTAGAAAAGTTTATGTCATAATACATGTTAAATTATGTAACAAATGAACATGTGTGGTAATAAAATAAATGTGTCATGACAGTTCATATTTAAAGAGCATACCTCCAAATATTTAAAGATCTTGTGATTAAATGTGTCATGACAGTTCATATTAATGTAATAAAATAAATAGTTTAATTTAAGATGAAAAAAATAGAGCTATGATAAAATGATTTGTTTGCATCAATAGTTGATCAAAATATATATGTTATGGGCTTCTTTTTTCTTGTTTGGGATATTTTAAGGCCTGACTGCATATTTAACAAAGAAAGAGAAAATTAAATGTTACGCCATGCTTGAAAAGTTATGTTCATTTATGCCACATTTAGAAAAGTTTATGTCATAATACATGTTAAATTATGTAACAAATGAACATGTGTGGTATTTATAAAACTAAATTTTAAAAAGTGATATTCATGAGAATTTCCCTCTAAGAAACTCGCATTTTGGTACTACTTTTAAGCCTGTTCTTATTACCTTTCTGCTCGTCTAGAATTCACTTCAAAAAACTTGACATTGAGTGACAATTTATGTCTCATAATAAAATTATCCTTTGACCAGTCGCAAGTTTTAGTCACAACTAGGGATGTTAAAAAAATTTGCTAATACGCCAAAACCATCTAATCCAAACCAAACCAAACCAATGGTTTTGGTTTTAAGTTTAGAAAGATTGGGTGGTTTTCTTTCTATACAAATATTTCAGGTGGTTTGATTAGTAGTTTGAACTTCGAACTCGTCCACCCAAACGGCCAGCCAAACTGCCTACAAATTCGCCACATTAATAATTTTTATTTCTAAAAAATTTTTATATAAGAAATTTTACTATTTTTTATTTTTTTCTATTGGTAATTATAAAAAATTCTACCTATATAAGATGCACCTTTTTAAACTCTATAATTACATTTCTCCTAATCAAATTAAAGAAGCGACAATATATAAAACAAAGACAAACTCATGGAATAGAACCCTACCCTCCCCCCATCCAACGACCAAGCCATCGGCCTACTCGTAATGCCGTCACTGTCATGTTATCTCTCTCTGCCATCAGCCCAACTCACCATGATATTAATTAAGGATATTAGTAGGAGAAGAGGTTTATCAACACCACTAGAAAGTTTTAGTTCAAGTTTATTATTTGGGTTTTCTTATGTTATGTAGTCATATTTTTTACTTTAATTTGTGTTATTGATAACTCTAAAAAATAGAGTTCTTTTACACTTTTTCATTTATAAAATTTGGTTAGTTCTTCAGATTTTTAGTTAGTTTTAGTTTCATTTTTTATTTAGTTTTTGAGTTTATTAGGTTTATTTTATTTTATTTTTTTAGTTTATTTAGTTTTGTTTTCGCTATTTTTATTTTTAGTTTATTTTCCTTTTAATTTATTTATTTTTCTTTATTTGTATGATTAGAATAGGTGAAAGGTGACACCTATGGTAATTAAAAAAATAATTGGGGGCCGCAAAAAGAAATCAAGTTTCAAAATTTGAAATGGCCAAAAACTTGAAAATCCGCACACGTCTTTCGCAGCTTTCCCACTCATCATCAAAGCCATCGGATCATCATCTGCAGTTTAACTCTAGAATTTAGCCATTCTAAACAAATTTAATCAATAACTCAGCCATTCTTAAGTTTTAACACAAACCAAAAACAGTAAAAAGTCACAATAAATGATGTTAATCTTCTCAAGTGCACGAATCACAGGAAGTAATAAATGTGATGAGAACGTGTCGTTCAAAGGAGGATTTGTATTTAATTAATTAAGTACTAAAATTGGTCAGCTCTAAAATTATTTGAACAGCCAAATATAAAATAATTCTAAAATAACTGCTCAACCAATAATGGTGCTACAACGCCCTATCCTCTCGAGAATCCTACCATAGGACATGCCAAAAAAAGGGGAGGCAATTAGACAAAGCATCTTACGCCTATCAGAGCACATGTCAGGTATGTTTCACATTGGGCTTTGAGTTGAGCAGCTACATTGACGTGACAGACCAGCATTTGACGAGGTGCAGGATGCATGGGAAACTTGGTGAGCTACGTAGCATAGGAACGAACAATCTTTTAGACAGCTAGAAGTGGGACCCATAGCTTTTTATATTTCACTAATATATATAGCTTCTTTTATATTCTTTTTTTATTTCACTAGTATATACAACTTCTAAATTTTCAAAATATTTTTTGAGTGTAAAAAAATCAAATTTCAAAAAAAAATTTAGTATATCCAAAAAAGAAGGATTCTAATTGCACAATAGTTTTAATTAATTTTTTTTTTGTGTTTAATCATCAATAAAGACTATTTTTGTTACAGTTTTAATTTTTTGGCTACTTTAATAATAAGAATTACCAAAATATATCATATTTTGTCACCATTTGTCAATTTTCCACTAAAAGCTTAACAAAAGGACCATTTTTATTTACAGTTCATTTTTAGGGAAATAAATGTTACGTTCTGAAATTCAGATGGTATTGTTTTGAGAATTTTTGGAAAAGTTTTTGTCTGTTTTTTGAGGCAAAAATTTCAAAAAAACTCACAACATAATTCCCAAAAAATTCACACTTTTCAAAACAAAACTAATTTCATAAATTTTAAAAACACTACTAAACAAACCCAAAGTGTTGTAAAAGCTAAAATTTAAAGAATTTTATAATTAAACCTTGTTGAAAAGTTGACCATAGTTGAGTGCCTTCCATAAGCCAAACACTTGAGAATCTCGTTGTTAGCCGACTTGACTTCTTTTTGCGGTTGTTTTCTACCCATTGCCTTATTAATAAAGACCAAAAAAAATAAAAAAGCAAAGAAAAAGGCAAAATCTCTCCCTCAAACATTCATTGAAATCGGCATTCCTACCAAACCACCAAAACTTATTGCTCCTCTACCACATCACCAAAACCTCGTTGATCAATTACAGAGTTGCAACGCCATCAAAAAACTCATCGAGATTCACGCCCAAATACTCACCAAATTATCATGTGCGACAACATTGACAGCACGAGGGGAATTTTTGTTGAGATGCTAGAGAGGAATGTTGTGTCATGGACGACTATGGTTGCGGGGAGTGTTCAACATGGGAGGAGTAGGCAAGATTTCTCTTTGTTTCATTACATGAGGAAAACCCAAGTGGAATCGGATCAGGTGGCGCTGGTGTCGGCGTGTGCGGACTACAAGAAATTAAGATTGGGGGGAGGATTCAATGGTATATAGAAGAAGTGTTGAGCGTTGGAAGTGAGTCGTTGTTGGTGTCTTTGAACAATGCACTAATTCATATGTATGCTTGTTGTAGTGCCATTGATGAAGCGTGTAAAGTGTTTAAGAATATGCTGAAGAGAAGTACTGTTTCATGGACAACTATCAATTCCTCACTCAATTTTTCAATAAACACTCAAATTTTGAGGGAAATTTAAAGAGAAAAAAAGAGGAAAGGAGGAGGGTTTCCAGGAGCTTTCTACAAGGAGATTCTTGAAGTTTCATCACCATTCCTCAAATCCCGCTAATCTTCTAAGTTACAAATGTTGTTAGTTTTGATGTTTTTATTGTTCGTTTCAATTATATCTAGCAAAATTTATTTTTATGCAAGTGATTTCAAAGCCTTAAACATGATTATGGAGTTGTTTGTATGAATTATTCTCTAAATTTTCAGTTGAAATTGTTTATGTTTCATTATAATTAATATTTATGGTTCTTTTCTTGTGTTTTTTGGGGTGGCCAACTAAATAAAACTAGGAAATTTTCACATGCTAGATTTAAACTTTTGATCAATAATTGTCTTGTATTTTTAAGCATTAGTAGCAAATTATGATCTATGATTGTGGGATACTTTTGGTTGATTGTGATGTGAAACATAACCTAAGTTGAATGAACTGAGGTTATATGTTTGTTACTTAGATCAACCTATCTTTCTCTACTTAGTGCTACTGTTAGATTGAATCTAAAAAGCTTATTCTAGGTTATTTAATGCAAAGAGACTTGGTAAAGAGCTTGTTTTTCCAAACTACAAATTAAGAAAGATCGGGATAGCAGAGCTTGTTGCTATCCACGGTTGATAATTTCAACGGAAATATAAAATTAATTCTTTAATCGTTGTATAATTATTGTCCAATGGTGGGCAATAAACCTCTAACCGGTTTTATAATTATTGATTTAAATCTTGGAATTGAGCATTTTATTTAATTTCATTATTTTAAATTTAAGTAATTTTATTAATTATTAGTGATTTTTGTTTCTTTTTTATGCATTTATAATTGTCATTTTGCATTAATTAGTGAAACAACAAAACCCCATTTTGCATTGTGTATATTTATTTATTTCTGACGTTTTTAATTCTTGTTAATCAATAAAAAAGGGGAAAAAAAGTGATATTTAGATTTGTTATTATTCAAAGAAAACTAATTATAAAGAATTAAAATTAATCTTTATTGGAACATACTCTACTCATCTTCAATATTACTTGATACAATTACATATACTTATGCGCGCGAGTTTCCTCGTCAACAACCAAATAAGCTATGTTGAAAGAAAATCCCTTCATATTTTTATTTCTAAAGGTGCGTTGTTAGCTCACTAGAAATATGATTGCAATGAAGGATTACACAAGAAAGCTATTTTACTGCATATCAATTTATAAGGAAAAGGGCACATAGTATTTTATTAGGTTTCTATAGATAGGGTAGGAAACACATAAGGCAATCTTTGTCAACAATATCGAAAACTATTATAATTGGAAAGGTTAATATTATTTAAATTAAATAATTTAAAATATGCAAAAAGAAAAATCATGTCCCAAGATAGAAAAAACATTGGATAGAATAACGACAATGAAGTTGATGTTTAGCCAAAACTAGACGTACGTGGAGATTTCCATATTGGCATTTAGATATCTAAAATATTTTCATATTTGAAATTGAATAAGAAAAATAATCTTTGTATAATTGGTAAGTTAATAATCATTGTCAAATAATATCCCTTGATAATATCTAAAACTCTTTAATTGGAGTTTTATAATTAGTAAGTTTATCAATTTCAAATATGAAAATATATAAAAATATATACAATCTTTGTATAATTGGTAAGTTAATAATCTTTGTCAAATAATATCCCTTGATGATATCTAAAACTCTTATAATTGGAGTGTTATACTTGGTACGTTAATTAATCAATTTCAAATATTCAAATATACAAGAAATATAATTTTTGTATAATTGGCAAGCTAATAATCTTTGTCGAATAATATCCCTTGATAATATCTAAAACTCTAACAATTGGAGTGCCATATTTGGTAAGTTAATCAATTTTAGATATGGAAATATTTAAAATATCTAAATGTCAATATGGAAACTAATAACATTAGTTATTACATCGGCCTAACTCACCATGATATTTTAAGGATATTAGTAGGAGGAGAGGTTTATCAACACCAGTGTAAAGTTTTAGTTCAAGTTTATTATTTGTGTTTTCTTATGTAGTCGTATTTTTTACTTTAATTTGTGTTATTGATAACTCTAAAAAATAGAGTTATTCTACCACTTTTTCATGCAAAAAATTTGGTTAGTTCTTCAAATTTTTAGTTAATTTTATTTTTTTATTTAGTTTTTTAGTTTTTTACGTTTATTTTATTTTATTTTTGTTGTTTATTGAGTTTAGTTTTTGCTTTTTTTATTTTTAGTTTATTTTCCTTTTAATTTATTTATTTTCCTTTTTGTATGAGTAAAATAGGCAAAAGGTGACACTTATGGTAATTAGAAAAATAATTGGGGGCCGCAAAAGAAATCAAATTTCAAAATTTGAAAAGCCAAAAACCTGAAAATCCGTGCCTATCTTTTGCAGCTCTCCCACTCGTCATCAAAGCCTTTGGATCACCATCTATAGTTTAACTTCATAATTCAACCTATCTACAATTTAATTTCGTAATTTAGCCATTCTAAACAAATTTAATCAATAACTCAGCCATTCTAAAGTTTTAACACAAACCACAATCACTAAAAAGTCACAATAAATGATGTTAATCTTCACAAGTGTATGAATCACAACAAGTAATAAAAGTGATAAGAAAGTGTCGTTCTAACGAGGATTTGCATTTAATTAATTAAGTACCAAAATTAATCAGCTCTAAAATTATTTAAACAACCAAAAATAAAATAATTTTAAAATAACTGCTCAAAGAATAATGCGCTACAGCGCCCCCTATCCTCTCGAGAATCATGCCAGAGGACACGCCAACACAAAGGGTGGCAATCAGACAAAGCATCTGATGCTTACCAGAGCACATGTCAAAGTATGTTTCGCATTGAGCTTTAAGTTGAGCAGTTGCGGTGACATGGCAAACCAGCAATATACGAGGCGCGAAATGCATAGGAAACTTAGTGAGCTACGTAGCATCAGAACAGACAAACTTTTAGACAGCTAGAAATGGGACCCATAGCTACTTCATGCTCCATTATTGGAGTTGTGACGCATGTGCCTGCCGTGTGTTTGGGGAATCTTCAGTAGCATCCTGGATTGCGTGCGGTTGTTCCCACATGTGCGTGTCTCGGTTGCCGTCTGATTAGAGTACCTTGACCGATCCAACGGTTTGAGGTATGCGTTTACTTCTCTCCACGAAGACTCAATCCCAACCATTCGCTGAGTCTTCGATCATTGATCTAAGGGCACTTGTACGTATGATTGGTAATGGTGCCACATTGGTTTTCGACACCTAACTTGCACAATGCCTAGCTGTCCCAGCCACAAAACCAAAAAAAGAAAAAAAAAGTGCTGGTGATTCGCCTAGTGGTGAAAACACTACTGTCAGAGTTTTTTTCTTTTTGAAAATTTTGTGCTATATTTTTTGTTATATTGAATATATTTATGTTATATTCTGTGAAGACCCGCCTTTTCGGGCAGTCACTTTACTTTCTTAAACATCGTTTCATAAATAGTAATCTTACTTAGTAAGAAAAATACTGAAATAATTTTTTTCTTTAAGCGTTCTTTAAAACTGATGCGACCTCTGTCGCATTTCAAGTTGAGACATCGCTCAACACTTGCCTTTAAAATCATTTCAAATTATTTCTTAAAACTTAACAAGAAATATTTATTAAATCATAGCTTAAAACTTTACTTTATAATTACATAAAACAATTCGTAAACTGTATCTTAAAACTTTGAATACAATCCTTAGAACTCTGATTTTCTTAAAACTTCACAAACACTACATTAAACAATGGAAAACCTTTTCTTTGTATAGCGGAAGCAAAACCATGGTGGTATCCATACCCAAATCTTCGCATCTGTCCTCCGTAGTACCCCGCTCTTCTAGCGGGTCCTATTAGTCATTAATAAATTACCTACAGCATGAAGAAACTTTTAATGAGCTTTCGCTCAGTAAGTTCAAACGTATTCTCACAAATCATTTAATCATGCTTTAAAACTTTTCTCATAAAAACCTTCATCTTGAAACATTTTACACAAACATTTTCCATAAACATTTCTAAAAACGTTTTTATAAAAAATTTCTGAAACGTTTTGCATAAACATTTTTTGTAAAACATTTCTTGAACGTTTTTCATAAAACGTCATTCCTAAACCTTTTTTTGAAAACATGAAAATGTTTTTCATAAAAATTTATCATAAAACATTTCTCTGAATGTCTTTCATAACATAACATATAACCATTTCATAAAAAGGCATTCAAGCAACATCCGAATGCATGACTCCATTTATGCTCAATTATTAACTTCAATTATGAGCATTTTATGAACATTCTTCTTTTTTTTTTTACTTTAACTTTCTATCTTTGTTCTTAACTTTTCTTATCTTACTTTAACTTTTTCTCCTTATTCCTTATCTTACCTTCTTTTTTCTTACTTTACTTTAGTGTTCGTACCAACTCATTAATCATGAGATCATAAACATGATGCTTCCCTTGTGGAAGACTTGAGGCCATCAAACATTGAGGTCTTGTACTTCACATCTAGGAGGTCAAACTTTAATTTTACTTTCATTACCTCATAACAAAGAGGCTGGTATGACACTTTCCTTTTATCTTTACGTTACTTTCTTATTAACTTTAGTGAGCATTCCAAATGCAATCACATCATATGCAACACACTTACAATTCATAGCTTGTACTATAAAACCTATTGCATAACAAATGCAACATATTGCTTAATAAATACATCATAAAATGCAAACACATTTTGTATATCATAACTTGTATTCTAACACTTATTGCATAACCAATGTATTTAATGCAACATACAACTTATAACTTGAATTATAAAACATTATGCATTATTATAATACAAAACATACTTTAAATACTTTAAAAATTATAACTTAAACTTTTAAAAAGTTTTATGCATATCAATATGCAAATAGACTTTAAACATAACAATGGCAAATTCATTGCAATTCTTTTTCTTGAACTTCTAAACTTTTTGCATAATAAATGTAAACATACTTTAAGAGAAACTTGCATAATAATTACAAACTCATTTGCAAATTATATAAATAAGCATTTAAAAATCATTTATTTCATGCTGTAGGTGAGATTTGAAACTTACCCAAACTATGCTCTAGCGTTCTCTATTCGGTTCCTTTTCCTTCCATTAGTCGGTCTCTATGTCCTGATTAAATGACAGCCGACTTATTAGTTAACTTTCTTTATTATCAATCCACTCGATTGATAATAAAACGTAAACATTAACCATTCTTTCCTTTTAACTTGACTAGTATACTTTCGTTTACCGTTGTCTTTACTTAACCTTATAAACCATCAGTTTACCTAAATATTGTGGTTCACACAATCCAATTCTTATACTGCATTGCTCTAATACTGTATAATTTTTCATGTTATTATACAGTATTTTTCTTTAAACTGTATTTTTCATCTTAATATAATTATTAACTTAATGCATTTTTAATGCATTAAAAACCTTGGGTGTTACATATTCTTTTTATTTCACTAATATAAATAACTTCTAAATTTTCAAAATACTTTTTGAGTATGAAAAGAAATTTCGAAGAAAATTTTGGTATATCAAAAAAAGAAGGATTTCAATTATATAATAGTTTTAATTGATTTTTTTTGTTTTAATCATTAATAAAGACTATTTTTGTTACAGTTTTAATTTTTTGTTATATTTATAATGAGAATTCCTAAAATATCTCTAACTTTATGATCATATGTCAATTTTCCATTAAAAGATTAACAAAAGGACCATTTTTGTTAATAGTTCAATTTTAGGGGAATAAATGTTACGTTTTAAAATTAAAATGGTATTAGCTTAAGAATTTTTTAAAATGTTTTTGCATTTTTTTGAAGCAAAAAAATTTCAAAAAAGCTCTCAACATAGTTCCCAAAAAATTTTCCATATTTAAACTAAATTATTTTTACTTATTTTAAAAACACTACTAAACAGACTCAAAGTGTTATAAAAGCTATAATTCAAGGAATTTTGTAATGAAACCTTGTTGAAAAGTTGAGCATAGTTGAATACCTTTCATAAGTCAAACACTACAGAATCTCGACATTAGCCTACTTGACTTCTCTTTGCAGTTGTTTTCTATCCATTGTCTTATTAGAAAAGACCCTAAAAAAAAAAAAAAAGCGAAGAAAAAGGCAAAATCTCTACCTCAAATGTTCACTGAAATTGACATTCCCGCCAAACCACCAAAACTTATTGCTCCTTAACCACGTGACCAAAACCTCGTCAATCAATTACAGAGTTGCAAAGCCATCAAAAAACTCACCTAGATTCATGCCCAAATACTCACCAAGGGCTTCTCCAAACAAAACTCCCTTCTCACCAAGCTCCTCTCTCTATGTCTCTAATTGTAAAAAATTGGAAAGACAGACAAATATGAAGTTTTTTTTTTTTTTTTTTGTATATCTTGGTTTTGACTACAGAGCTTAAGCTTTATACATAGCAAAGAAAAGCTATTCTAGGTATATTGCAACATGAATTCCTATAATTTTTCTTACCCATAAATACCAAATATCATGCCCACTATCACTCCTAATTACAGCTGTACATAGATTGCTTGATTGAATTACAAGATAATTTTCTTTCCTTTAATACTCCCCCTCAAGTTGGAGTGTGAATGTCATGAGCTCCCAACTTGCTGAGGTGTGATTGAAAGACGACTTATCCTAGTGGCTTTGTGAATATATCAACAACTTGTATTCCTGTTTGGACATAGGCCGTCTCTATCTCCCCATTTTGAATTCGTTCACGTATCATGTGACAATCCAACTCAATGTGTTTCGTTCGTTCATGATATACGAGATTTGCAGCAATATGCATGGCTGCTTAATTGTCACAAAACAACTTAGCAGGTTCGTGGTGTTCAATGCACAAATCTCCAAAAGGTATCTTAGCCAAGTGAGCTCACAAGTTACAGCTGCCATGGATCTATATTCAGCTTCTGCTGAGGATCTCGACACTATGGCTTGCTTTTTACTTCTCCATGACACAAGAGCATTCCCAAGAAATATACAATACCCTATCACAGACTGTCGAGTAGTTGGACATCCGGCCCAATCTGCATCACAGTAGCTAATTAGTTTTAATTGTCCTTGTGAAGGAAAGAACAACCCTTGACCTGGTGCTTCTTTCAAATATTGAACAAGACGATGTACAACATCAAGATGTGGTCTTCTTGGTTGTTGCATAAATTGACAAAGTGTAGATACTGCATATGTGATTTTCGGTCTTGTTATAGCGAGGTAAATTAATTTTCCAACTATCCTACAATAATAAGTAGGATCCTTGAGGAGATCACCTTCAGTTGAATTCAACTTGAGATTTTGTTCCATTGGAAATTTTGCCGGTTTTGCACCAAGCAAGCCAGTTTCTTCTAAAATGTCTAAGGAATATTTTCGTTGACAAGTAGAAATTCTAGCTTTAGATCGTGCAACTTCGACTCCAAGAAAGAACTTCAAGGGTCCTAGATCCTTGATCTGAAAATGACTATTGAGAAATTTTTTGAGATCCACGATCATTTCTTCATCATTTCCTATGATGATCATGTCGTCAACATAAAGTAATATAGCAATAAAAGAGTCACCACGAACCTTGGTGAACAAGGAATAATCAGCCCTCGATTGTTTGAAACCAACATCGTGAATTGAGGATGAAAATTTATGGAACCAACTTCAGGATGCTTGTTTGAGACCATATAATGATTTATTAAGTTGACACACGAGTTGCTCCCCCTGTCAACAAAATCCAGGTGGAGGTTGCATATAAATTTCTTCAAAAAGTTCCCCATGAAGAAAAACATTCTGGACATCCATTTGATGAAGGCTCCAATTTCGAACAGTAGCCACAGCTAAAAGACAATGCACTGTAATAAGTTTTGCAACTGGTGTTGTTGAGGATGAGCTCGGCGCCACCGCAGAGGAGCTAAACTCCCAGTGGTAGGCTGAATAGCTCGGTAGGGTTATGTGGATCTCACGACTGACCTTGATGACCCTGGATGTCATGTCCGAGGTGCCTCTCAAGGCCACTAGGGCTACACCTTAGCAGGTTGCTACCTCGGACTGAGTACCAGCTCGGGTCGGACTATTTTCATTCGAAAGTGGACTGTTACTCGCCATCATAGGCCAACAGATGACAAACAACTCACCGTTTGATGGGGGCCAATCAATCAATGGAGGGACATGACACTTGTCTTTTGCCACCTGAAACACCTTGATGTGACACTCGAGTTGTGGGAAAAACTCACCTAACACCTAATTCAAGTGGTAGCCTATAAATAGGACGCATTTATTGCATCCTAGCATGCATGCTCATTCCCACCTAACAAGCTCTTGTCCTCTGCCGAGCAACTCTTGCCTTGAGCATCAGAGAGCCCTTGTCTATTGTCTGACCAGTTTTTTCCTTGCCTCTGAAGCATCCCTCCTCTTGTTGTAGGTCTACCTGATCAAGAAAAGATGAGTAGGGAAGGGCTAAGTACCATGCGCCGTCGCACACGATGTTGATTCGATGCCAGACCTCGATAAGCATCAACATTTTGGCCCTAGAAAGGAGGGCGCCTATGCCTTCACTTAAAAAAACCAGCCACAATGAGTCTGAAGACCGAGATGGTGATTCGAAAATGCCCGAGATGATGTTGCCCGACAGGAAGGGTAGGGAGAAGCACAAAACCGGCACCAAAACCCAGTTAGACCTAGGGGCCTCCCCTGGGCTATGAGGTCCCGGTCCGAGGGGCAAGGAAGCACGACTAAGGCTGAGCAAGTATAGGACCCAACCGTCCAAGACCCAATCCGTGAACTTACAAATGCAGTTTAGATCCTCATATAGTAGCTCACGCAACAGGCTCAACGTCAGGTTACAATGGCCTCCTACACCTAGCCCCGGTTGACTAGGCTGGGGGACGGGCAGGATGGGATGCCGCTGACCCTGACAAAGCTAATTTTGAGCACTCTAGAGGCTCTACACATGGCATCTCGGCCAACAATAGACTCATCCAAGAAGGTCGACTTAGCCCTCAAGGAGCGCGGGTTCCGACGTCACAAGGTTCTAGAGTGTTCGCGTTTGACCAGCTAGGACTCCAAGGAGAAGTGCACCAAGGTCGCCAACCTGGGGCAGGTGACCGCGTGGAGGGCAGAGCACCCTATAGGGTTGAACTGCCCAAGGATACAAACAGTCGCTAGTTCTAGGAGCTACAGCGCCAAATCGATGAGATTCGCAATAATCGTTTTGGCTTGGAGGACGTGGGTGCCCTGGACCAGCCGTTCCCAGACGTAATAATGCGAGCACCTATGCCACCCAAGTTCAAGGTCCTACAAATTAAGGCTTATGATGGGACTGCAGATGCAGACGAGCATGTTGAGTTGTTTCGAGGACAGATGCTCCTCCAGAATGCTAGTGACGTAGCAATGTGCAAGGCCTTTTCATTGACACTTACCAGACCAGGCCAGCAATGGTTCCGGTGACTCAAGCCAGCCTCCATCACTTCTTTTCGGTAGCTCACAGATGCCTTCTCGGCAGCCTTTTCCACAACTAAGATGAGGAGAAAAGAGATCGCTTACTTGTACTCCATAAAGCAAGGAGACAGCAACGTCCGAGACTACATAAACCGGTTTACTCGAGCAGCTCTTGAGGTTAAACATGTTGAAGACAAGACCCTCAAGCATATTTTCGTAAGGGGTCTCCGAGATGAAAAGCTCATGTAGTCTTCGGCCTTCGAGCAACGGAGCATGTTTTCACAAATGCTCGGCTATGCACAAAGGTACACCGATGCAGCGGAATATATGAAGAGCCGCAGGGAGAAGGCCAGCCCCAGTGGAACAAAGAAAGAGAAGAAGCAAAAAAAAGCGCCAAAACAGACCAATGCCGGGCAGAACAAGAAGGAAAAGAAACTCAAGAAGCCAAAGACGCCGACTTGTAAGTTTCAAAGCTACACACTACTAGTAGCAGCCATCGACGAAGTGCTCGCCCAAGTAAACAGCAGAAACCTACTGGTACCACCGCCCAAGCTCAAGGGCAGCAAGGTAAAGCGGGAACAAACCAATCACTGTGAGTTCCACAAAGACGTGGGGTGTATTCAATTAAAGGACTAGATTAAAATACTAGTCTAAGAGGGACACTTAAGGGAATTTGTTGAGTGAGTCATAACTCCATGCTCAGCCTTCGAAAAAAATGAACTGTAGGGTTGAGACATGCCAAACTGCTCACTTAACAATGGCAGGAACCCCTCGGAACCCCTAAACATCATTTACATGATCTTCAGAGGGCCTGTCGTTGGGGACACGTCGAGTGGGCAGTAGGCATATGTCCAAGAAGCTCGGCCGGTTAAACGAGGTGAGTTCATCAACATGTCTGAACATGTTAGGAAGATTTGTCGCTAGCAAGACACCCCAATCACATTTACTTAAGAGGAAGTAGATAAGTTAATTCATCCACACAATGACGCCCTCGTGTGCGAGCTGTACATCGCTAATAACATAGTGCGGCGAGTGCTAGTTGATAATGGTAGCTCGATTGATATCTTGTTCAAGTAAGCTTTTGATAAAATGAAGATCAGCAATGCTACCTTAGTCCTGGTCCACACCCCGTTTTATGGCTTCATGGGTGAATGCATCCGAACAGTTGGGAAGTTAGGCCTACCTATGACCTTTGGAGAGGGTGCTGCTCAGGTAACACGCATCGCCGACTTCCTGGTCGTTGACAAACCTGCCGAGTATAATATCATCATCGGTCGTCCAATATTGAACGCACTGAAGGCCGTAGTCTCTACATATCACTTAGCAATGAAATTCCCCACAAAGGATAGGGTTGGAGTAATCTACTCATCTCAAAGAGACTCCCAAGCTTGTTAAGCCAATGTTGTCTAAACAACGTCAACCTAGCAATTAAACGTCTCGGCCATCCACATGATCGACAAGATAGATCTTCTTGCCGACCTGGTGCCTAAGATGCTCTCAGATCTTGACCCCTGACTTCTCGAGGAAGAAGTGAGAGCCACCCTGGTCGAAGACCTAGTGCTGTTCAGCCTAGACCCCGTACATCCTAAGCGCATTGTCCAACTTGGATCCCAGTTGCGATCTGAGATCCGGGCCGACCTCGAGGGGCTCCTTATCGAGTACCAAGATGTGTTCGTATGGTCACATGAAGACATGCCTGGCATCGATCCAAGTGTAATCTATCACCGGCTCAATGTCCAACCCGAGCATAAACCTATGATTCAAAAAAGAAAGGCTTTCAATCTGGAAAGATACGCTGCTATCAATGAAGAGGTCTAAAAGCTCCTAAAAGTAGGATTTATCTGAGGGGTCAAGTATCCAGAGTGGTTAGCAAATCTTGTCCTCGTTAAGAAGGCAAATGGGAAATGGTGAGTTTGTATAGACTACACCAACCTGAATAAGGCCTGCCCGAAGGATTGCTTCCTATTTCCCCGCATAGACTAGCTCATTGACGCGACGGCTGGCCATGAGCTGCTCAACTTCATGGACGCTTATTTCAGATATAACCAGATAAGAATGGCCAAGGAAGACCAAGTAAAGACGGCTTTGGTTACCGATCAAGGGCTCTACTTCTACGTGATAATGCCCTTCAGGCTGAAGAACATCGGGGCAACCTACCAGTGCCTTATCAATAAGATGTTTGCTCGGCTGATTGGCAAAACAATGGAAGTCTACGTGGGCGACATGTTAGTTCTGTCCAAGCAGTTGATCAAATGGCTGATCTCCAAGCAAGCTTTGACATTCTCCAGGAATATGGGATGAAACTCAACCCGATGAAGTATGCTTTTGGGGTTAGCTCGGGCAAGTTTCTCAAATTTTTAGTCAACCAATGAGGTATAGAAGTTAACCCAGACAAGCCTCGAGCAGTTATCGACATTCATTCACCTCAGACAGTGAAGGAGGTGCAAAAACTTACTGGCATGATAGCAGATCTCTCCAGATTTGCCTCTCAGTCTACCGACAAGTGTCATCCCTTTTTTCAGGCACTCAAGGGGAGGTTTGAGTGGAGCAAGGAATGTGAAGAAGCCTTTCAGAATCTGAAGAGGTATTTAGCCACGCCCCCGCTCCTGTCTAAACCTTTACTAGGAGAGACATTGTATGCCTATCTGGCCATGTCCGAGAAAACGGTTAGCTCAGTTCTTATCTGAGAAGAAGACGATGTCCAAAAACCTGTCTATTATACAAGTCCAGGTTCTAGAGGGCCGAAGAGAGGTACCCTCTGCTCGAGAAATTGGCTTTTGCCCTGGTCACTTCTGCTCAGAAGCTTCGACACTATTTTCAAGGCCATACTATATGGGTCCCAACCAAGTTCCCTCATCAGCAAGTTCTTCAGAGCCCAAAAATATCAAGGCAGATGGCCAAATGGTCGGTTGAGCTCGATTAGTACGATGTCCATTTTGTGTCGAAGATGGCCATCAAGGCCCAAGCCCTCGTAGATTTTATCGTAGAGTTCACCGATGCCGAGCAAGGCACCCCTTTGGCTGAGAAGGCCCTTGTGGAAATACAAGATGCCCTCTACTGTAGCGAGGGTCACGCCATGTCGAAGCCAAAATAGAAGCTTTTTGTCGATGGATCTTCCTGCATGGAAGGTTCGAGTGTCAGGCTAGTGTTGACAAGCCCAGACAGTTTCAAAGTAATCTACGCATTCTGATTTTACTTCAAGGCCTCAAACAACAAGGTAGAATACGAAGCACTTCTGGCTGGACTTTGGATTGCTAGGGATCTTGGAGTAGATCGCATAGTTATCCATAGTGACTCAATGATAGTTGTCCAATAAGTCACTAGAGTGTTTCAAGCCTGAGCAGAGTCAATGGCTGCATATTTACAAGAAGTGAAGATGCTGCTTCGGCAGTTTAAGTCTTACTTGTTTAAGCAGATCTTGATATCAGAAAACTCGGAGGCAAATGCACTTGCTCGGCTCACCTCAGGCCTTAACGACAGTGGCCTAGCTTCGATTTCCATTGAAAAGTTAGTCGAGCCGAGCATAAACAAGGAAAAAGCGAATGTAGCCGAAGAACATGAGAGCACTTGGATGGAACCAATTATTCGATACCTAACCACAGCCTAATTGCCCAAAAACTGAGAAGAAGCGCGCCAGATATGCAACAGCTAGGCCCGGTATTCAATGATTAGTGGAAAGCTATATCGGCGAGGCTACACTATGCCATGTCTGAAGTGTGTTGGGCCCAAAAAAGCCAAAATCTAATGAAGGAGATCCACGAAAGCCTATGCGATAACCATTCTGGGGTGCGATCCTTGGCCCAAAAGTGTCTCTAGTAGGGCTACTACAAGCCGACCATAGAGCAGGATTGCAAGGATTTTGCGCGAAAATGCCTCAAATGTCAGCAATTTATAAGGGCGCTTGAACACCATGTCGAGCCACTCACCTCAGTTACATCGGCATGGCCATTTGCTAAGTGGGACATTGATCTGATAGGGCCCCTTCCCTAAGCCCGATCCTAATTCAAGTACTATATTATAGCGATTGATTACCTCACTAAATAGGTCAAGGTAGAGACGTACACCAACATGACTGAGGCAAAGTGTACCAATTTTGTATAGAAAAACATCATCTGCTGATTTAGAATCCCACATACCATTGTCACCGACAATGCAAAATAGTTTGAGTCCTCAAGTCTCCTCCACCTCTGCGAGCATCTTGGCATCAAAAAGGTCTTCTTCTCTCCAAGCTACCTGCAAAGCAACGGGCAGGTGGAAGTAGTCAACAAAACAATCAAGGAAAACTTGAAGAAGAAGCTTGAGAGCCTTAAGGGAGCATGGATTGATGAGCTCCCAAAAATGCTCTGGGCTTACCGAACACTACCCAGACAGCTACGGGAGAGACCCCGTTCTCGCTCGTGTATCGAGCAGAGGTAGTCATCCCGACGGAGGTGGGATTACCCAGCTTTAGGGTTAAGCATTATGACGAAATAAGAAACGTTGAGGCCATGATGTCCGAACTAGACTTGCTTGAGGAAAAAAGGAACTTGGCAGCAATCTGTAATGCAGCATGAAATCAAGTCATTGCTTGGTATTATAACAAGCGGGTACAACCGTGAAACTTTAAGGTCGGAGATTTGGTACTCAAAAAGGTCACGGTTCTATAGCCCAAGGTGGGGTCCTTTGGTCCAAAGTGGGACGGGCCATACAGGGTCGTTGGTATTATCTGGCCAGGCACTTATAGGCTGTCCGACATGGAGGACAACTTGCTCGGTCATCCCTAGAAAGCCGAGCTCCTCAAAAGATTCTGTTGTTAATCTATGCTAGAAACTCTTTTTGACCTCTGGCCATATTCTTTTTGTAACTAAACCTATTGAATAGGACTGAAATGTAAATATAAAACATCAATGAAATGTAAATTCCTACACTGTTCAATTGAGCAATACGTGTTTAAGGAATAGACAAGTCATAAAGAGGGATACCATAACTTCAGCCCGAAGGACCAGGCTACAACTCCCGAAGAGGGAGAGTCGTCCTAATTAACTAGACTAGGGGGTTGATCAGTGTTTAGCCAATCATTAGTCTATAGCCATACAGACCACCTAGAGAGTCGCCTACATAACTATGCCAGACCAACATTAGACTTATAAAAGTTTCCATCAACTTAAACAAGTCTAGAGGGCGACAGGGTACAAGGTACCGCACGCCGCTGTGCTTTGCCTAATTGAGAAGCGGGTGTTCCCTGCTTGGATTAACTTGGTAACTACTGAGACATTAAACTCGGCAACAATAGGAATGTAAAAGGGAATCTCGAAAACTATGACTCAGAAATGCCCCTTCTAAGGAGCATCGGACATGGATTGAATTCCCAACTCAATTCTAAGACCGAGGTCTATGTAAACTTGGTGAAATGAAGGCTCAACTATGTTCCTGAGAAACTCTTCACCCTGAAGCATGAAAATATCTACCTAAGGACAATCGTACTTGGAAAAAATTAAATATGAAACATATAAGAATCCGAGAAGTGATGAACTCGGGGAAAGAAAATTCATTAGAAGATGGTAGGGAGGTGTAGTAAACCAGGCACCTGCCAAGCCTTGATACACAATAAAACCAAAAAAGAAACAAAAGCTAAGCTTGGGCCCTATCCCCAGCATTGTCTTCGCCACTGTCGGTGCCCTACTCGTCCCCGTCATCTTCATCGTCCACTTCGATGACCTCTTCTTCCTGCTCCTATTGCTAAGTAGTGCTCTGCTCTGGCTCGATTATGAGCGATCAATCGAAGCCCTTAGCCTCAAAATGCTTCTAGATTAGATACTCTCGGAGGTTCGTCATGTCGAAGTAGTAGTAGTCAGCGTACTCTGGGGACACCTTGAACTCTTCCAAGGCTTGGGCAAGTCGACTGGGGAGCTCCTCCAAGAAACACCGGTTCTCAGCCTGCGGGCCCTCGTCCCCGAAATGCTCCATGATGTGGCAGCGATAATTCACGCGCTCCCTCGAAGGGTCACCCGAAGGGGGGCACCACAGTTGTAGCAACAGCGACGGGAGGTGTCTCACTCGATGAAGCCCTAGTCTTCGTCGGTCGGGGCGGTTGCTTTGGGACTGATGTAGATGGCTACTCAAATCACAGAGGAAGCTCTGTCCTCAAAGTCCTCTTGCATTTCTTCCCAATCACCACGACCTTCCCCTTCTTCTTGCGGAGGCTCTCCATAAGAGCACGCCTCTTCTTTGCGGTACTCGGCCTTGAAGACATGTCTACAAAGCCAAAATCTTCCCAAGTCAGAATAAGATTGGCACACTCAAAAAAAAAAACTTGGGGCTAACCTCCTATCCAAAGCTGGCTAGGCGGGTATAGGAGCCGAATCATGTCCTTGAGGTCCTCCTCCGCCATGGGTGGCCCCGTGTCGAAGGAGCCACTCAATGAGTCCTTGAAGCTAGATGATGATGGCTCCCTTATCAACCACCTAGATCGGGAAGTGCTTAGCCTCATGATGTCCACGGCACTCTGCCTTGCGACTATGACCTGCCCGACTGACCAGGCAGGTTGGATGTTTGATGGCGGATTAATTCTGCTGGTTTCCCAAACCAACCGTAAAGGGAAAAGGTCTCTTTCCTGAGCAAGAATGACTGTTGTCTCGTAGCTTATGGCTTCTCAAACAGGTCTTCGACCGCCCTGATTACGTGGCTCGACGCCCACAGCCTCTTGGACCATACGTGGCCTTGCTCGAATGTCCTCAGAACACGTTGATCTGCAGGGATGGCCTCACTGGCTCAGGCTAAATAGTTACCCCCGATATAGAACCACTCATATTTCTAGAGCTTGTCTGAGTTGGGGTTGCCCAAAATAAAGTCCTTCTTAAAGCCGATGACGTAATACCACCCAAACAACTGGGGAAGCTTCTTCATCTTGTATACTTGTTTAAATGCTTCCAATGACATCTCGGTATCCCGATGGTACTTCCAAAGGTATACATTCTGATCAGCGACCTGTAGCTGTTTAGGTTAAGCTGAGCCGGGCACAAGTTTAGATCATTTAGTGCCCGATGGAGAAACAGATGGAACGGCAGGCGCAACCCAGCTCTGAAAAACTCCGCATATAAAGTTATACACCCCTCAGGTGGAGTCAAGGGTGAATCATTCTCCTTAGGAGTGATGAGGATGATGTCATTTGGGATCTCGAACTCGGCACACAGATCCTTAAGCCGAGACTCCTTCGTTGCGCTAGAGTAAGCTGCTACCGAGGTCTGCCCAAGCTGGGTTACTTGATAAGCAGTCACCCCCTAGACTTAAGTAACTCAGACCCTCTTGTCCTCTTCTACCTCTACGGCGCTCAACGTCGGCTCGGCCTCCTCAACTACCTGCTCCTCGTTGAAGAGGTCGACGGTTATCCTGCCTACAACTGGGACAGGAGCCCTGGGGTCTCGGCCTGAGGTGCTCAGTTCATCGGCTGCTACCTCTAGCTTAGCTCGTTCCTGGGCCGTAACTTGAGATGTGCCAGTAGTGGTCGCCCCAATGTATAGGTTCTTGCCCCTACATGGTTTAACCAGGCACTCCCTGTCCAAAAAATTCAAGAACTCCTAATCGTGCATGGTCTGGGCGTCAACCCTTAGTATTTTGGCCAGCTGATTGGCCCCATCCCACTCTAGGGACAAACCTTCTATATCGACCTCGATGGAGGATGATTCGGCCTCGGGACTGCTTTCCAACCATAAAATATTAATGTTTTAGGAATCTGACAGGTCACTCATTTTTTTACACTGCTCGGGAAATTACATGATCAGGCTGCTAAAGCTTGGGAATGAAAAGTTCTCAGACTAGTAACTACAGCTCGGCAGTTAAAAACTCAGTGGTTGCAAAATGTGGTCTTTATTGTGTGAAAATAACGAAAAGAAAGGGCCTATTTATAGCCATCTTAGGCGAAAAACCTAAGTGCTGAAAATGAAGAGATGCGATAATTACGCTTGTTAGGAGGAGCAGTTGTTCATAGAGCGACACGTGTCTCACAGTTTCTTCATGTGACCCTTCATTTCACACTACTTCAGGACGCCTCTTTGTCTTCTATTCTGAGTCGACCTCACCCACTCGGCACAGTCCACTTGGCTGGATATCGACTAAATGAACTGGGGGCTACTGTTGAGGGTGAGCTTGGTGCCACCGCCGAGGAGCTAAACTGCAAGTGGTCGGCCAAACAGCTCGACAAGGTTATATGGATTTCACGATTGACCCCAAGGACCCTGGATGTCATGTCTGAGGTGCCTCTTAGAGCCACCAAGGCTGCACCTTAGCTGGTTGCCGCCTAGGACTGGGTACTAGCTCAGGTCAGACAATTCTTATTCGAAAGTGGACTGCTACTCGCTATCACAGGCCAACAATGGCAAACAACTCATCGTTTGATGAGGGCTAATCCATCGACGAAGGGACACGACACTTGTCTTTTGCCACCTGACACATCTTGATGTGATACTCGAGTTGTGGGCAAAACCCACCTAACACCCGGTCCAAGTGGTAGCCTATAAATAGGATGCATTTATTGCATCCTAGCATACATGCTCCTTCCTACCTAACAAGCTCCCATCATCTGCCGAGCAACTCTTGCCTTGAGCATCAGAGAGCCCTTGTCTGTTGTCTGACCAGTCTTTTCCTCGCCTCTGAAGCATCCTTTCTCTTATTGTAGGTCTACCCGATCAGGTAGAGATGAGTAGGGAAGGGCTGAGTATCGTGCGCCACCGTACGCGATGTTGATTCGACGTTAGAGCTCGGTAAGCATCAACATGTGTAAAGGTCTCGGTGTAGTCGATTCCTTCCCATTGTGTGAATTTCTTGGCAACAAGTCGAGCCTTGTAACGTTCGATGGTGCCATCCAAATGATATTTAATCTTGAAAACCCATTGCATCCGTTGGGTTTGTGACCAGGGGGAAGAGAAACCAAAGTCCATGTGTTGTTTTCTTCAAGAGCTTGAAGTTCTGCTTACATTGCTTCAACCCACTTAGGATCTTGACTGGCTTGCTCATAAAATTCTGGTTCAACCAAGTGAGAGATATTGTGCACAAATGTCCAATTAGCAGAAGAGATGCCAGAGTACAAAATATATCGATTAAGAGGGTGTTTCGTACCAGACGTGGAAGAAGAGACTATGCTTGGAGTAAGCAATAAAGCATGGTTTACTTGGTAATCTTGGAGATAAGTGGGGGCCCTTATGGATCTACTAAAGCGGTGGAGGGGAATCTCATTTTGTGACAAAGTCGGTGTGGGTTCTATCTCAAGAGTATAATCTGTGGAAGATGGGGAATCATTTTGTGAAGCATTATGCGATGTGGTGTCTAGATTATGATTTGGGTATGAGTTAGGGTGAGTTGGTGTTGAATTGGGTTGGGTTGTTGTTGGTATAGTTGATGTAGCTGGTGTTGTTTATGTATTAATGATAAAAGAGGGTGTGTTTCCATCAAATGGTATGGGTAAGATGGGATGATCATACTGATTTGCTGGTGGGGAGGTAGAAAAAGGAAGGATGTGTTCGTGAAAGACAACATCTCGAAAGGTGAAAAATTTCCTTGTATCCAAGTCATAAACCCGATATCCCTTTTGACCAAGAGGATAGCCAAGAAACATGCCCTTATGAGCACGCACATCAAATTTGTGTATAGGTGTAAGGTTAGTTGCATAGCATAAACAACCAAAAACTCGATGGTGTGAATAAATGGGTGGCTTTCGATGTAAAATTTCATAGGGTGACTTGTGAGACAATAAGGGTGTTGGTAGTCGATTTATGAGATAACAAGCTATTTGTATGCTTTCCCTTCAATATTTTAAAGGCATATTTGCTTGAAATCGAAGTGCACATCCCACATTCAATAGATGACGATGTTTTCGCTCTACTACCCCATTTTGTTGAGGTGTGGTAGTGCAAGAATGTTGGAAAAAGCTTCCATAATCATTTAAAAAAGAAAGCATGGATTTGAATTCATTCCCATTATCAGATTGAAAAGCTTTAATCTCACAGTTAAATTGTGTTTTGATCCAAGCAAAGAAGGATTTCAATAAGGATTGTGTCTCAGATTAAAACTCGTAAGATGAACCCATCAAGAAAAATCATCCACAATGGTCAAAAAATATCTTGCCCTAGTATCAGAATTAACTCTATGAGGTCCCCAATATCATAATGAATTAAATCAAAAGGTGCAACTGATGAAATAAAACTGCGAGAAAATGGCAAACATGTTTATTTGGCTAATGGACAGACGTCACAAACATGTTAAGAATCAAAAAATATTCCTGGAACATTCTTGGATAATTCTTGCAGCGGAGTTGATGAAGGGTGTCCTAAACGTTGATGCCAAAGGCTCGAGGTGCAATTGACGTTATGTACAAGATGTGGATTTTGGCTAGATTTGAGATAGTAAAGCCCATTATATTGCTTGCCCAGGCCAATCCTCTTCTTTGTAACCACGTCCTGCACCACACAAAAATCAGGATAAAAAATTACATTACATCTCAATGCTTGAGTAAGTTTGCTAACTGATAACAAATTAACTAGAAACTTTGGCACATGCAACACCCAGTCAAGAACCAAATCTGAAGATAGTTTGATAGATCCTACAGATTTAATCTCTGCTCTACCACCATCAAGTAATTGAATAAAGTCACAATGATTGTTCGATATATTATGTGTTGGTAAGGATTTGGATATGTGATCTATCACACTGCTATCCACAATCCAATATAATGTCGATGACGGACCATGTTGAGTAATATTATGAGTGAGTATACCTGTGACGTTGGCTAAGGACTGTTCATTACCGTTTCCTTTGTGAAGCAAGGCCATGAGTTGATTGTACTCCTCTGTGGTAAATGTTGCCACTTTTATAGTTTGTGCATTGGGTGGTTCAACGATGTCGGTTTGAATGTTATGAGCAATAGGCCTCTTTCCTTTTGGCTTCACATTCTTGCCGTGTAATTTGTGGCCTACTAGGAATCCATGCAGATAAAAACAGCGATCAATGAGATGGCCTTCACGATCACAATAGCTACACTTGAGTTGTCTCTTCGGATTTTCATTTTTCGACACTACGGGAGGTCGAATCGGTTAGGGTACATGGGAGGATTGCATTGCATGGTGGCCACCATTTATCTCACGCTTCGCTGCTACATCGGCCTGTCGTTCTTGCTAGAGTACAAGAGCATGGGTCTTGCAGGTATCTGGCAGAGGTCTTATCATCAAGATTGATCCGCGAATGGTTGCATATGATTCATTCAGCCCCATAAGAAATTGCATAACCCTTTTTTTTTCTTCTCGTTCAGCAAGAGCTTTCAATCCACCACAAGTGCAACAAGGAGGCTTGTGATATGAAGCCAATTCACCCCAAAACGCCTTCATCTTAGTGTAGTAAACAGAGACGGATTGTTGTCCTTGTCGGAGTTCGACAATTTCTTGTCGAATTTGAAAAATTCTGGAACCATCTCCTTGTGAAAACCTCTCTTTAAGGTCTTCCCAAACTTCAGCGGCTGTCTCGACATAGATGATGCTTCCTACTATGTCAGGATGAATTGCATTAAGGAGCCATGACAAAACCATATCATTACATCGCTGCCACATATGAAATTTTGGATCTGAGGATGCTGGCGCATTAATGGATCCATATACAAATCCAATCTTGTTCTTTGCACTAAGGCTGATGTGCATAGCACGACTCCATTGCCCATAGTTGTGTCCTTCAAGTGGCTTAGAGACCAGTACCATCCCTGGATGATCCGAGTGGTGCAAAACAAGGGGATTTGAAACATCAATTGATGTTTCTGTGGTTTTTGTTTCACTCATAATGATGTGTTTATGGCGGAAGGTGTTTTGTTTTTAGGTCACCAATATCATAGCTCTGGTACCATGTAAAAAACTAGAAAGATAGACAAATATAAAGATTTTTTTTTTTTGTTCTTTTGTATATCTTGGTTTTGACTACAGAGCTTTAGCTTTATACTTAGCAAGGAAAAGCTATTTTAGGTATATTGCAACACGAATTCCTATAATTTCTCTTACCCATAAAACCAGATATCATGCCCACTATCACTCCTAATTACAGCTGCACACAGATTGCTTGATTGAATTACAAAATAATTTTCTTTCCTTTAATACTAATGGCTACATCAAAGATGACTTTTCCGTTTTTGAGAGCATTAAGAATCCCAATACCATCACTTGAAACCAAATTATCAAAGCGTATGGCCGAAGCGAGACGCCGAAAAGATCAGTCGAGTGTTTCAACCAAATCGTCGAGACAGAATCCAAGCCTGATGGGTACACGTTTTCATTCCTTCTTAGCGCTTGCGGGAGGTCCGGGCTGTTGAGGGAAGGAGAACAAGTCCATGCGAATGTTTTCGCAAATAGGCATTGCTCAAATATGTTTGTGGAGACGACTTTGGTTAATATGTACACGATGAGCGAAGGAGGTTGTTGGGTCACGCATGCACGGCTAGTGTTTGATGATATGCATGAGAGGAATGTTGTTAGTTGGAATTCCTTGCTCCAGGGGTACATCAGGTGCGGCGACGTTGACGGCATGAGGGGAATTGTCGTTGAGATGCCGGAAAGGAATGTTGTGTCATGGACGACTATGGTTGCAGGGAGTGTTCAACGTGGGAGGAGTAGGCAGGCTTTGTCTTTGTTTCATTACATGTGGAAAACCCAAATGGAATTGGATCAGGTGGCGCTGGTGGTGGCGTTGTCGGCGTGTGTGGACTTAGGGGATTTGAGATTGGGGAGGTGGATTCATTAATATATCGAAGTGTTAAGCGTTGGAAGTGAGTCATTGTTAGTGTCCTTGAACAGTGCACTTATTCATGTGTATGCTAGTTGTAGTGCTATTGATGAAGCGTGTAAAGTGTTTAAGAATATGCTAAAGAGAAGTACTATTTCATGGACAGCTGTCATCCATGGGCTTGCGAAACAAGGCCGTGGTGAAGAAGCCCTTGGTTATTTTCAGAGAATGTTATGCTTAGGAGGGAGTGAAGTAAAACCCGATGACATTGTAATGACCGAGAAAACGTCATCAATGAAACTTAATATTTCATTGGGTTTAATTAATGAATTTATTCTTAAAAATGTGAAATTTTGTGAAAATTGTAATTTCTGTGAAAATTACAATTAAATATGAATGAGTGGCATTGATTGCAAATTTTATGGCATATGTAATGCAATGGTGGATATTGTAAAATACAAATTTTATGAGTTTGATGACTCAGAGATTTATGCATAATATCCATAAAATAAATTTCATGTCACAATTAATTGTGAAATTGTGATATAAACGAATGAATGATTAGAATGTAAATAGGACATAGAGGTTGTACTAACCCTAACCGGGGGTAGAAAGGAGGCCAGAGCAGTATAAGAATACTGCTAAATGAAAACGCAGATACAAAAAATGTTATGATTGGCCTCAAAAAGTAAACGAAAAGTAAGTTAAATATTTTTATACAGTCTAAGGATAGAAAGTACACTGAATTGACCACGGCAGTATAGGAAAAATACTGTGTGGTGAAAAATTACACAGTATAAATTTGTAACTCCACAAAGTGGACATTTGCTTGAATTCTATTGGGCCAACAAGCCATGCAATGTGGCCCAATAAGATGAGGACACCTAGTGGTATACTCATGGGTTACCATGAGTCACCAAATGTGATAAGGATGCATTTAAGGCAAAGTTATCACAAAAATTCACTTCCTTTCTTTCCTTCCAAGATTCGGCAGCCATGTCCAGGTCTCTAAAAAAATTTATCAGCCCCCAAACTTTGCAAAAATAACCCCAAATAAGTTTTACAAGCAAGAACAAGGATTTTCCCACAAGTTTTAAGGTAAAATCCTAAACTTTTTCATGAGTTTTCAAGGGATTTTTCATGGGTAAAGGGCAAAGATTAATCCATGTTATTTTTGCATGAAAAGGAAGTCCAAGAAGAAGTTCAAGAAGCCTTTGAAGGCTAGAAATCCAAAAAGTGTTATTTGGGTAAGTTTTAAAGTTTAAAGTTTTAAATTTTGTTTTGATTTTATTCTTTCAAACCCATGAGGGGTTTTGAACATGTATTTGCTGGAATTTTATGTATATGTGATGATTGGCAAGTTTGAGTTGTGAAACTTCGGTTTATAGTGCAAAATGGTAATTTTTGCAAAAAGTATTATTTTTGTAATTTTGATGTTTGACTTTGTAAAAGTGATGTTTGAGCATGAGAATGTGTGGATTAAGGCATGGAATGGTTTCTATAGGGGTAGAATTGCAAGTTTGAAACGGATTTTTGTAAAAATGCCAAAGGGACTAAATTGAAAGAAAAAGTTCCTTCTCGGCAGATTTAAAAAATAGTAAAAAACGCCCTTGTACAGTGATATTTTGGGAAAAGTTAAGACATGAAAATTGTAGATCTCGATGAAACTGTTAGGTTACGTGGACGGTTTGTCAAAAAACTCAATCGTTTGTGAGTTTTTGATTTTTCAAGAATATATTAAAAGTGAAAAAAAGTGTTAAATGGCAAAAATGTTATTTTTGCAAATGATTTAAGGTACGGTACCTTAAGTAAAAATGATCCTTGAGAAAAATAGGAAATTTTGATGCAAAGAAGTAAATTTTAGTCTCGGGGGTAAAATCGTCAAAATTTTCAGTTCAGGGACTAAACCGCAAAGTTTTATGAAAATGGGGCATAATTGAGAAATAAAGAGATTTGACCTACTAGGGTGTTATTTTGAAATTAGTATATGGTTATTTTCGTAAGAATAACGAAATCGAGTTCGAGTAGGTTAGTGGACCCACGGAGGGCAAAATCGTCATTTTTGTCTAAATAACCCGAACCATTTTAAAATGTTTCCAATGGAATAAGAAAACGACTAGAAAGGTTCCCGCCCTTCGTTAGAAACGATAGGGTAAAGTTAAATAGAAATAAGAAGAAAAAAAACAGTGGTTTTTAGAGTTGTACATAGTAATGCAACTCAATTTATTAACTAACGGATGTTTCGTATCGAAACATAGTGAAATTTGGCTAATGACTTTGTAATTGGCCAACAGGGTCCTAGGAGTCTAGGAGAAGGGAAATCGAGGTTAAGTTGCCCGACATTTGCATCAAGTAAGTACCCTTCCCACCTACAGTATGAAATGTAGGTTTAGAAAGAAATGTATGTATATGTATACCTGTACGTATAATTAAGTGTAAACTTGTATGTTTGCCATGATATGAATACCTAGGGGTATAGTCATGTATGAATAAGTGTGAGCATATTAATGTGTACCAGTGTGTACAAGCTGTTATGTACTTGTATGTACAATAATGAAAATGAGCATGTGTACCATGATTTTGTACCTGTGTGTACAATGATAAATACTTGAGTATGTATAAAGTAGGTATCTGTATGTACATTTTATGTTAAGTACCTGTGAGTACATTATGCTATATACCTGTGCGTATATTAATGTGTACTAGTGTGTATAAAAAGTAAGTACCTGTGTGTACTATGCTATGCAAGAGAATTTATGTTTCATGGATAATATGTGATTATCACTTCATGCATGGTATGTAAACCATAATAAATGGACTGGTAAATGTATCACCAGAAATTAAGAAAAGTGTCGTACCGGCTCCTAACTCAAGGGGAGTTTAAGGGAAATGTTACGGTCACGGTGTTACGTAGCCCTAAATGAAATTGCGCAATGGTACGAACACTTGGGCCCTAATAAAGATAAGAAATGATGAGAATAAAGAAAGTTTATAAGAAAGCATAATTGATTCATGCATTCATGTGAATATCCATGTGGGATTTATGGGACTTACTGGGCGTTAGCTCATTAAGTTTTTCATGCTGTAGGTATTCCGACGAAAAGGTCAGAATGAGTCGTAATGATGAGCTGGCGGACGGATGAGGTGTGCAGATTGGGTATGTAGTCCGCTGCTGTAATATTTTCCGCCATGCATGTTTAAAGTTATTTTGATATGAAATGATTAAAAGAAAGATGTTATGAAAGTAAAAGTATTAATTATGTAAATACAAGTATGTGAAAGTATTTTGGGAGTTATCAAAGTTAATGTAAGTAAATATTTATTTCCGTTTAAAAAAAAATCCTAAATTTTTGCCCTAAAGTAAGTAAGAAAGAGTTTTATCACAGCCCAAAAAGGCGGGTTGTGACAGTTGGTATCAGAGCGAAAATCTTGCCATCCTACTGCACATCGTCGTCTGCTCCATTGCCATCGCTCAAGTAAGATAGTTTGATTTTTAGTATAAGAATGTTTAGTATTATTTTATATGATACTGTTATGTTAATTACGACAATAAATATGGTATATGGCGAAGCCGCATCATGATTGTGATATGGAAGCTGATCGAAGAGCCAGCATTGTTTTTCAAGAGGAGATGCCACCGCGGCATTATGGGAGTCGGCAGCCAATGGTGTAGACCGAATGACTTAGTTGAAGTGATTTTTAACGCTTGTCATATGCCACCGCATCTTCTAGTTTTATTGGCCTCAGGATTGTTGATGAGGGAAGCCTTAGTATATGGTTAAGGATTGAACCTGACAAGCAACCACGGGATTGGAAAGGTTTTAGAGGACAAATTCTAGCTAAGTTGCACCCATACCACCAGCAAACGTTATTCCAGTCTAAGTGATTTCGATATTATGAGCGGATGGGAGACACCGATTGTACCTATGAGTAAGATCGGTATAAGGAAGATACGTAGGCGAACTGGTAGATTATTACATTCTTAAATTTCGCAGTACTATGGTACTATTGATTTCGCCACAATTACCCTTACGG
Organism: Artocarpus heterophyllus; assembly: GCA_025403435.1. Taxonomy (NCBI): domain Eukaryota; kingdom Viridiplantae; phylum Streptophyta; class Magnoliopsida; order Rosales; family Moraceae; genus Artocarpus; species Artocarpus heterophyllus. Next base: position 13,587,657 of record CM046345.1, on the reverse strand, counting down.
TGCATTTAAGATATGATTTGGAGAAATCTTCCCAATGCGGTCCAGCAGTAAATACCGTATCCAGAAAATTACCTTAGTATCCATGATTCTCTTATGGCGGCATTACATGCAGACTAGAATGTAGCCGCACCATTAGAAGATCCTCCAATAGGTATGGATGATGATGATGCTGATGATGATGATGATGATGATGATGTTGATGTTGATGATGATAATAATGATAACATTGATGAAGAGCATGTGCCTCTAGAGCCTATAATCGCAAGTGATGATAAGTCGATTGATTCGGATATGGAGGAAGAAAAGGAATCCTAAGGAGGGTTCCGAATATAGTGACATGTTTAAAGTCGAGTTCGACAAAAAAAAAAATTTCATAAGAAAATCTTTGTGTATTATGACGTACATAAATGAGATATTAGTACAGTTTTGGGCTTTGATGCCTTGTATATGTATGTATGTTGGCTAATGGTGTCCTTCTCGACAAGACGGTATATGTAGCCGGAAGTGATAATTGCTCCTGGAAATAATATGAATAGTTATGTATGAAAGGAAAGTATGTATGTATGCATGTTAGTTATGCATGTAATGTTATGGAGAATGTAAAAAGGAAATGAAAGAGGTTCATGAAATGAAATGCATGAAAGTGAAAGAAAATGAAATGAAATGAAATGTACGAAAGGAAAGGAAATGAAATGTATGAATGCTTATGAAATGAAATGTATGAATGCTTATGAAATGAAATGTATGAAGGTAAAGGAAATGAAATGTATGAGGCAAGATATTGAGTTCATGTAATTGTGTATGTTTGCATGTATTTATGTTGTTTGAATACATGCAGTTATTGATTGGATACTATTAAGTTAATAGTATGTACTAATGGTTGTTAACTTAGAGAACAAAATAATCAACGACTACTTCTGTGAGGAAGGAAAAATGCACTTATAATAAAAAATTTCAAATTTCAATTATACCCTAACAAAAATCATTCAAATCTACTACTAAAAACCATTCAAAAAAAATCCCCAAATTAAAGAGTAAAAAACGAGGATTATTAAAACAACAAAACAATTTGAAAAAATAAGCGTTAAAATTAAAAATTCATAAGGTGTTTAACAATTATTTCAAACCAATTATTTGAATGAATAAGAACGTAAAACTCATACACGTTATAATATAAAGCTCTATCAACCAATTTGTTGAACACCCTATTAACAAGCATCTTGTCCAAATCCATAGTATTTAAGGGGCAAAAGAGCAAAGAAAATATATTTTAAAAATTTGTTTTTGGTTTTGATGGATATGGGCATTTTGGATCACATTTCATTCCCCTTTGTTTGAAGAGATCTCGGTGTGACGTGGCCTTTCTTTTTCGCTCTCTCTCTTTCTCCCCCCTGGCCCTAACCGCCACGTTCTCATTTTTCTATCCTACGCCGCATCATACACTATGCTCACCACAAACCAAGCTTTGTCTTACTATGTCCGTACGTGACTGTACGCTATCTTACACCCTCACTCTCCCCAGCGCAAGTTAGTAAAAGTTGGAATCACCGATTATTTTACTCGGAAAATTGAAAAAAAAACAACAAAAAAAAGAAAAAAGAAGAAAAAAAAAGAAATATCTTCAAGACTTCAAGTTTAACATTTCTGAGTTGCTTTTAATTTGATCTTTTTTTTTTTTAAGTTTTGCATGGATGATTTCTGCGCCTCGGAACCAATTCGCGTTCTGCTAGCGTGCGCCGCTTGCCGGCGATCCAATCCCGGCCGTTGATTTAGCCTAGTTGAGGACTTGATCGACGACCGATGACTTGATTTTCTCTTTTTTCCTTCGCGATTTCAGCGATTTTTGGGTATGGATTGGGATAAGGTTCGCCGGGGGGTGCGCAGGTTAAGTGAGGGGGAGAGTGTTTGACAAGTGTTGGAGAGAGTCAATCGCTAGGGGTATATGGGTGTGTGAGTGAATTGTACAGATGGATCTCGGTCCGTTAATGGAGCTTCTGGCTTGGGGGTCAGAGGACGATCCCTAGGTGTGAACAGGATCATAGAGAGGAAATTCTCCACGGAAGTTCTTTAGTATATGAAGTTTGAGCTTTTGGTGCGGGACTGTGGATTAGAAAGTTTGCCGGTTTTGATATGGAGCGTAAGGAGCTGAATTTGAACAAAGACTGCGACGGTGGCGATGGCGGCGGCGGCGGCGGCAGCCGTGGCGATGGCTTCATCGACAGGAGCAAAGTGAGGATATTGCTTTGCGATAACGATGCGTATAGTTCAAAAGAGGTTTTCACGCTTCTTTTGAAATGTTCTTATCAAGGTATATAATCAAGTGATTTTGTTCTTAGTTTAATATTTCCTTTCTTTTGAGTAATTATATTTGTGTACTTCGGAGTACGGTAAAGCTTATCCTTAGTTTGGCTGTTAATGACTTCAGAAAGTTCAATTGAATTCTGGATAATAAAGGAAAAAAAGAAGAGAAAAAAGTTATTGATTGCAATTTTCTATTACTATTTTTATTTTTTTCCCATTATTAAGAAAGACAAGCTCCCTATTTGATTGATTGCAGTTGCTACTTATGTCGATTACTAACTGTTGATTATTATCTATTGATAATAATATTTGGTAATTGGAAATCTTATCCTGGTTGGATTGTTAGTTCTACATTTTTTAAATATATTAGTTATATACATATATGTGGGTGTGTATATATATATAATAAGTAGTTCTGTATGGTAAATTGATATTGTAAAAATTGGACAAAATTCTTATAGATTGAACTAAGTGGGAAAATTGTTTTATCACATTAGGTACGGTGATAGATTCATGGAGTTGGTAAATGTAAGTTTGAATCAATTTCATTAATCCTCTTTGCTAACGCTTCTCTTAATTTCCTTGTTGTGCAGTGATTTGTGTTAGATCTGCTAGGCAGGTGATTGATGCACTGAATGCAGAGGGACCTGATATAGATATCATACTTGCTGATCTTGACCTTCCCATGGCGAAAGGCATGAAAATGCTCAAGTACATCACCAGGGACAAAGACTTGCGACGCATTCCCGTGATAAGGAAGATATCCTGTTGTTCTGTTCTTATTGCCTTCTATTTCCCGTATGTTAAAATTTATCTCCTTAAGGTGTAGTGTGCTTGTATCCTCATTATAGAACTTTTTTGCTTCATTAGTGATGTCAGCACAAGATGGATCTCTATTGTTGTTAAGTGCCTGGGGCTCGGAGCTGCAGACTATCTCATAAAGCCTTTGCGAACTAATGAACTTTTGAACTTGTGGACACACATGTGGAGGAGAAGGCGCATGGTCTGTTTGCATTATCTAATGCCTTTCCTTTCACCTTTTTTTAGCACTGCAATTTTTGGGTATCTCTTTTACCCATGCCTCTCCTCTCCCTGTTCCCCAGTTTTATAGAATTTGATCCGATTGCATAGATACAATGCATTTGCAGGGAATAAACATATGTACATTGATCCTTTCATATATGATGTGCTTTCAAACCGATATATCTGAAAATGGTATTGCTCCTAGTGAACTCAGAGAAGCCAATACAATTAGTGCTTGACCTATCTAACATGAAGTTCAAGGTGGCCCCTACTGATTCCATGGGCAGCCGCAGAGTTTCGGGTACAGACTGGACTTACACGCTGCAAAGGATGGCGACGACGGCGATGAAGAGTTCTGCGACGATGGAGTTTTCACGGCGGCCGCGGGGGCTAGGAGAAGGGGTGAAAAAAGGACGAGGAGAGAGAGAATTAAAAAGAAAGAAAAGGAGCGCTTATGAGGATGCATTCTGAAAAATTCAGAGAACAGATTAAGGAGTGATTGATTATGGTGCTGTTGTCCTCCTACTTATATATATATATATATATATGTAGTTATCGCATAGCTGCTTAGCCTATCAGAGTTTTTTTTACGTTAGATTTATCTTTTTTTTGAAAACGAGATTGACCTTTTTTTTTTTCTTTAGAGTTTATCCTTTTGGTTTGAACTTTTTTTTTTTATTTACTATTTTCTTTTTCCGTAAGTTTTTCTTTTTTTCTTTTAACAATATATTTACGTCAAATTTACTCGGTTAGTTTATCTCTTTTTTTTTTTTTTTTTACTATTTTTCCCTTAGATTATGTTTTTTAACAATATATTTCAAGGGGAACTAGCAATTTCAGGTATATTTCTCTTTTCATATAAAAATAATTATCTTTTTTTGAATTCGCTTATCTTTTTAAATATTCTATAGCGCCTTTGAATTTGAATTTATTATCTAGAAGAAATCAAAATTACCGTATTTATCTAAAAAAATTGGATTAGTCCACTTTCTCAAAAATAAGAAAAATGAGGATGATTTATATATCGTAAAACACATATTGATAGATTGTTTTCCTCCGTTAGTCTAACTCTCGAAACTTTTTATTTATCAAGTACTTTCCTTTTTAAACTAATTAAGCCAAATATATGATAGTTCTCTTATTCAAGCACATATGAGCAAACTATCTGTTTAGCATTCTACAGTTTCAACCTAACATCGCTTTCAAGAGAGAGAAATAAAAGAATAAATTGTATTTTTGCACCTTAAAATATTCGTTTTTTTATATAATTCACTTTACATTTTTGATCTTGGTAAAATACACTTTAAACTTTGAAATCATTAGTAATTAAGGTCTAATAGTTACTTTTAATTTTTATTTAGTACTCTTTTCTACATGCTTAGCTTTAACTTTTTACTTTAAATGACGAGCTCTACCTTAAAAAAAAACTCATGTGCACGCTCATTAATTATTGGACCTTAATTGTCAATGATTTTAAAATTCAAGGGACATTTTGTTAAGATTAAAAGTTTAGGTGTATTGTGCAATTGTCATGCCCAGAAGTATGAGAGGTGACGTAGAGGATTAATTAAGTTAATTAAACCAAAATTTTTTATTAGAAACATCAATTAAATGTTTTGGGTTATTTGAAACACGTGATAGTTTTAAAAAAAATTCTTTTAAGCAATTATCGTTATTTTGAAACAGTTAATCATAAAATAAAATAACAAAGATAGAAGAACATAAGCCAAGCTCCATCGGACCCATATTAGTGCACACATATGATATCGACAATAAAATATTACAATCAGTTCAATATGAGATATAAAAATTAAAATATAGAAATAACAAAAACAGAATTCCTACAACTCATGTGTTTGTCCTGTCGCCTCCCAATCGAGTCCAAGCTATAATCCACCTAGGGAAAGGTTTTTAAAACAAATAAAGAAATGTGAGCAGAAGGCTTAATAAGACTAGGTTTAAGAAACATTAGTTCTAAACACAAATTCTCATACTTGAAAATAATTCACAAAATTTTAGATAGATAAATTAAACATATTTAAATTCATCCTTACCTTTAGAATCTTTATTCATCTGTAAGTATTCTTTATTATTTGTTCTTTGGCAAAGCCATGTATCACCACTGTAGTGGCCCAACTGGGTTTCAGGATCTGCCCTCAAGATCGCACTCTCTACGACCCGATCTTTGTGTATGGCATCATGCTCTAGTTTATCATCCCGGACGATGCTAGTCGACACGTCCGGTATTTTATTATTATTATGTTCTATTTCACTAGATATTCTCATTTCGTTCATTTTTTGATTCATTATGATCATTCATTCTTCAACAAGAAATGAAAAATACTAAGAAGTTCATTCTAATCATTCCTTAAAAATCAATTTGAAAGAAATCATTTGGTAACAAGTCTTTTTGTGGCCAAGGCCTTCTTTGGAAATATTAAAACATTTTGTTATTTATTGAAAACATTTTGAAAGAATCTTTAAGGCCAAAACCATTTAAAAACCTAGCTACCAAAGAAGAGGTAGAAGTCTTACCTTGATACTCTGCATCGAGACCCAACACCGTAGTCATAACCCGCTATACGTTAGCTCTACGGAACCACGATCAACCTTAAAAGTAAACTAAGCTTTATCAATATCTAACTCATAGTATTCTACAATACTATGTTATCTCATGGTGTCTTAGTATACTTTTAAAGGTCACAAAATCATATCATGAGGTTAAAATCTTTATCTAGGTTTTAAACGGTAAAAAACAAGTGAAATATAGCAAAATTCCATGAAATCCGGTCGACTAGCCAAACTGCACAGTTTGGCCTACAAGCCGTGTAGCACCGACCTGTCAGATTGGCGTAGGTTTAGCCTGCCGATGGTATGAATCCGGCATGCCGAACTCATGAGTCTGGCCTGCCAATGTTCAAGATCGGTCTACTGAACTGGAAAAATCTAGGGACTCGAGACTTTGAGTCTCGGCCTCCCCAAATCTAAAATTTTAATTCTAAACTTGTTTTCTCAATTCTTAAGCATGGGTAATGTTCATATAGGGGTGGCAAAACGGGTTGGCGGGTCGGGTTCGTGTCGGGTTGGAGTTAATTTTTATAAAATTAGGTCGACACTAACCCGACCCGTGACCCGAACGGGTTGAGAATTCTTAACCCTAACCCGACCCGTTTTGACACGGGTTGACACTAACCCGACCCGTGTCAACCCGTTTCTTATGCACAGTGTCAAAAAATAATAACCCGTGACCCGATTTTGACCCGTAACCCGATTATGACCTGCAACCCGCCTCTAACCCGCCCACATTAATATATAAAATATTAAAAAAAAATAAAATTAGAAGAGTTTCATACCACTTCAACAAGAAGATGAGTGATAAGAGAGGTAAGGTTTGATATTTTAAGAGCTTATATTATATATGAAATAATATTAATTTTTTAAAAGCTAATTAATTAAATATGGGTCAGAAACGGGTCATTTTCGTGTCAGACGGGTTGACCCGAACACGACCCGTTTTTTGACGGGTCAGTTTCGGGTCGACACTAAAATGACCCGTGGTCAAATTTTCCGACACTAACCCGCAAAAAATCGTGTTGGATTCGTGTCGTGTCGTCGTGTCGCAACCCGTACTGCCGGCCCTATGTTCATAGATGATAGAAAAACATACTAAAACATTTTTAAACAACTTTAAACAAGATTTACACACAGAGTTTTGAATAAATCCGAAAATGGAGAAAAAGGAGAAAATGTAATTTAACCCAATTTTTGTAAAATAAAGCCTAGATTCTTGATGATTTGAGCTCTACTAACTTAGATTGAAGGTTTCCTAAGCTTTAGAAACTCAAATTTCAACATCTCAGTGAAATTTAGAGAATTGGGAAAAAGTTTGAAATTTTGAAAGTTTAGTAAACTAGCCTCAAATCCGAGCTTTAAATCAGGTTTATGGAGACTGAATCTTGTTTCTTGAACTTCCAATCCAACTAAGGTTCAATGTTTTTGTTCAAAGTTTGAATAAAAATCAAGAGAGAAGAGAGAGGGAGAAAGGGCGTGAGAGAGGAAGAGAAAGAGGGTTGGGAAAGAAAGAGAGAGTGTGAGTAGAGAAGAGGAGGGGAGAGGGGGTTAAATAGAAGAAAATATGGTTCTACAGAACGAAAATCATGTTCCAACACATGGTTTTCCAAAAGGGACATATTGAAAATTTGGTAAATTGTTTTGTTTCGAAATTTAAAATAACAAATAAAAATAACTGAAGGTGAGATAAACTTAAAATATACCACAAAATGTTTAAATTAAATTTAAATCACATTAAGGCATCTCATCCATCATTTGCATGCTAACCTTACTTAATTAAACTCTAGATGTTACAGCAACAAATGAATAGTTTAAGATGCAATAGTATAATTTCCTTGAAATAAAAATATGGATCAAGGGCTTGGAGAAGAGTGCAAACAAGAAAATAGGGAGAAAAAGTACAAAGATTTTTGAGAGAATATTAAATTAGAACCACTGTATGTGAGAGAGGAGTTGAAGAGGATCATTTCAACTTGTCAGGTTAAAGAAAAAGACAATTTTACCTCCATATGATCATCGGCGGAGATAATTTGAACTCGTGATTTGGATTAAGCCCCACCATTTGGAAATTGAAAGTGGATTCATCCGAAGTGGTTTTATATGTTGAGGGACATTGAGATATTTATAGGATTTTTCACTTTTCCTCTTCGTACATGAAATACACCTAGATTGCTTGAATTGCATAGAGTTCCATGTAAACCTATGCCCAAAACGATAACCAGGGGCTTGTTGAGGAATATGGCTTTGTGCATGTAAACCTGTGTCCAAGTTTAAATTTTTCTTTACCTTTTTTGACCTCATTTTCACTCCAAACTTCCATATAAACCCTTTTACCTAATTTACATATAAATAATTAGAAGCGAAAATAATAATAATAATAATGAAATTAAATTGAATTAAATTGAAATCAAACTAACTAACTTGAAAAAATAGTATATCACAATAAGCAAAATTAAATATAAATATTAAGAACATTACAAAAATATTTGCATTAAATTACAAGAATAACTCTCATAAAAAAAATTACTATTTTCATAGAGTTGTAACTAAACAATAAACAAATATATACATAAATCTTTAAATGAACTAAAAAATAAATACCCGAAATACTCTAATCCTTGATAGCACACCATATTAACATAGCGTAATCATAAACCCTAAAAAATGATTTGTTATTTGCTTTCCTTTATTATCCTTTTTTTTTTTTCAATCTTACACTTGTTCAACCTAATTCATAGACATCATCTAAATAGAACTGAAGGCTTTCACTTCATTCAAAATTTGGTCATAAAAACAAGTTTCAAAGGGAATCTTCCCGAAATCTGCTTCACTTAGTACATACACTAATATTGGAACCTTATGATATATTTGTTCGCACAAATATAATAATTAAGGTTTGACATATGATTCAAAATTATAGGATATCAGTTGTTCATGGTCTAGATTACAAATGCATCTGACGTAAAAGTATTTTAATGATGCCTATCAAGCAATAGTAACTTTGTATAACTACTTGTTGCAATGCATAAGGCACATTTGCTATATATTTGCTTTTCATGTTGGATCATGATTACCATCAATCTAGTGACTTAAAATAGAAGTTTTTGATGACTACGAGGAATACGTTAGACGTGTATTAATTAGTGTTGCAAGAACGGGCCGGCCCGTTCTCCTTAGGCCCACATGGCCCGCGGGTCGGGCCGGGCCGGGCCGGCCCATATTAAAAATAACTTGGCCCGGCCTGCCCGCGGGCTAGTTTTATATGGGCCGTGCCGGGTCGTGCGTGGGCTGTGCCGTGGGTCGTGTCGGGCCGTGCCGTGGGTCGTGCCGGGCCATGCCGTAGGTCGTGCCAGGCCATGCCGTGGGCCTTAAATAGGCCGGCGGCCCATCTTGGCTCATCATGGGTTTAAATGGGCCAGCCCATCTAAGCATGTAATTTTTAATTTTTTTATTTTTGAATTTTTAAACAAATTAATAAATATAAAAGCTTGAATAGTTAAGGGAAATATAAAAAAGGATATTTTATTTACGATTGCCTCATTAAAAACCTTTCCAAGGAAAACCCAGTGGGACAAAACCTTGGTAAGAAAAAAAGAGTACAATCGGGATAATTATACATTAGATGTTTACAAAATTACTAAAAACATAAAAAAATATTGTTCATAATTAATTACAACGTATTTCTCCCAGTGGGAGTATCAGAAATGTTCAAATTTTCAAAGTCATCAACCCAATCATCTTGAATTTATTGGCTTCTTCTATGAGCATCCTCCCAATCTTTGACGCACATTACTGCTTCCAGAATATCGTCACTCATACGTGCACGCCGTTCATCAAGTACTCTACCACTGCAACTAAATACTTGTTCACTTGCAACTGTGGATACTGGTATGGTTAGTATATCACAAGCCAACTTGGGCCGGTGGGCTGGCCCATTTATGGGCTAGGATGGGCCGGCCCATTGTGGGCCTAGATGGACCGGCCCAACCTGGGCCGATGGACCGACCCATTGTGGGCCTAGACTGGCCGGGCCGGGTCGGCCCAGGCCCAGGCCCAGCCCAGCACGGCCCATGATTTTCCATGGGCCGTGCCGGCCCGGCCCAGCCCACAAGTATTTATGGGCCGTGCCGGGCCGTGAACAGTGCCGGGCCGGCCTATCACTGTATCAGGACGGCTCGGGCTGGCCCACGGGCCCTGGCCCATTATTGCATCTCTAGTATTAATCGTCGACAATCTGCGCTAATCTATGGAGAAATGTAACGGTTGAAGGCAGTTCAATGTGTAAGTCCTACGAAAGCGACAGTTTGCAATGATTGGAGAAGGAATCGATGGAAAAATAGAGTGTTCGAGAGTAATCCTCGATGTTCAATGGAGAAATACAAAGAGCAATAGCAATCGACAATGATCGGCGGCAATCGATAATGCTCGTATTGGAAATCAAAATGTAATGACGTGCACCTTTGTTTAGTATGATACTGTCCACTCATTCTAAAAGGTTTTATGTTATTAAGAGGTGGTGTTATTGTTTAAGAACCAATATCTATGATCATTTCTAAGCAAAATAGGCTTACACCATTTATTTTTTCTTGGCCCTCTTTATTTCAAAGAAATTATAGTTGTTACACAAAAGCCAACGAAACAGATTAGATAAAAACAAAGAGAGAGTGTGAGAAAGATGAGAGACACAGATTAGATAAAAACAAAGAGAGAGTGTGAGAAAGATGAGAGAAAAGAGAGGGATAGGGTAAGATCGATGGAGGATAAATAAAGATGAAATTTAGAAAAAATATATTTCTCTTAAATTTTTCTTTTAATAGAAATAAATTATAAATTTTAAAATAATTTTTTGAGGACAATATTATTTTGACTGAAACACAAATAGCCCTGAGTTGCGACAAAATCTTACATTCGGTTATTTTTCTATGACGAACAAATCATACTCAATGTCAAATTCCAATTTTCCGTATTATTTTCTCTTGACGTAAAGGAAATATAATCTTAGGATTGGTCTTTATTCAGGCACTTGCATCATTCATGAACTTGTAAGTTGTAACATTTTTCATTCGCGAGTGTAACATTTTTTGTACATTCATATAATACTCAATTTGTTTGCTTGTAGCGTCGAATAAATCTATCTAGTCCAACTCATTTAACATAAAAATTTTACATTTTAACAAAATAAATTTCACGCAAATATACAAACAATGTTATATTTATAAAAAAAAATTATAAATGTCAGACCTTTCAGGTCGTCAAATTTAAACAAAAACCTTCAAGTACCATAGTATTAAAGTGAGGGCAAGCATCACTGATTTTGTGTTCATAAAATAAATGTGCACTTCGATGTTTGTCTGTAATGTTTATCCTTTTTGCTGTCCCGCCGCCGTGTCAGCCTTCCAGCATCGTTCTTTGCTTGTTTTCTCGTGATTCTCCTCCCATTTCTTTATTTTTGCTGCTTGTTTCCTCGTTGGTTCTTATTTGTGGTCTGTTTTCCTCTGTCTGGCCGTTTCTCGTATTCTGGTTGAGGCGAAAAAGCTCTTGATGTCATTGATCAGACATCGTCCTTGTTTGCTTCGGGGCTTACTTTGAAACTGCCCTATAATAAGCCTAAAGAAGCTCGTTCTGGTTCATTCATGGTACCGGTAAGAAGTTGGTGTGGAAGGTTTCTCAGAAGATATGGAGATGCCGAGAGGGTTGTGTAATGGAAGCGATTCGCCCGTCTCTTTTTCAGTTCCTCTTCTTTGTTGCTGATGAATGATGTATGTGCTTAGAAGGAATCCTTAGATTACAAACAAGAGCCAAAGGTGGTCAAAGAGGTAAGAGAGCGAATCAGCGTGAATTGATTCTTTATGAAGGCGTGGTTGGAGGGCAGACATTGGGGTATTTGGGAGGAGGCCTGTGTGTTTGGTGGAAGATGGGGATTGATTTGAGTATATCTCATTCTTCCCAGAATTTGATTCACTGTGTTGTTCAACTTCATGGCGATTTATGTTGTTTCCGTTGGTCTCTTTTCTGCACGTATGGCCTTCCTGCCCCTCAAAGAAGGAGGCCTTTTGGGATATCTTAAATGTTATAATCATGGGCTTTTACCATAAGAGAATGGGTCGTACCACGACCCCTCTTTTGAAAAATAACTCATTCCATTTATTGGATCCTTCGTCGCACCTACATTGCGTTGCATGAAAATCTCACCACCTCGTGTTCTCCATCGCATACTTTGCGTTTAATGGTCTGCATAATAAGCAGGCTTAACTCGTGAATTGAACGATGTTTCAACTCAAAAGATTAACTTATTGAACGGAGTAGCTCACTCCCTTTTAAGCCTATCATAGCTCCAATTTGTTGCCAACGTTAAATTTTATTTGCAACTCTAACATCAAAGGAACGTGCGAAGAGGGAAGATCATCCTTGGACGGTGATTTGAATGAGGTTTTAGAAACATGGGAGAAACAAGGGGGCGAGGAGCTCACTCATACTGTTGGCGAGTTCCTTGGAGAATTTATGTTTGAATTAGGTGCTACGGTGATTCTTATACTTGGTGTAATAGGCCTAGTCAGGGAAAGACTTGATCGAGTTGTCGTGTTGGCCGACTAGAGTATTGTTTATCCGAAAGCAGGAGTGGCTAATTTGGTGATTACTATTTCGGATTATGCCCCTCTATCGTAAGACACCTTAATTTATGGAGATGGAGGTTTTACAGCGGCCTTTTCGATTCTTTGAATCTTGGGCTGATCATCCTTCTTGCAGGGAAACAGGGGTCAAGGCATGGAATGTTGGTGTGGATGGATATCAAAGCTATAAATTTTATTCCATGTTGTACTAGGAGTTATTTGGAACAAAAGAGTATTCGGGAACTATTTTCGTCGACTCACTGATTGATTCAACTCTTAAAGTTTGGCCCCCTAATCGATCTAATCTTGAGGAGGAGGCGTCTGTGGCTCTAGAACTGGAGACTGTTCAGAAGCAGGTGGAGACTTTTTGGCGTCAAAAATTTAGAGAGCTCTAGTTAAGGTAGGGCGACGCTACTTCAAAATATTGCCCAGAGAAGCTATTGCAATATTTTAATAGTAAGTTTCAAGAATTATATACTTCATCCAACCCAAATGTACCTCCTGATCTTGAATGCCTGATTTCTCCCCTTATTACTGGAGAAGAAAATGCTAGGCTATTGAGGATCCCTGAAGCATTGGAGATCAGAAGAATGGTGTGGAAAATGCACCCGTTAAAGGCCCCTGGGCCAGATGGAATGCAAGGTATGTTCTATAAAACTTTCTGGGATGTGATTGGCTCTCAAATTGTTAGTTTTGTCCGGCAATTTTTTCGTAACGGGAAGTTGCTACGTTCTATAAACCAGATCTGTATTACTCTTGTGCCAAAAAGTTTTGAAGCTAAATTCCAGCCTGTTAGTCTTTGTAATTTCAGCTATAAGATCATCTCAAAGATTATTACCAATAGGCTTAGGAAGATTTTGCCAAAACTTATATATACTTTCCAATTGGCTCTTACGTGAGGCTGGTGGATCGCGGAGAATTCCATTCTTGATCGAGAAATCCTTAACACCATGAATCTTAAGAAGGGAAGAGGAGGTTCGTTGGGGGTGAAGCCGGATATGGTCAACGCATGTGATAGAATGGAATGCGGTTTCCTCTCCATGTTGCTTCGACAGTTTGGTTTTGAAGAGAAGTTTGTCAGAATCATCTATGAGTGCATCTCCTCAACTTTGTTTGCTGTCCTCTTTAATGGGAGTCCTTTGAAGAGCTTTAGACTGAGTTAGAGATTACGCCAAGGAGATCCCCTTTGCCGTGCTTATTCATCTTGAGGGCGGAAGTCTTATCTTGATTAATTCTTACAGAGGAGGAGAAGGATCGTATACATGGCATTCGAATTGGTAGAAATGCGCCTCCTATTTCACACCTTATGTTTGCTGATGACATATTTCTTTTTTGTAGAGCTTCTAAGGAGGAGTTTGGAGTGCTCATGGAGTGTCTCAAGAAGTATGAGACCTGGTCTGGATGGGCAGTGAATATTCCCAAGTCTGGATTAGTGGTTTCTAAGAATTCTAGTAGTAGATCTCGGGCTGAGTTGTGTCGTCTTTCGGGAGTGCAAGAAGTGGATCGAGGGATAATTTGTTTGGGCAATCCTTTGTTGTTGAGTAGGAAGAAATCGGAGGACTTTTTGCGCATTGAAAATAGGGTCAGGGCTTGGCTGGAGAAGTGGATGGCCAAGTCTTTATCTTGGGCCAGCAGGACCACTCTTATTAAAACAGTTGCTCAGAGTATTCCTTTGTATGCAATGTCGGCATATAGGCTTTCTTCTTCTTTTTGTGATGATTTGGTTAGTTTGCTTCGTCATTTCTAGTGGTCTGTAGATGTATCTAAGACCAGATCCCTCACTTTAAAGAAGCGGGATGATATCTATCAACTTTAGATTCATAGCAGATTGAGGATGCGCCATTTCCGAGACATCAATGGTGCCCTCTTAGTGAAGCTTACTTGGAAAATTGCTTCTAATTATCAGGCCTTATGGGTGCAGAGTCTTAGAGCCAAGTATTGTGTTGCAAGGCAGTTTTTAGGGTGTTTAGTTCGAGAGTCGGACTCCCTGGTTTGGAAGGAAATTTTGAAGGGCGGGAGTTTAGTGCCTAACTCCTGTTTTTTGGTTAGTGGGAAGGGGAATGTTTCGTTAATACATGACCCATGGCTGCCAGATGCTTTATACCATTGGAAGCCTTTAAAATCTGCCCTCATCACTCCCTTAAAGTTTAAGACTTGATATTGTCGGATGGGGATGATTGGAACTTGTAGAGGCTGAAGGAGATTTTTCATGATGAGTGGTAAGATCAGGTGCTGGAGCTGACCATATTGTCCAATTCTCATGAGGATGTGTTGTGTTGGAAACATGAGCGTAATGGCAAATTTTCCGTTCGTGGTGCTTATTGGGCAATGAAGAGAGATACCTTCAATCCAAAAGATGAAATATGGCTTAAGCTTTGGAAAAGTCCACTTCATGAAAGACAAGATTTTTCTGTGGAAAATGGCTTCTGGAATCTTACCAACAAGACAGAGATTAAATCGAATTAAGCTTTATGCTGAAGTGGAATGTGTGCTTTGTTCTAGCTCGGAGGAATCTCCCATGCACCTATTAAAGGGCTGTGTTGTTGCTAAGTCCTTATGGTTTGGTTGGAGATGGGCAATTCGGTGGGACAGTTTTGTTTGTGATAATCCTTTTGTTTTTTTTAAAGTTTTGTTGAACCCCCTGCTGATGTTTTGCCTGAATTGGCAACTAGAAAGGAATTTATCCTTTTTGCCGTTGTGGCTATGGAGAAGATTTGGCAGTGTCATAACAGTGTTTATTCAGAGCAAAACATCCGAATTTGGCACAGATGTTGATTCAAGTGGGAGCTAGATTAGATGAGTTCAAGTTAGCCTCACTATCTGCTGGTGTGCACCAGAGGGATATCGAAAGATCAGGCGAAATTATAAGTTGGCGGCCTCCAGGCTGGTTTCTTTAAGGTGAATTTCGATGCTTCATTCAGGACTGGGAAAGCAGGGATGGCTTTTGTTGTTCGCAATTCAGCTGGTTCTCCTCTTCTGATGTGGACAGGAACAACCAAGCTAAATCCGCTTTCCATGCTCAAGCGATGGTTTTTTCGAGAGTGCAATCGGCTCCTAAGGTTGGATGGCCAGCCACTATAATTGTGGAAAGTGACTGTCTGTGTCCTCAATGGGAGATTCTGCCTTGTTTTTCAGCTTGTATTAATTTGTTTAAGTCTTCGTGTTTGTTTGAGTTTGCTCGGATATGTGTTTGTTTCCCTCAAAATCCGAATCATTTGAGTATCAAGAATCTAAGTTTTTAGAGTTCTCATCCCCTTAAACTTTTGATACGCGGATATCTTTACTAAAGTAAAAACTCAAATTCTCTCTCTTATATTTGAGGAAAAAAAATCATAACTTCTTCTTTGATATCCAATTGAGATGATTTTTTTTTCACTATCTTCTTAATGAAGAGAGAAATAAATGAAGATTCATATTGTATATTTTTTAAGATCATTAATATTAAGATTTTATTAGATTTATTAATAAATCAAAAATGATTTTTACTACCTCTCCAAGCACAAATTTTAATTTTATTTCATACTCAGATTAAACTTAAATGCATATTCAAACGTTAATTCGAATAACAATTCAAATCACTAACGTAAATCTTAGTTTAAATCATAATTACTCAAATTAAATCACTAATTCGAATCCATTTACCAAATGGACTCTTAATTTTCTTGGTTTTGTTTCATTTAAGATGCATGAGGAGGATATAGTTTCTGTTTTGCTCAATGAGGTTGCCTATTAAAATTCCTTTTCAGTAGCAAAAAAAATCCTGGCAAAGCAGAAAGGTGATTATGATAGAAGGCTTAAAAGTGGTACCAAAATGCCTGTATCTTAACAGTTTATTAATTTAAGGTTACATAATAAATATTACAAAATCCAGAGGACTATTGAGTTATTTATTAAAGTCGTTGGAGTCCGTGCAAAAAAAAAATTATAGCTTGCTCAAGCTTCATTCTATTCTTATATTCTCTAACATTTCAGAATTTTTTTTCATGATATTCAAGGGGTGTCCTATTTGGTTTAGGACATGATCAATTGCTTTTGTAATGTAGCTTAATCCGACTTCTCATGATAAGTTATGCATTGAAAATCTCCCAAACAAGGGGGGAAAAAAAGGAACACATAACGTATATTTTGATCAACATCGACAAAAGGAAATCATTTTATTAGATCTCTATTTTGCTATTCATTCTGTACAAAAGTTGATCAACGCAAGGAAATCAATCTATTAGATCTCTATTTTGCTTTCCATTTTGCATAAAAATAATTTATTATATTAATGTGGATTGTCATGACACATTAAATCACAAGATCTTATTAAAATATTGGTTATAAAATTAAGTTAAAATAGGAAGACAAACTTGACCGAAAAAATAATAATAAAAAGTGTAAGAAAGAAGAGATAAACAAGATAGAAAAAGTAAGACTGTTGAGGATTAAAGAATTATGTGACATTTAGAAAATAAAATACAACTAAAGGATAAATTACATTAACAATCTTTATGTTTTACTTAAATTACAAAGACATCTTAGGATTAAAACTAATCACTTTTTAGAAAATTTACAAAGAGACCCCCTTCATAAGTTGACTATTATAATTGACCATGATTTGACAGTTATTTGTGTTTAAAATGCCCAAAATGCCCTTATATCCAGCCCAGAAAGTTTTTAATTAATTATAATTTTGAAATGACCTATTTGCCCTTATTTAAAAAGATAAGTTTAATTAGTTTTTACATGCTTGTAAGTACGAATTTTACGTTAATTCTAGATAAAAGTGTTTTTTTTTTCTTTTATCTTTTTCTTCAAAAATCTATTTTTGACTATTATATTATTGAGCTGTTTACTTTTGTAGTGTGTAGAAATGCTACAAATTTAAGCCATCTATTAAAATAACATAAAAATAAAAATATGTAACATAATATTATCCTCTAAATGCTTTATTTTTCATAAAAATTCAAAAATTATAACAAAGTTACAAAAATAAAAAAATATATATATTTTAATATCATAAAACATTAAAATATGTCTATCACAAAATCGCATTATCTTACTTTATTAGGTCTTACTAAATAAGTTATTATCATCTAAATACATTATTTTTTAATAAAAAATTGAAAATAACAAAATTAAAAAAAAAAGATACTTTTTTTAAAAAAATGAAAATTAGATAAAATATATAGGCTTCAGAAAAAAAAAAAAAAAAAAAAAAAAAAAAAAAAACTTAATACATCTCTCTCTCTCTCTCTCTCATTTTCTCTGTTTGGGGACACTAAAGTAGGGGTGTCGGTGTTGGGGTGTTGGTGAGGAGACTATAACGAGATGGGGACAATGGAGTTCCTATGAGGGGGCAGCAATCCGAACAAGATCGATGGGGTGGAAGAGGTGGAAGGAGGGGATGGGCGACATCGTGGGAGAGGTGGGAGGGGTGGTGGGTGATGAGGTGGTCTGGGTTGGGGCCTAGAAGGGTGGGCAATGGTGTGGGAGGACAAGCAGGATTTGTAGGGGTAGTAGGTGGAAAGCGGAGGCTAGTGAGTAACGATAGAGGGACGACAGATGGAGGAAGTGGCGGTGGAGGAAGGGTTGGGAGGAAGCGATCGGGTGGGTTTTAGGGGTGGTGTAGGGAGGGTGTTGATGTTGGATTGTAACTGAAAAATCATGTAAAATGGAGCATAATAAGGTTTTAAAACTTTTAGGATTCTTCTCATGATGTTATATATGATAAATAACTAAAAGACAAACTTAAGGGTTTGACAATAACTCTAGATGATCATGCGTTCTAAAATTTTCAAATATTCCTTGCTATAGCGAGTGGGCATTATCTCATTAGTATCTCTTTCCAACTTCTCTCAGCAGAGGTTCTTTAAGGCTCTAAAGAGAGAAGCAGTTAAGAACATAGGATGGAGACCAGAGAAAAGTATGATAAAAATAGAACCTCAAAGGTCAATTTATAGATATACTGGTAGGAGCTAGTTGGAGCAGAATGTAATTGGGATTATAAAGAAAATCACGCCTACAGTAGAGTGACACGTGTCACAACTGCCTTTCATTATGTAATCTTGTATCCATCTAGTATCTGATTAAGATATGACTTTGATTCAAACTAAAAATTATTTATTTTAACTTTTAAAATAAATATATTTCATGATTAATTATTTATACTATTTCATAAAATAAATAATTATCCAGTAGTATTTTTTCAACTTTTGAAAAAAAAAATATTTCTCTTGCACTAGATTACAAATAAAACACATGAAGATCATGTGACAAATTTAAATCTCAAATCATTGAGTTGGTGCCCACCACACACAGAGTCTAGGTGGACAATTGTTTAAAATTACAACTCTACCTTTACAGACTAGAAATAATTTAAGAAATTTTTATTCACCCATCTAAAAGAATATTATGAAACAAGCAAGGGGACCTGATGTGCATATATAACTTAAGCTGTAATAATATTTCATAATTTAATTATCTCATAATTCAATTAATAATTATTAAGTCTGGTTTGCACCACTGTCGAAAATTGAAGCTACATTCTTAAATTATAAACATGAATTATATGAAACCTTAACATTGAATGTTGATAATATCATTGTCCATTAATATAATCATTTACCATATGACAATACCCTCCACATTAATATTCATTATTAGAGCTAGGTTTATAGTCTTATGTGTAACCTCTATAATTACTTCTTGATCTATAAATTCTATTAATTCTCCAATGGGCAACCTATTTATGAACAGATCATAAATGAGGATTTGGGTAATATTTGACATTCGATATCAATAGTGAGTACTTTTTTTCCTAAGTTCCCAAATTAATACTTATAGGGAACATTATCTTAGAAACCTATCCAGTAGAAGTTATGGATTCTATATCTATGAATAGTGTTTCTAGCTATCTATAATATTATATATCTAATATACCAAGTGTTTTATTGTGTAATTATAGATCTCACCCATTGGTAATCAAAAGACATAATACATAGATATAAGTCCACTAATCACCTCAAGATTATGGTATGATCCAATAAATGATCAAAATGATAGAATTGTATTTTTTTTTTGTTGTGGAATTACATAAGAAATTAAATTCTATCTTGGTTTAGGTTTAACGTGTTCTAAACACACCAAGATCTCTATCCAGTAATCATCACATTACTATAATCCGAACAAAATTATTCTATCAAGTTAGGTGTAGACAACATCATAAGCTTAAGTAAGATAAAGTTTTCAGCTTTATCTTCTAATTGTAAACCAACGTTTATACTAAGCACACATCGTCATATCCTATTTATAATAGACACTTCATATACATAAATATGGTATTTTATAAGTATTGGAACCTTTATGATATTTGTGAATATATATGTATATGTTCATCAAGACATATATATATATATATATATATATAAGGGAATAAATGGAATTTATTTTATTAATTAAATAATAGTTTGTGTTTTCTAATGTCCTTGTGAATTTATACTATGTTATAAAAGCACCAATTCCAACATTCTCTTATTTGCGTTATAGTATATGTGACATTTCTTGAATTTTTATCCCTTCTAGATGACCTTATAACTTTTTGCCTACAAAGGTTTGGTAAAAGGATTAGCTAGGTTATTCTACGAATTGATCTTGTAGATAGTCACATGACTCCTCTATACCATCTCTCTTATGAGATAATACTTCCTTTCAATGTGTTTATTAGCACATTGTCATAGGTGATGATGTGTTGGATTAGGACATAAAGTGAATTGATTTGGATTAATAATTATATCTTGGCAAATCGATTCACTTTAGATAATCCATATGTGTTGTATCTTAATCCTGAGATGAATAGTGGGCCCGTTGTCTTGATTTATGTCTTTTGATGTACCAAAGGGTGACATCCATATTTTATGTTGGTACACATGTCGGTACATTGGCGGCGTGACTCTTGATAGTGTAGACCTGTTATTTATAGATATAGCATCCTTAACTCCTTTTTAGGAGTAGATGATATCCTCTTATATGCGTTATCCTATAATTAGAAAACTAGAGTGCTCAACCATTTGGATACATAGGTGTAACCGAATGGTATACAGTCTTTAGATGGAAAGTTTTTCGATGGTGAGATAATAAAATGTAAGATAAAAATAATTAGGAAGGTAAGACAGAATTTATGCTTAAGCTGATTATGGATAATCCTATGGGGATACGATATATTATGATGTGTCATGGAGACTTAGCTATACGGGCTTCGTAATTCTATATAGTTCAATAGTGCAGCTCTAAGCTTTTAGTGGAGTAGCGTTGGAGTTGATAATTATGAAATATATATCTGGGATATTAGGTTTCATAATTATCGGGAGCTTGAACTATATAGGTCCATCAGGTCCCCTTTGCTAGCTCAAAATAAATCTTGTAATGATACGGCGTGCTTTTTCAATAATTGGTGACTTATGTCAAATTATCAGATTGGTTAAAAATTTGATAGGATTAGATAATTCATGTATGTTTATCGGTTGAATTAATTTTGTGAAAATTAATTCAAGATAAACTTGTTGAATTATCAAGAATATTAATTTTCTTAGAGATTATCTAGATATGACTATTTTAATCAGATAACTTTTCTATTGGATTATTTGAGTTCAAACTGAAGCTCTATCCCTAGAATCTCAGGTGGGAAATAAAGATTCATAGGGATCAAAAACCGTAAGTTTAGTTGGCCGGTCTTCAGGTTCGGCCTACCGATGGAGTAAGTTCGACAGGTCGATCTACCAGTTCGGCCTACTGACCGCATGATTTCTGATCACGCATTTTTAAACGCGATTTCTTATTTGATATTAATTCTAATTTGAATTTTTGAGGTCTTATATGATAAAGACAAACCCCTACGCCCAACCTTCATAAAAGGGGAGTGAGACTCATAGTTATTTAGATCAGTTGAGAAATCTAAAGCGAGTACTCTACCAGTGAGACTCTGAAACTCCTGGATAGTTGTTGTTTACAAATCACAAACTATAGCTTTAGGTGTTTCTCAATTGATTCAAAGGAGAGTTGCCTTGTGGAAGAGCTGTATGAGTGTGCCCACACACACACAGGTCGTGGATAAGAATAGCAAAGAAGGCCAGTTGGTTGAGGTCCTTCTAAAACGTTCTTCTCTTTACGGATTACGGGAGCTTTTTTGCATTTACGAGTTTAGTAAGATCTGGTTAATTTATGTATATAGTGTGTCAAACTTGTGTTTTAAAAAATACTTTGATATAAAAAAATTTTAAATTCTGCTGCGTAATATTTTTCCAACAATTGGTATCAGAGCCATAGTTTTTGCATAAATTTACGTGTTTGTGATCATGCTATACATATAAATCATGTGATCTTGATCTCTCCTATGCTTGAATTTAAATTTTTAGAGAGTTGGTACTCTAGGGTTTATATACATTTATATGTTGTCATGGATTATATGGTGAATGATTATTAATTAGTTATGATTCATTAAATTGTTATTTAATTATTTATTAATTAATTAATTTATATCGGTTATGGTTTCTTAGAGGCTAGAATGTGTATATAGGTTTTTTATGTAATTAGATGGTGGACTATCATCTTCGTTTAGGAATTATTATTTAATTTTAAATTTGTAAGAATTTTGTAATTAAATAATCATTCAGAGAAGACGGATCTAGAAGATGGATGATAGCGTTCCTAGGTATATCTTAAGTTTCTAATTATATTTTTTTGAATTGTTGAAAATAAACTTGATAAATTGCATTAAAAAAATGTATTTTCTGAAAAGCATGACTCTGCTCGATCAGCATGCCGAACCCTCAGGTTCAGTCGGTAGGTCGATGGTCGTAGATAAGTAGACCAGACTTCAGGTTCGACCGGCCATTAGTGGGGTAGAAATCTCATGGCTCTAGCAGCAGGCCAAACTTTCTAGTTCGGTAGGCCGATCTATCATGACCGGTAGGCTGGACTGTGAGGTTCGACAGGCCAGAGGGTCATGACTGGCAGGCCCATTACATAGATCGGCATGCCGATAGAGAACTATAATTTTTTTAGAAAAAGGTGTGTTTTCAGTGTAGTTTAGATTTTACTTTTGGGATAATTCTAAAAAACATTAAATTTAGATATGACCAAAAATATGGAGTTTTTGATCTATGCGGGATTGAAGACTTGAAGACGGACATTACATAAAGAAGGATACAATTTAAAGATTCAAGGATAAAGAATCGATAATATGTTTTGATTATTCTCTTGTAATCTTTGTTTTCTTTTCTCTAGGGTAGAACCATAATATTACAGTTATTTATTATTATTTTGCTTGTGGCTTTGCATGATCGCTTTGCTTATCTCCATTACAATATGATTTTCTGTGTATATTGATAACATATCATATAGAATAGGGAGTGCCACTCATTAAAAAGTTATTCCTGGATGTTTATAAAATAAAACCTTGATTTCAAAAGAATAAGTGGGAGAAGGTTTTCGAATAGAGGACCTACGGCCTACATAGTAGGTCCATAAGTAACACATGGTGGTTCCGACCCCTAGGAAGGGACTTTATCATATACTAGGTTGGATCTCCAAAAGGATAAGGTATTTTAGCATGATTTATCATTGCACACCCCTAGGTGATGATTATAAATCATGGATTAAATATTAAAACATAGTTATACACTCATGTTAATTCTATTAGTAACCTCCCCTAGGAGCTCTATTAATAAAATTAACGGCCAAAAAAATGATTATTAATATATGCTGGATCATATGGGTCATGGATGGCATGTATTAATCAGGAGGAGATTTGTATTCCTGATTGAATTTGGCAAGACTCCCCTAAGAGCTTGGTGAATTTTGAGTTGGGAATTATCGTTGTAAGGTTGTGATATTTTCAAGGTTTTGACACATAAACACATTTATATGCTATACATGATTGTGTTATCTTTCTAAATTATTATGATATGTTTGCTTATGTTTGGTATTTGATTCTTTATTGTGGATTAAAAATGTCTAAAAACATTTTATCATCGATACTTGACAAAAACCAATTAACCGGTGAGAATTATAATGATTGGAAACGGAACCTAAACATCGTCCTTTCCTTTGAGAAACTCAAATTTATGCTGATAACTCCGTGTCCTCCCGAGCCTACGAAAGATTCCACTAATGAGCAAATCCAAGCGTATTATCGCTGGAAAGATACCAATGATCAGGCCCGCTGCTATGTTATGGCTAGCATGAATAACATGCTATAGGCTCAACATGAGAATTATGAGACTACTAGGCAGATCTTAAATAATCTAGAAGACATGTTTGGAGGCTAGGCCTTAACAAAATGGCAAGGGGCGCTTCGAAGACTCTTGAACTACAAGCAGAGATCGGAGACGTCTGTAAAAGAGCTTATGATGTTAGTAATGGGTTACCTTGCTGAGGCTCAGACCAATGGAGCTAACATCGATGCTAAAACTCAGATGACTATGGCCTTTGAGACTCTATCTAAGGAATTCATTCCATTTAGAGCTACATTTAATTTAAGCAATAGACGGGATATGACCTTGATGGAGTTGATAAAAAAATTACAGGAGTTTGAACTACTGATCAGGAGTCTCCTGCTGGTGGTGAGGCTAACTTGGCAGCTGCCTCAGGTTCCAATCCTAACCCTAAGAATGGAAAGAAGCAACAGGCCAAAAACGGGAAGTTTTCTATTCCTACTATCGACAAGAAGAAGAAGAAGAAGAAGAAGAAGAAGAAGAAGAAGAAGAAGAAGAAGAAGAACCTAAAGAAGCTCAAGTGCTTCTTCTACAAGAAGGTCGGGCACATCAAGAAGAATTGCAAGGAATTCCTTTCCTGAGGAGGTAGGTGTGATCTTCTATATTTAAAAACTTGTTTAGTTGAGGAATCTAGTGACATTTGGGGTCATAGATTCAGGAGCAACTAATTATGTTTGTGTTTCTCTACAGGGGTTCAAAGAAATAAGAAGTCTGCTTCATGAAGACTTCACGCTTAGGATAGGCGATGGATCCTTGGTCTTAGCTAAAGCAGTGGAAGACGTCCATCTTTATTTTGATAATTATAGAAATTTAATTTTGCAAAATTGTTTTTATGTTTTATATTTAAAATGAATTTAATTTATGTAACTTGTTTATTCAAAGACTTCTATTTCGTTTCTTTTAATAATAAAGTGTTGACTCGTAAAAACAAATATCTTATCTGTTCTTGATGGATGCAAAATAATCTATATTTTATCAAAGCTAAGATGGACTTACTGTTTAATGCTGAGATGAATAATAATAACTTTAAAAGACTTAAAACTTCTCACTCTAATAAAACTTATCTTTGGCATTTGTGACTTGGTTATATTAACCTGAATAGGATTCAAAGGTTGGTAAGGGATTGACCTTTAAGTCATTTAAAGGTGGAATCTATACCACAATGTGAATCTTGCTTAGAGGGTAAAATGACCAAGGGCAATGGGACTGAAGGTGTTGGGTTTGGTGCCTTAAAAGCTGTGATATTGTGCATATTGTTAATAAATAAATAAAGTAACATTTATAATTATTTTGGTTGCTTATTTGAATTATGAATACTTTTATAAACATCAAGAAAATTCTATGATTATTTATGTGACTATAAATTTAATATATAAGTGTTATATGCTTAGGGATAAAATTTGTAGATAATAATCTAAATAGTTTGTAATAATTAATTAAAGTTTAGGATCTTTAATTAAATATTACAAATACGGTCCAATCCTATTTTGAATGAAATATTCTTATTCGGGCTATTAATATAGAGACATTGGATTAGAGGTACTTTATATAATGAGATTATACAAGACTGGACTAGATAAATTATGAATCTCTAATAATCATCCGTTACAAATAGAGTACTCAAATTTATCACTATGATGATCATATATTTAACAGTTTTAATCCTAAGTATTTATTAAACTCCTGTTTAGGGCATTATATTTTTTTACTTGCATGGTAAGATTTCTATAAATACAAATCATAACTTAGCATCTTAGAAATATAATGTAATAAATAGTTGGGAATAATATTATTCAGATATGGAATCCATTCCTTCCTTATGGAAGTTAGAAAAATAGTTCTATTGAGTGATGATTCAAAGTTTTAACAGTAGAGCACTTGTTCATAATAAGATTATGAATTAACTGTTTATTAAAGAATTATTAAAACTCAAGGATAAAGATATAATAAGAGAGGTAAACAAAAATTGAACCTAGCTTTTGTTATGAACTATTTATAGAGGACTGATTTATATGTAATGATTATATCAATGGACTATTTGCTAATTTTTTTGAGTAATTTTTACTATAATCTCAAGAGTTTAGTTTCAAGTTTTTAGTGGAGTAACATTGAAATTAATAAATTCAGCACATTAATTAAAGAGTTTAATTAATTGTCAAATTTATTGAAGTTTGGATTATAGGTCCATAGGTCCCCACTGCCATCTCTATAACACTATATTAGATTTAATGTATAGAATGAATTATACATCTTTAATTTAGAATTGTTGAATACCAAATTAATTATTTCACACTTAAAATATTAATGTAATATAGAAAAATGTTTTCTATGATACATTGTATAATGTGGTAAATGTTGTCTCATTTAACTAAGCATTAGTTAATTAATTAATTTAAAATCTATTCTTAAATAAATGTGATTTATTTTTAAATTTTATAGGATTACATATATATATATATATATATATATTACATTTATGTTTTTGAATTCGTTTATATTTTGTTTATGTTTAAACGTTTAAACTTATATATATATATATGTATATATATTAAAAAAATTCAAAAAAAATAAACAAAGTTAACGTAAACGTAAGTTTATGTTTTACATAAACAATTTATATATATAGATATATATATCTATACAAATAAAAGTTTAAAGAATCTATTTTTTTTTTGGTGATTCGTTTTTAAAATAACAAAAGAATAAGAAATGTAGAGTATATCCCTTCCTCATATATCTGATATGGTGGTTATTTTATATTTAAAAATAATTAATTACTAAGATATAAAAAGGTAGAGATAATAGTTATCTCTACAGATCTATCATTCATGTAACTTTTGAAGAATACTTAGAGAGGAAAACTAAAAGTTCTTCTTTGAAAAAAGATTTGTATCTCATGTGTTGAGTACATTGTAGATCCGAAAAAAGTGTGAGGAAAATCTATTCTTGTAGTTTGACGCCCACTCATCTTTCCATTGGTGTAGAAGCCTAGATTGGAAGATCGTGGTGTCAAAGAGGAAAGCTAGGATACCTTGATAGGTCTTCGAGGAGTTTTGAAGTGATTCGATCACTCCGATGGTTCTAGCAGAAACCACTCCAATCAGTGTAAAAAAACCGAACGAACCTGAACAACAACCCAAGGGGCTTTGACATAGTGGGAGGATCGAGCATCAACCCGAGAGGTATATGATCAATGGTGAGGCCTACTTGGCTGAACTAGATAAACATGACAGGGATCCTTACACTTATGCGAAGGCTATGGAGGATGTTGATTCGAAACTCTAGACAGAGGCCATGAACGCAGAGATGAAGTCTATGGAGACTAATTAGGTTTGGGAGCTTGTGGATCTTTCGGAAGGAGTAAAACCCATAAGGCGTAAGTAGATTTACAAGAGAAAAAGGTAGATTGGTAGCTAGATTTACAAGGGGTAAAACCTATAGCTTGTGGATGGAAAGGTCAAAACCTTTAAGGCTAGATTGGTAGCTAATGGATACATGCAAAGGAAGGAATCGATTATGAGGAAACCTTTTCGCATATAGCCATGCTTAAGTTCATCCAGATTCTCTTGTCTATAGATGCCGCTCTTGACTACGAGATTTGGTAAATGGATGTCAAGATGGCCCTTCTAAATGGCTATCTTGATGAGTCCAGTTATATGGTACAACCAGACGGGTTCAAGGCCAAGAGGGTAAGGTTTGTAAGCTGCTAAAGTCAATTTATGGACTTAAGTAGGCATCCTGTTCTTGGAACATAAGATTTGATCAAGTCATCAAGACTTATGGGTTCGCACAAAATATGGACAAACCATCTGTTTACAAACACATTAAAAACGAAAAGATGGTTTTTCTACTGCTCTATGTAAATGACATTCTGCTAATTGGCTATGACATTAGGGCGTTGTCATCGATCAAATTATGATTGACAAAGTAGTTTGACATGAAGGACTTAGGTGATGCTAAATTAGAACTACTTATTACATTAATACGAACTATCGTGACACATTTAATCACAAGGTCTTTAGATATTTGGTAGAGTAGTTGAATCATAATGAGCATCTTTATTGTCACCTCCAACACATGATGATAACCCATAAGGATAATGCACACAAATTCAAATTCCATCATGACACTTAGCCATGATCAGATCTCTACAAAAGGGTAGTTTGCCCGCACATTCTGCGTCATTAGAACAAGCTTAACTCCTCCCTTTAATAAGAGTTCCACACCTGCATGCATGCAGAAGCCAATATTTAGTACCAATATCAGATTATTTTATATTATTTTCTTCATACACAATACCCTGCTAGTTATTTGCATGATTTTAACTTATGATCTCTAGTTAAAACCCTTACACCTTTTGCGTGTGAATATTTTGTAATTGATACACAATACTATTCTAGACAATAACATTATTCTAACCATCGTTTTGTTCATTGTTATTAAACAAAACACTAACAACTTATGCTTACATGCGCGTTAAACGTTTTAGGAATTTGCTTTGTTTGCAAAAGAAGAGAAAAAGAATGGGAACTAATGGAAAGAACTACTTATATTTTTATGTGAACGTACAAGAGATGGAGAGATACTAACAAGCAATGAAGACTACTAAGACAACCAAAGAAGCAAGGTTGAAAAAAAGTGTCTTCATATTGTTATTTCTAAATGTGTGTTATCGGCTCTCTAGAGATGTGATTGTTGTGTAGGATTGCAGAAGAAGGTTATTGTACTGAATATCATTTTATAGGGAATTAGAGGACACATAGCATTTTATTATGTTTCCATAGAGAGTAGATCGGGCAAGAAAAACACAAGGCAATCTTTGCTACTAATATCCAAAACTACTATAATTGGGGAGGTTAAAATTGATTAGTAATAAATTATTTAAAATATGAAAACATGTCACATTTCATGATAAAAAAAAAAAGCATTGGACATCTTGCATTGGATAAAAGAAAAAGTCGATGTAATAATTAATGTTATAAGTTTCCATATTGACATTTAGATATTTTAAATATTTTCATATCTAAAATTGATTAACGTACCAATTATACAAAGATTATTTTTCTTATTCAATTTCAAATATGAAAATATTTCAGATATCTAAATGCCAATATGGAAATCTCCAATTACGTCCAGTTTTGGCTAAACATCAATTTCATTGTCGTTTTTCTACCCATTGTTTTTTCTATCTTGGGACGTGATTTTTCTTTTTTGCATATTTTAAATTATTTAACTTAAATAATATTAACCTCTCCAATTATAACAGTTTTTAATATTGTTGACGAAGATTACCTTGTGTGTTTCCTACCCTATTTATAGAAACATAATAAAATGCCATGTGCCCTTTTCCCTATAAATAGAGGTGTAGTAAAATAGCTTTCTTGTCCAATCCTTTAGTACAATTACATTTCTAGTGAGCTGATAACACATTTAGAAATAAAAATATGAAGAGATTTTCTTTCAACATAGCTTATTTGGTTGTTGACAAGGAATCTCGTGCACATAAGTATTTGTAATTGTATCAAGTAATATAGAAGATGAGTTGAGTATGTTCCTATAAAGATTAATTTAAATTCTTTATTATTAGTTTTCTTTGAATAATAACAAATCAAAATATCACTTTTTTTTTATTTTTTCCCCTTCTTTATTAATTAACAAGAATTAAAAATGTCAGAAACAAATAAATATACACAATGCAAAATGGGGTTTTGTTGTTTAACTAAATTAATGCAAAATGACAATTATAAATGCATAAAAAAAGAAACAAGAATCACTAATAATTAATAAAATTACTTAGATATAAAATAAAGAAATTAAATAAAATGCTTAATTCAAGGATTTAAATCAATAATAATAAAACCGGTTAAAGGTTTATTCTCCACCATTGGACATTAATTATACAATGATTATAGAATTATTTTTATATTTCTGTTGAAATTATAAACCATAGATAGCAATAAACTCTACTATTCTGATCTTTCCTTAATTTGTAGTTTAGTAAAACAAGCTCTTTAGCAAGTCTATTTCTATTAAATAACCTAGAATAAGCTCTTTAGATTCAATCTAACAGCAACATTAAGTTGAGAAAGATATGTTGATATAAGCAACAAACACATAAGCACCGTTTATTCAACTTAGGTTATGTTTCACATCACAATCAGACAAAAGTCTCTCACAATCGTAGATCATAATTTTCTACTAATGGTTAAAAATACAAGACAATTACAGATCAAAAGTTTTAATCTAGCATTTGAAAATTTCGTAGTCTTATTTAGTTGGCCATCCCAAATGACACAAGAAAAGAACCATAAACATTAATTATAATGAAACATAAACAATTTCAACTAAAAATTTGGAGAATAATTCTTATAAACAACTACATAATCATGTCTAAGGCTTTGAAATTACTTGAACTAAAAATAAATTTAGCTAGATATAATTGAAATTAACAATAAAAACATAAAAACTAACAACATTTGTAACTTAAAAGATTAGCGAGATTTGAAGAATGGTGATGAACTTCAAGAATCTCCTTGTAGAAAGCTCCTCAAATCCTTCCTCCTTTCCTCTTTTTTTCTCTTTATTTTTCCCTCAAAATTTTGAGTGTTTATTGAATAATTGATTCAGGAATTGATGATTTGAATTGAAGGATTGTTGTATTTTTATAGACGAACTCGTGCAATTCTCCTCAAAATTTTACATGTAAAAGCCGACGAAGTTGCTGCAACTATGATGGAGTTGTTGAATTATTCAGCTACAAGTTGATGACATAATGTAGCCCTCGATTCAATGAAGAAAGTAATTGTTTGTTGTGACACCCTGGGGAGGGGGTCAGTAGTTTTAGGTAAAGAGGATAAAAATACAGTAAATAAAATGAATTAAGCAAAGGAAATAAAGAGAAAAGTAAATAAATAAAGTAGAAAGTGAATAAATGTCATCAAAAATAAATAATAACATCAGCGGTCACCATCACGTGATTGCCACGAAGGTAGGGCCGAGACCTTATTCTCATTCATCATCATGTGGTCGCTTACCACGAAGGTGGGTAAGTAAATAAAATACAATTATCATCAATAATAATAATAATATAAGAATACTAAAAATCATCGTCTTTGAAATAAATGATGCGGTGGGACTCACAAAGATGAAAATGACATCAACAGTGACATCGGGACAAGTCGTATAGTACACACATCATACCATAGTTCCATAGAAAATACTATTCCTATCCAAAGAGCCAGGTTTTGATCATGGGCTCATCATTCCTTCTCAAACCTAGAAAGGGGGGATTTTAAAAAAAATAGAAAAACGTGAGCGAAATGCTCAGTAGGATAATTATTTAAAAACAAGTTATATAAAAATAATAGTTATAGATAAAAATATCATTAGTAAGTAATCTCAAGATCTTAATAAAAATCAATAAATATTTATTTGAATGAAACTTGATAAAAAGTCATCTTATGGGTTTTGGAAATCGAAAAGAATGTCAAAATACAATTCTTCAAAATCAAAGACGAGAATCATTCTTAAAAGAAAACATTTAAGAAATAAATTTTGGCCAAGACAATTTAAAAGGGGCTGCTAAAGAAAGGGATAGAAATATCCTACCTTATTTAAATCCAATACGTAAGGTCCAAATAAAATCCAACGTAAGCTCCAATCAATATTCAAGAGCTCAAAAACTGCATTTAAAATTAGAAATCACATTCAACAAATATCATTATGTCAGTTTAATTATCAATGTGCCTTTTGACTTAAAATAATTATAATCTAAAATCATAATCTTTTTTGAAACATTTCAGAATCATTAAGCATTGAAAACAGGGGTTAAAATACAATTTCATATTGCCCAATCGGCCTGCCAAATACCCTAAACTGGCCTACCGAACCTGCACAGTTTGGCCTTCCGAACATCCGAACCAGGTAGCAGTTCGGCCTCCCGAAGATATGAATCCAGTTTGTCGAACTTCTTGAATCCCGCATGCCGAAGATAAAGTTTGGCCTGCTAAATTGGCAAAATCTGGGGACCCGACACTTCAAGTCTCGACCTCCCCAAGCTCAAAAATCCAAATTAAAACCTGTTTCCTCAATCCCAAAGCATAAAAATCACATAGAAAGCATAGAAAACCATTATAGAACAAGTTTAAACCATTTTCTCCAAATTTAAACTCAATTTCACAATGAATTTGAAAATCAACGAAAAATGTAAAAACTTGGTTAAATCGATTCTAGCTCAAATTAAGTTCAGATTCACTATAAAATAGTTTCTACAACTTAAATTGAACATTATTTAAGCTCAAGAAAGCTCAAATTCAACATTCAAAGAAAAGTTGAAAATTTGAAAATAAAACTTTGAGATTTTAAGAAAAAGAAAAAACTAACCTTTAATGGCGTTTTTGGATGAGAAACTTGATGGATTGAACTCGTTTTCATCTTCAAATAGTGGAAATGAAGCTTTGAAATCGAAAGTTTTCTACGAAAATGAGAGAGGGGGACGAGAGAGGGCTGAGAGAAACAAGAAGGAATATTAAAGAAAAGAGAGAGAAATGAGAGAAAAAGAGAGAGGGCGTGAAAAAAAAAAAGAAAAAGGAAAAGGAAAAGAAAGAGAAAAGGCCCAAGGGCGTTTTGTAAATATGAAAAAAATGTGGTATAAAAATATCATTTTGTATTTTAAAAACTAAAAATCAAATTTTTAAATATAGCAATTGAAATAAAATCTTTAAATGACTAAAATTAACAACAAAAATTACAGTAGCACACTTAATAATTAAACTTAATATAACTAACCTTACTTTAAAATTCAGAGGTGTTACATTTGTTGTTTAGTAATTTTTTTCTTTTATTCTCCATTGATTCTAGTTGGTGGAAGTGCGAATTTTAATTTGAAATATGATGCTTCCCGGCTCATGGGAGGACAAAAGCAACGGCATCTGTATCGTTGATTGCACAGAATTTGACCAAAATCAATGGCTAGTAGTAAGCTTTCCTGACAACTAGGATCGCGAGCTTAGGTGGTCTCGGTTGTATTGGATCGGACACTACCATGAGTAGCCCATATGGCTTGGCCCACTTTTGTCATGGCTTTACTTCATGACTCCAGCTTGGAGTGGCTTCAAACATGCCGGGAGTGTTGGGTGGCATGGTGGACTCAACTATATGGCACGGCTCAACTTTTCTCAAAAAGTTCTTACCCAAAAGTTCTTAAAAAAAATTCTTTGGCCTCAAATTCAATTTTTTTTCATTTTTATTCTATTTTCACCCTAATGCCAATTTTCCTTGCAAATAATCTCAAGGAAAATAATTATTAGCAAGATATCTTAATTATAACAGTTTTGGATAATATTAGCAAAGATTGCCTTGTGTGTTTCCTACACTATTTACTCTATATGGAAACATAATAAAATGCTATGTGTCCTCTAATTCCATATAAATCGATATTCAGTACAACAACCTACTTCTGTAATCCTACACAACGATCACATCTCTAGAGGGCCAATAACACACATTTAGAAATAACAATATGAAGACACTTTCTTTCAACATTGCTTCTTTGGTTGTCTTAGTAGTCTTCATTGCTTGTTAGTATCTCTCCATCTCTTACACATTCAAATACAAATAAAAGTAGTTCTTTCCATTAGTTCCCATTCTTTTTCTCTTGTTTTGCAAACAAAGCAAATTCCTAAAACGTTTAACGGGCATGTAAACATAAGTTGTTAGTGTTTTGTTTAATAACAATGAACAAAATGATGGTTAGAATAATATTATTGTACAAAATAATATTGTGTATCAATTACAAAATATTGATATGCAAAAGGTGTAAGGGTTTTAGAGAGAGATCTTAAGTTAAAATCATGCAAATAACTAACAGTGTATTGTGCATGGAGAAACAATATAAAATAATCTGATATTGGTACTAAATATTGGCTTCTGCATGCATACAGGTGTGGAACTCTCATTAATCGGAGGAATTGAAGCTTGTTCTAATGACACTGAATGTGCGGGTAAACTACCCTTTTGCAGAGATCCGCTCATGGCTAAGTGTCAAGATGGAATTTGCATTTGTGCACATTCTCCTTAGGGGTTATCATCATGTGTTGGAGGTGACAATAAAGATGCTCATTGTGACTCAACTACTCTACCAAATATCTAAAGACCTTGTGATTAAATGTGTCATAACAGTTCATATTAATGTAATAAATAGTTCTAATTTAAGATGAAAAAATAGAGATATGCTATAATGATTTGTTTGCATCAATAGTTGATCAAAATATATATGTTATGGGCTTCTTTTTTTTCTTGCTTGGGATATTTTAAGGCTTGACTACATATTTAACAAAGAAGAGAAAATTACATGTTATGTCATGCTGTGAAAAGTTATGTTCATTTATGTCACATTTTTAAAAGTCCATGTCATACTATCGTTCATAATACATGTTAAATTATGTAACAAATGAATATGTGTGGTATATATACAAGTAAATTTTGAAAAGTGGTAGTTATGAGAATTTTGCTTTAAGAAATGCACATTTTGGTACTACTTTTAAGCCTTCTCTTATTACCTTTCTGCTTGTCTAGAATTCATTTCAAAACACTTGACATTGAGTGACAATTTGTGTCTTATAACAAAATTATCCTATGACCAATTGCAAGTTTTCGTCACAACTAAGGATGTTAAAAAAATATGCTAATCTGCCGAAACTGTCCGATCTAAACTGAACTAAACCAATGGTTTTTGTTTTAATTTTAGAAAGTTGGGTGGTTTTTTATACAACTATTTTGGTAGTTTGGTTAGTAGTTTGAACTTCCAAATCATCCTCCCAAACTACCCACCAAACTGCCTATGAATCCGCAATATTAATAATTTTTATTTTTAAAAAAATGTTATATAAGAATTTTTGCTATTTGTTTATTTTTTTTCTATTGGTAATTATAAAAAATTCTACCTATATAAGATGCACCTTTTTACACTCTATAATTACACTTCTCCTAATAAAATTAAAGAATAGACAATATATACAACAAAGACAAACTCATGAAATAGAACCCTAGCCTCCCCCCATCCAACGACCAAGCCATCGGCCTACTTGCTATGCCGTCACTGTCATGTTATCTCTCTCTACCACCGGCCCAACTCACCATGATATTAATTAAGGATATTAGTAAGAGGAGAGGTTTATCAACACCACTAGAAAGTTTTAGTTCAAGTTTATTATTTGGGTTTTCTTATGTTATGTAGTCGTATTTTTGACTTTAATTTGTGTTATTGATAACTCTAAAAAATAGAGTTCTTTTACACTTTTTCATTTATAAAATTTGGTTAGTTTTTCAGATTTTTAGTTAATTTTAGTTTCATTTTTTATTTAGTTTTTGAATTTATTAGGTTTATTTTATTTTATTTTATTTTATTTTTGTAGTTTATTTAGTTTAGTTTTTGCTATTTTTATTTTTAGTTTATTTTCCTTTTAATTTATTTATTTTTCTTTATTTGTATGATTAGAATAGGTGAAAGGTGACACTTATGGTAATTAGAAAAATAATTGGGGGCAAAAAGAAATCAAATTTCAAAATTTGAAATGGCCAAAATCTTGAAAATCCGCACAAATTTTTCGTAACTTTCCCACTTGTCATCAAAGCCATCGGATCATCATCTGTAGTTTAACTCTAGAATTTAGCCATTCTAAACAAATTTAATCAATAACTTAGCCATTCTAAAGTTTTAACACAAACCAAAAATAGTAAAAAGTCACAATAAATGATGTTAATCTTTGCAAGTGCACGAATCACAACAAGTAATAAAAGTGATGAGAAAGTGTCATTCAAACGAGGATTTGTATTTAATTAATTAAGTACCTAAATTGATCAGCTTTAAAATTATTTGAACAATCAAAAATAAAATAATTCTAAAATAACTGTTCAACCAATAATGGCGCTACAGTGCCCTATCCTCTCGAGAATCATGCTAGAGGACATGCCAACACAAGGGGAGGCAATTAGACAAAGCAACTTATAGCTATCAGAGCACATGTCGGAGTATGTTTCACATTGGGCTTTGAGTTGTGCAGCTGCATTGACGTGGCAGACCTGTTAGACATGTATGCCCTAAGGAGTAAAAATGTAATACGTTTTTGGAGACATTTTTATATCAATAAAGAATTTATTCATTTATATATACCAAATCTTATCCTCTTTACGTTCATATATGTTGAATGTATGATAAGCAAACAGTAGTCTGAGACTGTCAGTCTAAACCTTTAAGAATTGGGCATTATGATGGACTGATTATGCAAAAGACACTATCTAAGGTGACGGTCTAAAACATATGATCGCAATCGAGGGAATAAAGTTGGGCGCTTTATTCATGTAAAGATTGTTATGCTGTCAATTATCCCTTTTGGGAGATGGTTTGTCTGACCATCGGAGTTGGACTCCGTGAATAGAAACATTGGGCGTGTCCTAGGTGACGATTGTGTTGGATCGGACATTAAAGTGAATTGTTTTGGATTAATAATTATGTCTTGGTAAATCGATTCACTTTAGACAATCATTTGTATTGTATCTTAATCCTAAGAGATGAATAGTGGGCTGTTGTCTCGACTTGTATTTTTTGATGTGCCAAAAGGTGGACACCCACATCTCAATAGTGGTATGCATGCCGGTAGTTTGAGGCATGACTCTTGATAGTGTAGACTTTTTCTTCATTGATATGGAATCATAGCTCCTCTTTAGGAGTAATGATATCCTCTTATATGCATTGTCTGTAATTGAAAAACTGGAGCGCTCAAAATTTGGATACATAGGTGTAACCGAATGGTTATACTATCTTTGAATAGCAAGTTTTTTGATGGTGAGATAATGGATGTAAGAAAAAATAAATAGGAAGGTAAGACAGAACTTGTCCCTTAAGCCGATTATGGATTATCATATAGGGATACGATACATTTTGATATTCATGGAGACTTAGCTGTACGAGCTTCGTAATTCTATAAAGTTCGATGAGTGCAGCTCCAAGCTTTTTAGTGGAGTAGCGTTAGTAGTTGATAATTGTGAAATGTATATCTAGGATATTGAGTTTCGTAATATCATGAGCTTGAACTTTCTAGGTCCATTTTGGTCCCCTTTGCTAGCTCCACAAATCCTGTAACAACACGGCGTGCTTTTTCCTATAATTGGTGACTTATGTCGGAATTTATTAGATTGGTTTTAAAATTTGTAAGAATCAAATAATTCGTGTCTGTTCTCGGTTGAATTAATTTTATAAGAAATTAATTTACAGATAAACTTGTTGAATTATTAGGATCGAATAATTCTTGTCTGTTTATCGGTTGATTAATTTTGGATAAATTGATCAAGATAAACTTGTAGAATTGTTGTGAATTGATTTATTTTCTTAGAGATTATCTGATAAAGTTTGTTTTGATCAGATAACTTTCTATGGGTTATTTGAATTAAAATTGAGACTTATCCTATATAATATTGGAGTGAAAAATAAAGATTCGCGGAGATATTACGCGGGAGTTCGGCCTGCCGAATGACGTGTTCGACCTGCCGATGGGGCATGTTCGGCTGCCGATCAGCGAGTGTGATAAGCTTACGCGTTTTCACGCGGATCTATCAGATATGATCTGAACTTGATTTTGTTTCACGTTTTTTGAGACCTAATCTGATAAAGACTGACCCCAGGACCAATAGCTATATAAAGGGAGTGAGTCTCATGATTTACTCAGATCAATTTGAGAGATTTAAGAGTGATACTCTTCTAGTGAGCATCTGAAAAATCCCTGAGAGCCTTTGTTCACAAATCACGGAACACTAGCTTGGGTTCTCTCTATTGGTTGGACGGAGAGTCACCAGTGGAAGAGCTGTACGTGTGAGCCCACACTCACTCCGGTTGTGGATAGAGAATAGCAAAGAAGACCAGTTGGTTGAGGCTCTTCTGGAACGTTACTTTTTCTACACAGGTTGTGGAGGTTCTTCGGCACATAAAGGTTAGTAAGATCTGTCTAATTTATACATATAGCATATCAAACTTGTGTTTTGGAAATACTCTGATGAAAAATTTTAAAATTCGCTGCGCATTTTTCCAACAATTGGTATCAGAGCCGAGGTTTTTACATAAATTTGCAAGTTTGTGATCATGTTATATGCATAAATTTTGTGATCTTAATCTCTCCTATGCTTGAATTAATTTTATAGAGAGATGGCACTCTAGGTTTCTATATAATTATATGTTGTCATGGATTATATGGTGAATGTTTATTAATTAATTATGGTTGATTAAATATTGTTTAATTATTTATTAATTAATTAATACCGGTTATGGTTCCTTAGAGGTTAGAATGTGTATCTAGGTTTTTCATGTAATTAGATGGCGGACTATCATCTCCGTCTAGGAATTATTATTAATTTTAATTTGTAAGAATTTTGTAATTAAATAATTATTCGGAGAAGACGGAAAGAACGGATCTAGAAGATGATGATGGCGCCTCCAGGTATTTCCTGAGTCTCTTTTTATGTTTTTGAATTGTTGAAAATAAAATTGATGAATTGCATTAAAATTGTATTTTCTGGAGGGTTTTCTGCTCGGTCGGCATGCCGGACCTCACAGTTCGGCAGGCCGAAGGTCACAGATCGGCAGGCCGGACGTGGTGGCAGGCCGACAGTGGGGCAGAAATTTGGTGCTCTGCCGGCAGGCCGAACTTCAGTTCGGCAGGCCGAACTTCATGATCAGCAGGCCGATGATCGGCAGCCGATCACCAGATCGGCCTGCCGACCGAGAGCTGAAGTGTCCAAAAAGGTGCAATTTTTGGTGCAGTTTTAATTTTATTTTTGGGACGATTCTGAGAAACATTAAATTTGGATATGACCGGAAATATGAAGTTTCGATTCATACGGGATTGAAGACTTGAAGATGGAATTATGAAGAAGGATACAGCTTGAGGATTCAAGGATGAAGAATCGATAAATGTCTCGATTATTCTCTGTAATCTTAGTTTTCTATTCTCTAGGGTGGAACCATAATATTACGGTTATTATTATTTGCTTGTAGCTTTGCTTGATTGCTTTGCTTGTCTGCATTATAATATGATTTACCATGTATATTGATAACATGTCATATAGAATAGGGAGTGCCGCTCATATTAAAATTGTTCATGCATAATTTTAAAATAAAACCTTGACTTCAAAAGATTGAGTGGGAGAAGGTTTTCGAAGAGAGAACCTAAGGCCTCCATCGTTGGTCCATAGGAAGAACATGTGGTCCGACCCCTAGGAAGGGATTTCTATCATGTACCAGATTGGATCTCTGAAGGATAAGGTTTTAGTATGATTTATGGTTGCACACCCTAGGTGGTGATTATAAATCATGGATAAAATATTGAAACGGTGGTTATACACTCACGTTAATTTTATTATTAACCTCCCCTAGGAGCTCTTAATAAAATTAATGGCCAAAGAAACGATTATTAGTATATGCTGGATCATACGGGTCCTGGATGGCATATATTAATCAGGAGGGGATCCGTGTTCCTGATTGAATTTGGCATGACTCCCCTAGGAGCTTGTTGAATTCTGAGTTGGGAATTATCGTTGTAAGGTTGTGATATTTTCAAGGTTTTGACACATAAACACATTTGTATGATTTTACATGATTGTGTTATCTTACTAAATTATATATATATTTGCTTATGTTTGGTATATGATTCTTTATTGTAGATTGAAAATGTCTAAAAACGCTTTATCATCGATACTTGACAAAAACCAATTAACCGGTGAGAACTATAATGATTGGAAACGGAACCTGGACATCGTCCTTCCTTTGAGAAACTGAAATATGTTCTGACAACCCTTGTCCTCCCGAGCCTACGGGAGACTCAAGTAATGAGCAATTCCAAGCGTACGACGCTGGAAAGATGCTAATGATCAGGCCCGCTGCTATGTTATGGCTAGCATGAACAATGTGCTGCAGGCTCAACATCAGGATTATGAGACTGCGAAGCAGATCTTGGATAATCTTGAGGATGTTTGGAGGCCAGGCCATAACAAAGCGGCAGGGGCGCTTCAGAAACTCTTAAACTGTAGATAGAGACCGGGGACATCTGTAAAGGAGCACATGATGTTGGTCATGGGTTACCTCGCTGAGGCTCAAACCAATGGAGCCGACATCGATGCTGAAACTCAGATGACTATGGTCTTTGAGACTCTGTCTAAGGAATTTATTCCGTTTAGAGCTACTTTTAATTTAAGCAATAGACGGGATATGACCTTGACAGAACTGATGAAACAGTTACAGGAGTTTGAACTGCTGATCAGGGAGTCTCCTGCTGGTGGAGAGGCCAACATGGTAGCTGCTTCTGGTTCCAATCCTGACTCTGGGAATGGAAAGAAGCAACGGGCCAAGAAGGGAAGTCTTCTATTCCTGCTACCAAGAGCAAGAAGAAGAAGAAGAAGAACCCAAAGAAGCTTAAGTGCTTCTTTGTGGTAAGGTCGGGCATATAAAGAAGCATTGCAAGGACTTCCTTTCCAAGGGAGGTAGGTGTGATCTTCTATTTAGAAACTTGGTTGAGGAATCCAGTGACATTGGGTCATAGATTGGTGCAACTAATCATGTTTGTGTTTCTCTGCAGGGATTCAAAGAAACGAAAAGTCTACTCGTGAAGACTTAACGCTTCGGATGGGCGATGGATCCTTGGTCTCAGCGGAAGCAGTGGGAGATGTCCATCTTTATTTTGATAATTATAGGAATTTAATTTTGCGAGATTGTTTTTATGTTCCTAAATTTAAAAGGAATTTAATTTCTGTATCTTCTTTATTTAAAGACTCCTACGTGGTATCTTTTAATGAAAAAGTGGTGATTCGTAAAAACAAATCTTTTATCTGTTCTGGATGGATGCAAAATAATCTATATTTTATCAAACCTAAGATGGACTTATTGCTTAATGCTGAGATAAATGATAATGACTCAAAAAGACTTAAAACTTCTCACTCTAATAAGACTTATCTTTGGCATTTGCGCCTTGGCCATATTAACCTGAATAGGATTCAAAGGTTGGTAAGGGATGGACCTTTAAGTCACTTAAAGGTGGAATCTATACCTCAATGTGATCTTGTTTGGAGGGTAAAATGACCAAAAGACCATACGGGTCTAAGGGCAATAGGGCCGAAGGGGTTCTAGAACTTGTGCATAGTGATGTTTGCGGACCGATGAACATCCGGGCACGAGGAGGGTATGAGTACTTCGTTACTTTTATTGACGATTACTCAAGATATGGGTATGTGTACCTAATGCACCACAAAAGCGAAACTTATGATAAGTTCAGGGAGTTTCGGGCTGAAGTGGAAAAGCAATTGGGTAGACCCATAAAGGCACTTCGATCTGATCGAGGTGGGGAATACCTTTCTGATGAGTTCTTGGGACACTTGTTAGAGAATGGGATTTTATCCCATTTGACTGCGCCGGGCACTCCGCAGCAGAATGGTAGCGAGAGAAGGAATAGGACTTTGTTGGACATGATTCGGTCCATGATGAGTTATTCATCATTGCCTTTATCCTTTTGGGGATATGCACTACAAACCGCATGTTATCTTTTGAACAATGTGCCTTCAAAATCGGTCCCTAAAACTCCTCACGAGTTGTGGACAAGAC